>CM036559.1:78371254-79777087 GCA_020745775.1 Theristicus caerulescens | reverse complement strand
AAAGGCAGGAAATATTAGGAGGAAATTAAGCAAGCATTCAGAGAGATAAGCAAAGGATAGTCACCACCATGGATCCAGCGGCATCCCATTGGTCCTCAGTCTTCAGTTCTTCAGTGGTGGATGGCCACACTCAGGTTTTGTTGTGTCATCTTTTATCCGGTGTTGGAGAGGGATTTTGCCCTCTCGTTTTGGTTTGGTTACCCAGGGCAACATCATGTACGCCACACATGCACATCTAATCACACAATATGTATTGTTGGTGGGCAAGCGGCCTGGCCTGGATACCGGTTGGTGTCCTATTCTTGGTGGTGCCTGATAAGCCAAAGAATAGCCTGCTGCTTCAGCAAGCTTGCACAAATTTCCTTGCAAGCTGGTGGCATTTGTTAAACCAAAGAATGGTCTGCCCTCGTGTCTTCCCAGACAAAAGAGTGGTCTGCTGTCTGGTCTTATCAGATAAACACTCACAAGCAAGCTTTGAGACAATTGTTCTTAACACTTCAGTCTCTTACACCAAGTTCTAAAATAGAGGAATGATGTCATCTGATGATGTTGTATAGACTGGAAAAATGTTCAAGGCCTGGACTATGGATCTTTGGCAGACATACAGGTATGCAACTGAAATCAATTGACACTCTTGGGCAGCTCAGGTAT
This sequence comes from Theristicus caerulescens, assembly GCA_020745775.1. Taxonomy (NCBI): domain Eukaryota; kingdom Metazoa; phylum Chordata; class Aves; order Pelecaniformes; family Threskiornithidae; genus Theristicus; species Theristicus caerulescens. The sequence continues at coordinate 79,776,436 of CM036559.1, read as the reverse complement.
CCTATTCAAACTATGAGGTGTTGAATTACATCCTAAATTGGAGTGCAGATGTAATCCTTTGCATACAACAGGAATTCTGTACAGGAACAAAATATTCCTCTGTGTATTGTTCCTGTGTGTGTTGAGGGCACATCATCTGTTCTCAAAAAGAAAGTGAAATGCAGATCATTATGGGAGAAAATAATCAAATATCAAAAGACTATAGCCACAGTCTTTTTTACATAGCCCTCCTTGGTTATACAAATTTCCCCTCTTGCTTCAGTGGGTTCTGGTATGTGCTTCCTTTTTTGTGCCACCTTAAATCTCCTTTTCTCCCATCCAATTCTCCCAGACTTATCAAACCAAATAGTGGTGATGTTGACAAAGCAAAATCTGACATAAAGCAGACCAGATTTGACTCAAACAGATTTGCTTCAGTTTCTGCTCCAAAAGTCAAGCTTGGTCCCTATGACCCATCTCAACAAATCTCGGTCTCTATTATCATCCTTCTCTCTAAATTGCATCATCTTCACATTTTCCCAACCAGAGGACTTATCACATGTCAAACAGTCTTGCCTTCACACCTAAGAGTGTATAAAATTCAGCTTCTGAACAGTGCACTGAAACAGCTGTCTGGAGATACTTCTCTGCAATAGCAATGTTTTTCACTGACCCTTTACAAGTTACAATACTGTGATTAACTGTTTTCACAGCACAAGGTGCAATGACAGCTTTGGGACACACGGGTGAAGAGATCTGAGGTCAGGAGGAAAGGTAGTTTTAATCACCTGAAATGGAAAGGATAAGTATCTCAGTATGCAGTTGAGGACTGTCAGCAGGAGATGTTCTGAGGGGGGCTAAGCTATTCCTTCTGCCCTCCAGCAAGATCTCTGCTCTATCACAGGAAGTCTACAAGCATGAGTTACACTACCAACAAGAAGAGTTCTTCCTCAGTCCTTCAGCCAGCGATCGCTGGTGAGAAAGAACAGCAAAAACGGTCTCATCCAAGAAAAAGGAGCTAATGATTACGTTCTTTGAATAACAACTAAAAAGGGAACACTTTATTTCTAGCAAATGTGGAACTAGTAATTTTGTCTGTATGTCCAAAAAATGAAGTATTTGTCACAAAAATCATTACAGAAGAAACAAGTGAAAGTGTTGGAAGAGAAAACTCAATGAAGCATATATAAACATGGATAGAGCAAGGCAAGAAAGGGCGTCCAGGGTCATGAGAGGTTGCACACAGCTATTGTTGAGCTTTGGTCTTCGTTATCAATAGGCTAGAGCTGTGATGAAAGCTTGTGCAGTGAGCTGGAGCAGAAAGCAGAGTCCAGCATCGAGGGGCTGTCAAGGACTGTTATGGAACTGGAATTGTCCTGACATTGCCATTATACCACCATCTTCTGTCTTTGACATCCAGCCTCCAATGGACTGCATGCACGCAGACCTGCAGACAAGTACCACAGGACACCTGTGCAGAGACAAGGGCACGAAAAGCAGAAGCACAAACTGTACGTACACAGGCACACTCTGCGCCTGCGCATGGCCCTATAAAAGGACCACGTGCACCTTTTGGGGGGCTGCTTCCCCTCCTACCCCATGCACCCCTCGGAACCTGCTCCTGCAGATACTTTGACACCTGGACACAGAGGCTGGACCGGCTGGACATGGAGACTCCGTCGACTGGACACCATTGGACTTGGAGTGGTGGTAGCCAGTTCCCCCATGTGGCCCTCTTCTCACCCACCTGAGCACGCTCTTTCTCTCTCTCTCCCTTGCCCGCTCTCTTGCTCTTTCCCCCCTTGCTCTTCTTTGGACACGCTCCAGACCCTCAGTGTCCTTCTTGTAGTGAGGGGCCCAGAACTGAACACAGTATTCAAGGTGCAGCCTCACTAGTGCCCTAGTCCTGCTGGCTATATATTCCTGATACAAGCTGGGATGCTATTGGCCTTCTTGGCCACCTGAGCACACTGCTGGCTCATATTCAGCTGGCTGTCAACCAACACCGCCAGGTCCTTTTCTGCAAGGTAGTTTTCCAGCCACTCTTCCCCAAGCCTGTAACATTGCATGGGGTTGTTGTGACCCAAGTGCAGGGCCTGCCATTCATACAATTGGCCTCGTCCCATTGATCCAGCCTGTCCAGATCCCTCTGTAAAGCCTTCCTACCCTCCAGCAGATCAACACTCCCACTCAACTTGGTGTCATCTGCAAACTTACTGAGGGTGCACTCAATCCCCTCATCCAAATCATTGATAAAGATATTAAACAGAACCAGCCCCGATACTGAGCCCCAGGGAACGCCATTTGTGACTGGCCACCCACTAGATTTAACTCTATTCACCACAACTCTTTGGACCTGACCATCCTGCCAGTTTCTTACCCAGCGAAGAGTATGCCTGTCCAAGCCATGAGGAGCCAGTTTCTCCAGGAGAATGCTGTGGGAGACAGTGTCAAAGGCCTTACTCAAGTCCAGGTAGACAACATCCATAGCCTTTTCCTCATCCACTAAGCAGGTCACCTTGTCATAGGAGATCAGGTTAGTCAAGCAAGACCTGCCTTTCATAAATGCATGATGACTTGGCCTGACCACCTGGTTGTCCTGTATGTGCCCCGTGATGTCACTCAGGATGATCTGCTCCATAACCTTCCTCGGCACTGAGGTCAGGTTGACAGGCCTGTAGTTCCCCAGATCCTCCTTCCAGCCCTTCTTGTAGATGGGTGTCATATTTACTAACTTCCAGTCAACTGGGACCTCCTCGGTTAGCCAGGACTGCTGATAAAGGATTGAAAGTGGCTTGGTGAGCACTTCTGCCAGCTCCCTCAGTACCCTTGAGTGGATCCCACCCAGCCCCATAGACTTGTGTGTGTCTATGTGGTGTAGCAGGTTGCTAACCATTTCCCCTTGGGTTATGGGGGCTTCATTCTGCTCCCTGTCCCTGTCTTCCAGCTCAGTGGGCTGGGTACCCCGAGAACAACTGGTCTGGCTATTAAAGAGCGAGGCAAAGAAGGCATTAAGTACCTCAGCCTTTTCCTCATCCTTTGTCACTATGTTTCCCCCCACATCCAATAATAGAAACTTTGAACAGCATGAAGATTAGGAATTTTGTATAATTAGCTTACCATTGAATTTTTCATACTTTGGACCTCTCCCAGTTCATAGGTTTTTATAGTCAAAATCTTATTATGGGCAAAAGGGAACAAACTCGAGCTATGGATACAGAAATTTATTTTTGCCTAACAACATTTTTAAATTACTAAAGAAAAGTCTCATTGATAATACCTTTGAAAGGGTTACACAAGAAAAGTGACTAACACCAACACCTCTTCCCTGGTGTTACGCATCTCTGCCTGTGTTCCTGGGGTCCCCAAGCTGATGGAACTGTTCCCCCTCAATGCAGGGTGGTGGCTGCCAAAGTGAGGGTCGGCGGTCTGCAGTCCCTGCCAGGAAGAGAGGGGTGCTTGCAATGGGTGCAGCCCACTTGGACCCATGGCCCCTCTTGGGACTCGGTGGGTATGTTTGTCTCCTGCCCTGGTGGCTCCTTCTGGGGGCCCCCTGGGGGAAGTGACAGGTGCCCCCCTTGCCCCGTGACACAGAGGGCTGTTGTTCCCCTCACCTGGCACCTCTCAGGTCATTGCTCCCAGCTTGCTGGCAGCCATTGGAGCTCCTGCTGGGCAGCAACAGTTACATGAGCAGTAGGGTAGAGGAACCAGCTCCAACTTGCTCAAAACAGCTCCAAACAGCCAATATCCACCCCAGCGCCCCTGAGAGAGACCTCTCCTGCCCCATTTTACATTTTTTGGACTAGAAATGGCAGCAATCTGACTTGCTGGGTACTGGCTGAGTGAAGGAACTGCAGTGGGCAGCTGCCACTAATGGCCATGGCTCTATGTGAGCTTCCCACTCTCAGTCTTCTGCTGTCTCTTCCCTTCTGCTCTCACTGACACTGTGCAGCATCCTGAAGGCAAACATGATCCTCACAAGGGAATCTGGTAAATCTCAGTCTTGGAAGAGTAAGCTCTCCTGCTCAGTCTTGTGTAAGCAAATGTATCTTCCCCATCCACTCCCAGCTGCATAGATAGTAACCAAAGAGGCCGGGGTTGTCAGTGACTCATGAGAATGACACACGAGTCAGCTCAGTGACTCACTTTGGGGGGTTTAGTACCAGTGGTGTACTGCCCTGCTTGCAGGCAAGACTTGTAGAAAATATAAGCATCTTGCCAGTTCCCTGGTTGTGATGGTCATAAGGACAGCAGAGTATTTATAACAGCCTCCAACTCAGCATAAAAATACTTTTTCCACTGCTGGAATACTGTTTTAAAAACAGAAGAAAAAAGTAGCAGCTAAACCCTTTTCAAAATAAAAAGTCAGGGAAAGAATTTTTTCCTTAACACCTGTAGAATAAGCTCGCTGTGATCTCTCATGTCTTTTTATGTACCTTCAAGTACTCCAAATGCAGAAGATACATATAACCTCAATAAAGTACCCTAAGCTAATTGGGAACGGAGTAGTAGACACCATGGTTTTCAACATACAAAATGCTGTACTAATTTTTCTTTAATATTCAGAGTTCTTCTGTTTCTTGTGTTCCTCATCAAGTAAAGGGTTGTTCAACACATATTCTCATAAACACAGTCCATTATTATATGCTGTAGGTCTCTATCAGTGCCGATCCTCTCCAATTTTAGGCAAAGCCTGTAACATTAATTGCACTGTACTCAAGGAACCATACACGGATGAGAATGGGAATGAGAACTTCCCCATTGTGACAAGGAATAGCATAGAATCATAGAATGATAGAATTGTTAAGGTTGGAAAAAACCCTTGAGATCATCGAGTCCAACCGTTAACCAACTACAACCATTGAGTCCAACTGCAAACTATGTAATAGGACATAGTGTACTCTGCTTGAGCTTGTCCTTGGTAATAATACAGGGACAACTTTTACTCAAGGTAAGAAGTAGCAGGAACCCCACTCCCAGCATCCAGCAGAAGTTCTCCCCACTCCTGCAGACAGCCATATGTACCATTCACCCTGGAAGTCACAACCCTCTTCTGGTCATATGGTCTGTTGTGACTGGAAGGACTAGCCACCACTTCCAGTTTACCCTGATATACATCAGACCAGGAAGTCCCTTCCTTTACAGACACAGGGGACTGCCATTTTGTTTCAGCCACCATTTTATGGCAGGGAGGATAACCAAAGGATAGCAGAGCTGGAAGCCGCTCCCACCACATGCTTAGGGTCCACCATGTTGTTTCAGATACCATTTTATGACAAGATTACTTTTTTGACAATGTCATGCCCCATATGTTTTCATAACATTCAGTTATTGCTGAGCTGCCCTTCCCCAGAAGCACATCAGAAAAGTCAGTGTCCTCTCACTGCATATAGGGAGGCTGCCACTTCTGAGAACATCATTCCCCATGTGTTTTCATTCTACCTTGTGATTGGCTGATGGCCATTTTTGACACTGTCATACCTATGTATTCTTAGGTCTTCCTCTGACTGGCTGCCCACTTCCTTTGGCACCCCTAGGAAGCTCATAAAGGGGCCCCTGTTACATGCAAAGAAGAGACCAATCCTGTGAGCTGGAGTGAGAAGTCCCAGCATCTGGGCCCAGCCCAACAGGATGGCTGTGCAATACTACTGGGGCAGACTTTGGGCTTTGCATGGTGCTGCAAGACACAGGCAACACTGTCTGCAAAAACGGAAAACCAGAACAAAATTTCAGCTTCAAAATAACATGTGCATGGCGTCAATAAGAAAAAGACCCTAAGTCTCTAAAACCACTGTGTGAACCAGGAGAACTGGCCAATGGGGTCATGAACCACAAACTGAATTTTGAGGTGTCACACAGACAGGGTGGGTGGTGTGGGAGAGCTCCTTTTGCCAATGTTTTCAGGTGTCTTACAACTACCTGTAAGACCATTATGGGGTGTAGGCTGGTGCTGTATGTGTTGTCTTTAGGTCAATGACCTTACATAATATTCCAAAAAGCTCCAGCTGACTGACTGGGGAGGGAGATGTCAGAAATGTTCCATGACTTGTTTGTGTCTGTGCCTGCAGTAGCTGAAGAAAGGAGAATGGGCATAGAAGTGACAGCAGTGTTCAAGGGAAAAAAGGAGGAAGCCTGGAGATGGCTGACTGATAGACAGCTCCCCTCATACCCTGTTAAAAAAGTGTCTCTTTATTAGAGTTAAACTGATTTTCCAGTGTTTCATTTTGTACATGTGTGTAGTAGCTGCGTATAGGGAGATATGCCTACACCATCACTTTTGTTAAAAGAGATTCATTGTGCTCCTAGGGAGGTGGGAAGCTTTGAGTGTAAATGTCCTTTCTGAAGCTGCTAGAAGGTGGATTGCCAATCTGAACAGAAGCCAAATGGCAATCTGGTTTACAAACTAAGATGCTTACAGTTTGCACAAGGCTGCAAAAAAGCACTTTAAAAAAACCAAGGTGATTGTGGCAGAGATGGATGTACAATGGCAGGCAGACATTGGATTTGCAATAGTTTTCCAAACACAATGATGGAGTTATGTACATCTTAACAGTGATAGACATATTATCTAAGTATGCCTGAACCATTTTTCTAAAAGGCAAAACAGGTTCTGAAATAGGTGTGGCTTTTGAAACAATTCCACTGGTATCAGGGCTATTAAAGCAATAAGAATTTTATTTCAACTTACAAAAATGTAGAACTGAGAGGGTGCCTAGGAATTGCTAAGATGCAAATGGTATCCACAGTGATCAGACAGAATTTTCTGCAGAAAGTGTAACTGATCTCAGAAACTGAAGGGCATCTACTTTGGAAACCATTCATAAGCATCTGTCCAACACACAACAGCATGTGTGCTGCAGCACAATCCGAAGAAGTAAAGACTATATTGTGTTCTTTGTCCCATCTGGATAGAACTTATGCTCCCAGGTGATCTAGTATTAGTTATTCTGATTCTTACATTGGTCCTTAAAAGCTCTGGTTGATTGAGAATGTAGCTCTGATAAGGATTTATGATCTGGATTTAAAATATTTAATGCTAACTCTCCACATTTACATTAAATTGCTATACTAACTAATCATCCAAAATGTTTAAAAACATGTACCTTAGTTTCAGTTTGATTTTGTTTTTAACCCACTTCCAGCTACTGGATTTAGTTACACTTTTGTCTGCTAGATTAAGAAGCCTCTTAGTATCAAAAATCATTTTCCCTTGAAGATACCAAAATTCTTTCAATAGATTGAGCTCTTTAAGTCTTTCATGCATCTGTGAGCACACAGGTTCATATGAAGAGCATGATCCAGCTATGCATTATTTCAGACTTACACCAGCTTTACTTTATCAAAGTAAATATAGATGTACAGGCATTGGAGCAATGGTGAATCAGATTTTACAATTTCTTCCCTTTAAACCTATGCATTCATTTCCTTTTAGAAGGTGCTCACTGATGTTTAACACTGCCACATTTGTTTACCTTTCTTTTGAAAGACTAGCATATTTTCTAGAAGATTGTTGTCCTTTGAATAAGATATACTTTTAATTTCATCATCAGTTTCCTCCATTTTTTTCTGTCATTATCAGTTTGTTGCAAAAATATTTTTTTTAAATTGTTTTATGATTAAATTACAAATTTATGTCATTTTTCTGCCTACATCCATCTATGCATTCGGCAGTACACAACAAATACAACTCTGCATCTTTATATATTCTTCCTCTCTAGAAATAGCATGATATGTGCTGAAATAACACTGATGTATTCCTTGGAGAGCGATGGGGAGACGAGGGTTAAGCAGTGGATTTCCAGTTATTTGGTTCCAGTGGTGTATTTGCTTCTGATGTATCCATCAATCTCTTTTACTGTCCAGGTATCCAATGCAATTTACAGTACATGGTAACTTCCTAGAAATACAGCATATTTGTTTTATTAATGAACTATTTTATTTCTAATACACCGTATTAGCTAATACATTCTGCAAACAAAACCATGGAATAGTCTCATATACAAATATATGCAAACATGTACAGATTAAATACAAACTCTCATATGCAAGCTGCATGTATATGAACACTTTCCATGTTTGTTTTTTTTTAAAAAAAAAAACTCTGCATCTAAAGGTAGTTGAATCACACAGAGGATGGGTAACTAAATATGATTCAGGATATTACAATAAACTCAGTGTTTTGTAATTAGAGATGGGTTCTAATTGTGATCCTCAGATTCAAAGTAAATTATTTATAAAGCTTATTCATATTTGGGTCTTTTTTCTTTCTTTTTTTTTTAATACATTCTAGGTCAGAGTGAAATATTCAGTTGCCTTCAGATACTTTATTCATCTCATAGCACTAAGTAATTGCTGATTTACAGTTTCTCAAGCCTGATGAGACTTTTTCCTTGCAAGCAAAACAAAGATGCAAACAAATGAACAAAAATTGCTTTGATCAGAAGAAAGCATGCATTAGGAATAAAATCAAGGTAAGTGAAAATTCTACAAAGGAAACTTTATAAGAGAAGAAATGGACATAAGTATAAGCAGACAGAGAATTAGAGATATTAACAGATAAGAACAGGATTGTTTGCATAAACAAGACTAGATGCAAACATAGTATGATGACAGAGTAAAAGAAATATAATACTAACCATATTTTAATGTCAGCATATTAGTGAATATATGCCTACCCTGGCTTCAGTTCTAGTCATTCTCTTTTAGAAAAGGAATACAGCAGTGACATAATAATTCCTATGGAGATAAGCAAATGTTATTGTAAGAAAGAAATTATGTGTAGAAGATAGAATTCCTCACATTTAATTTCAGTCTTCTAAATAACAGAGGCAAGCCAAGGAACAAAAAGGGCAGGACTTCAGATGCATCTGTAATAGTTATATCTAGATGGCTATTGTGCCAATTGGAAGTCTTCTTGTTTTATTTATTAACATGGATAACAAATTCTACTGGCTATCTAGAAAGACTAAGTTAGATAGTTGAGCCTTTCCTGGTCAGGTGAAGCATCTAGTTTTTATGTACTGTGGTGTTTATTTTATTTTACCTTAAGCAGTCTAGATCTTGGAATAAATTGCTACTTCCACATTTTTCAGGTGGAGAACAATCTTAATATTCTAAATGAAATGAAAATAAATTATCTTCATGTTTTAAAGACCAAACAATATTTATTATTACACTAGATTAATTTTTCTTATTACATTATAGTACAAAGGTAAAAGACACAATTAATCCAAAAAAGTTCAGATCTAATTTATTCAAAGACGGAGAATTACAGATTATGACTAGATCCCCAAAGATATCGAATACCTGTAACTCTTTTTTTTTTAAGATGTGACATTCTAATTTGAACTTATTTATAATATAACAATAATATCAGAAATAATGTTTAATTACCATTTAATATAAAATAAAACAATTAGCACTTCTAAACTACATACTTCCTTGGAATGACACCAGCTTTTATAGCAAAAATAAATGAGGATCCTAATTAACATTTATTTTTTAATAGCAAGTAGTGACTTTACAGTGGAAAGAGCTTCGTAAAAGAAGCATATGTGCCTAAAGTAAATCTGTATTTAAAAAACAGGAATCATCTGGCAGCAAAGGCAATGGCTTTCACCAATTTCCTTGTGCACAATGGCAGTAAATAGTATTGGCAGTTTTGCAAACATATAAAAGGACTTATTTATGTGAAGAGGATTATTGTCTTCAGGAATACCATTATTACCATAGACCTTATCATAGAGTCATAGAAACACGGGTTGGAAGGAATCTCTGGAGGTCATGTAGTAGTCTCCCGCTAACTGTGGAATTACAGTCAGCACCAGATCAGAGCAGCTATTAATTTTTCTAGATGAATCTTGAAACCCTCCACAAATGGATATTCCACAACCTTTCTGGACTGCCTGTTTCTGTGCTGCACTGCCTAGGAAAAATGCTTCTGTTAATATCTAATCTGAACCTCCAAAGACATAACCTCTGTCTGTTCCACCCTGTGGTATCATCTATAGGAACGAGAAGAGTTTGGCTCTGTTATTTTGGTAATTGCTCTTCAATTAGCTTTAGGTCATTGCTAGACCACCCCGAGCTTCTTTTTCACCAGTATGAACAAACCTGAGTCCCTCAACCTCTTTTTGTAGGATACGTTTCTCTAGGTTTCTGACCATCTTCATATACTTCCTGCTGTACCCCTCCAGTTTCTCCCTGTCCCTTTGATCTGGGTGATGAAAACTGGGCACAGCATACCAACTTTATTCTTCTACAGAAGGAACAAAACATACAAGCACTTCTAAGGTAGACTTTGAAAGGATCTTGTTTTTTCTACACATGCTTCAGTCCTCAAACAGAACAGTGCTGCACTCTGTGCCACTGCATTGAAGCATTTGAACGACAAATATAAAGCCCTAGAAGTCCTCACCAGGATTAGAATTGGACTGAAGACAAAAAAAAATATTTTAAATGCAAGGAGCCTAAAAATACTGTTAATATTTTAATTACCATATTCTTGATTCAGTCTCTAAGATGGTCAATACGGTATTTTCCTCTACAGCAAGTATACTGGGGAGTAGTCTGGTTCAAGACTAATGGAGGCTTATTTATGCAGGTGGAACAGTCTATCTCTAGAGGCAAGATACCATCTGTCTATCTAAAGGCAAGCCCTACTGGCTGATCCATCAAGTGGAATAGCTGTTGATTCAGTTGCCTTTTTTTGGCTATAAGTGAAGTGACATGAAAGCAGTCAGCAACAATTTGGAAGAGAAACAAAATAATCCAGTTGGTTTAATCCCATTAATATGAGAAACAAAAAAATCAAATTTGAATTCTGAGGGGATGCTGCACAGAAATTGAGCTGAAAACCTTGAAACATAGATATCTTCCAAATTAATAAGGTAATCCAAAGCTATTTCAATACTTTCATAGTAGCTTGACTACTAAATTTAAACAGTATTTCATAATTTACAGTCAACAATATTTTTGCAATATTGTTAGATGTTAATGTCAACATTTTTAGGCATTTGAAAAAACCTCTTAGAATACATTGTTATGTATTAAAATTATTATCAACATTTTAGCATTATCTCTTCTCCTTATGCATACCACTATTATTCTCTTACTGTTTACATGGGCTCATTTTATTCTGTTTTTCTTTGTTTGCTTGCTTGTTCAAAAAGCAAGGAAACATATAGATTTGTAAACAATCAGATACCCATCTTAGGAAGAGAAATTATAATATGGTATTATAAAATTATCCCTGCTTATATTGGGAAAAATCAATAATTTGGTTATTAATGTCTTGCAGGCAGAATTTACAGCTGATGTCTGTGGCTCTGAACTTTCAAATACATTGACATGTGACTACATATAGTATTAATTCCTTTGGACAGATGATTTGAATAAAGCTACTTATGTCACAGGCTGTCATGGTTTAACCCCAGCCAGCAACTAGGCACTACACAGCTGCTCGCTCACCTCCTCTGTGGGTTGGGGGAGAGAATTGGAAGGGTAAAAGTGAGAAAACTCATGAGTTGAGATAAGAACAGTTTAGTAATTGAAGTAAATTGTAGTAATAGTAGTAGTAGGAGAAGTAGTAATATTACTAATAATATAATATAATAATAATAACATACAAAGCAAATGATGCATGATACAATTGCTCACCACCCGCTGACCGATGTCCAGCCTGTCCCCGAGCAGTGATCACTGCCCCCCTGGCCAGCTTTCCCCTAGTTTATATACTGAGCATGACATTATATGGTATGGAATATCCCTTTGGCCAGTCTGGGTCAGCTGTCCTGGCTGTGCCCCTTCCCAACTTCTCACTGGCAGAGCATGGGAAGCTGAAAAGTCCTTGACTAATGTAAGCACTACTTAGCAACAACTAAAACATCAGTGTATTATCAATATTACTCTCATTCTAAATCCAAAACACAGCACTATACCAGCTACTAGGAAGAAAATTATCCCAGCCGAAACCAGAGCACAGACCTAGTCCCAAGCTGCCAAGTGACTCATAGAAAATGCTGTTACAGCAAAGAAAGGAAATTACCTCTTTTCCCTAATGCTCAAGCAATAAGCTACAGGTAGTTCAGCTCATTCATAACTACTAGCTATAGCACAGTTCATTTTGAAAGAGTGGACAGTTATTCTAGCTTCATAATAAATATGAATGTAAGATTGCTATACCTGTATATAGTCCTTGTGTGTTGCCAAAAAGCTAATCCTCATATTAAGCATGTGCAAGAGACAGTGGTTAATGTTACCACAAAATTTCTTTTCCCTCTAAATAAAGCTTTATTGGATTAAAGCCATAGATTGATCTGAAAAGCAATACTGCTTCAAAGAAGTGTAAAACTAAAATAAGTCTAAAATGTTTAATAAGAAATTTTTAAGATTTGAAAAACCCTGATATATCACAGCCCTAGGACCAGAGCTTGAAAGATGTACTATTCTTTAACAAACACTCAGAGTTTCCTGCACCTTTGCTTATAACCAGTTATATCTAGTGATGAGGGACGGGGTTCCCTGTTCCCTTTCCAGATAGCCTAGGATCTAGGCAAGCACAGGAATTGACAGTATTGACAGTCTATGTTGGTGTCAATTTTATACTGTGGGATGCTGTGATGGAATTAAAATACACTAAAGTGGAACTTCCTTCCCCTTTTCCTTAAAGCAAGCACTCCCCAAAATACCAAAAAGCTTCCATTCTAGTTTTTAGAGTACAGAATAATAAACTAGGGAAAGTTATTCTTTAAACAGAGCAACTCATTAAAATAAAATCATATCTGTCAGACACTAATTATTCCCCATGTACATGGGCCACTTCTCTCATCTTGCTTTCTAATCCAGAAGTTTTTACTGTCTTCCTAGGTTGAAAAACTCCATGTAGTCCCATCTTTGTTGCTAAGAAAGAAGCTTTCTTTTCATGGTCTCTGAAACTTGGCTTGGGTTTAGATTTGCTCCCTGCTGCATGCAGGCACTCTGCTTTCTAAAAGATACTGCAAATTCGCAGTCTTGCTGTGTCTCTCATCTTCCTCCTCCCTTCATTGAGAAGCTTCCCCAGCCTGAACGCTCTCACTTCTCCAAGGGATGAGGAATCTGGAGGGGGTCCCAGTTGTTGCCATGTGGAGCAGCCAGGACAGCAAAACCAAATTACTTTTATAAACTCAAGCACATCATGTTTAACAGAACATGACACACCACACATGCGATAAGCTAGGAACCAGTTAATCAAATGATTCTATGTCTGACAAAGATATCTTCACTTCCACCAGTCAAAAGTTTACTGTTACAAATAAAAAAGGGGCATAATAAAAACTTTTTTTAGTTTTCCAACATAAAACTTGGAAATCTGAAAATCTGTTGATGCAGAAATCTGTGAAATTGTGTATTAATAACAGACCTACAGAGAAGTATAGCTGAAATCAATTTTTTTGGTAAACCAGGTGTACAAATATAAGGTCTACCTAATTGTAGAATACCGGGAGTTTTTATACGACAAAACAGTTAGAGGATTAATGAAGATGTGAGAGGTAACAGGAAAACATAAAGCAATGAAGAATTCTACTTTTCAGTCAGTGTTGCCAACTCTTGGAACTTATTTAATTAGTAGTCATATAATAACTATTCTTTTTTCTTAAATCTTCAGTTTCTGGGAATATGTTTTTGTGTAAGAACCCCTTCCCTTCCATCTTTCCTACATTTCTAGTTTTATAGTTCCAGAGAAAAATCTCAATATGAGACCACACATTACCCAAAAGTTTGGAAGAAGAAAAATAAAACCTATGGCTGTATATGTTTGGGTTTTGGGGTTTTTTTTGGTTGGTTTAGGTTTGTTTTAAGTTTTTTTTTCAATTTAAAGAATTGTTGACCAATTCATTACTGTTGAATGCTTGATATTGACAGTATAATTAAATATCGCTTGTTATAAATGCTTGCTGAACAGGTAGCTCTGCAAACAAACCTATTAAGTAATCCGCAATATGTCACATAAAATTTTACATGTCTTTTCTCGGAAGCGTTAATATAATTTTTTTTTATGATAGAATATGAATGCTCATGAGCTTGATTTTATTATCACACAGATTTTAACTGGGCAAGATTTATTGATGTAAACAGAGTTACAAGGATGGATTTAACAGTTTTTTTCACAGCAAAAAGCAACTAATTGTTCGTAAAGACTCAACTCCCTTATTTTATTTATATTAATTATAATCTATTAACTTACAAAACACATCCTGTCCACTACATATAATTGTTCACATTAAAATAATTATAATATAGGAGATGACTCCTAGGATATCAAATAAACTCTTCACAAACTGCATAAGTTTTACTTATTTTATAAAAAAAAAGTTATGGATGATAATATTTATACAAAGAACTTACTTATTATTCATTATCATCTTGTTGAATAAATTCTGGACATCAGCATTGACAGCAGTGGTATCATGTTATTCATATGACCAGTTACACTGGATGAATAATGAATGAGATACAATCATAACAAGCAATTTGCTGACAACCCTTAGGCTGAAAATAACTGATTAAAGCTATTTTGGGAATACTGATCTGTAACAAGGATAGTCAGAGAAATCAGGATGAGTTAGTGATTGATTCAGGAATGAAACATATCTACCACTCATAAAAACTCTTGGGTTTTTTTTTGAGAGCTTGACCATTAGCCTTTTAAGATGTTTCAGGCTCATTTGTGACAAGCAGAAAATGCATTTCTCAGTGCCTTGTTTGATTTTTTGATTAGTTTTCATACTCTTCCCCAAACCATCTGTAAAAAAAAAAAACCAAAACAAAAAAACCCCAAGGAGCATAAAACCTGGACTTAAACCCATCATTTGGCAGTTAAAATATATATTTTATCCAGATACTGCAGCATTACTATTTGGACAGTATTACACAAAATCATGCTTGTTTATTTTTACACAAAGAGATGTCAGTCCTACAGGGAGCGCTGCCAGGCAAGAGGGTAGAGGAAAAGGAGGAGGTGGGAAATGCTATTGGTTGCTGTGGAAATCAGTATCATTAGCATGGTGCTTTGATAAAAACACTGAAGGACAGAGCTTTAAATATGTTCAAACTTATCTTTAGACGTCCTCTGATGCAGTGATATGTCTATGAGAAGATCCATGTGGAATGTTGATAATCCCAAAGAAATGCAAGATGTTTCCACATCATTATCAGCTTCACACACCCACCCCACCCTCCCCCAATATTTTGAAAACTGAGTTTGTTTTTTCTTGTGTTTCTGAAATCTTTGGGGTTTTTAATTTATATGGAAATTAAAAAAAAAGTCTTTCAAACAAGGAAGGCTGAGAAAATGAATACCAAGTGCAGGAAAAAGATGAGCTGTCCATAAAAGTTGGAAGTTTCCCATATCCAGAGTATCCAGAATCTACAAGTTTGTTTTCTTAATGAATTCAGTATAATCTAGATTCAATACTGCAATTTTTTACAAGACTAGTCCACTTTAGGCTTTAAAAGGGCTTTGTATGAGACAAATCATTTGCAGATCAAAAATTTAAGTATAATCAATCATTTCTCTGTCAGTTTCTTTAAGATTCAGAATATTAAGGAAGCACTCAAATAAGGAACAACTATCATACAGAATTAAATGCATTAACATCTTGGACATATTCAATTATAAAAAGTAGCTTGAGGTAATAAGAAATTCATTTCAGATTTAATTTTGATGAAAGAAAGTGTATAGTCTGGATTATATGATATACAAGTTAATATCTGACCCACAAATTTTAATTCAGCACAAGTTTTTCAACTGATTTACAGCATGAAGATTTCAGTCCGCATTTGTTTCATTCTTTTTTACGTTGTACACTATGAAACACATAAAATTATATTAAAAAGTTAATAAATAATATTTCTTGACACAAACAACTATTTGCAAAGATAATACTGGGAGCACACCAGAAATTTGTAGTCGTTGTAAAGTAAAGCATTTTTTCTTCAAAGAAATGGAATTTCCCTTAAATGTTGTTATAGATCTAAGAAAAAAAAAAATATATACTTTGTATTTTATAAGATACTTTATTTTCCTTATTTTACTGTCTGCTCTATTTTTCTGTATTTCCAGGTTTACAAATAAACATACATGGATTATCAGCTGAGATAAACACCAATTATAGTGTGGTGCAGTTTGTTTCCATTCTTTAATACATAGTATGGAATTTGCATTGAAATATCAAAGGTTCTGAATGCATTTTACATTTTCTTTGAGGCAGGCCTCAAAACAGAGTGTGGCTTGCAGTGATAACCTAACTCTGCTGGAGTACATCAATCCAGTACAGTAAAACCAATGAAAGGATTAAATGTGTAAGTCAGGAGATGAAATGCAAGCCATCTAGTACTAAGCACATTAAATAATTTCCAAGAACACTGTCCCTTGTTTTATTTGAGTATGTTAAGGAAGCACAGTTTTCCTTCCTGCTGAATAATATTGATCTAAACACTTTGACATAGCCTTTACTGCTGTGTAGGATGGAAGATTTTGCATTGTGGATGTAAACAGATAAATATATTTTTATAGTCAAAATTTCAAAATACTATCATTCATTCATACTTTTGGAATATAATTTTAAAAGAATGAAATACTAAGACTGAAGCAAAAGTTGGGATTCTTTTTCATGTGTACACAGGTTGCTGGAGGCTGATGCTTCAGTCAAAAGTGTGCCATGAAGTTATGACAAATATTTTAATATTAGTGCATTTATGAGAGTTCTGTCACATTTTAAGGGAAAGATTGTCTTAATGTACCACCTCCTCTACTGTTTTTGGTCTCTTTGATAGCCTTCTGTCCAGGACTGCAGTGAGAACCATAGCGAGGCAATCCATCATCATACACCAATCTGCCTCTACTGGATTTCACAGAAAGGAATCAAATAGGCCAGTTTTAGTCTGTGTTCTGGCATATTTTCATGTCTCTTTTTAGCTTTGTTATAATTACAATTTGCAACCTAATGGAAGATGCCAAATTTTAGCATTCTTCCAGTATACAATTTAGCCTTTCTTTCACTGATATATGATTTTCAGAGGATTCTAGAAAATATTCTGGTTTATAGACATATCCTTTGCATTAAGGAAAAAAACCCCAAAACATCATATACTTGATCATGACCTGCTGGATGATCACTATACATCAAAAATATGCTAGAAAACCTTTTCTTCTCTATCTCATAAGAATACTTTGTCAAAAAAAAAATCTGTCTCTTTTATTGTCTTCTACATTCACAGCTCTTGACTTTTTGCCCCATGAAAAGTTTTGGGAAAACAATTATACAGTGTGCCATCTCCATTGCCCAGTTCTTCATTAGCTACATTCCAGGTAAAGTGCATCAGTTTCTTTTACCCTTAATGTGTCACTGCTCCAACTTTGAAACAGTTTAGCTAAGTAATCCTACACAGGATTTTGTAGGATTGGTAGGATTGTGTAGGATGGTCTTGTCTTTAGCCAACATAACCATATCTCTGTCACCCAGTAAAAATCACAGAGGTACACATTCACATCCAAGATTTTATTCCTGCTGTTTGCCATTCTGTTAATGTCTACTTTCTGTGGGACAACCGGGGGATCAGGCTCAGCCAGCATGGGTTTGTGAAAGGGAGGTCCTGCTTCACTAACCTTGTCTCCTTCTATGACAAGGTGACCCACTTAGTGGATGAGGGGAAGGCTGTGGATGTTGTCTACCTGGACTTGAGTACGGCCTTTGACACTGTCTCCCACAGCATTCTCCTGCAGAAGCTGGCTGCTCACGGCTTGAATAAGTGCACTCTCTGCTGGGTTAAAACCTGGCTGGATGGCCGAGCCCAGAGAGTGGTGGTGAATGGAGTCAAATCCAGTTGGCGGCCGGTCACGAGTGGTGTTCCCCAGCGCTCAGTATTGGGGCTGGTACTGTTCAATATCTTTATCAATGATCTGGATGAGGGGATTGAGTGCACCCTCAGTAAGTTTGCAGGTGACACCAAGTTGGGTGGAAATGTCAATCTGCTGGAGGGTAGGAAGGCTCTACAGAGGGATCTGGACAGGCTGGATCGATGGGCGGGAGCCAACTGTATGAGATTCAACAAGGCCAAGTGCTGGGTCCTGCACTTGGGTCACAACAACCCCATGCAATGTTACAGGCCTGGGGAGGAGTGGCTGGAGAGCTGCCTGGCAGAAAAGGACCTGGGGGTGATGGTTGACAGCCACCTAAACATGAGCCAGCAGTGTGCCCACGTGGCCAAGAGAGCCAATGACATCCTGACTTGTATCAGGAATAGTGTGGCCAGCAAGACCAGGGAGGTGATAGTGCCCCTGTATTCGGCACTGGTGAGGCCGCACCTCGAATCCTGTGTCCAGTTTTGGGCCCCTCGCTACAAGAAGGACATCGAGGTGCTGGAGAGTGTCCAGAGAAGGGCAACAAAGCTGGTGAAGGTTCTAGAGAACAAGTCTTATGAGGAGTGGCTGAGGGAGCTGGGGTTGTTTAGTCTGGAGAAGAGGAGGCTGAGGGGAGACCTTATTGCTCTCTACAACTACCTGAAAGGAGGTTGTAGTGAGGTGGGGGTCGGTCTCTTCTCCCAAGTAACAAGCAATAGGATGAGAGGAAATTGCCTCAAGCTGCACCAGGGAAAGTTTAGGTTGGATATTAGGAAAAACTTCTTCACTGAAAGAGTGGTCAGGCATTGGAACAGATTGCCCAGGGAAATGGTTGAGTCCCCATGCCTGGAGGTATTTAAAAGATGGGTAGATGTGGTATTTAGAGACATGGTTTAGTGGTGGACTTGGCAGTGATAGGTTAACAGTTGGACTCGATGATCTTAAGGGTCTTTTCCAACCTTAACAATTCTATGATTCTATGATTCTAAGTAGCACTAGTATTTTGGTCATCAGATCAAAAATCAATTCAACAGGCAAAGGTCCATGTTCAATAAAGTTATTTTCATCTAGGGATTATTGACCTGCTTTTAATTGTCTCAATATAATCTCTGCATTTCAACATGAGTTTGTCATTCAAAAGACTGAATCATTCAAATTTTGAGCCCAGTAGTACTGTTCCCACCTGTAGAAAATGCTTCAGTGTATGTATGGATGAAGAGTTTGTAGAACCAAGCAGTTCCATGTGATCTTAGAACATCAATATTCCTAGTTTCCTAAATGTTGTCTCTCTTTTCTTCAGAAACCCTATCTCTAAGGGCTTTTTTTGACATCACTACCTACAAATTTCCACTTGAACCCACTTGGGAAACATCTGTCACCTGACATCTTAAAATACTTTGCAGATGAATATCCTTTAATTTCAATAGCAACCATTTCTTCAAATACTGCAGATAGTATTAAAATAGGTATCTCAGGTCAAGAATCAATCCTTGCTTTCAAATTAGGTTGTATCCTGAGTTGTGTTTTACCTTTTTTCCAATAGATTCTGAAGTTCCCTTCTTAAAATATTTCATTAACTTGTCACATAGAACTGTCTCCTGACTTTCTGCTGGATGTAGGCCAGTCTGCATGGACGAATTGAAATTTGGCACAACAGATTCTTCTTTGGTTAAGCTATGCCCCCTGATAACTGGTACAGGGTTTTTTTTGCTTTTTTTAAAGTGGTGGGTTTTTTTTTAAACACTTCACAAGTAGTTTACTTAAATAAATGTATAGACTCCCCGCTCCCAGATTCCTCTTGGCTGTGTTTCATTTCATGAAGGGTATAGTCTACTCCACTTGTTTTCTAAGGGTTTTATGAGTGTTTTTGTAATTGTTTGTAAGTCTTACTATCTACATGAGGACATTGCTAGTAAAAGGCTGGTATCTTTGTCTGAAAACATTGATAGATACTGCACAGCTCTCATCTTGTTACTCATTCACAAAAAAAAATATAGCTCAGAGTGTCTGGAATGGCCACAGATTACAGCTTCATCTGTGTGACTAATAACTGTTTTTTTGCTTTCCAGTAGCTGCTGCTGTCAGTGGAAATATTTGGTAATACTAACCACAAGGATTATTGGAACAATGCAAGTAGTGGTTCAATGGCACTCTGCTTACAAGGCTAGTGACCACAGCCAACAACATAGTATAAAAGCAAACATAATGAATGCTAATTTAATACTAGTAATTTTTATAACATAAGCATAACATGAACATTCAAATTCATGTAGTGGAAGTGCCATCTGCACTGATTGGTGTATTTAAAAAAAGAATCGGAGTACAGGGGTAGATTCAGACTGATTTAAGTAACTAACTGAGGAATTGCAGTGCCTAAAACTTAGACACCTCCTATATCCAGAGAAATCCAGATAGTCTTACATCAAGATGATACTCAGCATGGAGAAAGGAAGTTCTGGAACCCCAATGTCTATCTATTTTTTACAGTAGAGGACTCATCTAGCTATGTAGCTACTTATGTTATCTTCAATACAATAATTGTGTAGTGCAAAATGCATGAAGATAACAGGAAGTAAAGATCAGAACTCTGTCTCTGCCCCTTTCAAGGTGAGAGCAAAAAAAATTACAATTAATTTTCCCTGTTTTCCTTCTCTTGCAATGATTTTTGTATTGCTGGCTACACAATTGCCTAGACTGATATCCTATCCTAGACTGATATATAAGGAAAAAAATAGAAATGAACACAGAATATTATGAACAATGAGTATCTGAGGCAGGTGGTGCTTATCTCCTATTAAAAAAATCTATTTTTGATAAAATACTTATGTATCAGTTTACATATCCCTTATGTCCCTTTCCTTTTGCTGATATAAGTCAAACATTTTATCCTGCTTCTACTAACACTTTATTACTTTAGCACCAGCTTTCACTTTCTTGGGAAAGCATTGTTTTCTTAGTGTGACCACTGCATACCTTCAATGTCACTGAAGTATTTGTATTTTCAGTATAACATTCTATATCAAAGAACAAACCAGAAAGCATTGAATTATTGTAAATAAAATACAAAGTGATAGTGAATGGACAATGAGAACATGACTAGTGAGAACAAGTACAAGGAAATTTTAATGTAATAAAAGTCAACTTACTGACAAAATTGAAATTTGATTGCTTTGCACTATATTTCCCAGTATGCAGGGTAATAAAATTTAGGAAATAGAATATATGATAATCCACACTGTTCTGTACCAGGATAAAAAAACCAAACCAACACAAACTATATTCAGTGATAGATTGATTTTGTTAAGGTTGTTAAGGTATAAATCTGATCTAAATTTCAATAAACCAACAAATTTTGATCTGTTTTGTTATTTGTACCCCCAATGCCCACACTGTACTTGTTATCAAGCATGTGAATTATCTTCCAACATGCACATCCACCCTTTCATTTCAGCTCACTGAAGAGTTATTTTCTGGGAGAAAGCAACAAAAAGTTTCCATTTTTCTTCTGAGCTTTATAATGTGTGCCTTTTCACTGAAGCACAGTCAGCAGGGTATCGAGGTTAATCTGGAACTACTCTATGGCTTATCCCTTCCTCAGAGAAAAGTGACTACTCTGGAACAGCATCTGATTTTTATTCATGAACTCTAGATTGAAGAAAACCTTTTAATTGATTTTATTTTTAAAGACCTAGAAACATAGTGACCTAATTTTCTTCAAGATGATTCCTTAAATAGCACTTGAGATCTAAATACTTCCAAATCTCACAGTATGGTTAGATAATTTCTAGATTGTGTTTCTAACTGCCAACATAGAAGCTTTAAAAAAGAAATAAAACAATCTATGCACAATTAGCCTTACATTATATATTAAAAGGAAGAATCTGTGTTAAGTCCTGGTCTGATTGTCAGGCTTGGGGAAGGTTCTTAATGATCCCAAGGGTGAAATTAAGACACAAACGAGGTCATATGCCACCAATCAGACGTTTTATTAGGTAAATATAAAAGAGTAAAGCGATAGGAAAGGCAGGAAATATTAGGAGGAAATTAAGCAAGCATTCAGAGAGATGAGCAAAGGATAGTCACCACCATGGATCCAGCGTTGGTCCTGCATTCGGTGAGGAAAAAAGGAGAAGAGTGAGGAGAAGTGAAGGTTCTTCTAGAGATGTTGATTCTGTGCAGGGTGCTCGGTGGTGATAATTCCACAAATCACGCGCGCATGAGCATGAACACGAACACACAAACACACACACACACAGACAGACAGACTCACACACACACACACAGACCACAAACACCCACGAGCGTGAGCACACGCACATTTATCAGGCTACGTGATTAGTATAAACCCGCCTAAATTTACACTTATTGGTTAGTGATTAACATTTCATACACTATTGGTCTACTGTATTTAAATTAGCCTCGCTTGCTATGTAAATTAGTACACATGCTCCTTTCAGGTGTGGGGGGGCAAGTCTTTTTGGTTTTGAATTGAGTCGGTGGTCGTGATCTCCCCTCGCCACATTCACCTTTCACCTACTTTCTGCAGTTTTATCTTCTCTGGCCACAGTCCAGTCTTTGGTGCCAAGATGTTCACTTTTATCGGCTTGTTAGCTCTTCTTCAAGGTTAGAGCCGCTAGTTTTCCACAGTTTGTTACCTTTTAGCTCCCTCCCAAATTCCTTTCCCAAGGCACAAGTGGTTAGTAGTTTTGCTAATTGGAGAATTACATCAGTGACCAGTCAAACCGAGAGGAGTGATACCAGGACTGTCCCCAGGCAGGAGGTGGTGGTGGGGGAATGAGATGCTTCACAGAGCACAGGGAATGGGGCCGAGGCAAGGCCGCCCTGTCTCCACAGGACTCCCTCCCTCACCCTCACTCCCGGGTACCATCCGGTCCTGGGTCCTAGTGACCGTCGCTCTGTATTGTGGTTTTAGCACCCAGGCTGTTTGAGACATCTTGTTGTTTTACATTATCAGTTCTCTACAACCTGATATTTAGGTAATTGACACCCAGTCCAAAAGGGTAAAAAGATATAGTGTAATGTTGTCGGAGTGGGAGAGTTCGGACCCGGAGTAACGATGTAACCTCGATGCGAGTATGATCGTTCTCCTTTATTTCAGACAATTACAAGGCTTATATAGACAATCAGCAGAGCACGCGGAAGCAATATCTATATGATTGGTTCATTACATGTGTTCACGCGCTTAAGACAGTTATATGATTGGTACAGGGTTGCTGTTCACGCGAAGAGGTTCGTTAGCACATTCCGGACTTAGTTGTTGTCTCTTATGTTGTTTGCCAAGTAGTCCGTTGCTGTTCAAGGTCAGTTTATAGTATCCTCTGTGCTTCTTGATACACTGAAAGCAGGATTGCTCACACTGAAAAGATCATGTCCCTTCTCACTTAACCATTCTTCCACATAATGTGAAATTAAATAGCCTGTTTTCTTTCCAAGAGAGATTGTTCAGAATAAGTACCTGAAGAATATATTTGTATCTGCTATCCCCAAAGTTGTCTAGCAAAAGAAGACACTTTCATTTTGAGACCAGGATCCTGTAGGAAATTGGATACCATTGACTGGTCAAATCTGTTTGAATATCCATTTACTTGAGCCATGAAAAGTAAATGTGATTATGATTGAGATATACCTAAGTCTTTGCAAGTTTTCTCTACAGAAGTAAAGTCTATAGCCACTTGACACTATTTCTCAAAGTGCATCTCACACATTGCATAATGAGCTGGCTTTTATTTTGTTTTTCCCTTTACTCTGAAAAGGTCAATAAACACTTTTTTGAATCTTCTGTCCTTAATATGAAAGAAAACTAGAAAATAGTCAAGGAAATATTCATATGATCAGGGAAAGAGAAGGATGGAAGTGGCAGGATGTTTTTTTAATTATTCTCTGGTGCGCAAAGAAAATCAATGTCACCCAAAAATGAAAAAATAGAAACTAGAAGTATATATTTCTGATAGTCTAGTGTTTAAGTCACTCATTTTGCATATCACAGTACTGAGTTTGAATTCCTGTTTATACCTTGGCTGCACAAATTCTTGAAGCAGGACAAACTGTCTCCTTTTTGAGTATCATACCCCAGGAGTAAACATTGCATAAACATTTATTGGAAAAAAAACCCCAACCACCTGGATGTATCTGTTTAGAAACTGAATGCTTTTTTAACCAACTGAAAGCTAATTCTTATATGTGCTCTTTTCCCTTCAGATTAATTTTTGGGTTTGGGGGCTTTATTTTTTTTTTTTTTACAAAACAGTTTCAGAAGGGGAGACCAAAATCTACTCCATTGCAATAGTGTAATTTAAAAAATACTGAACTACAGTATTTTTTAATACTGGGAAGAGAGAAAGCTGAAATCAAATACCTGATTCAAATGAAGCCCACATGATTTGAAATTGGTCAAGTACCCTAAGTGGAGACCTATGAAAAGGGTTTCTACAAACAGCATCCATCTAGCACTTTATTGTAAATAGCCCAAGAGCTTGTTTTTTATGTAGCGTAAATTCAGGAGGAGTAGGGAGAGGAAAGAAGAAAGATAGTTCATGTATACTCTTTTTGTATTATTATTTTCCCAGTTGACCAGTGACTGAAAAAAGCAATTATTCAGACAAACATATTCAGGGACCCCAAAGCAGACAGCAGTGTCTGGGCAGGAAAGAATTCCCTTTCTAGAATGGAAATTCTCTTTACTAGTTAAGACTCAGAACTGTCAGAGAACGGTTCAGTTGAATAAGTTATGGACTGAGCTAAGGTATAACTCATGAACTGAAGGGTATATAGGGTATAACACAGATAATCTGTTTCTCTGTCTGTTTTTCTGTCGTGGTGCTAATGTTGTAGTACTAATAAAACCAGAGCCAACTGTATGAGGTAACAACAGTGAAAAACCTGAATACATAAAAGCAAACTCAGGCCTGCAGAACATGGATGATACCTATTTGTTATAATTTCCAAATATCCAGGTGAAAATAACAGATTTTTTTTCTTTCTGTCTTGATTTTGTGAAAATAAAAAGCGGTAAACAGAAGAAAAACACAATCTTTTCTCAGTGCAGATACTGAAACATAAATTTTAATCTCTGTGTGATTTACAGAATTTTAAACAGGAATTTATGCATTTACAGGATTTCCACTCCAAAGCTTTCATAGCAGATTGTACGTTAGCAGACGAACCTGATAATAACCCTGGACTAATGTGTGTTTTAAATTAATCATAGCTACGCTTCATTCAAGCAACTACAATGCCATGAAACTATAATATGTTAATGAAACATACTTTCATATACTATTGTTTAAAAATATTCAGATTTAGTACCAGATCTTTAGTTTGTGA
Source organism: Theristicus caerulescens (assembly GCA_020745775.1). Classification (NCBI taxonomy): domain Eukaryota; kingdom Metazoa; phylum Chordata; class Aves; order Pelecaniformes; family Threskiornithidae; genus Theristicus; species Theristicus caerulescens. Next base: position 79,751,232 of record CM036559.1, on the reverse strand, counting down.
TTGTATTAAATATCTATGTATTGCCTTTATACCTGCTCTGTTAAGCTGTGCCAACACATATTCTGTTTACTAGTGATGATAACTTCCCAGTGTAATACAGTTGTTCAAAACCAGATTTCTTTAATAAATACATAATGTCCCAAACTACATTCCCAGCACATTTAATTAAATAGTTTTCCATTTCATTCTATCTGGAGTCTCAAAAGGTTATAGCAGCTAAAGAATATTTGACAGAACTCGTCCAAGCAGGTACCTGATTTTGATACATTAACCTTTGCACTAAGGGTAACTTTACTCACTTTATACATTGAGATACTGTCTTCACACAATGACAGAAGATTACTGTACTTCTAGCTTCAGCTAGATGACAGTAACTGTCATCTCAACTCAATATACACAGAGGTAACACATATGACTTAAGAACAAAGTAGCACTAAGAGAAAGAAATAACAGAATCACAGTGTTTTGTTGTGATTAACACACTAGTGGTTTAAAATTCATCCATTCTGATTACAAGGTCACAGAAGACTGAAATTTATAAAGACATAATAAAGAGAGACAGTAGTGATATTAAACTTTGAGGGCATTGTTCACACTATTTGAATAAGCTTATGGAATTTTCCATCCAGCTTGCCATATGATCCAAGTCTAAAATGAAAGCCCAAACTTTTAATTCACTTATGGGCAAAATCTATTAACTCTCCAATTCCTGCATGTTTTCTTTCCCATACTTAATCTGTATGGATTCTAATAATCTCACAGTGTTTGCTAAAGTAGCTTTAAAATGACTTAGTGAGAAAAAATTCTAAGTTTCTAATTTTATTCTCTGAACTAAGGAATAAAATGTGGAAAGCCTGAATTTGTTTCTTTTCATTGTAGTGAGTTTGAAGTCCTCAGTGTCACACACCATTGCACTCTATGCTACCTATAATTTTTTAAAAAAGGTAATATTGAACTTTATTAGCTTAGTTGTGTTTAAGTTTTGTCTGTCTCCTTCACAGCTAAATATGTCTTCCTAAAACAATTCCGAGACTTCAGACCATTCAGGCAAACAAATCAAATCAAGTTGAGCTGTTTTGTACAGGATTGACATAGATGTCTATTCATGACATTTATTCATAACTCCTTTTTCATGGAACTTGCTGTGAAAGAAAGGATGCCCATCAGAGAAGTAATGTATTTCAACAATTACTGTCTTTAAAAAGCTTCTTTCTATAGAGAGAACTGAAGAAGAATCTTATGATGGTGTATTTTACAAGTTTGCAAACTCTTTCTCCACACTCAATACAAAATAAACAACAACAATAATAAAAGATGCGGCTGCTACAAAGATGCTAGACCCCTGGAGACTGTCTTCTAGGGCATAAGAACATCATAAACTTTCAGACTGTTCATCAATACTGCCCTCATCCGTGGAGAGGCAGAAAAGCAGCACAGAAGCAGGAGCTGAGGGTAGGAGAGTGGGAATAGGCATAGCACTCCATGCTGCCTCTCTCCCTTCTTTTAGCTGTTCCCACAGTTGGGGCTTGTTGGTGTCAGGCAACTTGACAAGAGCTGCCCAAGTGGACAGCTCAAAAGATAAAAAGCTCCATTTTTGGCTTCTACTACAGTTTTCCTTTCCTTTCCTTTCCTTTCCTTTCCTTTCCTTTCCTTTCCTTTCCTTTCCTTTCCTTTCCTTTCCTTTCTTTCCTTTCCTTTCCTTTCCTTTCCTTTCCTTTCCTTTCCTTTCCTTTCCTTTCCTTTCCTTTCCTTTCCTTTCCTTTCCTTTCCTTTCCTTTCCTTTCCTTTCCTTTCCTTTCCTTTCCTTTCCTTTCCTTTCCTTTCCTTTCCTTTCCTTTCCTTTCCTTTCCTTTCCTTTCCTTTCCTTTCCTTTCCTTTCCTTTCCTTCCTTTCCTTTCCTTTTCCTTTCCTTTCCTTTCCTTTCCTTTCCTTTCCTTTCCTTTCCTTTCCTTTCCTTTCCTTTCCTTTCCTTTCCTTTCCTTTCCTTTCCTTTCCTTTCCTTTCCTTCCTTCCTTTCCTTTCCTTTCCTTTCCTTTCCTTTCCTTTCCTTTCCTTTCCTTTCCTTTCCTTTCCTTTCCTTTCCTTTCCTTTCCTTTCCTTTCCTTTCCTTTCCTTTCCTTTCCTTTCCTTTCCTTTCCTTTCCTTTCCTTTTCCTTTCCTTTCCTTTCTTTCCTTTCCTTTCCTTTCCTTTCCTTTCCTTTCCTTTCCTTTCCTTTCCTTCCTTTCCTTTCCTTTCCTTTCCTTTCCTTTCCTTTCCTTTCCTTTCCTTTCCTTTCCTTTCCTTTCCTTTCCTTTCCTTTCCTTTCCTTTCCTTTCCTTTCCTTTCCTTTCCTTTCCTTTCCTTTCCTTCCTTTCCTTTCCTTCTCTGAAATTAATTTTCTGTATGCATTATGTGCTATTCTTTTGGGAGCTAGTGGAATATTCTTCACAGGAAGAGTTTTTCATGAGAAATACTAACTGCATTATCAAAGGTTTTTATGGGATGTATGATTTAACAGAGAATTCAGTGCAAGATTATAAAAGTATTTTGCTTCACTAAGATCAAAATGTTTCAATTTCTTCATTGACTATCAATACAAATTTTATATGATGCAAGATAAACATTTTTCAAACAATACAATACAGAAAAAAAATGTTTTGATCTTATAAAAGAGTGGCTCAGTGGTATGAAAACAAAATATTCTAGTACATTTTCCTTCTTTTGCTCCATCAGCGATTGATGTTTTTGACTTCCTTCTACTTCAGCTAATTTTCAAAGTCCCAGAATTTCCACCAGAAAACAATTCCAATTTTCTGCTAGCTATAATTCTTAACTCATAAACTTGGGATGGCCATCTGGGGAAAAAATTTTCAATGGATAGGAATATTTGATAGGAATGCTTAGTTAAAAAAAGTCTGACTAATCTGAGCTTTGTTCTTGAAGGTTAGATTAAGTTAATTGAAGACTACACTGCACTAGAATCAGCACTCATGATCTACTACTGTATCTGGTGGTTGTACTGCCTTACCTACATTGGCACTAGCACACTGATTGAATTTTGTTTGTTTATTTGAGGGGCAGACTAATTTTGAGGCATGTCAGGCTGATAACAGGAGGAAGCAGAAAGATCATGTTGGAGATGGAGTAAGAGTGATTTTAATAGTCTGAAATTAGCTTTAATTGTGAAACTTTGTCTTCAGAACCACTGTTCTGCCAAGTAGAATTGTTAATGTGGCATTTAATGCTTATTTTTTATGTATCTATGTTTCCTCTTTATTCAAATTAAGTTTCCTGATGTTCATTCTGCATTGATTTCAGTATGTCTGATAATCTCTCTATTGGTGTGGTATTTCATGAAAAGACAAATTTCTGAGAAATGTAATTACTTTTTTTACCCATTAAAGCAGCACATCCATAAAGATCTTTTAAGCTCCCATATGTTCCTTCTATACCTTCCTCAGAGGATTTTTGCCTTTTCCCTTTCATTTAATTAGATTTTCATTATTAACATTTGATGGACAATAAACAGAACTCTGTTAAAAAGACACTGAAAGACACATAATTGTCCCTGTGTTATAAGATATTGATTTGCTATTGAAAGAACTGTATTTACAATTGTTTTCATTATGGAAGGTGGGAATACAGAAATTAAACTTCCAACAATTGTGATGAGATATATAGACATATAGGAAATAATGACCTGCAAATGCAGCTGGTAAAAATGCCACTCAATATTGATGTCTACAATTTGGAGCAGAATCCTGCTCAAATAATCTTACTGGTATCAGTGTGACTGTTTTTCTATTAAAGGCCTGTGTCTGCAAGGAAAACTGCTAAAACTGCATTGTAAGGCTGTGTTTACATGCCAGTGTATAGCACAGAACACTTGGGATCCCAATCTCCTTGTTGTCCAGGTAGGATGTCCGATTTAGTGCACTACATCTCTCATTTGGGATATGCATCTGCAATTCTTTTCTGCAGAAAGCAGAGCACACTCAAGTCTTGCTCTTGAGGTAGCTTTGGGATTCAACAGTGGTATGTACTCAGACCTTGAGCATTTCCAGGCTTCTTAGTGGAAATGTCACCTAAGTTGACACAATTAATAAAGAAATATGAAAACTTTGCTCCACACTCCTAAATTAGAAACAAACAAAAAACCCCAACCCCCCGAAACGATTCTAAATTTCTAGAATGAACAGTAATAAGATCGACTGTGAGAGGTTTTTTGGTCAGGGAAAATGAGTAAGTGAATAAATTCTGATTGGAACAGTGAGAAAAGCAGACTTTGAGCTATTTTTCTGAGGTGAGTTTGTAAATAAGGAAACCATAGTTTCTGTAAAGTTGGAAAGAATATTGCATATGGAAGTCCTCCAATTTTCTTTCTGGTACTCATTTTTTTTGAGCAATTTAAAAGCAGCATGGAGCATAAAGGTGCCTACAGTGCCAAACAAAGCTGACTATAGATGTGACAGACTAGAAGAAGTTGATCAGATAGCACATCAGTCCCCATTCATCTCCATTTTCATTTTTCTGAAAAGACTACTGTGTTCGAATGCCAGTATGGAGACATTTTGTATGTCAGCCATTTGCAGATAGTCCTTCCTTACTCAAGAAAGATGGTTTCCAATGCCTGTGCTATGGTAATATACTGGATGCATGCCCACTGAAATCCTCGTGCATATTTCTCACATGATGAATTTTTATTGCAGATTAGAAGTGACAAGAACAGGCTCTCTGCCTTAGAAATGCTCTATATTCATTTACAACTATATATAACCCAAAGCCTTTCTTTTGTGAAATGAGCTAGTAAGCTACCACTTGAGTCCTTGTGCTATATATACTTATCTCATAACAATACTAACCTGTTTATTATTATTACTGTGTCCTTAACAAAGCTGTTTTTAAAGGTCCTGGGAAACAGCCGGGGAGTAATAGTCTGTTCCTGGGCACCTGGTGCAAAGTGGTTTGCATTTACACAGCTTATCGATTCAGACTGGCCTGATCCATGGTGTATATTGGGGCTCAATAGTATGCTACAGGCTTACTTTGCTGCATGCCCCCACATGGCTGCAGTACCTTATTCCCACTACACATACTTTTAACCTGCTCTCTGTCATTTTGTGGATACTCAATACACACCTTTGTAGGAAATACTGTTGCACTGTATCCACAATGCAGTGAATATACATGCAAGATATTATAGGAGGGAAAATTATTTTATTTAAAAGAAAACCTGAAACAAAACTTGCTTCACTCACTCCCACTCTCTCTTACCACACAAGCACTACAAGGTATGTGATGTCCAAGAGGTCTGCCCAGCGGTCAGGGACCAGGTTAAGAGTGTTCAGGCTGTCTGGCCAGCAGTCAGCCACCTCAGTGCTCATGTCCAGATGTTAAGATGCATCCTTTGCAATGATGTGGAAGACAGGGGAAGACAATTATCAAGTCCTCTTCATGTCTCCTGGGTTAGTGACCACATGCAGATTTCAGATATGCCTTTTTTTACCCTTTAGGAGCTGGAAGTGTATCTATCCTGATACACATCTGTGAGCCAGCACTGTCCTTGTCTCCAAATCTGCATGTTCTATAAAACTGCATATAGATGTGCTGGGGTGCTGATGACCTGCTAATCTGGACGCCATCAACACAGGCACTGAGAGCCCTTTCCCTGCTGCGTGTTCTTGCTGGTGCCTGCACACCCAAACATTCCCATTCATTCTCCATTCACATCAATCTTTCTTAGCCTTTCTGATGCAATTCTTTACATCTTTATATTACCACATTGATTTTTAATTTCAAGCAGTAGTTTGAGAGTTATTTGAATCCATCTGCATCAAACAACCTTGCCAGGTCTCTGTGTAATTGGGAAACGTTACTGCAACTGAAAGATGAATAAATCATATATCTAAAGGCTCTGAAAGAGTTGAAATTTACTTGTCTTGTGCTAAAGATAATAAGATGACTGGCCCACAAATCAGCTCATTTATAGCTGCAGCATTGAAGGGACTTACCTGGTTTTCTCTAGAGTGGCTCCTGTAAGCAACCTAGAAAATATACCATCTGAATAAGAAATAGAAGAGAAATAGGAAGTGATTCAAAATGACACTGTAGATGTACCCATAGCCTATATCTAGATTTATCTGCTGATGTGTGTTACAGGACAATTTGGATCTCTGGTCCTTCAAGTCAAAAACCTCTTCAATCATATTCTAGTCCTTCTCTGCATATTGTACCTGTGTGGAAACAAAAAGGAAAAGTGTTTATGAAAAGAGAAGATGTATGAAGGAGAGGGTTCAGTACTAGCCACGGTATCATCTAATTATAAAGTTATGGCCAGGACTCACATTTATGTCTGAAACTGGCAAAACAGAGATAGCATGAAATTTCATGGTCATACACATTAAAAAGATAGATACAGAGATAACATAAATGTTACCCCATACAATGTACAGCTAGCTTCAGCAAAGAAAAGATAAACAACACAACACCCAAACCCAAACAAATTAAACAAACCAAACAAACAAACCGCACCCACACCCTCCCTTTAATATTAGAGACATATGATTACCTACAAATTTGGATTATTCAATTTTTATTACAGAACTAGTTCATATCCTCCATAAGATTGAACCTAACAAAAAATTATTATGTCAGTGAGCTTATTTTCAAATATAATTGTTAAAAAAGGGTAGAGGTTTAGCTTCAGTGTGCTTGTGATATTTTATGTCCTTTCCTCAGCTCATTGTTTGTCATCAGTGTTGTTATCAAAAAATTCCCAAGAAAATCACTTTCTGTTTTAGAAATCAAACACCAGTGTTACCTACTTTGAAAGAGAAAAGTGTAACTTCAGGGATTATGAGAGATGATCAGTATATAAGAATTATGAAGATAAAACAATGAGGAAAGAGTTTGCCTTTTAATTTGATACTCCAGGTAAATCAGGTAGCTGAGGTAAAATCTAGAATCACTTCTCACTTTGTAAGGAAAAAAGACCTTTGGCTTTTAGTCACATTCATCCTTCATAAATTCAGGAAATGTAATATGTGCAAGACTGATTTGAATAAACATAGATATCTACAATGCTGATCCCTGCATCTGAAATGGTTTCTTCAAATAATAGAAACACAGGCAATTCTTGATTGAAATTAGTCTTTGTTTCAGTTAAGTCATATGGATTCCATCCTACTTCCTGTCATAAACCCCAATGGCAGTCCAAAGTAGTTCAGCTGTAAACGTAAACCTGTATTTAGGTGTGATGAACACCACCATTTTTCCAGTGCCATGAATTTAATTAAGAAAAACAAACAAACTAAACCAACCAACCAACCAAACAACCCCTGTAAAAAACACAAAAAAGCCATGTTAAAGCTGATTTATAAGAAATTGCCCCCCTCCCCAAATTACTAATATTTTATATATTATATATAAAAAAAAATCTAGTGATTTTGTACTACAACCAGAGATCGTAATGATGAACAAATTGTCGACATACAATTGCAGCCTAGCATATTCAACATGAGCTTGATTAGAAAATTATTCTAATATTTTTGTGAGAATTTTTTTCAGTTCTAATGACATTTTGGATTTTAAAAAAGCTAAATACATTAGATGTTAGGAAAAAATTCTTTACTCAGAGAGTGGTGAGGCACTGGAACAGGTTGCCCAGAGAGGTTGTGGACACCCTGTCCCTGGCAGTTGGCCAGGTTGGATGGGGCCCTCAGCAACCTGGTCTAGTGGGTGGCATCCCTGCCCATGGCAGGGGGGTTGGTACCAGATGATCTTTAAGGTCCCTTCCAGCCCAAGCCATTCTATGATTCTATGATTCTATGATTCTATGATTCTATGATTGTGTTGCAGTGGATTTAATTTTAAAAAACTTTAGTTGTTAAATAACTAGTGAAAAGTCAAATGTAAAATTTTTATTTCCCCTCTTAGATTAGTGTATCATTATATGGAACAGCCGGTGAGTAATGTGATGAGTATTGTTAAAAAAAATAAAAGCCACATGTTTACTGCTATCTCATTTTTGCCCTTCATTACTTGCATACTTTTCATTCAACACAAATCTATACTGAACTCCTTGTTGGTTATGGGACTCATTTTTGTTGCCATGTGCCTACTCATCACCCTAACCTCCTTAACCTCCCTTCTAAGCAGTCCTGATAATGCATTAAAAATGCACTGCAAATAAATACTAAGAAGTATACTTAGTCCTTTACATACTGAAATCAGGAATGAATGTCTTATTAAGTACAGCTGTAGAAGTAATATGAAGTATTGTCTTAATATTCTCATTGTGCAAAACAAGACACAAACAGCTTCTATTAAGTCCTAAAGAATTCACTGTCACTGTGTAACAATGCTGCACGACCCAGAATTGAGGTTAGTATTGAAATGGGAATACTGCTTGAGAATTTGGCATCTGAAGTTGTTTACTCATTTGTAATTTAGGTGCAGGGCAGAGATACTGTTTTTCTAACACTTTAAATTACACTTCAGATACCACCGGCCTCAAGGTAAGAAGTGTAAATATTAGCTGAACTACCTACTGAAAGTAAGAGGCTTGATATAGATTCCTTACTTTTCATTTTTTGGGATACTTGTCTTTCTTCAGTTCACTGCTTACTGAGAACATATTGCATAGGCTTAAAGTATGCTTGTGACTGACTTTGTATTTTCAAAATTTAATAAGGGGTGAAGGATACATTGGGCCATTGGCTTTTCCTGACACCAAAAGCAGAGAGCTCTAACAAAAAATTATAGGACTGACTCATTTCCTACCCTTCCTTTTGCACCTCAATCATTGTGCCAAAAAAAAAGAATGACTCATGGGGCCAACAAGAGAGAAATCAATCAAGAAAAGCACTGACCCTGAAACTCAGACCTAAGTAACCCCTGCATGCATGGAAAAGGGAAAAGGAGTCCTAGAACATGTTTTTTTTATTGGGGTACTGCTTCCACATTTTTAATTAAAAAGCCATCAAATAGAATGTGCAAACAATACCAAAAGCGGGCATAAAACAATTCAGAAAGAAGAACGAAGAATAGCTAAAAATAGTTCATTTTCTGCTTGATTGCTTTAACCACTATACTATTATATAAAAGATTCAAGATAGTACAGCTTTCCTTTGCCTGTATAATTTAATAGATTTAATCATGGCTATTCTGCTTTGTAGTGAGTCCAATTATTACTACATACATTAAGAATGCTCATAGAATGCCTTGCCTCTAAGACTTCTCAGAAGACCAAGTGCAAAAATGTTCAGCTTGTGAATGCAACAAGGATTAAAGAAAATAAACCTTGACTAGTGTGGTCATGGTGGTGACATCTCTGAATTTTCTGATTTTACTTAAGTTTCCTTCACAAAAATGTAGGTACCTATGGAGTGAAAGCTACACAGACTTTTGGTGAATTTTTATATTAGAATGTTGCCCACCTTTGAAAAATTGAGTGAAATTCTGAGGAAACTTAGGTGACAAAATAATTACGTAAGTACATAGCCATACAATTGCATAAGTATAAAGCCATCAAGCTGAACAATGTAACTAATGCATTCATTTATTTTTCTGTTGGCACATTCCAGGCTGTTTGAACATCATAACCAGCAAACCTTGAGCTATTCATTCTTACCATAAATTGGACTTACTGTAAACCAAAAGCAAATCAATCATTCCTCAGCCCACCAGTTTTCTTACTGTTCCTTTGAGTTCATTTTGCAAAGGACTGTGGAACATTAAGTCTTTTATTTATACTACAGTATTCATCACTGAATAACACCATGATCTGTAGTGGAACACACTGTAGAAGTACATGAAACTATTTCTTTCTGTTGTTTTCAAGTAGGTAGGAAATGCAAGGGGGAAAGCCTGAGAGAATGAGCATAGCTTTTAGCTTCTTCGTTACACAGTAAACCATCCAGAACAACTGAGTCAAAATATAATCCTTGGTCTGCTTTTGAAACGTGTGTAGTTAAGCCTAGTCTTCCTTGGGAGTTGCTGTAAAATTACAATATAACCTTTATTATGCAGACATTTTAACTCATTTCAGTAAGACTGATTCCATAGTGGGATTCCATTGACACGCACAATATGAACAGAAATGGTTCCTTGGGCAAAAAGTTTATAATACTTTTTATGTATGGTTTTAAAAGATCTTTTAATAAAATAGTATTAGATTGTCTTTATGTCTTAAGAATAGCAGTAACGCAGAAGTTGTTCAGTGCCAATAAAAAAAAAAAAGCCAGCCACTGCCACATTTGAGTGCATGTAGCTCATTCCACAAATAATAGAAGGAAAAGCCTAAATGACAGACAGAGCAGAAATTCTATTATGAAAAGATTGGTAGTTTCCACTTCCACCTTGACTTTTCCTTAAGCAACATGTGAACATGCATGCATACATACATGCAGGTTATTCCACTAGAAAAATCTAACCTATGGACAGTTCTGCTAATTAGTGTAAATATATAGAAATAGCTTGTCGTGATTTAACCCCAGACAGCAACTCAGCACCACACAGCTGCTCGCTCACTCCCCACTTGGTGGGATGGGGGAGAGAATTGGAGGAGTAAAAGTGTGAAAACTCATGGGTTGAGATAAAGACAGTTTAATAGGGAAAGCAAAAGCCACGCGCACAAGCAAAGCAAAGCAAGGAATTCATTCACTACTTCCCATTGGCAGGCGGGTGTTCAACCATCCCCAGGAAAGCAGGGCTCCATCACGTGTAACGGTTACTTGGGAAGCCAAACGCCATCATGCCGAATATCCCCCCCTTCCTTCTTCTTCCCCCAGCTTATATACTGAGCATGATGTCATATGTCATTATTCTCATCCTAAATCCAAAACACAGCACTCTATTAGCTACTAAGAAGAAAATTAACTCTATCCCAGCTGAAACCAGGACATAGCTGAAAGAAGAAAGGGAGTAACAGAGGGCTGCCAAAGCTGTTACACATTTTTGCTTGAGTAAGTATCAAATTGGCTTTCAAAAACTACAGGTGAAGTAAAGAAAATGAAAAAAAGGAGGGGGGAATTCCTCTAACTTAGAAGCTAAGGATATTAAGGAGAAAATAACTCAGTCTGAGATGTGTAATCATAGATTATTCAATATAATGTAAAGAGTGATGTTTTATCCTACTTTTTAGAAATATGTATAATATAATACAATGCAATACAAAACAGTACAATGAAATACAATATAATATATGTAATACAAATATTAATAATATATAAAATTACAATATATAAATAACTGCAATATATATGGCCAAAAATGAATATATTTCTATTAAGAAAACAATTAGTCCTTGACTCAACTAGAATGAACAACTTCTACAACTACATCAGGCCACAAACAGAAATGACTCAAAAGCTCTTCCTGAGTTTCTGAAGTCTTGAGCTAGTTTGAAAGTGAATAGTTCCTGCAGAGGAGGAAAGGAGCCTAAAAATCTATTGTTACAGAGGCGCCAATTGAGCACAGAGTTTACAGAAACACTTTGCCTGCCAGAAAAGCCACCTGAAGATATTTCCATCAAGGCCTGTCGTGGTTTTGGCTGTGATAGAGTCAATTTTCTTCCTAGTAGCTGTTTAAGTGCTGTGTTTTGGATTTAGTATGAGAATAATGTCGAAAACACTGATGTTTTAATTGTTGCTAAGTAGTGCTTAAACTAAACCAAGGACTTTTCAGCTTCTCATGCTCTACCAACTGAGAAGCCTGGAGATGCACAAGAAGCTGGGATGGGGCACAGCCAGGACAGCTGACCCAGACTGGCCAAAGGGCTATTCCATACCATATGACATCATGCTCAGTATATAAACTAGGGGAAAGCTGGCCAGGGGGCTGCTGCTTGGGGACTGGCTGGGCATTGGTCAGCGTGTGGTGAGCAATTGCATCATGCATCATTTGTGTATTGGGTTTCCATGGCAAGGTTGGCGGGGGGTGGGGGGTGGGGGGTGTGACAGGGCGGCTTCTGTAAGAAGCTGCTAGAAGATTCCCTTATGTCTGATACAGCCAATGTCAGCCACCTCCAACACGGACCTGTCACTGGCCAATCAGTGACGGTGGCAGTGCCTCTGGAATAACATATTTAAGAAGGGGGGGGAAAAAACCTGCACAACTGCAGTGGGAGGGAGAAGTGAGGATATGTGAGAGGAACAACTCTGCATGCACCAAGCTTGGGGAAGAAGGAGGGGGAGGAGGTGCTCCAGGCACCACAGCAGAGATTCCCCTGCAGCCCATGGTGAAGACCATGGTGAGGCAGGTTGTCCCCCTGCAGCCCATGGAGGTCCACGGTGGACCAGATATCCACCTGCAGCCCATGGAGGACCCCACAGAGGAACAGGTGGATGCCTGAAGAAGGCCGTGACCCCGTGGAAAGCCGGTGCTGGAGCAGGCTCCAGGCAGAACCTGTGACCCCATGGAGAGGAGTCCATGCTAGAGCAGGTTTTCTGGCAGGACTTGTGACACCACGGGGGAGCTATGCTGGGTCAGTTCATGAAGAACTGTAGCCCGTGGGAAGGACTCATGTTGGAGAAGTTCATGAAGGACTGTCTCCCGTGGGAGGGACCTCATGCTGGAGCAGGGGAAAAGTGTGAGGAGTCCTCCCCCTGAGGACAAAGGAGTGGCAGAAACAGCGTGTGATGAACTGACCACAACCCCCATTCCCTGTCCCCCTGCACCACCGGGCAGGGAGAAGGTAGAGAAATGGGGAGTAAAGTTAAGCCTGGGAAGAAGGGACGGGTAGGGAGAAGGTGTTTTAAGATTTAGCTTTTATTTTCTCCTTACCTTACTCTTATTTGATGGGTAATAAATTAAACTAATTTCCCGAAGTCAAGTCTGTTTTGCCTGTGATGGTAATTGGTGAATGATCTCTCCTTGCCCTTATCTTGACCCACAAGCTTTTCATTATATTTTCTGTCCCCTGTCCAGCTGAGGAGGGGGAGCAATAGAGTGGCTTTGGTGGGCACCTGGCATCCAGCCAGGGTCAACCCACCACATTCCTTTTGGGCGCCCAAACAGGGACTTGAGAAATTCAAGAAAAAGATAGTAATTGGGAGAGGTAATGGACTGAACAATGCTGCATGGTGGTCAGTCACTGGCTGGGCTTAGACCATGACAGGGCCCCTTCTTTCCATCAGCATACAGGAGTTCCATTTAATTTGTTTTGATTCAAGGTTTTGTGCAGCCACATTATAAATTGGGTTACTAAAATAATTTGAATTGAATAATTCTATGGATAATACCTGCAAATCCTATGCAGTTTAATCTTAGCCTTGAATTTCACAATTTACAGATGAGGAGAACTAACACAGAAATGTTAAAAGGATGATGTACCAAAGCCACCCTATGGAGCTGATTTTGAAGTAGGAGGAGAAGACACATTACAGCAATCAGAATTGATGAGTGAAATCCTCATTTCCTGCCTGTATGGTGGTTCCACAATCATTAATATGGACCTGTAAATTATGTATTATCTACCTGCTAGCATAGCAGTACCGGTGCAATCCAGGTTAAGCATAAACACACTATCATGTTTCTACTAATTCAATCAAGCGCACAATATTGAGTTTATGTCAAAATGGTGCTTGTATATTGACTTTAAGTTAACTATGGGAAAACAATGCAAATCCTGCTTAAAATGTACTGACTGAAGGTTCTGTCCTCATTTTTTAACAAATGTAAAAACTGGTGAGTAATTTATAACAGACACACTTCGCATCATATCAAAAATTTTATTGTTGATCTTGCATGAAAAGTTGATGCAGCCCACCTAAATTTAGACAGCTGAAGTGCAACTGTCTGTATCTTAGGTGTATGTATGTATGTATGAGTACAACTCAGCTCAGCTTGAAGTAGATGTTGGCAATGGGACAGAATTGCAATAGGTGTATACTGATTTCTCCGCATTAACTACAAAGATGAGACTTTCTCAAATGTAGTTACTTACACTGTAGTCATTATAGCTAGATTAGATTAATCCAGTCCTAGGATCTGATTTAGACATAAGTAAGGGTATGTGGAAGGAGACTGTCTGCTCCTTTAAGGGTATCTGCTCAAAGGACCCATAAAGACCTGACCAACACATAATAAGGGAGGTCATGATAAGAACAAACCTGGTCAGTGGCATAAATTGGGGTGTGAAGAAGTTTATCTTTTTAGTTGGGAGGATAAGGAAAGGGAGACAAACACACAGAGACATAAGCCCTGACCCATTAACATTAACAAACAGTAACCAGAAACAAACCTGGTCAGTCACACTAATTGATGGGCTATCGAGAAATTGCAGGCAAAGGGGACTTTACAATGGATGAGAATGCAAACCTGGGAGTCCTGCATGCAAACCTGGGAGGGGGTTGGTGGGACTGTGCCAACTGATGAGGCAATGTGCAGGGGAAGGAGGAGTAGGGAGGAACAGAAAGTGGGGGAGGCAGAAAGAGGTATAAAAGGGGCTGGTTGTGTGCAAGCATACTGGTCTGGCTGAGCCCTGTGCATGATCACCACAGTCTGTTCTGTCTTATATCTTCTTATTATATCTTTTCTTAACTGTCTCTCACCATAATCTCACTCTCTATCCTATGTGTGTGTGTGTGCTGCAAGGACTCAGTGTCTAGCTGCTGGTGAGACCTGTACATGTATGAATGAAATCTGGGGCCAGCTACTGAAGTCAGACCAGGGATGAGGGTGCCCCTGACCTATGGTGTCAGCTACTGGAGCTAGTGGGGGTTTTATCCTCGAGCCACTGGGGCAGGAACAGTGTGTGTCCCCAAAAAACAGCTACTGGGGGGGCTGGGGTGAGTGAAAAGAGTGAAGGACTCAGCACCAGTGGCTGGAGTGGGACCATGGGTCACAGCCTGAGTGCCTGGTGCCAGCTGCTGGGCTAGATAAGGTTAGATTCTCAGGTCAAAAAAATCCAGTCCATTGTTGTTGCAAAGCAACATTGCATATAATTTCATTAAAAAACAGATTTCAAATAGCATGCCAGAAGCCAATATCTTTAATACAAATCTTTTCCTAATTCCCTGCTTAAATTCATGACTAGCTTATAAACTATTTCTTTTACCATTATTGTCTTTTAGCTTGAATAGCTTTTTTTCCTCACCAGCTTTTGCATTCCTCTAATACAAAAATACAATACAGAGAATATAGAGCGTTCTTTATTTGTGCTATATAAACATAACTATCTACAGTATTTAATTTGCTAGGTTGAGTTGTTTTAGTCTTTGAATATAAACCAGTTTAATTCCTCAACTCAGGAAAAAAGTGGAATTTCTCTGTACTTTCCAATTTTAAAGGTATCTTACCTGAGCAGAGGTGATCAGACCTGAAGACATGATTTCTAAGGGGACAAAAATATAAGTATTTTCTTGTGTCTGTAAGAAATTTATGGGACCAAAGATTGTATCATTCTGTAATCTACTAATATCATGGTTTTCTTCCTCCTTCCTTATTTCTGTCTGAGGAACTCCCACCTTGTTACAGATTTTTTTTACTGTTAGTTCCCAAGTATCTGGTTTTGTACTGCATTATATTGCTTTTAAAGCAGTTGTATTATTGCTGTCCTCTAGCTGACCCTGTTCATATTTCCTTTATATTGGTGCATCCCAGTTTCGTGTCATCAGCATATTTCCAATTCTTTCATGCACAGATCACTAAATAAAATATGAGCAAAATATTAAGCAAAATCAAATCTACAAACAAGTCTTGTGAAACCCTACTAGTAACATCCTTCCTTACCAGTTGTTTCCTTCTCAGTACAGACTGATTGGTCCAGCTATTCTTACATTAATCTCCATCTCCATCTTAATTAATAACATCTCCCCTGGCAATATATCAACTGCTCTACTGAAGTCCAGATAAAGTAGTTTAGATAAAGCATTGGCTTTGTCTGAAGAAAAAAAATTAGAAGTTTTCTTAACAAAGAAACATATGAGGTTATTCTGTTACTTTGAAATATCCCTTCTACTTTTTATCTGCTTTCTATTTAATTCAGTCTTCAATGTCATTAACTTTTCTTTCCAAATTTAGCCATTACACTCACACCTTCCCTCATGTTTTAATCTTTATATAGTACAGCTACCACATTTTCTGTTTGTCTATAAAAATGAACCATGTTTGATTTTGCTGCATTACTGGCCACACTGGTCTCATGAGTTCATGTAGAAATTATCTCAGAATTCTGTAATGAAGAAATATCTGGTCTCTCTGACATAAGCAATTGAGACCATTGAAGTTAACCTCCTCATTGGATGTTCATTTTCCGTCATCCATCACCACATTTGTATGAGCTATCCTGCATATCATCAGTGTTAAAGGAATTTTTTTTTTATTTTAATTTTTTAAAAACTGTATTCAAATATTTTGTCATACTTAGAGGAGATTACACTTGAATCTTCCCTACATAGCAATGGACTAACTATTCATTTATATTTTATGGTTTGTACTTTTGGGTGCTTTTTTTGTTTCCTTTGTCCCCATAGCTTTTCTGCAAATTTTCCTGGACAAGGTGGATAGAAGCCTATAGTAACTGCCTCAGACTCTTATTGATTTCTGGGTCAGTGTGCTTGAGGAACTTTTATGTATTTAAAGTGACTCTGAAAGATACAATTTTAAAAGACAAAGCCATTATCAATAAACTACTAGGTCAAACAATATTTGACTCTGTGTCCAAAGAGTCTTTGCTGGCTGGGCAGCTGTCAGCAACTGATGGAAAGTTCAGCATCTGTTGGTTCTGCATCAGCCTGATTCTCAGTGTTGCTCGATTACCATTTTCAGGCTTACTGTTTATCTCTTTACGTCCATGTTGGGGTTTTGGTGGTTTTTTGCAGGGGGGGTGTTTTGTTTTGTTTCTTTTTTTCTGGAATCATTGAGCTGCAGACTGTCCCCATACCAGCAATCTTACTTCTGTCTGCGATTTTATATTTCTTATCTTGCATGGCTCTACTCAGCAGACTTTCTCTATCAAAACTAGGCCTTGGATCACTGACAGCTCAACCCCTGGGAAAAGGGGATGGTAGTTTTATAGTATAACTCACTTCATCAGGAAGTAGAAATAGACATAAAGTGAATCAGATGAATCATACTTTCAGTGTGATTGATTACTTTTTTCTTTCAACTATACACGACAGGTAGGGTGACCAGCTAAGAAGCAGATGTCTGCATCAGGGACATCTAAGTCAGGTGAGATGAAATCTCTTCAAGTTCTTTGCCTCTAACCCTTCAAAGGAAATGACCACTGTACACTTACAAAAGAACCACTTATTCTTCACATGTTCTTGCCACTTTAAAAATAGCCATTTGTGAGTGTTCTCTGTTAACTAACTTTTTATATCATCATGACTAAATGATAGCTGCAGTCTGTAACACAGAGTTTTAGCAGATCTCCTCTGCCTAACTTTAGGCTTGAGACTAGGTGGGCAGTACCTCAAGGGATCTTCAAAGGTCCTAACCACATTCCACTAATCTTTTTCCACTAGGAAAAGTTAGGAGGGCCAGTATAGTAAGCAGAAAACTGTAGGTGCAAATTGGAATTATGCGTTAGGCAGAACTGATCCAACTCTGATCTTCACATATGACAGAAGTCCTGTCTTGTTATAGGGCATCTCTTATACTGTGATCTATCCATAGCCTTTAAATATTAGGACAGTATTTTTCAGGTTATTTTGCCAGAAATGAAAGATAAACTGATAATTCTGGAAGCAAGTCCATTTTCAATTTGAAAATTAAAAGAAGACCATGATACTAATTTTCTAGCTGAAAATACTGTTACATTCTGCAACCTGCAGAATCAGTGAAATATTTAGAAAGTGATGTGCTAGAATCAATTTAAAAATAGAGTAATACAGTGATATATTGTTAATATAAAAGAAAATTGAAAACATAATTTGAGAAAGTTCAAAGATTTATCACTGCAAGTATTTTTTCCCTCTAAGTACCAGATCTTTAATCACTATCAACTGGCAGTAATCTTCTGGAGCTCCAGTCAAGATTATACTTCACCTCTAGACACACATAAGTCCAGACTGTGGATGGTTTTGTGTGATCAGGTTAAAACAGGTAAAAAGACAGAATTTTTATAGCATTACAAAAGGTCTTTGTGTGATGGGAAAATAAAGGGCAAAAGCTTAAAACTGAAAACTCCATTAAAGCACCATTAAAGTCATTGAGAGATTCACCACTGATTTTAGTGGCTCTGAGATGTTAAAAGAAAACTGCAAACTAATATCACTAGGTTTATCACTTTAAGCAAAATTTCAGGAGAAAAGCTGTGTTTATAAGCATAGGAAGAATTTGCAATTATTGAGCTGAAATGTATCCGGTGGCTTCTCAGTTAAGGATAATGTGAACTTTGTTTTGTTTATTTTTTTTTCTTTACAAGTATGAAAAACAGTAGTAATACAAAAAATTATAAAAGGCAATATTATTTTATTTGCCTGAAAAGTATCCCAAGGTTACAGATATGTGCCATTCAAAACACTGAAAAAAATTTTCAACAAAAAATATCAAGTTAATACCAGTACTGCTTTTTTATGCAGTTTTGGAGAGCGTTTTTTTGTTTATTGTTTTGAAGGCTTGGAATGGAGACTGACATTTCTCTGAAAACTTGAAGATTGTGCTACTATAGAAAGAAAAGAACATGAAAATGATGATTAGCTATTGAATTTGACCAGTGTGCTATGATTATTCAAGCTGCATTGAACCATAATAACAAAACAGTGCTGCTGGTGAAAAGTGAGTTACTAGGTTCTCAAACAGAACAATATCCTCAACACGCTGCTTTATGTTGCTTTCTGACTCTTTACTGGCACACAGATGTATATACCCATGATTATGGGCATGTGCTGACATCTAAGCCACAAGGATAACATCTCAGGATGTGTGAAGCACCCTAATATATTACATGAGCATAGCTCCTGAAGGATCTGGTTGAAATGACTCCTCTCATATCTTGTTCCTATGACTCTCAATAGGAAATACAACATTGATTTACTGAATGTCTAATTAGTCCATAATGTCATAATTTGTTAGACTTATCTCATGGCATTTTTCATATGAAAATTATATTGTATTATCCACCATATTACACATGATTATCCATCATTAATGAATTTGGTGGTCATTTTTTCCCTGAACTCAAGGAGTTCTGGATTTCCACATGTATGTGTATGTGTATGTGAAAATATATATGCATAGCTGTAAAACTTCATATATATGTATATACAGTTTCTTTGTCTCTCTCTCTTTGTGTGTATGTGTGTGCATGGACATGCAAATTCCTCTTCTAGAAATATCAGTGAAAGGACAAGAAAGTTTGTAATAAATGGTTAAATAAACTCTGCCAGGTTTCAATGAACGTAGTAGAAAAAAAATGCAGTTAATAGCTTGACCAGCTCTTCTCCCTGTAGGCCTGTTCTCTATAAAGCATTTTGTAGTGACTTAAATGCTTAGCTCAAAGGGACTCTTTTTTATCCTAACTTAATGGATCTAAAAGTCGTTATAATAGAACCCAGTCTGAAAGCATTACTTCATGATCTGTTTCATACTGTGGGCCAGAAGGGAAATAATACAACACAGAGGTAAAATATAGTTATCATCTGCATTTATGATAATGGAAACAATAAATAGGGCTTTAGATCATTCAAAAATTTTCTGTGGAAGAAAGCTGGCCTTACTTTCCTTTGAGGAGATTTATCAAAAAATTTATTATCAATATGAAAGGACAAAAATATGCAGTGTCATTGATGTTTTCAGAGAAAAAATCCTAATAACAATGTTCTACACTGAGTGTTCTTTATTGGGAAGGAATATTTAGATTTTGCTTAAAAAACATGGAAGTACTCAACATTCATTTCTGCCTTAATATAAATGCTGACAATTTCTTAGAATATTTCTTCTATTTCTTGTGAGTATTTTAATAATTTGTTATGCCTCTATGTTTGTAAACACACAACTCCCTGCTGTAAATTTTATCAGTTCAGGGTCCAGAAATTATAATCCAAACATAGTGTTACTTTGAGCAAAGACTTTGCAGAACAAAGAAATTGTCTGAATTTAATTCCTTTATATTTCCATAAAGAAACCATCCACAAGCCCTCAAAACTTTAACCCAGAATCTAAGAAGTTGGTTCCATTCTCCAGTCCCTGTAATAAAATTACCTGATATAAGGGATGTCAGACCATATTTCGTTTGAGGCGATCCAGATTTCCCTGCCTGTTGATGAGGTACATGAAAAGTAAAATATTTCTTGTTTTTTTTTTTTTAAATATTTGTTTTGTAGAGTGCCAGGTGTAAAACCAACAGAATATCTTTTATTGTCTAAAATGCTCTGAACAAACACAAGGAATAAATCTGTTAAATAAGGTGTCATTTCTACATTTTCACTTCTTAGACTGGAATCATGCTCTAAATAGAAATAAGTGTTAGAAGAAAGAGAAGGAAAATAAAACCAACAGCAGCACAGAACAACTGTTTTGAATGTAGTGATATTTTCATTTTAACTGATTTTTAGTTACTGGTTCTTAAAAAAAAAAATTAAAATAAAATAAAAAAAAAAGCAGCTTGCAAGCCACTGTATGTTAATGTTTTCCAAAATCCATTACCATTAACATGGACTTCAGTTAGGTTTGGAAATTTTAGCTGCTCTGGGCAAATAATATTTTTTATATGTTAGTGAAATATCTCAAGGTTGGGGTTTTGGTTTGGGTTGTTGGGTTTTTTCTTCCCCTTTTTCCATTATCATAAATCATTAGAATGTAAGTTTCTCTTCTTATTCTGACACATTTTCCCAACAGTTGTTGTAGTCAAGGTCTAATGAAATACCAATATTCTTATTTTACTTTTATTGAATGCCTATTTATTGTACCCAAAGTTCAGACAGACATCTATAATCACACAAAAAGAACAACTTAACAAAGTCTGCCGTGTAGAATTTTTCTCCCCTCTCCAGCTTCATCAGACTACCAGCAGTGATTATCAGAGACAGAGACACAGATTGATTGATTGATTGATCAATAGATAGATAAATAACAGATTGATAGATTGATAGATTAATATATAGAGAAATACATATTACAGTACTTGTATTGCTGAATGCATAATACTATTTCTGACCATGAAAATTACATTTTCAGGTGATCCACTGATCCAAAAGGAAGCAGCAGGTTTCGATAAATTAGATTTAATATAGAAAATAACTGGGCTGCATTCTACCTATTACTCCACCAATACTGTGGGTTAATTAAAACAATTTATGAGCGTATGTTCCTCCCTCTATAATTTTTTACCTGGTATTTCTTTCACCTGTGAGGATTAGCATATACGAAATATCTACCAAAATGTCCCATTTTCTTTAGTCATTGCATATTTTTACAGGATATGAGAATAGAAACAAGTATTTGGATATAGTCACTTGAAGACCAGCTGACATTTCAGCTTTACTTTTATGAGTAATAAATACAAACTTGTGGTGGGTTGACTTTGGCTGGATGCCAGGTGCCCACCAAAGCTGCTCTATCAGTCCCCTCCTCAGCTGGACAGGGGACAGAAAATATAATTAAAAGCTTGTGGGTTGAGATAAGGACGGGGAGAGATCATTCACCAATTACCATCACAGGCAAAACAGACTCGACTTCAGGAAATTAGTTTAATTTATTACCCATCAAATAAGAGTAAGGTAAGGAGAAAATAAAAGCTAAATCTTAAAACACCTTCTCCCTACCCGTCCCTTCTTCCCAGGCTTAATTTTACTCCCGATTTCTCTACCTTCTCCCTGCCCGGTGGTGCAGGGGGACAGGGAATGGGGGTTGTGGTCAGTTCATTACACTTTGTTTCTGCCACTCCTTCCTCCTCACACTCTTCCCCTGCTCCAGAGTGAGGTCCCTCCCACGGGAGACAGTCCTCCATGAACTTCTCCAACATGAGTCCTTCCCATGGGCTAAAGTTCTCCAGGAACTGCTCCAGCTTGGGTCTCTTCCATGGGGTGCAGTCCTTCAGGAACAGACTGTTCCAGCATGGCTCCCCGGTGGTGTCACAAGTCCTGCCAGAAAACCTGCTCCAGCATGGACTCCTCTCTCCATGGAGTCACAGGTCCTGACAGGAGCCTGCTCCAGCACGGGCTTCCCACAGAGTCACAGCCTCTTCAAGCATCCACCTGTTCCTCTGTGGGGTCCTCCATGGGCTGCAGGTGGATTTCTGCTGCACTGCAGATCTCCATGGGCTGCAGGGGGACAGCCTGCCTCACCTGCCTCACTTGTGCTTGTTAGAGCACAAGTCTTATGAGGAGCGGCTGAAGGAGCTGGGGTTGTTTAGTTTGGAGAAGAGGAGGCTGAGGGGAGACCTTATTGCTCCCTACAACTACCTGAAAGGAGGTTGTAGCACGGTGGGGGTCGGTCTCTTCTCCCAAGTAACAAGTGATAGGACAAGATGAAATGGCCTCAAGTTGTACGAGGCGAGGTTTAGGGTGGATATTAGGAAAAAATTCTTCCTCGAAAGAGTAGTCAGGCACTGGAACAGGCTTCCCAGGGAAGTGGTTAAGTCTCCATCCCTGGAGGTATTTAAAAGATGATAGACGTGGTGCTTAGAGACACGGTTTAGTGGTGCACTTGGCAGTCCTAGGTTAACGGTTGGACTCGATGATCTTATGGGTCTTTTCCAACCTTAACAATTCTATGATTCTGTGATTCTATGACCATGGTCTTCATCATGGGCTGCAGGGGAATCTCTGCTCTGGCTCCTGGAGCATCTCCTACCCCTCCTTCTTCCCCAAGCTTGGTGCATGCAGAGTTGTTCCTCTCACATATCTTCACTCCTCCCTCCCACTGCAGTTGTGCAGTTCCCCCCCCAACCTTGCCTTCTTAAATATGTTATCCCAGCGGTGCTACCACTGTCGCTGATTGGCTCAGCCTTGGCCAGCGATTGGCCCATCTTGGAACTGGCTGGCATTGGCTCTATCTGACATAGGGGAAGCTTCTAGCAGCTTCTCACGGAAGCCACCCCTGTATCCCCCCTGCTACCAAAACCTTGCCACATAAACCCAATACAGAACTACAGGTAATGAAATGGGAAGTCTTGAAAAGGCTATAGGTCAAAATCAAATTTTATGTGCTTGAAAGACAAATAGTACTAAAAATGGTTGTCTCCTGCCTGTTGGAATTTGCTCTCAAGCAACCTTCCAATTGAATCAGTATGCGATCTCTGGAACATTATTATGTTTCAGCACAAATTTATCAGACTGGATACAAAAGAAAGGCCTATAACAGAGTGTGAACAGACTATTTAAGGTTTTAGTGCATCATATGCTTTACTACAACTTACATTATTCCAAGGAACATGGTCATTCACCAGCACAGTTCTTATAGAAAAAACCAAACTCCATCTTTTCAGAAACTATTCATGTAAAATTTTCATTATCCTGCTCAGAACAAATATTTTCTGTTCAGATTCCATGGAAGTTTAGCATCATTATTCTAGCTGTGGGTGATGGGAATTGTAATAAAGAAAATAAAAGTTAATTTAAAAAAAAAAAAAAAGAAAAAAGTAGATAAATAAATGTCATTAACGTTATTGCCAGATAAACATTGGTGGCTTAATTTTATTTTATTTAAACAGTATAACATACAAAGTTTTCCTTTGACAATGATAGGTCTGTAAACTAAGAATGCTGGTTTTTAATTGTAGTCCGTCTTTATTTGATTATATTTCATATTTACAATTTAGGAGCATTATTATGTTCTGTGATTATTCTATTTCAGTCCAAAACATCAACTTCACTGTGGAATAGAATATAAAAATGAGAGAAAGGTCAGTATTTTATGTGAATAACAACTATAACATGCAAAAGTTTTCATCACTAACAGTCATAGCAGGGCTTTATTTACATTTATAGTTTAAAATGATGCTCATAGTCTACAAAATATTTTACAGCTCATTTTGAAGAAAAAAAAAATTCCTCAAGCCCAAGTCACCTTCAGAGATTTTGATTGTCCTTTTTTTAATTTCAAAGTGAGTGCTCCAATATGACCCCAAGCTTATGTACTCTACACTTTGATTAATACTGAACACCTAGATAACCCAAAATACCAAATGTATGAGGTCAGAGAGGTAGCCAACCCCTTTCAATAAAGGTAAGACTTGCAAGTCAGCTACATGCTGTGGTATTTCATGTGTCTTGAAGTAATATGATCTTTTCTTTTCTTCTTTTCTTTTCTTTTCTTCTTTCTTTTCTTTTCTTTTCTTTTCTTTTCTTTCTTTTCTTTTCTTTTCTTTTCTTTTCTTTTCTTTCTTTTCTTTTCTTTTCTTTTCTTTTCTTTTCTTTTCTTCTCTTTTCTTCTCTTTTCTTCTCTTTTCTTCTTTCTTCTCTTCTTTCTTCTCTTCTCTTCTTATACTAATATGAAATAGCACTGATATGTGCATTAATATGTGATCTGTCTAATAAATTTGCATAGTCTACTTGACTGTCATCAAGGGATTGCATTACCCATTCTGATTAGCAAGCAGAATGTCTAAGCTATCATTTTTTAAAAAATATATCCTTTCAGTAAGTAGCTTGTTACTACAGTAAAGTAACTGATACTACTTCTGGAAATATATAGATACATCCATAATTTACATTACTTAGTGAGCCAAAATAATATTCTAAATTAATGGTGGGAATATCCTTTACTAACTTCTACTGCTTAAAAGCTAGTCCAGTCTAACCTAATGGTCAAGTCTCCTTATATACTGAAGAATAAGAGTAAAATAACTATACCTAAGAAGCAACAGAGCCTACTTTCCTTAGACATTTATTTTAGCAGTAGATAAAGTTATATGAGACAAGTCACATCTTAGGTGCTTAATTTTCAGATGTCCATTCCCTGGCAATAAAATAAAAGCTTCCTTCTGAAAGTGAAAAATTTGCAATTTAGTTGGAAAAAATGAATAAACTTAAGACGTGAACATAAGCAGATCTAAGGAATGAAAGATGGAAACAGAGTGTGGTTTTGTATTTGA
Organism: Theristicus caerulescens; assembly: GCA_020745775.1. Taxonomy (NCBI): domain Eukaryota; kingdom Metazoa; phylum Chordata; class Aves; order Pelecaniformes; family Threskiornithidae; genus Theristicus; species Theristicus caerulescens. The sequence goes on along the minus strand of CM036559.1, from coordinate 79,726,267 downwards.
AATAGAATAGCATGAAAGCATGAAGGAAATCAGAAATTAATAGCAAATACAATAATTTCAGTAACTGTGTAACTGCAAATATGTACTGTAAACAGTGACACTGATTAAAGAAAACAAATATTATTGAATAGTGATGATTTTACCAAAATAAAATTTTCTACCAAAAAAAGAAATTGGCAAGAATAACCCCTGTACTTTAAGATATGAAGGTATTCACCTATAATATCCCCTGTTTCTGCTTGTTGGACCTATACATCTTACTTCTAACTTAGTTTCATGATATACAAAAATTGTTTACTACCCAGTTCTAAACAGAGATTATACTTAGAATTATAATTACTAGGGTGGTGGAACTTCAATGTAAACAGAATCTATTGAATCAATATTTCAGACATAATTAATAACCTATGCTATTAAAAGCAGGAGAAAATATGGAATACAAACAGTGAAAAAATAATGTCGTGTACAGTCTTATGTGCCTAAAAGCAAAATAGACATCAAGACAGTGGTTAGATTCTTCTCAGTTGGGCAGAACCTTTTGAAAGCTCTTCTGTAATCACAAATTTACATTTCAATCCATTTTTAACTAAATTATCTGGTATTATCACACGTTAAATTATTACAGAAGCATAGAATGGCTTGGGTTGGAAGGGACCTTCAAAGATCATCTAGTTCCAACACCCTTGCCATGGGCAGTGACATCTTTCACTAGATCAGGTTGCTCAAAGCCCCGTCCAACCTGACTTTGAACACTTCCAGGGATGGAGCATCCACAACTTCTCTGGGAAACCTGTTCCAATGTCTCACTGCCCTCATCATAAAAAAATTCTTCTTTATATCTAATCTAAAACAACCCTCATTTAGATTAAAACCATTACCTTGCGTACTGTCACTACAGGCCTTGGAAAAAATCTTTGTCTTTCTTATAAGCCTCCTTTAAGTACTGAAATGCTGCAAGAATGTGCCCTGGAGCCTTCTCGTCTCCAGGCTGAACAACCCCAACTTTCTCAACCTTTCTTCATAGGAGAGGTGTTACAGCCCTCTCTGATCATTTCCGTGGCCCTCTTCTGGACCCACTCCAACAGGTCCAGGTCTTTCTTGTGCTGAGGGCCTCAGAGCTGGATGCAGTACTCCAGGTGGGGTCTCACGAGAGTAGAGTAGAAGGGGACAGTCACCTCCCTCGACCTGCTGGCCACACTTCTTTTTATGCAGCCCAGGTTATGATTGGCTTTCTGGGCTCCAAATGCATATTGACAGCTCATGTTAATCTGTCGTCCACCAGTATTGTGCTGGTTTTGGCTGGGATAGAGTTCATTTTCTTCATAGTGGCTAGTATGCGTCTATGTTTTGGATTTGTGCTGGAAACAGTGTTGATAATACAGGGATGTTTTAGTTATTGCTGAGCAGTGCTTACACAGAGTCAAGGCCTTTTTTGCTTCTCACACCACCTCACCAGGCTGGGGGTGCACAAGAAGCTGGGACAGGTGACCCCAACTGACCAAAGGGATATTCCATACCATATGATGCCATGCTCAGCTTATAAAGCTGGGGGAAGAAGAAGGAAGGGGGGGACGTTCGGAGTGATGGTGTTTGTCTTCCTAAGTAACCGTTAAACATGATGGAGCCCTGCTTTCCTGGGGATGGCTGAACACCTGCCTGCCGATGGGAAGTAGTGAATGAATTCCTTGCTTTGCTTTGCTTTGCTTGTGCGCACAGCTTTTGCTTTCCCTATTAAACTGTCTTTATCTCAACCCATGGGTTTTCTCCCTTTTACTCTTCTGATTCTCTCCCCCATCCCACCAGGGGGGAGTGAATGAGTGGCTGTGTCGTGCTTACTTGCTGACTCGGGTTAAACCATGGCAAGTATCCCCAAGTCCTTCTCTGCAGGGCTGCTCTCAATCCATTCATCCCCCAACCTGTTTTGATACTGGTCATTTCCCTGACCCAAGTGCAGGACCTTGCACTTGGCCTTGTTGAACTTCATGAGGTTCACACGGGCCCACTGTTAGTTAAAATGTTACCAGTGCTAATTGCCTTTTCATTATGCTGTTTTGTCTTTTTTTTCTTATCGTTGGACTATTTATTTTCTAAACACAGAGTGATTCAGTTTTCATCAGCATGCAGATTCTGAATCTTACTTCTTTTTGGAAGTACTAGTTTTACCTTTGCTGCAACACAAAACTTTTGTCATGTTTTCTGCCATAATCATCTTTTCCTCTGTAGTCATAAAACCTATCATTTATTGCCTTTATGCTTATCTTAATCATATATTCTTAATATAATCGTGCCAGGATCATACCTCTGATAACTTATAAGAAGTATTATCTTTACCTACTAATAACGTTCCTATGCAGGTAGTAGTATGGAAAATAATAGAAACATAATTTGCTACCAGTGTCTTGATAATGGTTGAGGACCGTGTTTCTGACAAAGTGAGCTACTTTTCCAATAATATCACTTCAGTCAAGGGACGTCTGCTTGTGTCCTTAAAATTACTAAAACACATGCAGTTTTTTGATGCTAGGAGAATCTTTTAATGCCAGACATACTTCCTGAATAGAAAGAGTGAATTCTTAAAAAACTCATCCAACAATTCATAAATTTTGAACCTGTGATAACAAACAAATGGGGAAAATGGAATGAGAAATTTCCTCCTTTTTTCCTCATTCCAAAACAGAAAAAAAAAAAGCCTAAAAAAAACTCCTTCTATTAACATTATTCACCTTAACAGGAAAATGTGATCATGTTTGACAGTGTCAAGATCCTGAATATTGAGGGCCAGAAAAGCTCAAGTTCCTCTTGTTTAACAAATACTATAAGTTTCTTTGGATAGTTCAGTGAACTCTGGCCCAGCCTAGAACTTTCCCTTGAGAAATTGTATTCTAGAGGCAGAATCCATGAATCATTCTCTGAAGCAATGATCAATGACTAAGAAGTCAAATACAAATCCCAGCTCCAGCAGTAATTATAAGGCTATCTCATTTATTAAGTTTGCCAATATCCTGGCCAAAACGAATGAGTTATAATCTAAGATAATTTAAAATTTCAAAGGTCAAGTAGATGCTGTGAAATGCAATTTTGACTGTAGCAAGGTGAATAAATTCTATAATTTTTAGATAAAATGTTTCTGGAAATATAATTTATTTCATCTTTCTGCCTTTTTTTTTTTTACTTCTCATTATCTATTTGCTTTTTCGTTATGTATTAAAATCAGTGACAATATAAAGAACTTTACCCATATTTTAATTTTGTCCTAGCAAAGATATTATCAGAAGCTTCAGTTAATTAAGAGCAAACAATGACCTGATAATATCAGACTACAAAGGATACAACTACAATTTGTACTATCTCTGTGTGAAGCAAAGAAGTTAAGTTACAAGCACTCTTGGAAAAAAAAAGCGAATCAAACAAAAGAATTAAAATGAACCCCAAATATCTTTCTTTCAAAGAATCAAAGAATTCCTAAATGAATACTAATGCTATTCTGAGATGGTGCTTCAATGTGTAAGCATACCAAAGCAATCTGCAGTATTAAACTCAAGTAGTTTTTCATGTTTGCATTTCATGTGGCTTGAGTTTTCTTTACAAAATCTTTCTTTTCCATAGTGTAAAAAAAAAAAATATGAATCATTTTGCAGTGCAAACCTTCTTGACATGTTCAGGACAAACCAGTAAAGTCATCACTGTGCTTGTGAAAATATGTACAAGTACACCGATTATAATAAAAATTTTACCAATAAAAAACTACAACTGGGATTTTCAGTTTGTATTTTGGCTACTCTGACAAGAATAGTTTGACTTTGAAAACTGTTCAATAATGGATAACTCTCAGGATTATTTGTTAACTGAACATTGGAGCAGGAAGGTGAAGTCTTTCCTGAGTCATACATTTTCTTAGACACCTTAGGAGTAACTTGACTTTCTGTCACAAGCAAGGCCATATTTATATATGTAGTACATTTGGTATAGCATACCCTAACAGAGAAAGTAATTATTAGAAATGGATGGATTCCATCATAAAAAGCACAACTGCTTGATGGAATTCCCTTTCATATACTGTAGTCCTGTCATAGAATCATAGAATCAGAATCATAGAATTGTTAATGTTGGAAAGGACCTCTGAAATCACAGAGTCCTGTTAACCTAACTGCCTGGTCCACCTCTAAACCATGTCCCGAAGCACCACATCCACACAGTTTTTTGAACACTTCCAGGGACTGTGATTGTACCACTTCCCTGGGCAGTCTGTTCCAATGACTAACCACTCTCTCCGTGAACAAATTCTTCCTAATATCTAATCTAAATCTCCCCTGGCACAACTTGAGCCCATTTCCTCTCATCCTATCACTTGTTACTGCGGTGAAGAGACCGACCCCACCTCACTACAACCTCCTTTCAGGTAGTTGTAGAGAGCGATAAGGTCTCCCCTCAGCCTCCTCTTCTCCAAACTAAACAACCCCAGCTCCCTCAGCCACTCCTCATAACACCTGTCCTCCTTTGTAACGGTAAGTGTTCTGGCCTCCAAAGTAGTAACAGCAAATGCTTGCCTTTCATTCTAGGTCCTTGGAAAAAAAGGTACTAAAATAATCTTTTTTATTCTTACCTCAAGATGCAAAATTGCAGGATTCAATCATGTGGGTTATTTTAATCTTAAGGCAAATTACACATACCTGCTTCCCAAAGAATTTAGGAAACATCTACATACATGACAAGTTAGTTGGTGTTCTTGTATAGTATACTCAGGTTTTAGGATATTTGTTTCTTCAAGCTTTTTGTGAAGTATGGTATTTCATGATGGCATATTCTCTTGATAATGGCAATCACAAACAATTGCATGTGTTACTTAAGATTGTAATCTAGTAACAGCAAGCCACATACTTTCTCTGTCCATCTCCACAAAAATATAACTCTTTTCCTGAATCTGTTATCTTACATTTACTATATGCTACCACTTCCTCCTCTGTTCCTAAGACTTTCAAACCCATAGTCCTCTCATCAAACTCTTATCTTCATATATACCTCACTAGAATACACCACTGTTTGTCTGCTCTCTCTTTACAGTGCCATTCCACTTTCTTCATCCACTTAAACCAAGATGCAAGTTAATTCTCCTGATGTTCTACTGTGGCTAGTCTAACCCCAGACATCATATTTCCCAGGTTCCCACAGCCCTGCTACTTTGAAGATGGCAAGGCCTGTAGTAGCTTACTAATAACCATGACTGCCTTACAAGGGTGAATAAATGAGAACTTGATTTTTCAGCCACTGATTAACTTTGAAGGGGGCAGTCACTCAATATCAGCTGTGTGAACATCTTAACTACACAACAACTGATCATTACATGAGTTATCATCACTGTGACTGGCTACTGTTGTTCACCTGCTACACAGAGGAACAACTATTTGGAGATTTAGAAGATGAAATTATCTATCAAGTGAACAAAATGTGTCAAACCAAGCAAGATCAAATGCAAAAGGTAGAAGAAACTATTCTGTGGCTTCTGGTTTCTTATTTGTTTTGAAAACTTGCATGGCAATAGTGAAGCTTGTACTCAGATCCTCAGCATCTCTTGTAATTGACTGATCAACATTCCCTTTCAGTACACCATCCCTTGCTGTTCATATAGTCACAGCATTACTAGGTCTTTAAAAACTATGTTCATCTAAAGCATAACATAAATACACTGAATTTCCCATTCATAGCTTTAAAATCCTTTTTTTTTCCCTCTGGAATACTTATTTTGAAAATAGAGTTGTTCTGCACCACTGATGTACCATACTTTTGTGATTTATAAAGACTTTCAGGTGATAGGTTAGAACAAATTCAGAGGAAAATAACACTGTCCTTTTCTATGCTTCTCAAACCATGATACAGAAAGGAGGAAACTAAGCAATGTTTGCTTTGACTAGCAATATGCATACCTCTTTGTTTCCTCCTTCTCTCAGGACCTGTTGCAGTTCCATCAGTATTGTGTGAATTAAAATCCTATTTTACTCACTGTTGTTGGATAACCCCTTTTTCTAGCATTTACCATGGGGAAATTTTAAAAAAGGATTTGAAATATATGTTTGTATATACAACAAAGCAGAAGTGACAAGTCTTGATTTTTAACTCATTATATCACCTGGAAGAATATATGTGAAAATCTGTGCTTCTGAAGAATATTTTCATATTCTTCATATTTTCATTTGGGGACAGGGTAGAGAGTGAGAAAAAGCAGAGGGACTGCCTTAGGGAAAAGATATTTTTAAAAGAGAAAAAAAATGCTGGATAGAGAGAGGGGGAAGGAACAAAAAGAGTGAGAAGTGGCAGAGGGAACAGGAAGGTCAGATAAGGAGGGGGAGGAGGAGATGTTCCATGGTGCTGGAGCAGATATTTCCCTGTAGCTTTTGTTGTTAGCAAAAAGAAAATTAATAATAAAGAAAGCAAACAGAAAACCAAACTGGTAACCTTGGCAGAGATCTGAGATCCTTCTACTCTGAAGTGTCTTTAAGATAGTGGCATTTTTTCAGAGATATGTGTTCTCTAGTCTCTGTGAAATGTGGCATATTTGGTCAAAATACTACATCTTTGTTTATGATTCATATGTGTTTAGAAACCCATGACTTTGAGTTTCCCAAGTAAGATCCCCCTAAGATCCATATTCATTACCACACCAAATACAGGGCCATCAATGACTGGCCAGTCATCATATTTCTGTGGTCCGGGTCTAATTGTATATCAAGTTACTTATATGAAGCAGGGCAGAGGAAAAAGATGCTCTGTTAAAATTCTCAGAGAACACGAATGATACTGGCAGAGTACTGTGAATAGGGTCTGCTAGATGAGGCTGATTTTTTCTAGACACCGATGTTATGTCTGACCCAGGTGGAAGGGAAAACTTTTGCAAAGAAGAACCACCCCATCATATATATTAAAAGTCAGTGCATTTTGATGGAATATCTTAACATTCCCTGAGGTTGAAAAAAGCTCAAATATGAAACTGCCTATCCTGTGCAACAATTTTAATTGCTAAGTTGATGCTAACATGGCTTATCCTTGGAGTAAGGCCTAGTGTTTTTTACACAGAAGTACTACTTAGGCATTATTTGCCTCTTGTCTTACAGAAATACTATATAGACATTGTTTGCTACTTGTCTTTTTAGTTCAGTGGTAGTCTTTGTAGTTCAGATTCTCAAAAATTATCATATAAATGTCACATGACATTTAGGAGGGCAGGAAGAAACTGAAGGCAACATCTAGAAATACAAGAATAAATAAGAAAGTGTAGTGAATGAAAACAAGGAGATAAAAAAATGCACATAGGGTTCTGGAAAAGTCACTGATTTCCAGGGTAAATTTTTGTCTTTCTGTAAGAGCAAGCAGAAGTGCTAAAAAGAACAATGAGCAAAAGAGCAGTTTTAAAAAATATCCATATTTATAGTTTAGACTTGTTAAAAAACTTAAAGCAACGTGAAGAAGGACAAGCCATTTATGAACATGTCCTGATGAAGTTTGAAGATGATAGTAAGAATACAAAATCTGAAAAATGTCACCTTAAACTGTCAAGAATTTGAAAGGGTGTCGTGGTTTAACCCCAGCCAGCAGCTAAGCACCACGCAGCCGCTCGCTCACCCCCCCACCGGCGGGATGGGGAAGAGGATCGGAAAGGCAAAAGGGGAAAAACTCGTGGGTTGAGATAAAAACAGTTTAATAACTAAAGTAAAATAAAAAATAGAACAGTAGTAATACAAAGCAAGCGGTACACGGTACAATTGCTCACCACCCGCCGACCGATGCCCAGCACATCCCCCAAGCAGCGATCGAACCCCTCCCCGGCCAACTCCCCTGCTTATATACTGAGCATGACGTCACGTGGTATGGAATAGCCCCCGCCCAGTCTGAGTCAGCTGCCCCAGCTGTGCCCCCTCCCAGCCTCCCGTGCCCCTGGCAGAGCATGGGAAGCTGAAAAGTCCTTGACCAGTGTGAGCACCACTTAGCAAGTACTTAGCACTACTTAACAAGAACCAAAACATCAGTGTATCATCGACATTGTTCTCAACCTAGACCCAAAACACAGCCCCATACCGGCTACCAGGAAGAAAACCAACTCCATCCCAGCCAAAACCAGGACAAAGGGAAAATAATTTTTAGCAGAATCTGAGGAAATTGAGTCAAACATGAAATTCTGGAGAGCATGTGCTCACTTTGCCAAAACCAGGCTGTAGAAAAGATCAGATTAAAATAAGAAAAAAGCCTCCTAAAGGTTTTGAAATAAAAAACAAAAAGCAAATTGGATTTACCAGGCTGCAAGACTAAAGCAGATGAGACAGTGATTCAAGGTAAAATAAGTAAAGGTAAAACTAGGTTATTTCCCAGTGAACTGGGTTAGCAATCATCAGACTAATAGGAAGAAGCTGAAGAAAAAAGAAACTTGAAAATTGTGAAGAGAAGTTTGCAAATGCCAAATAACAGAAGCAATTGTATGTCTTATCAATATCTTACCTGTGGATATCTGTATTTTCAGGAAACAGAGCTGGTTTGCAAAAACTGCCAAAACGGAGAGGATCTCATCAAAAAAGACTTTGCACAGTAAAAAAGATTTCAGCATTACTCTGTAGAGCAGCAGCATAAGAGAATAAATATTGTTTGAAATTGCTCAAAACACAGATGTATCAACTGGATGGAATCTTTATTCCACACAAGGGGACATGTTACTACTTCTGAGCTGCACACAAGTACATATCTTAATGTAATATCTTGAGTTACAGTAAAAGGTTTGAAGAAAAAAAGCTATTTTGAAAACAGGCAACCAACAATCTAATTACATGATAAAAAGGCTTTCCTACAGTGGGTATATGTGAAAAAGATGCAAAAATAAAATTAAATATTGAAAAGATGTTTGTTATTCTTTTGAGAAATGGATTACATCTATGTTGGTCTAATTGAGAGAGGTCAAGAACCCTGTATAGTTATAATATAGTTATAATATAGATAAGAGTATGATGTTAGAAGTCCAGATAGATAACTAGGTAGACAGACAGATTGATCATTGTGTCAGAATACCATAAAAATATTTATATAACATTTCTATGCTATCAGTGTTTCATCATATTCGTATCAGTTTTATAATAAAGGATAAGAAAGTCATCAGGAATAGTCAGCATGGATTCACTAAGGGGAAGCCATGCTTGATAAACTTGATAAACTTCTACAATTAAATGACTGGCATGGTAGGTGAGGAGAAAGAACAGTGAATATTGTCTACCTAGACTTCACTAAGACTTTTAACACTGTCTCCCATAAGATCCTCATAGAGAAGCTGATGAAGTATGGGCTGGACATCGAGGCAGACTGAAAACTGCCTGAACAGATGGGACCAGAGGCCTAGTTGGAGGCTAGCAGTGTACCCCAGGGGTCAATACTGGGTCCAGTCCTGTTTAACATCTTCATTAATGATCTGGGTGATAGGGCGGAGTGTATCCTCAGCAAGTTTGCAGGTGACACTAAACCTGGAGGACTGACTGATAAGCCAGAAGGTGGTGCTGCCATCCACAGGGACCTTGACAGTCTGGAGAAAAGGGCTGAAAGAAACCCCATGCAGTTCAACAAGGGGAAGTGCAAAGTCCTGCACCTGGAGAGGAATAATGCCAGGCACTATTATATGTTGGGGGCTGATCTGCTAGAAAGCGACTTCTCAGAAAAGGACCTGGGGTTCGTGGTGAACACCAAGTTGAACATGAGCCAGCAATGTGCCCTTGCCGCAAAGAAGGCTAGTGCTATTCTGGGCTGCATTAGCAGGAGTGTTGCCAACAGATTGAGGAAGGTGATCCCTCCCCTCTACTCAGCACTCGTGAGGCCACACCTCGAGTACTGTGTCCAGTTCTAGGGTCCCCCGTACAAGGGAGTCATGGACATAATAGAGTCCAGTGAAGGGCCACAAAGATGATTAAGAGTCAGGAGCATGTCACACATGAGGAAAGGCTGAGAGATCTGGGACTGTTTACCCTGGAGAAGAGAATGCTCAAGGGGATCTAACCAATGTATATAAATACCTGAAGGGAGGGTGCAAAGAGGACACAGCCAGGCTCTTTTCAGTGGTGCCCAGTAACAGGACCAGAGGCAATGGGCACAAACTGAAGAACAGGAGGCTGCATCTGAATATCAGGAAACACTTCTTTACTGTGAGAGTGACCGAGCACTGGCACAGGTTGCCAAGGGAGGCTGTGGAGTCTCCCTCCTTTGAGATATTCAAAAGCTGTCTGGACATGGCTCTGGGCAACCTGCTCTAGGTGGCTGTACTTGAACAGGGGGGTTGGATCGGATGACCTCCAGAGGTCCCTTCCAATCTCAACCATTCAGTGATTCTGTTGTTTCCTGTCTTTATTTCTGATTATTTTTCTTTAGAAAGAAGTTTAAGTTTCTGAAACTTGAAAACACTGTAGTTTCAAGTAGTGGTTCAAGTCAAATTACTCTAGGAAAGAAATAGCATAGATCTATTTCCCTCACTCACACATTTTTTCTTAAAATTCTTATTATTTACTTATTATTATATTTATCATCATTGTCACATCAGATGTAAATTCAGAGTCTTGCTTAATTAATATATCAGAACATGATACAAAAGCTCAGGAGTAAATTACTAATTCTACCTTCAAACACTGTTTGTGTTCTGTGCACTCAAGGGCATACAGATTTAACAATAAATAAAACAAAATGCTAACATATAATAACTCAACCCTCTCTATCCTATAAAATGAGGGGTGTTTCAGGAAAGAGAAATATGGTCAATCTGAGCTTTTAATGAAAGACTTTTTCATAACAAATATACAAAAGATATTAAACACAACATCTTAACTTATATTTTAAGATTATGTTTTAATCTTTTTGCAACAAGTTTCTATGTATAGCATAAAAGCTTATGTATAGTATGTGATGGAGAATAAGAATGGAGTGAGAAAGTAATTGGAGTTACATTCTGACAGTAAAACATAACTGGTTTTGTTGATACTATGGGTAATACAGTTCAGAGTTCAAAAGACTTTGTTACCCATGTATATTTTCTGAGACTTAGAAAATCATTTTTACAAATTTTATTATTAAAATGAGGTAAGGAGAATTACAACTACAATCTTAAATCAAATACTAGTCACAAAAATGAGTTTACAAATTTCATCCACAGAAGGAAGCATGCCCCTTTGTAAATTTAAGTCTATATCATATTCTTTTTTTTAATTACATTTCTTATGTTTGCATGCTGCTATTACTGGCACCCTTTAGTATTTGAGTCATAGTTATTAAACTTTTCCTTGTTTCTTTCTTTACCCAATGTTATCAACTTCAGAACAATTTTATAAATTGCAGAAAACTAAATCTCATCTAATACAACAGTAGAATAACAATTTAATTATCTAATATCTGTGCTCCATCTTAACAATTTTCACACTACTCTCTAAAGCTAGACATTTCATGAATAGGTCCCTAAAGATTTTTAGCAGCTAAAGGCAACACAAAGAGCTAATAAATGCACTGAAAAGAATGTAAAATATATTATTGCTATAGAATTGCTTAGAAAACTTGTTACAGCTTTGGAAAGATATTGACTGATCAAGTCATCAAGTTTATCCAAGTTACTAAAAGTACCATCAGACTAATTTCACGAAAAAGATCATTGTAGGCAGTTTATGAACAGGAACAAAGTTAATTTTATTCTAATAACACTGAAAATAATTGCAGCTAAACTTCGCTAGGACAGCCTTAATGGAATGTACATGATTTGCTGACAGAAAAACTGTTTCCCATAAGGTCTATAAAAATTGAGTCAGCCATATCCATTTATTTTGTGTGTGTGTAAAGACATAGAAATATAAGAAATATATATATATATTACATTACATAGAAGCTATTTCCTTCCACTGCAATAAAAAAATAAAAGAAAGAGGAAGAGTCCACAGTTACCAATCAATTATGTTAGGCTTACATAGCTATATACATGAAATTAAAGTCAGTTAGCTTTTCTTTAACTTCATTTCTGTGATGTTTTTGGGAATCTAGGGACTGAAGTCTTTTATTCACATGGCATATATCACCTAAGATTTCTCCAGTTTGCCCTGCCAACTTATCTTAACACTAAATCGGAGTGATTGCAGCCAGGATGCAAAAGCTAGTTCACTCTCCATGCTCAGTCTGCCCTGGTCATTTTCCTGAGGCTTCCAACAGGCATACAAATCAGTGACAACTAGTTGGTCTTTTTAGGGAGTCAAACATCTGTTCATTAACAATAAAGAAGAAAATCAACTTCAGCTCTCTTCAAGCAGTAACCTCATGTTTACTCTTTTTTCCTTTTTTTAATTATTTTTATGATCTTTCATCAAAAAGATTTTTATTAGAGAGATTTTAGAACTGTAACCTGAAAGTAAGATTAAACAAAGTATTTTAGTCAAATATTTTCATATTTCAACATTATTTATAAACAAAAAGGCACTGGAAATACTCCATTTTAATGTCTTTGTTCCTTTCCCCCTCTGATTCCACCTTTTTCTCACTTCCCAGTTGTCTTTACAGAGATATAAGAACATTATATACTACCATTGGACCATGCTTATATTTTAACAGATTAAGTGAACAGAGACGTAGATTCAACAATAAAAAGTGAAAGTCCAGATCCTATTCCTTAGGCTGCCAAAGAAAATGAGTGAATGCACTTTTTCAGGTGCTTTTTTTTTTTTTTTTAACATTTCCACAGACAGCTTCTGATAGTATTGAAAAGTCAATTTGTACACTGATACAGTTTATTAGTTCATTGCTAAGCTCCATAATAACTGTTACAATGGTTCATAGAGCATAAAAACTAGATATATCTGCAAGGGAAGCAACATTATACGTTTTTACCAGCATGATCTCTACAGCTTGGATAATCACTGAGTGTAGCTCTCTCTGTACACTGAGAGCCTTGGGTTCTGTTTTCAGCCAGACATTCACCTCCATCTGGCAAGGGTGAAGTAGATTTGAAGATAACATACTGCTCATTCTTGCCATACCAAACTGAAAATTACAGCTACTGCCTTGCACTTATCATAGAATCATAGAATCATAGAATCATTAAGGTTGGAAATGACCTCCTAGATCATGGAGTCCAACCTGTTAACCTAACTGCCTGGTCCACCTCTAAACCATGTCCCTAAGCACTACATCCACAGGTTTTTTGAATACTTCCAGGGACTGTGATTGTACCACTTCCCTGGGCAGTCTGTTCCAATGACTAACTACTCTCTCCATAAAGAAATTTTTCCTAATATCTAATCTAAATCTCCCCCAGCACAACTTGAAGCCATTTCTTCTTGTCCTATCACTTCTTACTTGGGAGAAGAGACCAATGCCCATCTCACTACAACCTCCTTTCAGGTAGTTGTAGAGAGCGATAAAGTCTCTCCTCAGCCTCCTCTTCTCCAAACTAAACAACCCCAGCTCCTTCAGCCGCTCCTCATAACACTTGTGCTCTAGACCCTTCACCAGCTTCGTTGCCCTTCTCTGGACACGATCCAGCACCTCAATGTCCTTCTTGAAGTGAGGGGCCCAAAACTGAACACAGGATTCTAGGTGCAGCCTCACCAGTGCCGAGTAGAGAGGCACTATCACCTCCCTGGTCTTGCTGGCCACACTATTCCTGATACAAGCCAGGATGCCATTGGCTCTCTTGGCCACGTGGGCACACTGCTGGCTCATGTTTAGGCGGCTGTCAACCATCACCCCCAGGTCCTTTTCTGCCAGGCAGCTCTCCAGCCACTCCTCCCCAGGCCTGTAGCATTGCATGGAGTTGTTGTGACCCAAGTGCAGGACCCAGCACTTAGCCTTGTTGAATCTCATACAGTTGGCCCCGGCCCATCAATCCAGCCTGTCCAGATCCCTCTGTAGAGCCTTCCTACGTTCAGGCAGATCAACACTTCCACCCAACTTGGTGTCATCTGCAAACTTACTGAGGGTGCACTCAATCCCCTCATCCAGATCATCAATAAAGATATTGAACAGGACCGGCCCCAATATTGAGCCCTGGGGAACACCACTTGTGACCGGCCGCCAACTGGATTTGACTCCATTCGCCACCACTCGCTGGGCTCGGCCGTCCAGCCAGTTTTTTACCCAGCGGAGAGTGCACTTGTCCAAGCCATGAGCAGCCAGCTTCTGCAGGAGAATGCTGTGGGAGACAGTGTCAAAGGCCTTACTAAAGTCCAGGTAGACAACATCCACAGCCTTTCCCTCATCCACCAAGTGGGTCACCTTGTCACAGAAGGAGATCAGGTTGGTCAAGCAGGATCTTCCCTTCATGAACCCACGCTGGCTGAGCCTGATCCCCCAATTGTCCCGCACATGCCGCGTGATGGCACTCAGGATGATCTGTTCCATGGCCTTCCTCAGCACCGAGGTCAGGCTGACAGGTCTGTAGTTCCCCGGATCCTCCTTCCGACCCTTCTTGTAGACAGGCGTTACATTAGCTAACTTCCAGTCATCTGGGACCTCCCTGGTTAACCAGGACTGCTGGTAAATGGTGAAAAGTGGCTTGGCGAGCTCCTCCGCCAGTTCCCTCGGTATCCTCGAGTGGATCCCATCTGGCCCTGTAGACTTGTGGGCATTCAAGTGGAGGAGCAGGTCGCTATTATCTCTTCAATTATTTGGGCTTCATTCTATTTCCCATCTCCATCTCCCAGCTCAGGGGGCTGAATACCCTGATGATAACTAGTCTGACTATTAAAGACTGAGGCAAAGCAGTCATTAAGTATCTCAGCCGTCTCCTCATCCTTTGTGGTGTTGTTTCCCTCTGCATCCAATAAAGGATGGAGATTCTCCTTAGCCCTCCTTTTGTCGCTGATGTATTTGTAAAAACATTTTTAGTTATCTTTAACTGCAGTGGCCAGTTTAAGTTCTAGCTGGGCCTTTGCCCTTCTAATTTTCTCCCTGCATAACCTAACAATATCCTTGTAGCCTTCCTGAGTTGCCTGCCCCTTCTTCCAAAGATGATAAACTCTGTTTTTTTTCCTGAGTCCCAGCAAAAGCTCCCTGTTCAGCCAGGACAGTCTTCTCCCCCGCCTGCTTGTCTTTCGGCACATAGGGACAGCCTGCTCCTGTGCCTTTAAGACTTCCCTCTTGAATAACATCCAGCCTTCCTGGACTCCTTTGCCCTTCAGGAGTGCCTCCCAAGGGACTCTCTCAATCAGATTCCTAAACAGGCCAAAGTCTGCCTTTCTAAAGTCCAGGGTAGTGGTTTTACTGACCCCCCTCCTTACTTCTCCAAGAATTGAAAACTCTATCATTTCATGGTCACCGTGCTCAAGACAGCCTCTGACCACCACATCACCCACCAGGCCTTCTCTGTTTGTAAAGAGCAGGTCCAGCAGGGCACCTCCCCTGGTTGGCTCATTTGCCAGCTGTGTCAGGAAGTTATCTTCCACACACTCCAGGAACCTCTGAGACTGTTTCCTCTCTGCTGTGTTGTATTTCCAGCAGATATCTGGTAAGTTGAAGTCTCCCATGAGAACAAGGGCTAGAGACTCTGAGACTTCAGCCAGCTGCTTGTAGAATGCTTCATCTGCTTCCTCATGCTGGTTGGGTGGTCTGTAACAGACTCCCACCAGGATATCTCCCTTGTTGGCCTTCCCCTTCATCTTTACCCATAAGCACTCGATCTTATCATTACCATCATTGAGCTCTATACAATCAAAACACTCTCTAACATATAGAGCTACCCTCCCACCTCTCCTTCCTTGCCTATCCCTTCTAAAGAGCTTGTAGCCATCCATTGCAGCACTCCAGTTCTGTGAGTCATCCCACCATGTTTCCGTGATGGCGAATACGTAATAGTTTCCCTGCCGTGCAATGGCTTCCAGGTCCTCCTGTTTATTGCCCATGCTGCATGCATTGGTGTAAATGCACTTCACTTGGGCTATCGATCTCATCTCCAACACAGACATGCCACCCCTAGGCTCATCCCTAGCAAGCTTGCTTTTATCCCCTTCCCTTTTCAAATCTAGTTTAAAGCTCTCTCAATGAGGCCTGCTAACTCCTGAGCTACTATCCTTTTCCTCCTTTGAGATAGGTGAACCCCATGTGTCTCCAGCAGGCCTGGTGCCATGTAAACTGCCCCATGATTGAAAAACCCAGAATTCCACCACTGGCACCAGCCTCTGAGCCATGTGTTAATGAGGTGGGTCTTCCTGTTCCTTTCCGTATTCCTCCCTGCTACTGAAGGGATGGAGGAAAATACTACCTGCAGTCCTAATCCTTCAAAAAATTACTCCAGTTCTCTGAAATCCCTTTTAATCGTCTTTGGACTTCTCTTGGCTACCTCATCGCTGCTGACCTGAGCAACCAATAGTGGGTAATAATCAGATGGTTGTACCAGTCTAGAGAGCTTCCTAGTAAAGTCTCTGACCTGGGCCCCAGGGAGGCAGCAGACTTCCCCATGGGATGGGTCTGGTCGGCATATCAGGCCCCCTGAAAATTGAACAGTTCCAGTCCTTCTTCTGTCCCAGGCAGTGTTTCTGCGCTTGGAACAGGGTTGTTTTCTGCCACATCTTCATCCACACAAAACTTCTTAGTAGACCATTTTGGTCTGCCCCTTTTCCTCTTCACTGCAAGGAGCTCTTCTCCATCTTTGTTTATGTTTGTGGGTATTGTTAGAGGTTGGAGCGGAATAATGATGTCATCCACATTGGTCCCTTCTTCTGTATGCTTCTCAGAGACATGAGACAATAGTTCTGATTGATTTGGTGAAAATAAGTTACAAAGTTTGCACATGAAGATGGAATTGATCTCTGCAGCCACAGCCTCCATAACTGTGGTGGAGAAGGGGAGCCGACCCTAAATTATGTAGCAATTTAATCATACATCTGTTTGTTTGTTTTTTCTTGAAACACTGTGGATGAGAGGTGGATTTGCTACATTAATCATTACTTCAGTTCTCAGCACCACTGTAAGCTGTCTTTTGCATTGGGATCTTTTTGTATTCAGTTTCTCCCAAAGGAAAAAAGAGTGGGGCATTTCTCTTTAGCAGAATGTGAGGGCTTTGAGGGTGGAGGTGGCTTGCCTATTTATTTGTTTGTTTTTAACATGGTATAGAAACTACACAGTCAAGATACTGGAAGAAATCAGATTTCACCCTTTGATCAAAAGTAGCACACAGCATTAGCAAAATTAAAATAAAATTTTAAAATGGAACAGAAGAAGAGCAAAATGCACGTCCCTGTTATACCTTTGTTCTTACACTTAAAATATTTTGTCTCTCAGAGTTATAAGACGTAAGCATTTATTTAGTAGTTGTAACAATATCACAGAAGCTCTTGAATTTAGAACGGTCATCACTGAAATGTCAGCTTTTACCTTCAGTTACAACACAATAAATATTACTATTCTTTTCTGCTCTATCAAATTACTCTTTGGTATTTCTTCAAATTGATTTTATGAAAACAGTATCATTACTGTATTTCAAGGGATTTCATATTCTCAGGAGTATGATCTACCAGGAGAAAACAAGGGTTCTCAAGGGACACAAATTATGTACAACAGGAAGGAAATATTTAATTCCAGAATGAAAACCTACAAATTACTAAGCCACTTGAAACACACTTCTTTATTCATACAAATGAGTCTCTTCATTTAAAGTAGTTCATTACAATGAATAAGACAGCTGTAGCACTTTAACCATGATGGCAACATTTATTTTCTTTGGAAAAGATCATTATTGCATATAAAGAAGTAGTGTAGGGTTAATCACTACTTACAGATCCTTGAAAACCCTTGATATGTCTTCTTATACACAATTTTAACATTAGATAGTATGTTTGAAAAAGGCTTTATTAAGGGTAAATTTTATAGCAAGAATACTGCAGGGAAACTGGAGATCTCCAGTACAAGTCTGCATCAGGTTTCTGTTTTTTAAAGCTGCAGCCCATGTTTACAGTAATGACCTGCAGAGCTTGCTCTCCATCTTTAATCATGATTCAGACATGTAGTGTTAATGGATGTCCTCCAGCAGTTCCAGCCCAGGACCTGGAGCCCAGCTCAGTGCCTGGGAACCTAGGGTCTCTGCCCAGGCTCAGGGACACAGCCACTGCTTTCCTGTTTGCTGAGCGTGTAACCTAGAGATGCACACATGGGGGGACACACACGCCCACTTATGGGTTCCCCCAAATACAAGCATGGACCCTCCGCCTTCCCTGATACCCTATCCCAGACCTGAGGACCCCTATTTGGCACGTGATCCAGCTTGACGTTTACCAGTGGATACACATGCACACCCCCACACACACACAATTTGGGGAAGATACAGACACTCACCCCCAGAAGCTGGCACCAGGCACACGGGCTGTGACCTGCAGTCCTGCTCCTGCTGCCAGCGCTGAGCCCCTCGCTCACCTCACTCACCCCGGTCTCCCCAGTAGCTGGTTTTGGGGACACACACTCTTCCCATCCCAGTGGCTGGAGGTTAAAGACCCCCACTGGCTCCAGTAGCTGATGCTGAGACCCCACAGGCTGACACCAAAGGCCAGAGGTGCCCACACCTCTAGTTGCACTTGTTGCAGCAAGAACGCATATAGGATACGTAGTGAGATCACACAAGGAGAGAATTAAGAAAACATTTAACAAAATGATATAAGAAGACAAGAGAGACTGCGGTGATCAGGTGCTGGGCTCAGCCAGACAAGCATGGTGACCAGTCCTGTTTTACACATGACTGACCCCTTTTATACCCTGTTCTGCCTGCACCCCTGTCTGTTCATCCCTTCCCCGCCTTCCCCTGCATATTGCCTCATCAGTTGGCACAGTCCCACTGACCCACTCTGTCCTGGTTTCAGCTGGGATAGAGTTAATTTTCTTCCTGGTAGCCGGTATGGGGCTGTGTTTTGGGTTTAGATTGAGAACAATGTCGATGCTAAGTACCACTAAATAGTCGCTAAGTAGCGCTTACATTGGTCAAGGACTTTTCAGCTTCCCGTGCTCTGCCCGGTGCACGGGGGGGGGGGGGGGGGGGGGGGGGGGGCCTGGGAGGGAGCACAGCCAGGGGCGCTGACCCAGACTGGCCAAAGAATTATTCCATACCACATGACGTCATGCTCGGTATATAAGCTGGGGGAAGAAGAAGGAAGGGGGGGACATCTGGCGTGATGGCGTTTGTCTCCCCACGTAACCGTTACGCGTGATGGAGCCCTGCTTTCCTGGGGATGGCCCAACACCTGCCTGCCGATGGGAAGTAGCGAATTAATTCCTTGCTTTGCCTTGTTTGCGTGTGCAGCCTTTGCTTTACCTCTTTAACTGTTCTATTTTATTTTACTTCAATTATTAAACTGTTCTTATCTCAACCCACAAGTCCTCTCCCTTTTACCCTTCCAATTCTCTCCCCCATCCCACCGGGGGGGAGTGAGTGAGCGAGCGGCTGCATGGTGCTTAGTTGCTGGCTGGGGTTAAACCACGACACACTCCAACATGCAGGACCTTCAGGTATGCATCTTTATCAGTGGCAAAGTCCAGGTTGTTTCTCTTTGAAGTGACTCCTGCAGTTTCTTGAGAGTCCATCAATTATTGTGACTGATGAGGTTTATTTCTTCTCATTATCTCCCTTGTTGCTTGTCTGGCAGGTCCATGCCTCTGAATGTTTTTCTTACTGCCTTCCCCTTTCCCTCTAGCATCCCATTTTGACAACGGTCCTCAGTGAGGTGATCTTACTGAACTAAATGTTCTCACACTCCACCTTTATCAATCGGTGTAACTGATCAGGCTTGTTTCCTGTTATTGTCTATTTGCTGGTCAGGTGCCTCTCTGTGTTTGGCTTCCTCCTCTTCCTTATCATCCCATTTGACATGGTCCTTGATCAGACAACTACAAGGGAGTTCCTCTCTCCTTCCACATACCCTTACACTAAACAGAAGTCTATGTGATAAATACTAAAGGAGGTGAAAAAAAAATAATCACCATGACCAAAAACCTTTCTACTTTTTGACAGACAGATGTTTTGCATGGATATACCATTTTTTTGTTGCTCTTCTTGTTATGAATTTCAGAAATAGAGGCACTATTAGATAGAGGTGGGCTAAGACAAGGGAAACCTTGTGGTAATCATCTGCTGTGAACCAGAAAGACCTCGATCAGTCAAGCATTTTGGCTGTCACAAAAATCTACCCCCTGAACCGCTGTAGGATTATAGTGTTTCTTCTGGCCTTCATGAAATTCCAACAAGGTTAAAGTCACATTCTACCACTAAGGAAAAGAAAAAGGTTTAAGTTAAATCTTTATTTTTATTTTCACTTTGAAAAATACTTGTTCTCTGGACCACCTTAATGATAATGAAAATGTAGCAAATACTGTCAAGATTTCAGATATTTCCTTGCAGCAAATCATATGATCAAAAGGCAGGATTTATTGTTGGCTACTTATATGATTTAAAACTAGACTCTGCTTCTGACCTTAACTGAAAAAATGATACTGAAATAAACAAAGAAATGGTGTTACTGTGATGATTATTTAATTTTAAAAGGGGTCCAAGGCTCAGAAAGATTAGACATAATTTTAAGTCTTATTATTAGTCATTTTTCAATCAATTTGCTTATTTGATAAGTGCTGACTAGCAGAGAAAAAGTCCTGGACAATGTTTTCATTGAAAGCTAAATGAGCAAAATGCTGTTCTGCAGAAAGCTTGTGATGTCCTATATGAAAACAATGAGGATCAAATATGCTGTGATCTATATAGATGTGGTCAAATAGATGTGGTCTATTCCTTGCAAACAGAATAGACAAGTACTATAATATCTCTTCCTCTGAAATTTTTTTATTAACTCACGAAGCCAAACAGAATCCCAGTGACTCAAAGGTTCTGTGATAACTTTATTGGAGACAGTTGTTAATAAGTCAAAGAGCTAGTTTTATAATTTATAAAAATTAATAAGTGAATTTATAGTTTTCTTGACATCAAAAAATCAAAAAGTTACAGCAATATTTCATTTCAGCAATATAAAATTAAAACATTATAAATTCACCTGAGTACTGTAACTTGTTTATGTTTTCTTTAATTAAAACTTGCTACACTGAAGACTAACTGAATATAACAAATATAATTAATTGAATATTATTGGTTGAAATAAAATGAATAGTGGATAAAATGTAATAAATATATATGTTTTCTAATACAGCATATGATTGAAAAATATGATCTATCAGATAGAAACTCAGCATAGAGTATAGTTTGTATTCTTTGTACTCCAATAAACTTGAAACAGATCAGGAATATTTGCATGGAAATGCGAAAACTTACATAAATATATGAATTCTAACCTTGATTCAGAACTTACTGCTACTCTAGATTTATACTAGTAATTTAGTTTGGGCTTACTGACATAAAACAGAAATAATATAGCAGTGAACTGAAGAAATATCTAGCCAATGACAGTGAAATTGCTCACTGCAAATAACTCCAATGTTACACTTCTCTTTGAGACTCTGATTTCTTTATACCACTCTGTTAATATTAGCACTTTAGTGGTATTATTTAGCCTTATTGAAGATACCGTAAGATGTCTTAAAATAAAATGCAATTTACTTCTGTGGTAGCACCCCATTACACCACAACAGTAGATATGGTCTTCATTCTGCATAGAAAACTTGTCCAGGTAGATATATCCTATTATGTGAGTATTTGTATTTCTGAACTATTTTTCATGTAATAAAATGAGTCTGCATTTTAACTATATATGTAAGGTTTTATCCTCATGATGTACTGATGCTTTTAGCTGTCTTGTTTACTTTTTTGTTAAACTCTGTTATTATGAAAACAAACTTACAATTTTCTAATTGTGTAATATTGAGTTCTAGCTTTATTACACTTAATTTTAAGCACCTTAAGTTAAGAGTGCTATCTCCCTGGACATTCAGAATTTGGGACTGTAGTAATTGTTCCTATGAATGTCTTTCCTTATTTACTAACTGTTTAGGTAGCTTAGGCTTATTGCACTCTAAAATTAAATTCTAAAGTATCTAAATTTAAAGGATAGTTCATATAGTTAGAAGGAAGGATTGCTTATTTATTACAGTTGGCATGCAAAGGTTTCATACTGTGTTCTCCTAGAGATGGATGGCAATTAGTTGATCTTCAAGCAAGGATGGAATTAAAATTCTCTTGGATGTTCCTAATTAAGCTTTGGAACTGTCATCTCTGAAGAAGGTTATTCTGTGCATCTGAAAGATGCAAGGAAGGAAACATGGGAAAAAACACTAAAAATTCTAAGGAGAGAAGTAGATTTTTAAGTGTATGTCAAGACTTGTAGATTACTTCTGATAACAAGTCAATAAGAATTAGATATATTTTCTTACCCTATCAAGAAATCCTATATGTTTTTAAATCTGGTAATGACACCAGCAAATGTTTGATGCATTTTATCATTACAGGATAACTGCACAAAAAAAATCCTGAAGAAATCTTGTATACTCCATTTGAGTATACAGGTACTTACCATGAGTACTTTTTCCTTCTGTGCTAAAGATAGAAAGAACAGCTGCAGTGCATGGTCTTCTGATTTTACCTTTTAATCTGATTTCTTCAGGGCTAGGCTCTAGAAGCTAATTTTGACAAGGGGGTAGAGACCAAAGCCTGTACATAATGGGGAAGCACTCAGAGGACAATGGGGGACGCCTCTCATTCCCCTTGAGAAAGTGGGATAACTGGGGGCCCATCTGAAGTGTCTGCACATAAACATGCACAATCTATAAAACAAACAGGACCCTGAGATGACAGAACAGCCCTCAGCAGGAAACAGACAAGTGGGGAGGTTATGAAGCTCCTTATGAAAAGGAGCTGTCTGAGTGCTTGTGAGTTGGGATCAGAGTGGATACAGACAGCTCAATCCAAAATAGGAAGCAGACAATTCTTGTTTAAACAACTGGAAGAAGTCCCCCAGTTGCAAATGATGGTTCTCACAGGGGTCTTTAACCACTTTGACACCTGCTAAAAAGACATCATGTTGGGAAGCATATAGTTCAGAAGATCTCTATAAAGCACCGATGACAACTTTCTGCAGTAAGTGCTGGCATAAGGTAGCAAGAAGTAGTCTGCTGGGCCTGCTATTCATCAATACAGGAAAACTGGTCAGTGCAGTTTTCAACTGCAGTAATCCCAAGAGAGTAGGATCTAAGATTTTTAGGAAACTGAGGAAAACAAGTAGCAGAATAAACCCTGACCTTCAGCAGAGCAGATGTCAGCTTGTTCACGGACATGTTAGACAGAACCCCGTAGAAGGTTATTTTGAAGGCCAAGGTTGCTCAGTAGAGCTGTTTGATCTTCAAGGTCAGCACCCATACTGCACAAGAGCTATTGATGCTATGTACAATGAAACAGGCAGTGATTGCAGGAAATGACCTAACCAAACAAGGACCAAGCTTGAATGTATAACGGAAGTGAATGGGAGTTGGAAGCTATCAAAGAAGAATAAACTATCATCTCTGGAAATAAAAAGATGGAATTAGGAAAGCAGTTGAAGATCATAAAGGATGTGATAGGCAAGAAGAATGGCTTCTATGTACACTGACAGAAAAAAGAAAGCAAAGTTGTTAACCCACTGTTGGATGGAGTGGGTGACCTAAGGGAACAAGAAAAGGCTGTCTTTTGCCAAAAGAGGCAATGTCTTTGCTCGAGTCTTTACTGTCAAGGTCTATTCTGACACCTCCCAGGTCTCTGGCTCCATGGATGAGGGGAGAGCATTGAATGTCATTTATCTTGAGTTCATTGAGGTTGTAGATGTGGTCTCCTGTATGAGACTGAGGGAACATAGACTGAATGGATGGCCCACTATACTGTTGGTGTGAAAAGGTATTAGTCTAACTGGAAACTATTTACCAGAATTATTCTCAGAAATTAATAATGGGGCAAAAACTATTAAATGTCCTCATCAATAAGCTCATCAACGGAATGAACTGCATCCTTAGCAAGTTTGTGGGTAACACTACATTGAGGTGGGGGGAGCTTTGCTAATATTCTAGAGGATAGGGCTGCCATTCAGAGGGATCTCAGAAAACTGGAGTGCTGGACCTACAGGAACCTGCCCAAGTTCAACAAAGACAAAATACGAAGTCCTGCATGTGCATTTAAAATGTCATGTATGAACAATCTGGGGACTGATGGGCTGGATAGCAGCTATGCAAAAATAGGACCTGGGGGTCCCAGTACACAAGCTGTCCATCAGTCAGCATTCTTCCTGGAAATAAAGGTTAACTGCTTAGTGAGCTAGATCAATAGGAATGTATCCAGTGGAATGAGGGAAGTAATAATTCTTCTCTACTCAACAGTTATGAGGCTGCGTCTGGAGTATTTGACTGCACAAAGCACTGAGCAACCTAACGTAACTTTTATATTGGCCTTGCTTTGAACAGGGTATTAGAAAAAATGATGTGCAAAGGTTCTTTTCAAAGTAAATAATGATACAATTTTATGAGCAAAGCATTGCAAAGACCTTAAGATTTGTAGTAATATTAGTAAACATGAACTGGATTCGTAAAGGCTGGAAAGGTTTGTCCCTTGCAGATTTCACTACGGTCATCTAACTTGCTTCTGACATTTTCAATATATGAAATAAATCATGATTTGGATGAGGACATGGCCTTTTTTGTTTGACTTTGACCCTTTTTTGGCTTGCGCGGCTATTACGTAATATTGAGGGGTTATCAGTGCTGCATAAGAAGAAGAAAAGCATAGAGCTAGAAACAACTGAAATCTGACCAAAAATGCTCCTAAAAGAAGCACAATTATTTTATGGATAGCATTATGAATTAGTTTAGGGCTACAAAACAAAAGATGTTATTCACTGGACCTACAGGAGTGAAGTAAAGTTCAGTGCTAACAGTTGTGTTATGATGGTATCACTGGTATGTTGTTGAAAAATATCTTGAAAATAATTTTTAGTGACTTTCATTGTCATAATTACAAAAGGCTGTTTAAGGTCAGTTGTTCAAAAGGAAAACAAGGAAACAAAATAAAACTGAACTGAGAGGATTGTCCTAGTTATTGTGCTTTATAGTATAATAAAATTAAGAATTTTGTTTTATTGCATATGCTTGTGCAATGTGTTGACTAAGACTTAATGATTTTAATGGAAAAATTACCAAAGGTTTCCATTTATTGTAATTAATATTAAATTTGTTCTGAAAGATTTAACCAACTGATTAAGTGTGAATAAACTGAAATAGGAGAATTTTATGTGCCATTGAAAAATGAACTTCAGCCAAATGGTTCCCCTTCATATTCCAGTCCTGGTATTTGGAAGCAAGTAGTTTGTTCTACCTTTTAACAACCTCATTTGTATTTTCTATCACATATGAAAAGTGATATAAAACTTGATTCAGTAGTACCTAATGAAATTTCCAGAAAAGAGTTATGGAGCTACCCATCCTTCAAGGAAAAAAATCATCCTAAGAATAATCTATCTGGGATATAAAACCCAGGAGTCATCCATAATAAAGACCATTATCCGATCATTATTTTATGCCTGCATTACTAATAAAACTGATAGAATCAAAAATTTATGTTGATACTAGCTATCCATTTGAAAAATCTTTTAATTTTGGATTTTGTCATCAAATTAATATGGATTCCAGATGAACTCATGCTGTCCTGTTACAATTTCTTTCAGTAATTGCAACCAGTGAAGGAAGATTTGAAACAGAAAGCAATTCACAAGGTCTTTCTAAACACAAATACATAGCTTAATTACTACCAGCTATAATGGGGCCATCATCCTCTCTTCTATAGGAAAATCCTTTGAGTAATGAATCTAAGTTTAGAACCGGCTTGCTACAGTTATTAAGGTCTGGATATCTCTTACAGCCTTTAATCCACATGGTTATCACCACTTTTGGGACACACGCAGAAACATCTTCAGTAGAGTTAAATACCTAATACATTTAATAATTGTGGAAGTTGAGACAACTGAGTTGATAGCTCTTTGGTTACTTGACAATGGGGCTAATTGGCAGAGATGTTACTTTGCTCTTGCCTTTTCAGAACTCTGGCTGTTATTTCTTCTGACTCTTGACATTGAAGTGTTAATGGTGATAAAGAAATCACTAAGTAAATCCTTTCATTCCCAGTGATTTGCAGGACCCATGCTTCATGACTTGGAATACCTACCAATAACTTTGCATGATTTCTGCTTCCGAATGCCTGCTCTCTTCAGAATCACCCTTGTAAATGTGATCTGAAGGATTTATTTTCCCCCAGAAATAAAGTTGAATTTACTTTCTATATCCCATATTTTTAGTGCAACAACTGTAGTTCATGGTTTCTATTTAAAACCCTGTACATTCCTGTGGTGTCAGCTAGATAACGTTCATTTTACACCCAGCATATAAAGCTTGATACTACCATTAGGTCAATAAAAAACTACCACGCACGATGTTATTTTCTCTACTGCCAGGCCTTTTGTTTTGCTTTGTTTGAGCCCTGAAGACAACTGGTGCCCTCAGCTTTCTTTTATTATTTTTTCTTTCTTTTTCTTTTGTTTTCTAGTGTTTTATTTTATTATTTTTCCTGCTGTCTGTCAAGTTTGTTGGAGGCTCTGTCCCCAATAACAGGTTGCTAGACTTTTTTGCTTTTCTAACTGTAAGATTTTGTTTCTATCTCTAAACTCTCATATCTCAAATCATCAGAATTTATTCCAGAATCACCTATTTCACATTTTCCTTTAGTGGATACAACAGGTTCTGCATTCTCATTACACACGTATGAATACCAAATCTTTCCTACTTGGGTGATATTTAAGATTCTTTCACTGGTCTGTAAAGCCTACTCAGTCACAATCACTTTCTTGCTCACCTCAAAGAAGGCTGGTTTACAATATTTTTAATCCAAATATTACTACTCTTTTAATGATGCATATGTGGAGGTATAGTAAGTATGTTTACATGCTCACAGATGTAATCATGTTCATCTTCCCCCAGGGCATAAGATGGGGCATTCAACCCCAGTGTGTGATGCTTCTCTGTCTTTATATATGTGTAGTGAAGGGAACTGTTTTCAGCTTTAATGATGTCATTCCAGTAAAATAATGTGCTGGAATTTATTAAAATAGAAATGAAGCATGTATACACAGTCTATTCCAGACTATCATGATGTTTAACCCCTTTTATTAGCAGAGACATAAGTTTGCCAGTAGCAGCATATGCTGTGTATATTCAATCTGCCCTTATGTCTTTTTCCTTCTGGAGATAGGGGACTGCAGGGTAGATTAAAGCCAATACGGTATATACAGCTTTACTCTTTTCCTTCTCCAAAGGCTAGTTTCTGTTTGGATCTGGCAAATTACTTTTTTTAGTTTGTTAGTTTCAATGAGGCATTTGTAACTGTTTTATTCCACCTGCTTGAATGGAAAGCTTTTTTGTTTTTTGGCAATTTAACACAGCTCACTGTACTACAAATTTAAGTAGAACCATTTTTTGAAACTTGTTTTAGTTAC
This sequence comes from Theristicus caerulescens, assembly GCA_020745775.1. Lineage (NCBI taxonomy): Eukaryota > Metazoa > Chordata > Aves > Pelecaniformes > Threskiornithidae > Theristicus > Theristicus caerulescens. The sequence goes on along the minus strand of CM036559.1, from coordinate 79,698,806 downwards.
GTAATACATATGTACATTAAGCCAAATATTATGTACTTTGTCTATTAATATTTCATTGAGACTATTTAATATGAATATAAGATCTTGATTTTAAAGAAAAAAGGATTTTCTTTAAAGGAAAAGGACTATTTTTATCAGTGCAAAATTCCAAATGAAACAATCACACTTCGGAGTGGAAGTGGAACATTATTTAAAATTGTTCACAGTTGCTATCATATAGCAGTGAAAAAACTCAAATCAGGTAAGCTCATCCCTCTTTTTTTTCTGGTTTATACATTCAAAGTTACAGGCATGTTTTATTGCATTAACAGCAAGCTTTCACCAAAAGAGTGAACCTGAAGTGAAGGGGCAAGATTATATTTTCCAGTTTCCAAAATAAGATCAGGAAAGAATAAGAAATAATGAAGTATCTGAAAAAAAAATCCATGAGGATAGCCTATGAAATACCCGCACTTCTGCAGTCGTATAATTTAGTGTGCTATACGTAAACAAGAATGCAAAAAACTCTCTATAAATTATAATATTAAAAAACTATCTGCTTATCCATATTAATAATTTGATAAACTCACCTTTAACAGCGAGTCGGCTGATTTTGTGTATCAAACATCAGAGAAAAAAATTTTAAAGTTTGTGTTCAAGGAAAGATTAAAAGTGAAATTATGACCTAATGTGCCTTATCCAGCCCAGCATTCCCTTAATATCTTGTTTTATATGCATCAGATATAAACCCATTGAAATAATATGTCCTAATTTTAGCCACCTGAATCTTGACTCAGTAAGTTGTTTAGGTTCACTGTATGTATAGGGAAATGAAAGAGGTCAGTTCATCCCATGTATTTCAGGATGGCAAAAATCAACTTTATAAAGAATGAATTGTATTAATATCTTGAAAAGAAGCTTAAGCAACTACATCAGATCAAACATGATATTCAGCTTCAGACTGTCGACATCTAGATTCAGATGTCTAAGTATTTGGATTTACCTTTCAGATGGGCAAGAGCAACTATTACTTGGGGGATAATTCCCTCCCATGACTATAAAGCCCATGATTAATGTATGTATACAATATAACTATATTTTTTGTATGACGTTGTTCTCTTAAACCTCTGTTCCACATGTGCATGCACTCACAGACATACAGAAACTCAAATATATGGGGCCACTTTTTCTGTTTCTGTGTGTTGAAATACCCACTATCTAAAAAGCATTAGAGCTGCCCCTGAAACAAGATATCCCATCATAGTAAATGGAAATGAAATCAGTACACTCAACTGATTCTTGAAAGCCTTTCAGTTTACAGTATGTCTAAAATGACCCAAATGATCCATTGACTATATTTATCTAGTCGAGTGATCCATTGGCTGGAGATGTCATTGATATCTAATTCACATGTAGATACTTTAAATATCTAAATTCCACCACATGGGATAAATATCCTGAATATAGATCTCTATTGTCTTTCTAGGTGCTGTATACCATTGGAGATCTTCATGACAGACTAGCAGATATGACACTCATGATCCTCATGATTGCACTGATTATAGCAGAATTATGTCAGGTTATGTGATTAAAGCTCATCTGCACACTTACAAAGGAGCAAAGAGAGGAAATGGTGGTGATGGTCTTGGGGAGAAGTCCAAATAATACCTGGCCCCATCTTCTCCCATGTCCTCACAGGGTCCATCAGCCCTACAAAGGCCCATCCCCACAAGCACAGAGGAGCACAGGAGAGTCCAATGGCAGGCAGGAATGCAAATTAAGGACTCAGAGGAAAGAGCACCCTGAACAGGCCCCTCCCATACCTGTCCCAGCAAAGCCTCAGCCCTGCTGCACAAGCCTGAAACCCTCTAAGATGACTCAGGGGGAGCAGCTCTCCAGGACACCTTCTCAACTGAGGGTGGTTACTGCCATGGAGTATGGGACACATTATGGTATGCAGGGGAAAAGCATTTCAAGATTGCACAAGACTTATTATGGGTGATTAGGGGAGGAACCAAAGGCACGGAAAGGAATGGATTTAGGTAATTTGGGGAGGAACAAGTGTGAAAAGTAGAGGAGTAAGAGGATAAAAAGGGTTGATCTTGTGCAAATAATTTGTTGGTTGGTATGCTTGTCTGGCTATGCTCTGCGCCTGATCAGCGCAGTCTGTCCTGTCTTCTTCTTTAACTCTTTTCTAACTCATTCCTGGGTGAGAGACCCTCTGTTTGGTGTGCATGTGTATGCATGGGGATATGGCTGCCAGCCACTGGAATCAGACCAGGGGTCAGAGGGCCTGTGTGCCTGTGGTGCCAGGAACTGGAGAGACCAGAACGAGTGGACTTAAGTGCCAACAACTGGAGTGGTACCTGGGGTCACAGGGACCTATGTCCATGCTACAGCACCTGGAGTGAGTGAGGGTCTGGGTGCCAGCTGCTGGATGGGGTCAGTGGGCTGGAGGGACCAGAGTGAGTGAAACCAAGTGCCAGCCACTGGGCTGGGACCAGGGTCATAGGTGCATGTATGTTCGTGGTGCCAGCAACTGTCAATGGCCTGGGAGCTGGGGGAATGTGCATTTCTCTGAGAGCTAGAGCATGGGAGGAGCTGACTATTGGAGGCACCAGGGGAGTCCCAACCAGCTTCCAGAGGGACCATGGTGCCTGGGACTCTCTAGGGACAAGACCCACTGGTATGTGTGTCTCTAACTGTGAGAACAGAGAGGAGTTGGCCATTGGAGACCTAAGGAGTCCCAGCCAGCTCTCGGTGTATGGGGCTCTGTGTGTGTGGCCTCGGAGGCTCGTATATCCAGGTCCCAGCAACTGGGGAGACTGGGATCCAGGGGCAGCTACTGGACAGACTGAGTGTCCAAGCCCAGCTGCTGGAGGGATCCACCTTGTACATATGTACATACATATATCCTCATCAGTGGATCTCTGTCTTGCTCAGCCAGAGAGGGGAGCAGGATGAGTCCTTTGGTACTGCCTGTGTTTGTATGACTGCTCTGTGTGTTTGTCTGTGATCTGTGTGGCTGGACATGTACAGGTGTATGTATGTGTTGTATACCTGTGCTCCGTAAGCATATGCCTACGAGGAGTACATGATCAGCCTAGTTACAGGTTGGACCTGGGGGCATGAAGCTATGGGAGTGTTGCATCTGTCAGGCTGTCATATCAGGCACAATATTTTCCTCTAAACAAAATTAATCCACTATAATCAGCAGATCATAGTAGAATTTAATTCACAATTTAAATCATGATTTAACCAGTGACAAATATTTTCACTTAGTGGCAACTGATTTCATGTATCGGTATGTGGACATAGTATTGAAGACTGATGAATTTATTTGATTATACAAAATAATTGAAAACTTACCAAGTAAATATCAAATAACTTTTAAGTCTTTCAGCATAGGTGTTGACATTTTAGCTCACTGATGAACTTTACTCATGTTCAAAATTCTTTGATTAACATAGTCTGTTTAGGAAGAAAGACTGTTGCTTATAATAAAGGAATCATATGTGAATGAATTATGTACAATTTGTCTTGTTCCTCCCTCTTGCAAAGACTAATATTCAGAATTGATTATAAGTAGCCAAATAGCTAAATTATCAATATCTTATTTACTTGACCTCCCAATCAGCCAAATCTCATTAAGTTTCTTAGCATATAAGTAGTCGGTGAGGAGCATGGTGGCAGCAACGGTAAGTTCCACGGCTGATCGTGTGTTGAGGAGGAAAGGGGGGGATCCTGGGGATCCCGGACCCAGGGAAACCCATGGACGTGCAGAGACACCTGCTGGGAGCCGGCAGCTCTCATGAGCGTGGGTGACACGGCAGAGGTGTTGCCAGGAGCAATCACGGGAGATTTAAATGGCCCCCAGGGAGTGCGAGTGACCAGGAGCCCGGCAAACAGGGCAAGCAGTCAGGGTGCGGTGTGGTGCAGTGCAGCAGTTTGTGCAGGCAGGATGAGCAGGAAGGGCCCTACCACTTCAAACGGAGCAAGCAACCCACTTCTAAGGAGCTGAGAACAGCAGGAGCCATGGTATCCACCTGGCAAAAAGCTGTGCTCTCAGGGTCCCTCACAGCCCCTCCAGCTGCAAGAACTGATGCAGCCAACCAAACAGAGCCTTCAAGGGAACATGCAGCTGTCCAGGTCCTGGGTTGCAAGGAGTGCCTGAGTTTCAGGTCAGTATCTGATGGTAGCAGTGAGCTACCTGTGGGAGATGTGCCCAAATAAAGGAGCTGCTCAGCCTGGTGTCAGAGCTTTGAGAGGAGGTGTCCAGGCTGAGGAGTATCAGGGAGTCAGAGAAGGAGATTGACTGGTGGAATTGTACTCTGCCATCCCTGAGACAGATGCACCAGTCAACCGTGGCACAAGAGACAAAGGCCCCCTACCTTCTCACCACCAGGCAGAAGGAGAAGACCCAGGAGACGGGCAAGAATGGAAGCAGGTTACTGCTCAGGGTGGCAGGTGAATCCACTCTCAGCCTGCCTCACCTTCCCAGGTGCCTGTATACATCAGGTATGAGACCCTGGAACTGGATGGGCAGACAACTGATGATGTGGATGTAGGTCCTTCTGGGATGAAGGGGTTGTCTAGGCAGCCTACCCCGCACCTCACAACCATTCATGTTAAGAAAAAAAGAAGGGTAGTTGTCATAGGTGACTCCCTTCTGAGGGAAATGAAGGGTCCCATATGCCGACCAGACCCAACCCACAGGGAAGCCTACTACCTCCCTGGGGCCAGGGTAAGAGATGTCACCACAAAACTCCCCAGTCTGGTAAGGTCCTCAGACTGTTACCCACTATTAGTTCTTCATGTCAGCAGCAAAGAGGTAACAAAGAGAAACCCTAAGGCAATCAAAAGGGATTTCAGAGCCTTGGGGCAGTTGTTTGCAGGATCAGGTGTTCAGGTAGTGGTTTTTTTGATCCTTTCAGTAGCAGGGAAGAACATTGAATGGAACAGGCAGACCCAGCTGATCAACACGTGGCTCTGAGGCTGGTGTCATCAGTGGAACTTTGGGTTTTTCAATCATGGGATGGTCTATTCATCACCAGATCTCCTGACATCTGATGGGATGCACCTTTCTCAGAAGGGGAAAAGGGTTTTTGCTCAGGAGCTAGCAAGGCTGGTTGATAGAGCTTTAAACTAGATTGGAAGGGGGAAAGGGACAATACCAGGCTAGTCAGTGACGAGCAACAGGATGGTACGCCAAAGTTCGAGGAGCTGCATGCTAGTGAGATTCCTCAGACTGCTCCACGAGGCAACAGGTACAATGAACCGCACTTGAAGTGTTTCTACACAAATGCGTGCGGCATGAGGAACAAACAAGAGGAGCTAGATGCCTTGGCCCTGTCCCAGAGATGTGACATCATAAGCATAAGTGAAACCTGGTGGGATGAGTCCTGTGACTGCTGTGCCATGATGGATGGTTACAGGCTCTTCAGGAAGGATATGCAGGCAGGTGAGGCGGGGGGGGTGGCATTGTGTGTAGTGGAGGGGCTGGAATGCATGGAGCTAGCAGTTGGTGATGGCACAGTTGAGACCCTCTGGGTAAGGATTAAGGGACAGACAAATAAAGCGGGTGTTGTTGTGGGAGTCTACTATAGGCCACCCAGCCAGGATGACGACACGGATGAGTTATTCTTTAAGGAACTAAGGGATGCTTCTAAGTCATCTGCCCTTGTCCTTATGGGGGACTTCAACTTGCCAGATGTCAACTGGGAATACCACACAGCTGGTACAAGCAGGTCCAGAAGATTCCTAAACCATCTGGATGATAACTTCTTGGTACAGGTACTAAGGGAACCGACCAGGAAAGGTGCCTTCCTCGATTTGTTGCTTATTAACAGAAAGGGTCTCATGGGTGAAGTGGCAATTGGTGGCTGCCTTGGCCACAGCAAGCACAAAGTAGTCAAGTTTAAAATCTACGGTAACAGGAGGAAAACTGCCAGCAAGACCTCAACTCTGGATATCAGGAGAGCTGACTTCAGGCTGCTCAGGGAACTACTTAGTAAGGTCCCCTGGGAAAAAGCTTTTGAAGGTGCTGGGGTCCATCAGTGCTGGTCACTTTTTAAGTACCACCTCCTAAGAGCACAGGAGCGGGCAATTCCAAAACATCGGAAGTCAAGCAGGAGAGGTAGAAGGCCGGCTTGGCTGAGTAGGGATCTTCTTCTAGTACTAAAGTGAAAAAATAAAATGTATGGCCAGTGGAAGCAAGGTTAGGCAATATGGGAGGACTACAGAGATGCTGTTCGCCACTGTAGGGAGGAAATATGAGCAGCCAAAGCTCAACTAGAGCTGAAGCTGGCCAGTATTGTGAGGGACAATAAAAAGGGCTTTTTTAAAATATGTTAATAACAAAAGGCAGGCCAGAAAGAACATTGGCCCGTTACTTGATGAGCATGGTCACCTCACAAACAGGGACATAGACAAAGCAGAGACATTTAATGCTTTCTTCACCTGGGTCTTCAACACTGATGATGGGCTCTGGGACCCTCAGAGCCCTGGGCTAGAGAGTCATGACTGTGAGAACGGCAAACTCCCAACCAAGCCCAAACTTGTGTGGGATTTGCTGCTCCACCTGGATCCCTATAAGTCAATGGGGCCTGATGGGATTCACCCCAGGGTACTTAAAGAGCTGGCTGATGTCATAATGTTACGACCCGGCCTGATAGTCAGGCTCGGGGAAGGTTCGTAATGATCCCAAGGGCGAAATTAAGACACAAACGAGGTCATATGCCGCCAATCAGATGTTTTATTAGGTAAATATAAAAGAGTAAAGCGATAGGAAAGGCAGGAAATATTAGGAGGAAAATAAGCAAGCGATCAGAGAGGTAAGCAAAGGATAGTCACCACCCTGGATCCAGCGGCGTCCCGTTGGTCCTCAGTCTTCAGTTCTCTGGTGGTGGAAAGGCTTCTTCTTTTAGTTCTTCAGGGGTGGAAAAGCTTCTTCTTCCATTTCTTTCTTCAACTTCTTTCTTCTTTCTGCCTACTTCTGGTTTTGTTGTACTGTCTTTTACCTCTCTCAATGATTTTTCAAGGCTCTTGGGAATCTGGAGAGGTCCCAGTTGACTGGAAGCTGGCAAACGTTGTCCCAGTCTTCAGGAAGGGCAACAGGGATGACCCTGGTAACTACAGGCCTGTCAGTCTCACCTCTGTGCCTGGCAAAATCATGGAGAAGATTGTTCTGGGAGTCATTGAAAAACACCTGAAAGACAACGCAGGCATTGGTCCCAGCCAGCACAAGTTCACGAGGGGGAAGTCCTGCTTAACAAACTTAGTTTCTTTCAAGGTTACCCACCTAGTTGACCAAAGGAAGCCAGTGGATATCATCTTCTTGGATTTCAGTAAAGCTTTTGACACCGTCTCTCACAGTATCCTCCTGGACAAAATGTCCAGCATACAGCTGGATAAACACATAATGCAATGGATGAGCAATTGGCTGATGGGTCGGGCTCAGAGGGTTATAGTAAATGGGGTTACATCGGGCTGGTGACCAGTCACTAGCGGGGTTCCGCAGGGATCCATCGTAAATCCAGGGCTCTTTAATGTCTTCATAAATGACTTGGATGCAGGACTTGAAGGATTACTATCTAAGGTTGCTGATGAGACAAAACTGGGAGGAGCTGTTGACACCCTCGAGGGAAGAGAGGCCCTGCAGAGAGATCTGGAGAAATTAGAGAGCTTGGCAATCACCAACCGCATGAAGTTTAAGAAGGGCAAGTGCCAGATTTTGCACCTGGGACATGGCAACCCTGGATGTACATACAGACTGGGGAACAAGAGGCTGGAGAGCAGCCCTGTGGAGAGGGATCTGGGGGTTCTGGTCAACGGCAAGTTGAACATGAGCCAACAGTGTGCCCTGGCAGCCAAGAGGGCCAACCGTGTCCTGGGATGCATCAAGCACAGCGTAGCTAGCCGGTCGAGGGAGGTGATTGTCCTGCTCTACTCTGCACTGGTGCAGCCTCATCTTGAGTACTGTGTGCAGTTTTGGGCACCACAGTATAAAAAGGATACGAAGCTACTGGAGAGTGTCCAGATGAGAGCCACAAAGATGGTGAAGGGTTTAGAGGGGAATCCATATAAGGAGCAGCTGAAGTCACTTGGTCCGTTCAGCCTGGAGAAGAGGAGACTGAGGGGAGACCTCATCGCGGTCTATAGCTTCCTCACAAGGGGAAGAGGAGGGGCAGGCACTGATCTCTTCTCCCTAGTGACCAATGATAGGACTCGAGGGAATGGCAGGAAGATATGCGAGGGGAGGTTTAGGTTGGACATTAGGAAAAGGTTCTTCACCCAGAGGGTGGTGGAGCACTGGAACAGGCTCCCCAGGGAGGTAGTCATGGCGTCAAGCCTGACAATATTCATGAAGCATTTGGACAACAACCTCAGACATATGGTGTGAATTTTGGGGTTGTCCCATACAGGGGTAAGAGTTGAACTCGATGATCCTTGTGGGTCCCTTCCAATTCTATGATATAAAAATGTGTAGTTCACAACACAATAATTTTTTTTTTTTTTAGTTAATTTTCTGTGGAATTTACAGTTCACTGTAAACTAAAAGGTTTGAGTTTTTTTTCTAGATCTTTAGTCCTAATCACCTATCTGTTTTGTACCTAATCTTGTGCTACATGTACCAAAGCAGTATTTACTAGAATAATGGTATTTTTTCCACATCTGTTCTGTAGCTGAAATATCTTATCCAAGTTGGATGCTTTCAATTTGTTTTCATTATTAAGGACTAATATAGCTATAATTGTGCTGATGTGAGTAAAGTTAATAGAAATTTTAATAGAAATATAACTTTATTAGGACTGAAATTGAATATCTTTTGAATTACAAAGTAAGCATTTTGTCTGTCAGGCTTCATGGTCTTTAGACAATGTTAGCCACAGGAACATAGACATATTATTCAGCTACTTGAGGGCTTACACATTTTTCTGTCAATGTAATAGAAACATAGTGAAAAGAATTAGTAACAGAATACTAGTTCAAACCAAATTCAAACCAAAAGTGCTCCTCAGTTTTTATTGAGTTACCTATATGAAAGACAGAGTTCATTTTCCTCAGGCTTTTTGTCAGAGAGGAACAAGAACTTCTTTCACTACATTTGTAGACTTCATGTTTTTTCCTATAACCACAGAGGTAAAATTTCTCTTCAGGTCAAGAAAAAGTTTTGTTTCAGAGTTGAACACCTACACCCATATGTGTATTATGATGTGAATTTGTCTTTTCTCTGCACATAATGAAGGATTGAAATTTTCCTATGGAAGATATTCATTTTTTTACTCATAAAAGGGTTTGAGAGCATTTAATTTTATTTTAGAGTTTAAGAAATACATATTTTTAATTAATAGTGATATTTCTGTAAAGTTATGTCCCTAACATGGTTCTGGAATCAGACTAAGGGTGCAAATTTTCAGTCTTTATTCAGACAAAATTACCTTTGAAATAAAGTATAAGTTTTGCTTGCAGGTTGGGTTCACAGTGAATACTTCAGGAAGTGATCTTCAGCTTAGAATTTTCTTGTCATTCTGCTTAATGCTTAATTGGTTAATGAAGGCAAAGGGGCAATCAGAAGACTGGCAAGGAATATCTATAGGTGACGATATATTGAAGGCACCTATGTCTATGCCTCCTGCCAATTCATGTGGTAGAAAACTTTACCCAGAAGAAAGAGTGCAGTTATGTTTTCTGCTGTAATTTAAGATAACTGCCTACCATTTAAAATAGCTTTGCTAGATAGACTTGGCATAGGCTAAAGCCTAGTACGTTTAGTTTCATATTGGCAAATTCTTTCACTGTTACCTATGACCTGCCACAGTAGTTCTTCAAATGCTGTTGAGTCATTATTAGCAGTGACTGGAAGGACCTTCAACTTTTAGTCTTTTTCATGTGGATCAGGTACTACCAGTCACTCTATTAGTACTTGGACCTTCAGTTCACTTCCATGTTGTTTTTCTGCTACACTACGCTATTGTGGGCTGAGTGAAGGACTATATTTTAAATCTATTCAGATAGATCTAAGTGTATTCTAAGTGATGGTAACATAACATTCAGTCAACCCTTCGTTAAACCAAGCATTTCAGCATGGCTGAGTTATATAAGAATTTCGGCATCTGCTGTGAACTGCATATATTTTATTAGTGACATCTGAGGCATCAGAGTGGCTTCTATCATTGGCTTTTAACCAGAGCCATTGTCACAGATGAGTGGCTAGGCTGCTTAAAGAATCACCATCAAAGATATTTGCAAATAGTGATTTTAATAGAAATCTATGAGTGTGATTTAACAGAGTTTGATGGCAAGGTTCACTCTATTACTTATTAAATGAATGGAATATATCTATATAAAGAGAAAGAAAAGGAAATTGAGTTAGAAGAAAATGCAAGGAGGAAAAGGGGGCCCTCCCGTTGAGTCACAAGGTTCAGAATGGACCCCCTTGCTTTCTAAACTCCTTCTCAGAGAGGAGCCTAGGTGCGGCTGGATCCAATCCTAGTCTCAGACTTGGTCAACGGTTTATGTCTAAGGATTATATATGTCTAACAGCAGTTTAAGGTTTGTTTGCAGCAAGGAGAGAATCACAAAAATTTAGCAATAACTAATCATTAATTAATCTAGCATCTACAAAGTGATTAAATGACGTTTACTATAATATTTGTATCAATTCACACACACACAATAGGCCTAAATATTCATTATATGCACAGTTAATGGTACCAATAAAAATTCCCCACTGGGTTTAGTGAAATACTCACTTTAAATGACTATCTCAATGGGTAGAAGTCAAACCTCAAGGAGCAAGGAGCCCCAGAGTTCGGGCGAAAGTTGAACCTTGAGGAGCAAGGACCGCCAGAGATCAGCTCATGCAAACTTAAGAGTTAGCAGCTCTGAGAGGCATCCCACACAGAAGGAGATACTGGTGCAGCCTGCTGTGGTCCAGGAGAGCTCAAAGGGTCTCACTTGGTACTGCTGTTTATAGACTCACAAGATGATTGACTTTAGGCATCAGTAAGTTTCCATTCTACTTTCACAACCCATGTTGAAAATTACTAAGGTTCTCAAGAACTCCAGTGATGTTGGTACAGATCCTGCCGAGTTACAGCCTAGATAAGATAGGCCCCAAGACTGCCAGGTGGCGACTAGTACAGATGGAAAATATGTTCCAAGGTGGTCAGGGCTGCCTCCCTGGTACAGGCAGGGCTGCTCCCACCTCAGCCATGTAAGAGTTTTTGATACGGTCAAGGGACGCTTGACCGCCAAACTCATTACACAAAGGCCAAGTTTTGCTGGGAGTTACTGAGATTGTAAAGCAGCTTCGCTTCCCATGCTCTGCCAGGTTCACAAGAAGAAAGCGGGGGAAATGCACCACCACAGCCATGACAATAATTGGGATACAACTGCTGTTTCCACAATGTTGATGAAGAGTTCAGAATTCTTCTCTGATACTTCCAAATAATGTACAAATCCTGAATACAGGAGGAATCAAACAACAAGAAAGATCTTTGTTTCTCAGAGACTCAAGCCTTTTCACTCAGTATTTCCGTCAAAGATGGTCTTGGTCTGATGACTTTATTTTGTTCAGGAAAATTATTTTCTATTCTTCCCTGAGATTTTTTTCTGTGATTTGCTATTGATTCCCTTACATTATTCACCACAGATGCAATTTTGTGTTCCCCTCCCTCTGTTAAAACTAACCCTTAACATAATTCTTCTTCAACTAGGAAGTTAGTTTTGGGTAGTAATATGGGCTTATGTTTTGGGTAAGGGCAGTTTTATACTGGTCCCATTAAAGGTGTGACATTAGGTAGCAGAGATCTTAAATGAAGAGCTGTAGATACACCTACCAAGTGAAGACATTTCTTCTAAATCAAAATAGTTTAGACAACTTAGATCCTGACCATTAGACAGACCAGCTTCCTTTTGGCATTTTATTTCTATGGGTATGATCAATGTGATGGTAATATTTTGTTTGCAAGCAAATGATTAGGCTGCTGTTGAAGTGCTGATGTGAGTTTAAGCTAACTGAACAGTGTGTGGACAACTGCCAGACATGGCAAGGGAAACTGCTAGAAATGACAAATAACAGAGCAGGAAGCTGAAAGAAGTTACAGATAACCCCATGACAGATGACTGGATCACACAGATGGTCCAGGAGGAGGTATGCGAGAGATAGCTGAGCTTTAGGGAAGCATTGAGGGCCTTTTGGGGAGGCGAATCTCTCAAAGCCAGCAGCACCTTAGTAATCCCACCAGTGATACCATATAAAACTAAGATGACCATGGTCATGGTACCAGAATTCCTGCTTATGGATGTAGCAAAACTGGACCCAAAGGAGAAACAGTAATTACAGGTGGGTTGTTTATTTGTGAGAAGACTTATGGGGATAGAGAAAAAAGAATCAAGAAATGACAAAAAAGAAAACAAAAGATGCAAATCACGTGGTCAGTTCTGTGAGGGGTATGTATTAGGCAGCCTTGACCTTGATGACCTCACCTTAAATTAGGTCAATAAACTAAACTTGTCTTTCTGCCCAGTCAGATCATCTGCTTCATCAGTCAGGAGGACTGAGGTGGGGAGATGCAAAGGTGCTTTCCCTGGCTAACAGGAGAACACCCTGACAGACAGATCAGTCAAGTATCCTGATAGCACCATCACCCTCTCCGTGCCTGTTCCAGGTCTAATGACACTGGCGTCTTACTAACCACTTCCTAGCGAAACAAAGCAGCATTATTTTGGTTGATGAATAGAAAAACTGCCATAGGAAATTGCCTATGGACCATAATTTTGTTATTTACTCACATTTCCTCCTCAGAAAAAATAGTTGCATAACTGACTATCAGACTGAACTACAAAAAAGTTTCTCGTTACTCTCATGGAGATAAGTTAATATCATTGGAAATGACAGTGCACTTTTTCTACTTAAAGATTAATGTCCATCATGAAAAAAGTGAATATATGGTACTGAGTCTGACTTTTTATAAATACATAATGAATTTCAAGAATATAGTGGTCAGTCAGACCTTTTTCAACATTAAAGTTTCTTAGGAATTTTTCAATGACCGTTTCTTTCATAGTATTACACTGATGTACCAAAGCAGAAACTATTAATGGAAATATGTATTTTATATAAAACTTCTGTTGAAGATTATTTTCTTCATCAAATGAATTCTCTGGTGAGAGAGAGATGGGGACAGACTGACTCCAAAAAGCCAACTGTTAATGGATGACTTGAATCTCTCCTAACCACTTAGCTAAAGAAGCAGATTCTTGTTCAATTTCAGATCCAGTTAATAATTTATTTAAGTGAAAGGGCATCAGAGTCTCTATAAAGTCTCTATAAAGACCATGGTTTGAAGGTCAAGCTATTCAGTTAGGATATAACATTTCAAGGCCTCTCAGTATCAGGCAGAACAAAAGTGATAGCAGCGTCTCCTGGACTACAGTTAAGACTGTTAAATAGAGAGCCCAGGGACTGATCCATGCCCCAAGACCAGCTGTCACTAACTGGGTGAGATAACTGCTGCACAGGGCCTCCGAAATATCCTGTCCCTTTATCCTGAAGAGAGCTAGGTAGTGTTGTCCAAAACAGAGTGAGGAAGTGAGACAGCAATCAAGCAGTGTAGGCAACCAGTAGTCTTTTGCTTGAGCTCACTCACTATGTTTAATAGTATAGATATGCCTTGTTAGCCAGAGAAACCTAAGGCTTTTGTATTGTTGACTCTTAATTGTTGCCTGTTCTTGAGGGGGCTTCCTTATCTTTCCATGAAAAGATTTACTAGTTCTTTCTTCCTTTCCTTTTTGTGGAAAAAAGGTAAATTGCAAAATCTGTTTGTTGCAAATGGAGCTAATTGTCTTCACCCAACTCTCTCCTGTCTTCTTGTATATTAGTATTAGAGAAAACTTGAGGGAGTAGACATACTTTGTGTGTGCATGGATGCATGTGTAGGCACACATGTTTGTATGCTTTTATGTAAGCTAAGGAAGTCTTCTATGTCTAACAAACACTGACTACAGTATGTGTTGCAGCCTTTTGTGTTTGTGATAGATTTTTGATGAAGTGAAAAATATTTTCTTCTTCTTATCTTAATTGATTATACCTTATCATCCTCATACATTTTTCTCCCTGTTTATGTAGAAGAGGAGACTGGCTCATAACAGTAAGTGAAATCAGGGCACTTAAGAAATAACTACTAAACTATTTGTAAAAAGACAAACATCGTACTATGTCTAGCAAATAAGCACTATCTCTCATAATTTGATCTCTACTCCTATTGTTTATCTCTTTTGACAGATAACAAATAGATACCATATTTATTGACTTAGTCATTCATCCTTTCTGTAAGTGTGCTAATCAATATTTGAAACTGGATGCCAAACAATAAGAAGGAGTTGGGGAGAGGGAGGCTTCTTATTTTTCCTATAGACATGCTCACAACTTCATGGACCAGTAGAGAGGAACACAGTTTGGTTTACTTTTCTTTTCATTCCACATCAACTTCAGAACTAACTGTTCTTCCTTTAGGACAAAATCTATTTGTTGAGTTTAGCGTACAGTGTTATGCATTGTCACCCATGTGAGATAAAACAATAATTTAATCAGGAGATTTGGCTATAACATAGCCATCTAGAAGTTCTTATTTCTCAGTCTGAACAAATCATTTTATCAAAGAAATAGCTTTGCAGTGAGATACATCTTATTCTGAGAAAGGTGTCTAAATTGGGACACAGAAGTTGTGCTGTGGGGATGCCTGTTTCTCTCCATTGAATATAAAAGAAGTGTAGGATAACTAATTAAGATGTTGATGTTTAACTTTTCAGCATTTAAATTAGGTGAGATAAATACCAACTGTAGTTTCAGAAGAAATATGAAAGCTTTTACCAATCTAAAAAAGCCTAACTACCCTCACATTTACACCCTGCAAATACACCAAAAAGTTAAATGGACAAATGATAAAAAGGCAGTCTTTAATGTTCTCATCTGGCTGTATTTAGTTTTAGCAATGACCCAAAATACAAAATAGATCATTTTTATTAATGTATTAAAAATCCTGGTAATATTCTACTACTTTTTCTAGATGTACATTAAATTTAGTAACACTTTTAAAATTGACTTTGTAGAGAGGCCATGCTAGAGCAAAGACAAGGTCATGAAGTCCTATAGTTCCACTAATAGGAGTATAACATACATAACATCTTTTGGGGCTTTTTAGTGATCATCAGCAGATTTCTAACTATCAGGAAGGAGCATGACTAAATGTAGCTGTAAAATTTTAAATGTAAAACTTTACCATATAAATATCCATCTGGGATTTATATCATGATTCTGAAACTTGTTCAATGAAGTAGACTCATTCTACTTTGTAGTCAACCCGTGATGATCAGACCTACATGGTTTCTATTTCTTTCTTAGAAATGTGAGTTTGTATGTTCAGATGAACTTACATAGCTTACATCAAAACAAGTGGTCTTGAGTGTGTATTAGACCACCAGAGAGCCCATTTGAAAATCTTGACTCTAAACATCATTAAATATTTTTATAAGTAAATATGGTAGTATTTACTGTATTTACCAGTAGTATTAACATATTTACTTACATCTAACCATTTGACTATACACGTTAAGTATGTTACTTGATTTAAATATGTGATGACAAATATTTGTGCATGGCCTACTAAGTTATTTATAGGATTATTTGTCAAACAGTAGATAAGACATAATATACTTAATACTTCTTTGTCGACAATCACGATTCAAAGAAGACATTTAAAAAATAAAAATAAAACCAAGATCAGCAAGCCAATTACAAAACAAACAAACAAACAGACAAACAGCTTTTCCTTTAGCAACTTTTAAAATCTCTGCTTTAGAAATTGTGCCTAATTTCTTACTTATGCTTGAAGCACAATAACTGTTAGGCTTAATGGAATATGGAGGAGTTATTAAGGGTTAAATTTCAGCAAATGGTTTCAGAATTATTTTACATACTAAAAAGAGAATATTAAAACTTTAAAGAAATATCCTGAAACCTAAGAATGCTGGTCACACAGAAAAAATGGTGTTCTAACCCTTCCAATCTGCTCAATAAATGAAACACAACTGAAAACTTAATCCAGAATACGTAAATCACAATAGCTAAATCAAACTAATGAAAACATGTTCAGACTGATCAATTTACTTCAGTTCAAGATATTACTCTACTATGCTTAATTATTCATGCTGTATTAAGTAGTTTATACAATTAATAATTATGAAAGCTAAAAATTTAATTTCAGTTTTAAGGAAAAACATAAATGCATAAACTGAGTTGGTATTTTATTTAACTGTTAAAAAACACAGATGACAAAACTGCAACCATAGCTATCTAGAATAAAAAGCACAAAAAAATTCAATTTCAAAAGTATTCAGAAAAGACCATATAAGTAAATGACACTTGCAAGCTATAATGTGCCAGATGCAACACACATTTAAGTTCATAGTAAGGAATCCACAAAACTAATTGAACTATTAGTTATATCTTACAGTGCAGGTGAATCAGTGAAGATGAGCTGGAAGATTTGCACTGCTACCTACAGTTATAAGCCATTGTGATGGTTCCTTGTCCTTCAGATCTCTGACATATACAACACTTTCTAAGAATCTGACCCATCTTTTTCTGAAGCACATTATTTCAAAGTGAACTGTAAGTCAGTGTAGCATACATGAGAGTCATAAATACCTGGTACATTATGGAAAATAGAATCCCTACATTAAGGCATTCATCTAATATTATGTATTACAAACAATTACTATGTTTATACTGTTATTGTGATCACTTAGAAGAGGTGACTCATGTTCTTTAGTCTAAATGGTATAAGGTAGGCCCTTCACATGAACAGTTCTTATTTTTAATTCTTTCTAGTGCATACTGATCACATCCACACTTGGAGTGAGTCATTACTTACCCCAAAGGCTTTTGCATATAATTCCCTCTGCATTGTCTGGGTACACTATTCATAATACTTGTCGAAAAGACCTTTGCACCATGACAGTAAGGATTCATGCTATATACATGTACAGCTGGGACAGAAGGGGATGTCAGAGAGTACAAAACTTTACAGGGCACATTTGGAAGACTCAGCCAAACAGGGGAACTTATTTTTATCTGTATTGCTTCTTGGAGTGGTCATTAGATGTATTTTGTTTGGGGAGTGACTAACTCAATTCATGTCATTTGACTGACAATGTTCAGGATTTTTCACATTATTTCAAGCTTCAATACACCAAAACCAAGTTCTGCACATTTTTTACATGGTTCACAGGATGAGGACAGATCGTTTGGCCTTTTGTAGCACTGTATGAGAGAAAAATCAAGCTGACTGATAGATTAAATGTTTTGATTTGTGACTAGATAGGAAGACTTGGGCATTTGTATTGCTAGTTTCAGTACTCATCCAAGGAACTTGGAATAATTTGAGCACACACACAAAACCCCCCAAACAAAGAAAAAAAACCCAAACCACTTTTCTCTTTATTCTCAGATATTAAGTGCCAGACACTATTTCATGATTAGTAGTATGGTCATTTGTAACAAAATTTTTCTGTAAGTGCAATGTAATTATTATTACTCTCAAAACTTTTTCAGTTGATCATTCTAAATTGATATTACCAATAACAGTGTATTGTAATTCAACTAACACTGTTTTTTTCTCATAGATATCATCCTTATTGTCTTGATTTTTAAATTGCTGCCCCTCACTATTTCTTAGAACAGTAAGATGCTGTTCATATAATGATTTTTTATCTGCATTAGAAACAGACATTTATCATTCACCCCAGTGATTTCCAAAACTAGAGTGCCATTTTGATTCCAAAAGATGATGATAAAGAAAAAAGATAAAGTGATAGCTAATTTTAGAGCAATATATTTCATAAAATCCTTTTAGTAGAGAACACAACCAAACAGAACAATCACAAGAATATTAACACTGTTTTACGTAGCGTTTTACAAAGTAGACTAATGCCATATAAGATGAAAAAGTCTAACTTTTAGCAACATCTATGAAATGCTGAATTTAATTTAAAAATATTTTAAATTTCCAAAAATGTAATTGTTTTTCATTTACATTCTGAAAAAATATTGCTTGCTTCCTACCCATTTAAACTGTGTGTCAAAAAGCACATGACAATGAATTGCAAGCTGTGTCTGCTAAGAGAGAAACGTCACCACTTTTGTCAGTGCTTTTACTCAAATTTAACTTGGTATATAGGAATAGTTCTATTATTTAAAGCATGTACTGTAGTGTTCACAGGTCCAAATACAGTTTGGCTCCAGCTGACAGAAGAAACTAGCTCTTCCCACTGTATAGGAAAAAACCTGTCTTCATTTTTACTAAAGCTGCAACATTATGCAGCTGAAACAGAAAATTTCTTGAGGCCATAAAACAGAAAGACATAGGAACATGATTTTGAAAAAGAAATACTTATGAAGAGCATTGAAAACTGTTTAAGAACACAAGAAAAATACATATTCTGTCCTGTAATGTTTAGTATGTAAAAGAACTACATAATCAACATGTTACACAACTCTGGAAGGACTATAAATATGACGTTGAACAGCCTCTCAGTGCTGGAAATTAACTGCTGTACCGCGAAATCATTAAAATGACTAATGCATTTTGCCTTGTGCCAGCTGATACTCATATGATTCCTGAACATGATGCAGGAATTAGCAATGGCCAGAGACCTTTAGCAATAAATAATTCAGGTATGATCATTGTATTCTGAGGCTTTGAGTATTTAATAACACAGATATGGGACATTCTGGGTTTGCTGGTCTTAGTGCTGACTTAATCATACTGGTCAGAACAGTCTGGGACACCTTTAATTAGTAGCATAAATGTATATACCTTCATTATGTCTATACTCTTTCTTTTGTTTCCCTTCGTTTGTTTGTGGTTTGCTTTTTTGTTCTTTTTTGGTTTATGTGTTGCTTTCTTGCTATAGAGTGGATTACATTTAAATGAAGAACAAGATAAATTACTGCAAAGTTTAGACGAGTTTTAGGACACACATCTGACAAATAGCAAAAGAGTGAAAAGTAAGTCAGAAAAGTCAAAGGCAGATATGACACATTGTATTAGGTGTAGGTGGCAAGGTCTTGGTAGTGGTGGTAGGGTGCTGAAGTGGTGGCCTCTGTGGGAAGAAGTCAAGGGCTGAACTGTGCTGGACACAGCTGGTTCCAGCAAGCTCTGCTACTAATCCTTGCAGGGTGCAGATGAGTCTATCAGCCAAGAGTGTGGCACTTCTGTGAAAACATATTTAAGGAAAGGCGGAAAATGCCAGACAGAGAGAGGAGGAGACAACATAAAAGAGTGAGAAACAGCAGAGGGAACAGCAAGGAGGAGGGGCTACATGGCGCTGGAGCAGATTTACACACTGCAGCCTGTGGAGGACCCACACCAGAACAGATGGATATTTCCTGAAACAACTGCAGCCCATAAAGAACCTACCCTAGAGCAGAGGAAAAGTGTGAGAAGTAAGGAGCAGCAGAAAGAAACCACTATGTAAAGAACGTAATCCTCTTCAACCCTCTGTGCTGCTCAGGGAGGGGTAGAGGACTCCAGAGTGAAGGAGTGAAGCTGAACATGAGGAAGGAGCAAATGTTTTATTTCAATGTTTGTCTTTGATTCTCACTACCTGAATCTATTTTAATTAGCAATAAATTCAATTAATTTTTCCTATGTCGAGTTTGTTTTGCCCACAACATAAACTGATAAGCAATCTCGCTGTCTTTATCTTGACTCATGAGCTTTCTCCCCCTGTTTTGCTCCCCCATCCCACTAAGAAAGGGGAGTGAGCAAGCAGCTGGGTGGGCATTTGGCTGTTAGCCAAGGCTAACCTATCGCACACATTCAAAAAAAAATTTAAAGCACTAAGTAGGGAGATATATCAGGGCTGAGTGTACAGAATGTCCAGAAGATATTTGCAGAGTTCATAAGATATGCAACATGATCTTAACAAATAGTACCATCTTGAGATTTTATTTAAAAACAATAAAAAATACAAGATAACCTCATAAAGGTTAGATATTCTTTACAGTATCTAGCATAGTGTAGAATATGCACTATGGCAGACTCAACAGAGAGCTTAGTAAACTCTCACTTTAATTTCACATTCTCAACAGTGAATCGTGAGAAAACACATGAACAAATATATACTAGAATTTTGTCAGTGAAAAGGCATTTTATTGGAAAACACAAATTAATAACATTCAGATCAAAATTTGTCACAAAACAATCATCAGGAAAAGCTTTCCAAATAGAGGTTTGCAGTTTTGATCACAGAGTGAAAGAGCTGCACACAACAAATGGTAGTTGGAAAGAAAGTCCTGGGAAAGATATGATAGTAATTCCCAGTTCTGCCAGGAGAAATAAAGAAGTTATGTCTTCTTCCTTATTTTAAGAAAACTTCCTATGGCATTTTTAAAGAAAGTGAGTATAAATATACTACTCAGGGTTGTATAGCTCTTCTGAACTTATATAAGTTATAAGCATAACTTATACATGTTATTGCTTTCCTGTTTCACACACAAACCTTCCAAAAGAGCTTTCAAATTCTTTAAATATTTGTTTAAGTAACTATGATGTAATTTACAGGCATGGAATATTCTATTCAGAGGGAGCATTTTAGAGGATTTGTATGTGTGTGAAAACAGGTAGTTGTACTTGACAGAGTTCTGCAACCTTAACTACATGGGACTCTCCCAAGTGCTTGTTATGATAAATACACATGGAAACACAGAAACAAAAACCTGCCTCTTAGAAATTTACTTTGCTACACAGATATTGCAGGAATAAAAGCTACTAGCTCCCAATATGCAATTTAATTCAAGGAGAAAAGATACTTGAACAGTGTATATAAGGAATTAAAATCTAAACAGAAAAATTAAAAAAAATACCAATAATTCTCAACAACAGTGAAAAGATCATCTTTTACCATTTTCATAGACATATAAGAAAGAAATTCAAATTAATACTGCAGTTTACCAAATTTCAAGTTTAAAAGGGTAAAATTGTTTCTGCAGGCCCAAATGATTTCACATTTATTTTTGAAATTTGCTTAGACATTGTTACAATATTTCAGTTGTAATATAAAATATATCTCTGGTCCTGCTTAGTCCTTTTTCTGATCCTGTTGAAAAAGAATGAGTTTGTTGGTTCCTGCTTTTCAGGCAAAGAAAGCTAGTATTTCTAAATCCAGTGTAATGCTTTAGTTACCAAGTCTAAAGCTTTGGGGATGGCTGGTGGGAATACATTCTACCTGAGTTTTCACTAACTTGTGAGAAGTTTTTCAATCCAAAGTGAGTAAATCTTCCAAAAGTAATTTCCTAAATATACCAAATAGTGGAGACAGATGGATGCTTTCAAATTATTCTGCAGGATCATCCTGCTCACTTGGTTTAGGTACCTGAACTTAGAAGGACCCAATGTCCCTCTGAAATCCTAGGAAAACACCTCCCTCCATCTATTGCCTATATGAGGAAAGCAAAAACTTTTTTCATGGAGTTCTTCACTGTCATATTAAAGTTAGGGACAAATTTAAAAGAGTACTTTTATGGGTCACATAGAACCACATGAGGAGAAGAATGATATCAATATTATGTAAATTACATTCATATTAATGAAGCCTTTTAAAAGTATCTTGAATAGCTGTTTTGTTTATTGGTGGAAAAATAGAAAGTATGCTTCTAAATTGAATTATCTGAGAAATTGTTTATTAGGATTTCCTTCTGATAACAAAGTTGCTCTGGAGAGTTGGAACAGTAAAACCAAGAAAAAATGACTACAAAAATAAAAATAAATTTAAAAGATTCAAAAAGTTTAGTCAGTTTTGAATAGAAGTATTATCTAAAATGACTCAGGACAAAAACATGCATTGGAGCCAGAAGGCAAATAGATTCTTTCGAGGCTAAGTTAAGGAAACGTCAAAAGAAGATATTAAAAGTGTACATTTTAACAGTATCACAATGTTGTTCTGTTTAACTTTCCATGTTAATATAACTGCATCCATAATATGTCTCCAAATCTTTCCTTCATCATGGAAGATTTCCTGACAGTTTTTTAGAAGTAGCAGTATATTCAAATCCAAATAATGTCTACTTCTTGTAAAGAAGCCATCATTACAATCACTATAATGATTAATTAAAACTCTGTGAAGGAAGGAGTGGCAATTAGTGCAAATAGAAGAATCTACATTCTGGGAAGGAGCACCTGTAGCAAAGTAAAGTATTCATTGCTATATTGGAAAGCACTTCATATTCCTGTGGTAACATAAGTATAAAGAACAAAAACATAGGAAAGTTTCTTTATTCAGTCCGTTTTCATTTCTTCTGCTTTTTTCTATATAATGTTCATTTATTCTCTTTCTGGACAAACCCCCACTTTTCACTCTGTCCATTCAGTAGAAATGCTATCTGTCACATATCAAGCTCAAAATATACTCAGAACTGTAAGTTATTCTTTCACAATGTTGATTTCTCATGTAAAATATGACATTTTTTCATTTTCATTTTCATTTTAGAAACAGAAAATACCTGTTTGCATTTTTGGAGGAACATTCAAGTCATTCAGTTTCTGTTGCTGCATATTTAAGTCTCAACTTGAACTTGATTAAAGCTCCATTAATCATTATTAGAGATTTTTTCATGCAAACAAAATAGCATTTAACTCATTTAACTTATAATTGTCTGCTAATTGACCAATAACTGATTCAAAGAACTGTTAAATAAGTATATGAGTGTAAAAGATACGTACCTTGGGAATAAAGTTTCTTAATGCTTGGTTTACTTTTTTTTTAAAAAAAAATACATATATCACAACATTAATGGTTGAGATAAAATTATATTGCTTATATGAAATGAGTTTTCATTAATTATAATTCTATTCCTTCCCAGTTCATGTAATATTTTATCAGAGGAGAAGAAAATAAAGCATGTTTTCTTCTTGTCCATTGACACTGTCTGGAAGCAGCGTAGGTATGTAATTCCTACATTCTCTTTCACATTTACACAGAGATTGTGTCCATACATTTTAAAATAAAATACCTCTATCCACAGGGAAAATAAAAATGTAACAGTTTTATTTTTGAAACAAAGTTCTTCTATCTGTATTTCTGGAAAAGTAATATATTTTTCTGTATTTTTATCAAACTCATAAAACCAAGTTAAAAAAAATAGTGAGTGAAAATCTATGTTACAGAAATTAATTTGAAATATTTTTCTCTTGGCATATAATACAAGCTTCTTTTTTTTAAAAAAAAAAGAAAAACAGCTGTAATTCTTCAGCTTGGCTACCTCTTCTCCAACTATTTCTTTGCTGAGCAGAGTGAAAAAAAAGATTCTTCTGAACTTGTATAAAAAGGCCTCTGCTCTCTTCTGAATTCCTGCTATCGGCCACACATCCTGGGAATTAGAGGGGACAAAGAATAGTCTATTATCTTATTTGTTGTTATTCAGATAGTAAAATTACCCTAATACATTTGTTCTAACAAGAAATAAAGAAATTACAGGAAGAACCTTTATATTTAATTTTTTTTTTCCCAAAGAAGAGGCATGTTTCAAGTACAGATAGACATTTAATCAAGATGCCAAGTTTTTATGGAAGAAAAAAAAGTGTGGGGTGCAAGAACAACTGAGAGAGAAGAGGAAAGCAAGCCTTTTTTTTTTTCCCCCATCTCATCATCACTGAACTTTTATTCAGGTAGTGTTAATTCCTCTTACCTGTACCTTTGCCAGAACACTACCCAAGAATGAAAATACAAATACAGACATTGTCTCACTGTTGGGTCTGTATCAGACTGTTCTCAAGTGCTTATCCCTGTCTTATACCTGTCTTGAGCATTTAGTCACTGTGTGGAATCCAAATTATCCTTTAGGAGTAAGAGTGAGTTCTAGATTTGCCTGACTAATCTAGTGGCCTTCTATAATGGGGTGACTGCACCAGTGGACAAGGGAAGGGTTATAGATATCATCTACCTGAACTTCTGTAAGGCCTTTGATACAGTCCCACACAATATTCCTTCTGCTAAATTACAGAGAGATGGCTTTGATGGATGGACTGTTTGGTGGATAAGCAAATGGCTGGTTGGCTGCATCAGAGTTGCAGCCTACAGCTCAATGTCCAAATGAAGATCAGTAACAAGTAGTGTCCCTCAGGGATCCGTACCTTGGAATCTTTATCAATAACATAGACAGTGGGATTGAGTGCAAGTTTGCAGAAGACACCAAGCTGACTGGTGCAGCTGATTCGCAAGAGGGAAGTGGTGGCAGGTTTGAGGAATGGGCCTGTGTGAACCTCATGAAGTTCAACAAGGCCAAGTGCAACGTCTTGTGCCTGGGTCAGGGCAATCCCTAGTATCAAAACAGACTGGGGGATGAACTGAGTGAGAGTAGCTCTGCGAAGAAGAACTTGGGGGTACTGGTAGTTGAAAAATTGGACATGAGCTGGCAAAGTGTCCTTGCAGCCCAGAAAGCCAACCGTATCCTGGGCTGCCCCTCTACTCTGCTCTGGTGAGACCCCACCTGGAGTACTGCATCCAGCTCTGGAGCCCTCAGCATGGGAAAGACATGGACCTGTTCAAGCGGGTCCAGAGGAGGGCCACAAAAATGATCAGAGGGCTGGAACATCTCTCTTACGAAGAAAGGCTGAAAGAGCTGGGGTTGTTCAGCCTGGAGAAGAGAAGGCTCTGGGCAGACCTTCTTGCAGCGTTCCAATACTTAAAGGGGGCCTACAAGAAAGATGGGGATAGACTTTTTACCAGGGTCTGTAGTGACAGGAGAAGGGACAATGTTTTTAAACTGAAAGAGGGTAGATTCAGACCAGATATAAGGAAGAAATTTTTTATGATGAGGGTGGTGAGACATTGGAACAGGTTGCCCAAAGAAGTTGTGGATGCCCCATCACTGAAAGTGTTCAAAGTCAGGTTGGGCAGGGCTCTGAGCAATTTGATCTAGTGAAAGATGTCCTTGACCATGGAAAGGGGGTTGGACTAGATGATCTTTGAAGGTGCCTTCCAACCAAAACCATTCTATAATTTGGACACCAAGGTTAGGCATTACAGGGTAGGACACTACATGGGATCCAGGTGCCTAAGCTCTTTAGCTCTTAAGCTCTATAGCTAACAGAGATCTAGTCAAAAAGGCAGTGACTAATACTGATAATAATCAAAGGGTATATTTAAAAGAAATTAGAAGTCTCAGCCCCTATACTGTCTATTTTTCATTTGACCTTGAATGACAGTGTGTCACTCAAATGTAGGTGTTCAGGGCTTAAATGCAGATATACAAAGCTGGTGAGATGAACCTATCGGCTCCTCCAACCTCAGGCTCCTGCTGCCTAGTGTGAGTTTAGTACTGCCAGGAGGGCATGCATATTGTCTTGAAATATGCATTTCTGTAAGAGCAGAGTGAGTATCTATATGGCAAATTTGAGAAAGGGCATTTCCAGTGTTGTGGCTTCCTTACAGTTTCCTCAAATTAAAGTTTTAAATCAAATCCAATTTTTGATCTGAAAAAATATTTAAATACTCTATTCCCACATTTATTTTTTGTTTTAATTCTTTATGTCTGATGAGTTTGAAAACTAACATCAACCTGCAAAGTTTTAATTTTTTCTTATCAGCATTTTTCAACAAAATCACATTAAAAAAAGATTCAATTTTATCTTGTTGACAAGCTAGAAGGATTTCAAACAGAATAGATGTAAAGTACATAAAAAGATATCTGCCACACTTACAGCAATATTCTGTTTCCATTGAAACAAGATATGTGATAGAAGGCTACACTGACAAAAAAAAGGAGGAAAAGAGAGTAGAAATAGACTAAGAAAAGTAAGAAGATGATGGACCACATATTACCCACAGGTCAAGAACTGTCAAATCAGTATCAGCAGCTGAAATGAAGTACAGGCAGGCATGGATCCCTCCCAGCAACCACCAGTGCCAAAAGGCATCTCAGAAATAAATCCACACTAACACTATGGCAGTTACTTTTTCCACTGACCTTGAGAAAATACACTAAGCTATTTGTGCTGTCTGCCACAAGAGTATCATTTCAGAAAGACAGAAAGGATTACTTGTGACTTTCAGTATTATAAATCAAGCAGCAGGAATACTATTGAAAAGTTTTACCATATTAAGATATTTAGAGACTATGGTAAACTTAATAGTTTTAATATCCTATTCAGCACATTGTTCCTTTAACTCCTCCCTATGTCTCATTAATACTGGGGGTGGAAAGAGGCGGACTAAATTCGAAATCCACTACTGCAAAAATTTTTTTTTCTGATGAAAATATAATTAATCCTGCATAAAATTCTGAATGCTGAAAACAAATTTAAATTTTCCCAAAGGAATTAGACCAGACTTTATACACAAGCCACTGTGCTAGTATTTATTTTAATTTTTGGTTCAGCCCTCAAACAACCATGGCTGAATTAATATTATGTCATTGCCCCACGCTCCCCTGTTCTGCTAGAGAACGTTCTGCCATATTAGCTACTAGTACATGAACTAAAGATATTTTCAGATCCCAGGGAGTGAATATTAAAGTGTAGTACATTTACACATGTTAATAAATAAACAAATGCAACTACCCATACTACTGTATAAATTATCTATATAAACTGATCATTGTGCTTTCCTATGCATCTCTTGCAAAACAAAATGAGAAAACAAGTGATGTTAAAAATCCTGTCCCGTAACTCATAGACTACATGGTCTTCGAAACATCGCAGTAAAAGTTATGGGGATTTGTCTACACATAGATTATTGCAGCTCTGGAGATTAAATGTATATGACTGTTGAATATTTAGAAATGTGATTCAGTTACCAGTTGGCAAACCAATTCTGAGACTAAAATGATCCAGTAGCAATATTTTTATCTGACTTACAAGAAAGGAGAAAAACAAAATCCAGTTTTAAGATTTTCCTTTCTGGCTGTAATTTGGGAATGCTATGGGCATCCAAACCATTCTTATTTGACTCCTTAAGTTGCATTCCAGAGGCAGATTTTTCCATGCCCACAGAATATTATTTTACTTACTATCAATCTTTCTTTTCACATTAGCACAACAATAGAACAAAACAAAACAAAAAACCACCTCAGTAGCATTTCACCAATTATGGGAATATGTAACTCAAATGCTTCCATCACATCCTTTCACATCCTCCCACTAATTCCTGTTTTCCTAACAATTTCCTTTTTTTCTAATTGGTGTGTAGGAACTAAAATCTAATTTAAACTGAGAGTAATAAATCTTATCAAACTGTGAAAATTGTAAGAAGTTAAAAAAAAGAAAAAAAATCTGGTATATATTTCAAAAGAGAAAAGAATGTTAGAAAACTGCTCTCTTTAGTGTACCCATGTTCTTCATCCATGTATTCTTGGAGTTAATAGAAAAAGGATAAATTACATCAAACTAGTATAAACTGTGATCTTTACCAATAACCTTCAGAGGTCCATTGCAATTTATGTCAAGATAAATATGTTCAGCCACAAATCAAAGCCACAATACTTCTTTGCTAGTCTAGTCTTTCAACTATGGAAGAGACATTTAATTCTATAATATTATAAGACATTTGGCTCTAGAAGCATCAGTTCTAGTCCACTTGCATTATATTTTCAAAATAGAGAACTTTTTGATTGTGTCTTAGTGCAGAGCTGTCATCATAACTGCAAGAAGCATAAATGTTTTTCTATTATTAACTCAGGAAAAAATGCTTAGTTTGACTATTGTTTTAAAAGTCTAGTTTATTAATAATACATCACAGATAACTTGATAAGTTTGCATAGAAACAATTTTGAACAATTTTATAATATTTTACAAGCTGGAGTTAAGTTTTCATTCAAGCTAATTAACTGTGGCTGCTTTTCATCCTGAAGACAAATTGCAAAGCCATTAAAAAATAATTTTATATGTTTTAGTAACAAAAAAAGAACTATGAATGGGACTAGTCTCTATCGATTCACTAATGCAAAGGAGAGAAGGTTCAAACAGAGGTTCTTCAAAATTCAATTTCCTCATTTCATTCCCAAATTTATTATTTTCACAGAGGGCTTACTAAGTTATTATCTGTTTTGTTCCTGGAAAATATTACAATGTTCCTCTACTGTCAGAACCTGATTTAGGACTGGCCCAGGGGAAAGAAAAAATAACCCATTTTGCAAGGAAAACTCTTTAACTTTTTAGTATTGGTTTTGCACTGAACCATACAAAAATCTCGTGCTTCCGTGAAAAAGTCAGAATATCTTAGTCATTAAAAAAATGGGCTATAGAGAACCAGGATTTGCCATCATTAATGATCTAATTTTATCTGATTTATGTTAGTCTCATTCTAAGCATGATTGGGTCCCTCTGAGAATTTAGCAGGATATCTCTCTACCTAAGTATGACTTGCAGTTTAGGAGGGACATGTGTGTTACCACTTTCCCTCCATCCTCCCAAACTAGATACTTCTGAACATGACCAGAAGCTTAGCATTAAATGTTTAAGTAACTTTAAGCCTCAGCAGAAAGATATAATTTTAAATGCCTTAAGGTTAGATCGTGTTGGGAAAGAGACAGCCTGGTTAACTGTCCTAAGTTAGACACCAAAATTCTGACTCAGATAAAATTTAGGCAAATTCTGGCTCTTGCAATACTCCCTTCAGAATTTGCTCTAGTGATTTCAGTAGAAATATTTGTGTATGGGTACCATAATCAAGTATCCAGGAAGTTTTTACACCAAGGGAATTAATTCCAAAATAATTAGTTTCCTGCATCAGCATGTTACTTGTCCTTCATCGCTGATCCTTGCTTCATACTGTGTTCTGCACTTCAGCTTTGGCAGACCGAGACACATGTTCTTCATATTGTGTATAAACATTAAAATTCAGCCTAGGCTCATGCATGAATAATACAAGAAAATTATAAGAGAAACCCTTGGACATAACTCAACAGATGAGGTAATAAATTGAGTTCCAGGGAAAAAAAGAAATTGTACCTCAAGGGAAAGCTATCAACTGTTTTTAATAACAAAAGAAATCACTATAACTGAACATAGTTTTACAAATTTATCTATAAGCAAAAGCAGCTTTCTGCACATTTTTTGCAAAGTTTGCCAAAAGGGAGAAAGGTAGATGTGGGAGGGACTGTTGTCTCATTGTTTCAAGGGGAACTCGTTACATAGTGTAACTGAATTTCACCTTATTTCATCATTTTTTCTTTTAAATAAATGCTTTTTATCACTAATTATATGTGACATTTTCAGCATAGCGAGTAATTCTCATGCTGATGGTAGGGAGACGCAAGGGAGATGACTCAGAATATGGAGGCAATGAGCTGTCAAAAATCATGCTAAATCACATGTTGGAACCACAGTTATCTTCTTGTTCTGTGTTAAAAAGAAAGAGAACTTCCTCACTCCTTTTACCTCTGAAACAGGTTGAAAAGCCACTTTCCAAAACAGCATTGTGGGACCAGCTGAGATTTTTGACCGTTTAAAAAAATACCTATTGATACTGTTCACTACTTTTTTGGCACTTGTGAAAATTCAGTCTTGTATTTGAGAGTGTTGCTGAAAAGAAAGTAGGATTGACAAACTCACCATTATCCTTTAGTTCATGTAGCTAAATTTTATCCTACATATAATTTTTATTTTGTAAGTTTATTTGCTTAATTTTTCTATGACCAAAAGAAAAGATTCTTACAACATAGAGAAAAATTGGGAGATTCTTGAGATGACAAGGGAACCTACTTGCAGTAGGGAGCAGATTTATAGCCAAGCCTAAGAAAGGGTAGTGAGAAAAATGCTTTCCTAGGGACTTAGAAGAGACTATGCAGAGAATACAAGTTGCTGGAATAGGAAACCAAAGTAGAGTTCCATCAAGAAAAAATACAGAAAGAAAATGTAAGGGAGAAATATATTTTCAAACTTTTCCAATATAATCTGTCTGATACAGAAGTTCTGAGTTTTCTCTATGTAAAAGTTTATGTCTTTAATAAATTTGTGTTCCAAAAGTGTTTACCTCTGAAGATGTCCTCAATATTTTTCATCATCCCAATTTACAGGGAAAAGGCACAGCATTTCCACTTCCCATCTCCAAACAAGCTGGGGTTTTGTTAAAATGATAATATTAACAATATCAATAATAATAATAATATATAATAATAGATATTAATAGATAATAATAGATAATAATGGATAATAATAAATAATAATAAATTATAATAAATAATAATACCACCCCAATGAAATTGCTAAAAATTTTATTTCTCTTGCTCAATATAATACTGTAATCAAAGGGATATCAGTCTGAACTAAAACCTGTCAGATAAGTGTTCGGTGCTTGTTACAACCCATACAGTGTGGTTAACAATAATTAAATAAATGTTTCCTAGTAACATATTACTATTAATTTTTGCATCTACATAAACTAGGTCTCTTTTAAACAGAACACAAATAAGTAGTCTAACTTAGAAAAGGGAACCTTTGAGGCAGCGGGAGATGGCTGCAGTGCATACACTCATTTTTTCCTCTGGGTATGTTTGGTAATGTGAGCAAGAAATAGGCAAATCACTAATGACTTTATGTTGTGTTAGATGGCATATAGCTTTACTATTTCAGTCTTAACATTTTTTGGCTATTCCAAAGTTTCAAGCCTGTATCAATATTTTCTTACTAGTAACTGCTGTTTCAAGAATTTTTCTCCTCCTTTCTCAGAAAGTTAATCACTGGGAATTTGCATCTGTCAGTGTTCTCCTGCACCCCCAGCCCCCAACACGAACTAAAACATAAAGAGAGAAACTAAGAAACTAATAATCTGGAAGTGACGGAACATATTGCAAAAATATGAAAAAAACTTAAAAGAATCATATTTTATCTAAAAATCTCATTTGAAGTAAAATGTTGGACCTCAATCTTTATTTATTTATTTATTTTTAAATCTGGTAAGGCTATAGTTAGGCTCATGATAATTTAGAATAGATTTGCAATCTTTGTCTGTCTCCTATTTAAATGTATCTAATTTAGTAGGCTATTTTACACAAAGTACAATCCCACCCATACAATCAGTAAGAAAGTAGTATGCTGTCTGTTGTTTATATGTAAAAGCACATTGCTTGTAAGGTTGGGTCTCTGCCATATTTTTCAAGAGTTCACAAAGTTGCCAGTGACAGATCAAAAAAAAAAAGTGAAAGTGAAAGTAAATCCAACACAATCAAAAGCAAAATATATTTCAAACTAATTCAAAAACATTAGTAGGTTCATCATTCAAAGCTGATCCCTGGCATGGTTTGAGACTGAACTGAAAAAGTATAATTCTGGACTTTGCACACTACTGTTTTCACCAGGGGAGATAGTTTTAAAAGCCCTTTTTGTTAGAAAACAAAAGCGCATTTGCCTCATGTTACAGTGACATCATTCTATTTATTTTAATTCTACTTATTTCTAGAAAATCTGAATTCTTGAATCTCTCTGGAGACAATAAAAATAGAAATGCAAAAGACAGAAGCCTGGGGTCTCAAGTCTCTTCATATAGATGGCCATGTTCCATCCAAAAATTCTGTCTAGACATTATATAACCTTCACTCTTATTTTGGTTGTCCTTTAAGCCATCTCTGGAAAATGACTCCCTTTATATATGGAAATGTGATGCATGTATCTTTTATTTCTTCATGATCCACCCAGCTAATTCTTATATTTAAGTTTCGCCTACCATATATACCATTCTAAGCATGGTATAGCAGAGAACAAGAAATACTTTATTTTTCCCTCAGACTGGAAGGCAAGATTTTCAGCTTTCATTTCAAGTTTGCAGTAAAGCTACCCAAACTAGCAATAGATACTACTCTGCACGTGTTAGTCGATATAAAGGTTAGTTTTTCATGTGGGAAGCAATGCACGGTTCACCAGGCTTCCTTCATTTTGTGCAGAGTCTAAAGGGTTCCCTCAGGGATGTCACATGTTCTGTAGTCTGAACACCACTTCAGCTTCCTATCAATATCCTGAACCATTAAAAAAAAAAATTTAATGAGACTGATTTTGAGAAAAGTGCTCATCAACATAAGGAAGAGTTTGATTACTTAGCCCTGAGTTTTATTATTTAGCCCTTTGTATTTCTAAACTTTCGACATTTTAGGCAGCTGATGGCACCCAGACATTTAGAACCCCCCATGCAAACAGTGCAGAAGAGAATCAGCCTACAAAAGGCAGCATGCTCAGTGGTTGAAAGGTGTTACGGACTGATATATATTGGTTGTGAAGCTATGTATGCACTCTGCAAGGGGTTCCAGAGCATTAATTCAAAGGGCTATCAAGATATGTCCTTAAAGGTATTGTTTCCTAGCAGATATGCCTATTTCTAATGTAGTGACCTCAGTTCTCTTTTGTGATCATAACTGGAAGACTTGTGTGGAAAATTAATAACTTTTCATTTATAACAGACTGGGATAGTGTTAGCTTGCAACTAGTAGAAGCCATTGTCAGTTGATTGCAGGCATCATCTCCAAACAGTGGTCATTATACTTCATGTTCTCTCTATAAAGCTTTGTTATTGTTAAAACCGTTATTCTAATATTTCATTTGTTACCCCATGCTATACATTCCTTTTTCTGGATGTAAAAGGATGTATAGCAGCATATTTGACAGCTATATTGGATATACTCAACTTCAACAAGCTTATTCATCAAAAGTGTTGGGCACATAACAAGTCACATCAGGTGATACTCTTGGCATTTATCAGTCTCACTTTGTATGTAATTTTAGGTTAACTTTGACTCAAAATTTTAAATACTAGTCCTAAGGCTAAAGTATAACCATGGAGTGCTTACCTGGGGGGAGGGGGCGGGAAGAAAGGCCTAATTCCAGAAATAAGGCCTATTCTTGTATAAATGTCATTGCTGCCACACCTAACCTACATTGCTCATCCAATATTAATATTATCTCCTAATAAAATCATAATCATAGTAGTGTTCTTTCATGCATATTTATGACAACAAAACCTCACTGCCAAGAATTTGAAAATAAAAACCTGTATTTTAGAGACACAAATCATTGGAGAGATGTATTTCACTGGAACCAATGACAAAAAAAGACGACCTCTGTTTCAGACATGAAATATAGCTTACATCAAATGTAAATTAATATGATCTTTTTTTTAATTCTTGTTTAACATTGGAAGTGTGGTCCTTTTAAATGCCCAGCAGCTTCTCAGATCTTATTTCAAAAATCCCTGCAGGAATTCCTGTCTATAATACCTGAAGTTTGTAGCACCCTGTATTTCCCTGAAACTTTGTTTTTATTAAAAAATAAACATTTTTATTTGTTAAAAACTGAATGATGTTATACATGTTGCATGTCCGTCATATACAGATATACCTTTACCTGACACATGGTAATCAATTTTACACAAATAAACATTTGTTTCAGCTGAATAATTTATTCCTTTTGATATCATCAGTTAGTGAATAAATCCATCTTGGATATTTCCAGTTAAGGCTGGTTTTAATAATAAGTCAGAACAGAAAAATAGGTCTTTGAGCCTATTCTTTAAGAACAAGTCTTTTAGTTAACCACAGACTTGTTACAAAGCCTCTCTTGCAAAATCAGAGTTCTGACACACCCAAGCTAGTAATCTAGTTTTGAATACTGTCTTGTCAAGAGGCATGGTTTGAAGGTCAGTTGTGGGGAAGAAACAGTTTCTTTAGCTTTCTGTTTTGTTTTAGTACAAATTAGATAGTTAAAGCACTGCAGTCATGCTGTATCACTCCAAGACATCTTTTTAGCAGTTCCAGCTGAGACGTTGATGCCGTTCTCCTTTGCATGCCTT
This sequence comes from Theristicus caerulescens, assembly GCA_020745775.1. Classification (NCBI taxonomy): domain Eukaryota; kingdom Metazoa; phylum Chordata; class Aves; order Pelecaniformes; family Threskiornithidae; genus Theristicus; species Theristicus caerulescens. Next base: position 79,664,987 of record CM036559.1, on the reverse strand, counting down.
CCCTGTCTGCTTGCACAGTGGCCTGTCATACTCCTCATTTTGAGAAAAAATCTCTGTTTGTTCCTTTCCTTCCTCATGCATTATTCTTGTACACTACTACTCTTTTTACTGTGATATTCATTGCTTTTCTTCAAAGTGTCTTTCTTATAATCAGGACAATACTTAGCAAACTGATAATAAATCATAACTTCACTACAAACAGATGTGTTTAAAATGAGATACCTCCCTTTTCTGATTTCACAGCTTTGGCTATAAATAAAAAGAGGAATGTAAAAAGTGGTCCCACTTGAAGTACATAATGAAGCTGTTCAAATATGACAGATTTAATAAATATTTTTGACACTGAAACTTCAAACTGAAATAAGAAGTATAATAGTATTACATTTTGTTTAATTATTATTCCCTCCTTCATTTCCCATTCTTCTTTCTGTTTTTTTTTCTTTCCTATTTTCTACAGTTGAAATTGAACTATAAAAAAGGATAATGAAGGGAAACTGGAGAAACAAACCCAAGCCTTTTAACAAAACATAATATTAGCATTTTTTTTAGAGAGAACGGAAAATTTGGGGAATAGCTGTTCATTTACTCAGAAAATAAATACGTGAAACTTTTGCTCATTTTTAATGTGTTTTTTAAATGAATTAAACTTCAAAGAAGATATTTCAAGTGACTTTAAGATGTCAGTTAATTGTGTTGATAAAAGTGGTTCAGGGTAAACTGTTTGAACCACTAAGTAAGGAGGCTACAATGATTTTTAAGAATACTCAAAATACTTAAAATTTGTGGCAGCAAAGGAACAAACAGAACCAATGACTTTAAAGTTAATAACCATACCCAAGAGAAATACGCAGATAGGAGAGTAAGTAAGAGAAGAAAGGAATGCACAGGGAAGAATCAGAAAATGAAGACTAGATCTAGTCAGATGTACTAAATAGTTGACTAAATATGAGGAAAGGACTTGATGGCAAATGATAGAAAATATTGACAAGGATGTTGTAAGAAAAAAGTTCCATCAGTACTTCGGGGTAACAGTTTCTATAGCAGATGATTGTTGAATGGATGATTCTGGTGCAGTAGTTGTGTAAAAACAGCTTTTATTATTTTATTTATTTATTTTTATTATTTTGTTATTAAAATGAAGAAAAATATATGACTTGGCTAATTTTAAATGAGTTCTCAGACACACAAACAAAGCATAAACTCTTTAGTATGGGAAAACAACTTTTGATTATCAATAACTTCCTGAATGTGCACTTGTTCTCTAAAGACAATGAGATTTTATTTATTTATTATTTTTTAATGGTTTGTTATTAAAACTTAGAAAGGCTTAGGGAAAAAATTGCTAAAAATATTGTACCCTAAGAAATGAACACAAATTAATCTACCATGATCAACGTGCTTTGTATCAGGCTTAATTTCAGGTAAACCTTACTATGCTGAGGTTACTTTTTAAAACCAAAAGCAATCAGTTCAAAGAACCAGTGGCCTATTATGTCCTGGAAGAATAGAAATGGCTATCATTGATGTAAATGCAAAGCTTTCATTGATTAACAAATTACTTGCAATTTGTTCAGAGATATATTCAACTGAGGACCACATTAACCCATGTGTATTTCCACAAAGTATCCTTGAATTGCATGGCTACAGAACAACCAGGGTACTACAGCAGGAAATACTTTTCATATTCTCTTTTGAAATCCTCTAATTATAGAGTCAAGCATCTAAGATCATAAGACTAGAAAGACTGTAGAGAAGCATGACTCTAATCTTTTTGTTAAGTCACCTGTACAATGGCATGGGAGAACTCTCAGTCATAAGCCCAGAAGCGTTCACCAAGTGTTCTTCATGTTTTTAATCCAGGAAGAGGAAAAGGAATTTTTGTCAGCCTTCAATTATTATCTAATGTTAATATCATTTTAATAAAATGGATTACTGCAGATTTGAACTAGTGTCACAAGATTTAACCCACAGTTTATAAGCTTGGTGTGTTCATGAAATAAATATGTACTAAGTGGCATTTATAAAGCAATTAATGAATTAGCATATAATACAACAAATTTATTTAGTAGAACTTGTTAGTAAAATGTCAACAAACACCAGTCAAAGAGAATGCAGCAACACAGAAGGAACACTAGTTGTTTGTCAGTCTCATGTTTTATATTAAATGTTGTAATCACAACATTACTGTTTCTTGCTGCTTTTAAATGGTATAACTGGATTTCTATGGGAGGAGGGAGTTGTCTGTTTCTTTCTGGTAATTTCCTAACTTAAAATTAATCTCTTTTCTCTAATTACAAAAAAAAAAAAAAAAAAACAAAAAACTTTGTAAGAAATATCATATACATTACTTCTGTGTTGAGGCAACATTGTACAAATAAGATTAAAATGAAGAATACAAAATCTTGTAAATCACTAGGAAAAAAAAACAAAACCAAAACCAAACTAAAACAAAACCAAACAAATAACTCCACCGAAAACCACAACCTAGAAACGTGAGATAATTTTATTGATGAAGTGTTCATAAATATTAACAATACTTTTCGTATCTATGCTTACACTTTTGATGTTTTCTTGATGGATCATATATGCCCAGAAAAAGCATGTTGGAATGTTGTATCATTTATTCTATGATATGTGGGTCTGTATCATTTTGGTTTGGAGCAAGAGTGTGGTTTTGACATGAATCCTCCTGCCATCCTCAGTTATAGCTTATTGGTCCAGCTCACAGAGCACATTTTATGTGTGTGAACTAGACTCCATTTGGAGAAAAATAAACCAGAAGTTCCACTCCAGGTATTCACCAAGTTCAGTCCAGTACCCAGTGGAAAAGGAACTGAACAGCTTTGAACAACATTCACAGAGGGGAAATTCAAACCAGAGCACCAGACTGAAATGACTCTGAAATAAACCCCCTGAACTGCACGTGGTGTAGATGTGGGGCATGAGCACCAACTGCGGATGCCCCACTCAAATTATATGTACCTACTGTGACAAAATATTGCTAGCATAGACAAAGTCTGGACAGTTTTTTCCCAATAGCATAACTTATGCTTACAATGATCAGAAGGTACTTGTTTATGAATGCCTTAAGAATAAGCTTGTGTGGCTGATGTGCCTGCCTTCCACTGTCTGCTTCAAAGTGTAAGTTGTAGATACTACAAAAATATATCTAGCAAAGGATCACATTAATACATAGAGTAAAACTCACTAGAAATGGAAACATTTCAAGACTTATGTCACCTTTAATATGGGAAAGTGATGAGATACATCATGATGAGAAAACTAGTGAAGAAACTAATTATGTGATTTATATAATCTGCTGTAACTTCAACTGAACTTCCTGACTTGCCTTTACAATAGTTATCTGATTCTGATTTATTGACCTTAACATCATATTTCTTCATATACGGTTTCAAAATTTTTCTTACAACTGTAGAACTAGACTATATCCAATGGATGTTAACACCTTGACCTGTAATAAGCTGTGCACAAAAGATATTTCTGCTCTTGACTGACCTCAGATATGTGGTGATTCAATGAAGTCTTCAAATTCCACGTACTCTCAAGACCCTCCTATATGAGGAGCTACCTCTGTGAAAACACAGTAAAATAAGCCTTTCTTAATTTTCTTCTTTCTGGTTTCAATTGTTTCTTTCCCCTATTATTTAAACATTTTTTTTTTCCTTCCAACAGCTTCTATGATGTGGAAATTGTGTACTAGAAAACATCCCTAGGTGTGAAAACTTCAGAACAAGTCCCCAGCTACAACCAGTGACAGTGATCATAAAAACTTCTGACTGATTACTTCTGTTTTACCTTCGTCTGGTACTTCTGAACCTCTGTACCTCACGCTTATGCCACTAGACCAGGAACAGACACCAGTTTCAGCGTAACAATAGCAGGATGCTTGCTCTGTCTGTTGGATGTTCCCTGACCACAGAAGGCAAGCAACCTGCACCTCCATCCCAGTCCTTCTGACAACAGAGGGAGATTTGACTCTTATGGTATGGTCAGAACAACTAGTGTGATTTAAAGTTCTGCTCCAAGTATGTTGATCAAGCACAGAGCTACTCAGTAGGTACCCCCATTCAGCCTTGGTTATATAATTTTAATACTTTATTACCCTTTTTCCCATTTCCTGATGATCCTTTTTGCTCCCCTCATACCCCCCCTTTCTCTGCCCTAATATCATCCCCAATAAACAGAATGCCCCTAATGACTTTTTCCTCATTCGTACCAATTTTGCTACAGCCATACCCAAATTTGCTGTTTCTAATGCGGCTGTCCGGGGAATCTCAGCCTTACAGGTTTTATTGATCATTTACCTAGGTGCTGCTGGCCTTGCAAGACTTTGCTCCTCCACTGCTCCCCTGTGGTCCCCTCCAATTATTTGTGAGGTTCATTTGTCTCTCACATACCTTGTCCTTAACCAACTGTGAGATCCAGCAATTGCTCATGGAGCTACCTGTAAGTTTGTTCTCCTTGCTATCTGTCACATCCAGGAATTTCTCATGCCCTGTTCAGCAATTACTCATGTCTTGTTCTGCAGTTTTCCATATTCTGTTAATACGTTTCACTTCAGGCCATGATCATTTCAGCAGCCAAGCCCTTTCCCCGATACCCTAGCACAGGTGTGAACTGCAAAGAGCAAAAGGCTGACAGGAACTCATTCCTGAAGCCTTAATCACATCACATAGACAAAAGTTTCTAACTTCATTGAAGCTGCTAGTGACAGAAAGACTTCTGATCATAGTGGCAATGCTGTTTGTAGCAAATACACTTACAATTTTAATGCATTCTTCTTCTCTTGGAACATGTCACCTGCCATCATGCAGTGTAATCTGAAGATATTTGTGGAGTGACGAATAAGCTTTATGAGGTACAAGAGGAGGAATCATCATAGATGTCTAGAATAATAGGGTAACTATCAAAACGAATGTAAACATTAGACAAAGAGCAATACTAACTCGGCTATACTCTTCTTGTTACCCATTACTGTTTTTTTCCAGAGGTTGCTCAACTGTTTCTCCATTGCAGTAAATTGCATCATAACAACATACTTTCTATTGCATCAGTGACTTCACTGATTCTAATAAAGTGTATAGTCATTAAAATGTCATAATGGAGATTGTGTAGATATTGGCTCTGGTCGTCTTCTTTTTCAGAACTGCCTGCACTGGTAAGGACAGAGTCAAGAGCCTTGTGGTAAAAGAGACCTTTATAACTTAAGTTTAAAAAATATGGTCTGAATCTATCAGTCATATCTAAACAGAAATAAAACTAGTTCATTCAACTTGCCACCTGCCACAAGTCCAGCTTTGTTAAGTATCTGTCACTGCAAGTAAAACTTCATTTCTGAGCCATGCAGTGATTTATGCAGAAGCTCTATGAAGTAGATGTTAATATTGTGAACACACAGGATAATGTGTTATACTAAAGGACTAATTCTTTAAAACCATTTTTAATATTATTAATTCTTCATGAGTAATATGTGTTTAAGACCTAATTTCCAAACTCATATTTTAAACAAATTTTTACCAGTCTGACCCATGTTGTATGTTACAGCAGTAGGTCATTTACTGTGTTAGAGACCAGGATTCCTCATGAGAAAAAATTCTTTCAACTTTACAAGCAAAAAGAATGAATCAGAAGCCACATCTAAAGGTTCCTTGAGAAGCTTTATATTAATACAAAAAGTTTTTGAACTCCAGTTGTGGAAATAGAAACTGATAATTTATGCTTCTGCTTTCTGTTATCTCACAACAGTAACAAAGATGGGACATCTGCACACAGAATTCCTTATCATGAGGATAACACTTATCAACACCAGAAATATATACCTACTGATGATGCCTTAATACAGTGTTTGACACCACTGTCCAGCAGTCTATCTAGTGTTCATACAATAGGACAAGATCTCTAAAGAAAACCATTAAAAGCTTGTCTACCATTTCTTATTCAACTGAAACTTGACTTTAATTCGCATGTACCACTCTACAAGTGTCATGGATAAGTGGTTAGGCTGCTTAAAGAATCACCATCAAAGATATTTGCAAATAGTGATTTTAATAGAAATCTATAAAGGTGTGATTTAACAAAGCTCGATGGCAAGGTTCCCTCTATTATTTATTAAATTAATGGAATATATATAAAAAGAGAAAGAAAGAGGAAATTGAGTTAGAAGAAAATGCAAGGAGGAAAAGGGGGCCCTCCCGTTGAGTCACAAGGTTCAGAATGGACCCCCTTGCTTTCTAAACTCCTTCTCAGAGAGGAGCCTAGGTGCGGCTGGATCCAATCCTAGTCTCAGACTTGGTCAACGGTTTATGTCTGAGGATTATATATGTCTAACAGCAGTTTAAGGTTTGTTTGCAGCAAGGAGAGAATCACAAGAATTTAGCAATAACTAAACATTGGTTAATTTAGCATCTACAAGGTGATTAAATAGGTTTTAGTACAATATTTGTATTGATACACACACACAATAGGCCTAGTAATTTGTCGCAACTTTAGTGAAATACTCACAATATGCATATATAAAAGTATCTAGTAAAAATTCCCCTTGAGTTCAGTGAAATACTCACATCAAATAATTAACTCAACAGGCAAAGCTTGAGTCTCAAGGAGTGAAAGGAGCCAGAGATCAGCCCAGGTCCTGTTGTCAGGCCTCTATATGCAAAGGTACCCAGTAAAAAATTCCCCTCGAGTTCAGTGAAATACTCACATCAAATGATTAACTCAACAGGTGAAGGTTGAGTCTCGAGGAGTGAAAAGCACCGGAGATCAACCCAGGTCCTGTCAACAGGCCTCTGTATGCAAACTTAGAAGTTCACAGCTCTGAGTAGCATCCTACTCAGAGGGAGATGCTAGCACAGCCCGCTGTGGTCCAGGAGAGCTCAAAGGGTCTCACTTGGCACCACTGTTTTTGGGGTTGTGAGATGATTGACTTTAGGCATCAGAAAATTTCCATCCTATTGTCACAATCTGGGTCAGTAATTACTGGAGTTCTCAAAAATTCCAGTGACACTGGTAGAGATCCTTCTGAGTTACAACCCAGATAAGATATGCCCCAAGGCTGTTCGGAGAGGCTGATTACTTCTGGTACAGATATAAAATATGTTGCCAGGTTGTCAGGGGGGTGACTGGCTCCCTGGTACAGACAGTGCTGCTCCCAACTTAGCCATGTAAGGGTTTCTGATGAGGTCAAGAGATGCTTAACTGCCAAACTCGTTGCACAAAGGCCAAGCTTTGCCAGGAGTTACTGAGACTGTAAAACAGTTCAGGAAGGGTGGAGGGGGGCTGGAGGCACCACCACAACATGACAGAAAGATATCTGCATTAGAAAACTGACACCCTTCTATGAGATTCGTCTTTGAAATGCCAGAATGCAGCATGCTGTAAGAAAATAGGTCTGGAAACTGGTAAGGAGAGGTTTCTGCATGATTTTTCAGTAGTTAAGAATAGGTGTAGAGTTTAGAACAGAACTAATAGTGCTTTTACACAAGCTATTTTCATTTTTATGGTAATTATGTGAAAATTACTGCTTCTAGTATACTCCATTTTAAATTTATGTGCTTTCTTTGTTTTCACCAGACTAATTCTCTGTCCTTTTCTTCTTAACAAAATGAAACTGATGGCTCAAATCTGATAAGACCTATTCAAATTGGATGCCTCTGCCAAACCACACAGGTCTCAATATCCAACTAGACAAGAATAAATGTTTTCACTACAAACAGAAAGCCAAAACTCCATTTGCTTTCGCATGAGAAACTGAAAGTCAGATCATATTATAAATTTTATAAGGATATGATAATCAAGAAAAAAGTGAAGAACAGCAAAGGAGATCCAGCAGTCCTGAAGTTTAGACAACTGGAACATGCAAATGAATTAAGTCCTTTCAAAGTTAATGAGAACCTATTGTCAAAAAGTATTTGTATGAACCTGCATATTAATTTTGTATTTCATTTCTTTCTAAATGTGGCAGCACACACTACTATGGTTGCTATTACAACACATTTTAAGATATCTCATAATTATGATTTGATTCCTTATGTAGGTATGTCTCTGTTCAATCCAATTCTACAGTTTAAGAGTTAGGTGCTAGAGCACCTCAACTTCAAGTATCTGATAAATACAGCTGCATTAAAAAAAATGACACCATTATTTTAAACTCTGCCAGTTTTGCATTCATAATGGATCTGCTTTAAATTACCAAAGACTTAGATTCTGACGATATTCATGGTTTTGAATCTTCTCTTGAAGGTCTGGTGCCTGATAGAATTCGAAGAGTTGTTTAACATTTCTACTTGTTTGATCAAGACCAGTCCAGTGTAAACATCGATCCGGTGTAGAAATGTATGTTGAAATTACTATACCATTGCTACAATGTTACTATGAAGGCACTATAATTTAACTGCTAACTATAACTGTAATCGCTCAATAAAATGACAACACCACACAGAACTGAAAGGATCACTTATGCCATGGTCACAATTTTACATGTTTTACAGAACAAATTAGAATAGAATTAAAATCTTCTCTAATTTTACTCTGTGATTCTAACAATTTGCATTTTCTCTATTATTATTCATATAAGTAGACTTACTCAATATGACATAAGGTTCTGATGCAAATGTAGTTTTTCTTCAAATGAATATTTCTCCAGATTAATATTTCTATTGAAATCAGTGGAGTTACAAAGTGTAAAAAAGATTCAGATGAGAAATAGAATCTTGCCCACTATAAAAAAATGTGTTATTTTATATGCATTATAATACTACAGTTTGGATTTTTAAAAGGATTCAGGCTACCAAATTGCAAATTATTTGGGATTTAAGTTTTTACAATCCTTAATCTAAATCATCATTCATAGTAGGAAAAAAGTGGCCAAATATGTAACTAGACAACTATAAATTGGTAAAACACATTGTGTGGATTCTGAATGGGGAGGTAAGTGGTCAAGAATTCTCATGTTATTTTCTGTCAGTGTGTTCTCCAAGAAATAATGATTGAGTACTCATGCAGAATACTAGGGAAAGGATTTCTACATGACTAAGTAGGAGAGCCCAGCACTTTATATCATTAAGCTGCGAGTCATTTGCATGCTATTGTCAATGATAGCTTTGAAATCTACCTCTAATGAAACTGCTTGCTTTTTTCATCTTTGCCATCTCTCCTCTAGACCAAAGATTCATTGTTCTGTTCCCTGAACTGCTTTTATAACCCCATTTATTTGTTGATTATCTTCTGTGCTGTAAAATCAAGCTTGTTAAATATGTGCTCTGGAAAAGTGTTGACACTTTTATAAAAAATACCGGCTATGATTTCCTGTCCTACCTCAGGGATCTGCACCATCATTTTCCAATTTTGTTTTTAAAACATTTCAACATGAGATGTCTAGGACTTTGAAAATGTCTTTTCATATCATTGATTTGATTGGCTTTTTTCACCGTATCAATCAAAAAGTGTATCCAAACAGATTCAGGCTCAACATTTAAAACATTTTTTTTTTTTTAACCAGGACTGTCACATGCACAGGAATTTTATGTGAAATGTCAGGAGGCTATGTTCATAAAAGACGAAAATGTCCTTTGAGAATATATCCCATCAGTTGATTTGTTTTGCACTGAAAACAAAGAAGATGATAGATATGCAAAGAACTTTTAAACACTCCTTTATAAATTTTCTTTCATAACAGGCATTACATAACTGAATTGAATAATACAGAAATTGAAAACTGATTATAAGTAATGATCACATTTCCTACTGGGGTCAGCAGCTAGTAACTTCCAGTTTTCACAGAACGAGCTCAGAAAGCCGAGCACTTCTGAGAGTATCTGTATTTCCTTAGTATCATTCATGTTATAAGAAACCAAAAGCATTTTCTATCTCTGAGATCTCTGAACATATTTTAACTTCATTTTGTCTCTGGAATTGAAATCCATTTCTTTACTTAGTGTTCTGCCTCATGTAAGTCCTTGCCCTAATTACCATCTTCAGTAGTTGCATTTTTACCAGAGGGAAATAGTATACAAGAATTCAAGAGCCTTTGTACTGTAGAAATGTACTGATCAGTCTTACAAAATGCATATTTGTACTCCACTCTAATTCAGAAGTGCACCAAGCCTCATGTATAAGTTAAACATTGTTCACATAGTAGGCATTGTTCATGTAGTAAGTATTTTTATAACTTAGCTGAGCATGTGCAAATCAGCATGTTAGTCATTTTGTATTCACATATTTATCAATTTCCCACATTACTTATAAGAGAGTATCTTGTCTGGATACACCTTGTCAGCTCGCAGAAAAATGAAATAGTTCCCTGCAGAGATGGCTTTGTGAATGTTTTTGACATTCTGCAGGAAAATAAGTGGCATTATTGTACTTGAAGTACAGTTCATGCTGTGTTGATTTGGCAGATTAGTACCTAACTGTTGCCTTGCAATGGAGTTTCCATTTTGATTGAGTATTATAGGTTGAAGTTTTTATTGTAAATGTAAATCTTACCTGTGAGGTTATAAATCTTTACTTCTGTCTTCCATGTGTTCTCAGAGCATAACTGAACAATAATTTCATTAGTGTCTTTGAGTTCATTCTTTGTCTCTGATGAAAGAGGAGGGACAGTAGGCTTTCTATATATCTCAGTATATATTTCATATTTTCATATTTTCTTTTTTATTTCTTTTTCCTTGCTTGCTTCTTCCACCTGTCTAGTAATAGGGTAAGACTTAAAAGCAGGAGATTGCACATCCACATTTACACGCATCTACACATCTACTTCATATATAGTTGTTCTTGAAACCTTTCTAGTCAAAGGGGAAAAAAGACACTTTTATGCTATAAGCATTCATCTGACAAGTTTTATAAGTCTGCTTTACAGTGAGATTAATTGTAGTTACTTCTCTACACTTACTAAGAAAAATATTAACCTGATCTAATAAAGGAAAAATATAGTACAAAGCAAAACTTTTTCACTTTTGAGTAAGCAAAGATGTAAGAATAATTTTAAGACCTAAACATTTACTTTTCAAGTGAATTAATACTCAATGGAAAATGCTGAATTTAGTGAAACAGATGTAGCTGTGTGAAGAAAATTGAACAGTGATGGAATGTAGGGAAATTAAGTTAACAAATGTTACCACCTATGAAGCAGACTGTTCTTGTAAAACTTTGGGAAACGCTATGTATTTAGATTTATGCATAGCAAGCATTTCCACATCACAAAAGGCAATTGCATTTGTCACATTGTTCACAATGCAATGAAGCATGCATATAAACATCTGCCCTGTGATAGAGCAGCATTGAATATTAATGTGTTTAATGACTTCTTGTCTTTAACAAAAATTCCAGAAGACAAACTATGTTAAGTGTGTATGGTGACAGCAAAGTCTAGTCTAATCTGTGCTTTATTTCTAGAAGAAAGACACCATGAGTTTCCTTTTTTTTTTTTTTAAGTTGCCATATTTTAGGGTTTTTTACTGGTTTTGTAGCAAAGAAAGTTTAACAGACTTTAAGCAGTCCCCTACTAAGTCCAAAATGAAAATTGTGTGCCACTTCCCTTTTATCCATATGCTTTGCTCTGTACCTGTCCTCAGTGGAGCTAACTTTTTATTAGAAAAATGCAAGTGCCCACAGCAACTTGTAGGTTCTGAAGTCAAAATAATGAGTCTGGATTCATTATAATATTTAAATCTGTACATCCTCATAACTGAAAGAAAAATTCTTTCTGAAATTTCTCACTTTTCTTAAAAAAATAATTGTTTTCACATTTGGCATTGAAAAAAGCAAGAGAGGAAGACACAAAGAATTTTAATTAATAGCTGATGTGGAAGATTTTAGTAGAAACTTTTAAAAGTAATTTAAAACAATATTTCTAATGTAAGCCAGGTAGTCAGTCTGAGCTATGGAATTTTGTCAGCAATTGTGGCATAACAAAATTAAGATGTGCACATACATGGTCAGAGTTATACAGAATCAGATCTGGATTCACACATGTTGAAGATAGTTAGAGTGGTATGCCATCCCACTTTAGACATCTACTGTGATTTTATATCTAAGCTAACCACCTTTGACTTCCTCTGTAGTCAGTACAGAAAAATAAATATATTTTGTTTGCAATTTTTCTGATTTGTTGTTAGACAAAAATCTATTTTATGCTGAGAAAATTGCAGACATGACATTTCCATTGGCAACAAAGAGAATATAGAGTGACATACATATATATATATATATAAAATATGTCCACTCTTAATCAGATTAATCCTACCTCTGGAACTTATTTGTCTGGGCTTTCTGTAATATCAATGGATTTACAGAAAGTCAGCAAAACTATGATGACTACATTATATGATTTTTGTAAAATCTCTGGAAGGGATGACCATATTCGGTAACTCTAAACAGTACCCTACAGTAGCTAGGACCCTAGATCATGGTAGATGTCAGTGAGTAGATCTTCCATTCCTTCAACACTTCACCATTCACCTACATTCCTTCTATGCCTTCACCTTCACCATTTTAATGCCATTAAAATTAGGAGGGCTGTGTTGGCATAATGGAGAGGAGCCTTGAATGATAAGCTATGACTTATTGATATTATATGTTGCTAATTCTGAATTGTTTGTCTTTTATATTTCTTTTTTTTGCTAGGGCAAATGAAAGGAGGAAAATATTTGGCAAGGATTAAACTATTTGTTCCATAGGTCATACTTATATTTTTGTCAAAAGCAAGTAGTTTAAAAACTAGACAATTTTATTATTGGTCCTTGATGTTTTATACTTGGAAGTCATTCAGTAGATCATCAAACAATATGATAACTGTGAAACCCATTGACGTGAATGATTAACTGCCTTCTGAATATTGGCACTATTTCTTCAGACTGTACTGGTGCTTCCTAACTACAGCAACTGAGGCTAACATTAGAGTTCACTTCAAAATGAGAAGTGAGAAATGAATCTGCAGTTAATCTGGGATTTCTTAAGCCAATAAACATAAAATGTTTGTCCCAGCTACAAAATCCTAGAAATGTGCACATTCTATTTTTGGAGTACTAAATAATTGTTACATTGGGATAGCTAAGTGGTTTCAAAGAAAGTGTGCACTCAAAATGCTATTTATATGACAACTTTCTGTCATGAACACTAAAATGATTAGATGACTTACACATGCATTATTCCTACAGAAACCTTTAGACTAAAACCTTTAACAAAAGCAACATCAAAAGATACTTCCTTTTTGTAATAACAGACTACAGGTCTTTTGCATCATTTATTTTCAGTCACGCACATTAGATGAATGAAGGATCAGGAACAAACCTACACGGGCTATCTACACATCCATGTAACACTAATTTGCCATTTTCTTTACTTCAAAATGAAGACAACATTTTATTATACAGTATTATTATATTTTTTTTTTCTTTTATTTTGTTAATATTTTGGTAGCATAGTCAATTCTTTCAATGGGTTCCTGTCTGTATTGCCTACTGTCTTTGTTTTTCACATATTTTTATTCCTAGCATTCCTTATATTCTGCAGATCAGTCCTGCCTCTTCCCCCTCCCCACCTTTAGACATATTTATATTGAAATTATCACAACCTCTCTTTTGGTTTGTCATAATGCAGTTAAGTTTAAATGCTTGGTGTGTATAACCATTATCTACGTAGCCCTATTGCAGTCAGAATACTTTTATGGAATATTCTAATGGAATATTTTCCACTAGAATCATCTTTATCCCATGAGGAAGAGTGTGGTTTTTAAAATGAATGTTTGGACCACAGTCACAATGCCTAACTCTAGTCAGTAGCACTGGCACTGGGTGCCTTCTAGAGGGCACTCCTTGCTTTCTTACTTATTCAATGGAGAAAAACAAGCTTTTCCAGAGAGAAATTTAGAGCACCTTTATTAGCCTCTGTCTCTGAATGATTCACTGGAAAAGGCTGTCATTCTCTCTCTTTTTATTAATCTTATTAACTATTTTCATTAGAGAACTTCAAATACATAGTCTAAGTATGGTCTGTAAAAGCAAGGAGATGCACTTCATTCTTCCTCTCTCAGAATGCCAAGTGTTGTGGATTTATGTGAATTAAAGCATGTTCTTGCACCGGGGGAGGAAAAAAAAAAAAGAAAAAAAAAGTGACAAGTGATATTAGAGCTAGTGAAAGTTCATTATGTAGCTAGTTGTCTGGCTCCTTGCTTTATGATTATCTGTAATTAGAATGTTGCAGTTCTATTCAAACTGCAGCTTCTCTTGTTATTATTCATCTCAAGTATCCTGGATAAGAAGATATACATTATTCTTTTTGACTATGACAAAGCATAAGGAATACTTTCCTAGTAGTTTCTTGTTAAGAGCATCAGCCCTATACATGGACAGACATGATAAAACTATTGAGTTTGATAGGATTACTTCTGTAGTCAAGACATACTGATACTCATGCTGGCTATGTATCAAATATTTCTGCCTTAGATTTTTCCCTTCACATCTCATAAAATTGTCTTAATTGGGTCCATGGAGATTCTTTAAATTCAGGGTAGTGTCCAGGTGATATAATGTCTATATAAAATCCATGTCTTTATGCAACCCTACCTTGACATATCCATTCAAAACCCTCCATAAGGGACATACCAGTGACAGACTGTAGCAAATATCTGATTATTGTAAAGACCCAAATGGGGACTTGTATCAGCAGATGCTGTATACCTACTGTACAGCATTGCTGTACAAGGTTTATGAATGGGCTGAAATAAACTTGACAAAGAAAAACAGAAACATCATCTATTGCCTGAAAGAAAAAAATAAATTAAGATGCAGTAGTGAATGAATCTCAAGGAACAAATTAAATTTAAAACATTATTTTGGGTTTGGCATGAATTAGAGAATTTAATGTAATCTTGTAGCTGTAATCCTGTAAAATACATTACTAATTTTTAGAGGATATTTGCAACAAAAGATTGACATTCTCTATTTTGATATATACAACCTTTTCAAAAGCCATGTTTCAACTATTAGTGTCTCCTCCTAGACACTCCTTGAGGAAATATTCCATTTCTACTTCACAATGGCCTACACATGAGAAATTCCTTAGCATTTTCTGTGAGGCCAGAGAGTGATAAGGTGTTGGAGTCTGTGAAACATGCCCCAGTCCAGACCTTTTGACAGGAAAAGGTCTTTTTCTACTGATTTGAGTTTGGAATACTAAGTTTCTGTAAATACCATGAAAAGGCAGATGTATAGCATAAACACAGCACAGAAAGTTTTTAAGCACAGCCACTACCTTATCAGTGAGATTCCTACAGTAGCAAATGTGAAATTCAAGTTTGCTCAAAGGGACAATCATACAGGCAGCAATTTTATTGTATGAAAGGAGAAAGTATTTGGAGAATATATTTAGTTTTCTAAGATAAGAAGTCTCACATAAACCGCAGGAGGAACTATTTGCTTTCACAAAAAACTCGTGTGCTATTCTACTTAAAAAGGAAGTGGATTAAATAATTTACTCTAGCTCTGCTCACTGAGGCACTGGAAGATTCATGTAGATGTTAAACTGTACATGAACTATTAAGGAAGAAAATGTGCAGATGTGACAGGCCTTCAGATTTTTCTCTCATAGCTTTTCAAATCAGTCAGAAAACTGTCTCTCTGTTTCTGGCAGTAAGTACAGTATGTTACTCTGCAGCAGCAACTGCTTACTAAAGGTTTGGGTGGTTTCTATTGTTTAACCAAGCTCAGAATTATAGTCAATTCATTAAAGGATGTATGTCAGTCCAGTGATGTGGAAAACTATGCTACTGACATGAAAGGGTCAGATACTAGATAAAATCTAGAGGGATCTGGGCTATGAAATCTGAGTGAGAAGATAATCTTGGTCTCTTGAGAAATGATGAAAGAGACACTGACATTAGTCTGTTTCATCCTCTGATCTGGCCACAACAGATGGCACTGGCAGTAGCTCTAGAGAAGTCAACCTCAAAAATAGTAATTTTCAAGGAGGGAGTTGCTTAAGAATTACTGAAAAAATACTCTATAAGTCAAAAAGTACAATTTAATTGCCACTATTATGGACAGATTCTGACTGTCTTGTACATTTCAAAAATGTTGAGATCTCTATCTATCTTGGAAATGTTGGGGACAGTACTAAGAAAATGAAGTTATTCATTTGCTAAAGTGTTTTGTCAGTTTGCTTCTATTGAGTTTCTTCATCATTTTTGCAATCTATCACAACATGCTGGAAGTAAACATTAGATCAAACTTTTCAGTTAAAAGGAGGATTCACTCGGATGTCAGCATTGCATAAATTTCATCGCAATAGTACGGAGATTCTGATGTTCTGTCTTCACATATACATTTCTGTGCTTCTACTGTTCATTTTGTTCTGAAAAGGAAGGGATGAAGAATAATAACTACTAAAGTAAATCTGTGGGTAGTGGAAATATGAGATTTGGTGACATAAGTCAGAACTCAGGCACAGAGTTAAAAGCAGCAGGTCTGAGATATTTCATAGTTTCGTATCTACATTTACTGTTTCTCAAATAAAATCTCATCAATCCCATTTAGATATCAGCTCAGTGCTGTCTTTCTGGTGGCCTTCAGAATTTTCCACCTTGTCTTTCTATCACAAAAGCTGTTCAAGCAACAAGCTTACTCATCTTACCTGGATCAAAACACCAGGTTTCTGCTGCTGTGATGTTGTGCAGATGCAGTAGGCATCGACTGTTGCTTTTCTTCTAGCAGCTACTGCAGCCAGTCTGCCAAATCTTATCAGAATCAGTGACAAGTCTATCCATGGTAGGCAGAGATATTTGGTTCCTGTCACTGCACAGACTGGAGAGAAAGGGCTGTCCTTAAGGGGAATAAGAGTGGAAACAGTTGTTACTGTGAGGCACATTAAGTGCAGCTTGAGTGGTACATAACTTAGATCACATCTTCAAGAATCCTCAGATATAATGTATAGTGTTGTAAATACAACTGAGTCTTTACATAGACAAAATATCAAGAAGTTGGATTAAGGAAAATCTGAGTTATTAGAACATAAGCAAATAATATCCTGATATGTGCTGCCGCTGCAAAGTAGCATTCAAAATTTTGGCCTAACTTCCATTTAAGCTGAGAGAAAGCAAGCTATTTCCAGAAAAAATACCAATATTTTCTAGCTTTAAGTGTAGATTATGCAGCCTTTCTTTTATATGGTTGTGCTGGTTTTGGCTGGGATAGAGTTAATTTTCTTCATTGAAGCTAATATGGGGCTATGTTTTGGATTTGTGCTGGAAACGGTGTTGATAATAGAGGGATGTTTTCATTATTGCTGAACAGTGCTTACATAGAGTCAAGGCCTTTTTTGCTTCTCACACCACCCCACCAGCGAGTAGGCTGAGGGTACACAAGAAGTTGGGAAGGGACACAGCTGGGACAGCTGACCCCAACTGACCAAAGGGATATTCAATACCGTATGACGTCATGCTCAGCATATAAAGCTGGGGGAAGAAGAAGGAAGGGGGGTCATTCAGAGTGATGGTGTTTGTCTTCCCAAGTAACCATTATGCAGAATGGAGCCCTGCTTTCCTGGAGATGGCTCAACACCTGCCTGACGATGGGAAGCAGTGAATGAATTCCTTGTTTTGCTTTGCTTGTGTGTGTGGCTTTTGCTTTACCTAAACTGTCTTTATCTCAACCCATGAGTTTTCTCCCTTTTACTCTTCTGATTCTCTCCCCTATCCCACCGTGGGGGAGTGAGTGAGCGGCTGTGTGGTGCTTACTTGCTGGCTCGGGTTAAACCATGACAATGGTTAATTGACCCACATTAAAAATACATTCACTGGATGATTTAAAATCTTTTAACTATTGAAATGAAGTCCACATAAAGCCTATGACTTGTTTTCTTTGACAATGAATCCCACATTATATAGAGACAGAATTTCTCATTCTTTCTCTAGTTTCTCCATATTCTTTTTCATGTAATCTGTTGGATGACGTAAAATGGAAATGAATTTTTACTATTTAAGGAAAAAAGAATAACAATTTCTTTTTTGTTGTTCTTTTCATTTTTCAGTCAGCACTTGTTACAGCTGAATCACGTCAAATGCAAAAGCTGAAGTTCCCATAGTAACATTAACATATTCACAAGTGACAATAAAACATTTACAGTGCCTCATAGTACTGTTTATTTCATTTATGTCTTTAGTTTTCTTCATCATGTTAATCTCGTTTTAGTATTCTTATGCTATTCGCTCTCTGAGTTACATTAGTTGCTATGAAACTAATGTTGCAGATAAGGATGAAACATATTGGTACCCACAAGTATAGTATAAAATAATTTTATCTGAAATCTGAAATGTGTACTTTGGAATATGAACTCTCTCTGAAAAACTAAATAAAAAAATAATTTAAAAAAAAAAGAGACTAAAATCTGTAGTTAACACTGTATACTCCAGACCGGAACAACTGTTTTAGAGAAAAATAAAATAGAATAAGTAGTATGCATATTTTAGTAAAGTTCAAGCCTGATATGCTGCTCAGTGAGCATAACAAATCAACTTTAGCTAGAAACTGGCCTACAGAGGATCTGAGCTTCTAGAGACAATAATTTGAAGCCGCTGCTACAATTTAAGTAAAGACATTTTAAGTAAAAATAATCATACATTCAACACTAGATGCCCTAGGTTTCATCTCTGCTGGTGATGTATAATGGTAATCACAATGAAGGACACATACAATATGAAATGCAATATATGTTTGATAAAATTCTGCAAAGAGGAAGAACTTGAGACTTTTAATAGGCTAAAAAAGAACTTTGTCTAAAAATTTAACCATTTCAAGAGTCGATGTTTTATAGAATGAGGAGGAAAAGGAAACATCTCGGTGTTAGATTGATAGTGCACAATACAGAATGTTTGGGGGGGGCTGTTAATGCCAGATTTAGAGATGTGAGAAGGAAGAGTTGGATGGCTTATCTTACTACCCATCACTTAAGTTGTTGCTTCAACAGAAGCACAGAAATGACAGACTTAGACAAAAGTCAGGTTTGAAAGGGACCTCTGCAGATCAGCTAACCTAGTCTTCTCTTCAAAACTGGGACTTTGGTGAGGTTATCCATGACTCCATCAAGCCAAGTCTTAAATACTTCCAGTGAGGGAGATTCCATCACTTCTCCAGGCATCCTATCCCAACATTTGATTACCCTCAAGTTTTGTTTTGTTTCATTTTGTTTTTAATATATATAGGTTCAGTCACTTCAGGCATATATATATATATTTTTTTTTTTTCAATCTTTTCAGGCATTTTCCCTGAAGTGACTTCTTGTCTGTTGCTTCTTGTCCTGTCACTGTGCACCTTATGAAGAGTGTAGCTCCATCTCCTCCTTGACCTAAAAAATATTTAGGTCCTGGAAGACTATGATTAGGTCTCCCATGAGCCTTCTCCTTTCTATATTGAACAAATCCATTTCCTTCAAACTTTCTTTATATGTTATCCTTCCGTAGCTCTCCTTGGAACACTCAAATTTTTCAAGGTCAGTCATGAACTAGGGGGAACAAAACTGGACATAGTATTCAAGGGGGAACAAAGGTGGACATAGTATTCAAGGTGTGGCACAACAAGCACCAAGCACCAAGCAGAGAGGAATAGTCACATGCCTTGCAGTGCTGATGCAGCCCAGGACATGAGTTGCTTCACTGCTACATTTTTCAACATTGCTACACCCAGTCAGGTCTACCTCAGCATGTACTGCTGCTGGGGATTAGTCTGCCCCAGATGCAGGACTTTGCATTTCTTTTTGTTGAACCTCACGGAGTTTTTGTTGGCCCAGTCTTCCACTTTTTCCTCCTACTCTACCTTAGCTGTCTCCCAAGATGTGTACAAGAGGAGCAACCACCTCAAGTGTATGTATACAAATGCATGTAGTCTGGGAAACAAACAGGAGGAACTGGAGCTCCGTGCCCAGTCAGAAGGTTATGATATCATAGGAGTAACTGAGACATGGTGGGACAACTCACATGACTGGGGAATCGTGATGGACAGTCATAGGCTGTTTCACAAAGACAGGCAGGGTTTTCCCTCTTTTTAGAGGTGGAGGAGTTGCACTCTATATTAAGGAAAACCTCGAATGTATCGAGGTCAACTACAGTGATTGTGAGTGCTCTACTGAATGCCTCTGGGTTAAAATCAGAGGGGTCATCTCCAAGCAGGACCTTACAGTGGGCATCTGCTACCGACCTCCAAACCACAACGATAAAGCTGATGAAGCAATATTTGGGACACTAAGGCAAGCTTCTGGTCAACAGAACCTGGTGCTCTGAGTTGCAGTCTGAGCTGCACTCCTGGATTATGTTTTCCCAGGTGCAAGACCTTACACTTGTCTTTGTTAAACTTCATAAGGTTCTTGTTAGCCCACTCTTCCAGCCTATCCAGATCTTCCTGCAGAGTGGCTCTCCCTTCCTGAGTGTCTACTTCCCCACTCAATTTGGTGTCATCTGCAAACTTCATCAGGCCACATTTGATCCCATTATCCAGATCACTTATGAAGATATTGAAGAGTGTTGGTCCCAGTATCGATCCCTGGGGGTCCCCACTTGTGACAGGTTGCCAGTTTGAATAAGAGCCAGTTACCACTACCCTTTGGATGGGGCCTGTCAGCCAATTCCTCACCCATCACACAGACCATTTGTCCAGGCCATAACACATCAGTTTCTCCAGGAGGAGGCCGTGGGGAACCATATCAAAGGCCTTGGAGAAGTCAAAGTAGGCAACATCGACCACTCGCCCCATGTCAACAGAGCAGGTCACTTTATCATAGAAGGCCACCAGATTTGTCAGGCATGATTTGCCTTTTGTGAAGCCGTGTTGGCTTTTCCCAATCACGTGCTTCATTTGACTTGTGATGGCCCCCAGGAGGATCCATTCCATGACTTTCCTGGGGATTAAAGTAAGACTGATGGGCCTATAATTACCTGGATCCTCCCTTGAGCCCTTCTTGTAGATAGGGGTAACATTCACCTTCCTCCAGTCCTCTGGGACATCCCCCGATCTCCATGACTTCTCAAAGGTTATAAGAGAGTGGCCCTGCAATGACATCAGCCAGCTCTCTCAACACCCTCGGGTGGGTGGCGTCAGGGCCCATCGATTTGTAGGGGTCAAGCTCTTGTAATAATTGACATACTAACTCCTTCATCACTGATGGTGGGTCTGTGTTTGGATCCTCCTGGATTTTCGTTCCCAATGCCTGGGACCCAACAGTGTTGGTAAAGACAGAGGTGAAGAAGGTGCTGAGAACCTCTGCCTTTTCAGCATTGTTAGTGAGTGATTCACCTCTACTGTTTAACAGGGGGCCTATGTTTTCCTTCTGTTTCTGCTTGCAACTTACATACCGGAAGAACCCTTTCTTGTTATTTTGGACATCTCTGGCCAGTTCCAATTCAAGTTGAGCTTTTGCCTTTCTAACTGCATCTCTGCACACTCTGGCAATGCCCTTGTAGTTCTCAGTGGACAATCTTCCACTTCTCCATCTCTGGTATGCATCTCTCTTGGTTTTGAGCAGACCCAGGAGCTCGTGGTTGAGCCAAGGGGGCCTTTTGCTCCACTTACTTCCTTTTCTTTGATAGAGGATAAACTGGTTTTGTGCTTCCAAGAGAGCATTCTTGAAGAACTCCTAGCACTCACGGGCTCCTTTATCCTCCATGGAAGCTTCCCATGGAATCCCTCCCAACTGAGCTCTGAGTGAGCTGAAGTTTGCTATTCTAAAATCTAGAACCCTTGTCTTGGTGCTAACCTTCAGCATGCTCAGGCGGATCCTGAACTCCACAATACTGTGATCACTGCAGCCAAGGTTGTTACTGACCAGGATATTACAAAGCAGGTTTTCTTGGTTTGTGAATAGCAGGTTCAGCAGTGCCTCCTTCCTGGTTGGCACATCTAACATTTGTAAGAGGAAACAGTCCTCTGTTCCAGGAACTTGATGGATGACATGCGAGCTGCTGTGTTGTTCTTCCAGCAAATGTCTGGGTAGTTGAAGTTACCCATGAGCACCAGGTTCTGCTGACCAGAAGCTTGCCTTAGTGTCCCAAATATTGCTTCATCGGCTTTATCGTTGTGGTTTGGGGGTCGGTAGCAGACTCCTTTTTACAAGGAGTCACATGGTGAGGACAAGGGGTAACGGGTACAAGTTACTCCCAGGGAGATTCCGATTGGACACGAGAGGTAAATTTTTCACAAGGAGAACAGTCAATCATTGGAATAATCTCCCCAGGGAATAAGACTCAGCTGGACCTGGTGCTGGGCCATCTCGTCTAGATTGTGCCAGAAAGGTTGGACCAGATGATCCTTGAGGTCCCTTCCAACCTGGTATGCTATGATTCTATGATACCTCTCCCCTCAGGTTGCTGTTACTTGCAAAAAAGATGACAGTGTATTCAGTGCTGTCATGCAGATAATTTATAAAGATATTGAGTAGTATTGAACCCAGTATCAGCTCTGGAGGAACTCCACTCTTGATTACTGCCATTAACCACCATCTTCTGAATTTGTTTAACCAGTTTTTCGTACAACTTATGGTCCATCAGACCAATCCATCTTAGAACAAAGATGTCGTTGGGAGACCATGTCAAAAGCTCCTTATCCTTCCCTTCATCTGCTTAGCAAGTTGTTCAATCATACAAAGCAATCAGGCTGGTTAAGCACAATTTCCCCTTGGTAAATCCTTATTGTCCAGACTCCTTCATGTGCCTGGTAATAGCTGCTGTGAGGACCTCCTCCAGCCACTGAAGTGAGACTGACTGTTCTGCAGTTTCCTGGATTTTCCCTTTTGAGCTTTCCATACATGTACACAGTATTTATCCCCTGGTCCCAGTTGCCTCATACCTAGTGGGGGGAAAACATGCAAGGGGTGGTAGCTGATTCAGACTTATGCCTTACCAGTAGCTGATCGGCATACCTCACAGTCTCTCCAGTACTTGGCTTGAACTCCCCTGGCTAATCCAATAGTCAGTGTTCAAACAGCTCTGATCTCTCCAGTATCTAGGACAGACTCATGGCTCAATGCTTGTTTCCCAAGCCACTTATCCTACTCTCCAGCTAGTTCGTCTTGATGTCAACTAGTGCTTACATACCGACATATGTATGCACACAATATACGGGTCTCTCCAGTTGCTGGCACCCCAGATACTATGACCTATGATCCCCTCTCAAGCTGCTGGAACTTAGACCCCTGTATACACTTATGCACACAGAACAGAGTCCTTCTGCTCAGGAAAATATTCATAAATAGAGCTGGACAGATTCTAGTGATCAGGTATACAGCATGACCAGACAAGCATACTTACCAGTAGTCTGTTTATATGTGACCTTAACTCCCCTATCCTTCTATTTTCCCATGTTTGTTCCTCCCCAAGGCACCTTTACCTTTTTCTTTCCCCACTTTTTGTTTCTACCCAAAATGTACAAAGTAAGTCTTGTACATGCTCAAGATAGTCTTCCCCTGCATCCTGTGTCTGGGCAACGCTCTTTTAGTCATATGGTTTAGTTTTAGGTAGTCCTGCGAGGAGCAGGGAGTTGGACTCGATGTTCCTTATGGGTCCCTTCCAACTTGAGATATTCTATGACTCTATGATCCGATAATGAGTCTTGTACCTCTAGAGGCAGCAATCCTCTTCACTCTGTATGGTGATCTAGAGACTCTCTCCCACTCAGTCATGGTGAACAGTGTCACTCCTGTCCCATGGGACTGAGCAGCCTGTGATAGCCATGGGAGGAGCTATGGCAGTTTTCTTCATTTTCTCTGATCAAGTTATTGGAGTTCCTCCATCTGTCATTGTTCCTCTGTGCCCCTTTGTATTTGCCAAGATAGGTCTTTAATTCCATAACCTAACACTACGCACATGAGAACAATATTTCTATACTCTACTTTTGGAGTCTGTCCCCTTTACTATCTCTCATATGCTTCTTTTCCTATATTTGAGCTCACTCATTAATCAGATTGGTTTCTTTTTGTTCTGGTTTCTTGCTTAGGGGGATGGACCACTTCTGTGCTTTGAGAAGATCCTTTTTAAATATCTCCAGAACTTCTAAGTTACTTTGCCCTCCGAGACAGATTCCCATGGGATCCCTCCTAACAATTCCCTGAGAAAGTTAAAATCTCTTCTGAAGGTCATGGTTTTTATTTTGCTATTTGTCTTTCTCACATGCCTTAGGATATTAAATTCTATGATCTTATGATCTATGATCACTACAGCCTAGGCTGACATCTAGGGTAACATCTGCCAAGACTTTCTTATTTGTAAGCAGTAGATCCAGAAGACCACCAATCCTAACAACTGGCATGCCCAGTGACAGCATCATGAAGCTTTCCCTGACACACTCCAGAAATATGCTAGATTTGCCTGTACATTGTTGTGTTGATTTCCCAGCAAGTATCAGGACAGTTGAAGTCTCCCATGAGAACTAGGGCCTGCAGACCTGAGGCTTCTTTGAGTTGTCCACCTATTTTCCCCGATCAGGGGGTCTATAGCAGACACATACGATAAGGTCCCACAAAGTGATACCTCTAATTTTGACCCAAAAGCATTCCTGTCCTTTTCTCCATAGCTAGCCTCCATGCACTTTTAACTACTCTTTTCTATAGAGCCAAACCCTACTTCTCTTCTACCTTTTTTGTTGTTCCTGAATAGCTTGTAACCATCCACTGCCATCCTCCGGTCATATGAGGTATGCCACCAATTGTACTGGGGAGCTCAGAACTGGACACAGTACTCCAGGTGTGGCCTCACTAGTGACACCAGCCATGCAGCCACAGGTTGAAATGCCTGATACATCTGTTTCACTCTACACTTTTCCATCTGACTGGCAGGATGAAGCAGAAAATAACCTGAGTACCTTATCCTTTAATTTTAGCCCCCAGGACTCTGCAGTCCTGCTTGACTTTTTTCCAGGCCACATTTCATAGTATCATTTGTGCCCATGTAGAAAAGGAGTAAGAGGTACAATTCTGTGAGCTTGATGAGTCTAGGCAGTATCTCCATGACATCCTGGACCTCATCTCCGGGCAATTAGCAAAGTTCCTGAGACCCAGGGTCAGGTCAGCAGATGGGTGCCTCAGTTGCTTACAGAGGGGAGCCCCCACTACTCTAACACTCACTCCTTCTTCTTCCTGCTGGTTTCAACATGCTGAGCAGAAGCTGTTGGGCAGGTCCATGTCTGTTCTTCATCTGAATTTTCCAGCTGTGAGCACAGCTGCTATGTTGTTGCTATGGGGCATGAGCTTCCTGGGTGCCTGGTTCTGTGAATGACTGTCCTTCCCCTCTTCAAGCCTTGCTTTTGATATTCCTGTTTTGTTTGTGCTTCAAGGCCTGAGCTCTTTCACTTTCAGAGCTGCTGGTAGTATTCCACCAATTTCCTATGCACCTTCCCAGATGCAGCAAAACCTATTGACCTCTTTCTGCAGGTCTTTCACCTGGTAGCTCAGATATCCCTTCACAGCTTTTATGTTTACAATACAACAGAACTTTCTCACATTTTTATGTCCTGAATCCTTTCCTAATATATGTATAAAATGGGTTAATAAAACAAAATGGTTTTATAAAACAAAATGGTTCTATAAAACTACAAAGGATTTAAGTGTAATGGTCCTGGCACATGAATAATCTGAATTTACACTCTAAAAACTCTACTCAGCTGCCACATATCACCACAGTCATGTAGCATATATAAACTTCATACATAAAGTTCTGCAAACACAGAAATGTTTGCATCTAAGCACAACAAGAACTAACAGATCACAGCAACTATCCACAAAATTTTTGTTGGTGCATTCAGATGTGGTGTGTTTCACTTGCATTGCTCAATTTGGTAGATACTGTATGAGTTCTGATAAAACCAGAAAGTGGAATCTGAGACTACAAATCATGTAAATCATCCTCACAGAGCTGGCAGATATCATACAGGGCCTGTAGAGGTCTGTATCCTTCTGAAACAGAAACTCAAGGCCAGGCATGATATCTGGACTTCTCAAGTGTCACTTGTTATTCCATATAACTGAATGAAGACCACAGTGAAGGGGATGTACTCAATATAGTCAATGAAGTCTATCCATCTCATTGTAAAATGCTACATGTAGTAACCCAGATTGTAGAGATTTCAAGTTAAAATGAGCTCAATCCCACCTAGTCTGTGTTTCTGCTCTGGGCAAGGGGCTTGTTATTCTGGACAAGGATCTTAAAAACAGATGTCCTAGAAGCAAATTGTTTTTCCAAAAGCACACAAGAAATCTGTCAGAGATTTAAAATTTGTGTCAAATTCTGTTGATCAGAGCCTAGTTCTTCAACCCCAACCCTTTTTTTCTGGTGTTACTTTCCTTTACAACGCTACTTTTGGACAAGCATAATATTATCATCATTTGCTACAATATTATGACCATGCCATATTTTATATTTAATTCTATTGGCATACAAAATAAATTATATTTATATGTATGTAAAACACTTGACCTAATCAGTTGAGTTCTCCCTTTAATTGCAAATAACTGATCACACAATTTAGGCTGTCATGTACTAGAAATTGTGGGATTTTTTATATATTTGAAATGTACTTTTCATCAGCCTGCTGTCTATAAAGAAACAAAACCAATAACACCACGTATTTGTGCATTTCCAGAAACTCAGAAAATTTCCTGACTAAATCAGTTGGCCTCTATCTGACTGATTGCAGGTAGCAGAAAGAATCATTTATCTTTTTTGTTTCACTGTGATGTTCAAGCCCTGAACAATGCAACTGTATTTTCTATTTACTGCATGAAACACCATGTGCATTCTTCATTTTGCCAATATCCCATGTGTAAAGGCATCAGGCACCTTGCTCTTGGTCAGACGGTAAAAATGTACATTTGGCCATTTTCCTATTTTTTGGGTTGCCTGTGTTGCTTTGTGTTCTATTTTGCTTTTACTTATTTGTTCTTGAATTTGTTCCCCTGTGCCCTTGCTTTGCCATAAAATTGCCTTTACTCAAAGCAACAGCAAGCTGTGTGTTTATGTTGTATAGGTTTGACGCTGTTTTCTCTCAGTAGGCTTCCCAGCACCTGCTGTAATATACATAATCTAAGCCTCCTTTTCCTCCTGTATTGAAGTATTTTTTATTTTTGGAATGTAAGTGTCAACAGATGTGATTGAAGATAATAAGACATGGTACCACTGTGAGATTACAGTTGTGTGGGGGGAAAAAATCATGGAGAATAGATGGCCCACAGAGATGTATACTGGTTGTCCACCTGTAATCAGGATGATTTTCAGTATACTGTCTGGATTAGATGAGTAGATTTACTAGGTTAATCAAATCATTAAAAGTTAACAAAAACACTCAGATATAAGCTATAAATATAGACATTAGATGGAGGACTTTAGAATTTACTTAAACTCCAATAAAAACATTACATGACATTATGCTTTCCTGATGCAACACACCTTCACTAAACTGAATACAGCACAAGTAATTGTTCAGCAGTTCAAGAAGGCTTATGCTGTTTTAAAAACTGAAGATCAAATTCTCCCCGCTGAAGTTTAGAGACCAAAATGGTGTCTAAATCAGAAATATAGCTGTTGTAGTTTCCTTCTGTAGTTCAAGAAAGTAAACACTTCCAGGAAGCTTTGTATCTCCAAGATCAGAATCTGAACACAAGACTGAAATGGAAGAAGGCAATGGTTATGCAGAGATTCCCAGGGACTGAAGTTAAGCTTTGGAATGTCTCCCATCAAAAACACAGAACACAATGAAAGTTATGGGTAAACTCAGCCCCTCTCTGAGATACCCCAATGAGTGAATTTGGAAGAAATTAAGTGAGAAGAATGGATTTATGTCATCAGGCTTTAAGATTAAGATTCGGGTAATCTTAAATTTAAGTGCTAAATACAGGTGTCCACAATAACATAGCCATCTAAGGTCACATTTTAGACAACAGAGATATAATCAGTGCAGCAGAGTCCTTTGTGAACTAAATAACTCTCTAGATTATATTCAGCAGAGGTTTACTGAGTATGATGAGTTCTCAGACTCTTAGTCCACATGAATAGAGTTACACTGTAGACAGCTACAGTTACAAACTCAGTCCCACCCTAGGGGTGAATTTTACTTCTTACAGGTAGATTTCAACTGCTTAAACATAGGCATCTAGTGGACAGTGTAGATATGACATCCACTCAGACACAAAAGATATGGAACTGAACATGAAGGGGACCAGTGCTTCTCTGAAGCAGCAGCCAGAGGTTCTGCCAAGGAATCTGGAACTATGCCAAATATCTACATATAGGCAAAGGGAACATTCTCTACACGTCTACAGGTATAAACCTCTAATGAACAAGTTACTAAAGATTCTCCCTCATATACAACAGACAGCAATAGATAGTTTTTGGTTTCAATAATGTTGCCAAATAAAGATCCCTACCTTAGGATGAGAAGGATCACTCCCTGAAAGTAGCCATCTTTCTCCATTGACTTAAAGAAACAAAACCCCAAAAAGACTGGGGGGGTGAGCACAAAGTTAAAGCAAAACTTTGGTCATTTACATTTTGAAATAATGTGTAAAATGTTTTTCAAGAAATGGCCCTAATATTGGAATTAGCAGATATATTTGTTAGTAGTTTCCATGGATAAGATTTCTAAATCAGAGAAATTTCTCCTTCTTTCTTTTATAACTGCTGTATTTTTACACATAAAAGAATTTTGTTTCCCCAGTACTTTAGGCCATTTCCCAAACATCTGCACCTACTTTTTTTGTAATGGAATATGACTGACCCAGTGATTCTGCTCATAAGGTTTCAATAGTAGGGTCTTTCTGATAATATTATTGTCACTGATTGCAGGGGGAATGAAACACCAGATGACATGACATTGCTGAGCTCAGTTTATGAAGTGGCAGAAAGAAAGCACAGGCTGTGTCAGGAAATGCTCTGCACTCACATAGGCACATGTAGACACACAACTAGTACAGCCACAACTTTTACTCAAGAGAAAAAGTTACAGGTGCCCCACCCTAGCTTCTGGTAGCTTCTGCAGGCAGCCATTCCTGACATTCAACACAAAGGTCACTTCCTAGTTTACCTGGAAGTACATCAGACCAGGAAGTGCCTTCCTTACATATCGGGGCGGGTATTTTGTTTTAGCCACCATTTCATGACAGGGTGCTGCCTGTCATAAGCACACGTCATAACCCACGTGTTTTTGCAGGTTTTTTGGTGTGTTTGTTCTGACCTGGCAGTCATGGATCATGACACTCAGTTACTCAGCTCTTGACTAAGGCAAGATCATGATGCTCCTGTGACAATTTTTCTTTGTTTTTTTTCTTTGTTTTTTGCAGGTTTCTTTGCTCTACACACTGTATTTTATGGAATTATATCTGTACCATAGCATGTTTCTGTACTGTTTTCATCATGAACAAAGAAGAAGGGAAATAAAAGAGTATAATTATTTGATAATGTTGGAAACAAGTACAATCGATTAGGGTAGTACAGATATAGTTTAGATTTTTGTAGCTCAGTAGTTCAAAGCTAGAGGGAGTTGAAATGTCATTGCTATTGCATGCAGCACACAGCTGTTGAGATTTTGCTTTGATGAAGATACGTCTACTCAAGCTGAACTGTAGTTGAAAGTAGAAAGTAAAAATAAAAATACCATGTGATCCCAGCCTTTATTTCTGTGGGGTATTTACTCACTAAGTTCCAATTCATTGTAAATGTGACCCTCAAAATCTATCCTTAGGAGTCAGAAATGCACTTTAGACTTTGAGCTTCAGTAGGCAGTGAGAATAGGAAAGCTGTGATGATGATATTTTTCAGATATTTTCTGATGTGATTTGTTCCTGTCAGATGATAAAAAGACTTTCAGGTATGCTGTAAGTATTTCTGCTTTTCCTGGAGACAGTGGTTACATCTAGAGGAAATCACTTTGGAAACTATTTTCCATGTCTGACACATAGTCAAGAGAATTTTTGATATGCTAAAAGTGCCTCTCAAGTGTCTATGTTGTATACAGGACACCACCTACACAAACACACACACACACACAGAGAAGTATTTCACACTGTGAAGTATTTCAGAAATACTCTGTTTTGCAGCAGATTGTTCTATAGTCTTAGTGTCTAGGCACTCAGGTGTGTACGATTAATCTCTTAAGTGGGGTGAAAAATTAGGTATGCCTTACTTGGTTAGGACAGTGAAGCAAAACATTGCAAGTAACTAACTCCTCAGACAAAGTCCAAACTAAAGATTATTTTTTAAAAAGACCTTTAAAAATTATGCATTTGATATTTTCACCTTCTCATGTTATGCAAATGTTCATTATTTTCTTGGGGATTGTAGATGTTCAAACTTCATTATGTCAATTTTCTAATTTCATGAGAATCATCTTTGAATATGCCTAGTGCACTGTTTTTTTGAGTATTGCAAGGAAGACACCTACTACATAAATACTAGTAGGTAAATTACTGAAAGAAGAACCTCACATTTTAGGTCACATAGAAAAGAAACCAATTTTTTCTTTTACAGCATTTATATTTGTTATTGCATGTAACTTGTAATTTTGTAAAGAATTATTATTTTTCCATATAAATAACTAAATTAGAACACATTGACATGAAAGCTAACTCATAACACTTCAGTAAGACCAGTACTATGTCGTGGTTTAACCCCAGCCAGCAATTTAGCACCACACAGCTGCTCACTCACTCCCCCACGGTGGGATGGGGGAGAGAATCAGAAGAGTAAGAGGGAGAAAACTCATGGGTTGAGATAAAGACAGTTTAATAGGCAAAAGCTGTGCACACAAGCAAAGCAAAACAAGGAATTAATTCACTGCTTCCCATCGTCAGGCAGGTGTTGAGCCATCTCCAGGAAAGCAGGGCTCCATTCTGCATAATGGTTACTTGGGAAGACAAACACCATCACTCTGAATGTCCCCCCTTCCTTCTTCTTCCCCTGGCTTTATAAGCTCAGCATGACATCATATGGTATGGAATATCCCTTTGGTCAGTTGCGGTCAGCTATCCCAGCTGTGTCCCTTCCCAACTTCTTGTGTACCCTTAGCCTACTCGCTGGTGGGGTGGTGTGAGAAGCAAAAAAGGCCTTGACTCTATGTAAGCACTGTTCAGCAATAACGAAAACATCCCTGTATTATCAACACTGTTTCCAGCACAAATCCAAAACATAGCTCCATACTAGCTAATATGAAGAAAATTAACTCTATCCCAGCCAAAAACAGCACAGCTGTCACAGCATTACCAAGCAGTAAATGGCATGTATGTATAAGGATAGAATCCCATAGTATAAGAAACCCTATGGTAAGTTGCTTGTCACTTCACACTATTGTAAACTTCAGATACAAAATGTATGGGGATATTGAATTTTTCTTAATTCTCTTTGGTATACTTGGAGCAAATAAGCAGAGTCTTTAAAATATTTGTTTGATATCTGCTGTCAGTTTTGGTTCTCTGGAAAATAAATTGTTTATTCTAAGCTTTTGTTAAATTGTATAATTTAAGGTGCTTATGGTAACTGTAGTTCTCCATTTGTCATTTTCCATTTTTTGTTCTATCATCTTGCTTTATTTGCTTCTGCATAAGAACGAAAACTGATTTTTGAAAAGCAGAATTCTTCAATGTTAGGTTATCCTTTCCTAAGGCTTTTTCACCCATGTCGTGGTTTAACCCCAGCTAGCAACTAAGCACCACACAGCCGCTCGCTCACTCCCCCCGGTGGGATGGGGGAGAGAATCAGAAGGGTAAAAGGGAGAGAACTCATGGGTTGAGATAAGAACAGTTTAATAATTGAAGTAAAATAAAAGAGAACAGTTAAATAGGTAAAGCAAAAGCTGCGCACGCAAACAAAGCAAAACAAGGAATTAATTCGCTACTTCCCATCGGCAGGCAGGTGTTCGGCCATCCCCAGGAAAGCAGGGCTCCATCACGCGTAACGGTTACGTGGGGAGACAAACGCCATCACGCCAGATGTCCCCCCCTTCCTTCTTCTTCCCTCAGCATATATACTGAGCATGACGTCATATGGTATGGAATAACTCTTTGGCCAGTCTGGGTCAGCGCCCCTGGCTGTGCTCCCTCCCAGCCCCCCGTGCACCGGGCAGAGCATGGGAAGCTGAAATGTCCTTGACCAATGTAAGCGCTACTTAGCGACTATTTAGCGGTACTTAGCATCGACATTGTTCTCAATCTAAACCCAAAACACAGCCCCATACCGGCTACCAGGAAGAAAATTAACTCTATCCCAGCTGAAACCAGGACAACCCAATATCAAAATAAAAATCATCCTAATTGATTGACAATATATAGTTATGACTATTTTGGAAGGACTGTATCAACACTCACTCCACTACATTTCATTTTTTAAAGTTTTTCCTTCTCTCTTTATTACTTTCCAGTGAAGGAGTAGAAGAGGGATGTAGAAACTGATTTTTTTACCTCATACATCTTTTGATGGGGAAAATGGGGACTATGCTGATAGGGATCAGATACAGTCCCAGAAAGACTTATTAATGTTACCATTTCTCTAGAAGGCAACCTGAAACTGTTCCTATCCCAGCATAAGCTCATCCAGACCATAACCCATCAATGCCTTAGCCTCATGCTCCCCCTTAACCATTTTATACTGGTAACTCTTTCTTATCAAAGTTTTTAAAAAAAAAAAAGGCATATGAAAGAAGAACAAAGGAAAAAAAAAAGAATGAAAAAGAAAAAAATGAAAGTGCAAGAAAAAGAATGGAAAAGAAGAAAAAGTAAACAAACTTTTCAGATTTGTGATTATTTTCAAAAACTTAATTTGAAATAACAAATGTATTTAATGTAAAATCTTTAGCTTTTTCTCTGTATTTCTGTGATGGAATAGTTTTAATTTCCTATATCAATTACACAATATTTTTAATTAACAATGTCTTCTACCTTTTCTAAGCCAACCTGTGAGTGGAAATTGAAGAAGGAATTAAAAAAGACAGGGCAATTTCCAAAGCAGAGATTCCCAAGAGGACACAATACTAAAGTCCTGCTGGAATGTTGATTTACTTGTTCACAGAGACTTGTTCAAATGTAAGACTTCAGACAGAATAGGTCAGAGAAGGCATGATGCATGGCCGTTGTACAGATTTTACATCAAGTACCACCTTGATCTCTTTATCAAATGGAGACATTTTCACACTCAAATCCAGGTAATGCTTTTAGTTTTGACTTTATTTCACAGTATTCTTCCAAGTTTGCATTTTGGAAGTTGCACAGTAGCTGCCTCTGCATGTTAAGCATTCGTGGGTGGGAAATCTGTAGGATCATTTGTCAAAAACCACACTTAGATATGGTTTTGTTTTGGAATGCAGGAGAACTCCAACATTTAATCTTAAGCAGCTGTAGGCTGAAGATATTTTCTCCTCCTACTCTCTAAGCATTGAGGGAGACAGTCCACTGCTGAAAATACCCACTCATTCTTAATATTAGTAAGAATACTCTTAGTAGAAATTAATTATAGTAAAATTAAGTATGATCAAGACAATTCAAAGGTGGAGTTTCTTTTTAAATTATTTCACCAAATGAATTGTGTTAATATATCAGAGAACAGATAAAATAGATAATTGTGTCAGTTTATACAAAGCATGGTTGTCCTACAGCATCTTATTAAGTATTCTACAGAAGGATTTCTTTCTCTTAGACATTAGAAAAGCATAAGAAAGTGCAGAAGGGTCAGTATATAAGAGGCAGCACAGAAAATATTTCTACAGCTGGAAAGTGTTCTGATCTGACAATGACATCTAATTTATAAATGAGGAAATCTTAACAGAATTGTAATACATTTCAAGCAAGTATTAAGAAGTCAGGTATTGACCATCCAGTCACCAGAGAGCCTCTGCAATTCAAGTTACAATAGTCATGTGAAACATTACACAGATGATGGGCCCCCTTTTAGACATGGAGTCAAGGTGACAATTCAGGTGTTTAAGAAAGCATTGTCCAGAAGCATGGACATCACCAGAGAGATGGTCATAAACAAACTGTAAAAAATATGGTATGATGCTCAGGAAAGCTGCTTATAAGACATTGTAATGACCTGGAGTCATGGTATTTGCAAAGAAAAATAACTTTGTGAAGGGAAGCTGACTTGAGAAAATGGAAAGTCTGTCAAAGATTCATGGGCACACAGAATGATCTTAAAGAGATAACATACAGAAGCAAATGGGATGACCACAAAAATCTTTGCACTTCTCATTGAGTAAGCCTCATGTGGTAAAAGACAGACTCTCACTGCTTTTTCCTGCTTAGCTGCTTGAAACTGTATCAAAATTTTGAGAATTTCTGTGAGGAACTAAGCAGTCTCATTTCTCACCGATGTCAGTGGGAGTTAATGAGGCTCAGTGCCATGGAGGATTGTAGCAATAAATGACTGCAGAGAACTTATTCTTTTTTACTTTCTTTCTTTTTTTTTTTTCCTATTTTTCGATGGGGTTAGGAACATTCTGCAAGCTTGGAAGTTCATAACCAAGAATTTATCTAGACTCATATAATAATCCTAATTAACATGCTATTTTTTCTATTAAATCCATAAGAACCCCCCACTTCTCTGATTAAAACTAATTGTCTGGAGCTGCTAGTGTTACCTCCATATTAAACACAGTACATTTTACATTCAGCTCATTATATGATTAAGCCTGAAAGAATTTCACTTGTTTTGAAGTAGTACCTGGTATCAGTAGGATGTTTTGCTAACTGAATGATCCAGCAACAAAGTGTGGCATAGTGAAATTTTGTACTCTAAAACCTTAAAATCTCTGCAGAAACCATAGCAAATAAATTTATTTTAAAAGTACATTTATTGAGAAATGAACATGAAACCACAATACAAACTTTTCTTATTCTATTCATAGTAAATAAGTTACATAAATATTATCATCTAAACTTTTTTAAATAAAATATAATGCAATACTTTTTTCGTTAAATTCTGCTATTTAACACTACCACTTGGCATTTCTATTGTGCAATTCATCCAAGGATATAAGAATGCTTTAGAAACTGGAATTAATTAAACCCACAGTAGTCTCATGTGGAGGGAATGGAACAGAGGAGTCATTTTACATGTGATCTAAAAGCAAACACCTTTGTGGTGAAATGTGCCAGCTCTTTAAGACTTCATAGCATCATTAGGCAGTAGATTAAGACAAGAGTGATTAATATTCAACTAAAACTACAGAATTAATGTACTTAGGTAAAAATTGCTTACTTGTATTGTGGTTTAATCAAAGCACTAAAAACAAGTCATAAAATTCTCTGTAAACCATTTATTCATTCCTTCAGCCTCTGGGTAGACAACCAATCTGCAGAAGGAAATCCCCTGAATTTCTAACTCTTCTTATTGCTACTACTTATTAAGGTACATTATAACTAACATATTGGACTATTGTAAGGTAATAGTAGGGAAAACATTTTCTGCTTTCTAGTTTCTGTACTTAAAACATTCTACAGAAAGTTAATTCCTTTATAAAAAGGCTTTCTTCAGTTCTATATTAATGCCATCTATCTGTGGTTGTTTGATCTATCATGTTGCAGAATGATTTCTGTTTTAATTAATCTCTGATAAAAAGAAAAAAAAAATCCAACACAGCTGTTCACTTATAGAAAAGCCAAAATTTCCTTCATTTTGGACAGCAATTCAGTAACAACTGTTGTGGAAACAGCAGACATTTTCAAGATATCATAAGAGCATTCTGTGTCCTAATCAGAGTGAAATAAAGAAACATACAGAGCTCAATATCATGAAAGTGTAAAAAATCGTCTAGTTTAAAAGCCTAAGTATGATAGAGAATTAAAAAATATCTCCCTGGAAACGTAGTATGTGGTGATTTGTTTTGACAGAGGACCACCTTTGAAGATTACATTCTGCAGCCAGACACATGTGGGTCAGCAGATTGAATGACCTTGGCATATGATTTTTTGCACAATTTGGTATGTTTATATTTAAGTAATACAATTTCAGCTCCTTACAAATATCTTAATGTTTAAATGACTTAGTTGCCTGAACTTATTTCCAAACACTCATAAACCCCAGATTTTGAAAAAAATATCCTGTTCTATTCCAGTCCCTACTTTATTGTCTTAGCCCTAACAAGTGAGCAAACATAAGCCTGCTTTGTGTTCCTTCTACTCATTCATTTTAATTAATCTCACAAGACTGCAGTTTTGAAGCACACATTTTTTTTTTTCTGTGGAGTAAGGGAAGAGTTATCATTTCAGTTTTATAAATGAAGGAATTGGAAGCCTGAAACTGGCCAATATTCTGTAAGAATTTAACATAGGTGCTAGAAGACAGAAAAGAATCTCCTGATACATATTTTAGACTTGCTCAAAATCTGTTTGCTCTTATGTCAGATGAAATGAAGAGCATGAGGCCTGAGAAAATGTACTTCATGATCAATCAAATTGCAAAAAGTCAGCACAACAGATCTAGAGATGGGGAGGATGAAAAACAACATGCAATTTTGGATGATTAAAATGATAGTGAACAAAAATAAAACACATAAGGGCTTTGAGTAACCTGTAAATATTTGTACAATAATGACTTGAATAAAGGATTAAAAGAATTGACAAAATGAATTTTCTGGACAAAAGCCACAAAAAATGCCATTCGTTGAGAGAGCTTAGAATCCTTTGTCCCCACCTCAGACCTCAGCACTTCTTTTTGTGTTGTCACTATGAACATTTTGCTTGTATTAAAAAAATAAAGTATATATATTGCCTCTAATATCACAGTGTAAGCATACACACAAGGAATAACAGTAGGCCATCTATACATTATTTCAGGCTAACACCAATCTTCTTAAGTATGTAAAAAGAAACTATACTGTTCACCTCTAAGATATAGACAGAAGTATTGGTGAGCATGAGCATTCAGTTTTAGATTGTTGGCTCGGTAAGTCATGAGGTGGAAGAATGTAATGTATAATCATGCTGATCATGCTGGGAAGATGATTTGGTTTGTGCTTTGACAACAGCTCAAGGCTCTGTTACCCTAAAATAAACTGGACTCTCTTTTCAGAGAATATGTGGTCACAATCTGCCAGCTTAGTAAGAGATACAGGACATCATCTCCTTGCCCATTTTCTTCTGGGACACACTCTTCCTTACACTTTTCTCCATGGGATGGGACTTTCTCTCTCCAAGCTTTTTCTTTCACACACTCACCAATATCATACACACACATTCGATCCAAGTTAAATCTCTACCTATGTCTCTGCCCTGGTTGAGAGCATCAGTGACAGTGGAGAAGAGGGGATGGCTGGAATGGTAGATAGGACCTCCAACACCTGTTGGTTAGGAAGAGGAGGATTCAAAGAGGCTACAATTCTCCACTTCTCTTGGCATCTTGAAAGGATGGGGGTAAGAGGCAGATGACAGATTTATTGCTCTCTATTATCTCACAGTGGTGCATTCTGTGATTTGGTCAGGGTTTTTTGGGGGGGGTGGATGTCTCATTTGAGCCTGCACCTGGAACCAACAAAACAGTTTTGGCACCTCCATGTTCAAATATCATGAGATGTGTCCTAAATTAATCTCAGATACTTGGGGAAGAAGTAGTGGAACCTCAGTTGAAAAATTAGTTGTGTTAGGTTTCCCTCTAAGGGGAGAAAAGAATTGAAAGGTCTTCTGAGAGGATGACTCAGCCTACTGTTACACTCAAAATCCTGTTATGACCAAAAGGGAGCACACACCATGCATATGGAACCAAAACCTCAGTCAGTCCAATTAACATTTTAAAGAGAAAGACCTTGCTCCAGCCCCTGGCAGGCCACTGCTGCCATGGGGGCCACACTGCTGCAGGGATGGAGGAGATGGAGTCAGAAATCAGAATTATCTTTTCCATTTACTGTAGTCGGAGAATAGGACAATGCCCTCCTAAAATCCCACAGCTCTGTGCCCAAAGTTAGGTGGGATTAATCTAATATAAAGTGTCTTAAAATCTTGTGGAAGGGGTGTGTTTGGGGTATTTATTTATTTATTACTTTTTTTACTTCTGTTTAAATTA
Source organism: Theristicus caerulescens (assembly GCA_020745775.1). Taxonomy (NCBI): domain Eukaryota; kingdom Metazoa; phylum Chordata; class Aves; order Pelecaniformes; family Threskiornithidae; genus Theristicus; species Theristicus caerulescens. The sequence goes on along the minus strand of CM036559.1, from coordinate 79,626,961 downwards.
TTACATTACATTTAAAATGTCCTTTCTAGTGGCTATGAAGTACCATGAAGGTTAGACAAGTTATTTACATTTTCAAAGGAAAGCTGAATTTACTATGGCTCCACAAATTGGGCTGTATGGAAAATGAAAATGATGAGAATTTTCTGTCCTTGAAACTAGGGAGATTTTACTCAATATCTTCGCTGTGAGTAAGTATTTTAAAAAAACACTGCAAAACTTAGAAGAAAATTTAACTGGCATAGCTAAGAGCTTAGCATATGTGTTTGTCACTGTTTTTTCGCCTCCCCTCACGATAATTGAATGCTTAACCAAGCAAATTTTGTGTTCAGTTATCACACATGTGGTATGGAGTAGTATTAAATCATATATACAGAACCTTTCCTTGGAAAGCTGGTTTTGATTTTAGTCCTCCCATAGGCTGTGACAGGTGAAGAGAGATATTGAGAACAACACATGAACAGCTCAGGCTCCCACCAGTGGAGTCTCCTGAGCTCCCCTTGCTCTGTTGCTAAGGAACAGGACAAGCGTACAGCTGCTGCTCCTCTTTCTGAAAACCACAACATCTAAAATGTGATTAAGAACTGTCTGTTTTCATGTTGAGGAATCATAAGTTTTAAAGCTTCAAGCCCAGCATTCTCTGAAGCATAATGGAAAAAGGAATAAATTAAAGACAGGGGAAAAAAATCTTACTAAAAATGTCTCAGGCAAGCTGCTGCTCTTTTAGTTTAGAGCTATGTATAAATACAGCTATTTATAATCTGCTGCTGCAATCATTATGTCAGTAAATTCAGTGCAAAACTCTTTGCAAATAGTGCTGTGACTCAGAAGATACAGAATTTTTGTCAAGGGCAGGCACTATACAACTTGGATCTCCCTTATATCTTTGAGAGTTTTGTGACTCTAAGAGTCATTGGTCTCCAAGCTTGCAATTATGAAGGGCATAAGTAATACTATGGCCTATTATTATTGATACTTAGAATATATTATAAATGAAAATCTCCTCATACTGTCACAGTACTGACCCAGAACTTTCCCTGCTTCATATAGCTCATGATTTTGAAAAGATGTAACAGACAGTTAGGCTGATATATAGGTTTGTAGTTGGAAAGAAAGGTCACAGTAAAGCTGAGACTTTTGCCTAAGTTCATATTCTCAAACATGGGATTATAGATAGGACTTTTCTTATAAAGACGGCAACATCTACAGCTTCAAAGTAATGACAGCATTCCGAACATAACAGCACCAACGGCATTAAAAAAAGAGGGTGCTGAAGATACAGGTTCCTTCATAATTCTTACACTGGAGTGTGAGAGACGTTTTCATGTTGCATATACAAAGTCTGAATTATTATATACATACATATAAGGCAAAATTACGTTGTGTCTATATGGTTGCTTATATATGCGTTTGTGTGCAGGTATAAGAAAATACATGCACATATGACTGTTGTACAAAGACACCAGTTTATAGCAAGCTAGACTTAAATTCTTCTACAAGGTAACTTACCTTTGACAAGTACTTCCGGGGGGGGGGGGGGGGGGAAATGTAAGCATAAGCAGTAAAGGGAACATCTGAATATGCAACAACTACTGAAGTGCTTGGCATCTGTATCCAAAGTCAGATCCAAGCACTCCAAATGTTGTTTGAAGAGAAAAGCAACAAGGCTGTGTTTGTTAACTCCAGAATACACGTGTCTCAACAAAGCATCAGAGGTCAGATGAACTCTTAAATGTAATATACACCAGGAGCACCCACTCTTAAAGGACTGTGGAAATGGAAGAATCACAAACAAGTATTAAACAAGGGCAATGAGATTTACACAGGCACAGACACCACATTTCATCTCTGGTTTTGTTTCCTTTATGTCAAAAAGTATCTTCTTATTTATCCAATTATTCTGTTGGAGCTGCATTGAAGATAATATCGATGAGCAGCTACAACTGTCTACAATAGTGTTTTGGTAAGGATCAAGAGTTTGGTTTTGAAGCAAATCTCTTTATCATACCACTTACTGTGCTTGGTTTGTATCATCATGGAATGAACACTGTGCTTATGAGCTGGATTTCTTCTGGATGTAATTAAGCTAGAAGATATCCAGGAACATATCTAGTCACAAATGAGCATTGAGTCTGTGGAATAATCCAAAGTTACTTCTGATATAAATAAATACATACTTACATACATAAATAAATAAAATATTAAAGGTATTTAGTGTAGACTTCTCAAGACAACATATTTCACTCTGTGTCTGTTTCTACCAATCTACTTTACCTGCTACTGCAGGTGTAGCCTATAAGGATCAAGTAAGTTCCCCTGTAAAGTACCAATATTTTTTATGGAAGGTCAGTCTAGGTATTATATATACAAGTGGATTTACAGTCATAAAACAAGTTAATGAAGTAATATATTCCAGTCTGTAAAGTTCAATAATGTCTAACACCAACTAATGATCTGGTCCTTATATGATTTTCTATGCATCAGGTGCAGCAATCAGTTTCCTCGAATCCTTCAAATAAACCAGCTTTGAGAGTTGTGTTGTTTTTCTAAGAGATTAAAATGGACTTTTTTATGAGGATGAATGAAAGTTTTTTTTCTCTTTTGTTTCTGCAAATTTGATCTTTCAAATCTGAATGCTAATTAGTTCTAAAAATCACAAAAATATTTTTTCAAACATGGTTTTATACTCAATACATCTAAGAAATTACTGTCATTTCAAACAGTCCTGCTGAAACAATAGACCAAAGCCAAAGTAAATAGTACCAGCAGATGAAAAAACCTTCTATAATGAATTTGCTTGAAAAAAGGAGTAAATGAAAGCATTCTTGACCTGAACACTAATTTCTATTTCTTCTATGCATAAAATAATGCAAAGTCAAAGCATCTCTCACACTGAAATGTTTTTTTAAGGACTGAACTAATGCATCTTTTAAGAAATATCATTAGTTATGTTATTATAGATGTGTTAGTCTTCTCTTTGTGATTCTGTATGGAAAGGCAATGAAGTGTGGGTGACTTTTCTTCCTTAGGACCTCATCTGTGTACTGTATAGCCACATGCTGCACAGTAATGCCATGTGAACATTATTTCATATGTAGAAGCACATCAGTCTTCCTCTACAATTCTTGATCAGGGAGCTATCTTTTCTAATGAGATGCTGATGGGTTACAGTTTGGGTTGGTATGGACACTGAATAATGGGGCATATTGGCATATTTAAAGATACTGTTAAATAATTTTTTCCCCCTAATCTTAATCTTGCTTTGGACTAATTTGCTGCTGTTATAATCTGTTTAGACATTTCTTTGTCTTGGAAGCCAAACCACTTTGGATCTTGGAGAAGTAAAGAGGACTCAAATTGCATCTGGTCTTGCATACATTTTATGAGAAAGCAAGATCTATAATAGAAAGGCTTTATAGATTTGCAAATTGTCTCAAATTTTTCTCATGAATATACTGAAGTGCCATTGATTATGGTGATCATTCCAAAAGCAAGAAGTAGGAGACAAAAGACATAGCAACGCCAGCTGGATTGAAGTTGCTAGAACTGGCTCACTTCTGAGAGTGTACAAATAATTCTTTTTTAAAGATTATAGCAATAGAAATGTTTCCTCTACATGTTAGGAAGCTCCAACAGATGACATTTTTCTCCAAAACATTCACATGGGTCCAAAAAAGTCTTTTTAAATGTAATCTAGACACACTGATGAGCTGTTAGCACAGTACAGCTGATCTTTAATATCCTGACATGTTGACAGATTTGGAAATGAAGTTAAAGCCCAAACACACTTATGTTTTGTGTCTGCCAGGACCACAGATGACTCCAAGTGTAATGTACTAATAACTGGATACCTGCAGTGATCCTTCAGTGTAAAGTTCTTAGCAGTGAAACAACATGTGGAAGAATATATCTAACATCTTTCCTCTGATATTGGTTACATGTATAGATAGATCAATTGCAGATCAACTGCAGGTCAACTAAAGTGTTAGTTTTGCCCAGGAGTGCAGAATCTCTAATACATTTTTAAATTGTCTTTTAATAGGGCTTGGCATCCTGTTACTGTATGCCATAGTGCTGAAAATACAAAATTAGTGAACATTAAGAACATTTCGCATTTTACAGGATAAGGCCTCAATCACTGTTACTATTACTTAATTACTTATTACTTAATTATTACTCATTTGCTACTTTGACCGTATATTTACCACATATTTACTACATATTGACCAGATATTTGCTAATAACTATTTTTGTCTTCACTTTCAGTAAGTCAGGTTTCTACTTCCATGTATGAATGTGGCTGAAAATCTGTTGGTCTATTAATTCAAGATCAGTGTGTTTCTAGGCATTTCTTGGCAGTTTGCAGTTTACCAGCATGTTGGTTATCAGACTCAACAGTCTTACACCCATCAGTATGTAACGTCATGTAATTCTGCAGGTTTCTCTAACTGATACCTTTTGATTAAATTGACACAGTGGTTTTACTGTATTTTCAGACAGAGATGCATTGCTTTGACTTGCTGATTATGTAGCTGCTGATAAAGAAGTTCCACTTCAGCAGTTTCAGAATCAATAGCAAGAAAGGCAACTGCATGCCATATGCTTTCTTCTTAATTTATTACTTTCCTTTTTGGTATTATTGCAGTCTAGGGGCTCCCTAGACATCTAACATGGTAGTTTTTGATTTTTTAAAATGTCAGACCGCTGCCAGGACACTGTTTGCATGTGTTTACTATTGTCACTTTGGTTGGATAGCAATAGCAAAAGAAAACCTGGAGAGAAAGCATTTTCCCCTCATTGATTTTTGATCTGAAGGGTCCATGCAGCGCAGATCTGTTATCCATGAAAAATATCAGCCGGCATATTCACTGATTGCTCTTACTAGCAAAGAACAAATTCATTTTCCTGAGAAATAGTTTGTATTTTGCAGACATATCTTCAGTTTCATGTGTTGCAACATAAAAGCTTTCCCTGTGCCTGGAAGTGAAAAACCATATCTACAGATGTTATAGAATCCAAATAATTCAAAAACACCTTCACCTACTCTTGAAGATCTCTTTACAGTTACATAAACTGATTGCATAATCCAGCTGCTGTCAGTTTCTGTCTGGGTCTTGTCAGAAGTGTTTCTCAATGTACCTACTTTGATGGAACCTTTCTATTTCTTCTCTTCCTTTCTTCTTAGATGACACTGGCACTCTCAGTAAGCCTTGATAACCCCTTTAACTTTAAATGAACGGAAAAGTCGTAGATGTTGGGGAGAGGAACAGGTACCAGGAAAGAAAAAATGTTTAAGCTCTAATTGAAAATATTTAAATCTTAAATAATATAAATAGCATATGCGGTGTTTTCAGACTACCAATTATACGTACAATCAAAAGTGCTGTTAATGAGATCTGAAAAATAACATCCATTATGAGAGATGTTGGGAAGTATCCTGTTCCTCACCCGTCCCTAGATTCTGTGAATCTCTGCATATTTATTAATGTTTTAAACTTTTAGTTATTGAAAAAAAATCACTTGATAGCATGACAAAAGAAGTGGTACTTGTATCAATCAAGACAAAAGATTTTTATTTTAGGGGAAAAAATGAATATGTAGAGATACACTTTTAAATTCAATCCTGCAAGTAATTTTGTCTGTGGCACTTTTTGCTGTGATCAGTTTCTACGCAGGTAGTTGCAGGTATATAAATTGTATTCAAAATTATCTTAAGCAAAAAGGCTTATTTTGACCACACTTCAGTGCCGTGAACTGAAACAGAATTGAAACTGACTATTTCTTCGTCAGAGGGAACAAAACAAAATGTTCAAATAAAGTATCAGAACAGGTAAACAGAACTATTAGTTTATCAGTGACTTAAATAACTGAATATTATCAGGTATGAAAACCTAACTGATAATCCATGCAGATGATTAGCTGTAAACAATCAATATTAAATAGTTGATCAAATAGAAATCATTTGGAAATCTATTTTAAAAAAACCCCTAGCCCTAGCTGTATTGGACATGATTGATTCTTTGCATGTCAGATAAATCTAAGCAAAAATACTCTGATCAAGGAAGTCTGAAGGATATTTTGTGAACAGTATCTTCCTTCTGCACTCCTCACAAGATGAGACTGATTCATCAACATGCCTTGTACTCAAAGACATAGATTGGTAATAAATTTAGCAATTTCAGTGTCAGCAATCATTAACCTAAAAGGTTCTTCCAAAGAAAGTTAGATAGATATCTGGTCCAAAATCTTTGTATTATTACACTTACTAGATTGTGACAATCCCTTAGATTTAAAGGGCAGGAAGAATGTAGGAGTCTTTTAGGCAAAACAAGAGGAAGTATTGCCTATTCAGAGCCAGGATCAACAGTTCAACTGTGCGCACCTTCAGTCTCTTCTAAAAATGGGCATAAAGTAGTCCTTTCAGCATATGTGGAATACAAATATAGATATATTAAACATGCCATTGGATTTGATGTTGTTGTAGAATGTATTACATAGACTGAAGAAGACGGTCTTCCACCTTCACATGTGATTGATAAAGGGAAACTACACAAAATTTGATTTCTGCTCTTCATCCGGATCACAAGTATTGTCTTTTTTTCCTGGAGTCCCAGAGGCATCGATACTTGTATTTCTGTTTAGACCTTGTTTTTTTAGTGTCCTCCTAGGTAATCAAAACCCAGCTGCAGTTCCAGCATCTGCAGATCCCTGCTTCACAGACAAGTAGCTCAGCACAGCTAGGGGACTACATTCTCTTGAAATTATCTTTCAGATAGAATCATAGACTCATACAATCATAGAATGCTTTGGAACAAAAGGGACCTTTAAAGGTCATCTAATTCCCCCACCCTGCAATTGGCAGGGACATCTTCAACTAGATCAGGTTGCTCAGAGCTGTGTCCAACCTGACCATGAATGTTTCCAAGGATGGGGCATCTACCACCTCTCTGAGCAATCTGTGCTAGTGTTTCACCACCCTCATCATAAAAAATGTCTTCCTTATATCTAGTCTGAATCTACCCTCTTTTAGTTTAAAACCATTATACCTTCTCCTATCACTATTGGCCCTGCTAAAAAGTCTGTCCCCATCTTTCTTATAAGCCTCCTTTAAGTATTGAAAGGCTGCAATAAGGTCTTTTCACGAGGCTGAGCAACCCCATCTCTCTCAGCCTTTCCTCATAGAAGAGGTGTTCCATCCCTCTGATCACGTTTATGGTCCTCCTCTGGGCCCACTCCAACAGGTCCATGTCTTTCCGGTGCTGGGGACTCCAGGGCTGGACACAGTACTCCAGGTGGGGTTTCATCAGGGCAGAGTAGAGGGGCCGAATCACCTCCCTTGCCCTGCTGGCCATGCTTCTTTTAATGCAGCCCAGGACAGGGTTGGCCTTCTGGGCTGTGAGCACGCATTGCTGGCTCATGTCGAGCTTTTCAACCACCGGTACCCCAAAGTCCTTCTCCACAGGGTCGCTCTCAATCCCTTCATCCCCCAGCCTGTATTGATACCAGGTCATGTATTCCCTTGAACAGACCTAAGGAGGTGGTAAACTGAATTTTAAATGTATGATGTAGAAAAGCAGGGAAACAAAACTCATTCCCCTACTTACTGGGTATTTTTATTTCTTGTTCTTTTGAATTTAAATCAAAGACCTTTGAATTTAGCACAAAAGAACTTCAGGAGCCTCAAAGGTATTTTTCACAGTAAGAAAGTGTTTCCTGTCCTTCACTAGCTTGTAGAAGCCCCTACTGATTCTTTTAATGTTATAATTATTACCTGAAAATCTAATGAATTTAATAGTGCTGTATTATCCATGCTCTATTATGCATATAATTTAGTTTTTATTTATACACACTGCCAATCTTATTTAGTGTGCTGTGTAATTCTTCTTAGAAGCATAACTATCAGGGAAAGATCATGAGGTAGTATATATTATTGAGTATACGTTATGTATTAAGCAGATATAATGTTCCCTATATGCTCTATACAGACCAGAAGTCTTAGAATACAGATTCTCACTAACTAGATTAAAGAGCTTAAAATCAATATGTTGAAAATTAGCTGAGAGTCTAGACAACAGAAATTGACATTATAGGCAGCACCACACACTATTTCCTGTTGTCTTTAACATGTTTAAAGGATTTTAAAGTGCTTGAAAGTTTACTAATTCTGCTTACAAGGTGGATAATGGTCCATAAAATAAATCTTTTTGGTTCAGCATTTACAATAGAAAGTTAAAAAGACCATCCTTATATCTCACATAGAGACTGCAGATTTTAAATTCTTCCAGAAAAATAGGAAAATGTCCAAACTGAGTTTAAAAAGTGATACAGAACCAGGGGAATAGAAAGTGTCTAACTGGAGCCAATTTTTATCAATCCAGTGTCATACACTGACATATTCCAAAATATTATACATCATAGAATAAGAGGGTAGAGAAGTTGACACAGTGGGGCTGTTTGAACCACAATAGGTGAGGAAAATAATGTTTTGTCTATATAGACAATGATTTTCATAGTAGATTTGTGAGTAGAGGTGCATGAACTACAGTATAGGCACAGAGAAGATAAGCGGCTCATCCAAAATTAGAATTCACTCTCTCCTGGTTTGACAAGTCAGATAGATACATTTGTGCTTCTTGCAGCATACCTTAATCATCTACCATATGTAAGAATCTCTGATTTCATTCAGGTGGACACTGAAGTGAAAATACATCTCTTATGTCATGCACATGTATTACTAACAGGCTGCTTCTTATGTTTCAATTTGAAATCTTACTGAGCATTTCCACTTCAACCTTTACTTATTTTAGGTACAATGTTCAGTTACACAGTAAGGTAAAGATCAGTATGGGCAGCTTTATTTTCAATATTTTTATATACAGTAAAAAGGCAAAGTCTAGAGTTTGCTGTTTATACAATTTGAAAGTTCATTTAAACTTCTTTCACACTGTAATTGTGTCCATTTCCAGGAATTCCTCTCATGTTTTGACATCTTGTCAGATGATTGCTCTATAAATATACCAACTTGATGGAAGCTGGTTTTCCACCCCCTGAAACCAATCTTTTCATGTTGGTAAGTTCAGATTCTGCTACCTACACATCACTTTTCTTTTCATGTGGTTTTGCTGATGGCATTCACTGTTTAATTGAATTAAATAGACTTTTTAGATTAGTACTATTTTTTAGATTAGTATTTTGTAGTAGATATAAGAAAGCTATTTGAAGGAGTTCAGTCATTAATGGTGATATTCAATTTGAGATTCAGAAACCTAATGTCAGAAGCTTGATTCAATTTCCCACTTGATATGTGCATTTCCATTTCCATTTCTAGTTCCACTTGAGATGCTCTGTGATATTTGAAAGTCCAGTGGAGGCTGGCAGGTACAAGAGAGGACCTTTGGGACCTCTACTCTACTTCTGGGGCTTGATTCAGCTGCTGGCAACTGGATGTCTAGAGTCACTTGCAAAGTCCTCAAGTATTTTAACTGTATTGCAGATGCTTTTCCAGCTTTGCGTGTCTCTCTAGGAACAGCAACTAGGAACTAGACTGACTAGAAAATCTCTACTCAGACCCACCTCAAAACTTTGGCCTCCTTGGTCTCCCTTCACATGTAGAATCAAAGTAAGTTAAAATTTGTAATCGTTGTTACAAATGAACAAACATATCTTTGAATGAGATGAACACGGAGCTTTCCCAGACTGCATCCTACTATTATGCATAATATTGTTCTTTTATTTTAGGAAGTCCAGTACTTTGATTAAACTACTGCTCTAATGTATAACACATCATTAATAGAAATGTTTTGACAACAGTTTGTTTAAAGTTAATTTGGACGAAACATGCACATGATTTTATGTATCGATTTATTTTAAATAAAGAAGCCTTAAACAACTCATGTATGTCAATGAGTGAGTTCTAAACAACTATTTAAAAATGTTCATTGCTATCAAGAAGATTGATTTGGAAAAAACAAAACTTCATAAAGAAAGGAGCAAATTTTCAACACAGTATTTATTGTAGTAAATACGGCCTATTTTCCACAGGAAATCTCAAAGACAAAAGTTAATATCTTGTTTTGTTTTTTGGTTTTTTTTAAATAATAATATGGCTATTTTTTTTCTTCTTTCATTTTCCATAAAGTTTCCCTTCTGAGATAATTTAAAGAAAGGCCAGCCAATAATCTAATCAATACATTTTAGAACTACATGTAAAAGGGAAAGAATAAAACCTTTTTTTGGTGAATCAATTTCATATTACATCGCTGAGTTGATAGATTATTATTCTTCAGAAACTATTTTTATAAACCACAAAGGGTAGTTTTGTTACCTTACTCTAGTTCTCATTTATGTATGTTTTAGAAAATAATACTGGCAGCTATGGTAAATATACTTTAAGTATATTTTAATGATTTGTTCTAAATCTACAAATTAAAATGTCTTTATGTTAAAAAAATCTGATCTAAGTTTTCTCATTATTTAAGGGTAATAAGCTTCAGCATTTTAGAAGTTCATTTTGTGCAACTATTTAATGTTAATATTAATGCTAATGCTAATAGTAATAGTAATGATAATGTATCTAAATTTGACTTTCTAACAGTGATGATATCATTTGACTCCTAGGATGTACCTTTTCCTCTCTTCTATGTCTAGTTGTACTAATGGCCATTCAGGTTCTGAGTTTTTGAATTGGCTGTTTTTGAAAGCTACTTGTTCTGTTATTTGTCCCAGACATTTAATGATGGGAGCTGGGAGGGAGGAGGAAGAGAAAAAGATTAGAAAAGCTCTTTGCTTTTTATTTGTTAAAAGTTTGTGACTCTAAGGTACCTCTCCTTATGTAGCTGTTAGTGAGAACATTTTAGGGCCAATTTTCATGGCAAAATAGATTCCCAATGAATTCTACCTCAGTTTTTCCTATATCGTACAGCAAATTAATGACAATAGTAACTGCTCTGTTTTGGTTGTAGGCATGCAGTCATCCAAAAGAATTTATTAAGAAACAAAATACCTGTGTATACTGATGAATATGTGTAAATTATGTTCACTCTTCTTTTGAATCAAAGAATGCAGAATCTACTTTTTATGGCATTTTATCATACTCAAATGTTCCAATTTTTAAACTTGTCTGGTTCTACTAAACATACACACAAATTTGCTAAATACTAAATATTTTTAATGGTATAAATATTCATTGCCAAGCCAAACAGGATTTTTTATTTTATGTCAGCATACATAAATTTAAGTCCTGCAATTAACATACAATGAAGCATGCCTTGCTGCCATGAAATTTTAAGTTAATTAGCATGGAAGAGTAGACTGGCTCAATTTGGAATGTGAAATCACACTTTCTGTGATAAATATAATTAATGATCGCAAATATTTCACTTTTCAGTGTGAAAATGAGAGCTTTATAATTTCTTTGTCTTGCTTTTTGATGGTGTAGCATTCCCATGAAATATATAATTTTGCCTCTTACATAGAAAGAGTTCTAAAAAGCACCAAACAGCAGTGAAGTTTATTTACATCATTTTAAGTAAAATACCTCTTCTCAATATCCTTTTGTCTTTAGAATTCAAGATTATGATTAATTCTACCATATTGTTTTAAATTTTCCAGTTTATAAATTAACTGAGCAATTCCCTCAGTGTCAATAGGTGGGGACTACTCAAATAAATTACTACTGTGGTGATTAAGATTAAGGATTAAGCTTTCAGTGCGTCACAACCTACATTATAAATTGAGAATTGAATATTCATGTGAATATACAGTTATTTTCAAGTTTACATACCTATACCTGTTGTATGAGAATAAGAGAAGAAGGATGGCCTATTGATGGCAGTGTCAAAGCTTATCTATGATGATTCATGTTGTGGTGTAACTTGGGCTGTAATTGTTCCTTCAGAAACAGGTTTATTATATTAATTAATAAAATAATTTTATTAATGGACAGGCTTGAACTATTTATCCCTGGATTACTGCAGTGCTAGCTCTTTTCCTGACTGTGCTTTGTACCACCCCAGTTGCCTCTTTCCAGGACAGATCTGCAATGGATGGCAATAGTACTAAGGAGCTGCAGATGTCAGCCTGACAGTCCTGCTTGGTCTGAGGGCCAGACATTGGTTCCTGCCTTTCTTTACTTAGTAATAAGAGACATAGCCTTATTGTGCAGACTGAGGACTGGAACAGATCATTACATAACTCCTGTCATTATGATCTTGGGTTTTCTTCCTGTGGAAATCAGTGCTTCTATGTCAGGAAAGGACCCAGCTCCTTCATGCCTGACTCCAGCCTCAAAAGAAGAACGTACTCTCAGCATGCAGTTAGATACAGGAGCGTAAAAGCATGCTCAGGAATCCTCCATTTTATGCATAGCAGATAAACTCCAGACTGAATCAAAAAGAAGTAAGCAAGTGTTGATAAAACTAGATCACTTAGCATAACCTATTGTATACAACACTTACCCACACCTTTGTCCTATAAAAATACCACTCTGAAAGGCTACAATACAGCTTTCATGTTGCTTCAGGTATTCCGAAATTAAAGTGTATAATAATATTTATGTCCAAGGCCTACAAGGCACCTCATGGGACCCTGGAAGGATTCCAGACGGGTTTCTTCTTAGCTGTATGCCATCTGCTCTGGAGGTAGTTCACCCTGAACAGCACCCTCCTGAGCTAGTATGGGCCCCAGAGCCTCAGGGCAAGAGGTTGCTTCATGGAGCACCTCTCTTACATAGCAACACAGATGCATTCTCAACAGAAATTGAGACTCTAGCTCTGTTTCTTTTGTGACAGCAAAATAAGGCATTTTCCACCCTAGAAACCTACAGTTTCTGGCATTATCATCACAGGCTGTTTTGTTTGAACAAACAATTGATATTTTTGCATGCTTGCCTAAGCATATTTACTTGCATAATGTTACAACTGATAATAAGTATATATAAAAATATATGTTAATGTAAAGTCCTAGCCAGAAGCCAAATTTTTGCAATTTCTTAAGTTAGCAAAGTTTGGAATGTAAAATTCAGAATGACATTTTGGCCAAAAAGTTTTTATGATCTTGTAAATTTAATTCTTCTTTTAGATTCTAATAACTGAACTAAATATATTTTTAGAAAGAGAAGTAGAATAGATTATAATTTTTTTTTATGTATCTTGCAGTTGAGATATCAATACAGAGAGAAGGCTAAATGTCTGCCTTGCTATCATGTTTTTCTAATGATTTCTTTCTACCCAAAACCCAACAAAAACTAAAAGAAAAAATTTCAGTGTTGTTAACTGTTCATCTGGAATATAACAATGAGGAGTTTTGCATTAATTTCAGTAAAGCTGTAAAAGTATTAGAAATACCTGATTTTTCAAAGATACATACTTTCACATCAGGAAAAGAGGGAAGGATATTTTATTTCCAATAATTAAATTCAATTCCATTTGCTGATCTGTCTAGTTTTTCATGTGAATAGAATTGCCATAATGGAGACATGACGAATCATCATATGGACAAAGAACGATTATCATGATACAGTCAAACCTTGCAGAGAGTCTTTATAGCTGAAAGAAAGTAAGAACAGAGTGTCTGCCAAGCTCTGTTGACTAATGCTGCAGTAGTTCAGCTTCTGGCCCTGGATTCAGTTTCTATGCATATATATGGGAAAAGGGATTTGTGGAGCATCTGATGTTTGCTGTTCCTCATTAGTAAATATCTAATCCGATCCTTTGCTTTTCAAAGCAGTGATGACAGCAGAACTACATCATTTGACCACTTGGGAGGAACAGTATCCCTTAGTATGGTCATACTGACCTGTTGGAAAATGACTGATGATACAAATAACCTTGGTAAGTCAACCTTAACAGAAGTGACATCAGCTTTAGAAAAAAGGGCAACTCTGAAACAAGGAGAAAATTAACCTTCTATGATATTGCAAAGTAGATGGGTATTGAATTATGTAGGACATGATAGAAAATGATAATATAGAAGTATATACTAATTTTGTCAAAACCATAAAATCTCCAGTTAGTGAATATTAAGGTGGTTGTGGGAATATGCCAGTGTGAATGAAACTTCAGTTAAAGAAATACTGGAAGGAAGGCTGGACTGACTGGAAGGAAGGAGGGTTGGGCTGACTGCACATCTGCTTGCTCCAGAGCCACTAGCAGCAATGTGATTAGGGTGGTCAGATGTACTTTGCTTTTTTTTTTGTCTGATTTAAATCTCTTCCTTTGCTAAGCAGACACTTGGCTATTTTGGAATATCTGACTCTCAATTTTTTCTGCTTAAGCTCTTCTATTTTGTATAAATATTGAATTATTAATTAGAAAAGAAGTAGGTTATTCCACAGCAAGCATGGATATTGTAAACCCTGGGTAAAACTGAAGGAAGATGGGGATTAACTGCTTTGGAGTTAGGTCACCCTTTTTTTTTTTCTTTCTCCTTGAAAACATTGAATGTTCCCTAATTACAATCATATTGGTCAGTAAAAAAAACCCCACCAGTGATGCATTTATCCAAACCTTCTGGCCAAGACTGAATTTGGGAAATCTCTAAAATTTTCCAGGAGTGGGAAAATTATGTCTCTCTAGATCAGCACATTATGTTTCTATTGTCTGGCAATAAGAAGACACAGCAAGTTTACCAGTACAAGAGGGGCTTCTGGCCTCTCGTGAAGTACTCATGTTTTATTTACAGTTCTGCACAATTTGAGCTAGTATTTAAATAGCAGATATAGTAATTTCTGTAAGCCTTCTGCCAGTGTCTGACTGTCGTCAGTAAGTTCTAGATTTAAATTTAAGACATTATCTTGATTTTCTGTGTAGACATTTAGAAAAATAAAACTAAATATTCTGATGCTCAACTAAATAATTTGCCCCACTTAAAAAAACATGAATCAATCAGTTGGGTAAACAATATTCTGTTAAAGGGAGAAAACAATAACAACAACAACCAGCACCAAATTAGGTAAATACTATATGTAGTGTGTAACTCTAAAAATAGAACCATATTTCATAGTCTGTGAAACACTTGGGTGAGGCTAGTTCTGTTTACTGCTTTCCCTCTTAAGTTGGAAATTTTTCACTTTGATATGTTTTTTAAAACAAAAATCCCTTTCACAGGTAATCAAACAACACAGAGGAACTAACCATTTCTAAGAGTTCCACTTTGATCTCTTCATCAATATCTTCTCCTTTTCAGCAAATGTCATTAAATTGTCTTTTGGGGTTCATTTTTCTTGAATAATGATTTTTTTCATGGGACAGTGTCCTGGTTTCAGCTGGGATAGAGTTAATTTTCTTCTTGGTAGCCGGTATGGGGCTGTGTTTTGGGTTTAGATTGAGAACAATGTCGATGCTAAGTACCGCTAAATAGTTGCTAAGTAGCGCTTACATTGGTCAAGGACATTTCAGCTTCCCATGCTCTGCCCGGTGCACGGGGGGCTGGGAGGGAGCACAGCCAGGGGCACTGACCCAGACTGGCCAAAGAGTTATTCCATACCATATGACGTCGTGCTCAGTATATAGGCTGGGGGAAGAAGAAGGAAGGGGGGGACATCTGGCGGGATGGCGTTTGTCTTCCCAAGTAACCGTTACACGTGATGGAGCCCTGCTTTCCTGGGGATGGCCAAACACCCGCCTGCCGATGGGAAGTAGTGAATTAATTCCTTGTTTTGCCTTGTTTGCGTGCGCAGCTTTTGCTTTACCTATTTAACTGTTCTCTTTTATTTTACTTCAATTATTAAACTGTTCTTATCTCAGCCCACGAGTTCTCTCCCTTTTACCCTTCCGATTCTCTCCCCCATCCCACCGGGGGGTAGTGAGCGAGCGGCTGCGTGGTGCTTAGTTGCTAGCTGGGTTAAACCACAACAGACAGAAAGGAGAGTATGGTTGTGGATGTTTTACGTTTTCATTTGATGCCTTAACCACCACCTTATATTCCCATAGAAAGCAGTCCAGGAGAATACAAAATTGTAGAACTGAATGTCTGGAAAGGATGTTATAGTTCAACCCTTGCACTGTGACAAGGCCAGGAATGCTTGGATGAGTACCAGATATTGTCTTATCTGTTTAAAAATAATATCAGAAAATTCCACACTGCCTATCAGCATTCCTTTCCAGTCAATTGTGCTGTCAACATTTAGTAGTCTCTGGTTTCCATTGTCCTTCTTTCAAATTCAGCTGACTCCTTTAAGCTGTTTTCCAAGAAGGCATGGAGAACAATTAATCATCTCTAACAATCTGTGATACATTGAAAGTCTGCTATCATGTTCCCTTTCCCTTCCTTTTTACTTTTGTTTTCTTTTAGTAGGCAGAGACTTTAACATGTCTGTACAAATTTTTGTGTTGTTGTTATCATGCCATCTCTGCAGGCAATCAAGATAATTTTGAATTCTAGTCATGTCTTCTAAACCTTAGTGATTCTCATAGCTTCATGTCATCTACACTTCTCACTTCAAGGAAATACCATTTGTTGCTGATGTAAATACTGACTGAATCCAGGCAAATTTCTGAAAGGTTATACAGGTGTCTTTTCAGTTGACAGTGAATAGTTATAACTCTTCTTTTGAAACCATTTTTTCATATATGCATGTGGATTTTTCTATTTATACTGCATTTACTTTGAATATGATGTGAAGAAGAACATATTAACAATGTAATATTCACTTAAGTTAATATTTTTGTACTTTCCCTTCATCCACTAAAACAATGTATTTATCAGAGAAGATAATTAGATTGTTTTGGATATGACTTTTTCTTGGCCGCCATGTTAGCTATAGTTTTGTGTTTATTATATCCACTAAGGATTTTTTAATGATCCTTTGCTAATTTATTCCAAATCATTTCAGAGACTGAAGATTCTCATGCCAAATCATTCCAGAGAATGATAAACAGTTTACAGTTCCCCTTTGTGCTCTTTTTTTTTCTTCTTTGCTAAGGGCATATTTGTCTTCTCTAGTCCTCCAAGATCTCTTTTGTCCTCTAAAAGTTAAAAGGAAGAGACTGCTTTGACTAGCTTTTCTTAAAACCTAAGGAGTCAGTTTCATCAGGTCATACTGACAAACAAAATATCTGTATATACATATGCTTCAAAAAATCTGTTCCTTTCCTAATCTAGGCAGCATCCCTGTTTCATGTTTAGTGTTATTAAGGACCTAATCACAATTAGTCTGTATTTAGTGAAGACAAAGGTAAAGAAGGTAATGATGCCACAGTCTTTAACTGTGCATGTTCTCTGCTTCTGCTTAATAATATTTCTTATTGTTCCTTTATCTTGTTTTCATTTTATACTATAGATGGATAGATTCTTTTCTTGCTACTCTTTAAATCCCTGTTAATTAAAATGCACCTTGCACCTTGTTATGTTCCCTTTTGTTTTCTTTCCAACTTTCTACATATTTCCATTTTGATTTTCAGGTCATCCATTCATAGTATTTTCTTTGTGTACTTTCTATATTTTATTAATATCTGGATTATTTTCTCCAGAGCAGTTAGTATAGACTCTATCACTAAGTGTTCAGCTCTCCTAGCTTTCTTTATTCTTTGATTATATTTCTGAGACTACCTTGAGCAGGTTTGGAAGTTTGTTAAAGTTTTTGTTTGTTTGTTTGTTTAAAATTCAGTTTCTTCTTTTTGTGCTTTACATCTTTTTGTCTCAGAGTACTTAATTATGCAATTTCCTAATGATATCCACCTAAATTCTTACCTATTTGTATGTTTTCACTCAAATCTCTCTTAAAAGAAAAACTAGAATGGTAGCCTATATCACTATTTCATTCTTTCATCTTCTTAAATAATATTTCTACACATCACAGTTCAAATTAGACAGACAGTGAGTTCAACTGTATTATCTTTGTGTGTCTATGATGGGCTTCCAATGAATATTTTGATATTTAAAAATCCTGTTATTAGCAAATTCTGACTGTTGGATAGTTGATTAAGCCTCATTTACTTTCTCCTTTTATCTGAAGAATCTAAAATTAGCCACACTTTGCAGATTATTTCCTCATTTTTTTACCTTTTATTTTTACCCCAAAATTCTCTTCAAACTTGCATCAGAACTGTCAGATTTTCAGTGTAAAAACGTTTTTTTTCCACTCTCAGTTCTTCCTAGGTAAGGTTTTCTATTTGTGTCCAATAAAGACTCTGTGATGCAAATTAGGTAGTAATTCTGACTATCAGCTAACAGTGTTTTTCACCAAATAATTACTAGAGTCTCTTCATTTGTGTATCAATGTCTCAAATGTTCACCTAAGTCTATGCTACTTGTCTCAGTTATATCCTACTGTATTTTTAATCACCTGTTCTTCTACTTTCCAGAACTGGTGATATTATCAATATTACTAAGTTTTAGGCTTTTGTCCTCTGACTTTTTCATGCTAGTCCAAATCTCTTGTCATTATGTTTATAAGTGGCTATATGAAGATACTCTTTTCCTTCCTTATAAGTAAAATCCATTTCTCTTCTTTTGCAGAATGCATTATCTTCATCAAGAAAGCTGGAGGTTTCCTATCTGCAAATCCATGTTTTAATTTGAAGAATGCTCTTCCAAGAATTATTCTACACTCAGCTGAGACTAAAAGCAAGAATTCGAATTACATTCACAAGGAGATTCCATGACTTACAATTGCTTAATAACAATGTTCAGGAAGTTACAAAAGAAGCATATTTGACTTTCTAGCAGGGAATAGCAAAACAATCATTGTTTCCCTTCCCTCCTCTCCTAGCTCATCAAGTAATTGCAACTACATAAAGTATTTCTCAAGTTTCATATACGTGCATGAGAGAGGGTGTCACTTCTTGAGTAGAACTGGCAGATTTACATTAGAAGTGATGAATTGGTATCTATGAACAATTCACTATTCTCAAATATATTAAAATAGTCCCTTAATCTTGTTGATTATGAGTGATTTTTCTCTGGAGAAGTCACTGCACCCTTATATTCTATCAAAATGTGTTTTCTGAAAGTGATTTTTACCACAGAAGTCAATTTCTAAATGAAATGAATTAGAAATGCCATATAAATCCTTAAATTCAGAGCACTCATCACTGGAGATGTGAGTATAACCAGGATGAACCTCAGGGGCTGATCTCTACCATATTGAAAATCCTGTCCTGTGGTTATGAGAAAATTGAACATTAACACCAGTTCATTCTCAGTCTGTATCATTCTGTCTCTCAACAAAAACTAGGCTGTTTTGTTGTTAGGAGAAAAAGGCTAGTTTTCACAAATAGTATGTTGGCATATCTAAGGCAACAAGATTTTCTCACACTCGCTACAGTATTCTTACAGTTATCAACTACATGTTGCAATATTCTGTGGAACAATAGCTTAGCTGACTCCTTAACAGAGCCCTCCTGCCCTTTCCAAACATATCAAATCATATTCACTAGAGCATCATTACTGTTTAGGAAAGATTAAGCTCCATATTTTGAATCAGGGCTGAATGTGTGATCTAAAATGCTGTGAAAGTATTATGTCATCCTTGTATAATAATTGTAATATTTCCTGTCTGTCTGAGACAGGAAATTTTCTGGTTTTGTGCTTTGCCATTCTGCTGTTCACATCTTCCCTTTTTCCTTTTCTTTTTTTCACTGCTGTTTTCCACAACTCTTTACATGTACTTGCATTGTACATTTTATCATGTTGACCCTTTTTATCATCCCCATCTACTAATCGTAAAAGGCAGGTGTTCATACTGTCATTTCTATACCTCAACATTTTCAAGTGCACAAATTTTTGTACAGATGTTTTCCAGAATCCTCCCTCCCTCCCTCCCTCCCTCCCTTCCTTCCTTCCTCCCTCCCTCCCTCCCTCCTTCCTTTCCTCTCTCCTCCTCTCCCCCCGTCTCCCCCTTTCCTCCCTTTCCTCCCTCGCTTTTGTCTGCGTTAAAACCCGTAATAGGGAATCATTGTGGAAAGGTGAAAAGTCAGTTTTAAGAAAATGGTCTTGAATAAACAATGAAAATATTTATGAACACCAGAGTTTTATGAAAAAATGTAGCAGACTTCTGGAGCAATGTAAAACAAAACAATTTCTTAATTAACTAGTTTGCATGTAAACAGCTGCAGCATGACACCTACACAGAGTGCATAAATTGGCATTGCATATAAAATATATGTGATGGCAAACTTTACCCTCAGACAGTCAAGACATCTAAACCAGTCTCATATTTTTCATGACAATACTTCAGATAAATATCTAGGTGCTTCGGTGTCTGGAATTCAAAGAAGTTATGTGTCCTCCTTGATGGTTACCTCTATTTATGTCTTTATCCTTCACTTGATACTATAATCCCCTTGCCACAACTTTCTTCCAACTACCCAAAGAAGTGGATTTCTGCTTCCAGCAAGAAAAGTACATGAAAGAGTGACGGGTCTTCTATCTGGGGGTTATTTCAATGTGTAATGCTCTTGCATATAAATATGAATTTGAATGAATAACAGCTTTACAAAATTCTTGTGGCAGCTATATTTTTGACAGGTTAGGAAACATATAGCACTGTAGTAACCAAATAGTTGAAAAAAAATATTATCTGTGAATGCTCAATAAGCATCACAGTGATTCAAGTTTTTCTTTTATTATTATAGTAAGATTATACTAAACCATATCGCTGGGATAACAGTATGACAGGATAAAACATCAGATTAATTACAATAACTGTTCTATTGGATGAGAAAATCTGGGGCATGATTTTCAAAATAGCAGGCAGTCAATGAAGAATATGAAAATGCATGCACAATTCAATGCTAGAGTTGGGTTCAAAATTGTGACAAAAATAGATATATGAATTATGGTTTACAGGTTTAATTCTACAGTAACAGTAATTGGTCATGCAGACTGTGGGAGTCCTGGTGGACAAAAAGCTGGATATGAGCTAGCAATGTGCACTAGCAGCCCAGAAAGACAACCATATCCTTGGCTGCATCAGAAGAGGCGTGGCCAGCAGGTAGAGGGAGGTGATTCTGCCCCTCTACTCTGCCCTCGTGAGACCCCACCTAGAGTACTGCATCCAGCTCTGGAGCCCTCAGCACAAGAAAGATGTGGACCTCTTAGAATGGATCCAGAGGAGGGCCACTAAGATGATCAGAGGGCTGGAGCACCTCTGCTATGAAGACAGACTGAGAGAGTTGGGGTTGTTCAGCCTGGAGAAGAGAAGGCTCCGGGGAGACCTTATAGTGGCCATCCAATACTTAAAGGGGGCTTATATAAAAGAGGGGGAGAGACTCTTTATAAGGGCAGATAGCGATAGGACAAGGGGGAACAGTTTCAAACTGAAAGAGGGGAGATGTAGATCAGATGTTAGGAAAAAATTCTTTACTCAGAGGGTAGTGAGGCTCTGGAACAGGTTGCCCAGAGAGGTTGTGGACACGCCATCCCTGGCAGTGTTCAAGGCCAGGTTGGGCAGGGCCCTGAGCAAGCTGGTCTAGTGGGTGGCATCCCTGCCCATGGTAGGGGGTTGGAGTTAGATGATCTTTAAGGTCCCTTCCAGGCCGAGCCATTCTATGATTCTTTGATTGTCTGCACAAATGGACACCTGGGTTTGCTCATGCAGTTGCTAGCCTGGCCTTTGGGCATTGGTGCCTAGTCTCCTTTAGAATCTAATTCCTGTGCAAATTAGACTCTGTTGTATGAATTGCAATTTTCTCATTTATTCTGGCTGAGACTAGTGTTATATTATCTGAATGACTGTATAAGAGGTCTTGACTTTTCTCTCTGCAAATGACTAGCTCCAGACAACACTGTAGCTGTCCTATCCAGGAGTGTCTGCAGACCTCATAAACTCTGCAGGGCTCATCAAATTTGAATCTCCAGTGGGGGAGTCAGGAAACTACTTTATGACTACAGTCATAAAAACATTGGCAAATTTTTCCTGACTGCTTACCTGAGGATGAATACCCTTGCATCAAAAACTACTTTACACCTTAAAGGTACAGAAATCCATAAGGCAGAATGTCCCTGACTCAGCACTTCCAATGTCAATCTGTTAAAAGCTACAGCTAACTATAAGTACTCTGGCAAAATGCTTACTACAGTCAGTAGGGTTTTTGACTCATTAAGGCCAAAAACGCAATACTAGATTCTGTTACTAAACCATTTTAGAATTAAATAAAACAGAAAAGTGTATACACTAGGTAAGTTTTGATTCTGTGTAAGTTCTTGAATAGGAGGAATTCTGTCTCATCTGTATATTAGGAATAACTAGAGCAGAACTGAAAATAATGTTAAAAAAAAACAAGCCCCAATATAGAAAAGTTGAAAACAAAGGGAACGGAAAAAGTTACTGTAATTTATACAGTAATAGCTGGGAAAAAAGAACATTAAATCAGATATTCAAAATCTAATAATAAAGTTAGATAAACCCCAAAGCAACTTTGTTTTGCATACCCCAAAGAAATTGTAACATATACCTCCTTTATAGCTATAATGAAATAGTGTAAAAGGAGGTGAACATTGAGAGGCAGACAAGAGAAAAGTATTTTTAGATGAGTTTTGAAACAGATGGAGAATCATGTGTCTAAAAACCCATTTAAATATATGGCATTTTAAAAATTCAGGAAAATGTTGGTGGTGTTAGACTGAAAAAAAGATCTATATATCAGGACAAATTCAAAAAACATGAGGAGAGAAGTGTAACTTAGATGGTGACCTGAGGGAGAGAGAGAGGAGTGGGGAAAGGGAAAGGGAGGGAGGGGAAGAGAGAGATTCTCCTTACAACTACTTACAATTCCTTTATGTTGGTTAATCTTAGTTGCCAAGAAGCTGAAAAAAGTACGAGAAGGTAGAAGGTAAAATTATCCTCTGTTCTCCATCCATTCAAAACTTCTAAAACTTCTATTTTCCAACCTCTTAAAAGCTACATGCCAGTGTTTTCATTTTCTGATCAAATGTCTTACAGTTCCAGAAAGCCAGAGGCATTTAATAAGCTTGTCTGGCAAGTAGGATCAATTTGCATATCTAGGGGACCTAGGAGAAGGAAGAAATTAATGAAGATTCATGTATCAATCAATTCATTGAAAGAAAATGGAAAGTAAATGCAAAACATTATATTAATGAAAGTTCAGGTTCCACAAATTAAAATTGTATTTTACGTTATATATTTTAGGGCATAAAGCTAATGTATCTTGCAATGTACACGGTTTTCCAAGCAAGAATGAAACAGATGATGAACCTAGGTGAAATGAGGCTAAGACCATCTACTTTCCAAATTGCTAAACATTTTCTGTAATTTTTTTTGAAGAGTAATCTTAAACATTCTACAAAATTTATTCTTAATTTCTAATTATTATTTACATTTTACATTATAGGTGACTAGAATAATGTGTTTTCTAATAGAAATTGCTACAAGGATCTATATCAATACAACTTGCAGATTCCTTCTCGAGACATGAAGTTTACCTGAAAACATCCAGCCTCCTTATTCAAATAGAATACAGCAGAGAGGATTTTTAAGGCCTTAGAAAAGTTCTCAAAATTCTAACTAAAAAGTAATAAATATTGAGTGAGAGAAAGAAAAAAATTCAGTGCAAGATCCAAGTCATGACCAAGACTTTTAAAGAAGTTTGTGCTTATATTAACTCCTATAAAATAAAGATATGCAACTAAAAAGAGTGATTTTTTTTAGTCGATAAAGGAAAATTGTGAAAAAAGATAAATGTGTAATCAAGGGTCTGTCTGGGTTATCTAATATTTAAAGACATGCTTAAAGAATCTCTCTTAAATTAAATGGGATTTAGAGGTGTAACCCAAAAGAAATAAAGTAATGAAAACAGATTTCAAAGAATTTCTAGTGAAGTTTTCTATATGTATATACATATACATACTTTTAATTTTAAAAAAATCTTTATACTTTTAATTAAAAATATATTTTTTCAAGTAATTAGAGGAAGATTCTTAAACTTCATTTCAGGAAAAAATAAGAATTACCTTTTATTTTGGAAAAGGTAAGGTACAAGGTCAGTTCTTTTCAATACACAAAATAATTTATTCTGCTCCCCCAATGCAACTTTTAATGTTGAATGAAAAGACAAAACCCACAGTCATTACTAAATGGTTAAACATTAGCATAACAAAACAATTCAGTATGGTCAAAGACAGTTTGTGACCTGATCAAAATAAACTGTTTTGGTTTTTCTGCTATATTTTTGCACATTTAATAGATTCTCATAGGGCACATCTGTTTAATCCAAACAACCTTTTTTGATTGATCCCTCCCCCTCCCTCATCCCAATGGGGGTGAATATTAGCATTTGTAAGGCTATGAGAAGTACAATACATAGGAAGGGGTCTCTCTGGAAGCTGTTCTGACTAGTTACATGAAAATATGATGCACCCTCACGTGCAAATTAGAAAATAAAGCAAGTGAAACAGCATGTATGGTGGTAGCACTAATTAACTTTGAAATATAGAACATCTCATGAAGGAAAACCAATTACACTACCTTGTAATGTAAAAGCTTTGCATACATTTATAATATTTTGAAAGAAGTTAAATGAAATTGTGTGATCTCAGAAGGCATTCATTGAAGACTTCAAGCACGTTTATTTTTAATAAAGTTAAGCCGGAACTATGTCCATACAGCCAAAAAACCCTGAACTAATGGATTGTGAAATGGCCTGAAACAAAGGTCCATGGTAAATATTTTCAGAATGCTGGCAGTTTTAAATCTGAAGCAAGTTTGTGCTGTTTGAGACCATTTTACCAACACAGTTTGCAAACTGATCATGGTTATTCCAAAAGTTTTATATGTCTCATGATTATATCACTTATACATTTATTAATTGAAGTACAATAATCTCTAAATAGACATACTGTACAGTTAGAGTTGTCTCCAAATCCATTGAAAAGAATGCAGACATTTCTTAAGGTAATAGAAACAACAACCAATGATTTAGTTAAAATCTTAAAAAAAAAAAAATGGGGGCACTTGGCTACTTTTGTCAAAGTTATAAGTTGCTTAATCACCTTTAATAAATTAAATATTATATATGAGAAACAAATGATGTTACTAATAATGCAAAAGTATGACTCTGAAGTGTGCAACAGTGAATGAATTAAGGTTAAAAAAAATGTCATTAAATGTGTGTAGTTTATACTGAAAAGTCGTAGGGAAAATAATCTCAAGCAATAAATAAATACTGACAGCCCTGCATTTATGAAGCTTGTGGAGAAAAAGAAGTGTAGTGAGAAACACTTGTGTTGAATATAAACAGCTTTCAAAGCTTTCAGAGAAAACTGGTGTCCGATGCTATTTAGAAGACTGGAAAACATTTTTGGGCAATCAAAAGGGACCACTTTACAAACACTACAGGCAAAAGGAAGAAAAATGGCACTACAGATATGTCCTTGTTTTCTTGTAGAAACCATAACAATGTGTCTTTCATTTTAGAAACAGATAGAAAATTTAAGTGCTTCACTAACAGAGCAAACAAATTTCTGTTATGGTCAAAAGCTGGGATGAATGTTAACTGCTTAAGAACCATAATGTATTCTTATAAGGAGAAACCATTATAAGTGAAGGGGCTGGCATTTATTATTTTTTAGTGCTGAAAAGAAGTTACAGAGTGGTGTCTTCTATCTTGAACTGCTTTAGTTTCATCGTTGGGAGTTTGATATCAGTTTCCATCGAAGTGTGTGTTGTTGATCATGATAAATGGATGGCATGAGGTCAGTAACGCATGCAGCAGAGGACATAACGTGCCTCGGTAAAAATCAGAGGTTTTGTCTTAGTTTTAAATTCAATCAATTCAAATAGAAACTCTGACTAAATCCCAGTACAAACCAAGGTGATGATATGTACTAATGTATTTAAATCTACTTGATTAGAGAGCTTGGGAAACAAAGCCATACAAAATTAAAATGGATAGAACATAGCAAAAAGTTGTTGGAATTATACTATTAGCAAAACTCATACAAGTGTCTTGTTTTGACATTCTTTTGCTTTCTAGTTGACATAAGAGGTCCTTCAAGATGCTTTGCCCAGGGGAGAGCTCAGATGAACAATTCCTAGCAAGGACGAATCAGAAGGAATAAATAGGTCTAGAATACATTGCTGTTTTTCTGAGGCCTACTGTCAGTCTTAGTGCTCCCAGGAGGCTCCTGAAGAAAATAGATTCTTGTGATAATTTTAACATTTCTCCAGCTGAACTAGTGAATAGATGTCCATAGTACAGACATAAAATTGTTGAAATGAAAAGTCCTATTAAAAAGATGTAGTTTTAAGGCTGAGAAAAGGAGTCAGTTGTATGAAAAAATCCACGCAACTAAACAAAGCAAACCAAAGGAAAACAAGGAGACTGAGTAGCAAAATATTAGCAGGAGTAATTTAAGTTCATATTTCAAATCAAAGTGGGCAGTTATAGAACAACTGCTAACAGGGACTCATTTTGGTTAACAGCTGGTCATTTCCTCCTTCTCTACTAACCCCTTAAATGGCACTATTCTTTTCCGTATGCAGTCTGTAGTATTTGCTGACATGTGAACCACAGCTTGTCCTACATGATTGGCACTCCCCAGTTCCTCACAGAGTACATCTATATCATGCTGTAGCATGCAGGAAATCTTCTTTGGGGTGCTAATTTCCTTTCCTGTGTATTTGCTATGCACTTGAGTGTGTCACTGGTGCACTTAACAATGGTTTCCTGACACGTAGTACCAGGGCTGAAGATAAGCACTAGGGGACCTTTGGAAATGTCCCTCTTGCAATGGGGACATTCAGTCATTTAGCACTTTGCTGTCTGTGCATGTGGGGTGCGTGCCTCAGACCAACAAAAGACATGATCATTATTGTTGGTAAAGTTGTCATCTGGTTGTGAATGTGTGAAGTCACAGCGGATCAACCTCTGGTCCTTTTTCTCTTTGCCTTTCATTAGTTGTTAATGAAGATGCATCCAGGGTGCACTGCCATGCTTTTCTGATGCTTTATGTCCTACTCAGAATAAAGCTTACTAAACATGGTTTATTGTGTTTAATTTTGACATTAAGAATGTGTCCTTTTTTCATTCAAAGGATTTGTATTTCTACAATTTTGGCAAAATGAGTGTTAAAGACTAAATACTTTATCTTTTTTTGTGTATTAGTACCACTTTAATAACTAATTGCTTCTCAGAGCTGATAGCCTCTTTCTCAAAATTAATTTGTTTGCGCTCCCAGAATAGAAAACTTCACTAACTTTGTCCTCTTTCCTCTTTTTCCTCCAAAGGTCACATCTTGAGAGAATTGCATCCTTGAGACTCACTATAAGCAGGTACAGTCATTACTTATGATGAAGCAGCAAACTATATGGTCTGAATTGCAGAAGTAATGCTACACGTAATTATTGGAAAGTCTGCTGTATATAAATCAAACACAGCAATTTCTACCCACTGCTAGTAGCCATAGCTAGGGATTATTGGTAGAATATCCTGAAATAGCAGGAACACAAGGAAAGTAATTCATAAAGGAAGATCAAGAAACATTCTTAGGTAACCTCTAGCACAAAGCAGGGATTAATATGAGGGAGAATCTAGGGAGGTCTTCAGAATTTTGCTTAATCCCCAGGTCTTTCCTATTTCCTACATTGTGCCACAGGTCCAAGAGAAACACATGTAGCTAATTATCAGAAGGAATTTCAGTTTTTTTATATATGTATCTTTATTGAAACTATGCACCCTATTACAACTATACACAAACTGCACAGAAAAGTCGCTAAACGAAGTAAACAAAGAAAAAAAAGTGCCTCAGATGTCAGAATTATCTTATTGCAACCAGTTATTTTGTCCATATGGACAGAAATTATCTAAAAAATAGCCATGCTCTATCTTGTTACATAGATCCCTGCTTATATGCATTTCTTTTACCAAGAGTGTGAGTGCTTGTTCTGCTTCTCATCTGTTATCTGAGGCTTCCATAACAATATCATAGGATGTCTAAAAAAAATCTCTATGGATTTTTGCAATGCTATATGCAACTGCAATGCATACTAATGAACCATCTGCCACACTTGAACTTGAATATTTATCATCTTAATCTGAAGGAAATAAAGACATGGTGGGTGGGATTCAGCTCCAGATCAAAACGTCAAACTTTGTGTGTCTACATGTAGATGTTTATATCTACATGAGCTAGGTGAAAAAAAGTCACAGTCTGAGAACTGATCCTAAAATGTCTCCTGTAAGGTATTTAGTACATATGATGTCCAGTGAGGAAACATAAAAGAGACCAGATTATGAGCTGTCCGTTGCAGTGCCCTGTGAGGAGCACAACTCCGAACACTGCAATCCTAGGATGACTGGGATCAGCAGTCCTGACATTGTATGACATAACATGGCTGGTTCTTCTGCATTTGGGTCCAGACAGGTCTAACATACAAAAAATATAATATCACTGAATAGGCTCAGTTGTAAGAAATCAGGGTTTTTTTTCCATCTGAATTTTGTGAGGGATTATTTGACCAGGAAATTGATTATTGATTATTCATTAGGCATTAATAGGCCTTGCAAAAAAATTTACTTTTTTAGTTTTTCTCTGAAACTTCTCTGAAGAAAAATCTACTAATTGCCAGACTTAAATTTATATCTTTAAAGCTGTTACTGGGCCACATCATGTTGTATGATCACATAATCTATGGTACTTATAGGAAATACATGTATTTTAGATTTTTTTTTCTCAAAAAGTTTTGTATGATATTCAACTGTCTTAAATATGTAATGGTTTTCCTGTTATAAAGGTGTGATAGTAAGGAGAATTCAAAATATATCATAGTTTAGCATGGCATTATGTTTATACCAGAAAGTACAAAAAGAGAAAATGGAGTTGAGTGTACATGGCAATAAGATCAGCTACCCAGAGAAAGCAGGAGCCTGCTAAAGAAGAAAGCAGATGGAAATTCTTTGGGAGTAACACTTAAACCCTAGAGGGTCAGTAAGGCCCGTAGAGGGTGGATAGCATTATTTGCTATTATTGTTATTTGCCAGAATTGCTGGGCTACAATGGGAAACCAATAGAGTCCCTGCTGTTGATCTATCTGCAGAATATTCCACATGCCAGCTTGCTTCACTGGAGTGGGCAGGCAGAGGTCTTCTACAACAAAGTCGCAGGTTACCAAAACAAAATAGCAGGGTGGATTTTTCCCTTCATTACATTTTTCCAGGTGTTCTTTCCACTGAGACGATTACAATTCTTCTGTTATTGTTTTTGATGCTAATGTCAACTGGTGTTAAGACTGAATTTATTTATTCACTACCTGGTGAGGGCTCTACTGACTACTTTTGTTTCTTCTCCATTACTTAGGAAGTTAAATTGCTAATTACGGCTGGGTTCAGTTCATGAAAGAATAAAGTAGATTATCATTAAGATGATCACACAAGCAAGCAAGCAAGCAAAAATACTCCTGAAAGCTGTATCTGGGAGTTTCTTCCAGCCATAACTAGTAACGGACAAACACGGTCATTTTCTCTTGTTATGTATTTGCCATTAGCTTTCAGAAGAGTAGGCACCTCCTCATCAAGTTACAGATACCAACATATTACAGCACCTGCATTACTTGCAGCCTGGAAAATGTACCATTTTGGACTGATAAGAGCAGGATCAAAATATTCAGATATACAAGCTCGTTTCACTTGGTCTGCACTTGATAGCTGTGCTTCCTATGGTTTTATATTTTTTTCCTTGTTTGAATTCCTGATCATAGCAGCAAGCCTTACTTAATTTGCCCTCACCAACACTAACCTCTCCTCCCTTTTCCCCTCCTGCCCCAAATCTCGTATAAGAATTTGACATACATGCATCATCAGAGAAGCAGAATAACACACTGCTAGCATGGAAACAGATCCAAAGCACATTAAAGACAGTGCAGAAATTCTTAATGAGTTCAATGGCCAATAATGTCAAAAGTCTTGATAAGAATTATAGGAACATTTTTTAATTCCATGTATTTGAACATGAATGAGTAATGCATTGTATGAGCAACTTATATTAGGTGGGCTAAAAATGTGCTCCAGTTCCACTCATATTCTGTGCATTCAACTAATTTACTCTGCTCAGCTGGAACCATATTTAAAGAATGTTCACTGAAGCCTTTGATCCAGCAAAGCATTTTGTTTACCTTACACTAGGCACATAATGAAAACCATAAAACCCTTGTCATGATTGTTTTATACTAAAACTTTACGTCACGTATGCTTATTAGTTCAGGGCATAGGTACACACATTACAGATTTTCACTGTGCAAATTACTGTATTTTAATTTTAATACTAGGAAAATTATTAATTAATATTTCTCTATATGATATTAACAACAGACACTTCAGCAAGAGCTTTATTAAAAGAAGTTCAAATTCCATTCTTAGTGAAAGTTATGCTGAATGCAACTAAAATGCATTGAACAAACAAATATGTATTGAAGAAACAAATTCAATCTTTCCATCCACTAGCACGGTTGTCACTCAGAAGTAATTTAGTAATGTCACTGCAGAAACATTGTCTAAAAAGATAAATGATTATTTTTGTGGCAAATCGCCATGAAAACATATTAAGATTAATAATTGCACAAAATGCAGATTTCTGGTAACAGTTCTCAATATATGGCACTTCATTTTATGTTTTCCCAATTATCTTTCCCTTTGCTTATCTTTTCCCTTATGTATTGTTTTGTTTTTTTTTTTTTTCACTGACACAGATATCCTGGGAAGAGTATAGGGATGCTGCCCAGTTGTGTAGGGATGGGGTCAGGAAGGCCAAGGCGCAGCTGGAGCTGAACTTGGCAAGGGACGCAAAGAATAATAAGGAGGGCTTCTACAGGTATGTCAGCCAGAAAAGGAAAGTCAAAGATAATGTACTCCGCTGATGAACATGACTGGCAAACTGGTAACAACGGATGAGGAAATGTTTTTCAAAACTTTCTCATTTAGTAGTAAAATAGATGACAATATTTTTCCCAAGAATGCATGAGTGTAATGGTACTGAACATTTACTCATCCCCTGGAAATCTTAAGGAAGATAAATAGGTGATTATATTTCTAAAAAAAAAAAAAAAATTATGGCATTACAATGTGAGACACTAATTTTCTGCTATCTCTACTGAATAATAATAATAATAATAATAAATTCATATCACTATCCTGAATGCTTGAATGTAAGTTTTACCTTCAACTTCTTAATGAGACTATGAAAATTACATGACTCAGACACGCTAGTGTATGGAAGAGTACAAGAATTTATTTTTTGTAAGTGATTTTAGTCATAGAGACCTCCTTTTTAAGCTAGCAACACATTCAGTTCAGACCAAGTGGAGCTGGGATAAAAAGAGTTAGATGCATTAGTGGGTTTAATTTAATGCATTAAAAGCATTTCCATTGTTAAAGATTTTGAAAGTCCGTTGTCCATTTTCTTGAATTTTACCTATTCAGCTGGTTCTGAGCAATAAGCTTTCAAATCATAAAGCTGCAGGAATCAAAGTATGTTTATTTTTTATTTCTTTTATTTTGTTTGTTAGCAGTTCACGTACAAGGGGACAAATATTCTTACTTACAAAAAATTCTCTCTTACAAAAAATGGCAACTGATTAATTTTCAGAAAAAAACCCTTAATGTTTTATAATTAATTTCACACGATGAAAACCACCAGCCCTAAATCCAAAATATAACATTAGCTACAGTAGGCTCCCTGGAGTTCCTTTCTTGACAAGAAAGCACTCAGATACCAGAAATACCAGTTAAATAGAATTTATGCAGGTTAGTTTAACAGAATTAAGTGACAAGAGCTAACTAACTAACGTTTCAATATCTAAGGATGTTTTTCTGTGCAGGCAACACTCTGCAAAAAGGCTACAATGGTGCCAGTTTCTTGAAGGCTGTATAGTTTTCAGAACAATATAAAATTCTCCCAAGGAGCTCCTGATAATAGGTGTGATAAGAACAAGCCAACCGCACAAAGTAAACATTGGACTATCTTAGAAATAAGGAATCTTATGGGCCTCATCCCCCTTTTTTGTATGACAGATATTGAAAGGTGTCTCCCAAGGCATGGGGTACCACAGTATTGCTATCTTTCAATAGAAGCACATTTCAACATACAGGTGAAAAGAATACTTACAACTATTTAAATGGAATAAGAAATTATAATACATTATTCTTTTGTTCCCTCAAGGAGATTAAGGTTTCTGTTTGTGTATTTATCTATTTAGAGACATAGTCCACTTGTCCTTTCTTTGACAATTTGAAAAACAATTTGAATATGTGAATATATTAATTCTGTATTTTAATGCACTGAGTTTCTGTGTTTAAACTGCCAATGGCATCAAGCTGTGTTTTCAATTAACTTTTAAAAAGAAACTCCTTTCAATTGCTGTGCCTAGGATTCCCATCACAGAGGACTAATATCAGCAATGTTTCTAATTTTACAATTATATCAGAAATCTTTTGGCAGTGGTGTAGTCATTTTGCATGTAAGAGACAAGACAAGACAAGACACTTAACATGTGATATTGGAAATATTATACTGGTTTATCTTAAAGACATTTTACAAAATTACTGACCATTTCTTATTTTTATTTTTATTTTTATTTTTATTATCTTCTTCAAAGGTCTTAATGCTCACACCAAGTTCTTTTTATTTTATTGCATGCTATGAATTTCTAATCACTTTCATGCAATTACATCTACATTAATTTTTGCCTCCAGCTATTTAAAAACATTGTCCTGTTGTTCCTTGCTGCCTATTTTTTTTCAGAGACTAGCTTATTTTATCTTCATATCTGTTTGTTCTCAAAATTGTTTCCTTTCTCTCCTCAGGAACAGAAAATCTTTTTGTTTTGTTAGAACACCTTTGAAAAGTGATCAGTTGTCTTTTTACAAAGACCTAAAGAAACAAATAGTTTGAATATTTCTATTTGCTTCCCTTGAAGTTTTGCATTTCCAATTCTGATTGAAATATATGGGAAGAGAAAAAAAAAGTGATAAAGAAAATAAATTCTCTGATTTTGTAAAGGTGTTCTGTTTGGTTTTTTTTAGGGGGAGTGTTTTTGTTGTGTTTTGTTTTGTTTTTAATTGTAGGTTGTTTGGGGCTTTTTCTTGAACTGAAGGAATATGTTCTACTTTTCTTTTCAGAAAGGGATTCTGAGCACTCTTCATTTACCATATATGAAGGGACTATACATGTGGAAAAGGCCACTGACCTGCAACATGCTCAAGACTTTTGCTGCAGTGTTGGGATGGACAGAATGGCACATTCATGTATTATGGATGTGTGGATGCATCCAAAGTCATTCTTGGGATTTCCAAGCATTTTCAAACCTGGAGAGAACCAGCAAAGGTTAAACAAGCAAACAAACAAACAAACAAATGAAAAAAAACAAATGAAAAAAAAAGAGAGAGAGGACATGTTTGTTAAAACTGAGGTGCATTCTGCAGGCAAAGGAATATTAATAAAAAATACCGGTAATGAAATACTGTTTCATTAT
This sequence comes from Theristicus caerulescens, assembly GCA_020745775.1. Lineage (NCBI taxonomy): Eukaryota > Metazoa > Chordata > Aves > Pelecaniformes > Threskiornithidae > Theristicus > Theristicus caerulescens. The sequence goes on along the minus strand of CM036559.1, from coordinate 79,593,543 downwards.
GATGCAATTGCTAATATGTGTAGACTCTGTAGTGATAGGTTTGAAAATCATAAGTATAGCATGGAACTGGGTGCAAAACAGTCTGAACTATAATAAATAAATTTGCTTTAAATGAATAGTACTATACTCATATCTTGATCTCCTTTAGACATGTTTAGTATAGTCTTTATGATATCAGATATACAACTATGTGTGATCAATATTTTGTCCTCAATAGCATTTATACAGTCTAATAACTTTTACAGGAGCTGGTCACGGAGACTGAGGAAGTAGGACACACCTTTGAAGGGTACTGAAAATTAAGAAAATGTATCTATTACTGTACTTCAGAATATTTTTAAGTGGAAAAATGCAGTGCCTCCTCAGTAAACAAGCTGTGGCATGTAAAAAGTTCAGGAACACCATGTGGGTAACAGCTGAAAACTGAAAAGAGTATAAGTATTCTTTAAACACCCACAGTCAATATGTGTAACTTTATGCAAGATGGAAATCACAGGAGAATCGCACATTATCAGTGAAGTGAGTCATGGCTGATAGAGCCATAAAACAAATGTATGACAAAGCTTAACAAAGGAATTATTAAAGTACGTGGGTTTTCTCCTATTTGTGGATATTAAACTAATGAAAAAAATAACCATGTATTTTTAATAGTTATGATTTTTATATTCTCTCTCTTAACCAAAAAGAAAATTATTTACTAGTTGCTGGGTTTCAAATGTACCCTAACATTACTTTAGTAAACCTATCAAATAAGTAATCAGTAACCAAATTCCTCCAATAAAAGAATCAAAAAGGATACTTTTAAGAGACATCATGGGACAAGAAGTTATATTTGATTACAAAAACTATAGAAGCTTTTTTTTTTAATATAAGTACTTCAGTATTTTTCATTAAGGCTAGGAGTAACATATTTTCTATAAGAGCATATCCAAAAGTAAACATGCCATCAAATTCCTTGCAAGTATCCCCTTGCTGTGTCTCACTCAGTGCCACTGCATCTCCTTCCAGCATCCCAAAGGAGGAAAAAGCAAAGAACTGATTTCTCATCACTAAAAAAGGGGAAATTATATTTTGTGAGTAAGTGGCTGCTAAGGTCCTTATATGACTACCATAATAAGTGCTCCAGCTTAATGCTTCTGACCTCCCTCTCTCACCACATTTAAGATATTTCTTGTTTAAGGCATTGTGCAAACAGGTCTCAGGTGGCAGAAATAACCTAGCATACTTGATTCCAACTGTAGGTTTTACCACTAGTTGACTCTTTTTTGTTTGTTTGTTCTGGATAAAAATTTATCACTTGTATTCCATTTTTATTTCATATCAGCCATCAAAAACATCTTTCTGATTTTACACACATTTATTTACATATGCAATTTTTTAATGAATTGCGTCTGGAATTTCAAAGGGACAATTGAAATTCATGAAGCCAAAATGAACTAATTGGAAGGGCAAAAAAAGTTATTTGACTGCATACCTTTAATCATAAGTGAAAGCTTTGCCTATCAGAATACAGATGCAATGGATGCTGAAGCCATAAAGTCTAAATAGTCTTCAGAGACCCTGTGTTACACACAGAGGCCTCCTGAATTTGTCTGATAGTTTATAATTAAATATTTTTTATTAGGAAAATTACATCATGATCTACTTAGAAGTGATTTAAATGTTTCTCAAGAGAAGCTAATCAGCTAATTGCTTCCTTACATTTTCTTTCAAATAATTCAATAATTCTAAATTAAACTTTGTTTCTGTGTTGATAATTAATAAATAAGTTAGTAATATTATAAAGTACAGATAGAAAGTATCTAATTTACTCACAACTGGTTACTCTTTCCATCTTTGATTATATTGCATCACTCATGTCAACCCACTTAATTTCTTCACATGTGTCCATTATATTAGTATCAGACTGTTGCTACAGAAGAGTGGGAAAAAGCATAAAGAATTAACACCTTATAAGATTTCTGTGTATTCTAAAGATCTGTTTGGGTTAAAAAAATGCTATTGGTGTTAATTCATAGAGACTTCTTAATTAGTATGGAGGCAGTCTCTATGTAAACAGAACACATATCATATCATCATAAAGTTATTTAGTGCATCACAAACTGCGGTGCCTCAGATTCAAATGTGCTTTCCACAAATAAGTGTGTCCTGTTGAGTTTTTTTCAATTTTGAAGGTTAATCAAATTTTTCTTTACTTATTCCTGTGACACTAAGTCTCAGATTAATCCAGATACTTTCCCTGCTGGTAAATCATGTGCATGAGAAATATACCTTCTAATCTGTCAGGTTACTCAGAATAAATTTCATCATTTACTAAATTTCAGAGCAATAGATTACCAGTTTGCAATAATGGAAGAAAATATCCAAAAGTAAGAAAATAACAAAAATGTGATTGAAAATATGTTTTTAAAAGTTCATTTTTTACTTCTCCAGTGTCTCTACATCTCTCTTAGATTAAGCCAGAATTTCCATCTGGGATGCAACTCCAGCTTTTAGACACCTCAGTTTATTTATCTGACTATAGATGTTTCCATGTGAAATAGACCATCTAAGCTCACATTGAGTTTAATGGAAATCTGATCTAAATCTACTTGTGTCCACACACAGGTGTCTAGTAACATTTGATAAGACTTAGAGCTTAAAATATATGCACATAATAGAAGCAGATGTAACAAAGGACTTATGGGAGACCCATGCGCTTCTGGAGTGACAGCTTGATGTCAGACCTGATTTGCTGGAGTATCTCAAGGAAAGTTCTGGAGGCCTAAGTATGTACAACTACATTGAAGCGTCTTTATTAAGGAGGATTTTTGGCTACTCTGACCATGACTAGGAAAATTTTACTAACATAAAGCAAAAGGATACCCTTTTCAAACCCAAGTTGAGATTCTTGAATTTTTTTTATTTTCTTTCATGCTTAAGAAAATCTTTCATTATTTCCAGTAATATACTGTTGATACAACATGATAAGGCAGATGTTACTTCCTACCCATAATTCTTGGTTTCAGATTATTTATATTACTGTCTGAAGGCATGCTGCTAAAATTTTATGAAACTTGAGATTAAAACAAGGGAATCTGCAAATTTATTACTAGATTTGTAATTAGCATTATTCTTAGACCCTTAGAGAGACTAAGTGTGGTAGCCAAACTGCTGAAATTTGGAATAAGATAATTTTTGGGTAGGAATTCTATAACTTCCCACTTTTCTAGGCCCTTGTTTTTATAGGAACTCTGGTTGAAAATAATCATCAAAAAGTGTAATACTGTCTAATATCTGCACATCACTAATTTAGCAGTCACAATATGAGGGACTCACACAACCTACATTATGCTTCTTGTTGCAAGATCAACATTTGCATATGTTGTCTTTATTTAACTTTTTTAGAAGCCTGAAACTAAGAAATTCATTTTCTCTTTTGTTATGACTTTCTATTCATGCCTTCAATGGCTTCTCCTTCAAATAAGGAAGGAAGAAATTTTTTAAAAAATTGCTACCTCTTGTTGTGGTTTAACTCCAGTAGGCAGCTAAGCCTCACAGCTGCTCACTCATTCCCCCACACTGGAATGGGGAAGAGAATCAGAAGGGTAAAGGTGAGAAACCTTGTGGGTTGAAATAAAGACAGTTTAATAGATAAAGAAAAGCTGCGTGCACAAGCAAAGCAAAATAAGGAATTAATTCACTACTGCCCATTGGTTCTTAACCATTTCCAGGAAAGCAGGGTTTGATTATGCATCACAGTTACTCGGGTAGCCCAAGTAACTTGGTGTGGAATATCCCTTTGGTCAGTTGGGGTTAGCTGTCCCAGCTGTGTCCCCTCCCAACTTCTTGTGCACCCCCAGCCCACTTACTGACAGGGCAGCATGAGAAACAGAAACAGGCTTGACTCCGTGCAAGCACTGCTCAGCAATAGCTAATACATCAGCGTGTTATCAATCAACGCTGTTTTGGTCACAAATCCAAAACACAGCCTCATATGAGGTGCTGCAAAGACAATTAACTGTATCCCAGCCAAAACCAGTACACTCTTAGACTTTCAATAAATTGCCAAGGCTTATAAGAGATAAATGAACTTTCAAAATAAAATTTAATTAAATAAAAGATCTGCTTCTTCCAGATTTTTTTCAGTAACTGAGACATCTTTTCTATTACCTTTTGAAAAAAAGAAAGAGGAGTTGCAGACTTATGAAAAAGTATGTTGTATAGGATCTTATAAGAGGAAGAGTTAGAAACTCCATTTTGAATGTGGAGGTAGTTATTTGTTTTACCTAAACTGGTATGTCCAGTGTTATTTCAAACTAGAATTCTTTTGTCTCGTTAACCTGAAGACTCTTTTGACACATTAATCTCGAATCACTGCAACTAGGCAGCTTCAAAGTCTTGACTTTGGATTCTCAACCTCATTAAATCATTTACATTGAATCATAAACTAGAACATCAGGGAGTCGATTGAGATTGTTATTTATTAGACTTGCTGTCATTTGAAAACTTCTGCACCCTCTCCAAAAAACCCTTAAAGCACATTAATTCATATTAGCATGTGAAGTTTATATTTCAGTGGAAACACTGAAATTCACTGTTTATATTGTAGCCTGTTGTATTAGTTTCTGTACAAATATATAGGAGGAAAATCAACCTAGCAGTGAAATTTGCCATTTGAATTGTCAATGCAGAGATTCAATCGTAGGCATGTAATCTCAGAAATAAATATTTTAAGTATTCGTTCTTTGTGTAAACTGGTGCAAGCCACTACTTTCCACAGCTTCAACCCACAAACAAGTTTACTAGCTGCCCAAATCTTTCTGGTCAGTAAAGAAACTAATTTTGGCAATGTGAGCTAGTGGTTTTACTGTAATGCCCATTAGGACTTGTTCAAGGACTTTGAGTTCATTTCATAGAGGAATGTAAAAGATATCAGAGAACAATAACTTTTACAAGTAACAGATATGGACTGTATTCAAATGAATGACATAATGTCTTTTTTTTTTCCCCTAACAAACTGTTTAAGTAATAATATTTGGTTTGACACTGATAACTCTGAAATAAGAACTTGTCTGTAAGACAGAAATGTGACAGGAAAATCCCTAAATTTCTACTAAATTTTCACTTTCATTTAATACACTGTAAATAGGAATGATGAACAAAAATATTTCATCAAATACTTAGAATTCTGTAATGCTGCAATGTGTTGGATAATATGAACACAAAAAATTGCAGCATACTGTAATACATTCAGTTTATGTGGAACTGGCACATAACTCAGATGTGATTTACATTTTCAAATATTTACTTGGAGTATTGTGGAGGTATGATATACAAACTACAGAAACCATTAATCAGGCTATTTGGTTCTGAACACTCATATTAGCTCATTAATTTTCCTGCAATTTAAATGTGTTTCCATTAAGCCAAAATTTTGCTAATAATGTTAAGGGTGAGTAAAAAGGTTGATATTCCAACTTCACTTGCATTGTGTTCTGTGAATGTTCAATCTGCAACCTATTAAGCTGAGATGTACCAATCAGAGTTAAAAATCATGTACACTCCACGTCCTGGCTGGGTGCATTTGATTGCAATCAAGAATCATCTGATCATCTAAGCAAGAGTGCTGGAAATAAAATATACTTTGGATTTTGTGATATCTCACTTAAAAGATGTATAATTCTGTCCTTCTTCATTCTGCAGGTTTTGGTTTGTAGTCTGGCTGTTTTCCTACTCATGCAATGATCCCTGAACAAAAAATAAATTATGTCCATAAATACATCTGTATATCATACATAAATGTCACAATACACACAAGTACACCATCCTATAAATACCACATCTTAATGTATATAGTATTGGACACAAAACAAACACAATTAGAGATAATTTTAGTAAGAATGGAATAAAAAAATAGTTAATCTAGAAATAACATACATTTCTGTTTTTTAAGATATTTTGTGGCTAACCAGAACTTACATACTCTGTGCTTTAGTCAAGTCTTCCTCCTTGTTTCTTAAATTCTGACTTATAAACTTTTAGTAAAGAATAAAATACATTTCAGACATGTTTTAACATTAGTTTATAAAAATCCTGGTAATTGTTATGCCCATTTAACACATAGAAATGCCAATACAAAAATATTTAAATAAAATGTATTTTTAGTATATAGACATCATTTGATGTTAATTTTACTCCCTATTTTGTCTTCCTGACTTTGATGTGCAGATTTCTGTTACTTTAAACACTTGTTATATAAAAAGGATATTTTTACATCACAGCTGTCCCTCTCATCTGTAATGATGCTGTCCTAATCTGAATAAGATTTCTATATGCTTATCATTAGGAAAATGAATTCTTATAATAAAATTCTGTATTAATATCTGTCTTCCTTTAGAGAAGGGTAACCAAACTACTGTTTCATGGATATTTTTATTCTTATTTATCAAGCAATAATAGAAACTACTCAGAGATGACACCGCTTTTAATTTCTGTAACAAATACATTTCAGAAAGAAAAGGGAATTCATAAAAGGGAAACTGTTTAGTCCAGGAAGAACTAATGTCTGACTATAAAAACTCTGCAAATATTCTCAGTAAAAACATAAACAGCACTTGTTTCCCAGATCAATTATTTTTATAGGTCGGTTAAGATAAAGCTTTGGTTTCTTTTAGGCATCAGACATGTGGCACAGAGTGCTATTAATACAGTATATTGCTAAAAAAAAAAAGCCACGTAAACCCACTTTTTGCTTATTATCCAGTTTGAATATATGTTTTTTATTCAAGCAAACTGCATTTTACTCCTCCTTACAAGTAATTCTCTCAATTTCTTCCAAAAGATGGACTTTGACTATGCAAATAATATATTATAAATTGATCCTTCTTTTTGAGGGGAGTAGGAAAATATGAAACTGTTCTACTACCACCAAAGCTTGAACTGTGCTGTTAGTTATATAGACATCTGTAGAGTAAAGAAAAAAAGGGGTGCTTTTGGGTGGCAAGTCTTTCCCCTTTGTAGCATTCCTATTGTATTATGGAGTAACCTCAGAAGTATTTACCTTTATTAACCACAGCAGGAAATTGGGTGACTAGCAATGTAGTAGATGGCCAGATACATGAAGAAAGGAAAGAAAACCCCTCCTAAACAGAAGACAGACTTTCAGAAACATTCACTGTAGTATGAGAGAATGATTTTGAGGTTTTGTATATTAGACTTAAAATAAACATTTTCAGCCTTCATTTTAAACCCTAGAATTTTCAAGAAAGAAGTTGCTGTTGCCAATAAAACCTCCAAGTGATCCTTTATCTTCCAGGTCAGAACACTAACATGTTTAACCTGCCCCTGCCAAAATCATTAAATGTACAAAGCCTGAGGGTTAAAAATGCTTAAAGAAGGAAGGACAAGTGGGTATATGATGATAAAGGGGTAAAAAGGATGACTTTTTTCAAGTCTGGTGTATATACTTTCTATTATAAGCAAACTTATAGTCAAGAAAAATAGCTTGATATGCAACATGGGTTTGGTTCACTGTGATATATCACCTTTCCATCACATCAATTACTGTATTTCAAAGTGAACAACACTTTTCAAAGAAGCATTGTGATACCTAATTATGACTATTTTAAATCATCATTAATATTTTTTCATATATTATTTTACGATTCTTGTTTCTAAATAAAATGCTAGCTAAAGTTTTATCTAGCTAATAGGATTAAGGGTTCTTGATAGACACTATAGAAAATACAGGTAGTAAAGCAGTAGAGGCAGAGAGAATTAACTTATTAAATCTTCCATTAGTTTTTTTACCCAGGCTGCTATAATGTAATCATATCCATACCCTCCATGACTTTTATCAACTCTGCGTATCACCCAGTAAAATTCTCTGAGGAATTCTCCAGCAAGTGGTGTAGCAAAGAAAGAAACGGATCACTGTAAACGTAAAAGATGATTGAAAACAGACAACTTGAAAAATCATTTGCTGTAACTTCATATCTTCATGGACTTTTGAAGTAAATCTGTAGTTGAGTTAGTGCCAAAAGGAGCAGATTTTCTTTCCTTATCCCAGGGTGTTGAGTTGTTGTTTTTTTTCCTTTTTCCTGTCAACCAAAAAAAAAAATGTTTGTGCTCTGATTACAGGGCCAATACACATTGGTATTACCTTCTTTACATGTGCATGTTTTCTTGGATTAGTTTTGTTCCACACGAATGCTTGCTTTTCTTCACTGTCTGCAAAGGAGATCTAGGATAACTAACTCAGAGGTAGAAGTCCAAATTACAGACTTCTTCATTTGGTCAGATGACTCTGATTGATAATGTCTGCAGACAGCCCTAGGGTTTTTTGCACCTTAGCCCATCATGAAGGGAAGTCACTGGGTTCTTGACAGTTGACTGGTAGTCAACCATCAAATAGGTTGGCAGCCGCCCTCTATCAAGTGGAAACCATTACAGACTTCCATTAAGACATCTAAGTTGAAGTAAATAAGTAATTGCAGTCCCCAGAAGAGACATTAGAACAGTTTGGGCCTAAGCAAATTACATTTCTTTATTTTCTTCCCTATTTTTGAGACAGTACTGATGCAGCGTAATATTTCATCCTGTCTACCTAATAGTGTTTTGCTGCTTGTCCCTCAAAATTTACCTTGTACAGAAACCATTAAGCTGGTGCAGAAGAGGGCTTGAGACCAAAAGTTAAAGAAAAATAGAAACACTGGGTTTTTTTTACTCCTCCTTCCCCTGCCCCCAACAAGAAAACATGAAGTACTGAATTATATGTTGAGGTTTCCAGCTGACAGTAATGTAATGCAAATATGATACCGTATTTTTTCCTTTACTTCATCATTATTCTAGACTAATCAAATTGTGGGTTTTTTGCTTTATTTAGGAATCAGAGAATACAATTAGCATATAAGAACATATTAAAGTAAAAAGAAGTCACCAATGTTTTTAGTACGAAGCCAAGAAGATGCTGTGTGACTGCACTTCTTAGACCCAGTGTTTCCTAATTTCTTCCAGGTAAACTAATTTCTTCAAAGCTAATTTTCAGTGGGTTTGATGCTAAAACATTACCAAATCATAAAAATAATTATGAAGTCTTTGACAACTTTTCTTCCCCTATTTTTGTTTTCTTTTTATATTTTATGTAGTACATGGCCATTTGAAAAGTTTAGTAGGCTTAAAAGAGATTATTTCTCATTTGACATTAGGATACTTTTTCAGCCTATTACAGATCTTTATCCAGAAAGATTTGTCTGCTGTTGTGTTTTGGAAAAATTCTGCAAGAGAAGGCTTTGAATTGTAATAACATGAACACATGGTATTTATTAAGCAAAGGTAATAGTGAGACTAGAATGAAAAAAAAGATTACTCAACAGTAATACATAACAAATTTTTAACTGTTCTTTTTCACAAATCTGTTTATAGATTAAGGTGAAAGATCAACAAACCCCTGAAATATGTATTTAACTTCAGCCATACATCATGCTTTAAATACATCCTTAAGTATTTTAACTCAGGATAAACAACAAAAAAATGTATTTGAGATTATTGAAAAATAAAGACTATTATGTAATATAATTAAAAATATTAAAATAATTTTCAGTCAATGTATAAGTTTTCAAAATATTCAACAAGCCAATGAATTTTCAGTGCACATAACCTTTAAAAAGTAAACCTTTATGATCTTTCTTTTATATTTAAATTTTAATAAATTTTTTCACCAAAACCCATGCAATTTCAAAAAAAGTAACAACCTGCAGATAATATTCAAAATTTTATTAAATGTTTTGCTAAGGTGATACTTCATCTTTTAAGTATACATGGTATTTAATCTTTCACAAATTATTGACAATATATTTGCTGTAATATTGAAACACTTTAAAAGACATTAATGTTTTTAATAGGCAATCACAATTCAGCGTCTACTTAGAGTGAATATTATTACAAGGTAATAATCTGTAACCTCTCATTGGTTCCATTTGAACATAAGGAAAAAATTCTGTATTGTGAGGGTGACTGAGGACTGCTACAGGTTGCCCCCAGAGGTTGTGGCAACACTGCCCATGGAGGTACTCTAAAGCTGTCTGAACATGGTTCTGCACAAACAACTTAGATGACCCTGCTTGAGCAGGGGATTGGACAAGATGACCTCCAGAACTTCCCTCCAACCTCATCCATTGTGTGATTCTGGGATTCTGCGATACTCTGTGACAGAGTTAAAACCAACTCTGTTTCTTGAACTGTATTTTTCACTTAACCATGGCATCATGTTTACTTGAAACCATATTTTTGGTCTTCTTTTATACCAAATTGATTTTGTTGGTAAGATTTTATTGAGTATTTGTTAGTAAGAGTTCTCTTTTTTTTTTTCCTTTCTTATTTAGATACTTTAAAAAAAAAATCGTAAGTGGAATTTGACTGACTTCATACAGATATCAAAACAGAATCTATGAATCATAGCCAGAACTACGTCTGCTTCCTTCCTTGATTATAAAGTGACCTGATGTGACCACTTCACCTACAGATGTCCAAATTTAAGGTGGATGGATTTCACCTTACTAATCTTCTATAAGATGGTCATAATATTATATCAACAAAAAAGATCATAGAATCATAGAATGATTTGAGTTGGAAGTGACCTTTAGAGATCATCTAGTCCAACCTCCTTGACATGAGGAGGGACATCTTTCACTAGATCAGGTTTCTCAAAGCCCCATCCAACCTGGCCTTGAACAGTTCCAAAGATGGGGCAGCCACAACTTCTTGGAAAACCTGTTCCAGTGTCTCACCACCCTCATTGTAAAAAATGTCTTCATTATATCCAATCTAAATCTACCTTCTTTGAGCTTAAAACCATCACCCCTTGTCCTGTCCCAGCAGGCCCTGGTAAAAAGTCTCTGTCTTTCTTATAAGCCCACTTTAAGTATTGAAATGCTGCAACAAGGTGTTCCCAGAGCCTTCTCTTCTCCAGGCTGAACAACCCCAGCTCTCTCAGCCTTTCCTCATGGGAGAGGTGTTCCATCCCTCTGATAATTTTTGTGGCCCTCTTCTGGACCCACTCCGACAGGTCCATGTCTTTCTGGTGCTGAGGACTCCAGAGCTGGATGTAGTACTGCAGGTGGGGTCTCACCAGGGCAGAGTAGAGCAGGAGAATCACCTTCCTTGGCCTGCTGGTCACACTTCTTTTTATGCAGCCCAGATAAGAGATGGCATTCAAAAATGAAATGTAGTTAACTTTAAACACACACACGCTATAAAAATAATAAATGTCTTTTTTATTATCTTAAAAATTAAATATCTCAATTTTTTTGAGAAGTCTCAGAATATAAGGATCTTTCATACTTCAGAGGGAAAAATATATGAGTAGTAACCAAATTCTACAATATGGATCATAGTTCATCTTTAGCATACAATAATTCCACTATGTGAAACTAAATGAAAAGAAACTAAAGTGTAAAGTAATTAGATCCTTACTCAACAAAATGAGAGAGACAAACAAAAAGCCGTCTTTTATCTGGGTGTTTTGAAAAAGAATTGTCTAAGTGAAAGCAACATACCAATACAAAAGTTATCAGTGTTCTTCTATACATTCACATGCTTTTTTTCTTTCTTTTTTTTTCCCTTTCCTTTTGTATTCTTGAAACTACTTTTGTATTAAAACATTACCCATGTCCTGAAGGCTAGGTGAAGTATTCAAACATCAAACCTGCTTGAAAGCAGGTCTTGAGCTTTATCATGTACTATCTGCTATTCCTATACAAAGTGAGAATTTAAAAACCAGTTCAGAATAAATATTTGACTCAGACATTGTATATATATATGTATTAAAACCAAGCAAGATAATAAAACATCAGGCTTCCTTATTTCCCCTAAAGCCCACGGTGTTCTATTTCATCTTCCTTCTTGGTTCTGGAAAAGACAGGCATGACTGTATCCATTTTAAAAATACCTTCTGTGACTGCAGAAGATCTCTTTCAGCTTTTCTGAGTTACTGTCTAGTTCAGGATCAAAATTCTGGATACTTTTCTACTGCCGTAATTCAATGAATGTGCGTGACAGATAATAGTTAAAAAGGTAGTTAAGACAAGTGAAAGAAGCGCATTATTACTATTTTTAAAAATCTGTTAAGGTATGAACTACCTCACCAAAAGGTCATAAAAATTTCATTGCTGCAGCTAATAGTGTATGCGACATTAGAAGTCTCAAGAGTATCATGCGATAGCCATTCACATATGGATTTTGGTAAAGCAGAAAATCAGAGCACTGAAGCAAACCTAGCTCTTGAATGAAGACAGATTTTCCCTTAGTTTGATGAAAATATTATTTTGCAACATTTCTTGCAGAAGAGAGAAACCTAAAACAAAATTGAACTTTCCATAGAGCATTTTTGGTAAAGACAAGTTTGACGTAAATCAAGAATCATCATTTCAAAAATAACACACATGATTCTTTCCAGTTGCGATCACATCAGAACTGATTTATCTATCTTGTAAGAGAGAGCTAGGGCGAACATGAACTGTACTGTTCAGAACTGCTTGTCCTCAATAAGGATTATTCAGCCTTCTAAGCACTGCTGGCTGCTCATCACACAATGAAAGCTGTGCTGATGCAAAAGTAGCTCTGATGATGCCTCACATACACATTCATGCAGCTCCCTTTCATTTTGCTACTGATTGACTGCAGGCACTTTACATGATTTCTCTTAAAACTGTTAAATTGATCAAAGCCCAGTAATGTCTTTCATCACATTTCCATCCACTAATTCTGTTTGATGATCAAGGTGATGAATCAACCATAACTTTTGGAACTTGTTTAAGCCCTGTGCAAAGCCTTTTCTTATATCCTCTACTGTCATTTCACTGATTTCTTCTCTGTTGCATTTCAGGAATATTTTCCTTGAGAAGTTAATAGTTTAGGAGAAATAGAAACAGGATTGAATATGGCTTCTGTTGTGAGGCATTGTTTTTTTTCCCTCCAGCATCCATCCAGAATTTTCAGAAAGACTTTATAAAAGTTTGTGAATATCTATTTTCTTACAAATGAAGCCATCTAAAAACATGAAGCCACACTAAAAACACCACAAGAAATTTAGTGACAAAGACATGATACTATCAGCGCACACAATGCATTCCAGATGCAAGACCAACGTTATTTTCAGTGAAAACAATAAATTGATGAATCTTAAAGTTCTTTGACATTTTATCAATGCTGTGAAAATCCCTTAATGTGTGAATATATGCTATAGAAAGAGATATCACAGTAAAAAAGACTGAGAATAAATAAGAAGTAAGTTCCCACTGATTCCATTGGGAACAAAACTGACTATAGATCACAGGATTCAATTAAGCTTATGACATTTTACTGTATTTATAGGAAAACACATAATATTAATTGTAAGAATGTAAGGCAGATGTACGTAAACAAACCTGATATCAAATGAACTTGAAAGATTTTTCTCTTTTTATCCTTTCTTATTCTCCTTTTGACAAAGGTTCAAAAGAAAGAAAAACAAAGGCTGTTGATTTTGCAGAGACACTGGTGTCGTGGTTTAACCCCAGCCAGCAACTAAGCACCACGCAGCCGCTCGCTCACCCTCCACCGGTGGGATGGGGGAAGAGGATCAGAAGGGCAAAAGGGGAAAACTCGTGGGTTGAGATAAGAACAGTTTAATAACTAAAGTAAAATAAAAATAGAACAGTAGTAATAGTAATAATAACAATAATAATAATAACAAATAATAATAGTACGATAGTAATACAAAGCAAGCGGTACACTGTACAATTGCTCACCACCCGCCGACCGATGCCCAAGCAGCGATTGTAGCCCCTCACCCCGGCCAACTCCCCTGCTTATATACTGAGCATGACGTCATATGGTATGGAATAGCCCTGTGGCCAGTCTGGGTCAGCTGTCCTGGCTGTGCCCCCCCCAGCTTCTTGTGCACCTAGCAGAGCATGGGAAGCTGAAAAGTCCTTGACCAGTGTGAGCGTCACTTAGCAAGTACTTAGCACTACTTAGCAAGAACCAAAACATCAGTGTATCATCGACATTGTTCTCATCCTAAACCCAAAACACAGCCCCATACCAGCTACCAAGAGGAAAATTAACTCTATCCCAGCTGAAACCTGGACAACTGGAATTCACTAGAAGCACACTTCGGGGTTCTATGAAGACAGGAGAACAATTTTGTTGCCTAAACATGGGTATCTAGAGCCATTATATGAAACACACACACACACATATGTATATGTATATAACTGGCACAGGAGGATAGAACTAACAGGAGCCCCATAGAAGAAACAAGAGGTCAAGAATAAGAGCTAAGGCATCTAAAATGGCTCTGGATTTCCATTTTTAAGCATTTTCCTCACCTCCTCAGGGGCAAATTTCCAGCTGCTGAGATGATGGAATGATATAACTAACAATATTTCTGTCTCAGACCTCATTTTAGTTTTAGATGTATAATGATGTATTGTATAAGCAAATATGCAAGCCTGTCAGCCTCACCTCTATGCCTGGGAAGATCATGGAACAGATCCTCCTCGAAGTTATGCTAAGGCACATGGAGGACAGGGAGGTGATTCAAGACAGCCAGCATGGCTTCACCAAGGGCATGTCCTGCCTGACCAACCTAGTGGCCTTCTATGATGGAGTGACTGCATCAGTGGACAAGGGAAGAGCTATGGATGTCATCTATCTGGACTTCTGTAAGGCCTTTGACACAGTCCCCCACAATATCCTTCCCTCTAAATTGGAAGGATATGGATTTGATGGATGGACTGTTCAATGGATAGTAAACTGGCTGGATGGTTGCATCTAGAGGGTAGTGGTCAATGGCTTGATGTCCAGATGGAGATCAGTGACAAGTGGTGTCCCTCAGGGGTCCGTACTGGGGCCGGTGCTGTTTAATATCTTCATCAATGACATAGCGGAATCAAATGCACCCTCAGTAACTCTGCAGATGACACTAAGCTGAGTGGTGCAGCTGACACACCTGAGGGACGAGATGCCATTCAGAGGGGCCTGGACAAGCTTGAGAAGTGGGCCTCTGTGAACCTCATGAGGCTGGTGAGACCCCCACCTGGAATATTGCATCCAGCTCTGGAGTCCTCAGCATGGGAATGTTGGAGTGGGTCCAGAGGAGGGCCACAAAAATGATCAGAGGAATGGAACACCTCTCCTGTGAGGAATGGCTGAAAAAGCTGGGGTTGTTCAGCCTGGAGAAGAGAAGGCTGTGGGAAGACCTTATTGCAGCCTTTCAATACCTAAAGGGGGCTACAAGAAAGATGGAGATATAGTCTTTTTAGCAAGGCCTGCTGGGACAAGACAAGGGGTAATGGTTTTAAACTAAAGGAAGGTAGATTTAGACTGAAAACAATGAAAAAATTTTTCACAATGAGGGTGGTGAAGCACTGGAACAAGTTGCCCAGAGAGGTGGTAGATGCCCCATCCCTGGAAACATTCAAGGACAGGCTAGATGGGGCTCTGAGCAACCTGATCTCGTTGAAGATGTCCCTGCTTATTGCAGGGGGGTTGGACTAGATGACCTTTAAAGGTCCCTTCTGTCCCAAAGCTTTCTATGATTCTATAAATTTTTTTTTCTACTTGTTTGAGGGTTTTGTTTCATATGATGAGATTTTCACAGGTATATTGATGAACATGCAGTGGTTATCTGAACATCTTGGTTAGAGTAAAAATGGATACATTCACTTTAAAATATGAAGATCACAGTTTAAGGGATCATTTTAAGGAAAAAACCCCAGTTTTTATTGGAATTATAATTTGCTAAACATTTACCTAAGCCCACAATATCATAATGGAGTGTTCTAGGATTTTTATTTGTAGGTCCAATGTATAGGTCTTGAGACTCTGTTCCTGTGTCTTTGTTATAGTCAGTTCTGTGCACTGAATATGAGCTTTGGCATGACATTAGAGAATGATACGCAGATGCAGGCTAAATATTAACAAGAAGAATCAAATGTATATCATTGTTTTTCATAACTATCCATAAAAGAAAAAAAAATTCTAGAATCAGCAGTTAAGGATGGCTTAGATAGTAGTCTGAAGGAGTACAATAAACTCAAGAAAAAAAGGAAGTGAGAAAAAGGGAAAAATCACATAAGGGCTGACATTAATTAGATCAAACAATATCATTCCACCCAACAATGGCAGACTCTAAACAAGTTATGCAAGTATGCAGAGTGCTGATTTTTCTCTTGTGACAGTCTTCGGCAGCATACTTAGCTTAAGCAGAATGGTCCTATACCTAAGACGTACAGTAGTTCCAGGTTCATAAGAGAACTAGTGCTCCTGATGCACACTTTTGTACAGTATTGATGCAGGATTATTCACGAGCATTAACAAATGTTTATTTGTAATGTCTGCTCACCCACTTTTTAGAAACAGGCACAAACAACTCTGGTAGAGTACAATGGTTTAATATATATTTTTTTCATATAATTTAGGACAGAACTGTTTGGTTGGGTTGTTGTTTTTTTTTTTTTTTTAATTCAATGGCATTGGACATCTTATCAGAATTAATTTCATTGGTTCCCAAATACTCTTGGAACTTACCATCCCTGAAGCTCAGATTTATCATCTGACTTGATTTCTCTTTATTGATTTCAGTTTCTCAGTCATATACAAACATGGTTAAAATTTCACTAATCCTGCAGCTACATAAGCAATAAGGTGATGACAAAGGGATTGTCTTCATTATTGTAAAAGAAAGAAAGTACATAATCATGAATTGTGGGAAAGAAAGTCTCTTTCAAAAAAACCCTAAAAATATTGGAATCTCTGTCATATAGAAATAGATACATGGGTAGATGAAGTATGGAGCCAGGTTTCTACATGGATGTGAAAAGGTGTGAAGAAACAGAGAATTTTCTGTCCCTGAAAAGCCAGAAGTTAATCAACAGATTGAACCATGATTTGGGAGATGTAAAATCTGGAAAATCATTATATTTTGTTTGTCAATTTTTTTGCATTAGTGCGTACTAGTATTCAAAAAAAAGAGATGTCTTTTTTATGTTAATGATTACAAGAAAAGGCTCAATAAATATATATTTATCTGCTGTAAATCAGAGTAATCAAATTGATATCCAAAGAATTATTCCATTTCATTGCAGCCAAGAAACTCATCCATAAAAAATCAAAACAACAACAAAAACAGTGAACATGTTTGGCTGAAATGTGCTTAGTTTTGAAGAGTGGTTTCATGCAGTCTTGATAAATTTCTGGTTTTAAAAACACCAGATATCTGAACTGATTGTGGATGAAAATTAGAATAAATCAGGGTCAACTACCTGGGGCTTCAAGGAGCTCCTTTACAGACAAGAATTGGAAGTTCCCAGATTGGTGTCCTATGTCAAGGATTGGGAGATTTTTCTTATAAATTTGAAATGGTTCACAAACAGTTCTAATCACACTCATAGAAAAAGTCCAATTTAAAGTGTCATTTGCATAAATGGTTACAGACTTAAGCCTTTACTCAGAAAGCTAGAGAACAATTATTTGAAGAGAAAAGCTGCCAATTCCTATCACAGAAATATCTAAAAATCTACCCAAGTCATTCCCTATATGATCCACAAATATTCTAACACTTTTTATTCTTACTTTTCCTATACAAGCAGCAGAATCAGAAAGATTACTGCAAAACAAGACAGGTGTACATTATATGATTTAATTTGCAATCCTTATATAGCATATATCCTGATGTGGCTAATGTCCTAGCTGCCAATTAGAATGAGATCTTTTTATTTCCCATATTTTCCTGGTGATTCTTCTGAGGAAAAGGCAGAATGGTTGTTCTAATCTGGTTTATTTTTTCTTGCTTGCTGAAGTCACTAGCTCACCTCTAGTTATTTTTCCCTATCCTTAGCTTGCAATTCTTAAATAGGGAAAACCTAAAATACTGTTCCCCCCTGGCCTTTGTAAACTAGTCCCTTTTTCCTAGGCATATTTCCTTTTAACTTTCTAATTTTAACTATGTCATGTTCTTTGGATGGCCCTCCTCATTAGCCTTATAACTTTTGGTGTAGTTCCACTGCACTCCACTTTTCATTTATTTTCTTGTCCATCTTCAACTTCTCTTGCAGGAACACTGTGATCTACAAACAACATTTCAAGCATTTTCCTCTCCTCCCTGCCCCACCCTTTCCCTCTCCTCCTCTTAACCCAGTACAAAAAGTAAATTGCGTGCAAATACTGTTTGCAGAAATACAAGTAGGTCAAGCACATTAATCCATTTGCAATTTGAACTTACATCCTATATGCAGGGCAATCCTTCCTTCTTCTCAGCCTCAGCCATAACAATTGTCAAGTAAACTTCCAGGTATGCCTATGAGGCACTTATTTTTGGATGCATATAATGGAAATTTGTCAGAAGCCTGAAACCTACTTAACAGAAGGCATGTGTGACATCCTTTAAATAAGCTGACTTAACACTAGACAAAATCAATTATCATCTAGCTGCTAAGGTTTAAATAACAAAAATAATGGGATTGCATATAAGAGAGACAAGATGGGAGAAAGGGAATAAAATCTTTTATTGTCTTACTGCAAGACAGTAAGCTTACTCTTAGCTCCCTGTTTAAACATGGAAATGCTTGTAATCTACACAAAGGATCCTGTAATGGGTAATTCAGTCTGTTTTAAGTTAATTTCTATATTTCCACAGGAAAATTTGCATGGGTACAAGCAACCTTTCTGCTTTAGGAAGTATAAAACGTTACAAAATCTGAGATCTGACATTTTAGGAGAGGTCACTAGGAACTTGACAAATATTTTTTTCATATGTTAACTAAGCACAGTGTCTAACAGACCTGCAGAGAGTAATAACATCAAGATAACCAAGGCTGTTCTTTTTGTTCTCCATCCTTAAGTGCTTTGAGCTACATCTTACCTCTACAATTATTCCTTGTATAATTAAGGTACAGAAGTTTTCAGTATTAAGAATGATTGCTACTGTTTTTAACCCTAGTGATAATGTTTTAGCAGGTAATGCTATAAAATTCTGTATACCTGTAGCTCAGAAAAAATACAGTAATTTCATCTGCATATAGAGCCACTATACCCTAAATTTAATCACAGGAAGATATTTGAAAGTAAGTGAAAAATACAAAACTTTTCAAAAAAATCTTGTCACGCATGACAATAAAACTCTTTTTGCAATCTTGAGACAGTATAACTTGGTTTCTGATTCTAAAGTATGTAAAGCAGAATAAAATTATCCTTTAAAAATGTTATGTATATAGTCATGCAAATATTTCCAAGAAGCTAAAAATCTATTATTGCATTGATGACAGACATGCTTTCTCATTAAATTAGTACACAATAAAAATATAGTACTCATGTAAAGAATGTAGGTGTACGTGCACCCATTTTGGTAATACCTTTCACTGGAGGATTAACTCAATGACCTACTCGTATGTTCCTTGGAAGTACTACTTAAAAAGACTAGATAAGATCCTGGAGTGATGTTATTTACCCAAATCAGCAATGAATTAATTCTTTGGGGTAAACAACTACTTCAAACAAACTTCTGTATGATTTTTGTCAGTTTTTATTTGTCAACAGTCCAGATGGTTTATATAAAGTAAACTTTACAATAAATGAATTGCACGAGTAATATCACATATTATGAAAAGTACAGACTAATTCTTGCTCGTATATCTGCTGCCATTTCTTATGGTTCTTTTCTTGATTCCTTTGTGCTCACTCATGTGTATTATCTCATAGCTGTCATCTTTGCTGCTGTCTTTCTCTTCATGTTTCTATGCTTCCTGGAACTCCTCAGTCATCTCAGACTGCCAATAAATAAACTTCTTTTCTTATAAATGGCTTCCTAAAATGATCACTCCGTAAAATGCACAAATGTTAACTTGGTTCAAAAACACTTTCACCACAATAACAAATATTGTTTTGTAGACAGTCTAAGAAAATCCTGTTTCACATCTTTATTTGTGTCAGACTGATTTCCTATTAAAGTGTTGAGACAACAACAACAACCACAAAAAGAAGATGATAATAACAAAAAACAGACCAAAACAAAAAACAAACCAAAGAAATGATGTTATTGTCTATGGCCAAGAAACATCAACTGGGAAGAAAAGTAGATCATTGGAAGACCAGAGGTAAAACAAAGACAACAAAAATTAATGTAACTATTTTTACATGCTAATTTCTTTATACTCAGTTATTATAGAAGTTCTTTAATATGATATGATGTGGCTAACAAAACACAGAAGTGTCCCTTGAAACTACTTTTTGTATATGAACAAAAGAGAGGAATATCTGATAAGTTGAACAAAGAACATGTCCGATGCTGAATAGGGTGGGTGATTTAGTGGCAGTAGGCACAGATAAGGCTGAGGTATTCAACATCTTCTTTGCCTCAGTCATCAACAAGGTCTTGCAGACCTTTATGCTTAATTAAAGTGTATTAGGAGAATGACCAGCAGTGGATGAAGATGAATTCAGGTGTTACTTTAGCAACCTTGACCCATACAAAGCAACAGGACCCAAAGGATTGCATCTATGGCTGTTGAGAGAGCTGGCATTGACTCTGTAGCTTAATCTTAAAGGTTGCATCAAAGAAAGGTTTTACCTGGTTCAAGTTTCATTTCATGCCCTATAGTTATTATGAACCTGGCATTTTCTTGGATATGGTAGTGGAAACAAAATAAGATTAATTCAGTATTTCTCATCAGGTTCCAGAGAGACTCCTACAGAGCCCCATGTGTTAATGAAGTATTAAGCATATCTTATAAATTCCTGGAAATATTGAATATTGCCATTTTAGCACATTCTATTGTGTAGGCTTTTGTTCCATTTCAATAAGGTATGAGTTTTTTAATTAAATGGTATACCACATGATCTGAAAAAATGAAATTTTAAGTAACTCTGGGAAACTTCAAGAATCTTTCCAGCTAATGGCTTTGAAGCTTCATACATCTTTAATTAAATAAAATAATTGATCATATTTTTCACCACATTTTTCATGATGAAAATCTTTTAATATGCACAGCTCTGTTGTCATGATGTCTAACAATGATGAAGAGGGAGCAACATCTAAGCATTAAAGGATAACCTCCATCATCTAGAATACCTTTGAATGTTTTTAATGCTTGGGGATTTTTTCTCTTTTTTTTTAGATAAACAAACTCTGACATGTCCACATTTATATGATTTCATCTTACAGAACAGATACCATCTGTCAAGAGAACATATGCTGTTATTGACTACGAAGGTTAACTAGCATCAGTGGGAGAAATCCTAACTCTTTAGACATTCATAGCAAGTTTTGTTGCTGACTTCAAGGAAAAGTGAAATTATCCTATGTTTCCTAAGAGAAAGCTATAAAAATGTGAATGTGAAATTATATAACTTTCTAAGCAAGGCCATAAACCTGTGAATAATTAATTACACAACTTCAAGATTATCAATACAATGTAGAACAGAAATAGATATAGAATGGTAGTTATGCATGGTTTTCCAGGCTTCAGTATACTATACCTGTGTATGGTTTGTGTGCTTGTTTTTATGAACACAATTTAGCTTCAAAGGCCTTTCTGCTGTGATTGTAGGCTATATTTTTGGGAGTGCTCTTTCATGAGTGTAGATTTTTCAGAGAATTATATCCAAAACTGTATAACTCACATCCCGATTTCCTCCAACCCCACCCACCACCCCAAAACTGAGAATTCTTAAATTCCAGTACAATACCATTAACCTCTTTCATCTATGCATCCTCACATATAGACTACAACTGATCAGTTATTGACTTGGTTCCTTAACAGGAAAAAACTGTGGTGCTGTGTAGCAGCCAGGGAGTATATAAGAGTCTCCTAAAACTTGAAGGAAAACAGATGGGGGCTATTTGCTCAACTTCCTTGTCTGTGTTTAGTATTGATCATATTCTGATTAGTGCTATTTATTCTGTCTTTAAAAACACGTTAGAGAAAGTTGAGTCTGTGTTCCTACATAAAAAAAAAATTAAGTAATAATTGCATTCCAGAACTGTACTTTGCATAAATATGGAATAAATTAGATTGGGAGGGACCTCTGGAGGTACAACTCTCTGGCCAAAGTAGTGTCAGATTATATTAGATTGCTTAGGGTTGTGCCCATCTTCTAACGGATGAAGACTCCACAACTCTGGTCAGCTTGTTCCATTTTCTGATGACTGTCACTTTGATTTTTTTCTTTATATGTATTTGGAATTGTTCTTTTTGCAACTTGTGCCTGTTGCCTATCACCCTTTCACTGCACACCTATGAGAAGATTTTGACAATTTTTTTCTCTATTACTACTCATTAGGTAGCTAAAGACAAGCAATTGCCTCTTCTGTGGGCAGGGGGTGGGAATTAGGTCTCTTCTTCAGGATGAATAAACCCAGAGTTCTTGATCTTCCCATCCAAGCCCCCAGCCATCTTTGTGGCCATTTACTAAACTTTTTCAGTTTGCCAATGCTTTTCTCATATCTGGGTGCTCCAGACTGTATCAGTACCAGGCACTGCTGCAGATGCACTCTTACAAGTGGTGAATAATGAAGAATAAAGACTTGCTTGACCCCAGTGGCTGCTTCTAACTTGGAGCTGTGCTCTCGCTAGTGTACCCACTATAGAGCTGGCCTTCACCACCACAGTGATGCCCTGATGAGTCACATTCAACTTGGTGTCCATCAGGACCTCCCACCTCCATTTCTGCAAAGCTGCTTTCTAGTATGGCTGGGTAATCTCCATTTCACTGTTATTGTGAAAGATATCAAGTCTGATGTGTCTGTTCATAAACTAAGTGGAAGTTAACTATAATTTACAGAAAATTATAAGGGAAACTGGCTTACCCCAGGCGAAGAAAGGGATCAATATTTTTGTGAAGAGACAAAAAGGCACTTCACCTAGATCAAGTTGTCCAATTTGAGTAAAAAGAAAGTAGCTTGATTTGTTGTATGAAACTACTTCCAGAAACTAATACATATGGAGAAAGAACATGAGACAACAGAACAACTGAAATATTAGAGGAGCAGCCAGAGAAACATTATTCTAAGCTAAAGAGATTAGTAGAAGAAGATGATAGATCAAGCATAAAATGATGAACAGTTAGAAGACATTGAACAAGAATAAAATGGAAGAGGTAAATCTGAAAGCAGAACACAATAAGTTGACCAGAGATCCAAGACAGAAATTGAATACAGGAGTAAACGATAAGCAAAGAATGCAAAGAAAAAGAATATGGGAGCAGAAACATGACACAGGCCTTGTGTGATGAGATAAGGCAGATGACTGGAAGATATGAATTGAAAATGTTGGCAGTGAGATACAAGTGTTGACAAATTACTAAGGATATGAAATGAATAAGTGATGGAAAGAAGATTTTGAAAAACTGTACAGTGTGCAATCACAGTAGCTAAAATAAGCCTGGAGAACTTTCTCTCAGGAGAGATATCCCTCAAATAAATGAGGGAAAGCAAATCTCAGAATTCTTGTAAGAAAAAGTAAAAATATCAGTACAAAGCTTGATAAATATGAATCCAGGAAGGGGTAATAATGGGGACTAAAAATATGAGACTTCAGCAATCATGCAAGAAAATATGAGAAATACAAGAAACATAACATCCATAAGATGTTTAACACCAATTCCAGAAAAAAGCAAGCATGAGCAAATGAGAAAACCAATTTACAAGAAGGGAGAGAAGAACAAGTGAAAGAACTATTGAATATTAACTTATTAATTCTACTGACATTTACAAGGATGCTAGAGAGGTGAATAAAAAAGTACCTGTCACTGACTTTTCTAGAGGAGTGAAGCATAATATAGATCAGATTCTTGTGATAACACAGATTCTGGAAAATATTACCTATTAGGTAACCCACTACAGTAAATCCACAGGACTCAGATAGGCTTTAGATTATATTTCAAATGAAAGAATATAGAATGCCCAACAACTTAAAAATGAGTGGCATTTCCAAGCAGATAAGCTTGTTGACACAAAATGTCTTTAGAGAATTAGTGACAGCAATAAGAGCAGATGAGAAGCTGACTGGATGATTATAAGCCAACAGAGAATAAAGACAAAGATGTTATCAAATGAGTTCATTTTAGCGATTAAAGTAGAAAAATCTTTTGTACTGGGAGCCAAAATAGGAAAATTCATAGTATGTGAGAAGTCAGTGAAAAAACAAAAGGGGAAATCTTAGATGTACAAATGATGTTGACTTTATAGTCTTGTTCAACAACTCTTTACAGAGAATGACAAGACAGATTCATTAAAGCCTTGAAGAAATTACTTGAAATCAAGATAAACTACTGAATTAAAAAGAGCCGAACCAATCCTAAAAGTAAGATGTGTGCTGAAGTACTCAGGAGGAAGAGGTCCCTCCAGTTACCAAAAGGAAGGGCATAAATAAGAATGCAATTAGCTAGGTTTATACTATAAGATTCAGCAACAATTCAGCTTTCAAGGTCATGATCCATGAACAAGTGGTGTCCACAATCCATAGTGAGGATATCTTGAGATGTACACTAGTCCTAATGTGTGCATGCTCCTTTGGATCCCCATTAGGTTTTTTGGACATGTGGGAGACAAGGACAAGTTCCACTATGCCCACATGCTGGCAGTAGAAGCTTTTTTTTTTTTTTCCTATTGATATCTTACCTGTATTCTTTTTCTTTTCACTTTGGAATTGAACATCAGTAAGAACAACCCAAGCCTGAATTGACCAAGTTTCGTAATGAGAAGGAAGCAAATTCCTTTAAACTTTCAGTATTTCTTACACAAATAAACTTTCCATTCAACCATAGCAACAGCAAAACTGCAAAAGCAAAGTTTTGTTTCATTTTTTACATTAAGTTGTTTAGATATAAAATCTTCACTTCCTGTATGGTTAATGCAAGCTTGTTTGAAGGTATGTTCATTATGCTTTTAATGACTTCTGCAAGTAATAAACTCAACCAAATTTGACACAGAAAATCATGCCATGAAGATGAAGCAGGAAACAACAGATTTAAAAAGAGTTTAACTCTCAAGAACACTATGCAAGTTCCTCCAGAGCTAAGACAAACAGAAGTTCTACACTTCCTATGATGAAAAAGTTCTTACTTAATAGATTAATCCTCCAGTACAACTATTACGTATTCAATGTTGCTTCCTTTGTAGGTTCCTCTCTCTTCTGGAGACTATCCAAAAGAAGACTGAAGAGACAGTGGTGTTGCACAGACTTCACAAGTAAAGGAGGCTGTATAAGTTGCTTTTACCACTCATATACTCAAATACCCACATTAACTGTGTTGGGTTGACCTTGGCTGGTTGACAGATGCCCACCAAGCTGCTCTCTTACTTTCCCTCCTCAGTAGGACAAGGGGAGAAAATATGATGAAAAAGCTCATGAGTCATAATAAAGACAGGGAGATCACCTACCAATTGCCATCACAGGGAAAACAGTCTTGACTTGGGGTAAATGAATTTAATTTATTGCCAATTAATAACAGAGTAGGATAATGAGAACTAAAACAAAACTAAAAACATCTTCCTCCCACCCCTCCTTCTTCCCTGGCTCAACTCCATTCATAACTTCTCTACTTCCTCCTGCTGTGAGCAGTGCAGGGCAATGGGGAATGGGGGTTGTGGTCAGTTCATAACGCTTTGTCTCTGCCACTCCTTCCTCCTCATTCTGTTCTCCTGCTCCAGCATGGGGTCCTTACCATAGGATACAGTCCTTCACAAACTTCTTCAATGTGGGTCCTTCCCATGGGCTGCAATTCTTCAAGAACTTCTCCAGCATGGGGCCCACAAGCACCACAGTTCTTGCCAGAAAACCTGCTCCAGCATGGGCTCTTCTCCACAGGCCGCAGTTCCTGCCAGGAGCCTGCTCCAGCATGGCCTTTCCATGGGCTGCTGCTTTCTTCAGGGCATATCCACCTGCTCCGGCACAGGGCTCTCCACAGGCTGCAGGTGGATATCTGCTCCACCATTGTCTCCTTGGGCTGCAGGGGGACAATCTGCTTCACCATGGTCTTCTCCATGGGCTGCAGGGGAATCTCTCTGGCGCCTGCAGCACTTCCTCCCTCTCCTTCTTCACTGACCTTGGTGTCTGCAAAGCTGTTTCTGTCACATTTTCTCTCTCGCTTGCACAACATGTTTTGCCCTTTCTTAACTATGTTATCACAGAGATGCCATCAACGTTGCTGATTGGTTCAGCTTTGACCAGTGGAGGGACCGTCTTGGAATTGGGTCTGTTGGACACAGGGGCAGAGCTCCTGGTGTCTTCTCACAGAAACCACCCCTGAAGCCCCCATCCCACTACTAAAACCTTGCCACATAAATCCAATACAGTAAGAAATGATTTTTTTTTCTTTAGTTACTATTTACTGGATGCTTGCTAAAAGGATGTGGCTGGGTGCCAGAGAGAAGGTTGCCTGCTTCCCAAACGCTAGCTGGTGCACTCTAGGTCAGACAGAACCTTTTATAAATAGAAAGCATAACTGGAGTTTCTGGAATGACATGGAGCAGAGAGAGACTAAAACTGGGGCAAGCAGGGAGTCTGCAGCATTAATGGAAACTGGAAGGAACAATGCATAAAAAGATACGGTGTCAGTCCTCAGAGATAATAAAAAGAGGTTTTCTACTTTTGAACCTTTTGGTCCTCCACATCTCATTCTTCCCTGTAAAGCCCCCATGCCCCCTTCATTTCTTCTGCTGAGGCACATCTTAATCTGGTAAAGCCTATGATTAACATACATAATGAAAAAGTAGAAGATCCATGACTCCTGGCCCTAGACATTGTCACTCTACTGGCAATGAGAGATAGTTGGAAAGAATACCTTGGGGTCTGTTGTTCTCATATAGAACTGCCAGTAGTTCACCACCCCCATTTCTAAGGATGCTCAGAAAATGGCCTTTACCTGGGTAGGGGCAGGGGGGAGGGGGGGGCAGGAGGATAAAGAAAAATTTGTGAAGTGCTGGGTCACTCCTCCCATACCTACTATAAGAATTCACTCAAGCTCAGAGCCAAGGAATCTGAGATGCCAATGAGGAGAGAAAGGAGAAGCTGGTATTACTTGCAGTATCTTCCCCTCTGCCTTTCCTTTTTCGATAGCTGTATTCAGTTCAGATCAGGGCTGTATTTCGTTTGACCACTTTAATCATACCAGAGCTACACAGGAAGCACCCTACAGTGAACCTGGCCAGAATTGTTTACTATTGCAACAAATCACCCTACAGGCTTAAAATGTACAAAAAGTGATTTTAGCAGGTCTCTGTGAGGTGTAGGGAATATAGATTTCATGTTGTAACACAAGAAGAATAGCAGATATATCTGTCTATACTAAACTTGTCTAAGCAGCCATGGAATCCCTTGCTGAAGGAAGATTAGCTTCTTGTCAAGTATTAAAATCCATAATCAGAACTCTAATAACTGAATGACTTTGGTGGGTCTTTTTGTGAAATGCAGAAGGGATCTAGAAGGTTTCTCAAGGAGATGAAAGTCTTGAAACAGGAAACTAATTAAGTGCTATCAGTACTTAAGCAGTTAAAAGTTAAGAGAACTGTGAGTTAAGCATGTAGATTTAAAAGTTTGAGAGAGGCTAATAAAGAATGACAAATAAAATATTATGATTAAGCCATTTGTATTTGTCATAAATGATACAATTCTTTTCCTGAATAAAATATCACTGGATTCCTAACTCATTGGCCAAACAGACTAAAAAAATATTTATATAACACTGAATAATAATTGTCTTTTAACTGGGTACTTTTCATAAATGTTACTGGACATAGGTTTTACAAGAAATGCCTTTGATGAAGGCATCACTGCTTATTGTAGTTGGCTTAAGAATGATGCTTTAGCTTCATGACAATATTCAAGGTTTCAAACTTGATTTACATTTCATATTGGAGCTTTTGTTGTTAAGACAGAATTACACTGAAACTTTGTGGTTTGGATATTTTCAGGTAAGGTTGCTTAATCCCTTCTTTTTAGTGGAATCCACTCTGAGTGTCCAACTCTTGACAAACTATTTGGGGGGGAGGGGAGAAAAAAAGAAAAAAAAAAGATTCTGCAATTTGGTTTAATGAAATAGAACATTTCAAGAAAAAAATTTTGAAAATATTCTGATCTAAAAGCTTTGGCCTAAAGTTTTGTTCATTTAAATTTTATTTATGCAGGAGAAAAAAATTTTTTACTGACAAAATGTCAACAGAATCCATACACTACTATTCACTCAGTAAGCAAGCACTATGAAAAGATTCACTTTGTGTGAAAAATCAATTGGGAAAATATATCATTCTGTATAACATTTATTGGGACACCAAGAATGCAACTAGCCACAATTATCTGATTTTTTCCCCCACCTAAAATGAAATGATTGCACCAAAATGAAATGATTGCACCATTAGGATTTATTTTTTCATTTGTTTATCTTATCTAGTAACAGACAGAATCACCTGTGAATCAGTGAAAATGCATTTTTTCATTATTGCATTTTCATGCAAAATGCAAACCAGGAGTAGTGAATGTCTGTGGGTCTTAAGATTACATCAATATTGGGAATAATCACAGCTGTCCTCCTACTGATTTACTAGGTAATGACAATATCAAATACCAAAATAGGTCTGAAAAGAGGTTTAAGGCTTTAAAATGCTAGGAAGTGCTAAACTATAGAGTGATTAATAAATTATATTAATATATTTTCACTGAGAAAGCAAAAATAAAATTTATATATGTGCTTCTATTATGATATTGCTTGGTAATATTTTACAGAATTATAAGATTGCCTATTAAAACAAGCAAACATGATGTTCTCTTTGCCATAGGACTTATAAAGCCCATTTTCTTATGGGTTTATATTTTCTGTTCCCTTCATGATCTGCTACAGCCAAATGCCTAGAATGGCATTTTTTCTGTGTCCCTCAGTCCATGCTACAGAATGCATGTAGCTTCAAGTTCCTCAACTAGTTGAGCAAGCAATTGCAGATCTGTGTCTGATACAAAACTGTGCTTCTGCCTGCCTAGCAAATATCTGTATAAAACAAAATAAAGGAGGAATTATTTCTCCTAATTCATTTCTCAGTGCAAGGATAGTAATAGCTCTATGCTCTACTTTAGTTCTTATGGCCCTTGAAAACATTTAGAGTGGGATTTAGGTGTCTAACAGCTCAAACCAGTTATCTTAAGGCAGGTTTCTACTATCTACTAAGGTCCCTAGGATATCTGAGAAATCAGAGCAGATTTCATAGAATCATAAAATCATAGAATACCAGGTTGGAAGGGACCTCAAGGATCATCTGGTCCAGCCTTTCTAGGCAAGAGCACAGTCTAGACAAGATGACCCAGCACCCTGTCCAGCTGAGTCTTAAACATGTCCAGTGTAGCGAAGACAACCACTTCCCTGGGGAGATTATTCCAATGATTGACTATTCTCATTGTGAACAATTTTTCTCTCATGTCCAATCACAATCTTCCTGGGAGTAACTTGTACCCATTACCCCTTGTCCTCACCATGTGACTCCCTATAAAAAGTGAGTCTCCATCTTCTTTGTAGCTCCCCTTTAAGTCCTGGTACATGGTGATGAGATCACCTCTAAGCCTCCTTTTCTCAAGACTGAACAAGCCCAGCTCTCTCAGCCTATCCTCATATGGCAGGCTTCCCAGACCCTTGATCATCTTGGTGGCCCTTGATTTGACACAGAATATACAGAATATACCAACACACTTCTGGGCTGGTAGCTGGAGGTCAAAAAGGATAATTTAGGACACTCCAGATGACACCGCATGCTTAAGGAACACCTAAAGAGAACACTGAATATAGGATTCTACATGATATCCAGGTCTCTCAAATCTCGTTATAATTAACGGTGATAGTCAATATAGTCAGTTACAGCTGAAGCTGGAACACTACACAGTCTACTCTAAAGTAATACTTACTAAGAGATTGGACAACAACCTTACATGTAGATTGATAAATCTGGGAGTCTAAATTTAGATGATTCAATTCAGCTGTGTGTCTAAAAGTGGGGAAAAAAACATTTTTATCAACCTGGTCAACCTGGTGATGAGAGCTTTGAACAAGGCATATCAAGGGAGGCAGATGGTGACTCACAGTCAAGTAAGGAAGCAATGGACCAGGCTAGCAAGCAAAGGGTGAAGGATGATGTGGACAAAAGACATCTTGAAAATAATAATAAAAAACCACAACCAGGACTGAAGCGGGACCACCTTGACTGTATGCACACAAATAAGGATGTGTTGAGAGGACAGCATTATGAGGGAAGCTCTCACACTTTTTCTGGGAAACCAGCATGACTTCATACCTCTCTGAATATTGGTTATCTTATTGGCTATCTCAATTTTAGCAAAGCTTTCAGCAATACCTCCCATAACATCCTCATTGACAAACTCATGCAATGCTGAATGAGTGGGAAGTGGATTGAAAACCACCAGGATCAAAGAATTGTGATCAGCAACATGAAAACCCCACTGGAGGCCAGTCACTGAAGATGTATCCCAGGGGCCAATACTGGGGTCAATGGTGTTCAACATCTCCATTAATGATCTGCATGATGGGATAGAGTGCATCCTCAGAAAGGATCATCTGCAGATGACTCAAAACTTGGAGGAATGGTTGATACACTGGATGTTTGTACTGCTATTCAGATGGACTTTGATAGGCTGGAGAAATGAGCTGACAGGAATCTAATGAAGCTCAATAAATGGAAATGCAAAATCCTGCCCTTGGGGAGGAGTAACTCTACATTCCAGGACAGGCTTTGAGCTGACTGCCTAGAAAGCAACTTTGCAGTGATGACCTGGAGGTCCTGGTGAACAAAAGGTTGAACATCAGCTAGCAATGTTCTTTTGTGGCAAAGAAGACCAACAGCAACCTAGATTACATTAGGAAGAGAATCTCCAGCAGGTCAAGGGAGATAATCCCCTCTGTTCAGCACTGGTGAGACCATGTTTGGAGTCTTGTGTCCAGTTCTGGTTTCCCTAGTAAAAAGGAGACATAGACAGGCTGGAGTGAGTCTAGAGAAGGGCCACAGAGATAATGAAAGAATCGGAGCATCTGTTATAAGCGGCTGAGACAGCTGTGGTTCTTTAGGCCTGGAGAAGGCTCAGGGGGATCTTATCAATATGTCTAAATACATAATGGGGGGAAGTAACCTGATTCTTCTCAGTGGTGTCTAGTGAAAGGACAACAGGCAATGGTACAAACCAAAATACAGGAATTCCATTTAAACATGCAATAACCCACTCTTTTACTATGAGAGTGGTCAAACACTGGAACAGGTTGCTCAGAGAGGTTATGGAGTCTCCATTCTTGGAGTTAATAAAAAGTAGACTGAACATGGCCATGAACAACATGCTCTTGTTGACTCTTTTTTTGCCCACCCCTTATTAGGATATATAGAGGTGGATAAATAAATACAGATTAAAATCTATCTGTATTTACTTACCATCAAAAAGAATAAAATAACTTTATATAAAAATCAAAAGGAATGTTACCACT
Organism: Theristicus caerulescens; assembly: GCA_020745775.1. Classification (NCBI taxonomy): domain Eukaryota; kingdom Metazoa; phylum Chordata; class Aves; order Pelecaniformes; family Threskiornithidae; genus Theristicus; species Theristicus caerulescens. The sequence goes on along the minus strand of CM036559.1, from coordinate 79,562,055 downwards.
TCAAACTTCAACTATTTCATATTTGAAGTAGATCCAGTATATTTTTTGTTTGTACTGTAAATTTTAATTGCTTTTTTTTGTTGAAAATAGTACTCATCTCTAATGAGATTACTTACATTTGACTGACATTTCATATTGTATCATGTTTTATTTCATATGGTTATTCCAACCAATCTTATTTATGTATTTATTTACTAAATGATAGTGCTAGTGGCCCAAAGCTTTGCCTCATTTTATTTATCAAAGCTACAGCAACAATGAATAGAAATGACAGGATACTCTAGAAGGTAAGGTATTCTTTTCCATATTAGACAGCTATGATAGTTAGGTTGAATGGCCATCTGGAGAAAGCTATTTTTCCCTTTGAATATGAGAAGGTTCTGTATAACTAATCTAAAAAAAGAATAATTTTTTGGATGCCTAAACTTAAGTGAGATGAAAGTCAATGCTTAAAACTGTTAGGTAATTCACTATTACTGTAAACTAAGGTTTAGAAATCAGATTTGGCACACTGCATGAAATGTCTTACCCAGAGAAAAAGAAGGGAAATCTCTTTACTAGCAAATTGATTTTTGTTTTTAACAGTATAAAATACTTGTCTGTGGGACTTGAAAACTATTTCATATTTTCTCTGAAAGCAAAGTGTCTAAGTAGAATTCAGAACTAGATCAGCAATGGTAGATCCTTCATCCAAATACTACATAGTGTAAGCAGCTATTTAAACATTTCCAGATTAGAATCTTGCCCTTTACAAACATATTTGGTACATACAGAGGGCCTGTTGGCTGATTATTTTCTATCATCACATCTGTTTGGATGGCATCATGCCCATTCACTAGCTCATCAAACCCTTGTACAAGGGCAAAGCTGCCAGCCAAGCAAGCACTAGTTAGAAAAACGCCAACCGAGAAGATAGAGTAGACTAAAATAACTGTCTGGGAGATAAGGAAAATAGGAAGCTTCACAGATACTTCAAATATAGAATAGCCTTTGGTAATATTGAACATGAAACTTGGAGGAGTGGGAGATCTTTTTTTTTCCAAGATAACAGTACACCACAGTTGCTGAAATACTATCTAAGATAACAAGCAACATACCTCATCGCGGTATACAGCTTCCTCACAAGTGAAGGAGGAGGGGCAGGTGCTGATCTCTTCTCCCTGATGACCAATGATAGGACCCAAGGGAACAGCAGGAAGATATGCCAGGGGAGGTTTAGGTTGGATATTAGGAAAAGGTTCTTCACCCAGAGGGTGGTGAAGCATTGGAACAAGCTCCCCAGGGACATAGTCGCGGCACTGAGCCTGACAACATTTAAGAAGCATTTGGACAATGCCCTCAGACATATGGTGTGAATTTTGGGGTTGTCCTATGCAGGGACAGGAGTTGGACTTGATGATCCTTGTGGGTCCATTCCAACTCAGGACATTCTATGATTCTGTTTTGTTAAAGGTATCATGATAGGGGCACATATGTGTGCAAATAAGTACAGAAATAATACTACCTTTGTTAACAAATGATTTTGAAAACACAGTAATGGTGTTACTAGTAACATCAATAAGGAAGCAGATGGTGATGCATGTATATGTTGTATTTCACTTAGCCAGCATTTGAAGCACTTTAATTAGTTCAGCTGTTCAACCCTCTTTCTCCCCCTTGTCATTCTTCATGTATTACATCAATAGACAAGGAAATATTAGAATTATCATTCTTATGGTACAGATGGAAAAAGTGGGACAAAATGATACAGAGGTCATAAAACAAGACAATAGAAATGCCTTGGATAAAATACCATTTTGTTTCCAGTCATGGAATATCATTTCAGAGAAAAAAATTGAAATTGACAGAGTGTTTAAAGCTAAAGTGTATAAAGAAATCCAGATTGATCTGGATAGCTAGAGGTGTAACAAAAGCAGAATAAAATGGTATGTATAATCACAATAATGAGTTGCACTTACTGTTTATTTTAAGTTAGATTAATAAACAGCACAGCTATTTAACAAGATCCTCTAAGATACTATTCTTGAAGCTATTGGGAGTAGTTACTAATAAAAATCACAATAACTGCTGTCTGGAAAATAGTCCTGGGTAGAAAAAGGAGTTTTTCCATGCTAGATTTCTCCATTTCTTTCACCATACAAGTCTTTTACTTAAAATGTTAGCGAGCAAACAGAAAGAATGTGCGTGCAGCCCTGGTTCTCACATCAGACTTTCAGAACTTGTTATGAGTGAACTTTTTGTATTAAAGAAGTAAAGAAGGGAAGTGAGAAACTCTATGTATACTTTCTGAACTTAACATGCATATGTTGATTTATAAGTCCTAGTCTAATCAAAATTAATTATTAAATTAACAATGAGTTAATGAAGACAATACTTCATTCCTTCTTTTAAAAATTTCAGCTATTTTGATCTCTTTTACTTTGCCCTGGAACTACTTTTCTGTATTTCATGGTAAAGTCACCTGTCTTCCTCTACATGAGGATGTGCCCTTGATGTTCTGTACAACTGTAGTTTGCATGGAGTATCTGCCAGTGTGTAAAGTAATTTCACATCTACTCTAGTATGTGCCAGTCCGAGTGCTGGCTGGGGACCGCAGTAGTCAATTGTCATGCTTGTTCAGTGATTTTCTTCAAGAAAATATTTGCAAGTTTTTTTGTAACCAAGTCTGCAACTTACATTCTTTTTTTTCTAAATTAACACCCAGGACAAAACCAATTGTCTACAGTGAACTAAAGTAAAACTTAATCTATGAATATATGTTTAAACTTTATCTACCACTGCTTTGTAAAGTACAATAAAATAAATAGCTTGTGTTGGAACAGAAGATTAATCCCAGAAAATAATGGTAAACTTATGATAAAAACTTTCCATTCAAAGTTTTGTCTACCCAAGTAATATCAGATCAAGTCTATTAACCCTAGTAACACATACAATACCACAATAAAATGGGAAGATATGTGTTAATCGGAAGGCAAAAATATACATACATGGTTACTGGCTTGATTTTAACTTATCTAAATTTAGGTTATACGCTAAGAAATCTAGTTAGGACTCCAGTCACCTTCAGCAAGTCAGTGTGAATATCTAGACATCTCAAGAGGACAATCATGCCTAAAACTTGAAATTGCTTTGAGAGCTAACTTTGTCCCTCCATAGAGCGAGCTTGCACACAGGACACCAAGTGAGACATCTTGATGAAATGCTCAAGGGATAGCTCACAAGATGAATGTGAGCCTTGTTCCATGCTTCAAGGGCCACAAGTTTGAACATAAAAAGCTGCAATGAAACCCAATATAGGCAATGGGTTATTCAGCAAAGCTAAACTCAGCAACAGCATTTAGTTCCAGATTCATACAACTAACTTGCATCTATATGTGAGCTAGGTGGCTTCATAATCAATATAGTCAATATATCAATATTAACATAGAGTCAGTACTGTCAGCAATCTCAAGACTGATCCATTTAATCATAATGTAAGCACCTACATGGGTCAATTGGATAGCTCTCTAGGATCTGTTAACTAGATTCACTACATGCATCTCCATTAAGTGTAAAAGGAATTTAAATACACCTAGCTCACATACAGAAATCTTTATTAAAGACACCTAATGTTAGGGTGAACTGAATTTGTTAACTTTGTGAAATGGATAGGGTTGACTAATCTTACTGTAAGGGACACTGAAATAGCACATTTTCAATATCTAAAATACAATGGGTCAGATTTAACTGGACTGAGAAACAATGCTAAACATTATCATACTGGACAAGATCTAGATCCAAATAGGGAGGTAATTGCCTGTCTCCTGTGTAAGTCCTGGACAAAAAACCCAAATGACCTGTCTTTTAGCAACCCTATAAATTGCTTCAGCTCAGTTAAACCCTTCCTTAGTAGACTGTTGGGTTTTTTGTTTGTTTTGGTTGGTTGGTTGGGTTGGGTTTTTTTTGTGGTTTGTTTTTTTTTTCCTTCATACTCCCATCTGTGTTCCTGAAATATCCAGGAGACTGGCAAGATAGAGGAATGTCAATGCAAACTATTATTCACGTTTAGGCAAAGAACCACTCAATGAAATTTGTCAGAATGGTCAAACTACAACCAACTCCATCACACTCTCTGCAGCAACATTGTACTGATGTTGCATCTTTCACAAAGCACCTGACTGGTCATAACATATAATTACAAAACAAGAAACCTAAAGACTTCAAAACTATAGCTCATGCCTTTCAGTATGCTGCTCCACCCACTCATACATATAATATTCTGGATGAGCCTCTATCTGGTATTAAATTGGACTGATATACAATTAAAAATACAAGATGTATAGATCTGGAAGGCAAGCAGTCAAAAAGAAACTGATTCAGTGATCCAGACACCTCAGGTTGGGAGATCTGTAGCTCCAGATTCTTTTATTTATCTACATGAAAATATAGTACACATCATAATCTCACTCAAGGAGTTTTCTTATGGAGTAAGCAGAACAATGAATGCAGGGTAATCTTATAAAGACCTGCATCATTTTTCAGAAACCAAGCTGGGCTTAAATTTATAGGTGCCACTTTTGCAGACAGTAATGACCTTAAGTGAGGTTATTACTATGGAAATAAGATGATAGGATCATTGGATGTAGCATCAAGTTCCTAGAATATGTCTGTATACTGGAGTTTCATTTGTTTTTCTGTCACCTAAGTTATTCCACACACAATCTGTTTCTAGTCTTTGCCTTCAACTCATGCTAACAAACTGCCATTTCCTCTTCAAAATGGCATTATGTGTAACATTAAGTGTTTCAAAAGAAAAAGTAACAAACTGTAATTACAGCTGGGGAATGTTAATACTAGCAATGCATGATTCAGTATCACAAGAAGAAAAAAGTCTTTTGAGATCACAAAAACCTTAAAGTTTTCAAGTTGCTAAAAAAAGGTGGGGATCTTGGTGGCATATTTTAACTCCTTTAAAATGCCCTAGGAGTCTCATATCTCTGTTCACTTAAATGCCATAAAACACAGAATACAATGGAAAAAAATATCAAATAACATAACAGGTGCATACACACTTATGGACAATAATTTTGTTCACAATAGCCTTGTTTCTCTGAATAGTATTTACCTGTGTGGAGTTTTACTAATTTCGGTAATAATATTTTCATGAATAAATGTTGTGCTGGGGACAGAATGCAATGTTCAACCAACATTTTCTGTAAAGAACTGCAAGTTCTTTCAAGATAAGAAAAAAAAACCTGTAAATCACCAAGAGTATTCAGGCTATTCTATTTAGCAATACAGTCTCTACAGGATATTAAGATTTCTTGATTCTTGCAGTTTTCAATTTTTGATACTAAATTAAGTCAATGAAAATAATAAAATTAGTCTGCACCAGATTCTGATAATCTGTGCAAGAAAGGAGGGAAATTTGACTTAATCAGTTCCTCCAAGGGCAGTAGTGAAGCAACAGCTAAAAAAATATAAGGTATGGGACTGAAACTCAGGTTTGTCCTATGGTTATAACAGTGGTGTGGCTGGGTATCAGGACTGTGCATGTGTACGCTTCCAGCACTCTTAAGTCATTAATTCCCTGAGTGGTCCAAGATCTCCCCAGCTAATCAGCTGCATGGATGAGCTAATGGACTTGTTTAATACAGTGAACGGATGTGAGACAAGGTGATTGACTGAACTCCAGGCCTCCACAATAAAAGTTTTGACTGGTTGGTGTAGGAACTCTTCCAATAGGAATTTTGGGCTGTCTTGCAGATTGCCTCAAGCAGCTCCTGCTGTGCCTAGACCAATCTGAATGTTCAGTATGTTGAGCAATACCCTGGATAAAATCCCCATGAGCTTTTTTTTCTCCGGGCTAAACAGTCCTAGATGTCTCAGCCTTTCCTCATATGGGAGATGCTCCAGTCCCTTCATTATCCTTTGCTGGTCTCTCTTGAGTACGTCCATGTACTGGGGAGCCCAGAACTGGACACAGTACTCCAGATTGTGGCCTCACCAGTGCTGAGTAGAGGGGAAGGATCACCTCCCTCAACCTGCTGGCAATACTCCTCCTAATGCAGCCCAGGATACCATTAGCCTTCTTTACAGCAAGGGCACATTGGTGGCTTAGGTTGAACCTGATGTCCACCAGGACCACCAGGTCCTCTCCTGCAAAGTTGATTTCTGGGTGGATGGCCCCCAGCATGTACTGGTGCGTGGAGTTGTTCCTCTCCAGATGCAGGACTTTGCACTTCTCCTTGTTAAATTTCATGAGGTTCCTGTCAGCCCATTTCTCCAGCCTGCATTAAGTATTAAGAAATTTTGACTCTTTTCCATTTAAGAGACATCTAAAAATTTTCAGATTTGATTCAGGTAGCTGAGATTCAGTTCAAATTCTCAACACCTTCACTGAACTGTTTAACAGATCCCTACTGAGAAATGCTTGCAATCTGCAAGGTAAATTTGCATAGCAAACCATTTCAAGTACTTCTGTTTAATCTGTGTTAATTATTTATTATTTTTTGCTGTCCATATTTTTAGACTCCTGTCCTCATTTTAATTTGTGACCCTTTATATACTCAACACCTGGATACTAATTTATTTTCACTTTGCTGAAGCATACTTAAAAGTACATATCCTACTACCAAAGGCTCAATCTCTTCATCTTCCTTGGAGTTTTGTACAGATTTCTGTTTCAGTACTGCTTCTACAATTATTATATAGAATTCTATGTAAAGTTGAACTTAAGGAAAATCTATAAAAGGAAGCTGTGAGTTTTTTTCAATATATGGAAAATCAGAAATCAGGTTTTGTATTTTTAAGTTATTGAAAATACAACTTTGTTTTCATTTTTTTCTAATTCTTTTGCACTTCTGTGAGGAACAGAATATGAAGCAGTTATGGCAAATTTAAAAGTATAATCATGACATAATGAAGCTGACATTTAGGATGAAATAGAGAGTAGACTAGTTAGGCATTGCTGAATCTGGTAGCTGGGTAGATGCAAGGCTTTGTCAGCTCCCTGTTCCCAAGTCCCACCAGTAGAGAGGCTAAGCATGTGTTCTCGGTAGGCTCACACAAACGTATCTATACAATACATGTCAACTTATAAGTACAGCCAGACACACAAATTAACACAATCAGGAAACAGCACTCATGCAAACACAAACAGCACCAACAACCTTATTCCATCCTCTTCTATGGCAGTTCAGGACGAAGGTTTGCTAGTGGATCCCTTTGATAACTGGACTTAGACATTCAGTCTGTCCCTGTATCCTCTTTCTCCTCAGTTGATGGCATCTTGGCATCTGAGTCACTGAGGCTTGCAGCCACACTCCAGTTCCTGGAAAAAAGGTCAACTTGCATACATACACATACACATGCACACACACATAGAGATAGGATCCCTCCAGTAACTCCCTCTAATCAGACACTCTGTCTACCCAGTAACAGGCCCTTGGATCTTCTTGTCTCCAGTTATCTCATGTGTGCACACACACATGCAAATGGATTTCTCAATCGACCCAACAGCCTCTCCAGTAGTTGACTTGGACCTCCTGATCTCTCCAGTAGCCAACCTGCAGACCCTCTCATCTCCCCGTTATCTAGTCTGGCCCAAACTTACGGCTCCCAAGACTCATCCAACTCGCTGGCTAGTCTGGCTTGGTATTTGCTAGTGATTACACATCAATTTATATACCCTCCTTTGCTCCAGTTGCTGGTACCAGAGACATATTATCCCCTCTGACCCATGATCCTAATCCATCTGCTGGCATAAAAACCTCCAGACACACACACAGAGGTACACAGAATACACGAAAGAACATATCACCCAGGAAAATTGTTAGAAGTGGAGTTCAATAGGATAAACTCATCATCAGGTGCAGACCATGGTCAGACAAGTGTACTAACCAGCAGCCTGTTTCCACACAGCCATACCCTTTTAACCCTTTATCCATCAATTTTCCCATGATTTATTCTTCCCAAACAACCTTGATGCATCCTTTTCCCTTCCTTTGATTCGTACTCTAAACATCCCATATGTCCTGTACAATCCCACAATGCACTTCCCTTGCATCTCATAATGTGTCCCCTCTTCCATTTTATGGTGATGGCTGTCGTTCCTGGCCCATGAGGCTGACCATCCCAGAGGAGCAGAATTAGGGTTCTAGTTTCTCTGATTAAGTTTTTAGGGTTTCCCTGCTTGCCATTGTTCCTCTGTGCTTCTTCATGTTTGTGGAGATGAACCTTCTATCATATATCCTATCACATTAACAGAATAATTTTGGGCCTAAAAGGGAATTGCTAAATGAGAAAAAATAGGGCATTAGAAGAATTTTAGCTAAGATTCCCATTCTTCTTGCAGAGGCACCAAGCAAATGCAAAGTTGTTTTTCAGTCTTGTGTTGACAAATAACAGCAGCAGATTGCAATATTTTGCAGTAAATTTGGAGATGAAAATTAATAGAATTAGGGGTTTCTGAGCAACAATTGAACAATTAAGACAAGTAATGCTCATGTGATCCCTCTTCTCCTCCCTTCCTTCCTTTTCTGCCTCCCTCCCTTTCTCTCTATCCTTTTTCCTTTTCCCTGCCTCCCTCTCTTCCTCTTCTTTTTTCTCTTCAATATGGACAATTAAGCATTTAATGGTTTTAACATTGGTTTTACCCACTCTGTCTACCTACACCACTAATCGCCAGCTAAAAACCCCTTTAATCTCTTCCTCCTCTGAAGTGTCTTTGGAACAACTTATTTAATGGATATCAGTTTTACTGAAACATAGCATGAAAGGTATTTTGAAACATGTTTGTGTATTTTTTTTTCATGCCTAGTGTCAACAATTTGCTAGCTATATCCAAGAACAGAAGAACAGGAATTTGAAAAGATTGAAAGCATGTTTTCCAAAGATTCCCTTGTATATTATTTTATTCGGGGATACAACAAAGTGCAGAGATAAGTGACAATGTGGTATCTAACTGCAGTAAAGGTTAAAGAAAAGACAAAGAAGTAAGCCCTCATAATTAATTAACTGTACGACAATGGCACATATGCTTTATAATGTAACACAAATGAATGTATAATTATACATTATACATATACATATTTTGTGCATGGAAAGTAAATAGAACTAAACTGCACACCATAACCATTGTCTAGTGACCTTTGAACAGTATAAAACACTGAGAAAAGAGAGAATTCAGCCTCAGAGAGTGAATAACTTCCAAAACCCCACTGCAGACTGAGAGAATATTCTTTGAATAGCCTTTCAGGGGGTGAAGCATATGACATGATTGTATTAGCATATTATGAATCTGTACAGTCATCTCTCTGTTTCAAAAGGATCATGAATGCATAGTGAGATGGAAGAGAAAATATTTATCGTACTTTGATGCATTTGCAGTCCTGAATTTTTTTTCTGACACTTTTCCCTGGCATATGGACAACTGAAGGGCAACACTGATAAATCCCAAATTAGTTCCAAATTCTCCTAAATCCCCTCATAAAAACAATTGTTCATACATTGCAGCTAGAGGTGCATTCAAACTACAGCCTGCGTTTCTAGTTTTCCATACTCACACATCTTCTGGGAAACTCCAGTGCTCTCCTTTTGTACAAGTCATATTTTTCATATTAATTTTTGGGAAAAAAGTATGTAGTGATGGTCTGGTAGTCAGAAACATTTCAGAAACAAGTGTCCAGATGGTTCTCCAGAGTTAGGACAACCTTCTGGGATGCTATGGGACAGGTCCCCATACATTCAGTTCTATGGTCAAAATAGACAAAAGGAGGGCTTTATAGCATATCATGGAAATATCTATATCAAATCTCCTGATCTATTAAGATGCTCCTGAGAACAAATGTAACCCTCTTCAAACAGTTTCATAAAATACCCTCTAGCGCACTGGCTTGTGCATTTTCTCTCCCTTAAATAAACTTTCAAAAGGAGATGGCTCCAGCTTTTTCTTAGAATCATAGAATCATAGAATCATTAAGGTTGGAAAAGAACCTTAATATCATCAAGTCCAACCGTTAACCTGTCACTGCCAAGTCCAACACTAAACCATGTCCTTAAGCACCACATCTACCCATCTTTTAAATACCTCCAGGCATGGGGACTCAACCACTTCCCTGGGCAGCCTGTTCCAATGCCTGACTACTCTTTCAGTGAAGAATTTTTTCCTAATATCCAACCTAAACCTCCCCTGGCACAACTTGAGGCCATTTCATCTTGTTCTGTCACTTGTTACTTGTAGAGAAAAGACTGACTCCCACCTCACTATAACCTCTCTTCAGGTAGTTGTAGTGAGCAATAAGGTCTCCCCTCAGCCTCCTCTACTCCAAACTAAACAACCCCAGCTCCCTCAGCCGCTCCTCATAACACTTGTGCTCTAGACCCTTCACCAGCTTTGTTGCTCTTCTCTGGACACGATCCAGCACTTCGATGTCTTTCTTGCACTGAGGGGCCCAAAACTGAACACAGTATTCAAGGTGTGGCCTCACCAGTGCCTAGTAGAGGAGCACTATCACCTCCCTTGTCCTGCTGGCCACGCTATTCCTGATACAAGCCAGGATGCCATTGGCCTTCTTGGCCACCTGGGCACACTGCTGGCTCATGTTTAGGCGGCTGTCAGCCAACACCCCCAGGTCCTTTTCTGCCAGGCTGCTTTCCAGCCACTCCTCCCCAAGCCTGTAGCGTTGCATGGGGTTGTTGTGACCCAAGTGCAGGACCCAGCACTTGGCCTTGTTGAACCTCATACAGTTGGGCCTGACCCAACAATCCAGCCTGTCCAGATCCCTCTGTAGAGCCTTCCTACGTTCAGGCAGATCAACACTTCCACCCGACTTGATGTTGTCTGCAAACTTACTGAGGGTGCACTCAATCCCCTCATCGAGATCATCAATAAAGATATTGAACAGGACCAGCCCCAGTACTGAGCCTTGGGGAACACCACTTGTGACCAGCCACCAACTGGATTTGACTCCATTCACCACCTCTCTCTGGGCTCGGCCATCCAGCCAGTTTTTAATCCAGCACAGAGTGCATTTATCCAAGCCGTGAGCAGTCAGTTTCTCCAGGAGAATGCTGTGGGAGACAGTGTCAAAGACCTTACTAAAGTCCAGGTAGACAACATCCACAGCCTTCCCCTCATCCACCAAGTGGGTGATCTTGTCATAGAAGGAGACCAGGTTAGTGAAGCAGGACCTGCCTTTCATAAACCCATGCTGGCCTAGCATGATCCCCGAGTTGTCCCGCATGTGCTCTGTAACAGCACTTAAGATGGTCTGCTCCATGAGCTTCCCCAGCACTGAGGTCAGGCTGACAGGCCTGTAGTTCCCCGGATCATCCTTCCAACCCTTCTTGTAGCTGGGTGTCACATTTGCTAACTTCCAGTCATCTGGGACCTCCCCGGTCTTCATAGTATGCATTAATTATAGCTAAGAAACATTTAAAACAGATTGTCATTACTTTTCTTTGATTACTATGGATATCCCATGAAAAATTTTTTTGAAGAGATCATTAATTTGGAGGTACTTATTCAATCTGTCTGTGGGTAGGTCACTGTGTGATCTGCAAAATTAAACTTACAACACAAAGGACTAAATTCTATCCTGTAAAGCATGCAAAACATTTCCAGTTGACAAAAATTGGGGGTAGAAACTTTATTTAGTTTTAATCACCCGAAACTTAGTCATACTTGTGCATCTTGACAAAGCAAGTATTCTGCACTTCTTCCCATGAAGAAAGACAGGGATTTCTTTCCCAAGGAGGCTCAGAATTGTTAATTCTCTTGTTCATCTCTATACCCATAAATACAGAGAGCCTTAATGTCTAGATACCTGTGCATTGGAGACGTGATGTTAAGTATGAAGATTCCCATCCAAATATATATTTTGGCAGTACCCTTTCAGTAATTTTTTTTATCGTAATTCAAGAATGAGTTTTTAAATGGAGATGAAGATGAAATTGATGGAAGTGTTCTGTAACATGCCAACTGCCTTTCACTTATTCTTACAATATAAAAGCAAGTGTTAGCATAAAAAAGCTCTACATTGAGGAACAAACTATCATGTTAAGGAAAAGTGTTCTTAGTAGCTTTGAAAATTGTAACTTTACATACAAGCAAGCTATGAAAGCTGTATATCCTTCCAGAACAGAAAGATGAAGATATAAAAGATGTATTTAATAACAAAGAGGTCTTGAGGGCAGGAGTCAGGCAGGGTGGTAACAGGGACTTTTCGTTTCAGTCTGAGAGGAAGAGAAACGATCTGAAATAAGTAATGTCACCACAGGAACAATGAACAGCTCCATTGGAGAACTGAGCTTTTGAGTCAGTGTTAAACAATCAATTTAGAAATCAAATGTGATTTTCCATAAAACAACTCATTCTGTTGAAATTAATCTATTCCATCTTTGGTTTAGACAAAGTTAGGGATGTGCAAATCAGTTATATGATAATCTTGTATAAACTATCCAGACACAATGAATTTTACAGCTAATTAGCCAAAACAGAATGGTGATTTTTTTTTTTTTACTCTCCCTTATACCTTTCTCAAAACTGACCTCCAGCATAATTTCTCTTTTTTTTTTCATAGCAGATATATCTAGCCTGATATGAATTAGTCTGGAAATAAAAATAGCCTTTTCACTGCTAAAGTGAGTAATTTTAGCTTTTTTTTGTAGTTAAGAAAAATATAAATATTTTACATTTACAGAGTAAACATAAAGTATTTATTTGAAAACTATTATTTTGTTTAAGGTGAAACAGTCAATGTAGCATTTAGCTGTGCACCCTACCTGGGTGCCTGGGAAGCCTGGGCTTCTTGTCAGTAAATTGTACAAAGTCTTGTTCCATTAGGGGAAACCACTCAGTGACAACCATTAACATCAGGCTGTCTTTTTCTGAAATAACCTATTTTTCTCTGAGGCTGGACTTTTAAAACGTACTTACTTACTATTCTGCTAGTTTGTTTTGGCTTTGCTTTGATTCAGATAATTTCCAAGAAACATCCATCTTTTCCGAAAATAGTAAAGTTTTAGAGAGAGCAGTCCTCTAGTACCTGCTGTTAAAAGATTTTTAGCTCAAGGTTCATGATAATTAGACTAGCTAGTCAATGCTAGGAAGTACTAACTGTGTTCTAGGAACATGCTTTACTTTTTGCATTTTTCTACTTAAGTTTTTTTGCAGTTTCTGAAATAGATGATAAGAAATTCTTCAGTTGGGGGGCACCTGGATAGTGATTTATGTAAATTTAGAAGGTCAAGATAGACTACATTGCCCAATGTATGCATGCAAGTACAACTGTTATTGTTTCCTTAGGTTTTGTAAGAGTCTGAAGTGTTAAGAACAATTGTCTCAAAGCTTGCTTGGGTGTGTTTATCTGATAAGACTGGACAGCGGACCACTCTTCTGTCTGATAAGGCCCAAGGGCGGACCATTCTTTGGCTTATCAAGTGCCACTAGCTTGCAAAGAGATGCACAAACTTGCTGAAGCTGCAGGCCATTCTTTGGCTTATCAGGTACCATTAACTTGCAAGGGAACATGCAAGCTTGCTGAAGCAGCCAGGCATTCTTTGGCTTATCAGGCACCACCAAGAATGGGACACCAATTGATATCCGGGCCGGGCCACTTGCCCACCAGCAATACATATTGTGTGACTGGATGTGCAGGTGTGGCATACGTGATAACCAAATGGAAATGAGAGGGGAAACTCCCTCTCCAACATGGGATAAAAGACGGTACAATGAAACCTGAAGGAGGCAAAAAAAGAAGGGTCTGAAAAAGAAGAAAGTACAATGAGGTCTGAGAAAAGAAGAAAGTACAACGAGGGCTGAAAGAAGAAAGCAAAACGAAAGCAGAAAGAAGGCAGAAGGAAGAAGCTTTTCCACCCCCTGAAGAACTAAAAGAAGAAGAAGCCTTTCCACCACCGGAGAACTGAAGACTGAGGATCAACGGGACGCCGCTGGATCCAGGGTGGTGACTATCCTTTGCTTACCTCTCTGATCGCTTGCTTATTTTCCTCCTAATATTTCCTGCCTTTCCTATCGCTTTACTCTTTTATATTTACCTAATAAAACAACTGATTGGCGGCATATGACCTCATCTGTGTCTTAATTTCGCCCTTGGGATCATCACGAACTTTCTCCGAGCCTGACTATCTGGCCGGGTCGTAACAGGTTTTAAGCAAGAACATCACGATAATCCATTGAAGATTTGTTTCTAAAAGCACTAAATTCTTGAGACATCTCCAAATAAACACTTCTGGGAATGAAGCTTTCTCTTCTGAAGATTTCCTTGAATACACATGACTATATAAGTAGTCATAAACAAAATTAGTATCATCAGGAAAAAACAGAATAAATGTTTATTTTCCTTTTATTTATGAAAAAAAAGTTTAAAAGTTTTGCAATTTTCTTGTGTCAGCCATTGAAGCTGTCTCACCTGTTGAAAGCCTAATAACACCAAGTAGACACAATACTGAATACCAAGCTAAATATAGTCCTCAGTCTCATATACCTACCTACATATGTTTGTATTCTGTGTCACCCATTTTTTATAAGCCAGATTCATCCAAAATAAAACATTGCTCCCCCCGTCTGCATGTGCTGCTCTGTTGGTGTGTACCAAGTGTGTTTGACATATTCAGGGCATGCTGGATTTATTCAACTTATACAGATTGCTGGCATCAGCAGCAGATCTGATTTACACCCAACATATTAGATATATTTCATGTATATTGTGCCAGCGGTCTGTGTACTATAACATGTTTGACACTTCTGGTTGTCCTGTGGCCTTGTCAAAACTGCAAATTCTGAACAACATGTCCGAAGTCCTCAAACTCCACTTGAACAAAATTTATTTGTAGAAAGAAAAAGAAATATCTTGGCAAACATGAACATATGGGAGGCTGAGTCTTGCTTCCTGCAATCTTATTTTTTCATAGAAAATGATGAAGCTGCAGGACATTGAGTGTGAATCAGCTTCAGAGGTGTTACCCAGGAAACTCTTCTAGTCAGAATTCATAATTGTTCCATTCTGCTCCTTTCTATTTAGATTGTCCTGCTTCACCCTTTCTCCCCACACCACAAACCCAAGACAGTACCAAAGCCTAATTTTTTACAACACACATTTAGGTAAGGCTTGAAGCCTTAAACACTTTAATTGCAAATGCAAACATAATTAAGGTTTTTTTATTGATTGCTAAAGCATTATGCTTGTATTATTTCTCATTATTCTAAAATAAACTATGTATCTTCTTAATTTTTTTACTTCAATACAAGATAACTCTAAATTGTAAAGGTATGTGGAAGGAGAGTATCTGCTTCTTTAAGGGTACCCCGTCAAAGAAGCCATAAACCAGAAGACACAGAGACAAATCTGAACAGCAAATGATAAGGGAGGTCCTGATAAGAACAAACCTGGTCAGTGGCATGAATTGGTGAGAGTAAGTGGGATGTGAAAATGCTTATTTTTTCAGCTGGGAGGATAAGGACAGAGCAAGAGACAAACACACAGAGACATAAAACCTGACCAATTAGAATCAACAAAGACAATAATCAGAAACAAACCTGGTCAGTCACACTAATTGATGGGATATCAAGAAACTGCAGGCAAACCAGGACTTTGCAACAGGTGAGGATGCAAACCTGATGGTCCAAGATGTTGGAGGGCGTCAGTGAGACTGTGCCAACTGATGAGGCAATGTGCAGGGGAAAGGGGAACACGGGGGAACAGAGAGGGGTGTAGGCAGAAAAGGGTATAAAAGGGGCTGTGTGTAAAGCAGGACTGGCCAGTATGCTTGTCTGGCTGAGCCCTGCATCTTGACACTGCAGTTTGTCCTGTCTTCTTATACCTTCTTATTAAATCTTTTCTTAACTACCTTTTACCATAATCTCAATCAATATCCTATGTGTGTATGTGCTGCAAGGACTCAGTGCCAGCTGCTGGTGAGACCAGTGCATATGTGAGTGAATTTTGGTGCCAGCTGCTGGTGAGACCAGTGCATATGTGAGTGAATTTTGGTGCCAGCTGCTGCAGTCAGACCGAGGGGTGGGCGCCCCTGGCCCATGGTGTCAGCTACGGAAAAGCAGCTTCTGCATCTGTAGCTCACACCTGGGTTCCGGGACACGAGGCTGGGCTCCAGCTACTGCGCCAGGAGGGGTCCTGGGCTGGAGCAACTGGAGAAGGCGGCAACAGTCCTAACATCCCCAATACAAATCATTCTCAACTTCACTGGCATGTGGATGATTAACCGTGGAGGTAGTTAGGAAGAAAGAACAATTGCTATGGTGCCCTAGTCTTCTATTCCCAAATCATTGATGTCATTGGGTTTGTCACATTGAAAATCTTGCTACAGGCAAAAATGAAGCACACCTTATAGGTGGAACCAAGAATCTACTGTCAGTCCAATTCATGTTTTAACAGTATAATAGTTCAAATTATTAGTCTAATTAGAGAAATATTCATTCCTGGTCTAGAGCAGTGCAGTAAATTTCAGTAACAGAGGTCCTCCTGCCTGGAGGGGTGTGAGGTTCGTAATGGAGTTCTTATCCTCTTTGCTTGGAGGAGTATGATGCTGATGCTGACATTGGTCCTTACTTTCTCCTTAGCCTGGGGGTCACGCTTGGAGGTCTGGGTGTGCATTCTCTGCTCCCCATTGGCTGCCTTCTGAAGGTCCCCACAGGGGAGAGCAGCAGGAGGGAGGAACCAACTCCAACCAGCCAAGGCTGCCCCAGCCCCCTGAGAGACACCTGCCCTGTCCCTGCTGGAACGGGCAACAGGGGTGAGGATGATGCTGTTTTTTAAATCTTCAGAAGCACACTGATCTTGCTTGAAATCATGCTCACCAATTCATACCCTACATGGAAAAAATCACAATGCCCAGACTATTCCATTTGTTTTCTACAGTTAACAGTCATTTTGTTCCTGTTTTGTTTTTCATAGCTATAAGCACAGAAAGGGAGAGAACAGTTTCTATGGAAATAGATGAAAATTTATTAACAAAATTTGAGTTGTTGTGTATTTCTAGCACTAGACCACTAATAGACTGATTGCTAGTACTGAAAAATGCTCACAGAAATGATGAACCTATGTTATTAATTTTGAAAAATGATGCATCATCTCTTCTGCAGGGAGGGTGGTTCTAAGTACCCTGAGTCCTTTGGGATCAGAGATTTGTGCATAGCTCTCATAACACCACTATTCTGAAAACTGACTAATTCTGCTACAAAACTCTGAAACACCTCTAAAGCTGGAATCATTCAAGATTTATGACTGTGATCGTCCTGTCTAGAGGTGAAAATGCCCTTTTGTTTGAAACCATGCAAGGAGAGCTGAATCACACCGTTTTGACAGAGAGAAAATCTATTCATTTCCTAGAGAATATTATTACACAGATCAATTCCTCGTTACCTGTCTTATCCTACAACTATTCCCACAGGCTAAAACTTTTACATAAAATTATTTCTGTTGTCTCAAGGAGAAGAAGAAATGATTCCTCAGAGACATTGCTGTGTGCTTTTAAGGTTTGAAAGCTGGATATGCAAATAAGTTCTATCAAATGCTAGTGGCAAGGTACTATATATGTACTATGAATTTATAATTATTATTTGCTACTTTTTATTGTTGTAGCACCTGATGGATTCAACTGGAGATCGGTACTACTTCTAGCATTACAACTTGCTGGAGTTTGAAATGATGACCTTTTACCATTACAAATTTCACTCATCTTCCTAAATGTGACATATAATAACAAAGGATTCTTTGTTGAATGAAACGTTCAGACAATACTCCCATCTATTCAAAAGGATTTTTTGCTGGCTTAGGCAGTGCAATATTTCTGCAGCTTATTTTTCTAGGCATTCATTTTTCAGACTGACCTGGAAAGAAAAAAAAGATGGAAAAACACAGTTACACGGTAAAATATCTATTTACACTGGGTGGAAATGCATTCATTTTGGTCTTACCTCTACAATTATTTTCAGCTGAGTACAAAGAAGAGACAGAGGCTACAGGGGGAAAGGCGTTTATGATCTTTAAACTCGAAGAGCTTATATTTCAAAAGTAGCATCCTTTAATCAAAAGTACTTCTTTTTTAAAATGCTTGGATAATACAAAAATTTTTCAAAAGTTATAAAAAGTACAATATTTTTATGTCTACAATAATTTTATGATTTTTGTCTGGTTTTAATGTAATTCAGATAAAACGATGTATTTTTATTGCTGACATTTTTATGGTCTTTTTTCTATCATCAGGTAATCTTTTTTCTGTCATCAGGTAATGACAAGGTTGAGTGCTTATGGGTAAAGATCAAGGGGAAGGCTAACAAAGGAGATCTCCTGGTGGGAGTCTGTTATAGACCACCCAAACCAGGATGAGGAAACAGATGAAGTATTTTACAAGCGGCTAACTGAAGTCTCAGAGTCTCTAGCCCTTGTTCTTGTGGGAGACTTCAACTTACCAGATATGTGCTGGAAATACAACACAGCAGAGAGAAAGCAGTCTAGGAGGTTCCTGGAGTGTGTGGAAGATAACTTCCTGATGCAGCTGGTAAGCGAGCCAACCAGGGGAGGTGCCCTGCTGGACCTGCTGTTCACAAACAGAGAAGGCCTGGTGGGTGATGTGGTGGTCAGAGGCTGTCTTGGGCACGGTGACCATGAAATGATAGAGTTTTCGATTCTTGGAGAAGTAAGGAGGTGGGTCAGCAAAACCACTACCCTGGACTTTAGAAAGGCAGACTTTGGCTTGTTCAGGAATCTAGTTGAGAGAGTCCCTTGGGAGGCACTCCTGAAGGGCAAAGGAGTCCAGGAAGGCTGGATGTTATTCAAGAGGGAAGTCTTAAAGGCACAGGAGCAGGCTGTCCCCATGTGCCGCAAGTTGAGCAGGCGGAGGAGAAGACCGGCCTGGCTGAACAGAGAGCTCTGTCTGGAACTCAGGAAGAAAAGGAGAACCTACCACCTTTGGAAGAAGGGGCAGGTGACTCAGGGGGACTACAAGGATGTTGTGAGGTTATTCAGGGAAAAGATTAGAAAGGCAAAGGCCCAGCTAGAACTTAAACTGGGCACCGCTGTCAAGGACAACAAAAAATGCTTCTACAAATATATTTGTGACAAAAGGAGGGCTAAGGAGAGTCTCCATAATTTGTTGGATGCGGAGGGAAACTTGGCCATGAAGGATGAGGAGAAGGCTGAGGTACTTAATGCCTTTTTTGCCTCCGTCGTTAATAGTTGGACTGGTCATCCTCAAGGTTTTCATGCCCCTGAGCATGAGATGGAGATAGGACACAGAATGTAGTCCCAGCTGTCGAAGAGGTGGCAGTCACTGACTTGCTCCTCCACCTGGATGCCCACAAGTCTATGGGGCCAGATGGGATCCACTCGAGGATACTGAGGGAGCTGGCGGAGGAGCTTGCCAAGCCACTCTCCATCATTTATCAGCAGTCCTGGTCAACCGGGGAGGTCCCAGCTGACTGGAAGTTAGCTAATGTGACACCCATCTACAAGAAGGGTCAGAAGGAGGATCCGGGGAACTACAGGCCTGTCAGCCTGACCTTGGTGCCAGGGAAGGTCACAGAACAGATCATCTTGAGGGCCATCACGCAACACGCGCTGGACAATTGGGGGATCATGCTAGGCCAGCATGGGTTTATGAAAGGCAGGTCCTGCTTCACTAACCTGGTCTCCTTCTATGACAAGGTGACCTGCTTAGTGGATGAGGGGAAGGCTGTGGATGTTGTCTACCTGGACTTCAGTAATGCCTTTGACACTGTCTCCCACAGCATTCTCCTGCAGAAGCTGGCTGCTCATGGATTGGACAAGTGCACTCTGTGCTGGATTAAAAACTGGCTGGATGGCCAGAGAGAGGTGGTGAATGGAGCCAAATCCAGTTGGTGGCTGGTCACAAGTGGTGTTCCCCAGGGCTCAATATTGGGACCGGTCCTGTTTAATATCTTTATGGATGATCTGGATGAGGGGATTGAGTGCACCCTCAGTAAGTTTGCAGATGACACCAAGTTGGGTGGAAGTGTTGATCTGCCTGAACGTAGGAAGGCCCTACAGAGGGATCTGGACAGGCTGGATTGTTGGGTCAGGCCAAACTGTATGAGATTCAACAAGGCCAAGTGCTGGGTCCTGTGCTTGGGTCACAACAACCCCATGCAATGCTACAGGCTTGGGGAAGAGTGGCTGGAGAGCTGCCTGGCAGAAAAGGACCTGGGGGTGTTGGTTGACAGCCACCTAAACATGAACCAGCAGTGTGCCCAGGTGGCGAAGAAGGCCAATGGCATCCTGGCTTGTATCAGGAATAGTGTGGCCAGCAAGACCAGGGAGGTGATAATGCCCCTGTATTCGGCACTGGTGAGGCCGCACCTCGAATACTGTGTCCAGTTTTGGGCCCCTCACTACAAGAAAGACATTGAGGTGCTGGAGAGTGTCCAAAGAAGGACAACAAGGTTGGTGAAGGGTCTAGGGAATAAATCTTTTGAGGAGTGGCTGAGGGAGCTGGGGTTGTTTAATTTGGAGAAGAGGATGCTGAGGGGAGACCTTATTGCTCTCTACAACTACCTGAAAGGCGGTTGTAGTGAGGTGGGGGTCGGTCTCTTCTCCCAAGTAACAAGGGATAGGATGAGAGGAAACGGCCTCAAGCTGCGCCAGGGAAAGTTTAAGGTGGATATTAGGAAAAACTTCTTCACTGAAAGAGTAGTCAGGCATTGGAACAGGCTGCCCAGGGAAGTGGTTGAGTCCCCATGCCTGGAGGTATTTAAAAGACGGGTAGACGTGGTGCTTCAGGACATGGTTTAGTGGTGGACTTGGCAGTGATAGGTTAACAGTTGGACTCGATGATCTTAAGGTTCTTTTCCAACCTTAACAATTCTATGATTCTATGATTCTATGATTCTATGTTCTTTCATAAGAATGACAGCATAAGAAATTATGTTCTTTCAATATAAAACATGTCTTAGAGACAGCATGTATCTGGGGTTTTTATTATTAATGTAAGAAGGATGTTCATAAACAATATCTACTGACATTATTCAGAAAGTCATGGATCTTCCATTTGTATTGTATCTTGAAAGAAATTAAATATAAGTTGTTTGAAATCAAGTCAGCTTAATATGTAATTGAGTCTGGTGATAGATACCTGTGACAAAGTATACTTTTAACATTTGATGATACTTCTAGTTTACAGTGATTTAAAAGGAAGTGATGTCACTCAGAAGTAATACAAAAGCCAACAACTGATTTATCTTTGTCATTAGCTTTCCTTGGTTTTGAAATTAATCTGACTTCTTTAATTCTCAGGTATGCAAACATAAGAAAACAACTCATTTACATATTTAATGTAAACCTCAGGAATATCTACAACGTAGTATTTCTATTCCTAAATCTGTGCTAAAGTATACATGATATTGTCTTCATGGAAACTCAGAATCTAAACAGTGGCTCATGAGATGTGCTGAAGCATACAAAATAGTGTCAACACTAACATAATAGTTTATCCTCAAACATACTGCCTGGTAGCATATTTATCAGACAAAGGACTTAATTAAAAGGAAAGAATGCTGTTGGCTAACCAAGAATACAAACCATCTAATTATTCAAAAACTTCACTGCATTTCCCATATGAGGTAGTTCCAGGTAAACATCCTGCATTAAGTTCCTGTTGTTCAAGCATCGGTATTCTAAGAAAGAGTAACTTTCCTCCCTTATTCCATCATAATTTATTTAGGAGATAGCAGTTTAGTAACTGTAGAGAAAAAAGAACTGTTAATTTTGCCTATACAGTTAATGCTTCTGGAGAAATAGATTAGATATATTTACATATTGGCAGTATTACACCATACTGCCAATGAAGTTTTCTTCAACTAGAGCTCATTACCTGAGACACAGCAAATTGCCTAAGCCTCCACTAAACCTTTCCTATACTGGAAGAAGACAGTTTCTAAGTGCTGCTTCTCTATCCTTCGTTTTTCTCTTTTCTTTAGAAGTTAGTAAGGAGTTCCTCCTTCTCAGTACAACCCTTTATACAACCAAATTAATACCATTTTCAACAGGTAAAAGATATGCAAAAGAATCTTGAAGGGTTTTTTAGCTGCATGAGAAGGAACTATTTTGCAGTCATCTATTGACAGGAATTTCAGGATCCAATATGATTTCAAGGAGTCTATGAACCAGTGACTGTATGACATTCTCTTGAGAATGTGTTTTAAACAAATGTCCAATCACACCTTTAGGATGGGAAGACTGGATAAAGGGAGTGTTGAATTGAATTCCATGACCTGTGATCTTTCAGTGATAGCTATCTGAAATTATCACACTCTAGTATATTGACTTAGATATGCAGGAGATGGATAGATGGATAGAGATGGGCAAGCAAAAATCCATATGAAGGTTTAGAATTTCTTGTAGACTAACAGGAGGAGCATTTACAGGAATATTGAATTGTGTGAACTGGGATTTAAGTGCCTAAGTTCTATTGCTCTTAATTCATGGAATTTTGTCATTAGAAAATTTAGACGACAGAGCAGATTTAATTCCTATTCACTTCTTTTTGTTTTTTTTTTAGTCCAAAGAATGTCAAGCATAAACTGCAAAAAAAATGAGAGTAGAAAAGACACCTCAAGTCTACATTTCCTTAGTTATGTGTTGAACCCATTGGAAAACTCAGGCTTCTTTCAGTAGTGCCTTCTTCTGAACTCAGATGTGTTCTTGACTTCACAGTGACCCAGTTTCAAAAAAGTAGTGATTGGGATGTCTGCTGGTAGATGGGATTTTGAGGATATTTTTTTTTTTCCTAGGTAGATCCTAGGTGTCCTAACTTTCGGTGAGCTACAGTTCTACAGAAATCTACTTTTTATCTCTGTTGCTAAGTATCTTCCCTTCAAAAGGCAGTTCAGTGTTTTAAACTCCACGTAGAAAGACGTGTATATTACAAAGCTACATGTGAAGGACCTGTTTTAATCATCCCACTGGTTTCTTATTTTTCTATTAGTTGCCTGTCATGCATTAAATCAAGCAGAGGCATTTAACATTATATTTAGTGGATGGAAAGGGAAAGATGCTCTTTAACACCCTGACAAGGCCTTCAAAAGTGTTTAGTTTTCTTCACTGACACAGAGATTGATTAACACCTAAATTAGAAATGCAAAGAACTAGTTGCCAGTGGGAAGCTAATCTTTGATGTTAAAAAGCCAAAATTAGAAATTTAATGTAGGAAGTTAAAACTGGCTTACAGGATTTTTTTACTTTCAGCTAGCTCCTTCCCCTCCAGCCCAAGGATCTGAAAGTGTATCTGTAAGTGTAATCACAGAGGCTTCTTGTGGGAAATTCAAGCAAACAACCCACTGCTATTCTGTCTGTTATTTTTTTCAACAGAAAAGAAAAAAGACATGTTTGGTCATGAATAATCTGGCCATAACAGAAGCTAATTTAGCAATGTGAAGCACTCTAAGAATATGTCTACTTCCCTTTTCCACCTATACTCTTTCAGGAAAGGGAATGACGACAAGTTGTCCCATTTTCAACATCAGAAAAGTTCATGTCTCAAGAAATTTTTGAAACTTTTTTCTTCTTCAGTAGTGCTGATGCTCACACAAGAGATGACCTATCAAAAGTATACTTACAAGACTTCAGAAATCTTGTGATATCATGCAAAAAAACACCCAAAAAACAAACAAAAAAATGTTTCATTTCAGTATGTTGCAAGGTATACACACTGAAAGAAATTATGCAAGGTCCAATAAAGAGTTTAGAGCAGATATAAATAGCTTGTGATGAATTATACTGGTAACTGGTAGCAAACCTGAGAAACAAAAAAACCAGAAGAGGAAGAGAAAAAGTATCCTGACATTTGGCTTTTCCTGTGTAGAAATGGAGAAACAAATGCTCTTTTATTTTTCATATGAAAAAAGTTAGATGAGGAAATTTTTCAACAATAACAAGATATGAAGTTCTCAAGAATCTATTTTGTTGAAAATTGAGAAAGTAATTTTCATAGTGAATCAGTGGTTTTGTAGTAATTAGTAAAAAATTAGTTGCAAGTGGTTACCAGAGCATTGTCTGTCTCTCTGTACATGTTTAAGTGCATGTAATTCTTATAATGGATCATATATTTTGTACAGTGGACTTTTCAGCGACCTTAGAGCTGTACCCATGAGTGACTAGGTTATTCTAACAAAACCACAGCTTAAAGGCTACTGAAGAAATATGTGATTGTATCAGCCACTCCTGAAAGAGCAAGCACAGGCTGGCAGCAATGGCCAAGCATGGGGCAATAGCCAAGGTCCCAGGCTATAAACACAAATCACTAGTGATTAATTACTGATCGCTAAAGGAACACAACCTTGGCAGCTGGGTGAAACCCATTTCAAGGTTAAAAAAGCAAATGGAGAAGAAATCTCAAGCATTTGTAAAACACACCATGTAGAGTAAAACTTGGATGCAACATGGAGTTTATGGATGAAAGAAAAAAGAGGAAGTAAGTAAACTGTGTTAGCAAATTTTTTTGAGAAATGACCCAAGCAAATCCAAGAGTTAGGAGGAAGAACACACACCCCATCCAGTAAAAAGTAGGAGAAAACACCAAGCATCACCCTCATACTCCTTCTGGTGAGGAATTGGTGTGGTGGCTACTTGTAATAACAAAACTTTTGAAGCGTGAACAGGCAACAGAGAAAGTAGTAAGAACTAGAGTTTATGTTTCATAGAATCATAGAATCATAGAATTGTTTAGGTTGGAAAAGACCTTCAAAATCATTGAGTCCAACCATTAACCTAGCACTGCCAAGTCCACCACTAAACCATACCCCTAAGCGCCACAGCTACCCGTCTTTTAAATACCTCCAGGGATGGGAACCCAACCACTTCCCTGGGAAGTCTGTTCCAGTGCCTGACTACCCTTTTGGTTAAGAAATTTTTCCTAATATCCAACCTAAACTTCCCCTGGCAGAACTTGAGTCCATCTCCTCTTGTCTTATCTCGTTACTTGGGAAAAGAGACCAATCCCCACCTCACTGTCCTTTCAGGTAGTTGTAAAGAGCGATAAAGTCTCCCCTCAGCCTCCTCTTCTCCAGGCTAAACAACCCCAGCTCCCTCAACCGCTCCTCATAACACTTGTGCTCTAGACCCTTCACAAGATTCATTGCCCTTCTTTGGACATCCTCCAACACTTCAATGTCCTTGTAGGGGGGAGCCCAAAACTGAACACAGTACTCGAGGTGCAGCCTCACCAGTGCCGAGTACAAGGGGATGATCACTTCCCTAGTCCTGCTGGCCACACTATTCCTGATACAAGCCAGGATGCCATTAGCCCTCTTGGCCACCTGGGCACACTACTGGCTCATGTTTAGGCAGCTGTCAACCAACACCCCCACGTCTTTTTCTGCCAGGCAGCTCTCCAGCCACTCCTCCCCAAGCCGGTAGCATTGCATGGGGTTGCTGTGACCCAAGCACAGGACCCGGCACTTAGCCTTGTTGAATCTCATACAGTTGGCCCCGGCCCATCGATCCAGCCTGTCCAGATCCCTCTGTAGAGCCTTCCTACGTTCAGGCAGATCAACACTTCCACCCAACTTGGTGTCATCTGCAAACTTATTGAGGGTGTACTCAATCCTCTCATCCAGATAGTTGATAAACATATTAAACAGAACTGTCCCCAGTACTGAGCCCTGGGGAACACCACTTGTGACCGGCCGCCAACTGGATTTGACTCCATTTACTACAACTCTTTGGGCCCTGCCATCTATCCAGTTTTTACCCAGCGAAGAGTATACTCGTCCAATCCATGAGCAGCCAGTTTCTCCAGGAGAATGCTGTGGGAAAGGCTGTCTGTCCTGGTTTCGGCTGGGGTAGAGTTAATTTTCTTCCTAGTAGCTGCTATAGTGCCGTGTTTTTGGTTTAGGATAAGAATACTGTTGATAACACACTGATGTTTTAGTTGTTGCTGAGTAATGTTTATACTAGTCAAGGACTTTTCAGCTTCCCATGCTCTGCCAGGTGCACAAGAAGCTGGGAGGGAGCATAGCCAGTACAGCTGACCCAGACCAAAAGGTTATTCCATACTATATGATGGCATGCTCAGTATATAAAGCTGGGGGAAGAAGAAGAAAGGAGGAGACGGTCGGAGTGATGGTGTTTGTCTTTCCAAATAACCGTTACGCGTGATGGAGCCCTGCTTTCCTGGAGATGGATGAACACCTGCCTGCCAATGGGAAGTAGTGAATGAATTCCTTGTTTTGCTTTGTTTGCGTCTTTTGCTTTTGCTTTACCTATTAAACTGTCCTTATTTCAACCCATGAGTTTTCTCACTTTTGCCTTTCCAATTCTCTCCCCCATCTCACCTCAGGGGAGCGAGCAAGTGGCTGTGTGGTGCTTAGTTGCCAGCTGGGGTTAAACCACGGCAGTATCAAAGGCTTTACTAAAGTCCAGGTACACAACATCCACAGCCTTTCCCTCATCCATTAAGCGGGTCACCTTGTCATAGAAGGAGATCAGGTTAGTGAAGCAGGACCTGCCTTTCATAAACCCATGCTGACTGGGCCTGATTCCCTGGTTGTCCCATATGTGTCGCGTGATGGTACTCAAGACCATCTGCTCCATAACTTGCCCTGGCACCGAGGTCAGGCTGACAGGCCTGTGGTTTCCCAGATCCTCCTTCCAGCCTGTCTTGCAGATGGGCATCACATTTGCTAACCTCCAGTTGACTGGGACCTCCCCGGTTGACCAGGACTGCTGATAGGTGATGGAAAGTGGCTTGGTGAGCACCTCTGCCAGCTCCCTCAGTACCCTTGGGAGGTTCCCATTCAGCCCCATAGACTTGTGTGTGTCTAAGTGGTGCAGCAGGTTGGTAACCATTTCCCCTTGGAAAATGGGGGCTTCATTCTGCTCCCCGTCCCTGTATTCCAGCTCCGGGGGCTGGATACCCTGAAAACAACTGGTCTTACCATTAAAGACTGAGGCAAAGAAGGCATTAAGTACCTCAGCCTTTTCCTTGTCCTCTGTCACTATGTTTCCCCCCGCATCCAATAAAGGATGGGTGTTCTCCTTAGCTCTCCTTTTGTTGCTAATGTATTTGTAGAAACATTTTTTATTGTCTTTTACAGCAGTAACCAGATTAAGTTCCAGCTGGGCTTTGGCTCTTCGAATCTCCCTGCATAACCTCATGACAGCCTTGTAGTCCTTCTGAGTTGCCTGCCCCTTCTTCCAAAGGTCGTAAACTCCCCTTTTATTCCTGAGTTCTAGCCAAAGCTCTCTGTTCAGCCAGGCAGGTCTTCTCCCCAGCCAGCTAGTCAGTTTGTCAGTTTATGTTTGCCAGTTTCAATAGGATCATTATTTTAAATGACCTATGATACCTATATCTTTTTGATTTGCATTGTAACTGTATTGTAGAGACTTAACTACACCAACATCTATGTCTTAAGTGTGCTTCTGTAGCCCACATTAAATTGTGCTGAGTATTGTTGTGGTTTAACCCCAGTCGGCAACTAAGCACCACACAGCTGGTCACACGCCCTCCCCCCCCTTCCTGGTGGGATGGGGGAAAAAATCGGGAAAAAAAAGTAAAACCCATGGTTTGAGATAAAGATAGTTTAACAGGACAGCAGAGGAAGATGAAATAATAATAATAATAATAATAATAATAATAATAATAATAATAATAATAAAGAATATACAAAACAAGTAATGCACAATGCAATTGCTCACCACCTGCTGATCGATGCCCAGCCAGATCCCAAGCAGTGATCACTGCCCCCCTGACCAATGCCCTCCAGTTTATATACTGAGCATGACGTCATATGGTATGGAATAACTCTTTGGCCAGTTTGGATCAGCTGTCCTGGCTATGCTCCCCCCCAGCTTCTTGTGCACCTGGCAGAGCATGGGAAGCTAAAAAGTCCTTGACTAGTATAAACATTACTTAGCAACAACTAAAACATCAGTGTGTTATCAATATTATTCTCATCCTAAATCCAAAACACAGCACTATACCAGCTACTAGGAAGAAAATTAATTCTATCCCAGCCAAAACCAGGACTAGTATGTAATCTGGTACACCAACCTTAAGAACTAGTTGTTAAAATTTGAATGCATCTATTTTCAGGCAAACTGGCTGTGTTTTGGAAAACAACAATATCTATACTTTACAAATCCCTTGGCTATAATTCCAGTTACTTAATTGAAATTAACCTTTTTTAGAGCATAAAATCTGTAATTTGAGTGTAATTCAAGTAAAGATTCTTGATAGAAGAACACATCTCAGAAATACATTTGTGCATAAGGTGGCTTTAATCCACTGTTGCAATAGTATTCCCTTGTCTTGCCTTGCCTTGCCTTCCCTTCCCTCTCTTCAAAAATACACATGAAAAAGGGTACTGTATGTTACTTAGATTTATTGGAAAACCAGCTGATAGACAATGACTCCCAACAAGACTTCTGAAGAAACAAGCATGATACTCTCTTTAAATGGTTATCTGAAGTTATTTGTATGCCATTCCTGAAACTAGACTGTTTAGTCATATCCCAGTCTTACCTAATCTAACAGTGTTTGAGACTGAATGCCAGACATTGTTGTTATGGCAAATGAATGCATCACAGCTGTTCTAGCAGTTTTCAGCTTTAAATGCATTTTTGGTTAAACCCTTTTAGAGAGAAAAGATGAAAGAAAAATTTACATGCATATAAAATTGTTGCTTAGATGTGATATTGAGAATCAGCATTCGGTTGTTTTCCTCTTTTCTGAATATTTTAATGTATATTGTCTTTTTTTTTAATTAAGAAGGGCCTTTCTTCTGTTTTATTTTTCTTCTAGAGCTTGTATCTTTAAGTCACTGTTAACTCAGAAATACTAAGAAATTTATTTATTTATTTTAATTAATAAGTAGCAGCTGACAGCTACAATGAAACGTGAAGTATATATTTTTCATATTATTTGAAGGAACATCCAGCAAAATAAAGTTTTAACAAGGTGCTCAACATGCAAAATCTGCCCAGATGTGAATGTGAAATTTGTAAATTTCAGAAGCAGAAGAGTTTTGCTTATATTTTTCCAGCAGATTAATTCACCCACTTTTCCTTTAGGTATGTGTGACAATAATGCCCAAAATACATAGGTTATTGGAAATATAGACTGAAATGACATGTGAAATATCAGTCCCTACAGTGAAGAAAGACCTTTGCAATACCTAACCAAAATGCCTTCCCAATTTGACTGTGATCACTGTACTTTCCCCCCCAACCACTTACACGTTATCATATTGTGATTATATTTAAACCATGTTTCCTAAGTTTAGTTATGAGATGACATGTGTGACAGTGACAGCTATGGAAAATAGCAAGCTATATCACATACGTAGTTCCCCCTACACATTAGAATAGTTGAGCTGATAAGGAATGAAGCTGGATTAATTTCATATTTTTTGAAAAAGCTATCCTTTTTCTAATGCTACATACTTAAAAATTCGTTGTTTAATAATGTATTGCCAAGTCATTTCCCAGATAAAAATTAGGCTGACAGATATTTAATTCCTCTGGTCCTCCTTTTCTTTAGTCCTTAGGGCATACATATTCTTTTTCTATAAATTCTCTAAAGTAACAAGCATTACTTCGAATGTCCTTTTGACTAGTTCTGTTGCTTTAGGGTCAATTTCCTTATGCTTTGCTGTACTGGAGATAACAGAAAACTTTTGTCGCTTGTTCTTTCTTTCTTCTGGCCTACATTCTCATCTCCTTGTCAAAATTATTTGTATGCAGTATATGATTAAAATTAACCTTAACTTTTTTTGGTGATGATTGAAGCAAAAAAATATCACAAGCTATTGAAGACATTTCCGTATCTATTATCTTTTTTTCCTTTTCTCTTCTGTAATGTATCTGTACTTTTCTTATCTGTTTAGCTATATATAGAACTTTTCCTTGTTAACTCTGTGTTACTAATATACATAATTTTGAATATTACTCTTTCTAGCTTTATCATCACTTACTTGATCTGTTTCTTTTTGCTGGTCCTTCATAATGTGACCATCTTTTCACTTTTGCAATCTTTTTTTGATTTCCAAGTCATTGACCAGCTCTCAATGCACTTGTAATAATATCACACTCTCTTTATTTCATAACGATAGTTTGTCACTTTCAAGTTAATATACCTCATTAAATAAATTCCAGTTCTCTTCCACTGTTTTAGCCCACAGATTATTTTTCCAGTGATTCTATAAACAAGATATTTCAAGTATTAACTACAAATCTGGTAGTTAATCTATTGACGGTGTATGTTTTGAAAATATGTGTTTTATTTATTCCAACAGGACTTCAAAATGAATATTCTCTTTGGTATTTTAAAGGGATTTCTTTGTGTTTAATTATACTTCTAATTACAGAAGTAGTTGTCTACTTGAAAACCTGTATGTTTCAGTGAAACCATTGACATCCTCAGAAGTAAGCCCATACATATGTCTTTTCATAATGAAAATATGTTGGAATTGTTAAAATAAAAAAAATTATCTTATTCAGTTTAAACAGGCAAAAGGATGGCTATAGTGATATTTAATGTATACAGCCATTAACAAATTTGCAGACATACATTACTTTTACAGATTACAGTTTAACAATTAAGAACAATCATACTCATGTCTCACTTTAGTAATTTTTATAAGAATATATGATAATTTCTAAGAAGAAGAAATCAATTATAGCTTAGCTACTCAAAAGAACAGAGCAAAAATAGGTTCTCCTTCATGAAAGATGCATGAATTTAGAAATGACAATACCTAAGAACACTAAGTGCATCTGGTGTCCCACAAAGCCTCCTTCCACAAAGTGACAAAGTTACAACTCGTGATTTGTCATTGCCCGTTCTCTGTTCAAGTGACGTATATGGTAGGATTCAGGTCACAGATTAAAACATCTATAATCTATAAAGAATATAGTGTGTGTATATACAGGACACATACAACAATGGTGTCTGCATATAAACTAGTCATTTAACCTCTTATAGCTAAGACACACAGTTTTAGTACAGTCAACCTCCCTGGTCTTGCTGGCTACGCTATTCCTGATACAAGCCAGGATGCCATTGGCCTTCTTGGCCACCTGGGCACACTACTGGCTCATGTTTAGGCGGCTGTCAGCCAACACCCCCAGGTCCTTTTCTGCCAGGCAGCTCTCCAGCCACTCCTCCCCAAGCATGTAGCATTGCATGAGGTTGTTGTGACCCAAGTGCAGGACCCGGCACTTAGCCTTGTTGAATCTCATACAGTTGGCCCCGGCCCATTGATCCAGCCTGTCCAGATCCCTCTGTAGGGCCTTCCTACCTTCAGGCAGATCAACACTTCCACCCAACTTGGTGTCATCTGCAAACTTACTGAGGGTGCACTCAATCCCCTCATCCAGATCATCGATAAAGATATTTAACAGGACCGGCCCCAACACTGAGCCTTGGGGAACACCACTTGTGACCAGCCGCCAACTGGATTTGACTCCATTCACCACCTCTCTCTGGGCTCGGCCATCCAGCCAGTTTTTAATCCAGCACAGAGTGCACTTGTCCAAGCCATGAGCAGCCAGTTTCTCCAGGAGAATGCTGTGGGAGACAGTGTCAAAGACCTTACTAAAGTCCAGGTAGACAACATCCACAGCCTTCCCCTCATCCACTAAGCGGGTCACCATGTCATAGAAGGAGATCAGGTTAGTGAAGCAGGACCTCCCTTTCATAAACCCATGCTGGCTGAGTCTGATCCTCCGGTTGTCCCCCATGTACTCTGTAACGGCACTTAAGATGATCTGTTCCGTGACCTTCCCTGGCACCAAGGTCAGGCTGACAGGCCTGTAGTTCCCCGGATCCTCCTTCTGACCCTTCTTGTAGATGGGTGTCACATTAGCTAACTTCCAGTCAGCTGGGACCTCCCCGGTTGACCAGGACTGCTGATAAATGATGGAGAGTGGCTTGGCAAGCTCCTCCGCCAGCTCCCTCAGTATCCTCGGGTGGATCCCGTCTGGCCCCATAGACTTGTGGGCATTCAGGTGGAGGAGCAGGTTGGTGACTGTTACCTCTTCAACAACTGGGACTTCATTCTGCTTCCTATCTCCATCTCCCAGCTCAGGGACCTGAATACCCTGAGTCTGTATGCTACAGTGAGAAATCAAAGGAAGAATCATCAGAACATATTGGAATCTCTTAAGTAGAAAAGATAGAAAGCTTGAGAATCCTTAAAGGAAACAACAATTTGAAGTAAAGTATCATTGGACAAGTAACAAGGCTGATTTTTACATGTTTTTATTTAAGAAAAAAAGAGGTATATTTCTTTTTCTTCTCTCTTCCCTGAAGTGGAAGCAGTCAGATAGCAAAAGCCCCGTATAAAAATATCCAAATCAGAAATAAAAAAAAATCCAAGATAAAATTAAAAGCCCTGAGGACCTAAGAACTGTACACTTCTTCCAGCCCAGTGTTCGCTCTGATAATTAGGATTCCTAAATTGTATGGAAGGGAAGGGATGTTTCTTCTCTGTCCTGATCAGCTTCAGTTTCTGCATCTTTTCCTTTTGTCTTCAGTGATATTTAAGACAACTAGAGTATGTCTCTTCTAGCTAATTGCTAAAGAAATTTAGACAAAAAAGAGCTTGAACAAGGAAAAGCCCCCAATCAGAAGCAGACAAAAACAGTAAAAGGAAAGGGAAAAAAAAAAGTCTTCTACTTTTTTTTTTATGTCTTATTCCTTGTATCAGATCTAGCATTCTGCAAGCAAGAGACCACCCTGTCAAGCAGAATTATTTTGAGCTGAGTTATTGCTTAGTTTGACATATATGTCAACTGAAAATTTGAGGGAGAAAGAAGTAGCATGAAATGCTTAACAAATCAAAGTATAATATACAAAGAGTTTAAGAAATGTTTTATTTTAATAGAGTTTTATTGTTTCAGCATTAGCAGCAAACATTTAAAATATATTAGTAATCATTATAAGTGGGTAATGATCAGGACCTGCATGAAATCTGTAGTTTAAAAAAGGATTGTCAGTTTTTCTCATGTACCTGATACTTACTCTGCTGCTTTTGAAACCTAAAAAACCTCATTTTTTTAATATTCCTATTGTTATTTTCACAGAACATTCTTGAGAGAACAAGGACTTAGCATGCCCAATACAATAGTCAGAAAGATCTGTCCAATATTCTTTCTAAACAGAGTGGCTGTAGAAGAAAAATGGCAAAACAAAACCTGATATTAATTACCCTGTTTTAAACCTCTTTTCCAAACACACAATTTCAAACCAGTATTTTCTACTTCATTACTGTTATGATTATCACATACTTTTTTCTAAATGTTTCTGTAACCTCATCTATGAATTTCCTAATACACTGATGCCTGCTTATCTTGGCATCCTTTTTGCATTAATTTCCTTCTGTTGTAGAAAACATACACATTGTTTTGCTGATTCAGTTAAAGTTAAGGAGAATCCCTAATCTCTCCAGTTATAACAGTGGGTTGCAGATCAGATCTATGTGTCAAAATAGTGTGATTTTTCAGAAGAATGTGGAAAAAACATTTTAGTGTAATTTACATGTTTAATATTAATCACATGATTAAAAATTCAGTCCATCAAGCCTATTGATTAAAAAACTTTCACCATGTTCATTCCTTGCAAACTGAAGACATCATAAAACACTTTGTGCATGTGAAAGCAGTAGCTCCTGCAACAGTACCCCAAGCCCTAAGATATTTTAATGAACAAGTGGTATGCACAATAATTAATGTTGTCCATGGAACTATCACTTCAACATCAACATGCATAAGATTTTATTATTTTAAACAAAAGAAAATGTAAAACATGCTTAAAATTATTGGACCTATTTATTTCTTTTTCGGTAAAACTTTTATTTCTGCTTTTATTTTTCTCCTCACA
This sequence comes from Theristicus caerulescens, assembly GCA_020745775.1. Lineage (NCBI taxonomy): Eukaryota > Metazoa > Chordata > Aves > Pelecaniformes > Threskiornithidae > Theristicus > Theristicus caerulescens. The sequence goes on along the minus strand of CM036559.1, from coordinate 79,528,203 downwards.
GCTATTTCTCTGTATGAGAAAAAAGACTCTTTGAAGTGATGTCAGCACATCTTACATCTGCAGACAAAACCCAGAAGCAATCTACCTGACATGGGCAATTGCCTCTTGTTTATTATTAAAGTATCATTTTAACCTTTCTCATATTCCTACCTGGAGTCTTTTTCCCTTCCCTGTAATTTTAAAAAAAACCATTCATTTTAAAATTAGGTAAAATGTTTCAGCCTGTCCTGCTCTTCCTCCACTCTTTCATATTTCTTTTACTTTGTGTTCTCTCCTTAAAGGCTTTAACTTTCTGTGTGGCCATACATATATATAAGCTTATAAGTTCACACTGTGTTATTCAATTATTTAATATGTAGACCCTGCTTTAGGAAGGCATGCTCTGCAGATACTTCAATGACTATTAAAGCATACACACCTAAGAACTGGAGCATCGTTTCTGGTTTACACAATACCCATCAGTTACATGAAAATGAGAACAAAAGTAGTATTTCAATGTGTTTATATAATTATCTTCACTGAAAATAATTATTTTACTAATATGATGAAATAAAAAAAAATATCTAAACATTCTGATTTACTCATTGACAGAACTAGGACAAACTGCCACAATAACTTTAGCCTAATTATGTCATTTTGCCTCTTGCCATGACTAGCCCTAGCCACTGGGGTAAAAAAATCTGGTATTGTATAGGTCGAATAGACCAAAGAGAAAAACTGTTTAATTGACTGTGTCTTTAATTTATTCAAAGAATAAATACATGCATATTTGATTTCAGTGAGGTTAAGCAGTTTTATTTTGTTAGATGCAAATTTAAATATAATAAAATATAAAAAAATAACTTTTTAATGGGACCTAAATCTTCCATAAAGCTTTTAGGTACTGAGATAATTCCCATGTCAGGTCATTTTGTAGAGGTTGTGTAGAATCTTTCTTCTTTTTTTTTTTTTGAAGTTTCTTGGGACCTTTTGCAGTACTTATTAGTGAAATCATAGAATCATAGAATCATAGAATCATAGAATTGTTAAGGTTGGAAAAGAACCTTAAGATCATCGAGTCCAACAGTTAACCTAACACTGCCAAGTCCACCACTAAACCATGTCCTCAAGCACAACACCTACCCGTCTTTTAAATACCTCCAGGCATGGGGACTCAACCACTTCCCTGGGCAGCCTGTTCCAGGGCCTGACCACTCTTTCAGTAGAGAAGTTTTTCCTAATATCTAACCTAAACCTCCCCTGGCACAACTTGAGCCCATTTCCTCTCGTCCTATCACTTGTTACTTGGCAGAAGAGACTGACACCCACCTCACTACAACCTCCTTTCAGTTAGTTGTAGAGAGCCATAAGGTCTCCCCTCAGCGTCCTCTTCTCCAAACTAAACAACCCCAGCTCCCTCAGCTGCTCCATGTAAGACTTGTTCTCAGACCCTTCACCAGCTTTGTTGCCCTTCTTTGGACACTCACTAGTACCTCGATGTCCTTCTTGTAGTGAGGGGCCCAAAACTGAATACAGTACTCGAGGTGCGGTATAATAATAACCAATATAATACCCAACTCTGAAATCATTACAAAAGGTTTATGTACAACACATGAGGTTCATGGAAGCCATCACAATGATTAGGGACAATATTTCAAATAAAAGGGTGTCAGTTCCTCCCTGTGACTGGAGCTCCCTGAAACTTAAAAGAGACAACTAATTTCCTTTATGAGACTACCATAGGAGATGGGGTCTTAGAAAGAGAAGATTCAAACTTGAATCTTTAACCTTCCAGATATATTACTAGGTTGCTTAGTACTATGTCCAGCCCAGTCTTGAAAACCTCTAAGAACAGAAAATCCACAACCTCTATAGACAACTTTTCCCACTTCTTGGCTGTCCTCATGGTGGAAAAGTCTGGGTTTATATTCCATTTGAACTTTTGCTGTCACAATTTATGACCATTAGCTCATTCCTGTGGTGCATACAAGGAGCCTCTCTCCCTCTTATGACCACCACATAAGTACTGGGAGGTTGCTCTTAGGTGACCCAAACCCAATCTCTTCTCCAGGCTGAATAAGTGCTGGTCCCTCAGCTTCTCCTCCAGGGCAAGTGCTCCAGCCCTGACAATCACAGAGTCACAGAATACTTGAGGTTGGAAGGCACCTCAGGAGGTCATCTGGTCCAATGCCCCTGCTCAAGCAGAGCAACCTAGAGCAGGATGCTGAGCACCATGTCCAGACAGCTTTTGAATATCTCCAAGGAGGAAAACTTCACAATCTCTCTGGGAAACCTGTGCCAATGCTCAGTCACCATCAGTAAAAATGTGCTTCCTGATGTTCAGATGGAACCTTCTGTGTTTCAGTTTGTGCCCATTGCCTCTGGTCCTGCCACTGAGCACCACTGAAAAGAACTTGGCTCCACCCTCTTTGCACTCTCCTTTCAGGTGTTATAGACATTCATGACATTCCCCCTGAGCCCATTTGGGCAGAGTTCATATCAGCAGAGGTGGTTGTTCTGCTGCACTGTATTCTCTTCTACAGCTATAGAAATTGCTTCTGTTCTGATCAGATCTAAATCATATTCCAGACTAAGAGTCTCAGGTCTCTCAGCCTTTCCTCATATGAGAGGCACTCCAGTCCTTTGACCATCTTCATGGCTCTTCACTGGACTCTCTCCAGTAGCTCCATGTCTCTCTTGTACCAGGAAACCAAAAACGGGACACAGTACTCCAGGTATGGCCTGACCAGTGCTTTTCTGGTGATTTTCTCCCTCTACTCTGTTCTCACGAGACCCCACCTGGAACACTGCATCCAGCTCTGGAGCTGCCAGCACAAGAGACATGGACCTGTTGGAGTGGGTCCAGAGGAGGGCCATGAAAATGATCAGAGGGCTGGAATACCTCTCCTATGAAGAAAGGCTGAGAGAGTTGAGGTTGTTCAGCCTGGACAACAGAAGGCTCCAGGGAGACCTTATTGCGGCCTCTCAATATATTAAAGGGGGCTCACAAGAAAGATGGAGAGAGCTTTTTTGCCAGGCCTGTAGTGATAGGACACAGGGTAATGGTTTTAAAATGAGAGAGTGTAGATTTAGACTGGACATAGGGAAGACACTTTTTATGATGAGGGTGGTGAGACACTGGAACAGGTTGCCCAGAGAAGTTGTGGATGCCCCATTATTGGTAGTGTTAAAGGACAGGTTGGATGGGGCTTTAGCAACCTGATCTAGTGAAAAATGTCCCTGCCCATGGCAAGGAAGTTGGACTAGATGATCTTTGAAGGTCCCTTTCAACCCAAACCATTCTATGATTCTATGATTCTATGATTCTATGATCTTACGAGAAACAGTGTCCAAAGCCTTAGTGAAATCAAGGTAGACAGTATCCACTGCTCTCTCCTTTCATCTACCAGGCCAGTCATTTCATCATAGAAGTTTATCAGGTTGGTCAAGCATGACTTTCCCTTACTGAATCCATGCTCACTATTCTTTATCACCTTCTTGTCCTTCATATGCCCTTTTTGAGGATAGGGGTAAGATTTGCTTTCTTGGAGTACTCTGGCACTTCTCCCGATAGTCATGACTGTTCAAAGATATCAGGAGTGGCCTTGCAGTGAGATCAGCCAGCTCCCTCAGTACTTGTGGGTGCACCCCATCAGGGCCCATGGACTTATGTATAATCATTTTGCTTAAGTATTCCTTGATCTGATCCTTTTCCACCAGGAGTACGTCTTCCTTGCTCCAGATTTCCCCCCCTGGTCTCTGAGGCCTTTGATTCCTGAAGACCAGTCTTACTAGTAAAGGCTGAGGCAAAGAAGCCATTCGGGACCTCAGCCTTTTCCATATCCTGTGTCACCAAGTCCCCCACCTCATTCAGCAGCAGGCCCACATTTTCCCTAGTCTTCCTTTTTCTGCTTAATATACTTACAGAAGCCCTTCTCATTGCCCTTGATTTCCCTTGCCAGATTCAGCTCTGGGCTTTGTCTTTCCTAACCATTCCTCTGCATGCTCAGACAGTGTCTCTATTTTCCTCCCAGGTTACCTGTGCCTGCTTCCACTTTCTGTGTGCTTCCTTTTTGTGTGGAGTTTTTCCAGGAACTTATTGTTCATCCATGCAGGCCTCCTGGCATTTTTGGCTGACTTCCAGCTCTTTGAGGAGGACTGTTCATAAGCTTGAAGGCAGTGATCCTTGAATATTGACCAGCTTTCTTGGACTTCTCTTCCATCCAAGGAACTATCTCATGGGAGTCTTTCAAGCAGATCCCTGAAGAGGCCAAAGTCTGCTCTTTTGAAGTCTCAGGCTCATAATCTTGTTTTTTGCCATCCTTCCTTCTCTCAGGATCCTGAACTCCACTATCTCATGGTCACTGCAGCCAAGGCTTCCTTCGACTTTCACATCCCCAGTGAGCCCTTCCTGATTTGTACGTATGAACTCCAGCAGAGTACCTCTTCTTGTTGAGAGGAAACTCACCATCCTGGCCTTTGGTGGACTTGCTCCAGTTTCGTGATACCTTTTCTGTATTGGGGGTCCAGTACAGTCACATTTTGCTGATCAATTTTCTTGACAATTTACAAGTTAATCTTGTGCTTCAGTAGAGCTGGGAGTCAATTATAGCTGAGCGGTGGGTACAAAAGAATGTGGTCATTGAAGAACCATACAAATTCAGAGTTAATTCTGAAAATGGTGATGTCCCCCTTTTACAGGTGTCTGATAGCAGTGTTAGAGTCACCAGAATATTAGAAACTTTTCCTAGTAGGATTTTGTAGTTTCCTGCTAAAGGCTTACATTCCAGAAGATCGCATAAAACATCATGCTGTCATCTATTTTGAGTAAATCTTATATTAATGCCATTTAAGTTTACAAAAAATGCACAAGTTTTTTAGCACTAGTGTTAGAATCAAGAACTTAATTTTACAAGTTATTGCCTAATCACAAGCTTCTAGACGTGTTTGCTGCATTTGGCTAGCTAATCACTGAAACAGCTCCAAGACATAAGATTGAGGTAGGTTGTCTTCAAGGTTGCAGATAATTTTCATTTCAGTGATGAAGAACATTTTAAAACCTGTTCTGAAGCTGACAAAAGCAAATTTATACATAGTTCAGTTATGTAAACAAGTATCATGATCAATGGGCTGTTGAAGAAAAAGAAAAGAAAAAATAACAACAAAGAAACAAACAAAATCAACAAGGTAAAGTTATCAACTATTTGCACGTATATAAAACCTATCTCTGCAGACTAGATTACAGGACTAGATACTAAAGTTACATTTAACATTTGTTAGCATCTATTATATGTGCTGTAGGCAAAGTGGTAATTTAAAGATATTCTTGCAGGAATCAGTTTACCTATAAATGTAAATTATTGTTGCTTTTTGTGTTCCAATTTGTACTCTTCACCCAATATAAATCAGTTCACTTATAAACTGAAAATTCTGGGAAAAGAACAGAGATCTATGACAGGACATATATAGATGCATTCCCTAATATCTCACTGAAGAGACTGGTAATTAGCACTTTTGACTAACAATTCTTGGTGCAGCTGCAAAAGAAGCAGGTGAAAAGTTTTGTTGTTTTTTTGTTTTTGTTTTTGTTTTTTTAAATCACTGGTAAAGATTTTAAGCTTTGTAAAAGCTTTACAGTTTTATTTCCCTTTTGTCTTCTTACTTCCTAACCTATTCTTTCTCTTTATTGTTAACATAGTGCTTTTGCAATCCCATTTCACAAACACCTACTTATGATACTTCATAACTTCAGGAGATGTTCTTGATTCTTTTAAATGAGTTTTCAGGTCAGGGAAGGTGCCAACCATAATGTCCAAATTTACTGTTCTTTTAACAATAGTACCTGTAGTAATTCCTGACAGTAGGCGCTGGTGTGTGGACTATAAGAGGTTGTTGACAAATGTCAAGAATTACTTCAATTACTTTGTATTTCTCACCTTCACCAGAAGACATGATAGATTTCAACATAAAACGGCTCTACAGAGGGATCTGGACAGGCTGGATTGATGGGCCAAGGACAACTGTATGAGATTCAACAAGGCCAAGTGCCGGGTCCTGCACTTGGGTCACAACAACCCCATGCAATGCTACAGGAAGAGTGGCTGGAGAGCTGCCTGGCAGAAAAAGACGTGGGGGTGATGGTTGACAGCTGCCTAAACATGAGCCAGCAGTGTGCCCAGGTGGCCAAGAGAGCCAATGGCATCCTGTCTTGTATCAGGAATAGTGTGGCCAGCAAGACCAGGGAAGTGATGGTGCCTCTCTACTCAGCACTGGTGAGGCTGCACCTAGAATACCGTGTTCAGTTTTGGGCCGCTCACTACAAGAAAGACATTGAGGTGCTGGATTGTGTCCAGAGAAGGGCAACAAAGCTGGTGAAGGGTCTAGAGCACAAGTGTTATGAGGAGCGGCTGAGGGAGCTGGGGTTGTTTAGTTTGGAGAAGAGGCTGAGAGGAGACCTTATTGCTCTCTACACCTACCTGAAGGGAGGTTGTAGTGAGGTGGGTGTCAGTCTCTTCTGCCAAGTAACAAGTGATAGGACGAGAGGAAACGGGCTCAAGTTGTGCCGGGGGAGATTTAGACTAGATATTAGGAAAAATTTCTTTACAGAGAGAGTGGTTAGGCATTGGAAAAAACTGCCCAGGGAAGCAGTACAATCACAGTCCCTGGAAGTGTTCCAAAACCTGTGGATGTGGTGCTTAGGGACATGGTTTAGAGGTAGACCAGGCAGGTCTTGCAGGAACTGTTGCAGGAATCAGTTTCCCTATAAATGTAAATTATTGTTGCTTTTTGTGTCTCAGTTTGTACTCTTCACCCAACATACATCAGTTCACTTATAAACTCAACAGGTTGGACTCGGTGATCTCAGAGGTCCTTTCCAACCTTAACGATTCTATGCTTCCATGATTCTATGATAATGTATGTGTTTGAAAATATTCCTTTTCCTGTAGTTTTCTGTCTTGTAATGCTAAAAGTTAGCACTGTCCCAAAAATATTTAAGATAAAATATGATAATTTTTATTTCAACATGTTGAACTGTGGCATAGAACAGCATTATTTTTTTTATGGAATAGGTGCATAGCAAAACCACACATACTAGCCACACCTACCTTTATTTTGATTAATGTAGATTACCATGCAGCTTGGGAAAAACAAAAAATATATTAGACATTATTAAAATAAGCATTATCAATCTATAGTTTACAGAATAATTTATAGTGTTATTCATGCTGTGATATATTAATATTCTAAGAATATCCATAGCTTTGAACAGAGGCAATAATTCCCACTAAAATAAAAATTTAAGTGCCAGAATCTGAACTCATTTGTATCACTATGTGTTAAAAATAGTTGTTAAAATCACTTGACAGGTGTCAGAACCTGTGCTTCAGTCTCTCAAAGTGTATTATTAATTGTACCAGCATAATGATGATACAAAATAGGTAGTAACTTCTGAAAATAATACTATCTTTGTTCTTTTTGATGTAATTTTTCCATTGAACACTGATATTCTACTATAGTATTTCCTTAGTTCACACACTCTAGATTAGTCTTCTAAAGTCATGTGAAGCAAAACATTTCAGAATTGAAAGTGACACCTTGGAGATCAGTCCAGGACCTGTCTTTGAAGCTCTAGAAATAAACAATAAAAAGCTATAAACATTTCCCTAACACAATTTTAGAAAAACACTGAACATGACTAGCAGTTTTGCTTTTTTTCTGAGTTGGTTGCTTAAATTTCAGGCTCCTTCTTAATGCTATGTGAAATTGAGAAAACAATACCTAAATCTCAATTCTTTGAATAATCCTATTTTCTGGATTAGCTATATTTATATCTAGCTGTCTCTCATTGCATTGAATTCAACCAGAAAAACAGAAATACAGACTAAAGTTACAGAATTTTCCCTGAAGAAAAAAAATGGATTTTAAACTCTCCTCAGTTTAAAGTGTATTGAGCCTCCTACGTACTAGGAGAGAAGAGATGTTCTAAGAAAAGCAACACTATTTTCAGTGCTCTAGTAATTTCAATAATTGTTTAGTTTGTTCTTAGCTAATTAAGGCAAACCCTTCCCAGAAAGACAAATTATATTCTTGAAAAGCCAGATGGCTCTGGAGTACCCCAGAGCTACATAACTCTTACATTGCCTACTAACCCCACCTTCTCCTCTTTTTTCTCTCACAGCCAACCCAGAATGAAGTCAGGAATACAGTATCAATTTTGTTAAAGGGAGGATTCTTATTCTACTGTATAGGATCCTAATAAAAAAATATTAAATGTTGAGTTTCTGATTCTTGAACTGTTTCTATATTTTATCTTAGGCTCTGAGTGGATTTAAAAAAATGAAGCTCCATATTGACATACTTGCTGAGGGCTTGCCTTTCATCTTCCAGATTCTAAAATTTTGTATTCTTTACTTATCAGTATCTGGGTTTCAGCTGGGCACATGGGGTCTGCCTGTTCTTAAAATAATTTTTCTGTACCATCTGACCATCTGACGATCTCCTGAAATGTAGGAATCATGGGCCCTTCACATCCAGTCTGAGGATCCCTATACATCAGACCCCACAATTCTGAACAAATGGTCTGTATTCTAAGTTAAATTCATACAAAAGGAAGTAATTACTCAGATATCTGAGGCCATAGCAAGAATTTAAACATTTAAAATTTACTTGGTAGATATACCTTTTTGGAGTCCTTACAAAGAATGCAGAAGCTCAAGTGTATCAATCCATGGCAGCAAAACAATCTGAAGCAATCAACTACTAGTTTTTCTTTAAGCCATTCTAAAGTCCCAGCTCTTCCCCATCTACACTGTGAGGAGTTTAGAGAACCTAAATCGTCCTTGTAAATTCAATTTTTGGAGCTGGGCCAGTAGCTTTCAGGTACTGCAAAATAATACTCATAGTGCCTAATGTTCTTTTGCCTATATCTATACTGCTAAATTAGAAAGGGCCGCTGAGTGAATTTAGGCTCAGAGCAATGGTGCACATTTCTTCATTGTTAACATACTTGCTACTCACTGCTACCTGGCAGAACTCTGCTATAAAGGGAAGTAGCCCTGAACAGTTTGCAGGAGAACTCGTTAGTTCCATTTCAGACTATCTCTACCTACTAGTAGTCCAGACATGACTTGTGTTGAATCTAGATCCTAACAATTCTTTTTCTTTTTTGTTATCTTTTTTTTTTCCCTTCATTCTGAAGCCACATAACACATTTATTCACCTGTTGAATTGTAATAATGTAAAACATTGTCTTTAGTGTGTTTGAAGGAAATTACAAGCCTGGAAACCGTTATTTTTTGTCATGTTAGTACTCTCTTACTGCATAAGGTTATAACAATAAATTAATTAGAAATACTCAAACATTGGCCGTAAACCATATAGATACCTGATGAAAATAGTATTGACTTGCCTGGCAATAAGAAATTGAAACTGAAAATTCATATCACTGCTTCATGGAAAGTATGTTGTTACCACATCGACATTTCTAAAACCAATGTACTGTGGGAAGATAAAGTTTAAAAAGCTTCTCCTTCCAAATATAAAATATATTAAGCTTGATTAAACTCCTTGGAGGAAGGGAACAAACAATTTGTGTCTCTGTTTCCAACCATGACTCAAGAGATTTACATTATTCACACTACTAGTCCCATTGACTTCATTGATATTCACATGAGCAAGATAAACAGATCTGGCTCTTAGTTATTCAAGCTTCGTCAAAAACTATCACTATCAGCAAATACTTGAGAATTTTGAACACCGAGAGATGTGCTGTAACCTCAGTTGCATCTGTTCAGCTGAAATAAATTAATGGAAATGCACTGATAAAAGGGAAGAATTTACTCTTCACTGTAAAAGCTGGCCACTTTTTTTTTTTGCACATCTGCTGACTGAATCTGAATCTCATTCAAAGAGCAGAATATGACTGTGAGGAAAAAACAAAGTACTTATTACAAAGATAAAGTCTTTGAACATAAACTCTGATGGAACTGAAGAGTTAAAAACATGACTAATTTTGTATGTGAACATTTATAATAATTTCAGGCTGACTTTATGTCCTTTATTGGACATAATGCCCAGCTAGAACTTAAACTGGCCACCGCTGTCAAAGATAACAAAAAATGTTTTTACAAATATATCAGCGACAAAAAGAAGGCCAAGGAGAATCTCCCTCCTTTGTTGGATGCGGAGGGAAACTTGACGACAAAGGATGAGGAGAAGGCTGAGGTACTTAATGCCTTTTTTGCCTCCGTCGTTAATAGTCGGACTGGTCATCCTCAAGGTTTTCATGCCCCTGAGCATGAGATGGAGATAGGACACAGAATGAAGTCCCAGTTGTCGAAGAGGTGGCAGTCACTGACTTGCTCCTCCACCTGGATGCCCACAAGTCTATGGGGCCAGACGGGATCCACTCGAGGATACTGAGGGAGCTGGCGGAGGAGCTTGCCAAGCCACTCTCCATCATTTATCAGCAGTCCTGGTCAACCGGGGAGGTCCCAGCTGACTGGAAATTAGCTAATGTGACACCCATCTACAAGAAGGGTCGGAAGGAGGATCCGGGGAACTACAGGCCTGTCAGCCTGACCTTGGTGCCGGGGAAGGTCACGGAACAGATCATCTTAAGTGCCATTATGCGGCATGTGCGGGACAACCGGGGGATCATGCTAGGCCAGCATGGGTTTATGAAAGGGAGGTCCTGCTTCACTAACCTGATCTCCTTCTATGACAAGGTGACCTGCTTAGTGGATGAGGGGAAGGCTGTGGATGTTGTCTACCTGGACTTTAGTAAGGCCTTTGACACTGTCTCCCACAGCATTCTCCTGGAGAAACTGGCTGCTCATGGCTTGGACAAGTGCACTCTGTGCTGGATTAAAAACTGGCTGGATGGCCGTGCTGGGTTAAAAACTGGCTGGATGGCCGAGCCCAGAGAGTAGTGGTAAATGGAATCAAATCCCGTTGGTGGCCGGTCACAAGTGGTGTTCCCCAAGGCTCAGTGTTGGGACCGGTCCTGTTAAATATCTTTATCGACGATCTGGAGGAGGGGATTGAGTGCACCCTCAGTAAGTTTGCAGATGACACCAAGTTGGGTGGAAGTGTTGATCTGCCTGAACGTAGGAAGGCTCTACAGAGGGATCTGGACAGGCTGGATTGATGGGCCAAGGACAACTGTATGAGGTTCAACAAGGCCAAGTGCCGGGTCCTGCACTTGGGTCACAACAACCCCATGCAATGCTACAGGCTTGGGGAAGAGTGGCTGGAGAGCTGCCTGGCAGAAAAGGACCTGGGGGTGTTGGCTGACAGCCGCCTAAACATGAACCAGCAGTGTGCCCAGGTGGCCAAGAGAGCCAATGGCATCCTGTCTTGTATCAGGAATAGTGTGGCCAGCAAGACCAGGGAAGTGATGGTGCCTCTCTACTCAGCACTGGTGAGGCCACGCCTTGAATCCTGTGTCCAGTTTTGGGCCCCTCACTACAAGAAAGACATTGAGATGCTGGATCGTGTCCAAAAAAGGGCAACAAGGTTGGTGAAGGGTCTAGAGCACAAGTGTTATGAGGAGCGGCTGAGGGAGCTGGGGTTGTTTAGTTTGGAGAAGAGGAGGCTGAGGAGAGACCTTATTGCTCTCTACAACTACCTGAAAGGAGGTTGTAGTGAGGTGGGGATTGGTCTCTTCTCCCAAGTAACAAGTGACAGGACAAGATGAAATGTCCTCAAGCTGCGCCAGGGAAAGTTTAAGGTGGATATTAGGAAAAACTTCTTTATTGAAAGAGTGGTCAGGCCCTGGAACAGGCTGCCCAGGGAAGTGGTTGAGTCCCCATGCCTGGAGGTATTTAAAAGACGGGTAGGTGTTGTGCTTGAGGACATGGTTTAGTGGTGGACTTGGCAGTGATAGGTTAATGGTTGGATCGATGATCTTAAGGTTCTTTTCCAACCTTAACAATTCTATGGTTCTATGATTCTATGATTCTATGAATATTTAAGAGCAATATTGTAACAGTTATGGTAGGAGTAGGTAGTAGGGAAGAAACTGAATATGAGAAAATATATTCAAAGATTAGAGGTATTATCTTTTTAACTCTGGCAAAAGAGCTGACATTAAGACCTCTAAGTCATTTTAAAATGGATTACAGGAGGTTGTAAGGAATACTAGTACAGCATAATCAACAATCCTGCATATGCACCGGAATAGAGTTGGAACTCAAAACAGTAAATCTTTTTCATCTCAAAAATCTCTGATTCTCTGACATAGTTACGTAATTACAATTATGTACAATTACATAATGTATAATTAAAATTATGTATAATTGTAAGTGCATGTGTGTAATTACAATTATGCATAATTACATAATTATAATAACATTCATGTTTCTGAAGATCTAGCACCAGTTCAACTGCAATGAATTCTGTTTCTTTATTGAGTAGAAGGAAAAAAAGTACAGTCATCATGCAATAGGATGTAAATCCAAACTAGCTACATTAAAAGAAAGAAAAACTTCCACAGTTAAGAAAAATCAAAGAGTAATACTTTTAATATTGAGATATATGAAAAAAGATAAATGTCATTCATTCAGCTCAACGTGAAGAGGGACAAAATGCTTAGAAAATTCCTTTGGCCATTTCCTCTTTTTTTTATTTTTTTTTTATCTGTAGACTTACATTTTCAGTCTTCAATATATGAAAATACATAGACAAAAACTTACAAAAGATGCCCTGTACATAAAGATTAATTTCATTAGCAATGACTCCTTTTGATCAAAAAAAAAAAAAGAAAATGTAAATATCAAAGTTCTTTTGGTCCAGTCAAAGTTTTGTATCCAGTATTATTTAACTGGCCGAAGTCCTACTTTATTAAAAACTGTTATTTTGAGGTTGAACTTAAATAATTTGATTTGAACTTAAATAATTTGATTTTGAAAAGAATATGTGATCATCTAAATTTTCAAGTCAGACTGATCCTCAAGTACCTATTTTTTCTCTATATTTCTAGACAAAATTTCTAGAATTTGAAGATTTTGGTTAAAATATATAAAATCCCCAAACTTTGGGGGGAAAAAAAAAATCAAACAAACCAAAAAAAGACTGTTTCTTGATATGATTTGATGATATAATTTTATTTTCTGGATAAAAGAAGTAATTTTTTTAAGACTTAATCTGAAATTAATTTTTAACTTTAAACAGCTGGAGATAAGCTTAATGGATAAAAGTCTGATTTGTGACTTGCCTAATCACAGACACATGATGTCATTTGAGGCATGCTGTCATATCCAGGACATCCACCAGGTATGGGCAGTTATGGCAAAGGACCTAGGAGACATTACTGTCCTTCTGTATTGGCAGCTGGAGGTCAGCCAACTCAAATGATATTAGATGCCTTTACTTAGGCAGCTGAATCAATCTTCTGGAATTGTGTTTCATCAATTTTTTATTTTTTTTTTATAGATCAACACTAATGTTTTCTGGAACTGTATGAGACTTTCACAACCATCTGCAGGAGGTACCAAATCTCAGTATGCATCCAAGTGTAATTAAACTTTCATCTAAAATATAATCCTAGCAATAGTTTTGTATAATATCTATATCACTTACATTATTAAATGAATACAGCTAAGTTACTTACTTTGGCAGTTTTTTTAGGTTGGTTTTTGTTTGGTTGGTTTTTTTTAACTTTGAAAAAATCATTTACGATTTGCCATGCCATGCCAGATTTTTTTTAATATATGTTCATAGTTTTCACTGAAGAATCATACTTAACACTTCCATGCAGACTTCTGACTTTTGACACTTGAGAAGGGATTCAAAGAAAGGAAAAAAACCACAAAAAATCCCCAACAAATTAAGACTTTACAAACAACTTTTCACACTATACCATAGCACAGTCTTTAGTCTAGTGCAGCTACTTCAGTGTTATAATGCTACTTTATTCTATGTTTTTTTCCTTTCCATTAATTTGCTCTGAGCAGCCTTTGAAAACCAGACATGACTTCCCTTGTGTTACAAATAAGTGCCACAGAATTTATATCATTCTTTCTCTTTTCATCTATGGAATAAGCTAAAGTGATAACTCCCTTACCAAGAATATACACACATATATTAAGATTCTGATATATGAACAAGAATAAAAATATCTCTTGCTTTTATTTTGATCTAATTTCTGGCAAAGAGAACAGGCAAGAAGAGGTGAAAAGAGACTAGAAATTATTACCAAATTTCAAGCTCTTTGTTTTAATTACCATAATTACTTACAATGGTATGTTTAGGACTCATGTTAACCCATTCTGTAACAAATAAAACAAAACACATACATGTTTCCATGTTTACACTTAGAGAAGTGAATCCCGCATTCTCATACATACATACATTTACAACTAATATGTTTAATAAAGACTTTCTTAAGTATCATTCCCTGAATGGCTCCATGACTCTATGGTGTACAAAGTGGACTGCTATTCCACTCTGCCATTTTAGTAACATCTGTTCTTCAGCTTACATCTCAGAAGAAATGATGGGATTTATCTGAACCAATGCAGAGATCTGTTTGGTGAACTAGCTACACAGATCCAGTTATCACAGGTTGTTAATAAAAATGAAGCTATAGCATTTATAGGACAGTTTGCTTCATGCTAAAGAAGACATCCAAAATTTCTTAGATGAAGCAAACAAGAGTCCCTGATCCTTCTCCACTGAATATTAATAAAATGTATGAAAGCTTAGATGTAGCTGTCTAGAGTAAGTTGGGCCTCTGCCCCCACCATTTAATAGTTACTGTAGAGATCCTGGCAGTACTTTTCTCTCTAATATATTACAACGTTATCTGTTACCAGCAAAGTCTGCCCATGGCAAAGAAGGATTTCGGGGAGACACCTGATATTAGAATATCAGTCCTCCTTCAGAATTTGTGTGTACGATGAGGACAAAACTAAATTATATGGATTGGCTTACTTCTATACACTTAGGGTCTATACTTTTAGTGGCGGATAACCAATTCCAGACCGACTCAACCATTTAGCCAACAGCTAAGCAATATGAACAAGCAGAGATCCACTGCTTCAACTCACTCGACAATTTTATTTAGCAGGAGTTTGTACATAAGATGTGAAAAAGGAAAATAGTATACTCAAAAGATGACAATCTTCTCTCAGAAAATAGGATGACTCTGGAAATAAAATAAATCTTCCAAAGAAGCAACAGAAATGTGACTAACAACCACACAGACATTAATTCATCTAATGTTGCTGCAATAACTGTTAATAGAATTAATTTTCAATTTCTGGAGTTAAAAAGAAGAGAATGTTCACTTTTTATTTTTGGCTTCTTTTTTGTTCTTTTTTCTTTTTTCTTTTTTTTTTAATTCTGAATTAAACCATTAATTTTACTATTTATAAATATTCATTAAGCTATCAGTTATTATTCCAGGACATAATTAGAAAGATATCTAAGAATCAAACTAGAAGAGTTTAAGAATGAATTTTATTTGAAATAAAATTTAAAGGTCTCAGAATATTAGTACGTTAGGCTCTGGACAGATAAACTCTTCCATGTGCAGTTCTGGAAGCAGGAAGTGTTTCATCACCAGTCCACTGACAGCAACAATCACCTCTGCTATTTTGGCAGTGGTATGTACAAACTTCTGTGTCAGCAAAGACGAACTAGGCAGTAATTGGGCAGAAAATCTCTAGGGCTGACCAAATGGCCATGAATATGGTGGAGATATAAAAAGCAAGGATTATTTCTTCTGCTGAGGGAGATGTTGGGTTGTATAATTTATTAGATAACATCTGGGAGAATAACAAGCAGCAGTTCCCTCCCTCCCATCTCTTCATGGACAGAAGAGCAACACACCCTGCTCTCTGGCACGCTCCCTTGCTTATAACTGTAGGTATTCCTCCCTTCCTCCCTCTCTCTTTTTAGAATAGAAACAGCAATTTGACACTATGTGTACCATTGCCCTATCATTTCAAGCCACAAAATTTGATTGCAAAAACAGTACCAATTAACTTTGAACTAAGTCTTAAGAGTTTTTTCTATTCCTCTTCAGTCAAAATGAGTAATAATAACTTCAGAGGTTCAAATGGGAGGCCTTTTTGAACGTGACTAAGTTTAACAGGTTAAAAAGTGTTTAAATGAGCAACCCTATCAGCAGTAGTGGTGGTGGGAATTTTTCAGTAAATGTGGTGGGATGACCTTGGCTGGCCTCCAGGTGCCCACCAAGCTGCTCTATCATTCACCCTCCTCAACTGGACAGGGGAGAGAAAATATGATGAAAAGCTCATGGGTTGAGATAAGAACAGGGAGAGATCACTCACCAATTGCCATCATGGGCAAAACAAACTCAACTCAGGGAAATTAATTTGATTCATTGCCAATCTAAAGTCAGAGTAGGATAATGAGAAAAAAACCCAAAACTTAAAACACCTTCCCCCTACCCTTGCCTTCTTCCCAGGCTCAAATTCACTTCCAATTTCTCTATCTCCTCCCCCCAAGCAGCACAGGGTGAATGGGGAATGGGGAATGGGGGTTGTGGTCAGTTCATCACGCATTGTCTCTGCCACTCCTTCCTCCTTACACTCCTCCCCTGCTCCAGCGTGGGGTCCCTCACACAAGAGACAATCCTTCATGAATTTCTCCAATGTGGGTGTTTCCCATGGGCTAAAGTTCTTCACGAACTGCTCCAGCATGGGTTCCTTCCACAGGTTGCAGTCCTTCAGGAACACAGTGCTCCAGCATGGGTCCCCTGTGGGGTCACGAGTCCTGCCAGCAAACATTCTCCAGCATGGGCTCCTCTCCACAGGGTCACAGGTCCTGCCAGGAGTCTGCTCCAACATGGTCTTCCCATGGGGTCACAGCCTCCTTCAGGGCACATCCTCCTGCTCCACTGTGGGTTCCTTTGCAGGCTGCAGGGTATATATCTGCTCCGGTGCCTGGAGCACCTCCTCCCCCTCCTTCTTCACTGACCTTGGTGTCTGCAGAGTTGTTTCTCTCACATATTCTCAGTCCTCTCTTTGGCTGCAATTGCTGTTGCACAGTTTCTTTTCCCCCTCCTTAAATATGTTATCACAGAGGTGCTACCACTGTTGCTGATTGGCTTAGCTTTGGCAGCGGCCGGTCCGTCTTCGGGGTGGCTGGCACTGGCTCTATCAGACATGGGGACAGCTTCTGGCATATTCTCACAGAAGCCACCCCTGCAGTGCCCACCACTCCCAAAACCTTGCCACATAAACCCAATGCAATAAAGAAAAGGAGAGAAGAGCAATTTTTCTTTCCCACTACAATCTTTCTAATGCAAAAGACTGATCCCCTCTTGATCATTCCTGAATTGGTCATTTATGTTGGCCCACTGTTAACAGTAGCTTTTCAAAATTGATCCCAAATACCCAGTGGCATAAGTGCAATGAATGCAAGCCACAGTTCTTTTTTATTTAATCATTTATAGACTGTTTAATTAATTTTACATGTTGAGCATCGTGTACCTCATATAATTGTAAACTGGCTAATTACACTATATATATGCTGAGCACAGACTCAGATGCCAATCACTAACAGTATTTTTTATTAAATCCCTGTTCTGTGTCTCAAATTGTCAGTTTGGACATTTTCTGTTTTCTTTCTAAAATATCAGAGCCTTTTGTTAGCTTTGATTGACTTCATGCATCCCTCTCATTTACTCTATTATTTGGCTACTAGGTAGTCATAGACATATCTATGGTTTTTATGTCAGTTATCTGATTTGGGAAAATAATTTTTTTTTTTTAGCCTGTATTTTTGAGGTCAGGATGGGATGCATGTGGCATTACCTTCTGGCTCAGCTGGATTCAAAACTAAATGTGTTTCATTCATGATGAAGCAGAGTTCCAGTAAAAAGGTTCACAAATAGTTTCAAGGGTAAAAAGTTCTCATAACCTTGTGACTTCATCAGATCAATATGAAGAGTAATGAAATATAAACAAGAGAAGCATACATGCAATGATACAGAATCTCATACGCTTTCTCACAGGTATATATTCAGTGCAGTGAAACTGAGGAAACTGAAGGGAAAACTAGAAGTTAATACTTATACAGAAAATAAAAGAGGAAAAAAAAGTGGAAGAGCTGGAAAAATGGAAAACTGGGAAAAAGAATGCTTGTATCCTAGGGCTGAGTTACAATGGATAAGTGAATGTAATGGTTTTATTTGCTCATCCTGTCTTTTTTTTTTCCCCTAGCCACTCATGCAGGTCAAAACAAGATGTATATAATATGATTTAAATGCTATCACTTTGAAATCAGGGGGGAAAAAAAAGGAAAAAAAAAAAGATATAACAGGCAGTGTTTTAGGTTAGGCTTTGGAATTTTTTTGAGTGGACAAGGATTTTTTATTCTGACTTAAGAAAACCATGAAAACCAGATAAGGCTAGTATTTTTTCCTCTACCTCACAGCTGACAGCTTGTACCCAAATACTGTGTAAAAGTATCTGGTAACATTATATCCACTTTAGCCCTCTTATTCAACTTTTTTACTTCCACCTTCATCCTAAAATGAGAAATCAAAATTTTAATAGGGATTTCAAAATATTAAAAAGCCAAATTATAAACATTCTTTTAATTCTTACTACAATTAGTATTGCAATAGCATCAGAAGACGTTAAAGAATTCCTGTTCTCATGTATTTTTTCTAACCTCTCATGTTGTGGTGGGTTGACTTTGGCCAGCTGCCAGACGCCCACCCAGCTGCTCTCTCACTCCCCCTCCTCAACAAGACAGGAGAGAAAATAAGACAAAAAAGGTTGAGTTCTGCAATAAACACAGGGAGTTCACTTACCAATTGCTGTCACTGGTAAAAGAGACTCAACATGACGAAAAATAATTTAATTAATGGCTAATTAAAAATAGAGTTGGATGGTGAGAAACAAAGACAAAAATGAAACCACCTTCTTTCTACCCATGTTCTCCCCAACTTCATTCTTTCATTTCTGACTCTTCTACCTCCTCCTTACCCTGAAGCACCTCTTCTCCTTCTTTCTTCTCTCAACTTAGTGACTGCAGTGCTGTTTCTCACACTTATTTTTCTGTCACTCCTCACACTCTGCTGGGCAGCATTTTGCCCTTTCTTAAATACGCTTTCCCCAAGTGCAGTGAAGGGCTCAGCTTTGCCCTGTGGTGGGTCCATTGTAGCCAGCTGGAACCAGCTGTGTCTGGCATGGGGCAGCCCCAGCCTCTTCTCACAGAGGCCACCCCTGCAGCCCCCCTGCTACCAAAACCTTGCCACATAAACCCAATACATATATGTGTCATTTCATGATGCCGTTAGTATATATCAGATGATGTGACTAAAACTGTGGAAGATAAAGACAATAGAGATTTTCTTAAACATACAAACATGGTAGAGTAATGGAGACATCAGCAATTGATTTGTTTTCCATTAAAGCATCTTTATTTTCTGTTCAAAACAGAGAGAAAATTATTTTCTTTTTATATACAAATGCAAGCAGAAGTGAAACAGGTTGTCTCTTCACTATGTTTACTGAAAAAAGCCCCTAAAATATCACCAATGAAAGGCTAATAATCTGTGTAACATAGAAACAGGTATCAATTTGCTCAGCCTTACATATTCAACTTAGCTTGGAGTAAATTTGAGAGACTTGGAGTCCTTCTCTGCATCACTCTTGCTTAAATTAAAGACATTGCCTGAGAATTTAGGGATGATGTTAGGAAAATCAAAGCTCAGCTGAAGTTGAGACTTGCAAGGGATATCAAGGGTAACAAGAATAACTTTTACCACTGTGTTGATATTAAAAGGCTGAACAAAGAAAATGTAGGATCATTGCAGAATGGCGTGGGTGAATTTAGTGACAGTGGACACAGTAAGGCTCAGGTATTCAATGCCGCCTTTGACTCAGTCTTCGCCAAGAAGGTTTCCCAGGCCCCTGTGATTAGTTGAAGGGTTCAAGGAGAAGGAGAATGATGAGCAGTGGATGGGGATCAAGTCAGGGGCTACCTGAGACAACTAAACCTGTACAATTCCCTGACACTCAATGGGATGCATTAAAGAATGCTGAGAGCTGTCAGAATTCCTTGTGAGGCAGCTTTTTACCATCTTTCAAAGGTGTTGGGTAGTGGAAGAGGTCCCAGAAACAGAAGCATTGATAATAGTAGAATTAACCACCTAATTGTCATTCCTAGCACAGCACTGAATAATATTAATAGTTCTTATGCAACATTTGTCATCTGAAGATCTAAAAGTGCTTTATAGTGGACTGGACAAAGCCCTGAGCTTCCTGGTCTCACCTCACAGCTGAGTGGAGACTTCCTGAGGCCCTTTACCACCAGAACAAATCTGTGAGCTTATGATCCTTAAAGATATAGGGTGGACAGTTTTCATTATTTCGGAACTACTAATATTTTTTTAATACTTCTGTGCACTAGAAGTTCAGGTTCCATTAGGAATACAGTACCATCACAGGTAGTTTAGGGTAACTAGCTCGGTCAGAGTTGATAAGAGAAAAAAGTACAACCAAAGCAAGATGTTTTGATCAGCATTATTAATTCTTTGTGACATCTTGAATGGCATTAAAACCAACATGTGAGTGGGAATTGAGGAAAATTGAGAGGAAAATGAGGTAGCAATGTAAACTTTTATTCCCTTTAGTTGTTTAGTTCACTTAAATTGCTTATAAAAATGGAACAGAACCTTTGACTGGTAAAGAGAGGTCTTCTGTGGTTTGAACACATTATTTGTTCCTCTCTGCATTAGATTCCCCATCTGCCGTGGTTTAACCCCAGTCGGCAACTAAGTATCATGCAGCCATTCGCTCACCCTCCCCTTCCCCCCAGTGGGATGGGGAAGAGAATTGAGAAAAAAAAGTAAAACCTGTGGGTTGAGATAAAGATATTTTAATAAGGCAGCAGAGGAAGAGAAAATAGTAATTAATAATAATAGCAATAATAATAATAATAATAATAAGTAGTAGTAGTAGTAGTAGTAGTAGTAGTACAAAAGAATACACAAAACAAGTGATACACAATGCAATTGCTCACCACCTGCTGATCAGTGCCCATCCCGTCCCTGAGCAGTGATCGCTGTCCCCAGGCCAGCTCCCCCCATTGATATACTGGGCATGACATCATATAGTCATGAGTGATGTTCCCCAGGGTTCAGCACTGGGGACAGTCCTGTTCAATATCTTTATCAATGATCTGGATGAGGGGATTGAGTGCACCCTCAGTAAGTTTGCAGATGACACCAAGTTGGGTGGAAGTGTTAATCTGCCTGAAGGTAGGAAGGCTCTACAGAGGGATCTGGACAGGCTGGATTGTTGGGCCGGGGCCAACTGTATGAGATTCAAAAAGGCTAAGTGCCGGGTCCTGTGCTTGGGTCACAACAACCCCATGCAATGCTACAGGCTTGGGGAAGAGTGGCTGGAGAGCTGCCTGGCAGAAAAGGACCTGGGGGTGTTGGCTGACAGCCACCTGAACATGAACCAGCAGTGTGCCCAGGTGGCCAAGAGAGCCAATGGCATCCTGTCTTGTATCAGGAATAGTGTGGCCAGCAAGACCAGGGAAGTGATGGTGCCTCTCTACTCAGCACTGGTGAGGCCACACCTCGTATACTGTGTTCAGTTTTGGGCCCCTCACTACAAGAAAGACATTGAGGTGCTGGATCATGTCCAGAGAAGGCAACGAAGCTGGTGAAGGGTCTAGAGCACAAGTGTTATGAGGAGCAGCTGAGGGAGCTGGGGTTGTTTAGTTTGGAGAAGCGGAGGCTGAGGGGAGACCTTATTGCTCTCTACAACTACCTGAAAGGAGGTTGTAGCAAGGTGGGCGTTGGTCTCTTCTCCCAGGTAGCAAGCAACAGGATGAGAGGAAATGGGCTCAAGTTGTGCCGGGGGAGATTTAGATTAGATATTAGGAAAAATTTCTTTACAGAGAGAGTGGTTAGGCATTGGAACAAGCTGCCCAGGGAAGTGGTGCGATCACAGTCCCTGGAAGTATTCAAAAACCATGTGGATGTGGTGCTTAGGGACATGGTTTAGAGGTGGACCTGGCAATTAGGGTAATGGTTGGACTCGATGATCTCAGAGGTCTTTTCCAACCTTAATGATTCTATGATTTTATGGTATGGAACAACCCTTTGGCCAGTTTGGATCAGCTGTCTTGGCTGTGCCCCCTCCCAGCTTCTTGTGCACCTAGCAGAGCATGGGAAGCTGAAAAAGTCCTTGACTAGTGTAAGCACTGCTTAGCAACAACTAAAACATCAGTGTGCTATCCACATTATTCTCATCCTAAATCCAAAACACAGCACTATACCAGCTACAAGGAAGAAAATTAACTCTATCCCAGCCAAAACCAGGACACATCTATAAAGCTGGATAAATTGCACTCCTTTTTCAGAGTTATTTTAGATGTATTGTAAAAAGTTCATTAGCAGGGTGGATTTTTTTGCATAATAATATTTTGTTTCAAATTTTTCTTTTCTAGAAATATTCATAACCAAGGAAGCATTATGGCAACCAAAGGTATTAATTAACTTACAAGGAGCATTTACCACACAGTTCGGGGGGATGAGGTTATTTGCAACATTTATACACTCTAAAGCGTCTTCGCAGAGGATGGAGAATCCTAGTAGAAGGAAATATTCTGCACAGAAGTAAAAGCAAAAGACTAAAAAAATTTATTTTTCTTAGCAAAT
This sequence comes from Theristicus caerulescens, assembly GCA_020745775.1. NCBI lineage: Eukaryota > Metazoa > Chordata > Aves > Pelecaniformes > Threskiornithidae > Theristicus > Theristicus caerulescens. The sequence continues at coordinate 79,505,567 of CM036559.1, read as the reverse complement.
AGTCATATAAAATTTGATTTTTTAAGTGGAACTGGTCGAAGTTATTATTTGGGTAGATCTGAGTTTCAGATATATGCAAGTCAAATGTCTAAGCTCCTACTATGACCATTGTGAGCTATTAAGTTGCCCTACATTATACTCCTGAATCTAGTTAGCTGTGGCAGGAGTCTGTTCCTTAAACACAGTTTCCTAAGGCCATTTTAGATGTCCTAATTTACTCTATCTGGCCTCTAACTGCTGCTCCGGAAGATCATAGGTACACTGCATCCTCTGTCATATCTACCAGCTCCATGTGAATGTATTGAATAACCTAAGGTGTCTCAAAAAATAATATTCAGTGTCTGAACTTAGGCAACTGAATCACACATTTGAACATACCTGCTCACTCTATATAGGATCTACTGTTTATAATGAAAATTTAATCTAATGAATCTGTTGGTGACTGAAACAAGAGATGAATCACCTGTGACAGATGAGCATGAACAAGGAGTTGACATATGTGAATGAATTCTGGTGAAAGCTTCACTACATCTTGCTGTAAAGCCTTCTTTTTCTTTCTGACGAAGGTAGTGAGACTTACCTTCCACTATAAAGCACTACAGATCTTCAGATGAAAAATGTTGCATAAGAACTATTAATATTATTCAGTGCTGTCCTAGGGATGCCAATTAAGTGATTAATTCTACTGTTACCAATGCTGTTGCCAGTAATAGTCACTGCTGAAGTTTTTTATATGAGTTTGTTTGGTTTGGGGTTTGTTTTTTTTGTTTGGTTTTTTTTTTGTTTGTTTGTTTGTTTTTTAAATTGACACTACTCATTAAATGTTTTCTGGGCATAAGTAAAAGCTGTTCCAATGTGATCAAGTATCTCAGCTATGTGAATAAGACTATTAGAAATAGTTTTTCATTACAGTCTGGAAATCAGCATGTTTATTTGTTAAAAGCTTCAGTATCATAACATAGCATGGTAACAATGACAAAATGCAAGTGTGATCTATTCCATTTCCCTAGAATGAAAATTACTCACCTACTGAAAGAGCAATGTATGCTTTCTTTATATCAACTGTTCCACAGGCAATGTTTCAGAATTTCAGATTACGGTGCTTATGCTCTATTTTCCATACCTTTGGGTCTACAAGTTTACCCAAGTCAGGCAATACCTTCTCCAAATCACTATGAAATCATCAAACATCGGGGCTTCCATGGAGCTAACAGCATTCTGTTGGTTTCTTAGCTACACAAGCCCCTACTTTATTCCTTCTATCTCAAGTTGGAGATGTTTATATTCAGTAGTCTGAAGCAGCATGAGAACTGAAAGAGAAACATTTTGATACTTCAGAATATAAGCATGTCTATGAAAACACACACACACTCACACAAACAAACACACAGAGATTTTTTCTAAAAATGGTCATAACTTTTTCCTCCTAACTGAAAAAACTAGGTATTTGAGATTAAGAATTGAAGAAAAAAATATGATATCAAACAAGTTTTGCTTACAGTGGAGAATCAGCATACAACTCATAAGTTTATTGCATCTCTCTGGGGTATTTTTTCATTTCTATTCATAAACATGTTTCATGGAAGCAGCCAAGTTATTGTTTTACCGTCATTCAATTCACTCTTCTATACATATCAGCTAGTGAAAATTTATGTGCTGTTTGAAAAAATCTGATAATGTACTCTGAATGTGTTGCAAAATACATGAGAAGGAAAGGCCAAATGATTTTATGTGCCCCTTAATTTCTGTGTTTATTCTGATAATGAGATATATGGGTTGTGTGAGTTGAAAGATGGGAAATCTATTCCTGTGCATGTTTTGCAAACTAAGAATCAAAAATTAAAGTGAGAATTTAGATATAAAGTCAGACAGGTAGATGTGTTATGAACAAAAATGCCCTTACCCATGTAAAATTGTCTCAATTTTTTATTATATGGCTCATTCAGTAAAAAATGAGACATAAATGAGAGCTCATCATGCTCTTAATATACCTCATAGAGTTCCATTTCTCACACTTTCTGCCCTCTTTCTTTTTTCCTTAAAACTCATTTGTTCCTTATTTAATTTTAGCCTTTTAGCATACATTTCAAGGGTTGTGGGTTTTTTTTTGTTTTGTTTTTTTTTTCTTTCCTATCTTCAAATACTTGAAGCCTTTCTAAGGTAAATTCTCTTAGTTCAGCATTGCTATGGTAGTGGAAGGCATGACAAGTCTTTAATTACAGCTGTCTCCATTGTATCTTTTACATATGTTTTTAATTTCTCAGGCATTTCCCTTTTAATGCCATTTAGCTATTCTATTATTGATGCTAATTTTACTCATTTGAGAAGCCATTAAGAAATGCTAGGTTAATTAAATAAGATGGATTTCAGTGGTAAAGGAGATTTATTTTTTCATTGTGAGGGAAGAAGAAAAGAAGAAGATTTAAAAAAATAATCTGTGTATTTGTAACAAATTACTGAACAAAAAGTACTGAATATATATTTTTGAGGAATATTGTTTCCTAGTGCACAGAACAGTGGACTGGTATCCATAGACAAGATTTTCTATTTGTTTGCTGGACTACCTTGGGCAGGTTACCTCACCTTACCATGTGTCTTTTTCCTAGTCTGTTAAATCAAGACAGTTTCAATGGCACAACAATTTTAGTTGCATATAGCTAAATGTTGTTAGTTTTTCACAACGGAATTTAATTTTTAAAGAAATTACCAATACATCTACTTAGATCACACATTTTGAGAGTATATTTGGATATTAATAGGTACATAAACTTACTTCTGGATCTGACTTCTGGAGGAATTTCAGCTTCAGTAAACAAAAGCAGAGTAATTTTTTTTTTCACTACTGAACTTTAATAAAGCTCATAAAGTCTCAGCTTCCCACTACATAACAAAGCAGTCAACAAAATTATTTTTTTCATTGCGTATTTTACACATGGTGACTGGTAACACTGCATGTAAGAAATACGTATATATGAAGCATTCACTAATTTTCTGGAAAGACAGAGAAATATATTTCACAGGTTTGATATCAGGACTGTTAATAAATCACCAAAGGTTAGGTAAAGCTTACTGAAGAAATACAGCCTTAGGAGCTAGATGTTTCAGCATTTACAAAGAGCAAGTGTCCGACATATGTAAAACATACAAAAAAAAGTAAATCAAATGCATGTAGCAATTTTAAGGAGACCTTTCCTTTAAAAGTAACCTTTTATCTTATATATTTTCTTTCTTTTTCTTATAAAAAATTAGTTCTGGATTAACAATAATTATTTTATTAGACTATGTAGATTGCAATTAAACAGTACATTTGTGAATTTGCATACAGAGTATCTTTCTTTGTCCCACATAAAATGCACTATCTGGTGCAAAAAAAACCTGGTGGAGACAATCTCAGTTGTAATGTCAATGCAATAAATTGGTGGAGTAAGTAGGAAAAGTAGGTTATGAAAATTCAGATTCAAGACCAATGGCATAATACCTTTAGGAACTGTCTTTGTTATCTTGTCCATTTGCATTATTTTTATCAACACTCTTGTTAACCGTTAATAAAAATCTTAGCCAGAAAAAATATTAAATAAAACAAAAAAATTTCACTATCTGTAGGCAGCCAGTACAGTTTCTGTATATACTCAATATTACACCTCAGTTTAATATCATGGGTTACATTATATGGTAGTATGACATATGAGAAATACAAAAGTTTGAGAATTTCCCAGTGAATCGTTTTTACAGAATGATTTTGTTAAATGAATTTGTAATTAGATCCACACTAAAAAATTGAACACTCTGTTTACTTAGGATTTTTCTTTGTATTATTGCCATATAGAGTAGATGTATATAAAGATTCTAAGTAGTCCTTCTTGGATTAATATCTATGTGTTCTAGGAAAGCGTGTAGATAGCTATTTAAAAGTCAGGAGGATTCATGCATAAAAAATTATCATAGTACAACTGGTTGACAATGTAATACTTTATCTAAAATATGCAACCAAATGTACTACTGAAAATCAATAACCTTATTTTCAGATGATGTGAATAAGTGTTCTACCTGTCCTTTAAACCACACTAAAGCTGACTCAAATCTACTTCAGACAGCAATGTTATATTACTTTGTAGTTTCCATAGCTCTTAAACTTTTTTATAGATTCAGTCTGTGGTGGTATTTTGTGACAATCCAGCAGAATAAGCTTGAAAAACAAACTGACAAAAAGCATTTAGAGTGGTTCAGTCACTCTAAGTTCTTGAGTTGCATTGGTTTCTTAGCCACCTCCCTGCTATGGCATTGTGTCTGGAGCAGTAATTGCTGTAAAGATCCCAGACCTCTTTTATGAAATTAAAAGTTGACTGGATACCCATTCTTCTTTGTTTTCAGTATCTTGTGACAGAATATAAATAAAATGCAGTGTAGTAGAACCAATTGAACTAATCTGATGTTAGCAGGTGAAATCCATTGGATTTGTATTAATGCATAGTAGGATTTTCCCCAAAAAATATCATTGTATTGTCTGAGTTCTATCTTATACCGCTGTGTTCATCTCAGAGAGCTGAAGTATCCATGCACAAGAGAGTATATTTACACATTTCTATTCCCATATTTCACTGCAAAATGTATTTCAGACTCTCTCCAAAATTGTGCTCATGTGCCAAGTTGGTGCATTTAGGGGGAGAAAGGTTTACCACATAGTGAAGACTTCATAGGATCATACGATCATTAAGTAATTCAGGGATCTTAGGTCTGTAGCCCAGCCTCCTGCTCAGAACAGGATCAGCTGTAAAATTAGATGAGGTAGCTCAGATTTTTTCAAGTTGGGTCTGGAAAACCTCCAAGGACAGAGACTGCACAATGCCTCTGGTAAACCTGCTCCACCACTTGATGTATCTTATATTTCCATTGAACTATTTAAAGGTTTTTTTGTCTTTTCTGAACTTTATGTGACAAAAAAAAAAAAAAATCGGTAGCATTTTAATACTGCTACTGCAGGAATGTGCTCATGTTCTGAATTACTCTCTCTATGCAGTTCTACACTGAGTAGATACAAAGAAAAGAATAATTCATTTGAGAGAGAAGGATAATCTGTCCTTGCCAATATTCATGAATAGTACAGCTTTTAGTTTTCACACAAAAGGCTGTGAATACTTTAGATTCTCTAAGTTGAATACCTATCATATGTAGAGACCATAATTCTTTATTTTCTCTGGTGTGTAAGGAAACAGAAATAACAGTTGGCAACCAAGCACCACACAGCCTCTCACTCTCCTCCCGCCCCAGTAGGATGGGGGAGAGAATCGAAAGAGCAAAAGTAAGAAAACTCATGGGTTGAGATAAGAACAGTTTAATAATTGAAATAATAATAATAATAATAATAGTAATAATAATAATAAATTTTAATGAAAAGGAAAACAAGAGAGAGAGAAGAAAAAAAAAACAAAACCCAGGAAAAATAAGTGATGCAAATGCTCACCACCTGCTGACTGACACCTAGCCAGTCCCCAAGCAGTGACCACTGCCCCCCAGCCAACTTCCCCCATTTGATATACTGAGCATGACATCACATGCTATGGAATAGCCCTTCAGCCCGTTTGGATCAGCTATCCTGGCTATTCCCCTTCCCAGCTTCTTGTGCACCTGGCAGAGCATGGGAAGCTGAAAAAGTCCTTGACTAATGTAAGCAGTACTTTTAGCAACAACTAAAACATTAGTGTGCTATCAACATTATTCTCATGCTAAATCCAAAACACAGCACTATACCAGCTACTAGGAAGAAAATTAACTCTATCCCAGCCAAAACCAGGACAACACCATAGAATACAACCAAATTGCTCAGGTATGAATTTTCCTTGCTAAATTCATGCTGACTCATAAAAATCAACTTCTTGTTCCTCACGTTTTGGAAATGGCTTCAAAGAGGACTTTTCTCTATAATTTTCCCAGTGGCTGAAGTCAGGCTGACTGGCTCATACTTCCCTGAATCCTCCTTTGTCTCTCCTTGAAGTCAGACTTGTCATTTTCTTTTTTTCCCCTAATAACCATGACTTTTCATAGATGATAGAAAGCAACTTCCCAGTGACATAAGCCAGGTATTTTAGCACCTCTGAATGCATCACATCTGGTCTCATGGACTTGTATATGTCCAGTTAGTTTAAATGATCCGTAACGTGACCATATTGTGTCACTGGATATATAAACTGAATATGTGTACCAGATCTAAAACTTCCCAAAACTGCAGGATTTCTGTGCAGAAATTACACTGACTGAAATTATGTAAGGAAATGGAGATGACTACGCTGAACTATTGAGCTGACGAGGTTTGACTGTTTAATTTGTGATTAAATTAATCAAGCTTTAGATATGTGTATTTATTTCTCATTGATTGTAAAGGAAACCTAGGGTGTCTAGGCTATTCTGTTTAAGATGAATACCCTGGCTGCCTTATGGATTAGCAATGCATGATGAGAATTTTGCTATTCTTTAATTAGGCATCTAAGGTATGTGTTAAATGATATATGGCCACCTAAGGCTTTTTATATCTAGTTCCTTGTTATAATATAGTCACTATAATGCAAACAACCTTTTGTGGCTTTCTAATAATGTTCATTTTATGGGGTACTAATGAAAAGCAATAGTCTACTTGGTAGAAGTGCTGAGTCAATGGACTTTGAATGTATAGAATACTGCACACTAAATAGTCTGAAAAGTCATACCATAGGTTTGTTGAATTGGGCGATTGAAGATAATGCCGTTGGGTCTGTCTTCACTCTTCGTAAAATCAGGGTAATAATAACTCTTTCACAGTGATGTAGCCAGAGTATATGCTGACTAATTAACAGAGTATTCCCATACTGTTGTAATAAAAGGAAAAGAGGAACCATGTGAAATAATAATTTTGAATTTGGAACAGCTTTAGGTTAGCATAAGATAAAGCCTACAGCCATACATTGAATACTGGGGAAACAAAAGAATTGAGGAGCCGCTTGTTAATGGAACATTGCCCATGTCATGGGTGTACTGGGAAAAGTTCATGCAAGTAAAGCTGGTATCAGAATTTATACAAAAAGGATGAAGAAATTAAGGCTTCTGAAGCAAATTTCTGTTCCTGATCATTTCATTGCTTGACTTTGAAATCTTACTAGTGACTCTTAAAACAGATGAGTGTGTGCTTGTAAAGGTTTATAGCCACCACTAGTAGACAGTTTTATGGTTTCATTTTGTTCTAGTGTTGTCACTGATGCCACAACCAATAGAAGTAAATAATTTATTAAGAGCTTTTCTTCTGGAGAGGATTTTACATAGTTGTATTTCCACCTACCTATTTCCCCTTCACTTAATTGCATGCCCTTCTATTAAATACAAGGTATATGCAAGCTCTTCTCTTCATGTTTTCTAAGCAAAGTAATTGACTCGGCATTGATTTGAAATTTGTCTAATGTTTGCTGAAGTTCTACTGGGAATTCAGCCTGTATAAAGAGGAGATCTCAAGGAAATTGCATTTAATTTGAAGAAGAAAACTCTGCAATAACATATTTAGTATGAATACTTGTTGTCAGGTTGATGATACAAAGCTAGATACAATTCTTGAAGTTAAAAGTGTTCAACTACCATCATTCCTGATTAGAAACATAAACAGATTTTCTTATTTGTTTGAAGTATCTTTAGAGTGTACTTATTTTTGCATACCGTTCAGTTACATCAATGCTGAATTTGTCTTTTTTTTTTTTCCCTAAAATCTTTTACTTTATAAAACATGTTTCCTGAGATGGAAGAATAGATTTCTGAAACTGATTTGCTAGTTGTTAGGTTCTTACAGTTGCGGAGTTTTCCTGTTGCATTACTTCAAATATAAATTTATGTATACAGTGGCAGGCTGCAGAGGACCCATTTAGTACAGTGCAAAGTTTGTAGATTTTGCTTGGATATTTTGTCAAGGAACAATACGGAAAATTTTAGACCATTTTAGTTTCATGCTCAAAATGTTAATTCAATTAACTTTTCACTCCATATGAAATATATTTAATTTAATTCACATAGGTTCAGAGTGAGGGAAGCAAAGTTGAATATGCAGAAATGGCATAATTTGATGTTGAATATACACATATCTGTGTTATAGCAACTGAACAATGTGAATTTTGGAAACTCTGGCAGCAGTTATTGTGCCTGTGTCTGAAAGAGCAGTCTCTAGATCAGTTGTAAATTAAATTTACTCTACCTCCTGCCAGTCTTCTAGCCACACAGACTGAAGATTTCTGTAGGTTACTTGTAGCCAGCCGATGGTGTCTACACCTGATGGGAAGCTGGTATATTGAACATGTTCAGGCATAAGAGGGTCCTGTGTGTTTTGAAGGGATGTGCAGACTGTGCCAGAGACTTCTCTTGAAGACTCAGTTATACACAGCAGTCAAGTGTGTTTAATATGTTCAATGGTGTTAAAACTATTCTCAAAATGCAGTGTAGACAAAGCTTGTATTTATAACAGAGGCACACAGGCTGGTTACCTACAGGAGTATAATTCTCAATAAACAGATAATTAGGGAACGTAAAACTTTTTTAAAAAATAATGTTTGGAGAAGTAGCTAATCTTTTAACAGAAAAAATTAGGAAATTTATTAATTTCTTTTTGAACAGTTGCACAGCCATTATAAAGAAGATTTCTGCTTTCACTGTTGAAAGTCTGATATTTCTGAAGCTACTTACTTCATTACCCTCTTGTGTTCTCCCAAATTTATATGTAAATACATTACATATAGACAGCCCCAAATCACTTGAGTCAATACCTTGTTGAACTGTTGTAATTTTGTTAGAAATACATTTATCACATTGATTGAATAAATTCTGTGAGAATAAAGAGATATCACATTAATACATGTGCTAGAGGAGTTCTTGGAGATTTAGAGGTTTAATGTCTCTGCAACAGAAACTTACTGGAAAAAATAATTTCAGAGCTCTTTGTTTGAGTTCTGACTCCTGGTCTGCTAAGAAAAAAAATCTGAAAATTTGAAGATAAATGTCATGTAAAGGACAGTGTAATCAGACACCATTTTTCTATTGAAGTGTCTAGTTTCGGATTTAATTTGTAAGCTCAGTAAATATGTACTACAATGAGATAATTCTTTTCAAATATGAAATTTTTGACACGTAGGTGTCATATAAACAATAAAACTTGCAGGGAGAGGAGAGGAAAGAAGAGAAAAAAAGCCTCTTGCAGGTACATGCAGGCAAAACAATCTGTGAGGGGTATATAATTTATATCAAGATAATGTCATGTATGGCCTCTCTTGAGAGCTAATGATTCATCAGATACCACGAGCTACAAAGAATGAATGAATGGCCAATTTCCTCTGTCATATGTAACATTCAAATACTAATTGCTACAACAGATTTCTGCCCAATTTAAAAGAAGTAGTTCAGACTGGTCAAGGGAAAACAGCCTATAGAGGTTGTCCAGAAGCAAAGAGGAAACAGCTGTTAATGATGATAGGTCCTAGAAAGTCTTTAATCATGCTTACATAGAAAAAATACAAAGCCTATAAAAAAAAAAAGAAAGAAGACAGCATTAAATAATTTCAGAAGAGAATTGTGTACCAAAACCTCACTCCATAGTAACAAACGTGGAAGTAAGAAGAAATGGAACCAGCTCTTGACAGCTGGAGTTTCCAGCTATGAAACATTTATTTCCAACTCTATTAGCTCCAACTTAACCCAAACAAATTTAGGCTATGACATTAAAGCAGTTAGTAAGAATTCCTGTTAAGTATGGACTAAAACTCTATTTTCTTTAAAAGCTTATAGCCACCAATGGCAGGAAAGGCAGCTAAAGACCAATTACAAAAGCCTTGCAAATAATAATTTAAAAAAATTAAAAATCCAAACAAAACCAAAAACCCCAAAACTTCGCTTTGGTTGACTAACTCCATGAATGTAGAAAATTAAATTAAAGGCTGTCTATGAGCAATATTTAGAGATTCATTCCTCTGAATATGTTTTTTTTGTTTTGAAAAGGAGCTCGTGGGATTGGGCAGATATTTACATTTCTGGCAGAGGCAGGTGGCAGAAAAATAACCTTTTGCTTATGAGGCAAACTTCCAAATATCGTAATAAATATTTCACTTTGCAGGTCTACATAATAAAACTATTCTATAACAGTATTGTAACTATATTCTAACTGGAAGTGAATTTGTGTAAATAAATTTTTCTTTCAACTGTTAAACAATATGAAAGATAAACATTTAAAAAATACAAAGTATTTTTTTTTGTTCCAGTCAGTCTACTATATTGTTTTGTCTTCAACCTGTGAAACTCGATGTTAGACAGAGAACAGAAATTTAAAATAAACATATCATTTTGGTTTTGAATTATTTAACATGCCTCTGTCCCGTTCTTCACCCATATTTAAGACTACTTTAGAATCTCTTTCCAACAAAATGAAATATCTCAAGCTTTAAATCACATTGCCCCAAATGCATTTTGCTGTATTTTGCCTGAATCAATAAATAACTCTAGTCCCCTCACATAATTATACTCTTTAAAGGAATTTCTCTTTTCAGAAAGAAATCTTCCATTTCTAGTTGTGATTAAATGTACTAGAGTTTTTATTTATATTTGTCCCAACATCTGGCCTTATTAAGCTTTTAGGATCAAAGTCTGTTCAAAAACCTGTAAAGCTGAGAGAGAATATGGATTTTCCTCCCCATTGCGCTCCTTTATTCTTCCATACAGAAAGCCAGAATAGTTTGCCTGCAGCATTCTTAAAGCAGCTTCCTTATGGTCAGTTTTCTGGTTCTTTTAATTTGTGATGTTCTGTGCTCTGATATGCATCCTAATAAATCCTGCTTTATTCTGCTGGCAGTCAGAAAAAAAAGAAAAAAACAGTCAACTAGATTTTGTTTCATAACAACAGAATTATCAGTCATATCCTAATTTTTCTAAGGAGGCTGGAAGAGGGAAGATCATCAGTGCAAGGGAAGCAATTATTACAGGTTTTTTCTGTCTTCATTTGTTGAAGGTTCTCCTTTTCTTACTAGCCCTATTTTCCTGATCTGTTCTCTCTTGCAAAAACAGAGATCACCCAATCTCCCCGCACCCCTTCATCAATGCAATTATGAAAATTGTATTTAGATTCTAATGAGGTACTTAAGGCTGTAAACATTGGTAGAGGGAAGAACAAGATGTTCTAATACTTTAATTATTACTGTTGAATGCCTCTGTTTCCATAACTTCTGCAGAATTAAGAGTAGAGACTAACTTGGATGCTTTGAATTGCTTTCTGGAATACTCAGTGTGTCTCTCTTCCACCAGGGACTAAAATTCTAACCAAGGCACCATAAGCTACATCCCTAAATTAAGGCAATAGGGGTACTCTTACCCCACTCCCCTGGCACTTTTCATGACTGTATTGGGTTTGTCTGGGATAGACTTAATTTTCTTTGTAGTAGCTCATATGGGGCTATGTTTTGGATTTGTGCTGAAAACAGTGTTGATAATTCAGGGATGTTTTTGTTATTGCTGAGCAGTGCTTACACAGAGTCAAGGCCTTTTCTGCTTCTCAGACTGCCTTTAAACTAGTAGGCTGGGGGTGCACAAGAAGTTGGGAGGGGACACAGCTGAGACAGCTGACCCCAACTGATCAGAGGGATATCCCATACCATATGATGTCATGCTCAGCAATAAAAGCTGGGGGAAGAGGGAGAAGGGGACATTTGGAGTTATGGCGTTTGTCATCCCAAGTAACCATTATGCTTGATGGAGCCCTGCTTTTTTGGAGATGGCTAAACACCTGCCTGCCAATGGGAAGCAGTGAATGAATTCCTTGTTTTGCTTTGCTTTCTCTCACAGCTTCTGCTTTACCTATTAAACTGTCTTTATCTCAACCCACGAGTGTTCTCACTTTTACCCTTCACATTCTCTCTCCCATCCCACCTGCGGGGAGTGAGTGAGCAGCTGTGTGAGGCTTAGCTGCCCGCTGGGGTTAAACCATGACAATGATGAGCCATCTTCAAGCTTGGATCAAAATGATCACATGACAGAGAACTGGTTCAGAAATAAGGCAGCCAGAAAAAGATAAGAAATAAAGGAAAACAAATAAAACATTGTATTGGGAAAGGCAGAGACTGCAAAAGAGAGACCCTATGGCTACACCTGTCCTACTAAGCTAAACAGGGCCAAGATACTAGCTCAAGTGTATGATCATCCATAATGTTATTTTGCTAGCACATTTCCTGACAAGGTTTTGGCCTATGCCAACTAGTGTTCTTCTATAAGAAAACAACAGAGATGAGATGACTCTGTTCTTTGGGGGAAAAGGGTTCAGCTGTAGGGAAGTGGACAGTACCATGCAGACAACAGCACAGTAAGCACACTAATAATAATACTGTTGTGTATTTATTTAGATTATTAAAATGTTATTTAGGTTAGCAATAAAGTCTTACCGTTATGTATAAGTTATGTTCAATTTGCCCACGAGATTTTAAGTGTAACACCTTCCTCTGGCTTGTTTTGAAATGCTCTCTTTCATCTATATTTGTCCTTATGAATAAAATACTGGCATAATCAACCTTCCTAATTAATCTTTGGGTAAATTTCTGACCTTAAAGCGGGGAAGGTCCAAGGCTTTAATTGTTCATATTCTCCTTTTGACATCTAGAGTTTAGTAGCATGACTGTATAGGAGGCTAAAGGCATGAACCACTGCAATGTTTCTACTACCGTGGAAAAAAACCAGCCTCAGAAAAGTCAAAGTCTGAATTGATCCTTAAAAATATAATGCATGGAAGAAGTTTAGATATGTTAGGAATTAAAAAAAAATGATAGAGAGTCAAAAATCTGACAGATAAACATGATGAAGACAAAGATAAGAAACAAACCTCACAAGTCACACTAATTAATGGGCTATCAGAAAACTGCAGTCAAACCTGGGCTTTGACACTGGTAAGGATGCACACCTGGGAGTCCAGGATGTAAGCAAGATGTGTGGAACCCATGGGGCGGGCAGGAGGAGCTGGAATCCAGACAGGGGTGCCAGGCAGACAGAAGGGCCATACCAGTGCTTGAGGGATCCACAAATGTGTTTGTGCTTGTGAACCTGGAGAGTGGCGTGTGTGCGCTGCACTAGTGACCTTCTGCCTCTGCCAGCCCAAGAGCAGGAGAGGATGTGGCTGTCTGAGCTTGTGTCTGGTGTGAGTCCAGTATGTGAGCACTTTTGAAAGCAGCGCCTTGTCTGTGGCAGTCTGTGTGACTGGCTGTGTCAGTGTCGTGTGTGTGTGCGCGCACGTGTCTCTCTGATATACGTTCGGTCTTGCTATTGGTTGCAACTGCAAACAGGAAAGTGGCAGCCACATTCCTCAGCCTGGGCAGAGACCTTCATCCCTGGGACATGGGGCTAGGCTCCAGCAGCTGGGCAGGAGGGGTCCCGGGCCAGAGCTGTTGGAGGCTGTGGCTGTTTATAACACCCCTTAGCAATGATTTTTTCATATACGTAATGATTTTTGGAGTGTCTAAGCAAGATAAGACATAGAAATTTTTTCAAGATATTATTAAAGTTTCTGTATATAACAGTTTTATACAATAATCACAAACCATATTCTTGTGTAAGAAAAAATTATTTGTGAAATGGTTTTTCCTTCATGGTGTGTGATTTATTTTTTTTATGAAAGAGCCAGAAGCAAGAATTCTGCCAGAGAATCAAAAGGCATGCGAGGTAATCAGAGAGTAAAATAGGAATTCAAGGAATATAAAATCAGTGCAAATGAAGCTAAATTAATTATTTGCTTCAAAGTTTGTTAGAAAGGCCAGTAGAAAGATTTGAGCATTGAAATAATTTTTAATGGAGATTAGTCAGAGTAGGTATTACACCTGAGTAAAGAGATTTTAAAAGAAATAAATGAAAAGAACAGTAAAAAAATGCCAGTATCCAATGGTATATGCAATGAGTTCTAGGGGCATCAGATATGAAAGCAGCTTTGCAGAAAAGGACCTGGGGGTCCTCATAGACCACAAGCTGAACATGAAGCAGCAATGCACCCTTGCAGCAAAGAAAACCAAAAGCCTCCTGTGCTACATTAGGAAGAGCATCACCAGCAGGTCATGGGACGTGATCCTTCCTCTCTGCTTAGCACTGGTGAGGCAACATCTAGAGTGCTGAGTCTGGTTCTGGATTCCCCAGCACAAGAGAGACACAGACATACTAGAGAGAGTTTAGCAAAGGGCCACAAAGATGATGAAGGGACTAGAGCACCCTCTCCACCATATGAGGAGAGGCTGAGAGGTCTGAGATTGTTCAGCTTGGAAGAGTGAAGTCTTGAGAGCTGAGAGGATCTTGTCAATATGTACAAATATCTGATGGTGAGGCAATAAAGAAAAGAAAGCCAGACCCTTCTTAGTGGAGTCTGGTGGCAGGATGAGAGGCAATGGGAAAAGTAGATATACAGGGAATTCTTAGGCATAAGAGAACACTTTTTTACTATGAGGGTGGATGTATGGGGTGTAGGTTTCAAGGTTTTGGGAGTGGGGTGGGCTGCAGGGGTGGCCTCTGTGAAGCAAAGCCAGGGGCTGCCCTATGCCAGATACAGCTGGTTCCAGCTGGCTCCAACGGACCCACTGCAGGGCACAGCTGAGCTCCTCAGCCAAGATGGTGGTACCTTGGAGAAAGCATATTTAAGAAAGGGTAAAATGCAGGAGCAGCTGTGTGGGTGTTCAGCTGTCAGATGGGGTGAACCCACAGCAGTAGTCAAGCACTGGAACAGGTATCTTAGAGCCTGTGGAATCTCCAACCTTGGGCACACTAGAAACCCGACTGGGCATGGTCCTGAGCAATCAGTTCTAGCTCAGCCTCCTTTAAGCAGGGGCTGGGCTAGATGATCTCCAGAGGCCCTTTCTGACTTCAACCATCCTGTGATTCTAAGAAATGTCATACAGCCCCAGACCTCTCTAGGTAGAAGGCACAATTATGTGTAGACATGTGTGTTCAGCCCAGAGTAGCTGAAATGACATAAGAACTTTTTTTTTTTTTTTTTTTCAGCTGAACAGAGTAGTGTTATTCTGGTATTTACAGTACCCATTGCAGTCCCTTACACACATTGCATGAAATCATGCGTGGGAGTTTGAGGTGAAAGGTTTTCTGAGACAAGATTTGAGGACAAATGTGAAGGGAACTGGAAAGAAAACTTTTACCTTGCCCATATTATTGATAAAAATGATCACTAGAATGACCTGTCCTTAGAAGCACATCTGAGTTTTGTTTTTGGACCAGCTGTAAGAGAGCCCATTGGTTCTGTGGGTACAGCAGTATATACAGTATTAGAAGCACTGATAAGTCTGACCATGCACAGATAACGACAGATTGGCTGGAGGCTTTACTAGATATATTTGATTGTGCACAAGCAAAATAAAATTATTCACAGATTTTATAAATCAGCAAAATGTAGACAGATTTGCACAATAATATGAAGAAGAACTATCGTTGCTGAAAAGGCCAATGGTTTATTTAAGTAAAGTTAAAAACATATGATCTCTAGCCATTTTCTCAGAATCCGATGATCATATAATCGAGAAGTTTCCCAAAATTCAGAGTGCCACAGACTATCATTATACAAAACTTCAGCTCAGTTCTGTCAAAAGCCTGACTAAATGGAAACAAGGTTTGAAAACAGGAAGACAAACCCTAATAATCAGGCACTATTACAAGCATCCTATTACTGTGCCTACATAGTTAATCCATGCTTTCAAATATGCTAAATTGTATATGCCATATGCATTACTATTACTATCACTATCTATTCATATTTCCCAGCCCGCCTACTTACTATATAATGTATAAAGCTATATATTAAAGACTAAATCCCACACTTAGGAATTTTTCACATACTTGTCACATTAGGTCAGAATAAACCAGGTTGTTTAAAAAAGTAATTTTGAAAATAGTACTGTGACGTCTCATAGAAGTGAAAATTAAGAACTTTATATTTTCGTTTTCCTGATTCCTTAGTAATAGAATGCTTGCTTTGATAATTTGATACCAACTTCTCCCTTAGTGTTGAAATGGCAGAATACATCATAGGCCTCTCATTACTATAGTGGACTTTTAGAGATAAAATCCAGGTGGCATATCAAAAAAAAATTAAAAAGCATAACACATATGTATTACATCTTTTCTGAGATACTGCATTTTTTTCCAGAAGCAAACTATTTTAAAAAAAAAAGTTTTCAGTGATAAATAAAATCTTCAAAAAGCTGGAATCTCATATTTGTCTGAACAATAAATTTTTTTTAGAAATTAAAACTTCTGCAACCCTTTTTTTCCAGACCTCTGCAATAATATTTTATTGCTGACATGAAAAATCTGGTGTTAATAATATTCAAATCACTAATGCTACTTTCAGGGAAATAAATCTATATAACAACATAAATCCCTATCAGTCATCCTTCACAGATCAAGATACTCTGATTATATAATTTGTTTATTTTAATTTCTCTTAGAAGGCATTTCCAGAGAAGATAATTTGTGTACATGTGAGGTTTGTCAATTGTTTTAAGAAGCTGTGATAAAGGTAGAAAACATTCTTACTGAGTTACACAATATATGATTGCTTTCATCATGCAAATACTTGTGTAGCAAAAGGAAATAGCTTTAACCATTTTCAGAAACAGTGGCCTAAATCACTTTGACAGTACCACATGTGACAGGAATATTTTCAAGGGAAAAATCACCATAGGCTATTTCAACATTCAGTAGCTATTTATTGTCAAACATAGCAAGACAAAAGGTTAGTTCACCGTGATAAGAAACTAGATATTTAAGTTGAAGTTTAGGCCTATATGAAATAATATGCTTTTCTTGTATAACAACACATTGGTGAAGGATTTTGTGCATGTTGGTAAAAGAAAGCATATATACATATTTTATCGAGAACCCACGTTAAATATTTTGGATATAATTTGTTCTGAATATAGAGTTTTTTCTATGTGGCCAAATCAGTGTAATGCAGTAATAGAAATATATTATGATGCTTTGCAGCATACAATATATTATGTTCTCACAGAACAATCGTAATTATTAGATTAATATATATTACTTTTTCATATAGGAAAATAAATAATACATTTAAAAAATATAGTTCTTTAATAAGAATTCAGCAGTACACCATTTAACAGTGACTTATTTGTCACAAATTGTTTCATGTATTCATATAAAACAATGCTTGAGTCAAAAACTCTAATATATTTAAACATTACTTGCAGAGATTTGTGTAGGTCAGCAAGCCTAAAATTGATCAAATGAATCAGAATGTTTCAAAGTGTCTTACCAATTTCATAGGCAAAATAACTCTTTCTTTTATAAAAATTAAATTTGTGCTATTTCTGAATCTTGCCAGAGTTTATTCAACTTTATCAATGAACAGTAGATATGTACTTTTTGTACCACGTATGTAACTGAATATATGGATAGGTCACTAACCTCATGGTATTGAATTAAAATTCAGCAGGAAAAAAAAAAACAAACCGCTAGTGAATAACAACAAATAAGAATACAGTTGCACCATTTATATATCTGTGTCTAAATTTAATTACCTGTAGCAATATATTGAGATATTATTTTATCCATGACTTTGCAACACAACTTTGCTGTATGCTAATTTTTACATTATACTATTGTGTTTAACTTTCAGTGTCTATAGATAACTCAACATTCAGTGCAAAATTACTCTCACTTTCTGTTAATTTGTATTTTCATACAACATAATTAGCTATTCATATCAGTACATGAGGAAAAACTATGGAGATGAAACAACAGAAGAAAAAAAAATTTAACAGTCACAATATACAGCCACACTGACGTGTACACCACTGCTCAGTATAGTTGGATCTTCTAGTCTAACTCAGCAAATGTCTTCCTAAAACATAGAAAATGTTTTACTGGCTTTTTAATTTTAATTCAGTGTAGCACATGGATGTTAATACAGTTCAATACAGACTTGTAAACTGTATAAAACTATATAGAGGAATGCTGTTTGGGTCTAAGTATTGAAGCCGTAAAGTGTCATCCATTAGCAAACTGGTACCTGTGGACAGATGCATGAAATTGCAAGCAATTTCTACTTTATCATTGTTTATTATAACTATCATGCATTTAGGCTCACATTCTTACACAGTAACTGAATGTGTTACACAGAAACTAAATATCATCACAATAAGTGGTTATATTAATTATGTGTTTGTATTTATATATTTCTCCTACAGAAGATGTCTTTTCATATACACTAGTTGATCTAAATACATCTGTACCACTGTCACCTGTTTGTCTCCCTAACCTGTATCACATTTCCTTGAGCAAATTCATATAATGCAAACTTAAATAAAAGCAATGTTGTTTTCTTCAAACAGCATAGAAACACAGTTGTATGCTGGACTGTTAACATGTTTAGGTAATACTAAGGAGATTTAAAAATGTAAAACTTACTTCTGAGAAAGAGAAACCAAACAGATTATAGTAAGTATAAGCCAGAACACATTTATTTTCTTTTTAAGTGAGATCATGGATTCACACTGACTTAAAGTCAATGGTAGAACTCATTTAGATTACTTCTACTCTGCATTTTAAGTATGGATGTGTGCTTCAGCCCTGTCTGTGTCAGATATAATGTACTTACTCTCCAGATTATTGTGTGTGGATTTATCATAGAATCATAGAGTGGATTGGGTTGGAAGGGACCTTCAAAGATCATCTAGTCCAAACCACCTGCCATGGGCAGGGATACCTTCCACTAGATCAGGTTGCTCAAAGCCCCATCCAACCTAACCGAATACTTCCAATGACAGGACATCCACAACTTCTCTGGCCAATCTGTTCCAGTGTCTCACCACCCTCATCATAAAAAGTGTCTTCTTTATGTGTGGAAGGATAGCTGGCTGACAAGGGTCACGTAGACATGGCACAGCTGCTTGAGCAGGAGCTGAATAAACATCGGACTCAGCTGATATGAGTTGTGGATTGCTCACCGTCAAGGACCTTTGTGGTTAACTAAGCGTGGGAAAAGAGGGTGTAATAAGAAAGGAATGTTGAAGTATGGGCAGAGTTAACATTTAAGGAGCTATCCAATAATGAGCTTAGTTTTTGTAATATGCATTAGCTAATTACGAACTGTATAAAAGACTTAACATGCTGCGCAATAAATGAAGCTTGCTGATTTGCTCACATTGAGTGTCCGAGTCTTCCCTCACCGCGACATTTATGTCTAATCTAAATCTACACTGTCTCATTTTAAAACCATTACCCTGTGTCCTATCACTACAGGCCTGGCAAAAAAGATCTCTCTCCATCTTTCTTATAAGCCCCCTTTAATATATTGAGAGGTCGCAATAAGGTCTCCCTGGAGCCTTCTGTTGTCCAGGCTGAACAACCTCAACTCTCTCAGCCTTTCTTCATAGGAGAGGTATTCCAGCCCTCTGATCATTTTCATGGCCCTCCTCTGGTCCTGCTCTAACAGGCCTGTGTCTTTCTGTGGACCCCGGAACTGGATGCAGTACTCTGTATTCAAGTACAGGTGTTAGAAAAAATATACAGCATTTGAAACAGAAAGTTAGCACTTATTCTTTGTTTTAGGAAACCAAGAACAGATTTACAAGCACTGTGGATGAGCTGGGAATGGTCACAGATTGCCTACTTAGCTTTAAGCCATCAACAGGTATTTTGCATGCCTTGAAGAACTATCTTGTTACTGATGGAGGATAGACAAGGGTTTTTATTTGGTTTCTTGGGTGCAATATGTAGACTTTGAGTTATGGGTATCATAAGGCCCCTATGTGAACAGATGGAACAAAGGTCACAGAGCATGCTGTGTTTTAGCCTGCTTTTAAGCCATCCCACTGAGGACCTGCAAATAAACCTATAAATAAATATATCTTCATTAGCTCAAATGGAGCCCTGTTTTCACTGAGCTAGCTGTATCCTGATTCAATAGATATTTAAAATACAAAGATATTAAGCAGAAAGTAATTTATGTGGACACAGAAAAAATATATATGGACAAAGTAATTTAGAAAGTTTAATTTAAATTGATCAGAACTGCAATATATATTATTATGATAATCTTAGCCTATTTTTTTAGTTTTTGTTTAAAAAGAATCAGATTATATTCACTGTTTCTCACTGTACACACCAAACTATTCTTCTTCAAGCAGATTTCCTTTCATGAAATTATCGGTAGTAAGCTATGAATCAAAATATTGTAAGAATCTTAATTGTAACTTAAATGATCATGATCTATTAAAATGCCAACATTTGCCAATGGAATTATTATTGCAATATGTTTTTGGATAAACAAAAACTAGAAGATGATTTTGATCTCAGAAGATATGTATTCATATTGGTTTTTAACTTGGTAAATTTACCCATCCTTCACAGCCATAAAATTTTGACTTCCTTTGTAATCAATTCTGAATCAACAGACACCACTGTATCCAATCCAAATTTTGCTCAAACCCACGATTGTGCATTACTAAATTATAGAAAGCAGAGCCTAAAGAATTTACATTGGTACTACTACAGCTTTTGATAGAAACTCCTTCACTGCAAATCTGAGAACTTGACACTGAGGGTGAATGACAATATATTACTATTCTGCTGATCCAGACAGTGTTATTTTTTGCTGCATGAAATGTAGAACCACAATTCCCCTACAGCCTGGCATTAAGGTCAATAACTGTTCTTATATTCTCACTTACTAACAACTGTTGCTGTTGTCATAACCTTAGGTTTCTGTATCAGTGCCTCCAGAAACAATTTTTCTTGTTATACACTTTAATTATACACTAGAAAAAATGCAATGTCTTCCTTCAGAAAATGTATTGAAGAATAACCTTCCTCCGTGGGTCTCATTTTTTAAAAGACAAACTATGACTATGTGTCCATACTTATACCTCAAACATTTGAGAAATTCTTAATTGAAAAAAGCCAAAACCAAACCAATGGACACAATTCTTATTAACTAGCTTCCATTCCTGGAATCCTTATCTAATTAATGAGTTGAAAAAAGGGATCTGGAGACAAAAGACTTTATTCCCTCAAGTATTCTCCCCTCTTTGGTATGACTTTCTGGCTTTTTTTCATATGTATGTTTCTCTCTGTCACTACATCTACATCTACATCTACATCTACATCTACATCTACATCTACATCTACATCTACACCTACATCAATCTATATCATCTATTGATAGATATCTGTGAGGTTGCTCTCATATCAGCCTTGGATGGGCAAACAGTAACTATAAAAGGGATAATATTTTCTGCTGTTTGATAAACAGTGCTGAATGGAATACTATTACAACAGATATTCATAATCCTTAAAAATTTTGGCTCATTACATCTTTGAGATAGTCACCTAGTCAGGCTGTCTTTGCCATCACTGAAGTTATAGATATAATGAAATTTCATACCTGACACTCCAACTCTTCTGACATTACAGATCCTCTGCTCTCAGTTAAACCAGGTAACAGAACAGAGAGAAATTTAGGCTATGTTTATAAATAGCTGTTTTCATTCTGTCCTTGAAAGGCTGTGTATGGAAATCAAACTAACACTCAAAATTCAATCATGCATAAGCCAATCATACTGTGTTGCTCGAGGCTAACAGTTCTGCAGGTATGCATCAAGGAAACACCAACTTCTTTTCTTGTTTCCCACCAGCATGTTGCCACTCTTGCTGGGACCCCTGAAAGTCACCATCCTCACCTTTCCTCTAGGCATTCAGTGGTTGACAGTAGCAGTCACTCATTCAGAAGTTACAGGCAGAGTCCTGGTAGCTTCTGTGTCTTGTTAATGAATCTGGATCATAAATACTGCCACTGCTGACAGATGTAATTACTCAGGGAAATCCACTTCACTGTACCCCTGTGTTTGCCTTGTAAGTATCACAAATGGGCTCATCTCAAAAACCTGACATTCAAGGGAAATATAACCCTAGTCAGAAAGAGATATGAGAGCTGACAAGTGATGACAAATGTCAGTAGTTCATCTACACTGTTGACAGGTCTGCTCTTGTTAACATCAACAGTATTAGTAGAATGGTGAAATAACCTATTACTCACACACTAAGGTTTTGCTGTTAACAACAACTTCCCCCTCCCCTGTAACTCCCCCCACTCCTCTGCCAGCTACCCAGACAGCACCACTCCCACAGAGGCCTCTTGGATACAGTTTTTTATTTTTTTCCATCCAAATAAAAAGGTTAGGTAAAACAAAATTTCTGAAGCTATCATGTTCTAAAAAAACCCCACATGTAAAGTTCTGTCAAACATCTCATTACAGAGGTAAATCTGTTTGTTAATACACATATGAAAGATCTGTAGTTACTATAGGTTATACCTAAAGGACAGATTAAGGACATGTGCAATGAAACAAGTTTCTCCCTGTGTGAATTTGTAGCTGCTAAACAGTCATACTGATGGATCATGGGAAACTCCTGATCCCAAGACCTCACCCTTAAACCCCTTTGTCCATGGCCTGGAATGATCACTTTGAGCTGATTGTGGAGGCAGAGATGCACAGTGATGGCTGTCAAAATAATAGCCCCCCTGGATCATGGGTCCCTCATGTGCCCAGACCTCCAGCTTCTGCCCCAAATCCGGGTGTTACACCTCCCAAATCTTAGACAGTGTGCTGCCATGGCACAGTTCAGTGTCCATGGGTTGTCCATCCCCTTTTACAGCAGTTCACACTCTATGTAATCTGGAGCAAGCCAGCCTGCTTTCCTTGTAGGAGCACTTGGCCATGCAGTAGGTCTGCCCTGCTCCCCACAGCTGCTGTGCTCCCCAGCAGTGCAGGTGCAAACGGCTTTTACTACTTGGCTGCAGCTCCAGACAAAACTAAAGCACAAGTAGCACAGCAGTGTCATTCATCCCCTATGATTCTGCTCATGAGGCCCAGACCCAAATACCCTCCAGGCAGCTAAAACAAGACAGTCAGAATTTCTGACATTAGTTACTCAAATCTCACTTTTTTCTCAAATATAGGTGTCTTACCTATGCCTCCTGGCAGGTGATTCCTTGAGATTTTGGATTTTACAGGTATCATTTTCCCTGAAGATAAGTACTTCTAGCCCATCTTTAAAAGTGAAGCTAGAGACATCCTTCTATTAAACAGATTTGATAGAGACTCTCATGGTTTAACCCCAGCCAGCAACTAAGCACCACACAGCCACTCACTCCCCCTCCCCCTCCCGGTGGGATGAGGGAGAGAATTGGAAGGGTAAAAGTGAGACGACTCGTGGGTTGAGATAAGAAGAGTTCAATAATAACTGAAATAAAAATAAAAAATAAAATAAAAATAATATCAACAACAGCAATAAGAACAATAATAATAAATTGTAATGAAAAGGAAAACAACAACAACAAAGAGAGGAACAAAACCCAGGAAAAATAAGTGATGCAACCACTCACCACCCACTGACCGATGTCAAGTCAGTCCCTGAGCAGCGATCGATGCCCCCCTGGCCAGCTCCCCCCGGTTTATATACTGGGGATGATGTCATACGGTATGGAATAGCCCTTTGGCCAGTCTGGGTCAGCTGTCCTGGCTGTGCTCCCTCCCAACTTCTTGTGCACCTGGCAGAGCATGGGAAGCTGAAAAGTCCTTGACTAATGTAAGCACTACTTAGCAACAACTAAAACATCAGTGTGTTATCAACATTCTTCTCATCCTAAATCCAAAACACAGCACTATACCAGCTACAAGGAAGAAGATTAACTCTATCCCAGCTGAAACCAGGACAGAGACTTTCCTGAACTTTGTACACATAATCTTTCAGGAGATTAGAAATTAAAGCACATATGTTTTTCTGTGGGATGTGAGAGAGACTTGTTCATTTTAATCTAGATATTCTATCCCTCATGAGAAAATTCTTTCTAAGTTGGATGCCAGAAGCTTTGAATGGTGGGAAATTATTTCTTCCTAACCTCCCAGCATAAAGTTTTCTATACTGGCAGGAAAATGCAACACCAAAAAAAAAAAAATCTAGAGAAAATGCTTTCTTTAATTGAAAACGAATGTTTCAACATTTTCAACCCTTTTATGTTCCTGATTTTGCCAAAGACCCTAAATTCTTTTCCTCCTCATTTTCCTCAAAATAAGTAGAATCAATGACATGTAGGCTGTACTTATCCCTTCTCTTCTTCCTGCATTCTGTCTCTCTTTTTTGGAAAAAATCATAATAAAATAAAGACCAATAAACTGAAGATACAGCTATCTGAAACTTTTTTCTTCCTCCTCTCAGAAAGTTTTAGTGTCTTTCAGTGTCACATGGAAAAGGTGAATTGGAAAGAAAAGTATATATGTTGATGAACACGTTCAGTGGCAAAAAGGGTAAGAAAACAAATGAAAATATTTGAAACATAAAAAAAGTCAAAGTACTGAATAGAATAATGTTACTCTTTTATATAAAATAAATTACTTCAAGACTGAAATTTTATCTTCATTTCCAGCTACTCAATTTGATTAGCACATCAGCATGAACTGTGAGAGTGGTATTACCAGATATATGTCAACAGGACATAGTTATACATCCATTAGTAATAAAGTTAAACTGGAACAAGAAAGTCATGCTACCCTGAGGATTTATAAAGCACTAAGGTGGTTTTTAATCTTCATGGTGCTGATATATGCTGCTTGAAAACCCAGTCATAACCTTAAGCTTTTTGTTACTTATTTATAATCAAAAAAGCTAACAGTTCATTTATCTGACAGGTATTAGTTTGAAACACTAATAAAATAATGAAAACATATAAATGTTTCCTAGTTTTTTCCTGTCTCTGCAAAACATAAAAAAAATTACTTCTTGTCTTCCAGTTAGGTGTCCTTGTCAAAAAAAAAAAGCTCTTTATAAATCCTTTTTTAAAATAAAAAGACATTTTCTAAAACTTAAGTCAGTTTTAGCTGGCCAAAAGTAGGTGAAACTTGCATGTAAAAATACATGTATTACAGATTATTCAAAATTTGCACAGATTAATTGGGGAGTATAAGGACCTGTATATACTTGGAAATAAAGCATGTCCCCATTTCCCTAGAGATGGATTTCTACACAGCAGCTTTCTCTCCTGGTGGGAGTCTGTTATAGACCACCCAACCAAGATGAGGAAACAGATGAAGTATTCTACAAGCAGTTGGCTGAAGTCTCACTATCTCTAGCCCTTGTTCTTGTGGGAGATTTCAACTTACCAGATCTCTGCTGAAAATACAACACAGCAGAGAGGAAACAGTCTCAGAGGTTCCTGGAGTGTGTGGAAGATAACTTCCTGACACAGCTGGTAAATGAGCCAACCAGCAGAGGTGCCCCACTGGACCTGCTCTTTATGAACAGAGAAGGCCTGGTGGGTGATGTGGTGGTCAGAAGCCGTCTTGGGCACAGCGACCATGAAATGACAGAGTTTTTGATTCTTGGAGAAGTAAGGAGAGGGGTTAGCAAAACCATTACCCTGGACTTTAGAAAGGCAGACTTTGGCTTGTTCAGGAATCTAGTTGAGAGAGTCCCTTGGGAGGCACTCCTGAAGGGCAAAGGAGTCCAGGAAGGCTGGATGTTATTCAAGAGGGAAGTCTTAAAGGCGCAGGAGCAGGCTGTCCCCATGTGCCGAAAGACGAGCAGGCAGGGAAGAAGACTGTCCTAGCTGAACAGGGAGCTTTTGCTGGGACTCAGGGAAAAAAAGAGCGTTTACCATCTTTGGAAGAAGGGGCAGGCAACTCAGGAAGGCCACAAGGATATTGTTAGGTTATGCAGGGAGAAAATTAGAAGGGCAAAGGCCCAGCTAGAACTTAAACTGGCCACTGCAGTTAAAGATAACAAACTGTTTATATAAATAAATCAGCAACAAAAGGAGGGCCAAGGAGAATCTCCATCCTTTATTAGATGCAGAGGGAAACATCGCTGCAAAGGATGAGGAGAAGGCTGAGGTACTTAATGCCTTCTTTACCTCACTCTTTAATAGTCAGACTAGTTATCGTCAGGGTATTCAGCCCCCTGAGCGGGGAGATGGAGATGGGAATCAAAATAAAGCCCCAATAATCCAAGAGGTAACAGTTAGCGACCTGCTACTCCACCTGGATGCCCACAAGTCTATGGGGCCAGATGGGATCCACCTGAGGATACTGAGGGAGCTGGCAGAGGAGCTTGTCAAGCCACTCTCCATCATTTACCAGCAGTCTT
The DNA here is from genome assembly GCA_020745775.1 of Theristicus caerulescens. Taxonomy (NCBI): domain Eukaryota; kingdom Metazoa; phylum Chordata; class Aves; order Pelecaniformes; family Threskiornithidae; genus Theristicus; species Theristicus caerulescens. The sequence continues at coordinate 79,479,389 of CM036559.1, read as the reverse complement.
GGTTAACCGGGGATGTCCCAGCTGACTGGAAGTTAGCTAATGTGACACTCATCCACAAGAAGGGTCAGAAGGAGGATCCGGGGAACTACAGGCCTGTCAGCCTGACCTCGGTGCCAGGGAAGGTCATGGAACAGATTATCTTGAGGGCCATCACGTAACATGTGCTGGACAACTGGGGGATCAGGCTCAGCCAGCATGGGTTTATGAAAGGGAGGTCCTGCTTCACTAACCTGATCTCCTTCTATGACATGGTGACCCGCTTAGTGGATGAGGGGAAGACTGTGGATATTGTCTACCTGGATCTGAGTAAGGCCTTTGACACTGTCTCCCACAGCATTCTCCTGGAGAAACTGGCTGCTCATGGATTGGATAAATGCACTCTGTGCTGGGTTAAAAACTGGCTGGATGGACGAAGCCAGAGAGTGGTGGTGAATGGAGTCAAATCCAGTTGGTGGCCGGTCATAAATGGTGTTCCCCAGTGCTGAGCCCTGGGGACAGTTCTGTTCAATATCTTTATTGATGATCTGGATGAGGGGGTTGAGTGCACCCTCAGTAAGTTTGCAGATGACACCAAGTTGGGTGGAAGTGTTGATCTGCCTGAACGTAGGAAGGCTCTACAGAGGGACCTGGACAGGCTGGATCGATGGGCCGGGGCCAACTGTGTGAGATTCAACAAGGCTAAGTGCTGGGTCCTGCACTTGGGTCACAGCAACCTCGTGCAACACTACAGGCTTGGGGAGGAGTGGCTGGAGAGCTGCCTGGCAGAAAAGGACCTGGGGGTGCTGGCTGACAGCCACCTGAACATGAGCCAGCAGTGTGCTGAGGTGGCCAAGAGAGCCAATGGCATCCTGGCTTGTATCAGGAATAGTGTGGCCAGCAAGACCAGGGAAGTGATGGTGCCTCTCTACTCAGCACTGGTGAGGCTGCACCTAGAATACTGTGTTCAGTTTTGGTCCCCTCACTACAAGAAAGACATTGAGGTGCTGGATCGTGTCCAGAGAAGGGCAACGAAGCTGGTGAAGGGTCTAGAGCACAAGTGTTATGAGGAGCGGCTGGGGTTGTTTAGTTTGGAGTAGAGGAGGCTGAGGGGAGACCTTATCACTTTCTACAACTACCTGAAAGGAGGTTGTAGTGAGGTGGGCGTTGGTCTCTTCTCCCAGGCAGCAAGCAACAGGATGAGAGGAAATGGGCTCAAGTTGTGCCGGGGGAGATTTAGATTAGATATTAGGAAAAATTTCTTTACAGAGAGAGTGGTTAGGCATTGGAACAAGCTGCCCAGGGAAGTGGTGAGATCACAGTCCCTGGAAGTATTCAAAAACCATGTGGATGTGGTGCTTAGGGACATGGTTTAGAGGTGGACCTGGCGGTTAGGTTAACAGTTGTACTTAATGATCTCAGAGGTCTTTTTTAACCTTAATGATTCTATGATTGTATGATTCCATGATTCTAGCTTTCTCTCTCTTTTTCTTTTTTCTCTCCAGATAGAGTGCATTGTGCAATTCATGGCAAGTCAGAAATAAATTTCTCTAGAAGTGGCACTAGTTGTGTTTTATTCTATACTGTTTTCTTTATGTTATTACTAGTCCACTTAAATCTTAATGCTTAGGAATTTGCAAAAGGTAGAGGGAAAGGAGAAATAAAATTTAAGCTTTTAAACATTTGATTTCACTACATTCATAGAAAAGTGCATTTTATTAGTGTTGCCAAAACCGCACAAAGTAGCTATCATAAAATGTTCATGGGCCGCATACAAATATCTGCCTTCAAAAGTCAAGCGTCCTTCAGCTTGGTGAAGCACCTGAGCCCAGCTTCTACAAAGATGTTTTAGAGTGTTCCGTTTATGCTTCTGCTTACTGAGATAAACTCTTCTTCTCTGACTGGCATATATCGTTTTCACACGTAAACATATCATGCACCACTCAGAGGCAGCACAAAGAGGATCCCTGCCCTGCCCAGTCTAAATCAAACATGACATAACAAGTCAGGCTTATAAACAAACATGATGTGTGTGGAGGGAAAACAAAAGACAAGGCTGAAAAAAATGATCACACTGCTAGTCAGCCTCTTACTCAATTTGGTGGCTCAGTTTCTCCCTCTCCTACATTTTTTTCATCTTTTTTCCCCCCTTTTTTAAGACTTCAGAGGTTGAATGCACTTTCCCTCCCTTTGCTGAGCAGGCAGTGAGCAGACTGTAACACCTCTGTGAAAGTTACAGTATAATCCCTTTTAATATGATTACTTCATAACACTAGCAAATTAGCCCTTATTGCTTTTTAATGTGTGTGTGGCTGTGTATGTGTGAGGATATTTTTGATACTTTTTGGTTGTGTAAAGTAAAAATGGTCTCTTGGGCTGTAACTGTATCACAAGGTGGTGGATTGACCTTGGCTGGCCACCAGGTCCCCACCAAGCCATTCTGTCACCCGTCCCCCCCTTGCTTTTAATGGAAAAGGACCAGTTTGCACATGCCTTGGGTAAGAGCTGCAGCGAATTCCAAAAAGGCTTCACTGAAGCTGACCTCAAAACACACTGCCGCACCTGCCTTTATGTAAACCCAGATGTCGCCAAATGAACTGTCCAATGAAGCGAAGTCTGTGAAGATGGAGAACAGGGAGGAGACTTTGTTGTGCATTTGTACAACCCCTGCGCAAGCCTGCAGTACTAGAAGAAGAGAAACTGAAAATAGCTTAGAATCAGATAATGCAGGTCAAAAAGCCCCTAAAATGAACACACTATGAGGAAAACATGAAAAGCTGGAGGGATTTGATAGGCTGAATCCAAAACAAAGGAAAGCACAAACATAATGTGAGAAAACCAATCCCTTGAGCTTAACTATGGCAATACAGACCCAGAATTTGATATCTGTATTATTCAGCAATCTGTCCTCCCAAATAAACCTGTGTATCTCTCTTTCAGTGAAGGCTCAGGCACACTGGCAGTGAAGACGCAAGCATGCTCACTTGTGACTACAGCATTTATTATGCTATAAAGCAGTTTGAATTAAGCACGGGAAAACATGCCAGTTTAGATACTACCTACCCAAAACAGAGACTGTTTGTGAATCGCACTTGAACTTCCACTACAGCAAAAACTTCCATTCTGTTGGATACAATGGGAAGGAGGAGCTTGCCAAGCTACTTTCCATCATTTATCAGCAGTCCTGGTCAACTGGGGAGGTCCCAGCTGACTGGAAGTTAGCTAATGTGACACCCATCCACAAGAAGGGTCGGAAGGAGGATCCGGGGAACTACAGGCCTGTCAGCCTGACCTTGGTGCCGGGGAAGGTCACGGAACAGATCATCTTAAGTGCCGTTACAGAGTACATGGGGGACAACCGGAGGATCAGACTCAGCCAGCATGGGTTTATGAAAGGGAGGTCCTGCTTCACTAACCTGATCTCCTTCTATGACAAGGTGACCCGCTTAGTGGATGAGGGGAAGGCTGTGGATGTTGTCTACCTGGACTTTAGTAAGGCCTTTGACACTGTCTCCCACAGCATTCTCCTGGAGAAACTGGCTGCTCATGGCTTGGATAAATGCACTCTGTGCTGGGTTAAAAACTGGCTGGATGGCCAAGCCCAGAGAGTAGTGGTGAATGGAGCCAAATCCAGTTGGCGGCTGGTCACAAGTGGTGTTCCCCAAGGCTCAGTGTTGGGGCCAGTTCTGTTTAATATCTTTATGGATGATCTGGATGAGGGGATTGAGTGCACCTGAGGGTGCACCTTCTTTACTGACAGGGTGGTGAGGCACTTGAACATGTTGCCCAGAGAGGTTGTGGACACCCCGTCCCTGGCAGTGTTCAAGGCCAGGTTGGACGGGGCCCTGAGCAACCTGGTCTAGTGGGTGGCGTCCCTGCCCATGGCAGGGGGTTGGAGTTAGATGACCTTTAAGGTCCTTTCCAGCCCAAGCTATTCTATGATTCTGTGATTCTATGACAGTAGTATGTCTGAAAATTCTTTAAGACTTGAACTTAGATTTTTTAAATTATTTAGAATTTTCTAATCAGTTCAACATAGAAACCTCAGATCTTTGTGGTCTCTGTGTTTTGCAGTAAGAAGCCTCTATATAAACTATAGAAATAGTCCTCGAATGAAGCAGTAGAAAGCAAGTGTTTCTTTTCCCAAGTAAACAGTCCAACTATTAGGCTAAAGAATTATCCTCAGTTCTCTTCAAAGAACAGCCTGACAAATCTTATTCTTTTTATTTTATTTATATATTTTTACACATTGTAACAGCTTTCTCAGAATGGGTGAGGAATACTTTTACTTAGATAAATGTACAGTCTGGTTATTATGGCACTCTGTTTGCAGAGAGACAAGAATCTCCTCAGGCTATGACAGGAACTGAACCCTGGTTACCCATTGTCTAGATGAATGCTTCACTAAAAGTCAATTGAATAAAAGAGGCTACAATTCTGTCATCCTATGGCAGTTTTTTAAAATAAAGTGGTCATGGCAACATTGCATAGTTCAGATCTGGATGTGAGTTTGTTGGTGTATTTGTTTGGTAGATGCATTTTTTAAATGGCAGAAGAATATATTTTTGCAGGCTTGTTGGAATTAAACAGGAATTAAATTCCAAGATGCTCATCCTGTGTCTTCTTCAGCTATATGATGAGATATAATAGTAGATGTTGAGGTAATTGCAAATGAAAAATTAGGCTGCTGCCAGGCATTAGTTACCCTCATGTCTAAATTCAATAACCAGGAGTATTCAGGGTCACAACTGGGCTTTAGCTCTTAAAAACTTCATAGGTCCAAACCTGTGGATTTTAAAGCTTCTTTTAAAATATATTGTTAATGCCTAAAAGAATCAAAACTGCATAAAAAGTTTCCTGCTTTAGGTTTTCCCAGACTTTTTTTTTAATTATTATTATTTACTTTTACTGCTGTATAATCCTGTACCTTGAAGAGGCTGTGCATTTGAGTAGCTAAGTCCCTATTTGGGTCTGGCCTCCAATCTTTGAAATAACAAGTGGATCAATACAGAAGTAATTTGAAACATTTTGGATTTTAGCTTTGTGATCTTCAGCTACTGCTGTTTGACTTTGTGCTGTTATATTTCATCATCATGTGCATTGAAAGTAAGAGGCTTATTTGGGACTTGATTCCTTGGGATGTGTGGAGAGCAGTTCTTAGAACATTTTTAAATATGTCATTTGTTATTTATTATTCAATACAATTAAAGATTGAATTGGAAGGTACTATTTTTAAATTTTTATTTAATTTTGTTCTTATTCTCCACATAAATACTAGCAGTATGACATTTATAGAAATCCCTACAGTTACTGTACTTACAAAATACGTTCAGTCATTAACACAATATGTCCACCAATATACATTTGCAAAAATATTTCTTTTTATACATATTAATTCTCACAAACAATCAAGTAATATCACTACCAATGTTAACTTTGATGGATTCACTTTTGCATGCAGTGGGGTAGTGCTACAGAGAAACTTTAGTAGATCTACAGGATCTTCTATAGAAAACTATCAGCTTAGACGGTTTCCATTCACTATTTAATAACACAAGTTCAGAAAACAATTTTAGACACAGAATAAGGAAGACTAAACTACTGCTGTAGGTATTTCTTTTACTTTGGAAGTTTTTCACAGATTTTAATAGGTGAAGAAGAGAAACTAGACTGTAGCAAGGGAGATATCATTTCAGGTCTACAAAAACTCAATCTTCCTTCTAGAATTGAAAACAGAAACTTTGGCATCCCTTTTGTGATCTTTATATTGAAATATCCCACTAATTATTTTTCTGCCTTGTTTTGCCTCTACATGCAACAGAATGATAGGAATTTAGGTCACCTTTTTCTTTTCCCTGCTTTTCAAATCCAGAAGAAAACTCAAATATGAAATAATTTACATGAAAATATTAATCTCCACAAATATTTGGAAGCTGAAAGCCTTAATGGCATGGATTGACCTTGGCTGGCCCCCATGCCACTCTCTCACTCCCTCTCTTCAGCGGGACAGGGGAAGAAAATATGACAAAAAGCTCATGGGTCAAGATAAAGGCAATTTAATAAATAAAAGTGAAGGCCACACATGGATGCAAGGAAAAGCAAAAAGATTTATTATCTACTTCCCATTAGCAGGTGATGTCCAGCCACTTCCTGGGAAGCGGGGCCTCAGTACGTGTAGCAGTTGCTTCGTAAGACAAATGCCTTAATAATGAATGCCCCCTCCCCTCCTCCTTTCTCTTAGCTTTTATTTCTGAGCACAAGGTCATATGGTATGGAATATCCCTTTGGTCAGCTTGGATCAGATGTCCCAGCTGTGTCCCCTCCCAACATTTTGTCCACCACCAGCCTAGTGGCCTTTGGGGGAAGGGGGAGGGTTGCAGACACAGCCTTGATGCTGTGAAAGCACTGCTCAGCAGTAGCCAAAACACTGGTGTGTTATCAATGCTGCTCTGGCTAAAAATATAAAGCACAGCACTATGAGGGCTGCTATGGGGAAAGTTAACTCCATCCCAGCCAGACCCAATACACGTAATCATGAAAATGAAAACTTAAATTATTAAATATTTGTCCTAACTTGCCATTAATTTATTAAAATGAGCTATTATTTAGATTATATATAAAATATATATGAAAGATTATGTGAATATGAAAGATTCTGGGAATTACTTCTCTGCATTTATTTTGCTCACTACTCCTCGGAATATATTTGTCCCCCATGCTGCTCCTGATGTGTTTAAGGGGCTACTGTAGTTTTGCCATCTCTTCCAAAAGTGTCTTTAAATAAATACTCATATTTCAGTTCTTTTTTGGCAGAGTCTTTTTTCTCAAAATTTTCTGACAGCTATCAAATACCTTATACGTAAGAAGCAACATATGTGTTTTTCCAGATCTGTTATTCACAATAAATGAAGACCTTCATAGAATACATTCTATAAAAAGCAAAATAAACTTTTATATAACAATTTTCATTCTTGTTTGTCAAAGTGCCTTTAAAATGTTCTAAGAAAAATGTATTTGTTCAAAAGATGTTCTTGAAATTGTAGTGCATAAAGGTGAAATGACATAAATACTCAAATAAAGTTGCTTTCTCTATGCTGTTATCAAAAATATGGCCCACATGAGCCATGTTTAATGCTAAATATATCCTGGATTTCTAGTGAAAAAGATGCTAAGATTAGGATCTACCTGTGACTGGTGTAATTCAAGAGGCCTTCTTTGGTCTTTAATCTGGATATATTCTTAATAAGATGTGAGTTCTCTGATATTGCTTGAAATGATGAAAAATACAGTTTTGGTTTTCCTAATGGTCATCTGCAGGGAAATATGGGCAAATATATAACTGAAAAGGTGAGCTGCTGCCTGCGTATCTGTTTCTTAAGTGTTAGGACTACATTTAGGGGTATTTTAATATGAGTTGAATGAGTTTTCAATTAGAGGTAAGTGCTTCTTTCAGAACACTATTAATTATACAACTTTATTCAAATACTTCATGCATTCATTCAGTCTTCATACAATCCAGTCAAGGTGAGCAGTGTTATAGGCAAATATTTCCTTCTTTTTGGCTTCTTCTGTAAGTAAAGGGTGATTTAAAGCACAGGCTTGAGAGAAGAATCAAGTTTCCCGTGTATTATGTTTCTTGATTTTCCCCTCTGCATTGCTGCTTATAGAAGAGACACATTTTCCACTCTAAAGAGTATACACATTTGACCCATGCTATAAAAGTCATTGTACCCTTCTGTGAGTATAGATCTCCCAAAATACTTCCGTACCTGTCCATATGTTTTAAGGCATCATTCCAAAGGATGTTGGTATATCTTATGGACATGAAGTAGGTTCAACCTGTTAAACTTTTACATACAAAGTGTGAAACTCTCTTAAAAAAGAAAAAAAAGGAAAAAGAGAAAGAAAAGCAGTACCAGTATAGTACAGTATAACTGAAAGCATAAGAAATTAAACTTTCTGACACTGACAGCCGAAGAACATCTTGAGTGTTAGAAACGTTAAAAGCAGCATATCTAGTCATAATTTGTTTTTAAAATGCATAAGTAACAATCCAGTCATGCTCACAGAAAAACAATCTTCACAGAGCTAAGTAAATGTAAATAGATTACTTTTCTAATTGCTTTCAGTCAAATAAAATAATTTTGTTTTCAAATCATGGCTGTTATTGTCTATTGTATAAATAGACAAAAGATAACATACTTAGCATTTTGAAATGATGTATAAAAAAGCATTATGGAAAATAGCTAATTTATTAAAGATCCACTGAGCCAGGAAATGTCAACCATTTTTATGTCCATAGGGAAACACATTTATATTCCTATAATCCATCCTGAAAGTAATATAGTATTTTAAACAAACAATATTGAAGTGGTTTTAGTGGAATATTGGGCAATTTCTTAGTTGACTTAAATCAATATAACTCTACTAATGCCAGAGGGGCATCAATTTACACATTTCAGTGAATATATACTAATTTATACCAGCTGAGAATCAGGCCTTTAAAAGATTGTAAATTTGCGTAAAGTTTTATTCATAATCCCGGATAATAGGAAGGGATGTTTGGGAGGATTATTTCAGTCATTTTAAAGGTGCAATTAAGCCAAACATATAGACTTTTTTAATGTCTTTCAACAGAGGATTGCTATTTTTAAATGACCAATTTTTGTTTCAGGAAGAGATATATTTATCAATAAATTCACCTCACAAGGAACAATTTAGCTACTTCTTTACTGGTAAAAAGAGTCCAGCACACAGATAGACCACAACCCAAGTTTCCTCTGTACCTATATGTACATCTAGGCCACTATAAGAAGCTAAAAAAGGTCTTAATCACCATTAATATTCAAGTTCAGTAAGATCTAAGTTCCTATTAATAGGACATAAAGCCATCTTAACCCTTGCGTTTCTCCACAGTTCCTCTTATATCACGTAAAAGTTCTAGCTGCACTAGAGAGAATTTCTCAGTCTATACATCAGAAACCATCTTCAGCAGTTTTAAGCACCTAAAACTTAAAGGGAAAGAAAATTTGCTAGGAAAGAAAAAAAATAGTGTACTTTCTTGTAGTTCTTAGTCCTTGCAAGTGGAAAATGAAAGATGTGGATTTGTGTACCTGCTACCATTTTATTCACAACAGAGCAATTTGGGCTCAGAGTTCTTATTTTCAGTGGTAGCTTCCTAATGGTAAGAATTTTGAGAACTTCTATTGTTATTTTGCATAAGATATGACAAAATTAGACATGAGCTACTTAATTATCTTACCTAAGATCATAAATTCATATCTGAGTATCTCAAATGGAACAATGAAGAAAAGGTTTCCATAGTTTTTGGCCAGAAAGATAGTGGCAGATTAACTATAATCCAAGTTTTAGGGAGTTTAATTTAGAATACTCATTTACAATACTCATAAGCTTGCTCTAAGGACTATTCAAAGGGTTCTTGAAACAGTGCAGTCTGTTTTCTTTCTTTGATATGCAATTACTAAACTACATAGTCACAACTGTTCTTATGCTCTTTTTGGATGATTATTAAAATTCTTCTTTCTGTGATGTGCCAGAATTAATAAAAATAGAGAATGAGAGAATAATTTAGGTTGGAAGGGACCCTTGCAGGTAATCTGGTTTTGCCTCCTGCTTAAAGCAATGCTAACTTCAAAGTTACATTAGGTTGCTCAGTGCTTTATGCAGTTGAGTTTTAAATATCTCAGAGGCTGGGGATTCCACATCCTCTTTCAGCAACCTGTTTCAGTATTTGTCCACTGTTATTGTGAAGATTTTTTTTTCCTTATACTTAATCAGAGTTTCCCCTGCAGCAAGCTATGCCTGTTGCCTATTGCCTTTTTCACTTTGCATCACTGGGAAGAGTTTGGCTCTAGCTTCTCTCAAACTTCCCATTCAGTAGTGGAAGACAGCAGTAAGATTCCCCCAAATCTTTTCTTCCTCAGGCTATACAAACCCAGCTCTCTCAATTTCTCTGTGTGTGTACCAGCCCCTTGACAATCTTGAAGGCTCTCTGCTGAATTAACACCAGTCTTTCTTGTCCTAGGGACCTAAAACTGTGCACAAGACTCCAAATGTGGTTTCATAAATGCCAATAGAGAATAATCACTTCCCTAAGCCTTCTAGCTATACTCTTACAAATGCAGCCTAGTCTATGATTAGTCTTCATCATCACAAGTGCACACAATTGACTCACATGTAACTTGTTGTCTCTGTGGAGTCCAAAGTCTTTTTTCTGAAAGGCTTCTTTCTGGCAAGCTTGAGGCACCCAGCCTGTATATGCCTTGGTTTTTTTGCATTTGCCTTTATTGAAAACCATGACGTTTCTGTCATCCTCTTTCTCTAGTTGATGTCCTCTTTCATGATAGTCCTGTCCTCCAGCATATCATTGGTAAACTGAGTGTGTGCTCCATCCCATAATCCTTGTCAGTAATGGCAATATTAGTTCCAGTATCAGCCCTTAAGAAATGCCATTCATTGATGGCTGCAGGTTGGACTTTGAACTGCTGACATTTATGCCCTGTGGTCCAGACAGTATTCAGCATTTCTTTTGATCTAACCATCTAGTAAATAACTCACCAATTACATTAAAAGAGTACTATGGGAGACCACATTGAAGGCCTTGTTAGAGTCAAAGTAAATGACATGGTTCCCCTCCTGTTGTTCACAAAGTCAGTCATTCCACCATAGAAGCCAACAATGTTGGCCATACACATTGATAAATTAATGCTGGGTATTCCCTATCACTTCTTTTCCTCCATATGCCTGGACATGGCTTGCAGAAGGATTTGCACCATTATGTCCCCAGGGACTGTGGTTAGCCTGACCTGCTTTTAATCCCATGCATCCTTTTTCTTGGAAAGAGGTGTGACATTTGCCTTCCTCAAGTTATGAGGGAACTCCCTGATTGTCAAGCCTTTCAAAGATGGTATGTATCAGCTTTATAAAGACATTAGCTAGCTCTTCTAGATGCAATCTATCCTCCGCAGTCTGCTTAAATGGTCCCCAACTTGATCCTTCTGGTTGTGCAGACAAGCTTTTATCACATAATGTAACAATATGATCTCCAGAATGTGTCCACCATAATCTCACCTCCACTGCTAACCTAATCGCTGATCCTGACCCATAAATTCTCACCCATCCCTTAGGAATATAAATGTACGCTCAAGCTACTCCTTTACATAGGGTACAAGCCCTTTCTTTGTCTCCTCTCTCTATTATGCTTTCTGAAGATCTTGAAATCCACCCATCCAGCACTTTAATCATTGAAGCTATCCCACCATGTGTCTCTTATCATAGTCATGTTGTGGTTCTATGACTGGGTGTAGCTTTTTAATTCTTTCTTTTTCTTATGCTTCATATGTTCAGGTACACACACAGGAGACAGGACTTTAGTTGTGCCATTTACCCTGGGGATGGAATACTACGTGGTCTCACCTGCTGTCCCCTCCACCTCGGCCCTGAGGTCCCTGTAGTCACAATAGTATGGTTGCAACAGGAGACATAGCAAATGTTTCTACCACACTGTATTCCAAAACAGCTGTTGACTTTCTAGAATTGGTTTAAATATAATTTTTGTCAGAAAGGCATTGAAACAAGTATTTTCAGATGCATTATTTCACTCATAGTCCAATAGTATTCAAAGAGGGACAGACATTTAATTAACTCCTTTCTACTTGAGTAAATTTCAAAAGAAAAATTGTAAAAGTATACCTATTCATATTTTAAGGAAAGATTGTAAACATTTATCTTTAAGAGAGGTTTTGGGTCTGTAGATTCTCTGTGGTGAGAAATACTTTCTTACAACCCTGATTTAAACAAGTGATTTAAAATGTAACTCTGACTTCAACATTTGTAATTGCGTAGCAGTATGTAACTACATGATAAGGGCAGCTCTCTGTTCAGCATTCAGTCTGGTTTGGTCTAAATTCTGAAGCACCAATTATTCTCACACACTGAAGAGAGAAGAAAATATTTCATACTCAATATCTGTGTTTCAGCAGCTGGTTATCTAATCAGGTTAGATTGGTTTTGTTTTCTCCTGGACTTTTGTTTGACTTTCACTTGTATTTCTAATATGTTTCTTAACACTGACACTGAATTTCACAAGAGAAGCAGCCTGGAACACACAGCAGGAGAAATGCAGGAAACACAAACAGCATATCAGTGCTGCTCAGTAAAGGTTCTTGTTGATTCTCAGTACCATATAAGCAGTAGTACTTCATAGTAAAGCTCAGCAAGCCAAACACGCATACAGAATACAACTCTCAAAGTGCTTAAACTAAATTTCCCCATGATCCTCGCTGTTAAGGAAACTGAATCTGATGGCCCTCAGGGCATTTTGAGGATTCCTCCTTCCCAGTCTGCTAGAGTCCGATTTGGTGCACTCTCACACCCCAGGGAATCCCAATCTGGTACTTGTAGCTGCTACCATTTCCTTCAGTAGATCCAACCAGTAAATAGGTGTTCCCAAAAGACACATGTGCATGTGTGCACACAGATACAAGTGCACGCACACACACACACATATACAGACACAGAGACCAACACAGGCCAGTGCCTTTAATGACAGCAGCACTCACACAAACATGGACAACACTGAATCCTGTTCCTCCCCTCCAGCTGATCAGGACTGAAGTTTTTTGTTGACAGATTGACACCCTTACTCCATAACCAACAGTCATACCCACATTCACAGATGTCTTGAGTATTAGCACGAGCTTTAAGTTCACCTAATACCCATGCCTGGATCCTAGGTCCTCAACTCATTCATTAATTCAGACTCTGGATCTTTCCTAGGGTCCTCCTACCCACTGGCTAGTCCAGTTTGAAGTTTACTAGCAGAACATACATGCAGACACACACAAAATACGGGTCTATCCATCAGCTGACCACAGATTGAGACCTCAGTCTCTCCAGTTGCTGGCTCCTATATCCATATCTGGACTGAAGTTCACTAGCAGTTCACACATACGGTCTCAGAGTAGAGAATGCACTCACACAGAAAATAGTGAGGAATGAAGTTTAATAAGAACGTTGGACAGACTGAAATCACCAATTACAGGGCTCAGCAGAAAAGCAAAATGTCCAAGTCTTTTTTACATACCATCAGCCACTTGTATCTTCCCGTATCTCCAATTTCCCACATTTGTTCCTCCCTCATCCACATTGATTTCTCCCTCTCTCTTCCCTTCTCTCTTCCCACCTAAATAGTTTATACCTAAGTGTTCCCTTTTAGTCCCAGGTCTGCTGCATCTGTATCCAAATTTGGTATTTCTGATAGGGTTACCGAGGCACTGCTAGCTTTCCAACGTCCCAGTCCCCAGCAGGTCCTCAATGTTCCCCTTCAATTATCTGAGAGATATGCCCATCTCTCACATAACTTCCCTTAACCACATGCAAAATCCTGCCATTTCTCATGGTGCTGTCTGAAACTTTTGTCAGGTTATTACTTTCTTATTTGTTATGTTCAGCAGTTTCTCATGCTAAGCTCATGTTCTCATGTTTTTCATGTTCTGTTCTGTTAGCTAAATATCAGGTCAGGGCTTAGTCATCTGCCTGCATGCCTTAACACTAGTATTTATACATATATATGTATGTATGTGTGTGTTTATTTTGCCTTAATCATCTGTTTTGGGGTAAACATGAAAAACATTGATGTGTATTGATGTCTACTATAAAAGAACAGACATGCCAAATCTACTAAGCACATATTAAAGAAAAGTGTACGTGGTCAATAGAGAACAGTTGCTCCCAGTAATATATACTGTAAGACTTCGCTAGCCTCTTTCCCCATGTGTATGGTGAAATTCTGCTCATAATTAAAAGGTAAGAATGACCAAATATTCTGTCATGTAAGCACAATCAGAATACATTCTTCTATACAGAAAAAAAAAGCACAAAAACTAGTCATCTTATGTAAAAAAAAGGTCAAGCGACTGTAACTTGAAGCGTTACAAAATAATGTTTCTGGTCCGATCATATTACTTAGGAACATTGTCCAGAAGGAAGGTGCAAAGCCTGCATAAAGAAAATTTTCCTGAGAACTTGATATAATAATCCTCTCAGTCCTGTGTCAACCCCATTCCCACTTAAACTCATTCTGAAAACAGAGGAGGAGAGGTAAAAGCAGTTTTGTTGAACTCAAGTAATGAATTTACACATTTTCAGTGGCCTACCAAGTCTATTATCTAGGAAGAGAAAGAGACAGTTGTATCCCAGTTGCAATTTCAACATAAGGGATGGGAGGGCAGTTATCTAAGTGAGAAGGTGAGTCAGAAGCTGCTTCTTGGTGGATAAGTTTTTCTCTTCTTCCACTGCTGTCATGATTATGCAGGTATAGTAGATGCAAGAAGCTAATCAAGGAGCAACAAGGGGTGAGAAAAAAGTAAAAACAGTTCTCAGCTGCTTTTTCTGTACAAGATAGTATCAGCTGTCATTTAGTTGCTCCTAGAAGCACAGGGATTGCTTTAGGGGAAATTTGCTGACTCTCTGGAGACTGGTCTCTGAGTGACAGTCCAAAAAGACTAAATAGCACCAGAGAAGAAATTTAATTGTCAGTTTATATGAATGATGCTTGCCAGGCATACGATTCTATAAAAATGACCACCTTATGGTACAGAAAATGTTACCCTGAAAGCAAAGAATAGTCATACATTTTTTTTCATGATCCCATTTTGTTAATAATGAACTAGCAAAGGTCAGCCCTTTTTTATGCAACAGTAGAGACCACAGTTTACAACTGTTTTGTCAAGGCTGAGCCTTCATGCATCTGTGATCCTGTGGCCATCTACAAACAAAAAAAAATTAAATGTTTCATAGGACATAGTCATATAATATCTATTTATTTAATTTAGTGGAGTTATGAAATAAATTATTTTCCTTCTCCCATGCAAAATAAAGCTAAATATTCATCAGTACCTAAATTGTTTATAACAATTAATTCATCAAGCTCTATAAACAGACAATATGAAAGCCTCTTTTAGATTTAAAGATGATTTTGTAAGAACCATTACAAAAATAAGCATCAATCTTTTGAATTTTATGAGTTGCTGTTGTTCATAAGTCGGCAAGGCTTTTCTGTATTCAGCTATCTTGGATTATGTTACCAAATCCTTTAGACCATTCCTATTGGGCTTCTGTTTTGATCTGGTACAAACCATTCTGCATGTGTTCTCTCAATTTTTTTTTTTAATTTTAAATCTTTTTACTTGTTTAATTTATTCATTTACTATAAATATTTGAGCATCTATGAAAAATAAAATGAAACAAACTATGGTTATGGTGATAATTCTGTAATTGTCACAATGGATGGGAAGATTCCTTTGTATGATACATTTGTCATTGAGGAATTAAAACTAATTTTGCTTTTTTAAGTTACAGAGCTGAAAGAATAATTTGTATCACCCACATTTACAGGACTTCATGATTGTTGTAGCTAACTATGGAATGAATATTTTTTTTTTGTAGTTGTTGAACACATGTTTTTATTTGAGAACAATACAGAACATCTTCATAAGAGATCACTTGTTTCTGAAGCACAAATTCAACATTAAGAAACTTTGAACCATCTTCAGAATTTCAAAGTTCTTAATAGAAAGTGAATGTCTCACACCTTGCTTCTATATTGACTGTAAATAATATGAAGAAAACATGAGAAATATTAATCTAAATTGTGTTATCATGCTGTAATTTCCCACTAATGGATAAAAAGGTTGTGTTACTTTATCACATAACTACTTACTATTAATTTAAGAATAAGTATTTTGTATCAGAGCTTTAACAATGTAGAGCTATTTTTAATTTTGATTTTCACAATGAAAATTAATTTTAACATACCTTTATTCCAAATAATAAAATGAATATATCTATTTTGAGCCAATAATAATTTGCTCATGTATTCTAAGTGAATGAATGATCATATACATGACTTAGTTACTTCCTGATTTGGACCACAGGGTTAAAGAGAATGAAATGAATTTTAGTTCTACCCTACAAAATTCCAGTAACCCTTATTCTGACAAAAAGCCTATGGCACTTGTAAGAAATACACACATTGATGGATATGACCCACTCCACAAGATCAAATGCTAATCTGTAAGTAGCTACATACAACTCAACATAGACACACTAGCAGACTTATCAAATGGATCAGTAAAGTGATTATTAGACTGATCATAAGAGCAGCAAAATATTTTAAAAAAAAAAAAAAAAAAAGACAAAAGAGAAGACTAGCCTGCAGAGAACTTATGTAGTGCAGTTACAGTCCCTGTACTCCCCTTGTGTTGCTATTTAGCCGTGAATAGTAAGTTTAGAATTATGCTGGATTTAGAATTTGAAGCCTTGGGGGTTCTTCAGTCCCTTCCCAGAAGATGATTCTTTATTACTTTTTTCCAAATTGCATAGGTATATATCATAGGTAATATATATTATATATATTATAGATATATAATGATATGCATTTGTTTCTGAATTAAAATTTTCTTTTTATGTGTGTGTATTTAAATGTAGGACAAATTTACCAGCTAATCTGTCTGGAGAAAAAAATTAATAAATGATAACCTGAGGTCAGTGGTTTGAGGACTCAGCAGATTTATGGAAAATCTCAATTCCCTTCTCTGCCAAAGGGATTTAAACCAATATCTCTATTTTTGAGGATTCTAGATAAACTACAACAGTGCAAAGAGTAGTGATTTCTTTTCTCCTCTTGCAGCTGATCCAATTTTACTTCAGAAATACTCCAATACTCTATTCAGAGGATGTTTCTCTTTGGTCTGGTGGGCAGAATATTAATACAGACAGCAAAAGGGGAATGGCTGCATTACAGCCTTTTCTAAAGCCAATTTTTTATTATTTGTGTAAAGTGGAAGAGCTCCAGCAATAGTGTTTATGCCAGACTAAGTATGTGCTGGTGTCTGTGGTATCAAATTTCTAACTTAACTGTATAACCTAAATCAAGGGTCTGTTATGTACATTTTCATCTATTCAATGGTAAATATTCTCAGTCAATCTCATCCCAAAATAAGTGAAACAAAACAGAAAAAAAATCAGTGTTTTTTAAATAATTTGTTTAGGTCCTAAACTTCATGCTAACCTATTTAAAGTGCTTGAATTCACAGTGTGACATTTTGTGTTGCCTTCAAAAGCATTTGTAAAAGAATCTATGCTCACTCTTTCGTTTTTAACATCTACATTTTCTTTGAAGTGTATTTGCTGAGTCTACATGCTTGTCATAGCTGAGGAATATTTGAATCTTACTTGATGAGTAAAATCTTTATCTTTTGCTGATCTAGTACAACTATTGTGCAAATCCAGAAGACAGGGTCTCTCACCTCCTTCTATCATGGTAGTAAAGCTATGTGAGATTGTGTGAAAAAAAAGGCAACAATTAATATTACTATAATTAAAAGAGATTGAAGGAAGATAGTTCTGAGGAAAATAGTCATCCATCATTATTTGCATCTTACTGACAGGTTATCTTACACAACTTAGCTTTGTCTGCAGGATGTGCTTATGTTCTTTCTGTTTGAATATGAAAAACAGCACAAAAGAAAGTGTATCCACATTTATGTATCTACATGTATGCACATATGTATATACTAATACATACCATTTTCCTCAAAAGTCCTGATGCTAGAAAAGTGAAAATGTAATTAACTGTCTTCAGAAATGTCTCTCAAATAAAAGTATCTGACTATTTTAGTGCGGGAATTCCATTGCTAGATCACATCTTGATTGCTCCTTGTCATAAACTTCCATGATAAATATATTTACTGGAGAAACATAATTGCTCCTTTGGAGTCACATATTTGCAAGCACAAATTCCATTCCTTAGACCTTGCTCTCTGACCTTGTTTCATCCTCCTTAATTCTAGCCACTTATTCAAAATACATAATTTAGGATCCTATTCATCATGAACTCACTCTGTAGTTAGTTGGAAGTGAAAAAAAGACTTTATAAAGGAATTCAATCTTAGATATATCAACATCTAAGGAGGACTATCTCTTTCTACTTATTAGGGAGGAAGCCCAGATAATCATGTTCCTGCTCTGTGACTATTAACTAGATTCTTGTTGCTAGGTGAAAGACCTTTTTTTTTTAATATACTTCAGCCAAATTATCTTTTATCAGCCAAATACCTTTCATGCTCCACTAATTATGGCATCATAAACATAGTAACTACTCTTTATATTTGGCTTCCAAAACAGAAAAAGTACCATATTCCTATTTTACAGAGATAAAAAATCATTTTATATTAAATGCATTTCCCAAGATAACAGGAAACACAAATCAGAACTTCAGTGCATGTTTTCGCATGTTAATTGGGAGGAAAAAAAAAAGAAAAAAAAAGCAAATTGACTAGTATGCATATGTACAGTATTCTTTACCCGTTTTGGACTTTTATCACTTAAATCTCACTGTCTAAAAAGTGTAAAGTGTTTGTTAAGTTGTTTCCCACTTTGGAAGTACCAATTTTCTCTCTGTGACAATAGAGGGAATTTTGCTGGATGGATTATACTAGACGCCTAACTTGTATATTGCTGAAGTTAAGTGAGAATAGCATCTACTCTGACTAATTCGCAGTTTTCTTACAGTTGCAGATGCTGAAAATTTCTTGGTTTTGAGAGCAGAACACTAAGGATCAACTGTCTAATTTTAGAAATCTTAAGGACAGACATCTGCAGCTGAGGCAGTTATGAGGGGAACCCTTTACATGATTTGGAAACAAATACTTCTGGGGAATAAACCACAACAACTTCATATAGATATCTATCTCTATTAACTGCACTAATTAGTAAAATATGAATTAAGATTACTAGCTCACATATATTAATCTTCCTCTAGAGAAAGAGGCAGACACACAGCTACAGGTGAGGTGAATCCTATCCTGAGTGTTTATATTAAAATTAGTATAAGAATATTTGGAAGTGCAGAAAATCAATGAAGCAGAATACCAGATGAAGTAACTCACAGTCCTGAGCATACCCATCTCAAGTAATTAAGTGTAGGATTCAACTCAGTGTTAGATGTAAAAAATATAGATGTCAAAACCTGATTAAACATGCTAGACTGCCTTTACAGTCAGAGGTAAAAAACAGACACAGAGAATGGTTCATCTAATTTATGTCACCTTCTAACAAAATAAGATCAATCACCTCGGGAAGGTGCTTATTTCTCTATAAAATAAGGCAAGCCTAAGGTGACCTACTCAGATTTAGCCATCTAATGTGCAGACACTCAGGTTAGAGCAGATTAATACCACCCATAAGCCTTAGAGATAAATGTAACGAAATATCTGATATCACTATGACAAAACTTGTCCATATATCTATGGGTGTGTATTTGATGAGAACTCTGGCAGATAATCAACAGAATAAGGACATCCAGATAACAGTCATAGGCCTCTGTTATATCTCTGGTACTCCTTATCTCTGATTTAGCCCCTCCATCATAATACGTCTCATCCCTTCATTTTCCAAGTGAATAAACACTTGTCTTGAATTCCACAGTTAGCAAGTGCCCTGAATGAGTCCCCTACAGAAGAATGTCAGATCCAGCTGTTCAAACAGTTAGTCACTAGAACCCTCTGGGAGGCTGCCATCAGGAACAAAAAAAAGCAGAACAGAGCTGGCAGATCTTTAAGGATGCTTTCCATAGAGCGCAAGAGCTCTTGATCCCCATGTGTAAGAAATCAGGAAAGGAAGGCAAGAGACCAGCATGGATGAGTTGAGACCTGCTGGTCAAACTAAAGGGCAAGAAGGAAATGCACAGGTAGTGGAAGCAGGGACAGGTATCCTGGGAAAAGTATATGGACGCTGCCCGGTTGTGTAGGAATGGGGTCAAGAAGGCCAAGGCACAGCTGGAGCTGAACTTGGCAAGGGATGCAAAGAATAATAAGGAGGGCTTCTACAGGTATGTCAGCCAGAAAAGGAAGGTCAAAGAAAGCATACCCTCCCTGATAAGCAAGACTGGCAAACTGGTAACAATGGACAAGGAAAAGGCTGAGGTACTCAACAACTTCTTTGCCTCAGTCTTCACTGGCAATCTCTCTTCTCACATCTTTCGAGTGGATGGACCACAAGGCAGGGACTGGGGGAGAAAAGTCCCTCCCACTGTAAGAAAAGATCAGGTTCAAGACCACCTGAGGAACCTCAATATATGTAAGGATATGGGACCTCATGAGATGCATCCCAGAGTCCTGAGGGAATTGGCTGATGTAGTTGCCAAGCCATTCTCCATGATATTTGAAAAGTCATGGCAGTGAGTTGATGCCCCTGGGGACTGGGAAAAAGGAAATATAGCACCCATTTTTAAAAAGGCTAGAAAGGAGGACCCTGGGAACTACTGACCTGTCAGCCTCACCTCTGTGCCTGGGAAGATCATGGAACAGATCCTCCTTGAAGCTGTGCTAAGGCACATGGAGGACAGGGAGGTGATTCGAGACAGCCAGCATGTCTTCACCAAGGACAAGTCCTGCCTGACAAACCTAGTGGCCTTCTATGATGGAGTGACTGCATCAGTGGACAAGGGAAGAGCTATGGATGTCATCTATCTGGACTTCTGTAAGGCCTTTGATATGGTTCCCTACAACATCCTTCTCTCTAAATTGGCGAGAGATGGATTTGATGGGTGGACTATTCAGTGGATGAGGAATTGGTTGGATGGCCAGAGGGTAGTGGTCAACGTCTCAATATCCAGATGGAGATCGTTGATGAGTGGTGTCCCTCATGGGTCTGTATTGGGACCAGTGCTGTTTAATATCTTCATCAATGACATAGACAGCAGGATTGACTGCACCCTCAGCAAGTTTGCAGATGACACTAAGCTGGGTTGTGCGGTCCACATGCCTGAGGAATGGGATGCCATTCAGAGGGACCTGAACAAGCTTGAGAAGTGGGTCTGTATGAACCTCATGAGGTTCAACAAGGCCAAGTGCAAAGAGTTGGGGCAACCCCCAGTATCAATACAGGCTGGGGAATGAAGGGATTGAGAGCAGCCCTGTGTTGTGGTTTAACCCCAGCTAGCAACTAAGCACCACACAGCCGCTCGCTCACTACCCCCCGGTGGGATGGGGGAGAGAATCAGAAGGGTAAAAGGGAGAGAACTCGTGGGTTGAGATAAGAACAGTTTAATAATTGAAGTAAAATAAAATAGAACAGTTAAATAGGCAAAGCAAAAGCTACGCACGCAAACAAGGCAAAGCAAGGAATTAATTCACTACTTCCCATCGGCAGGCGGGTGTTCGGCCACCCCCAGGAAAGCAGGGCTCCATCACGCGTAACAGTTACTTGGGAAGACAAACGCCATCCCGCCAGATGTGCCCCCCTTCCTCCTTCTTCCCCCAGCTTATATACTGAGCATGATGTCATATGGTATGGAATAACTCTTTGGCCAGTCTGGGTCAGCTGTCCTGGCTGTGCTCCCTCCCAGCCCCCCCCCGTGCACCGGGCAGAGCACGGGAAGCTGAAAAGTCCTTGACCAGTGTAAGCGCTACTTAGCAACTATTTAGCGATACTTAGCATCGACATTGTTCTCATCCTAAACCCAAAACACAGCCCCATACCGGCTACCAAGAAGAAAATTAACTCTATCCCAGCTGAAACCAGGACACCCTGCCAAGAAGGATTTGGGGGTACTGGTAGATGAAAAGCTGGACATGAGCCGGCAATGTGCTCTCGCAGCTCAGAAAGCCAACTGTATTCTGGGCTGCATCAAAAGAAGAGTGGCCAGCAGGTTGAGGGAGGTGATTCTGCCCCTCTACTCTGCTTTGGTGAGACTCCTCCCAGAGTACTACATTCCTCTCTGGAGTCCTCAACACAGGAAGGACCTGGGCCTGTTTGAGCAGGTCCAGGGGAGCGCCACAAAAATGATCAGAGGGATAGAACACCTCTGCTATGAGGAAAGGCTGAGAGAGTTGGGGTTGTTCAGCCTGGAGAAGAGAAGGCCTTTCAATACTTAAAGAGGGCTTATAAGTAAGATGGGGACAGACTTTTTAGTAGGGCCTGTAGTAATAGGACAAGGGGTAATGGTTTTAAACTAAAAGAGAGTAGATTCAGACTAGATATAAGGGCTCTGAGCAACCTGATCTAGTTGAAGATGTCCCTGCTTATTGCAGGGGGTCGGACTAGATGACCTTTAAAGGTCCCTTCTAACCCAAACTATTCTATGTTTCTATGATATACCCAGGTCTTATTGGAAAAGTCTTTGGGTCTGATCTAAGTATCTACCTAATCTATAGTTTATAGGCCTACATCCTGTAAATTCATTCATATAAACCAAATGGAAACTTCTAATAATACAAAATTATATCCCCTGTATTAATGACCAGCTGGTATTGGAATACAGACTCTCATGTGCTAATAGATGTAATTCAGATACTATGTTTTTTTCCTTGAAGCTGTTCTAGTTTATCAGATAGACACTTCTATCCAGCCAGTTCTTTGCATCAAATTTATTTTAACATTCTCTGTACGCTTTCAAATATTACTTAGTGCTGAACTTAAGGTGTTCTATCTAGATCAACATTGTGGTATTATGAGTAACTATATTTATGCATGCATTAAAATATGTGCAATATGTAAGTTTTTTCCTTATAAATTAAATATTAAATCACTAATACTTACTAAAAAAATAAAATCAGCTCCATCCTTGAGAAAAATCATGCATGACTTGATTAAGCTACATTTGTCCCTCAGAGCACTGGGCAATGATTAATGGGATGAAATTTAACAAGTCCAAGTGCCAGATTCTGCACCTGGAGTGGAGTAATGCCAGGCACAAGTGTAAACTGGGAGAGGAGTGGCTGGAGAGCAACCCTGCAGAAAGAGATCTAGGGGTGCTGGTCAACAGCAGGCTCAATATGAGTCAGCAGTGTGCTCTGGCAGCCAAGAAGGCAAACCCCACCCTGGGGTGCATCAAACACAGTATAACCAGATGGTCAGAAGACGTGATTATCATACTGTATTTAGCGTTAGTGTGGCCTCACCTTGAATTATCATAGAATCATCCTAGAATAGTTTGGGTTGAAAGCAACCTTCAAAGGTCATCTAGTCCAACCACCCTGCAATGAGCAGGAACATCTTCAACTAGATCAGGTTGCTCAGAGCTGTGTCCAACCTGACCATGAATGTTTCCAAGGATGGGGCATCTACCACCTCTCTGGGCAATCTGTGCTAGTGTTTCACCACCCTCATCATAAAAAATGTCTTCCTTATATCTAGTCTGAATCTACCTTCCTTTAGTTTAAAACCATTACCCATTGTCCTGTTGCAACAGGCCCTACTAAAAAGTTTGTCCCCAATATATAATGTGTGCAGTTCTGGGCCCCACAATTTAAGAAGGATGTAAAGGTCCTTGAATGCATCCAGAAGAGGACAACAAAGCTGGTGAAAGGGCTGGAAGGAATGTCCTATGAGGAGTGGCTAAGGACTTTGGGCTTGTCTAGTTTAGAGAAAAGGAGGGTGAAGTGCAACCTCATTGCTCTCTATATCTTCCTGAGAAGGAGAAGTGGAGAAGGAGGTGCTGAGCTCTTCTCCCTGGTATCTGGTGATAGGATGTGTGGGAATGGTTCAAAGCTGCATCAGGGGAGGTTTAGACTAGACATTAGGAAGCATTTCTTTACTGTGAGGGTGGTCAAACACTGCAACAGGCTTCCTAGAGAGGTGGTCAAGCCTGTCAGTGTTTAAGAGGCATTTGGACAATGCCCTCAATAACACGCTTTAGTTTTTGGTCAGCCCTGAATTGCTCCCTTGGTCCCTTCCAACTGAAATATTCTCTCCTCTCCTCTCCTCTCCTCTCCTCTCCTCTCCTCTCCTCTCCTCTCCTCTCCTCTCCTCTCCTCTCCTCTCCTCTCCTCTCCTCTCCTCTCCTCTCCTCTCCTCTCCTCTCCTCTCCTCTCCTCTCCTCTCCTCTCCTCTCCTCTCCTCTCCTCTCCTCTCCTCTCCTCTCCTCTCCTCTCCTCTCCTCTCCTCTCCTCTCCTCTCCTCTCCTCTCCTCTCTTCTTTCTCTCCAGTTCTGTTCTACCTGTTATACTCCAGAAAAGTGATAACTGTATCTCTAAATTATCTCAGAACTTCACAGGCAGTACATCATTAAGTAGAAAAAGCAGTATTTTACACATAAATGTGTATAAAATTTTTTTGCAGCAAAAGCTGTGCATACAGAACAGAAGCTAAGCAACTGTTCCTAAGCATACAATATTGGTTTTGGCCCTCATAAATAAAACCAAGTATTCAAGTGTTGTCTTTTTAATTCACTTTCCAAAACACATCACTGGTCTCTTTTAGATGTTTCTTAGATGACTGATAGTTTCTTCCTTAACATTTAATGTCATTTCATTTACTGTATTATAACAGACACTGATATACCGCCCTAATCATTCTTATCCTCATCAAATAACAATAGATTTTCTAGTTTGTTCTGTTTAACTTTAGGAGAATAAACCATGTAGCAGGGAATGCAGTTGGTTGTAAATAAAAGGTTTTTAAAAAAATAGATCTGATTTGCATTAGAGAGAGAGATGAACAGAAGATAGCTGGGCACTTGAGAAAGGAAAGCTGTTGACAAAAAGGCTTTTGAAACTGTCTCCTATAACATCCTCATAGACAAACTGATGGTATACGGCCTACATAAATGGACAGTGAAATAGATCGACAGCTGGCTGAACCAACAGGTTCAAAGAGTTGTGATCAGAAGCATGAAGTTCAGCTGGAGGCCAGTCACTAGTGGTATACTAAAGGGGTTGATACTGGGACCAATATTGTTTGACATTTTCATTATGGACCAAGATGATAGCACAGAGTTCATGCCCAGCAAATCTGCAGATGATGCAAAACTAGGAGGAGGGTTTGTTCATAGAATCATAGAATCATAGAACCATTAACGTTAAAAAAGACCTCTGAGATCATCGAGTCTGACCATTAACCTAACTGCCAGGTCCACCTCTAAACCATGTCCCTAAGCACCACATCCACATGGTTTTTGAACACTTCCAGGGACTGTGATCTCACCACTTCCCTGGGCAGCTTGTTCCAATGCCTAACCACTCTCTCTGTAAAGAAATTTTTCCTAATATCTAGTCTAAATCTCCCCTGGCAAAACTTGAGCCCATTTCCTTTCATCCTGTTGCTTGCTACCTGGGAGAAGAGACCAACGCCCACCTCGCTACAACCTCCTTTCAGGTAGTTGTAGAGAGCAATAAGGTCTCCCCTCAGCCTCCTCTTCTCCAAACCCCAGCTCCCTCAGCTGCTTCTCATGACTTGTTCTCTAGACCCTTCACCAGCTTCGTTGCCCTTCTCTGGACACGATCCAGCACCTCAATGTCTTTCTTGTAGTGAGGGGCCCAAAACTGAACACAGTACTCAAGGTGTGGCCTCACCAGGGCTGAGCAGAGGGGCTCTATCACCTCCCTTGTCCTGCTGGCCACACTATTCCTGATACAACCAAAGATGCCATTGGCCTTCTTCGCCACCTGAGCACACTGGTGGCTCATGTTCAGCCAGCTGTCAACTAATACCTCCAGGTCCTTTTCCACCAAGCAGCTCTCCAGCTGCTCTTCCACAAGCCTGTAGCGTTACATGGGGTTGTTGTGACCCAAGTGCAGGACCCGGCACTTAGCCTTGTTGAATCTCATACAGTCAGCCTTGGCCCATTGATCCAGCCTGTCCAGATCCCTCTGTAGAGCCTTCCTACGTTCAGGCAGATCAACACTTCCACCCAACTTGGTGTCATCTGCAAACTTACTGAGGGTGCACTCAATCCCCTCCTCCAGATCATCGATAAAGATATTTAACAGAACTGGCCCCAATACTGAGCCTTGGGAAACACCACTCATGACCAGCTGCCAACTGGATTTTACTCCATTCACCACCACTCTCTGGGCTCAGCCTTCCAGCCAGTTTTTAACCCCGCAGAGTGCACTTATCCAAGCCATGAAGCCTGTTGATACAACAGGTGGTTGTTCTGTTATTCACAGGAACCTCATGGAGTTCAGCAAAGAGAAATGCAAAGTCCTGCTCCTGGGAAGGAATAACACCATGCACCAGGACAGGCTGTGGGCTTAGTGGCTGGAAAGCATCTTGGCATAGATGAATCAGAGAGTCCTGGTGGACAATAAGTTGACCATAAGCCTGCAATACACCTTTGCCACAAAGACAACCAACAGCATCCTGAGCTGCATTAGAAAGAGCTTCACCAGCAAGTCAAGAAAGATTAGACTTGCCCTCTTCTCAGCA
Organism: Theristicus caerulescens; assembly: GCA_020745775.1. Lineage (NCBI taxonomy): Eukaryota > Metazoa > Chordata > Aves > Pelecaniformes > Threskiornithidae > Theristicus > Theristicus caerulescens. Next base: position 79,453,181 of record CM036559.1, on the reverse strand, counting down.
CTGGTGAGGCCACATCTGCAGTACTGTGCCCAGATCTGGGCTCGCCAGTGTGGGGTAGATACTGACTAACTAAAGCAGATCCAGCACTGGGCCACAAAGGTGATTGAGGGACAGGAGCATCTGCCATATGAGGAAATGGTGAGAAAGCTGGAATGATTTAGCTTGGACAAGAGAAGTTTTAGGGAGGAGACATATTACCAATATGGTTAAATAAATACCCGATGGCATGAGAAAAGAAGACAGACCTTGATTCTTCTCAGCGATATGCCACGACAGGACAAGAGCAATGAGCACGTATTGAAATACAGAAAATTCTACCTAAACATAAGAGAACATTTACTGTAAGGGTGATCAAACACTAGAACAGGTTGCCAAAAGAAGCTGTAGGTCTCCATCCTTGGAGACACTCAAAATTTGATTGGAAATGCCCCTAAGAAATCTGCTTCAGTTGGCCCTCCTCTGACCAGGGATGTTAAACTAGGTAGAGGTCCAGAAGTCCCTTCCAACCTCAACAACTGATTCTGTGAAAATCTATTTTCAATGAATCTGGCTTTCACCAATTTTCCAATTATCCATGTTAGAGTTTTATCAAGCATTTGTCAGCCTATGGACTGGTCATTGCACTACTTACCGTGGTTATTACTTAAAAAAAAACCAAAAACGACAAAACACAAAAATGTATTTGGTATTTACAAGTTGCCATCAGTTCCCTAAGATGTGCTTTTTTTTCTTTCTTCAAGCAAATAAGAGCATTCTCACAGACAAAGAAATAGTATCCATGACCATACAACTGCATTGGAATAAATGCAAATTTTTGCAAGCATTAGGAATTGTTTTCATTCTGTAACCATTTCAGGAAACAAATCTTTCTACATTCTGTCTTGGAAAAATTGCAGTCATAGCCTTTGAATATTTCCAGTGAAATTTTTTCTTTATTCAAATAAAGAGTTAGAAATGATTTTATTTTTCAATAATCAGCCAGTTCTATTACTGAGTTACTAAATGACTGATTTGTTTTCTTTTTGTAATCAGAACTGAATTTGAAAAATTTAGAGTTGAAATTTCACAACTGTTACTGATTTGAAATTGGCTTGATAGAACAGGTTGTTTTTATTTGCAACAGGTATCTGACCTAGCTTCAGTAAATAAATCACACAGAAAAAGTTCACAAGCAACATACCAAAAGAAAAGCATCACAGGAAATGGGACCTCTTGCAGAGTTGTTCTTGTTAAGTGGCAGCCAAATTAGCAATTACTGACAATTTAGCAGTTATTGAGCCCAGAATTTAAAGGTCACTACCCTTTATTTTAAAATCACTATCTTAAAAACAGGTTTTGTTACAAATTAGAGACATAAAAAGAAACAGAAACTTATAGCTCACTAAAGGGCAACCTATGACATCTCTTTTTATCAAATATGTGGTCAATTATCATTGGAGAGTTGGTTCCTACAACCGTCTGTGTTTATACGCAGTGGGGCTAACATTGGATTAGTCACCATGGCTACTAATAGTGTTGTTCTTTCAGGACAGATGAGGTCATCACATTGTGATCCTGGTGTCAGTAGGTGACCATGCTGATTTTATTTATTTTTCTCTGTGTAGTTCATGTTCCCAAGTGAAGTAGCATTACCACTGTGTATAATCCTACATCGTTCTATTGTTCCCAGCAGACATGCTTCTAGAAGAGTTTCTCCCCACCTGCAGAAGTGCTCTGTCTCTCAGTAGGCACAGCCCAGTGGGAGGTAGATGGTAGGGTAAATGCGGATGAGTAATGCTGTTGATGCTCACCTGTGGTGATAAAATGGAACCCCCAAACAAAACCCTTTTTGGTAGATACAGCCTGACTGTACTGAAACTAGATAAACAGAAAGTGTACAAACCCGGATAGAAGAATAATACAGTTTTTGATGTATATAGATCCTAAAATATCTTTTTAGAAATCACTTCTGCCTTTCAGCCACCACAGAATGAAGTGAAATACAGAAGTGGAGTAAAGTCTACCTTCTACCTGATACGGGTATTTTATTTTCAAAGACATAAACAGAAAACTTTAATAGCTGAAATTTCTGTCAATAATTGTTACAGATGCAGATCATCCAACTTGAGTTCTCCTCAGTGTCCAATTTCAGTGTTTCTTCAAAGTCCAAATGTTTTGTGTGTATGGCTCGCCAGTGTTAATGTGGAACTTCCCCTGAACTGGTTGGGTAAATTAATACATATGAGATGCAAAATGGTTTATGTCTGTTTGCTGTCATCTGAGGTAATTTGCAGGTTCATTTTAGCTTTTAGTTTCAGTATTTTCAAGTTAATATTTAAGTTAGTAATTCTTAAGTGTATAACTTCAGATACTAGCTATTTTCTGCTTTCTTGCTTAGACAATGTGTAAGAGAAAGATGCATATGTTTGCAACCTGTAGAAATAGTTGTCAAGTATTCACTCACTTTATTCAAGGATGCAAAATACAAATGAATATTTTTTAAAGTGATCCTAAAATTAAATGAAGGAACTTATATATTCCTTCATAAGCACATAATTTACATTATGATAGAATGCTAATTGGATAACTGATTCAATTCACAGTGTTGTTGAGCATCTGCTATTATTTGCCTTTGTTAATATTCTTTTCTTGTTCTACTTTGTGATACCTACTATAGAGACTTCTAAAGATACACTGCAAACAATTAAATTAATCTGATTACATTTAGTAATGCTTTATGATATATGCTGGATTGCGAGAATTTCTTCTTTGCTCTTTTGGGATAAAACAGAAGTTGGACCAAATGTTCGAGAATGCTAACTGCTTGCTTTGTCCCTCACAAGAAAGAAGGAGAAGATACAAGCAGCTTAATATAATTAAATCAATACAGAAACACAAATAACTATTCTGGCAGTAAAGGATAAGGGAAAGAAAAATGAACTGTTCCTCTGAGATTTCTGGGATAAGGCAGGCAGACACAGATTTTTTTCAAGTGTTGCCTCCTCACAGATATAACCAAGTCTTGAAGACTATTAAGCACCTTTTTTTCTCAGAGATGTGTTCCTTTTCTGTGCCCTTTTTATTGTTTTTTCTCATTCAATTATTCAGAAGCCACTTTAAACTACTAGTAACATATTTATTGAGCAATTTTTCTTTTTTCTTTCTTTTTTTTCCTGCTTTTTCCCCCTTCCTACTCTTCTTTTTACTTCTCCACCCCGTCCTTTTCAGTTATTCTATTTGTTGCTATGTTACTTAAAAATTGAAAATACTTTATAGATCCCTATAACTCCAAAACTAGCTAACACATTTTGTTCTATTTTTCTTTTTCTATGTGTTGTGTTTTAACCTTGGTAGGCATATAAGCCTTACACAGCCGCTCGCTCACTCCCCCCAAGGTGGGATGGGGGAGAATCAGAAGGGTAAAAGTGAGACAGCTTGTGGGTTGAGAAAAAGACAGTTTAATAGGTAAAGCAAAAGCTGCACACACAAGCAAAGCAAACAAGGAATTAATTCACTACTTCCTGTCGGCAGGCAGTGTTCAGCTGTCTCCAGGAAAGCAGGGCTCCATCATGCATAATTGTTCCTTGGGAAGAGAAACTCCCTAAGTCCAAACATCCCTCCTTCCTCTTTCTCCCCCCCCAGCTTTTATATACTGAGCATGTTGTCATATGGTATGGGATATCCCTTTGGTCAGTTGATGTTCAGCTGACCTGAATGTGTCCCCTCCCAACCTTTCGCCCACCTCCACTACTTGCTGATGGGGCAGTGTGAGGAGCAGAAAGGGCCTTGACTCTGCATAAGCATTGCTCAGCAATAGCTAAAGCATGGGTATGTTTTCATCACTGTTTTCACCACAAATCCAAATCACAGCCCCATACAAACTACTATGAAGAAAACTAACTCTATCCCAGCCTAAACAAGTACACTATGCAAAAGAATACAACAAAGAATACTGGAAAGTAAGAGACAAGTTAGGTGCATGGGAACTCTTCATGAAATATCAGAGATCCTGCCATAGCTGACTGCATCTGCATTCTTTGCAAGTTCTTTTAGCAATTTGGGTTAAAAAAAAAAAAAAGATGAACTTTGAAGGAGAAACTACAGTGTTTCCATTGATTTCCTTTTTCTTGCTCAAAGATACTGCAATTCCTGGAAAAGCTTTTCTTTTTTGTCTATTGATGCATGGCTCCATAATTCGGATGTGATCTATTCTTCAGCTTGCCTGTCTTGATTGCTTACTGACTATTCCATATGTGCTTTCAAAGGCATAAATGATTTCCCAGTATATATGTCCAAATTAATTCAATTTAACGTAAGTACAGTTCTTAATTTCACTGAGTTAATTGATATTTGGAAGAAAAATAAAGTGTATATAATTGTGCCAGTTCTCTTTGTAATGTATGTCTCAGTATTATGAATGATAAAGATTTTATGAATTCATAATTCTCCAAACAGTCAGTTCAAAATTTTTTTTTTTTAAATTTAACAGATTTTTACCCTATAGCCTGGATTCCAAATACAAAAGTTTATTCTCAGCTGCTGACAGTGTATGCTAAAGACACCAGCATATGTATGCTGGCCTTAGGAAGAATATACTTCCAGATCATGAATTCACACAAAGGAAAAAAGATTTAAATACCATATAGGTAATACTTTAATTGCAAACATTTTTTTAATACTAGGGTCCTTTTCTACAGCTGCTTCCAAAATCACCTTAAATTACAACTGTAGTGACTCAAACTGGTTTCCTAAAAAATCTTATACACAGCTATGCATTCCAAGTCATGTAACTGCAGCTGAGAACATTGTAGGCAATTTCTTTTTGATAGATTTTATGCCTTTCAACAATTTAATATCTGGAATTCATTTCTCATCCTATTAAGTGATAATCATTAGAGGCCAGACTGTATCATTAGGTTTTCAGGAAAGCTCCCCATTGTGCTTAGAAATTAATGGTCCCCCCTGTCCTTGATAGCTGAAAAGCACCAGTGTCTTCATGTTTTTCATGGTGGTATTATTATTATTATTGTTGTTATTATTATTACTACTACTACTACTATTACTATCACTATTATTACTGTTATTATTGAATGTTTTAATTTTGAAACATTCATGTCACTGACTGGAAACATGGATTCCCCCCCCAAAAAAAGAATTGTTTTGATTTATGAGAAATTTTAAGATCTGTCAAATACCCTACATTTGATAAACAACTCAGTGAATAATATTTAACAAAAGATTACATTTGTGTTTTTAGAAAATACTTAAACTCTATTTTTCTCTCTTGACAGGCATGATTGTGATTTTCCTGAATAGAGATCATTAACCAAGCCTTGTCTGAAAACTCAAAGAAGAAATATTGCAAATCTGACTTTTTTTTTCAATTAATAAACAATACTTCTATTTTGTCCTTTATTTTGTTTCTACTTTTTCTTCTATGCAATGTTATATTTTATTACTTTTATGTAAGTGTAATTAAGATAAATCATATGATTTTTAAAACATAATAAATTTTGCAGGGTACCAAATTACAAAATTTAAAGAGGATTTTTTTCAACTTTTTTAGTTCTTTTTGTGAATGGTAGATACCAAAGAAGCCTAATATCACCTCTGACCACACAGAAACACTCAAACTGTGCAGTATTGTATTGAGCATAGAACTTTTAGCAGACTGCAAAATATGTTTAAGGTTATTCCATTTAATAAGTGCATAAGCAAACATATATTTATCACAAAGAGAAGATTTTAGCTGGAGGTAGGAGTAGCAAACTGGACATGTTTTTTAAATTATGTTTGGATCTGATATTATTTCCACATTTAAATGACTACATTAGAGGATTCAGTGTGATGTGTAGACATTTTATGTAATAATAACTATACCTCACTTTCAGATGTTTCCTGAATACCTTCACCATTTTCATATGCATTTATCCTATTATTTTACAGCGGCAGAAATCAATCCACAGGCAGCACTGCAAAAGCTTCATATGAGAAGTCCTTGTCCTTTGAACTTCTTTGTGAAGAAACAGACCTTGAAATTGTCCATAACGCTCTTCATTGCAGATTTTGTTTGTTTGCCAATGGTTTGGGTTTTCCTTTGAGTTTTGGTGTTACATATTATTAGATATCAGAAGGAGTTGTATGGTTTTAAAGACAGATTTTCTTTTATCCTAGCATAGCTTTCCATGATCTGAAAACAGAAAGAAAACTTAAAATGTGTTTAACATGAGACAAAGAGGTACAAAAGAGTGCAAAAATAAAATTCAAATTTATAACATTGGGTAAAAAAAGAGACCTTTAAAAATTTTCCTTTTAATTCAGGAAGTTTTGCTTTAGGTTCCAGCTGATACTGCTTATATTAGAAATCTGGAAGTCAAGAAGGAATGTATTTAGTGTACATGTAAAGACAGAAAGAGTTTTTTTAAGTATATAAACAGCAAATTTTAAGCTATGTGCTTTAAACATGTATAAATACTTATAAACTAAGTTGTTACTGAGCACCAAGTTTATAACTGCACAGCCTGTAGGGCTCACTGGAGACAGGAAGCATGACTTGAGGACCTGCAGAGTGAGGAAGAATGTGTTTGGAAAAATGTCTAAGATGAATTTTGGGAAGCATACAGAGGAGATCAAGGACATAACTGTGAAAAGGACTGATGATTACATAGAAGGCAGATGCCCTATCAGGCTTCTTGACTTTTGCCATTAAGACAGAAAAAGGGAAAGAGGACACTGGGGAAAGTGTAGTGTCATACTGTTCTGACGGCTTTCAGAAGATAGAAGGGAATGTACTTGGAATTCAGGAGGGCAATACAAAGTTGGGTACTGTCCTGCTTTCACCTGGGGTAGAGTCAATTTTCTTCTTAGTAGCTGGTATAGTGCTGTGTTTTGGGTTTAGGAAGAGAATAATGTTGATACACTGATGTTTTGGTTCGTGCTAAGTAGTGCTAAGCTGTTGCTAAATAGTGCTTACACTATTCAAGGACTTTTCAACTTCCCATGCTCTGCCGGGTGCACGGGGGCTGGGAGGGAGCACAGCCAGGACAGCTGACCCAGACTGGCCAAAAGGCTATTCCATACCATATGACATCATGCTCAGCATATAAAGCTGGGGGAAGAAGAAGGAAGGGGGGGACATTCTGTGTGATGGCGTTTGTCTTCCCAAGTAACTGTTACGCATGATGGAGCCCTGCTTTTCTGGGGATGGCTGAACATCTGCCTGCCGACAGGAAGTAGTGAATGAATTCCTTGCTTTGCTTTGTTTGCGTGCGCAGCTTTTGCTTTTCCTATTAAACTCTTCTATTTTATTTAACTTCAATTATTAAACTGTTCTTATCTCAACCCATGAGTTTTCTCCCTTTTACCCTTCCAATTCTCTCCCCCATCCCACCAAGGGGGGAGCGAGCGAGCGGCTGCGTGGTGCTTAGTTGCTAGCTGGGGTTAAACCACCACAGGTACAAATGAGTAAAAACTGGAAATGGGAGTATAGTCCAAGATTGGATGGAAAATATCTAAAGCGAAGGTATTTCAAGAGCAATAGAAATGGTAGCAGAGGTGGAAATCAAAATCTGGTCCTTGAGCAGTCATAAGAAAATGCAGAATGTCTTAATACAACATAAATCAAGAAGATAAAGGCACAAACAAATTATTAAACATGACTTCAGCGATCATTCCCAATCATTCTGCTTCAAGCTTAAAACAAACACGGACAATACTTTTGACAACTAAATGCACAGCTGTTACAAAAGCATGACAAAAAAGTTTGGAGATGTGTAAAAGTAAACAAAACAAATCTTAGTGTATGAATGGACATTAAATGTATTAAGGTTTAATGTAAATATATTTGATGGTGAAAGCTGTACCTTTTTAGACTGTTTGCTTCTATAAAAGTGCATTTTACCTTAAGGCTGATAAGTGCTTAGCAAAACAGAAGAAAGAAAAACCACAAAAACCCCCAAGCAACATAGGCTAAAATGATATCCTCTTAAAAAATTCTGTGAACATTTTTTTAATAGAGTAGCATTTATGAAATCTGTTAAAAGATACACTACTAGGCAAAATTCCAACGACTGACTTTAACATGACAAGATACTGCAGTGTGATAGCATTCTACTTTCATCAGTCTCTGGTGTCTTAAATAATGCATTTTGGTAGTGCCATATTAGTCAGTCTCACAAACACTTTTAGTGACCAGTGTTTGAGACTATGTCAGAAGCTTTCCCTAGAAGTTACAGGCACTAGATGTTGTCCAGTCCGGTTCTCTGAAGGTTTTGTACATGTTTTCTGTATCCTGGATTCATTATTATATTTTTAGACTAGTATTTTTAATCATTGTTTTCCAGCAAGCTTATACATGACAAAACTGTGTTTGCAATGCAAAACATGTCTCAGTTTTCAAATAAAACACTCAAATTATTCAGAAGTTTGAACTGTAAATTTTATATATATATATAAAAGAAAAAATCCTTATAATAGACAACTTACTGCAAATTTTATGAAAAAAATCACCAAAAAAGAAAGGCTTGCTGTATTAAGTACTGAAAACCTATGCCAGTTAATTTACTGGAACAACACTTCAAACCAAACCCTACATATTTTAGCATACTTCACTTGTGTCTAAATGTGTCTGCCTTTGGGTACACTTCTTGGACTGATCCACTGATTGCTCAAATTGGGGATTTGTTGGGTAGTATCCTAATTTCTAAAGAACTTGCATGTTGTATTTTTCCTCTATAGAAAACAAGTAACAAGAGAAAATGGGAGGGAACTGGTATCTGACTGATCTATTCCTGACATGAAGCTAGGATACAACTCAGAGGTATACACAGGTCGAAGATCTGGTCTCATATAGAATGAGAATTTTTGCTTATCTTAACAAAGCAATTTCATATGTATTTTATGACCTTGTCCTGACACTACTTTTGGTACCTTGATGAACAGTAATGATGGGTATGGTCTCTCAGCTTGGTTCCAGTGAAAAAGAACATGTGATGTGCAAGTACATATCCTAAGTGTGTGTGTGAATGTGTGCGTGTGTGAATATGTATGTGTGTGTGTGTGCACATGCATCTTTCTGTCTTGCTATCTGTCTGCATGGGTATGTGTGCATGTGTGAACATAAGTAAATAAATTTGTATAAAAGTGCATAGGAGGGTCAGATACAGGTAACATCCAGAAAATTCTCCCCCCAAAATCTAAATTCTTATACCAATATCCTGCATCTACAAAGATATTCCAATTACAGTAAATAAAATCTGGAAAAAATTTGTGTCTAACTGTCATAGTGTCTCCCCTTCTCAAAAAAAAAAAATGGAGATGTCTATGAGTGTAAAGAAATGGTTAACAATACATAATTTCTTCAAGGATAAAAACCTTGTCTCACACCACTGAATAGGACACCATAAAAACATGACCTCTGGGCAGAAAAAAGCAAAGGTTGGTTTTCATAAATATCCAGTTTAGAGTACTATCTGCTTTATAGAAGCTCTGACTTTACTTGCAAGTAAAAAAACTAGTCCATGATAGTTTTCCGAGGAGTAAGATATCCAGTTCACTCCTGTTAAAGTTACTTTTTAGTGGAATATCTAATTCCCAGTGACCACATCACTTGACAACAAACCTGTCAAAACAACTGCTGTTGACTTTTTTAGTATATTAAATGGGCTTAGAGAATTTTGCAGAAATAGAGGCTTTTGTGACTGTTTTTTTACGTGAAAGTCTGTGACTTTTTTGGATGAAAAGGACAAAATATTTACTCTTCTTAGTTTTGTGACCAATATTTTGTATTCTCCTTCCATTTTTCTTATACATATTTTTATGTTGTCTTCCCTCACAAGTACCTAGAGCACAAGTCTTATGAGGAGCGGCTGAAGGAACTGGGGTTGTTTAGTCTGGAGAAGAGGAGGCTGAGGGGAGACCTTATTGCTCTCTACAACTACCTGAAAGGAAGTTGTAGTGAGGTGGGGGTCGGTCTCTTCTCCCAAGTAACAAGCAACAGGACGAGAGGAAATGGCCTCAAGTTGCACCAAGGGAAGTTTAGGTTGGATATTAGGAAAAATTTCTTCACTGAAAGGCTTGTCTAGCATTGGAACAGGCTGCCCAGGGAAGTGGTTGATTCATCATCCCTGAGGTATTTAAAAGACGTGTAAATGTTTGGACTTGATGATCTTAAAGGTCTTTTCCAACCTAAACGATTCTATGATTCTATCAGGAACTAATAAGGAACGCTGTCCTCATTTACTACACTATCAATGCAATTTTCTGTCATATGCTGCCAAAGGCGTCCTTTGATTGCTATCTGAACCAGATTTTATCGGTATCTTCCGGGCATTTAGACCGTGTCTACACTTATTTATTAATACACATCACAGTCCCCCACATGGCTCTGAGCTGTGATCATACTGCTGAACAGCTGCTTGGAGCATGCCCTTATCACTATCTCAGCTGTTTCTCTGAATTTCATTTCACCTCATTTTAGATTTAGACAGTACAAAAATCTACCACTAGAACTAGTTTTGTAGATGTGAAATTCTTCTGCCAAGCCATGACTGGTATCTACAAAGGACAGGTTGAGTTTCTAGGGTCAGTAATAAATATTGGCTCAAGACACCACTTGGAAATCTGGGAAAATAAACTGCCTTGATACTCAATATTTTGTAACTCTCAATTTGCAGGCAAAGAACAAAAAAAATGTACTTTATTGAGGGAAAGAAGAAATTGACAGTAAGAAAGAAAATAAATAGAATAATGTGTGATAGCCACATAAGTAATTTCCAATATAAAATAATGATCAGATGACGATTAAATTCTTGCTAAGCCATTTGCTAGGACAGTTCCTTAACTTTTACTTTTTTCAGTAAAGCTATTGGAGTTACCAAATTACAGAGCTCTGTCACCTGCCTTGTTGCATAGTAATGTCTCCTGCAGTCTGATACTGAAAAGTAGTGTTAAACTGCTTGCTATGCAACCCAAAGGGTTGCACTTGGGTTCTAGTATTCTGTTATTTAAGTTGAAGCAAGTAAACATAGTCTTCATAATTACATATTGTATTTGCTGCACAATGTCTTTTAAAACAGATTTTTTCAGTCTTAACACTGTTGCACTCTGAAACTTCAGATTTTCTCCTTGTAAACAAATTTAGACATATCTAGTCTGCCCTGAATTTTCGAATAAAATGTTTTCAACATAACTACACTGATTCTTATGAAAAAGCCATTTGAATAACTTTTTTTCTTTTTTCCCTACTGTTTCACAACACGGTGCTGTTCCCCTTCTGGCTCTCCAATATTCTTGAACTCTAAAACTCCTTTTTTATATCTCAGCCACTAGGCTTACACAGGGGAAAAGTAGGAATTCCTAGCCCAGAGTTTTTCTGTTTTAGCTATTTATCATAGAACAAGGTGAATTGTACAACAGAAATGCTTATTACTCTCCACAAATTGTAAAAGGAATCTGTCTGATGAGATCAAATGCTGATGCCAAGAAGCTGGTCATCTAAAACTAGATAATATGAACTGAATACAAATGACAATGAGATATCTTTCTTTTTTTTCTTTCTTGACTAAAACATGTAAAGGAAAAATATTCCAGGATTATCAGATACACATGTAGGAAATGTAGCAGGAAAGAAAATGCACTGAATTAGAAGTTAAAGTCCTATTATCCTGAGATCTGAGTCGAGTACTATCATGTTTTTACACTTTTTATTGCCTTATACCCTGTCATTCCTTTCCATTTAGACATAAGGTCTTCTGCATCTTGAGTGCACCCTCAGTAAGTTTGCAGATGACACAAAGTTGGGTGGGAGTGTCGATCTGCCTGAACGTAGGAAGGCTCTACAGAGGGATCTGGACAGGCTGGATCGATGGGCCGGGGCCAACTGTATGAGGTTCAACAAGGCCAAGTGCCGGGTCCTGCACTTGGGTCACAACAACCCCAGGCAACACTACAGGCTTGGGGAGGAGTGGCTGGAAAGCAGCCTGGCTGAAAAGGACCTGGGGGTGTTGGTTGACAGCCACCTAAATATGAGCCAGCAGTGTGCTCAGGTGGCCAAGAGGGCCAATGGCATCCTGGCTTGTATCAGGAATAGCGTAGCCAGCAGGACCAGGGAGGTGATAGTGCCCCTGTATTCAGCACTGGTGAGGCCACACCTCGAATACTGTGTTCAGTTTTGGGCCCCTCACTTCAAGAAGGACATTGAGGTGCTGGATCGTGTCCAGAGAAGGGCAACGAGGTTGGTGAAGGGTCTAGAGAATAAGTCTTAGGAGGAGCAGCTGAGGAAGCTGGGGTTGTTTAGTCTGGAGAAGAGGAGGCTGAGGAGAGACCTTATTGCCCTCTACAACTACCTGAAAGGAGGTTGTAGTGAGGTGGGGGTTGGTCTCTTCACCCCAGTAACAAGTGATAGAACGAGAGGAAATGGCCTCAAGCTGTGCCAGAGTAAGTTTAGGTTAGATATTAGGAAAAACTTCTTCACTGAAAGAGTGGTCAGGCACTGGAACAGGCTGCCCAGGGAAGTGGTTGAGTCCCCATCCCTGGAGGTATTTAAAAGACGGGTAGATGGTGCTTGAGGACATGGTTTAGTGGCAGACTTGGTGGTGCTAGGTTAACAGTTGGACTTGATGATCTTAAGGGTCTTTTCCAACCTTAACAATTCTATGATTCTATGATTCTATGCATCTATGATTCTATGCATCTTATTGTGTACTGTGCAGAGTGGAAATTTGCAGATCTCTATCTACTACAGCAATAAGACATTACAAAAACCTCAAAATTATACTACCAATGAAAGTAGTGAGGGGTTCTTTCATTTTTCTGCCAGCAACTATAAAATATTTGGCTTACAATACCAATTTTTAAAAAGATAATAAAAAGGCAAGTATCATGACATCACTATGAATTGCATATAATTACACTTTTAAAGCAAAGGAATATAGGGTTTGGGGGATATTGTAAGTGGAAACAGATCTCCCTCTTTCTTCTGTCACTTATACTTTGCTTCTTATTAAGTCCAATCTCCCTAATAATGCAAGAACTTGGTAGATGTCTCTGCCACAGGAGAGACTTACACAAACGCTGATCTGGAAGCACTGGGATTTTCTTTTCCATCCTTGCACCCAGACAAGTTCCTCACTCCCATAAATCTTGTAACTCTTCTCAGTCACATTTGGGTGACTAGGGAGTAAAATTGCCAGCTAGAAAAGGGAACACTAAAAGCAAGGGATATTACCTCTATTTTCAGTTCCTTGTCTTCCCCACCACAGAGTGGTTATACCTGGCAAATAGCACTACCTGGGGTGTATCTAAGCAGGGCCAAGGCAGGAAAAATTTCAAGAGAATTTTTCTCTTTTATTCAAACAATTCAAATATGTATGTCTCACATAGTGAAGGAGTAATAATTCATTTACATAATAATGAAGGCCTTGTTCAGAACAAAATGAAGTATTTAATTAAAAAAGCCTGGAATATGCCATCCATTTTCCCTAATCTCTTACAGAAATCAATGACTTTTGAGAGGTAAATTGTTAACTCTCATAAGACTAGAGTTTTAGCATGTTTTATGCAAATACTATTGAATTTACTACAAATACAAATATCTGCATATTTTTATATATAAAAAATAATGTAAAAAAAAATAAGATGGTGTGTGGTTGTCCATTTGACAGCACTTGAGGTGATGCCAAACAGTTTTCAACCCTTAATTTTTAACATGAAATGACATTGGATTGCATATTTGAGATTTTTTCCTGACTCATCTTCTGTTTTTGGGGTTCATTTGAAATCAGTGGATTTTTTGAATCAGTGAAAACAGACGTGGAACTGGGGAATATCACGATATGAGGCACAGGAATCTTTCTGGAAAGTATTTTTATGCGGTTACCTGTAAATCTATTTATTTTGTAAACACAGAGAGATTACAGTTCCCTGCTCTAACGCCTAGAAATTTAGTCTGCTTTTTCCTCTCATATTCATTTTTAGTCCTACATAATGTTAATTCTCAGGGTCAATCTCTTAACTTTGTCAAAATCAGTAGGACTTTTTTCTTCCCTTACATTTTGCTTTTTTTCTTCTAGTCAAAAACAGGAAAGCAGAAGTACAATAAATCTTTAGGCTATTACTATCAGAACAAAATACACATCACTTACAGCAGCTGATTGTTTAAAAAATAGATCCACATGCTATTTGATTTTCTGTTCACTAGAATGACTTTCTTTTTCTCTTCTTAACAAAAATTCTCTTTTGATCTTATGCAGAAAGGCAGTAAGAGTCTTTTTTAGGAACACTTGAAACCCTCAATAGATGCTGATTTTTCCACAACATCTGCCATGTTCCTATTTTTCCATGCTGAACAGACATTTTTTAAAAGTAAATGCAGAGCAAAACAGATTTTGCTAAACCTTAATTAGCATTTTTATAAACTGCTTCACCCATAGAATTTGACAACTCTTTACGGCATGGCTGGTTTAGTCCAACAGTGGAAGTTATATTATCATCTTATTTGTCTACTGGGTAGAGATTGTAGCACTGATTTAAACTTTCATATGCTTTAAAGTAAAATTATAAACCAAAACAAACCTGTTATTATTGCTAATCTGCTCTTTGAATTGTATTGGTACTCATATAACTTTTTGTAATACCAAGACAGTGAAAACCTTATACTATCATACACTTGTTACAAGAGATACTCAGTAGTGAATACATTGTGCAGTACATCATGGAGGCTTTGTAACTCAAGGGGAAGGTTTACCATGAGGTACACTGAAATAGGTAACTAATGTTCCTATCAAAAAAACTTGTCATAAAAATATTCCATATAAATTATTTAGACAGAAAATCATATTTACAGTAAAACTTTCTTTTCCTTCAAAAAATGACACTTTTCTAAGAATAATTTCTGTGTTAATAACAAAAGCCCCCGAAATCTTCACAAATACAGCACTCAGATCAACATTTTTTTTACCAATTGAAGCTGCCACAATAATTTGAAATATGTTTCTTGATATTAATTTTTTTCTCACTGTCACATGTTCCCACATTCCTCTAAAAGTTATGATGATGACCAAGCTTCACCTATCATGGTATGAGAAAGGCAAATATTAGGTCTTGCTTTTCATCACCACCAAAAAAAGCTCATGGGTGTACCTCTGGTCAGACAATATAATGAAGAGGACTGCTTTTTAATGGGAAATATGAAGTACAAAAGAGCTGAACAGTGCTCAAATGAGCTGCCATTGAAGCATCTCTTAAAATACATAAGTATTTTGTCAATATCTTTGTTGTGAAGGGGGGTGGGGGGAAATTCCGAGGCACTCATGCTGAGATAATACTGCCATATTGGTACTTTATGCAGACTATGTCATTTTTACTTGGTTACTTTGAGGATCAGAAGAATATTTCAATTTCCTTTATGAATCATCCATTTAAATATCTTTGTGATATATTTTAATTGTTCTAGAGAGTAATGATGATATGCTGAATTAAATAAAGAAACCAAAGATTTTTTTCTTAATTTCATTTGGGAAAATATTTTTTTTTACCAGACATTATGAGAGTAACTCAAACCCAGTGAAAAAAAAATTATGATATGAAAGATTCAGTGACTTTCAATATTTCAGTTTTATTTCCTGTTAATCTCTGATTAATTGCTGAAAGAGGGTAAAGTTTTATTTCTACTATTATGATGATGTTAGCCATTTTAACTGGCACAGATAAAATAAAACAAAGATAAGGAAAAGAGAAATCTGTATATTCAGTTGATGAATTCTCATCAAATTGCATTGTTCCTGACAGTGAATGAATATTAAGCATATTCTAGCAGTTCTATTACATTTTTTTATTTATTTAGCATGTTTTATATGCTATAACACAACTTTTATAATGATAATGAAAAGTTATATTTAGTATTTGTTCAGCTTCCATAATTTCTTCTTTCATTGATATTTACTTCTATAAAAATGTCTTAAACATGAGCCTTTTTCATTTTTTTTTTTCCTGGCAGTCTTTTTATATTGATATTATATTCTTAAAAGGAGTGTGGGGAGATCCCAGTTCTGAATCTTTTGAAAGAGGTAACATTTTTAAGGTTTCTTCATCTCTGCGTCTCTAAAAGAAATTCTCTCCAAGCTAATCCTATTTCTATGCTACAGAATAATTGCAATAATTTTCTTCCATCAGTTCCACTTTAGCTGAAAGTTGCCTTTTATCTCTAAATTATTACTGTTCCTCCCAGTTAATTTATTTTTCCTTCTAGAATTTTTCTCAGTACACACTATGTGACTGCTAGCTAGATGATTTGTTATCCAGTTCTTAAGTGCCCATGGATCCTTATCTCCTCCTAAGTTCCTACAGATCACCTCTGCTTTATTATACTTATTGACATTTTCAAGACAGCTAAGGGATGTGCTTCTGTCAGCATGTCTGTAACATCCAACACAGACAATGTAACGGCTGTGGGTTGCCTGACTAGAAGACTTTTTTCACAGTTCATTGTTGGTGGTGGTTGTTTTTTTTTTTTGTTTTGGTTGTCAGTTTTGTGTTTTGTTTTGTTTTGTTTTTCCCACAAATACCTTCAGCTGATCTCACGTGGAGGCTCTGGAAAAAGACTGTTCCTCTTCCTGTCTCGCTGGAACCACTGGAAAGTCACTGCAGCAAGAATTAGAGTTCTGGAGAGTCCCAGGGTTCCCTACACTGGGAAATGCTTTATTCAGCTGAAGGTTGTTCTGAAATGTCTTTTTAATTGATCTTGCTCTTTCTTGCAGATCAGTTAGCATACTTCACAGACACTCATCTATAGTGGTAGGACACTGAAAAAGCAGTACTTTCATAATATTCATTCCCCTCCAAGAGTAATACATGCTTATTTTTCTACTATACCAATCTATTCTAAAACCTGTTGTATGACTAGTATTAAACTGATGTAAGTCTCAACTTAGAAAAGGATTGAACCTGTATTTATTTATTTAAGTCTCTGTTTACTGTTTCTGAAAACATCTGGAACTGTTATAAGCCACAGATTCCTTCAAACTAAATAAAAAATTAGGAAGGAAATTAGGAGCTTTATCGGTAAGATAAACATTAAACTATCATGACACACTGGATCCAACATGTATTTTTTCTTAAATAATTAAATTCTAAGGAATAAGAGGGTGAAATAATGAAATATCATATATTTGAAATGAACTTTATTGCAAATGGAAAAAACTAGAAATGATGCAAACATCCTTTAAGTCAGAAATGCCTTTCTTTTGTATTCCAATGCACGTTAGCATGTATATTTTGTTTCCCAGTTGGACACTCTGACTGAATGAGCTGAATCACTTCAGTATCACAAAATGGTCACAACTCAACAAAATGTATTTTAACAAAAGCAACTTCAAAGCATCTTATCTGGAAAGAAGAGTGCAAATTGAAAACATGCATTAGAAAGGAGTGAATCTTAGCAAAATAATAAAAAATGAGCCCTGTGGAAAGAAATTCTGACTATAAAGAAGTAAAATCAGATACATTCTTATGAATTTTTTGCAAGTTATTGACAAGGCAACCATCAAAATAATGCATGTGTGTCTGGGTATCCCCAGCTAGGGGACAAATGGTCAAGAAACGAAAGTGCCACTTACTCAGGAAATAGAAAACAAAGCTACCAGTAAAAAAAGTGAAGCTTGACATTGTCACTGTAATATCACAAAAATGTGTGACATTAGGATGCTTATTTCTCAGTATGGCTGACAAAGCATATGTGAGTTGAAGATAGTTAGGGAAATTCAACTATGAAATAAAATACCCTTTTCTTTTTGTGACTCTCATTAAAAACTGTATCAGCTGACCAGAGAGCTCAAAGAATATTCTGAGTATTTAAAAACAAGATGAACTGTGCTCCTATAGACAAGTAAACTCATTTATACTCAAATCTTGTCACCATGGTGATGGTGGTCATGGTGGTCTTCAAATTAGGAATCCATAAATCACCTTAGTCATGTAATTACTTCTGGGACAAAAGGAAAATAGTATTTTCTTAAATTTCCTCTCTATCATCATAACTAACACAAATATGTGAAGACAACGACAGTTGTAAAAGATGGTCTTCAGACAGCTGATTGAAGGAATCATCTCAGATCTTTTTGCTTCTTTTCCACAAGTAACTACATGTATTCTATATTTTGCCTCTTCCTCGTTTCCAAATCCACCTGTCCTTTCTTTCAGCAGTATCAGGGGTTTGCCACAACTATATCTAACACACTAGATATGCCAGGCAAACATTCTAAGATAATATGTTAAATGCTGTTTCTGAAATATATGGTTGGTATGCTTTGCTAACATGTTCAAGGTTGAAGTTATCATAGAATGATGGCCTTTTTCACCTAAGACAGATTGGTAGAGGCCTTTCATTTCATGAGTTTTCTTTTTTTCTTTTCTTTGCAAACATCACCATGTCTGTCTTTTGGAAAATAATGAAGCCACTAATTACATAATAAGTAACAATAAAACACTAAATAATTACATGCCTTTATGAAGACTCAAATATCAGTATCAATCTATTCTATTTGATACATGTAAATTGATCTGCTTTCATAAATAGGCAATTAATAGCAAAATCTACCATTTAATAGCATTATTCACTTAGATTGGGACAAATCATCCCTATAGCTCTTCAGATGCTAACATCTAAAATGTACAGGTCTACCATGAAAGGAGAGGAGTCCCATCCTGAAAAATTAAAACATGTTAATCCAATCACATTATTTAGATATAACACAAGGATATCCAGATTAAATGTAATCATAGAATCACATCTTTATAGAACAGTTTAGCTTGAGTGGAACCTTTGGAGGTCATGTTGTTCAACCTTCTGCTTAAAGTGGGGCTAACACCAGGGTAAATGGCTTAGAGCCATCTCCTGGGAAACTTCAAAGATCTCTAAAGATGGAGACTACACATTGTCTCAGATCACATCAGAGCAGCCCATGCAATTTTTTATTACTTTCGCTCTGAAGAATTTTTGTTATGTCTAACTGGAACCTTCCTTGCTGCAAATTGTAACTGCTGCTATTTCCCATTCACTGTGCACTTCCAAGAAGAGTCCAGTTTTGTCTTCTAAGAAGAACGGTCAGTCTAATACCTTCCCATTAAAAGAAGACAGCCATTAATACTTCTCTTTAGACTTCTCTTCACCAGGCTGAGAAAACAAACTCTCCCAGCCTCTCTTTATGTGATGTGCTCCAGTCCCTGACCATCTTAGTGTCCTTCTGCTGCATTCACTCTAGTTTGCCTACGTGGTTTTTTGTACTGAGGACCCCAAAACTAGACACAGCACTCCAGATGACATCTCACAAATATCAAACAGAGAAGCATAATCACTTTCCTAAACCTGCTAGCTCTGGCCTTACAAATGCAGTTGAATATTTGACTGGTCTTTGCCATCACAAGGGCTCCCTGCTGACTCACATTCGCCATGTTATTCATATTGACCCCTTGTTTCTTTTCTGTAAAGATGCTTTCTAGCCAATTAGCAGCTTCCAACTTAAATTTTCACATGGGATAATCCTACACCAAGGGTAAGGCTTTTTATCTTTCGCTCTCTACAACTACCTGAAAGAAGGTTGTAGCGAGGCAATGGTTGGTCTCTTCTCCCTGGTAACGAGCGATAGGACAAGAGAAAATGGCCTCAAGTTGTGCCAGGGGAGGTTTAGATTGGGTATTGGAAAAATTTCTTCACTGAAATGGTTGTCAGGCACTGGAACACACTGCCCAGGGAAGTGGTTGAGTCACCATCCCTGAGGTATTTAAAAGATGGGTAGATGTGGTGCTTAGGGACATGGTTTAGTGGTGGACTTAGCCATGCTAGGTTAACAGTTGGACTGGATGATCTTGAAGGTCTTTTCCAACCTAAACGATTCTATGATTCTATGATTCTATGATTCTATCTGACTTTGCTGAACTTCTCAGCAGCCCATTTCTGTAGCCTGTTAGAGCCCCCTAAATGACAGCCCTGCCCTCAGGCATACTGACTACTTGCTGACTTGAACAGAGCTAATGTTAGGTCAGATTACCCAGAGCCTTCTGACAGAAATTAGAATATGTCACACACATTAAGGAAGACTTTTTGTTTGTTTTGTTTTATCTTTTAATAAGCTTAATGTTTGAAAATACAGCTTGCAGGTCAGATAAGCCTTTGGAGGGCTCATCTCAAATCTTGCCTTAGTGCACACTTCTTCCAGATTAATTTTTATCTGAATAATTCTACTGTTTTATTATGTATTTGCTAACTGGGACCAAAACATCTTTCAAAAGTTATCCTCTGGGGGAAGATGAGGGAAGCCTGAGAATGAAATGCCTCCCTTGACTAGCTTCCAGAATTATAGATTCTTCATAAAAACACTTCCATCTGTTAGGATATGTTATCCAACAAAAGCTCCTTATAAACAGTATGGTATGTAACTCATTTTATTGCAGGGGGAAGGACTGAAGAAGGTGAAGATCTGGGCATTCAAGTAGTTCTTACCTATCTTGTAACTGGGAATTCAACTTGTTCTGTTTGTGAATAAAACTGCCTAGAATGTCCAGGAAGAAAACCGTAAGCACTTTGAAGCTGCTGATTTGATTTCCCTTTGATTCAGGTCACACTGTTACAAGAGTCTTCAGGTATTTTTTCCTCTCATTATTCATGTTTCATGTTGTTTAACTGTCTTAGTTGCATTTAGGTAAAAAACGTGGATCAAAGATGAAACAAAATATAAACATTTGTTAAGTATGAGCCACATGTTAATACAACTAAAAGTGATTTATTCACAGTATTAGACTTATTCCTTCCTCCACTTTCACCAGTTTCTTTATTTCATCTTTTGTTCCATGTCAGTATCTCTTTTGCTCCCATTTCTATATATGTTACTTTCTTTTCTTCTGTATTTTTCTTGTCCCAAAGTGTAATTGTTATATTTGTTACATGAATTTCTCTCATACATAGAACTCATAATCATAGCTTGTTTTTTCTCCCTCAGTCTGTTTAATGTTTGTAAACATATATACACCTGATTTGGAACATTTTATAAGTGTGGTGTCTTAACCCCAGACAGCAACTAAGCACCATGCAGCCGCTCGCTCACTCACCCCTGGTGGGATGGCGGAAAGAATTGGAAGAGTAAAAGTGAGAAAACTCATGGGCTGAGATAAAGACAGTTTAATAGGTAAAGCAAAAGCCACGCGCACAAGCAAAGCAAAGCAAAGCAAGGAATTCATTCATTACTTCCTGTCGGCAGGCAGATGTTCAGCCATCTCCAGGAAAGCAGGGCTCTATCAAGCATAATGGTTATTTGGGATGACAAACGCCATCACTCCAAACATGTTCTCCTTCCTTCTTCTTCCCCCAGCTTTATATCCTGAGCATGTTGTCATATGGTATGGAATATCCCTTTGGTCAGTTGGGGTCAGCTGTCCTGGCTCTGCCCCCTCCCAGCTTCTTGTGCACCCCCAGCCTACTCACTGGTGGGGTGGTGTGAGAAGCAAAAAAGACCTTGACTCTGTGTAAGTGCTGCTCAGCAGTAACCAAAACATCCCTGTATTATCAACACTGTTTTCAGCACAAATCCAAAACATAGCCTCATATGAGAAACTACTACCACTATAAAGAAAATTAACTCTACCCAGCCAAAACCAGCACAAGAAGTTAGTAGCAATCATTCATTGTCAAGTTAACAGAAAAATGTAGTTACTCTGAGTTTCCATGAGCTCGTTCATTAAACAGTGATGATGCTGACAGAATTCTGAACTTGCATTATGAATTCCAGGGACTCTGTTTCTTAACTGTCTTTTTAGTTCTTCTTGCAGTTCTGCATGACATGCAGTGCAAGTCTCTTAAGGTTATTTGTTGCCAACATAATAGTGATAATACAGGGAGATAACAGAAAAGATTTTGCATATTTTAGAAATATAGAAGTCCAATTGCAATTCTGATAGAGGTGGATAACAGGGCTGTGCCTGTGTGTACATCCACTGCTCTTAGTCAGTAATTCCTGGGGTGGTCCAGGACCTCACCACCCAGTTATCTGCAAATATGAGTTAATGGATTGGCTTGAGAAAATGGATGAACTTGGAACTAGGTGACTGACTGGACCTTCCTATTGAGTATTTTACTCATTGTTACAGCAGCCCTCCAGAGAATAACATTGGACAGCTGTAGAATTACCCTTACAATTAGAATTGTATGCCTAAATGTCTTGATTAACATCCTAAAGGGAGTGTCCCAAATAGTTATCATTTTATGTTCTATCTCAATCAGTAAAGAAGGGCTTCAGCTCTCAAAGGTCTAACTGATTCCCAGCTTGTCCAAAGGAATGAAAAGCTTCTGCAAGTTCTGTTTCATATTCATCATTCCATGTCGGTATCTTGGATATCCAGAAATGTCTGAAATAATGATAATGTTTCATTATCACTGCAAACCAAAGTGTGTGGAGCTTAACTGGGCTTTAAATGTTCAAGGTTAAAGAGTTCTGGTGTTCCTCCACTCATGACTTCTATCTTTATAAATGATTTTTTTCCATTATGTTGGAAAATATAGTGATACTACATTCCTGTGCATTCAGTTTTTTTAACAACATGAAAAACATTTAGTCTTCATAGTTAAAAATCCCCTAAATAAATAAATGTAAGTGCCTTAATTTGAAATTTATTCCCATCCCACTTGCTTTCCTTAAGATGCCTGGTCACAAAAGAGCACATACATCATGTGTAAATCATCTACTACAGAAAGTGTTTTGTGATGACAGAGTGTTTATATGAAAGTTAGAAAAATACAGGTGATTTTACTTTTCTTATATTAACTATCTTTTAATATTTAATGTAGTATGCATATTTAATATTTAATCTAAATCACCATAAAATAATAGTATACTTCTGATTTAGTTGTGCAAGTGTTCTGTGTACTTCAAAGAGACCAAAGTGTGCTGGAGGCAGGTGCTGTCTGGTACTTATTGCAGTATGAAGAAAGCATCATGTGCTTAATTCACTTCTCTATAAATAGGCTTGTAGAGTCATCTGAGACACCCTGGAGTACTGAAGACATATGCTAGCATCTAACAGATACGATACAGAAACTATGGGAAAACCAAGTCCTTCTGGAGCAGCACTAGTGGTGAGGAGGAATGCATAAGGGTACCTCAAATGACATCAGATACCTCTCTGTAGTCAAATAAACTGTGTTCAGTTGTACTTTTTCTGTGTGCCCTCATATAATTTGATCAGACTTGAAAGGATGCTAAAGATTAGATAACAATTAACAACATAAGTTTAGTAACTTTAATTTGATTGACATATTGACTCTTTTTCCTACGTCTAGAAGTAGGCAAATATATTTTATTTTCATTTATAGCTCAGAAAGGTCCATGTAAAGGTGACCTTTAATATCAGTTTTAAACAGCTCAATGAAGAAAACATGCATTTGTCATTATTAAAAAAAGAAGAAAAAGAAAAAAAATAAAAGCAATACCAGAACAAGATGGAATAAAATAGAAAATGAATATGATTAATTTACCTTTATTTTACTCATCTGTTATACCTAATAAACAGAAATAAATAAGAACTTTCATCTTGTGTAACCAATCTGATCACACTTTTTCAAAAGAAATTTTGGGTTCAGAATTTGCAGGGATATGGGTGAAATTCAAAACAAAACTTAGATAAAATCCTTTAAAGACTATACATAAGCAGCACATCTGCATAGAACAAGAAAAAATCCTTCATAAAGGTTGGAAACATTTTTTTGTAAGTGTTCAGTCAAATTTTGCAGCTATTTGTTGATGCAGATCTCCCATCATCTCTCCCCAGTATTGTCACAGACACATTTTAATTGTGTAATTTTTCCAGAGGGGGTGTTTAATAATGTGTGTGATCATAATGTGTATATGATTTTACTGCTCTGTGTGACTGTATTACTCCTACTCTATCAAGGATACACTCTTCCCACAATGAGTTTTCCATCTCCTCTTTTTCACAGTAGATTCTCTTTACTTGAGGCTACCATGAAGTTTTAAGCTCTGATTAACCTCCCTAAGAACAGTCATACTGTTTTTCAGTGACAGAAAAATTGTAATGATATTTCATTGGTCCCATGAGGAAATCTTGAGCAAATTTCCAAAACCAACCAAGCTTTCTTATCCTCGTAGAGGAGATGTTTAGTATAGGTCTGGTTTCTCTTTCCGTCTCTTTGTCCAGCTCATCAATAGATGGCAGCAAATAGCTCTTTTACCTCTGATCTCCAGCCCAGAGGGTTACACACACTTATTTATTTATTTAGTGTTCTTTTCTATTTCTGTCTTTCTTTCTAAAAAGGTCATGTATATGACTGTATGTGACAATGCAGTTACACTATAGAGCTTATATAACTGAAGTAGGTAACTTCTTCATCAGCTCCTTCCTAGGGAGAATTTTTAGGGTTTCACTGGGAACTGTAAACACTTCCTATCAAATCCAAGTTAGCAAGGAAGTGTGTACATATCTTGTACATGGAAATTCACTGAAATAATAGAGTCACAGATAGAAATATCGCATATTTAAGTTCTCATTTATTAAGGACCCTGAAATCAGCATTCCAATATATCCTTTTGATAATGTTTTTCTTTTTTTCCTCAATTTCAGGTTTTGGAAAAGCTTTTGCTCCACTTAGACATTTCCAGTATTCCTTGTGCAGCTTGTCCTAGAAAAGTCCCTTGGGTCTAGTCAGTCCAGATAAAAAGGATGTGTAGTTGTCTCTGAGGGAAAAAATATTTTCTAAAACTGCAGAAAATCTTGGCAGATTCCACTGTATGTACTCAGAAATATTTTTTCACTTCCTATAACTGTGTTGTGAAAAGATTTTGCTTTCAAACTTTGACACTTTCTTTCTCTTAAAAAAAAAAAAACAGAAAAAAGAAAAAAGAAAGAAATTAAAGTAGACTTCCAAATCCAAAACTCAGATGCCTCCCTGCCCCCCAATATTATGTAGAGAAAGTAGAGAAAGACATAGTAGGGAAAACTTTGCTCAAGCTCCAGTGAAATCATCTCTGACTTTAGAACTAGTAAAGATATTTTAAGCACAAGGGTTGCCTGTTTAAGAAAATAAAAACTTGTAGAAAAACAAAATTTTAGTTAAGGTTGACTACAATATTTCAAAACTTCATATTTAAATATTATTGTGCAAATTAAAATGAAAATATATCCATCTTTAAATGAAAGCAGATATCACACTCAACTGATACAGTATTCCCTAAGAAAATACAAGAAAACTAAGACGGATCAGTAGAATATGTTCAGAAAACTTTGCTGAGAATCTCCTTTGCAGTCAGTTTGCTGATATCTGAGCTAATGACACTTCATTTACCTCACACTGCAGTAAGAGTACTGTTCCTCACAGTGTGTTGCCATGATGATGCCGTTGGGATATAAAAAGAAGATGGTAAAAAGAGATTAATAGATAGCTAAAAATATTTTGATGCAATATACATTAGAAAAATAAAATAAAATAAAAAACTATATTCAAATGTCAGCTTTTGTGCCACCTCTATATAACAAAGGTAGTTAGTAGTAGTGCTTTCTACTGAGAACCATGGGCCAGACTTATCCCTAATAAAAAAGGACAGCTGGAAGAAATGCTGAGGGTCCATGTGAAATCTCATCTGGTTTGAGGACTTCATTTACTATCTTAATACATCCCAGTAAAGTGAAAATTATATGAGTCATACTTTTTTTTTCCCCAGACAGGTAATTTCTAACTTTTTTTGAATATATGTTTTTTTTCTATTAGGAATCTGTATTCAGCTTGGATGGTTCTGGGAAAAAATGATTTAATCCCAAATAAAGGTAGGCATAATAGAAGAAAGGAAGAGGAAAAAAAAATCAGAATATTTGATAGTGCACCATTTAAATAGTCTGCAAACAATATTGAAAGTGCATTTTAACAATTACTGATGTGAAATGAATTTAACAAAGGTTGTGTAATTTATTAAGTCTGACAGTGCTCAGTTACTTACTTAAGCCAATAAAGTTACTGAGATTTGGAAAGGAAAATGAGAATTTGTCTTCATTTACTCAAGATGTCCTTCATTTGTTATTAAAGTTTTAATTTATACATATTGCAATTTTTATAAAATTATTTTTCTACACTAATCATAATTTTCTCTTTTGAGATTTAACATGTCATATGTGAAATGAATTATCAAAGGTCATATATTACTGCTGCATCTTGAGCCAATGTTGTGATGGAATTGAAAAACTCTGTGTTCAAAGTTCAAGCCACTAGAGTTTCTGTCCTTGTGACATTATCTGTGACAGTACAAGGATGTTGCCAGTGTAACAAGCACTCTTGTACGAAATCAGTGAGGCTGAATTTCCAGTGACCAGTCCATGACTTCCTGGTAAGTTCTATTTTCTGTTTTCTTAAATTGTAGTGTTTTAATTATTTTTGGAGAAAATATTATGTGAAAATCCATCACTGGGATATTGTTAGGCAAACAAATTTCATTGTTGCAAAATTCAAAGATAGCCAACATAGGTGTTATATAAAGCATGAAACATCTTTGTTTTAAAATTTCTGTGTAGTTCTATGCATCATGAAAATAATAGAACTTAATATCTGATCACAGGAAAGATAAAAATCATGCATTTTTTTTTTCCCTTGAGAAAGAACATTGTTTTATTTGGGGCTCAGTTGTATAATTAGCATTTTATTGTAAAAAGTTTATAATGTGTGGAAAGTCAGAGATGAAGATCTAGTGTAAGGTATATAACTTGGCTAGAACATTCAGTAGAAGTTGTTAATTTCATTTTTTTTTATATATATTGGCAGGCAATGAACACTGCATGTATTTTCAGCTGAAGGAGCTGTGTTGCTGTATTTTAAAATAAAACAGGAAGAAATATAGGCTTTACTATGCTTAAACTCCTGTGATTCAGGAAGAGAAATGCAAAAATTACTTCATGAGAACTTTATGCTTACCCATGTTTGGGCTTCATGCCTTAGTATGAGATAAAACAATTTGAAACTTAATTTGCATTATTTGGTCACAACCTCAGAAACTGGCATGGAAGACTACAAAGCAGTAATAGAGCTCTGTTTCCCTGGGTACACCTGTATACAAGATACTTCAACTACTGCTTAGCGAGAGAGGTCTCTTTCTGGTTAACTAAAGTAGTTTACTTCTATTTTGAAGCTACGATGGCTGTAGATGTTCTCCCCCATAGTACCGTGACCCCTGAGGTGTCACAGCTCTGGCAGGGGCAGGAATCATAGAATCATAGAATCATAGAATCATAGAATCATAGAATCATAGAATGGCTTGGGCTGGAAGGGACCTTAACGATCATCTAACTCCAACCCCCCTGGCATGGCCAGGGACGCCACCCACTAGACCAGCTTGCTCAGGGCCCCGTCCAACCTGGCCTTGAACACCGCCAGGGACGGGGCGTCCACAACCTCTGTGGGCAACCTGTTCCAGTGTTTCACCACCCTCTGACTAAAGAATTTTTTCCTAACATCTAATCTAAATCTTCCTTCTTTCAGTTTGAAACCGTTCCCCCTTGTCCTATAGCTATCTGCTCTTATAAAGAGTCTCTCCCCCTCTTTTATATAAGCCCCCTTTAAGTACTGAAAGGAGAGCCTTCTCTTCTCCAGGCTGAACAACCCCAACTCTCTCAGCCTGTCTTCATAGCAGAGGTGCTCCAGCCCTCTGATCGTCTCAGTAGCCCTCCTCTGGATCCATTCTAAAAGGTCCACATCTTTCTTGTGCTGAGGGCTCCAGAGCTGGATGCAGTACTCTAGGTGGGGTCTCACGAGGGCAGAGTAAAGGGGCAGAACCACCTCCCTCGATCTGCTGGCCACGCCTCTTCTGATGCAGCCCAGGATACGGTTGTCTTTCTGGGCTGCTAGTGCACATTGCTGGCTCATATCCAGCTTTTTGTCCACCAGGACCCCCATGGTCTCTCTCACAGGGCAAGGGTTGCCTTGGCTGGTTGGAGGTAGCTTGGAGTCATTTGGAGCCCTTTGGAGCCCTTCCATCCCCTCCCCTGCACTCACATGACTCTTGCCTGTGACTCTCTTGTCTACTTCTAGTAAATTATTTCCTGTTCTTGAGGCTTCTGGAAGTACTTGTGACGTGACAGCCTCTATGTGATGGTCCTCTTTGTTAAAGGGAAGCTGAGGATGTGAGCTTCAGGATCTAGGGCCATTCTCCTTCCTGGTGTGATAGAGCAAGGCTGCTGTGATCCTCTGACACTAGGTCCAGCCAATGGCAAGGCTGAGCAGGTATCCCTAGGGTGCAGGGAAGCAGAATTGAAGGAGAAGCATTACAACCTGAGAAGGTCTGAGGAGACAGGTTATAATAAAAACAGGAAATCCCCTTAAACAAGCATCCTGTTGCATCCTCAGCTAGATGAACTATTCAATCATTGTGACTCTCTCTACAAATGGCCATTCAATCTGCTCTTTTAAATATTGTGATTGCATGGTCATACCAGTAGGAATGACTTTAAATTCTATGATTTAGTTTTCAGAAATTCATCCCTTTGTGCATGTATTTATCTTTCCTTTCTGAAACCAATTTCCTTCTTTAAATAATTTGTTCTATTCACAAGAGGCTTCATCCTTACTTTTTATGTTACCATGTGTGAGGATTGTATCTTCATCGCAGATCTCTGTCTGGGAAACTAATAAAAAAAAAACGTGCAGCATGATAGTAGCTGAAGGTGGCCCACTTCCAAAAGCACCATAAGCTTTAGCAGATGTTGGCTAGACTGCACTTAATCTGTGTTTGCAACTTTAGGAATCTCAGAACTCTTCAGTCAAAGACCATAGACTGATGCTTTCAGATTTCTGGTTTTTTGAGTTGTTGGTTTTTTTGTTTTGGTTTTGTTTTGTTTTGGACAAATGAACACTCAGACTCATGTGAATGGCAGAGAGAATATGCAAACTCACTGCAATAAGCAGGAACTCAGACTCATTGTGAACAATGGTACAAAGTGTCAGAAAGCAGAGAGGGCCAGCTGCTCCCTAATGGATGGGGAGTTGAGTGTAATAACATGCCAGCAGGGCAGGGGCCTTGACAGCCAGGGTCCTGTCCTACAGTACCCGAATAGGGGGAGAAAAGCAGTCCCAGGAGTAGCAGCCAGGTTCAACCAAGAGTCCAGATCACCAGGTAAATTCATAGTGATAGGACAGATGTGAGGTCAAGCCGCAAGGTCAGTCAGGTCAGGGTTAGAATCACATCTGGTAAAAGTAACCAGGGTCAGATACACTCCACTGATTAGAGCGCAAGTCCATGGTGGCAAGACAAGTATGAGGTCCAAAAATATTAAAGAATTGGAACAACTTTCATATGACGAGAGGCTGAGGGAGCTGAGGTTATTTGGCCTGGAAAACAGAAGACTTGGAGAGATCTCATCAATGTGTATAAAAGCCTCATGGGAAGGAATGAAGAGGGTGACAGACTCATTTTATAGTCCCCAGAAAAAAGACAACAGGCAATGGGCACAAATTAACATGAAATTCCACCTAAACAGAAGAAAACACTTTTTACTGCAAGGCTGGACAAACACTGGAGTAGGTTGCCTGAAGGGTTGTCAAGTCTCCATTTGTGGAGAATCAGAACCCAACCAGGAACAGTTCTGAATGATTTACTCTAGCTGACCCTTCTTGAGCAGGGAGTTTGGGCCGGATGACCTCACAAGGTCCTTTCCAACCTCAGTGATTCTGTGATTCTGAGGTGAAGCCAAGAAGTCAGTCTGCAGGTCAGAGATCAGACCAGTGGGGCCCACGGCCAGGCAGGGGGAGATCTGTCAGCTGAGGTGGAGACTGGCATGCCTACAATGTAGTTGAGGCAGGGACAAATAGTGACACACTATGTTACCAGGCACCCAACATGTGAACTGATTGTCACCAAGCGCAGGAGGCACTAATGTAACATCTACTGCAAAGAAGCAAAGATGTGAGATTTGATCTAACTTGATCTAAGCGTCATCAGTGGGGAATCCACGGTCTTGAGTTAGAACAGAATAGTTCTGCTTGGAAGGGACCTACAACAATCATCTAGTCCAACTGCCTGACCGCTTCAGTGCTGACCAAAAGTTAAAGCATATTATTAAGCACATTGTCCAAATGCCTCTTGAACACTTACAGGCATGGGGCATTGACTACCTCTCTAGGAAGCCTGTTCCAGTGTTTGACAACCCTCTCAGTAAAGAAATGTTGAGTCTCAGTAAAGAAGTGTGTTTTTCAAATCCTGGTCTTGTTCCTTCAGGTGGATGAAGGATCTTCTCGTTCTTTTTTCTGTTTTCTTTTCTTCTTTGGTTTGTTTTGCTTTGCTTTGCTTTCCTTTCCTTTGCTTTTCTTTCCTTTCCTTTGCTTTTCCTTTTCTGCTTTGCTTTGCTTTTCTTCTTTGCTTTGCTTTTTGCTTTACTTTGCTTTGCTTTTGTTGTCTTCTGTGCTCCTCCACTGCTACCAGACACTCCTTACAGGTTTCTAGGTACTATGCAGAGCTAATTCCTTCCATCATCTCCTTGCCTAAAACCCAACTCTCACATCACATCTTTTCTGATTCACTGTGGTCTTCAAAGTGCTTCACTACAGTTATCACTCAGTCAGGTTAAGATGCAAGTAACACATTCTTTCATATAACATCAGCCTTTTCTCACTTCCTCACCTGGCAGCTCTTCACTGTTTTGGGGCCTGTAATACCTTTGAATAAAAATGCTTCCTCTGATTATGTAAAGCCCGTTTGTGACTTGTGATGTGCTGGAAAAGATTTTCAAGAATTTCTATATCTGGAGCATGAGTCTTTATTTCCTGGATTTCATGCAATTGTGCCAAATAAATAAGGATGTTGAAGGCAGAAAACAGTGAATAGGGTGTCAAAAAACCTTGAAATAATCAAGATTCACGTAACTTACAATACATAATACAATACATCAACTTGAGGGTGGTGAAACACTGGAAGAGGTTGCCCAGAGAGGTGGTAGATGCCCCATCCTTGGAAACATTCAAGGACAGGCTAGATGGGGCTCTGAGCAACCTGATCTAGTTGAAGATATCCCTGCCCATTGCAGAGGGCTTGGACTAGATGACCTTTAAAGGTCCTTTCCATCCCAAAGCATTCTATGATTCTATGATCATATGTTTATATAAATATAGCCTGTCTTGTGCCTTTAATTATCTCAACTTTTGTATCCACAAAACGTTTAGAACGTATTTCTATAAAATTAATTTTAGAAATATTTTTGCAAATCCAGAAAGAATCATGCTGTATCTCATTCCTGTATTTTGTACAACATACTTCCACTGACTCTGACATGCAAACCTGTTCATTATATTTATGGATAAAGAAAGACAAGGATTTTATTTAACCACAAAGTTTCTTTGGAACTGATAGCAAATTGTTGTCTACAGTATAACCTGCATTTTAACTGCCTGAACAATAGCAAGAAACATGAGTTACATTCAGTTCCACATAATTTACTTTCTTATTGATTTATTAACATATCAACAGAAACTTCTGAGTTCAGTGCACAAACATTTCTCACAGATACATCATTGTCTCCTCATCTTGTCTGTACATTCTTGTCCCAATGTTGAAGGTTGCTATACGCACCCTAACTCTGTAGATAAGATTAAAATTTGAAAAAAAATAGATCTTTGCAATATCATCTTGGGCTCCCATCTTCTCCTTAATGTAAATCTCAATTTTTGGAATTCTTCTGTTCTAAACCCAGAAGTACTGGACATCCTTATTTATGTTACTAGCACTGCTCCTTATCTCTGTCATGGTGTCAGTAACCTGTGCCTCACTGAAGTGTATGAAACTATGTTATAAGGAACACACTATAGATCTGCTAAGAAAATAGGTTGAAAAGCATCTGCAGTAGAATGTGACAGACTTCTTAATGCTGTGAGTGATAGCTAGCAGTTTAAAACTTGTGTTACTGGGATTCTAATTAACTTAGTTTACTTTAAACAGTAGTTTGCCTGCCTGTAACATAAATAGAACATAGCTCAATAGGAATTATTATTTTGAAAATACTATTAATTAATGAAAGGGTATAGGAAAATTAGATGCAACAAAATACAGAAAGAAAAAGGTAATATTAATCTAATTTTAAAATAAAATATGATAATAAAAAGAAAAATTACATGGAACAGAGGAATAAATCTGTTTATAGCTATATCTCATACTAAGAATATGTTTTAAGCTCATACTAAGTATATGTTTTATCATGCTACATGTAATTAATGTCTTTTTTTTTCTTAAAGATTATTTTTTCTCAAGCTATGCTCTAAAGTCTTTATGTTAGAAGGACAGGTTTTTTAAAAAAACTTTAACCAAAATTTCACTTTATTATTCTCTTATTTTATTTAGTGAATTTGTTACATAAAAGGAATTAAAACCCCAGTTTACTTCACAGTGCAGGATAATGAATCATATTCAGTGTTAGTGGCAATGTCACAGAATTTGTACTTCTGAGAAAGTGCAATATGTGAACTGCATGATCACTAGGTATTTTTATTATTCTGTGTGATCTTAGATTTAGTAATGAATATAAGCATTTTTGGAGAGTTTGAAATGGGTTTAGTGGAAAATTTAAGGCTGCTGGCCTCCAGCAAAAAAAGGATACTGTGGCCTATTCCTTCCTCTACCCAACCCTTTAAGAAAATTAAAGACAAAACACAACAAAATAGCTGCCAAGAAAACAAAACAAAACAAAACAAAACCTGCACAAAACATGTCAACCTTCACAAAAAAAACCAACCCCAAAACCACCCCAAAAAAAACAAACAGAAAAAACCCAAACCCCCCAAAAAACCCTCAATTTACTTTATATTTAGTTTTTTAAATACTGTAAAGAATGTAAAAATCTATGTTAGAGTTCTTATGTGGTGACTTCTATAAGGATGCACGCTGCTAAAGTACTGCTACGTGAATGAAGAGGCAAATTCTCTAGCTAGTAGTTTTAAAAGGCATTGAAACGTTTGCTTGCTTTAGCTACCACTCAAACCAGGCACTCAAAATCAATCACAATAAATAATTTCTCTGTGTTCAGTATCTATTTTAGTTCTATCTCCTGATATGAACTCTTGTTTTTCTAATTACTAATATAGTATTCATTATAGCAGTATATTAGAATTTGAAAAGATTTTACAATTATAAGAAAGTATTATTTAGACAAAATGATTTTTGTAGTCAGGAATTATGAATCCTTGGATAACAGATCAGAGGAGACATTAGAAGGACTCTAGCATCTAAATACGAAGAAATAACAGGATACGAGCTTATATTTTTAATCCTTTTTAAAAAAATTAATTCATTGTCTCCTGTGTATAATTTGTAGCACTGGATTCTAGATTATCTATGCATGATTCAAAACAAACAAACAAACAAACAAACAAAAACCTAAAAAACCTGCTTATCAAATGTTTTTATTGTTCATTAAGTGTTAGCTAACCATAGGACCAAGTAATGATTTAAATTATAACTTGAATGTAAATATGCAAATCTATGCAATTACTTCTTAAATTTCATATTTTGTTCCAGTGAACTTAGTTCTGTAGTGTCTTTAATGAAAGCCAGTGGTACTTTGGGTTACCTTATCTTAGGTTTCTAAAACTGAGTTGTCTAAAGCTTAGGTAGTCATAAGCTTGCTTTTATCTAGGGGAGAGAAATAGATACCTCCAGCAGAAGATTGTTCTTGCCATAATCCAACACACATGAATAACACTCTAGATGTACCCATTTCTCTTCTGACTGCAAAGGGAGACTATGTGGATAGCTTAGATTCAGACACATAATTTTTCAGTTTCTGAAGCTAAGGAAACGGACCAAAATATGCCATAGACCAACAGACCATAAAATAAACAAAAAATAATAGTTGTGTATGTGTGTATTTGTATGAGTGTGTCAGACTCAGAGAGATCTGTTTGCTTATAACAGGAATTGTTTTTCAGAGGAAACCAAGGTACTTGCTAGAATAATATATATGAGGAACACATTTATCTTTGAGCAACAAGAATTTATCAGAAATTAAAAGAAGGCTTTTACCCCTAAAAGTGCTGAAACAACCTTCCAATAAATTTAATAGAGAGCTTGTTAAGGACATGTATCTTTCTAGGATAGATAAAGCCATGTATCATTATTGTTCATAATAATAGGGGGCTGAAACCATTTCTTGAGAGATTTTTACAGGCCTATTTTCTACAACTCCAATGAGCTGCCCCAGCATTTTAAGCTGTATTTCCAATGATATCAAGAATAGCTTCGGTCTTTAACTGCTGAGCAGGTAGGCAGCTCAATCCTGCATAAAAACTTTCCTCACTCACATATTACTTATTCTCTCACTTCTCACCAATGGTCCTACAGTAAGCTACATTTTTAGAAAAGAATTATTAGATTGGTTTCCACAGTAAAACCTCTTTAGGGAAAGGTATTCTTTCATCTCTGTGGTTAGTAACCTCATGCAAATTGCAAGTGATTAAAATTTTTGTATCTCTGTGAAGAGAGTTTCCAAGCTTCTTACTTTCTATGAAATATGTTGATGGACAGAAATTCTCTAACACAATAATGGCTAGCAGTTGGAAAAAAGTGTACTTAAGATACTGCAAGGAGAACTATCTCCATAAGATATACTTGATCAATTTTGTAATGTAATTAAAGCACACAACAGGAACAATAAAAGCAAAACATCAAAAATTTTTTTCTGATATGGTGGTGTTTGTGACTCTTTATAATAAATAACATCTTCTATAAACTGTGAGTTTTGCTCACAAACAATGATGTTGGTTTTATAGCAACTGATTTAATTATGCCTTTTTAAATGTTGATAGGAACCTTGGACAAGGAATTTGGTACTACATGCTACTAAGCACTGAGTAAAAGGCCAAACACACCTTTTCTCTTTTTTATTTTTTTAATTCCTTGATTCAGAAAACAGAAATTGATTTATTTTACCTGAAATAAAATTGAAGGTCAAAATTAAGCAGTTTTCAGGGGGAGTTTTAATTAGATAAGATTAAAGCCCCACAGAGCTTCTCTGTCTTCTATCTTTAATTCCCAATCTGTAGGAACCTTCTGAACTTGCCCTGCTGCTTTATTCAGATGTAATCAGCACCCTTCAATGAAACTGTAATTTAAAGAGAGTTCATTATAGTAGGTGATGTATTTAAATAGGTGAAAATTAATGCCTCTGAGCATAGAACTGCATGTTCTAAAATGAAGGTAAGGTCTTATAGGTAAGCTATAAGAACACTTCTCACAGTTGAACACAATTTGTATCTGTATATAGATATAGCTATATATAAAGAAATATATATATTCCTATATAAATAAAATTTATGATGAAGTCTCTCAAAGTGTTTTAAAAACATGTTAGAAGTGTCCCTTGAATATTGGAATGTAAGTGAATGTTACTTTATTTTATTACCCTTTATTTTCCAGATGTGTATTAAATATAAGAAGCTCAAGAAAGTCTAAATTGTTTATAGTCATGTTGTGAGTCAAAAACAGATATGAAAGAAAAGAAACTGGGTTTCTTAATTCATACTCTCTGGCTGTAATTAACAGGATACAACAAAGCTTATTTTCAATTACTTTACACTTGATATAGTCATGTATTCATGCACTGTAGCTGTAACCCTCTGACATGATTTTTGATTTGATGGCTTTCTAAAATGTATTTTCACTCATCCAGGTCAATATACCAGTGACTAATGATACTGAACACCTTGGATAAAGAGACTAAAGCATATTATCAAAGCTTAGTGGTGAAATACATTTGCACTTAAACTTACAGGACAGTGGAAAATCAGTCCACTTGCCTCCAATGGGGATATCAGTATTGCAATATATAAAATGAGGCAACGTTTGTAGGAAAATATATACTTCTTCATTAGACCAGATGTGTATTCAGAAAAAATGAGAAGCTTTCAGACATGCAAATCCATTTTTAGGGTTGAAATAGAAGCAACAAACTTGAAATTACATGCAAGCTGAGAACAATTTGTTCTGAATTTAACTTAAAAGTATGTTAATCATTGAGATAGTTTGACGGAAGAGTTCATCCATAGCCATGCAAGGGAAAGAAAGTGTTTCTAATAGAAAAGATGAGGATATCGTTTTCTCTCATGAGAGAAGAAGAGACAGATTATCTGAGTAATAGTAGATTATAGCACTGGTGGCATGTGCTCTATACTGTAAAATATAAGTCCAGTGTCACCGAGATTGTATTTATCCATTTGACTTATGAATATAGTTTCTGCTCTGTTTTGTGCCTTTTGAACATAGTAACTGAGGTCAGATACTGAGTGACTGCTTTGTGAGAAATAGTCTTAAATTTATAATTGCATGCTGGAGATCTTGCTGTTTTCTTAATTATGTTGGGTAAATGATTACTACTCCACTGTGTACAGAGTACTTTGTGGAGTAGCATGACGATTCTGTACCATATGTTCCCCCGATCATAAGATAAAATAAGGATATCAGTTTTTCTGAACATAGTTCTTTCCAGAATTGAACTGGCTCTTCACCTCCAAGACTATAGCAGTGACAGAAGCAGTATGAGATAAATGGAAATGATTGTGGGACTATGGGATAAAGGAACCACACTGAAGTTTATTTCACCTACAAAACACTAGTGTCAGCATGTCCTGTTCTTTATCAGTTGTCTCCCAATTTATCCTTAGAGGATCCTACTATTAAACCTGTAAGACTCCATGGGAAATCTCAACAATTTCTTGCTCTTACAATTTCTTACATTTACTCTTACTGAAGATTGGCTATTATATTTGACAATATATCTAATCTGAGAAAAGAGTTCTAAAGTACAACTATGATTTTTAACATGTGAATTCTTGATGACAAGAACATTTGCTCCAATTTTTTGATGCCTGTAATTTATGCTGTCTGATAGGACCCATATTCAAATATCAGAGGCAGTGCAATCAAAAAAGCTTAGACATACTTTGCACATCTATGCGCACCTATGTAGAGAGAATTTGGAAGTATAAGGTTATGTGGAAGGAACGTGTCTTCTCCTTTGAAGGCATCTGATCAAAGGAGCCACAAACCAGAACATACAGAGACAAACCTGGCCAACACATGATAAGGGAGGTCATGATAAGAACAAACCTGGTCAGTGGCATAAATTGGTAAGAGTATGTGGGATGTGGAAAGGTTTATTTTTTCAGCTGGGGAGATAAGGAAAGGGAGGGAGACAAACACACAGAGACATAAAACCTGGCCAATTAGCATTAACAAACAATAACCAGAAACAAACCTGGTCAGTCACACTGATGGGATACCAAGAAACTGCAGGCAAACTGGGACTTTGCAACTGATAAGGATGCAAACCTGATGGTCCAGGATGTTGGAGGGGGTCGATAGGACTGTGCCAACTGATGAGGCAATGTGCAAGTGAAAGGGGAGTAGGGGGAAACAGAGAAGGGGGTAGGCAGACGGGGGCATAAAAGAGGCCAGTTGTGTGGAAAACAGGGCCAGTCAGTATGCTTGTTTGGCTGAGCCCTGTGCCTGATCACTGCAGTCTGTCTTGTCTTCTTATATCTTATTAAATCTTTTCTTAACTCTTTCTCTGCATAATCTCACTTTCTGTCCTCTGTGTGTGTGTGCGCGCGTGTGCGCGCACACGCGCTGCAAGGACTTAGTACCTGCTGCTGGTGAGACCTCTGTGTATGTGAGTGAAATCTGGTGCCAGCTACTGGAGTCAGACTGGGGGTGTGAGTGCCCCTGGCCTGTGGTGTCAGCTACTCTAGCTAGGGGGGCGTGTCTCAGCATCAGCAATTGGAGTGAGTGGAGGTCTTTAACCCCCAGCCACTGGGGCAGGAATGATGTGTGTCCCATAAGTCAGCAACTAGGAGGACCAGGGTGAGCGAGGCAAGTGAAGGGCTTAGAACCGGCCACTGGACCAGGACTGCGGGTCACAGCCCATGTACCTGGTGCCAGCTGCTGGGGAGCGAGCATCTGTATCTTTCCCAGACTGGTTGTGTGTAGGGTGTGTGTATTCACTAGCAAACCTTAAGCTGTACTTGCTGGTGAGCAGGGGGACCTTGGGTCTCAACAGGGGTATCAGGTGGGTGCAGGGTCTATGCTGGTATTTGGAGGAGACCCACGGGTGTGGGATGCTTGTGGGATAGGAGTGTGAGTGCTGTGTGTTTGTAGTGAGCACTGAGCTGGACCAGCCTGAGAGGAGGGGACCCGTGGGGTGAGTAAAAGAAGGGCTGGGATCTTGGTAGGGGTGCCAAGCAGACAGAGGGTCTCTGCTGGCACTCAGGGGTCCGCAAATGTGTGCGTGTTTGTGAACCTGGAGAGTTCACTACTGGTTGAACCTGCAAACAGGAAAGTGGCAGCTGTGTCCCTCAGCCTGGGCAGAGACTGGGCTGGGCTCCAGTAGCTGGGCAGGAGGGAGTCCTGGTATGAGCAACTGGAGGAGGCAGCCACTCCTAACATCCCTTAAGAGGAAGTATCCTTTCATATGTGAAAACCTATAGAGAATTTAGCCAAATTAATTGCTTCAAGGATCTTAAAATGGAGGCTCATCAAAGACCATTTTGTGTCATGAGACAGTTTATTTCAGAATACATTTTCATTCTGAATGAAAATAAAATTTTAGAACTCAGAATCTTTTTAAAGATACTTCAGTAGAGAAAAATCACATCTGACTCTACCTACAATCTGATCCTGAGTCATCTGTGTGGATCAGAGCATAGTTACTGGATGGCAGCCATGCCAAATTTGGGTGATGTTACTTTGTTTTTAATAAAGTGGGGAAGATTCCCTAATCAGCCTTATAAAGTGACAACAAAGCTTGTGGCATGCATATATTTCTTTCATTCTTCTGTAAGTCCTTTGAGCCTAGGAGTATGTAGCCTACCTCCAGCTGAGGCTATACACTGCTAGTTACATGTGTGCAATACTTAACGTCTGGTTCACTGTTCTGTTTACATATTATGGAATTGTTTTGCTGAATTTATTTACATTTTTTTGACATTTTTAATTAGATTTTATAAAATATAATAGATTGCACACAGTGCTCATGGAAGAATGCAGTTTATCTATTTACAGATATTTTAAATTAGATAGGCCTTTAATGAGGGCAGCAAGCCTATTTAAAGAATCCAAATGGTGGCTTCAATTGAAAAAAAAAAATCCATTTTCTCTATTTGAAATATACAATTATAATTTCTTCACAACTGAAATAAGTCATTTGTCTTAGAGCTCATTTGTTTAAAATGCATGGTGGTTTTTGTGGACTTTGAGTATATTCTATATACTTACTCACAGAGAAGGTAGTAAACATCGAGCGAGTGAATTGGAAAATCAGAATAACTACAGTATTTAAAGTATAATATTACTGCCCAGTGGGATTTTTATTAGCCACTAGCTGTAACAAAAAGCACTGCAATATGACTTACAGTATATATAATTTTAAGCATTCAATAGTATTCTATGACCATCAAGAAAAGGGTCATAATTTTTACATAGCTGCACATTGGTACTCAAAATTCCTTTCTATAAAAACAAATCAACAGACTGGAAATGAGTTTCCAGGGATTGATAATGGCTCATTCAGTCTGAAGAAATTGATTCATAAAAGTCAGGGACATAAACATTCAAATGAGTTTAATCAAATGTTTAATCAATAATAAACAAAGCTGAATTTAAATCCAAGATCAGGTGATTCAAATGAACATTGGTACAGGACGTACAAAGATATGAATGATCTGCTGTTTGAGACACAAACTGCAAATCATTCTGAATCAAAGTCAGACAAGGACTTTTAGGCATTGCTTCTCTTGATGTCTGGGTAACTGTTACTCCCTTCACTCACTGCATACTTACTGATATTAAAACTTAATTCAGATGAAATTTTGATCTCCCTGAGTACTATTTTCCCATAGTACTTACAGAGAATACATATTCACTGTTCCTAAGGGTGGCAAATAATCCATTTAATGAAAACAGAGCTCCACACTAAAGTATATTCAGCTATATAAATATCTTAGGTCTAAATTCCTAATCTCACTTGTGCATTTGTAAAGCTCCCATTCTGCTGTTCTCTTTGTATTCTGCTGTTAAAATAAGCCTCAAACCATTGACAGGTTCTTGGAATTAAAGTTTTTAAATACCAATTAACTTCTGACCATGTAGGGTTACAGACTACACCATCACGTTCCATAATCTCATAGATTCTGAAATACTGAAATAAACCTAGAGTACAATATCAAGAGAATAGAATCGTAAAAGTAGGATTAGCCTTTTCAGACTAGTGTCATATATTTCATGTAATTGCAATCTGGGTTCTTAAGTGGAAAATATGTTGTAAACCATGCCTTTAAGCAATCAAAGACAACTACAAAAAATAAGACATAGAAAATTCTTAAGCAAAAACATTGCCATTGGCATAGCATCAATTAATCTTTGAGATATTTTTCAATATAGACACATCCCCTCTCATTACCAGAGCCCTGTGCCTGTATTCCACATGAATGTCTGCAATTGGGAGGGGAAAAAAGAAAACAAAGAAACAAAAAAAAGAAACTTTTTTTTTCTCCAGATGAAAATTACAGGAGTCCACTCTTTCTCCAGATGAAAATCACAAGAGTCTACTCACCAAGGAGCTGGGAACCGAGAGACAATGACTGCCAAGAGAAACAGCTGACTGCCAAGCAGGAACGCTCTCAGAACAGATAGAGATTTGTGTGCAGTTTCTTATTGGAAACAGTGGGGAATGCCAGCAAGCCTGAAGTACTATAAATAGGTCATAGAAAAGAGAGCAAGGTAGCCCATACAAGAGTTGGTGTAAACAGGGTAGTACCAAAGGCCAAGATATGCTGCTTGAGACTACCAGTCAGCTCAGCACAGTGATACAAAAGGACACAGTCCAAATCATGTGACATGGATTAACAGAGGCATTGACCCAAGATGGACTTCCAAGGGGGATGTAGTCATTGAGTCTTAGACTGCAGGGTGAACCTGATGCTCTTCTTTTAGGTGGGAGCTGGGAGTTAACAGTAGCTTCACCTGCAGGAGGTGTGGTCTGGTCAAACTGCTAAGCCACAAAAGGAAGGAAACGAGGGAGAAGGTGAGCAGATTGTATAGCATCAGGGAAGATGTATGGGAAAGTAAAGGTTCTTTGCAGAGATGTGGCAAAGTCCAGAGCCTAAGCCCCATGTCACACAGAAGGAGGAACATGGGGCTTCAAAAGCTGTGCTGGAGCAGGGGTAGGACAAACATTCCCAGGACCGTGGGAGCTGGAAGTCTGGAACTCTTAGGGCTAGATGAAAGGGGCAAAGCCCAGGTAGTGATGTCCTCAATCATACTGTTACAGGGAAAGGAAACAGAAACACATGCATCCTGCAGGTCAACTCCTGGCTGCATAGTTGTCATGTTCAAGGTTTTGGCTCCTATAGCCATGAATCCACTTCAAGGAATAAGAGCTGCTAAAGAGAAACAGGGTTCACCTGATAAAGTGGGGCAACACAGTTGCCTCTTGCTAACACAATGAGGAGGGCTTTAAGCAAGGTTCATCAGAAAAAGGAGGTCAAAGCCTGAAGTAGGAGAATGTGGGTGGGAAAGGGCAATGGGGGAGATACTCACATTCCCCTTGAAAG
Organism: Theristicus caerulescens; assembly: GCA_020745775.1. Lineage (NCBI taxonomy): Eukaryota > Metazoa > Chordata > Aves > Pelecaniformes > Threskiornithidae > Theristicus > Theristicus caerulescens. The sequence goes on along the minus strand of CM036559.1, from coordinate 79,411,582 downwards.
AGTGAAGTGAGTAGACATCCATCTGAAGTGCCTTTGCTCTAATATGTGCAGCATGGGAAAGAAACAAGGAACTGGATGTCAGTAAGAAAATACAGATAATTGTAAACTTATAGCAAGGTAGCATAAAGAACTGGAGTTTTGTGATGTATGGATAGTAGGTCTTTAGAAAAACTAGGCAGAGAAGGTGACGAGGGGTGTAAGGAGTAGCTGAATGCAGGTCCTGGATGAGCTAACTTTAGCTGCTGCTGTGCTTGTTCTGCAGCTGATAAATAAAGAATAGCTGGCTCATTATAATGATAGTAAATGGCAGCTGTGACTACAGTGATCATGAGATGATAGAGCTTGAAGATCCTAAGGGAAGAGAAGGCAAATAGCAAGGAATTTGGACTTCAAGAGAGCAGACTTATTCAGGGAACTTGTATGCAAAGTTTTGATTTCCCAAATAATCTGATGGCATATAGTGAATTTTCATTTGCACTTTATTATAGATTGATGAGAAGGAACATGTTGTCAAGTAACTGGACTAGAGTGAGTTACTGAAGAACAGCACAAAGTGCCATTCTTTTTAAGTATGCCATCTTTTTTTAAGAATGACCTTAAAAATTTTTAAAAATGTGATGAAGACTTTTAAGTTCTTAAAAGAAGAGTTATGAAACCTAGTGATGGATAACATGTCTATAGAGATGAGAAAGAAACTAGAGATGATATCAAGACTGTAAGGACAGAAAGGATAGTAGGAAAAGTGACAATACAAAGATTTTAATAAGGAAGGTTGGTAACTCCATGTTCAGTACATGAAACTAATGAAACTATGTACAAGACACATTATGAATGTTTTCAAGATGAAAAATATCACAATCCTTCAGCTAGCAAGTTTAAGTAATGGCATGATTTAACAATACCATGTACTTTGAAAGCATATTAAAATTCATTTTGTTCTATTCAGAGATGTCCGCCATATCAAAACCAGTTCTGATCGTCCAGACTTCCACTTTGAAAACTCATTCCCATTTTTAGCCTTTTGCTGTTTTCTGAAACTTCCTATGCATTCATGAAGTTATGAAAAGTATATTAGGTAGTTTAAATAATACCTAGTATTTGCTTTTCTTTTTACATTCTTAAAGATTTTTAGTCAATTATTGGGGGGGGATGGATATAGAATCTCAGCATTTCCAACAGTCTTTTCAAAGCTTTTCAGATTACTGAAGGTTAAAGCAACACAAAAAGTCAGGCTGATGTATCTAAACTGAAAATAAATTCAAAATTCAATTCAGAAACATTTTAAAGCTGTTAGTTAAAAATTCTTGGTGATTGCTGGGTAGACTTTTTTTCCTACTTGGCTTTCTCAGTGAACATGCTGCTTGAATGTCTGAAACAAGTTGTTTTGGTTTATATTCACAGTTTTATCTTTTATGGAACTCCAGTTTAGTAATCTCCATTTACAAGTGTGAATTCAAAGAATCAGAGGAGATTGGTAAAAAGCCTAATTTTGCAAGACAAATCAGGTGTTAAACTAGAGACTCCACCTCACCTTCAAAGGTTTATATGTCATTGCTATCCTTTAAAATAAATCATTAGTTATTTCATTTTCTGAAGTACTTTAAGTTCCAATGCTCCATAAGCATACACAGTTAATTAATCTTCCTCTATGAATTAGTTGGAGCATAAGCCCAAGTAGAAGCCTTGTTAACAGAACATGGCTAAAACAATGTAGGCAGCAATGGTGTGTCAAAAAAGCCTAATATTAGGAAATTGAGGTTTAGTTACATTTCAAATCTTGAGCCTAAAGTCTCAGGATAGGTGCTCAGGTTGCCTTCTAGTTTAGCTGGTTTTAAATCTGTGTTCTACTGGACAAGCAGAGTTATTCATAGTACTGGGACTCCCTATATGGTCAATTGAAAGGTGTAAGTGCCTTTGAAGAACAATTTAGAGCACCAAAAAGAAACATCTACCATTTTATGCATTGAGTTATTGACTGTAACAGGCATAAGCACCTCTGTAGGCAATTTAATGCTCTTTAACAATAGATTAGGAGCTGCATAGAATCATCCATTAGAAATATAAATTATACAGTTGTGGTAAAGATCAGTCATCTGAGAGCTGAGTGATCTTCACATCTCTTCACCTGGGATTCAGAATGCAACATATTTTCCTGTGACTGGGTTCCTTACAAAGTAGAATGAAGATGTTACATTATAAGCCTTTTCCATAGAAGCAATTCAACAGAATTCTTTAAACAATTCTTAGTCAGGTACTAACAAAAATGATTTCTGGGGAAGGTGTCTCTTTAGCCTACTGATGAGACTATTTCTTAGGAGACTTCTACCTGTCTTCTGGTGATCTCGTTCAACCTCCCTCCTCAAAGCAGGGGCACTTAAAGCTGATTGCCCAGGACTGTGTACAGTCATATTCTGAATACTTCCACAGCTGGATACTCTGGGCAACCTGTTCCAGGGCTTGACCACACTCATGCTCTCCTGGTATTCTTATGTTTATCTGTTTTCTTTACTCTTCTCCATCAGATACTTATGCACACCAATAAGATATCCCCTGAGCCTTTTCTTCTCCATATTAAACCATCCCAGTTGTCTCAATGTCTCCTTGTATGACAGATGCTTCAATCCCTTAATCATATCTATGGCCCTTTGGTGTGTCTGCTCCAGTATGCCCATTCCTTTTTTGTACTGGGCAGCCCAGACCTGGATCCAGCACTCCAGATTTGTCTCACCAATGCCAAGCAGTGGGGAAGGATAACCTCCCTTGACCTACTGGCAATGCATTTCCTAACTCAGAAAAGGATGATACTGGCCACCTTTGCTGAAAGGACATACTGCTCACGAGGACCTTCTGTGAAGAGCTGCTTTCCAACTGGTCAACCCCTGGCCTGTAGTGGTGCATGGTGTTATTCCCCTGTCAGGGTTAGGACTTTGCAGTTCCCTTTGCTGAACTTTCATGAGAGTCCCATTTGCCTGTTTCCCAAGACTGTCAAGGTCCTTCTGAATGGCAACAAAAACATTTAGCGTATCAACCCCTTCTCCCAGTTTTGTATCATCTGCAAACTTGCTGATCATACACTCTGTCCCATCATCTAGGTCCTTAATGAAAATATAAAAGGTATTGTCCCTACTATGGGCCTTGAGGTATGCCACGAGTGACTGGACTCCAGATGGACTTCATGCTGTTGATCACAACCCTTTGAGCCCAGCAGTTCAGCCAGTTTTCAGTCCACCTCACAGTCTGCTTACCTAGCAGGTAGTTCTTCAGTTTGTCTCTGAAGATGTTATTGGTGAGAGTTTCAAAAGTCTTGCTTGATTTGAGAGAAACACCACTTACTGCTCTTCCCTCAGGCACTGAGTAGTCATTTCATGGTCAAAGGCTATCAGATGAGTCAGTTATGATTTACTCTTTGTAAATACGTGATCACTAATCCCAATCACCTTCTTGGCCTTCATTTCCTTCAAAATGTTTTTTAGGATTATTTGCTTCATCCTCTCAAGGATCAAGTTCCCTAGATCATTCTTTTTTGCCATTCTTGAAGACAGGAGAGACATTTGTTTCCTTTCAGTGCTCAGGAACCTCCCCCAGTCACCATGACCTTTCAGAGATTATCAGCATGGCCTTGCAGTGTGGAGGCCAGCTCCCTCAGCACCTATGGATGTATCTGTGGATAGCCTTGGTTTTGTCCAGTTTGTTCAAAGATTCCCTAACTTTCTTTTCTGAGGGCAAGTCTTACTTGCTCCAGACTCTCCCACTGGTCTCAGAGACCTGGTATTTCTGTAGTTAATAGATTTTCCTATAGTAAAGAATTAAGTGAAGAAAGCAATGAGTATGTTCGCCTCTTCTATGTCCTCTTACCAAGTCCCCTGCCCACTCAGCATCCAGCCCATAAACACTGTCTGAAGTAAAATGTACAACCCATAATTATCTCTATGCACCAGTAAATTGGTTCTTTCTGTGGGCCACAGAGATAGGAATCTTTTTCATAGTATTGACTTGCTTGTATTCTTTGCTTCAATAAGAAGGATGGAAAAATAAACACCTTCAAATATGTTCTATAGTTTGGCTAGGATACCCTTTAACAAGTGAAATCATGAATTTAAATGTCTGTATATGGAAAAGGAACTGTAACAGTTCTGTTTCATTCGGGAGCACTTAAACTCTTCAGCAACTACATATAAGTGTCTGACAGTTTCATGCACTGAATTTAATACTATCATTTATTTAAGGCATGGTTTAAGCATATCCAATGGATTAGTTTTTCCAGGAATTAAAGCAGAATTTTTTCTCTTCTGACCTATCTTTGAATCAAAGTTGCTCTTAGTCATCCACTGACTTAAAAAGGAATGTTTATGAGCATGTCTAGGAAACTGTGATTAAGCGCCTAGAGAACTTTGCCTAGCAAGACTGAAAAATATTATACGCATCAAAGATCAGGAAGCCATGGATAGTACCAAACCTAAGACAACACAATTTGCCTAAATAAGAGTAAGATAAAAAGTAAGTGGGCTGAATTCTTCCCATAATGTCTATCTCTTTGTAGTTCAATTCATAATAAGTTATTTATACAAAATGGAAGAAATGTGTCTTTTCCTAGGACACCTGGATGAAAGCAACCTCTGGATGATCAGTAGGGTGTGGTCTATGATAGTCTCTTTCAATACAAATTGAGTTTCTATTCTGAATTAAGCAGAACTCTGAAATCATCCCACTGAAATCATTAGGTCTAAGTCATTAATTGTCCTTCTTTCTTTTCTTTTCTCTTGTCTTGTCTTTGTGTTTCTACTCTTTTCTATCCTGCTTCCTCTCCTCTCTTCTCTCCTCTGTTTTACACAGAGGTTTCTAAACTTTTGCAGCACATCAAAAGTCACAAATGGGCTTTATGTAATCAATGGGAGGCATTGTTATTTAAAGCTATTACAAGCTCTAAAACAACCTAGTGAAGAGCTGCCAGGCAAGGAACTGAGAAAAGGCTGACCTTGTAATATGAAATCAGCACTTGAGAAGCAATACAAGTCCCTGCATTCCCCACTGGTGACACCTCTAATTGGATCAACTCTCACATCTTTGCTTATTTCCAGTAAATGTTATGTTAGTGTATCCTGTACATGGTGACAATCAAGTCATACATTGGGTGCCTAGTAACATAATGTATCACTATTTGAAATTTTAAATGTCATGGTGAGCTAGGCTGGCTGTTCACTCTCTCTATGGTTATTTCCTTGCCCACACCTCTGAGAGTCAATTTTTGAGCTGACCAGAAGTATTCCCTCAAGCATCTGGCAGCAAACCTCCCTTGCTGTGTAACAAATGTTGTTTAAATACATTAGAAAGGAAAATCATCTATATTATTTTTGTGAAAAGTATCCTTTATTTATGTAAAGATTTAACATATGAATTTCAAGATAAATGATTTGTAAATGTGCAAGGAGTGAAATATCCTACATGTATTTCTAATATATTCAGTGCTTCTGAAATTTATCATAGATTTTATTGCCAGCTGAAAGTGATATGTTTTGTGTGTTATCTGATAACAATGGGAGACTAGTGTAGAAAATGGAACTATGTAGGTTCAAAATCAGTCTAAATAAATTATGTTGCTCACAGAGAACAAATGATCTCATAAACTATCATGTATCAAGAAAGAAAAAAACTACCGATATCATCTTGAAAGAAAGATGATAGAAAATTCCCTTTTTTAGTCTCATGTCAAATTAGTTACTAATTGTGCTTCCTTGCACAGCAGGATGGGCAGCTAATGCTTTAATGCTTTAATGATTTAAGCCACTGCAGAGGTGAACAGCAGGATGTAAATGAATCAAAATCCAGAGGAACATGTAGTATGTGTTCATCTTTTTCTAGAATATAGGGACACTTCTCTAAGTAAGTGCTGTATCACAGTGACTTTCTTGATCTGTTTGGGTGCAGAAAGAGACCTGGGAACTGGTGTTAAGCTTTATGTTGGTACAGAATACTGAGCAGTAGAAACTATACCTAAAATTCTAGACAAACATGGCTAAAAATATTACTCCTGAAATAATGTGATTTAGCATTTATTTAAATGTAATCATGTCTTGTGATTATAGGAACAGTTCAGTTGCATAAATATAGACATCTAGTGCTGCTTGCAATATCCTGAGATCTCAAAACACTCAGGGAACATTGACAAGGGTCTCACAGGAATTTAAGACTACCTCTACCCTTCTGTTTTGCAACCAGAGTCAGTGGCAAGATCTAGAATAGGTCAGTTTCCACCAGCCATCTGTTCTTGATCAGCTAAAATGAATCCCAAGGATAAGAACTAACTGTAGATGTCTTCCATATAGTTACATCTGTCTGAGTTTGTCATGTAGGCTTCCTTATAGATAATAAACAGAAGTAATGATTTCTGCCATACAACGTATCTAACCTATTTCCTATGTCTAGAAATGTCTCTGAGTTGATGCATTCAGACTTAAAGGCAAGATTCAACGCCAGATTAGAGAAATTAAATTTAGGCACCAAAATATGAGGATTTACCTGTGAGCTAAACTGCCATTATTTTCTGGGGATAATCTAATAGGGCTTTTTAACACTAAGTTTGCTATTAAGCCTCGTGTTAAAGACATCTCATTTTACTTGTCTACATGTTTGCTAAGTGATTAAGCTTTCATCATAGACAATGAGAACATAGTCAGTATACTCAGTGGATCTTGTTTTAGCTGTCCATAAAGTTGTGCACTGCTATTTGAGATACCCTGCAGCATCCTCCAAGCATCCAGTTGCTAATTTTGAAGGATGAAGGTACTCTGTAGATCCTGTGTCACATCTTCCAGCCCCATGCAAATACTCTGGATATCTTACAAAGTCTCAAATAGTATTCAGGCCTATTTTTAGCCCACTGAACTGAGCTCTATTGGCTGTATTGACTGTGCCTCCATTGAATATGATAAGTCTTCAGTACATACCTGCTTAAATGCCTAATTCTGTCGAGATGTCTAGAATCTGGGGCTCAATCCCAGTCCGAGCGATAGAAGTTCATTTTTGCTTATCTAGCACATTCATATATAATTTATAAACATATTATTAGGTGATTTATTACTACTACACTCACAAAATCCATGCATTCATTTTCTGTCAAAAAGGAAAGCTCTAACCTTGTCCTTTGTTTACTCCTACCGTATAAATGACAAATTGGCTAAGCATCTCAGCTTTGTCATAGCTTTCTGCTTATATTTTGTAATTGCTAAATTCTTAGATAACATCTGAAACCACAAAAGACAGAGCTAAACTTGTATTTCTTGATCTGTAAAATGTGTCAGCTGCCAAGAATATATCTTTTCTTCATTATATGCCACCTTTCACACTAATTTTTATTTTATAATAAAGAACACCAGAAATCCTCTCTTAAACTATTTGTTGTGTCAGACCTCATAAACTGTATCTCCACCAAGTTTTGTGTAGGTAGACATTTTTAAAGATAGGTGTCAATGAAAAGTAAGAAAGGAAGGAATTCAGGCATAACCCATTTTTAAAATGTTCCTAATGTGCTATAAGTTTAGAGACATTTCAAAAGAAAAGCTATGTTTTAAAAACTATTTTATATGCCATAAGCAACTTTTGAAAATTTTATGAAATTTTGCATCAGTAGGTCACTTAATTAACCCCACTGTGAACATAGTTTTGTAACATGGTTGAAATTTCTGAGTAACCAGCAAACATGTTCACAGGAATGAGGGCCTTGTCTTGTTATGGTTTTTTTTTGGTTTTTTTGGTTTTTTTGGTTTTTTTTTTTAATATTCTGTTAGATGAAACACAAAATAAGTCAGTCCTTACTTTTATTACCAGGTCTATACCATTTTCCTTCTCACCATCTCATGACAGCAGACATGAAAATATTCCACTTCACAGTTCAGATAAAAACAACCCTTCTATGTATGTGCCTAAATTCCATATTTTATTTGCAAAAGTTTTCTTCTTGCACATTTCTCTTACAATCTCTCTTTCTGTGTTTTTTACTGACATACTAAAGCACCTTTGCACCAGTCTTGCTAAGATAGACAACAAGTTCTGTTTCATCCTACTTTGTTTGCAGTTGTTTGTATTAATTGTACTAGATACATTGAAACTTTACACTTTGGTGACAACTCGAGGCCTTTTACAAAAGTGATTGTGGAAAATTTTTGTAGGTGACAGACTTAAGTAAACAGAGGAATCCTTTAAAATACCTGTAAGAAGAGAGAGGGCAATGCTGTCATTTCTGTTCTGTGGAGCTTCAATGCTTTACACTCTAAGATCTAAATAAAATGTCTTTAGATAACCCCTGGATGAGCTACTTGCTAACAGGTTATATAATGATTAGTTGGGAGGCATAAAATGAAAGGTTTTATGATAAAAAGAGTGTCTTCAGCCATAGCTCCTGAGCATTTCTAACTGCATCAAACATTTCACTATTGATTTGATAGCACTTACGAATGCAGTTCAGATGTCATTTCTTCACAATAAAAGATTAAGCAAGCCATATCAATTAGAAATCAATAGTCATATTAACAGTTTAAAACTGGACATACTTTCTCTTAAGAAAATAAAAAGGGGAGAAGAAATTACACCAGAATAAAATAGTATATACTGTCAGGAAGACAAATAAAAACAGTTTCAAAATAACGATGAATATTATCACTATACTGTGACAGTATATGGCAGAAGGCCCAAAGAAGGTTATGTGCCCCATCTTTGCACACAAATGTAAAGAAAAGATATACCCAAGCAACCTTTCAAGGTGATGCTGTCAGTACCATTTATATATTTGATTAGGTAACTGGTAAGTGAAAAATGAATAAGCAGTCATGTGAACAAAGTAGAATCCAGAGCTGTTCTCTGTTTGGGGAGATGTTTTTGTAATAAACCTCCTGTTCTTTGACGGCAGCCCTAGGAATTTTGCAGCCTTCTTAGAACAGTACCAAAGTTTCCAAAATAGGGACAGAGACACTTTCTACTCTGTTTCTCTCTGATGTGGGACTGATAGAGTCAGCATAATCGCAGTGATGTGAAACAAAGCACCAGCTGGAGCAACTGTTCTGGCACATTAGAAGACATGACTGATCTGAATCAGGAGGGAAGGAGGATACAACCATGCATGTGTCAGGCTGAAGGGACTGCCTGCTGCTTCTTTCTGAGGCTGGGTTGGAGGCATCAGTGGCCTCACAAGAAAGAGGCACTCTGGCTTAAGCACCAGGGGAAGGAGCTGCAGGAGATGGTAAGCAAGTGTCATGGTATCTACTCACAGAATGAACAGGAAATGGAGAGATTCTTCAGAGAGACCCTGCAGAGACAAGATGCATGCCACCTAGGGTCAGCTAGAGGCTGTCAAATAAGGATACCTGATATAGTTTATTATTATCTGTGTGGTTAATTTCACTTCCAAAAACAAAAAATGAAAAATCTGATTTGGACTGATTACAAATATGATTGATGCTCCATTTTTTTAAACTTTGTTTTTCATCACTAAGTGAAATTTTATTTCAAAACAATTTAATAATTTCCAAGTATAATCAGAACCTAGGGGCAGGGAAGGGACCAATAAGGAGATCAAAAACTATATAAAGAAATTGTAAACTGAAATTTGAAAATTAGCATCTTTTACTGTTTAAGTGCTCGTATAATACTTCCTCCAAAATACTGCAAAGTCCCTGGTTGTTTCTCAGACCAGGAGATAAAAGTTGAATTTTTTTATTTTGATAACAAATAAAGAGGTAAATACAGAAATTAATAATAGCTTAGTTATTGAGTTTGCAGATCCACCTAATTCCACTGAGTTGAATGAAATTACTCTATTGGCTGTTGAGAATCTGATCCTACAAACCCCAGTTACAGAATGTACAATAAATATTACAGTATTCAGCCATGTAACAGGCAGAAACATCAGTGATTACAGTCTTTATCTGGGGTTGATGAAACATGAGTTCAATTCTTGTTCAAATACAATAATCTTTATTGTATTTAGGTGAATTTCCACAAATGATTTGTGCCCATCTGTTGGAATTAGCCCCAGGATAAATGAAGAGAGATCGCACAGTCACAACTTAGCAGCAATTTAAGAAACTAGTCTTCTTCCTCTCTTAGATACTGCTTTTCGGCTGAGAAACAGTGCCTCTGTGACACAATAGAAAGGCCTATCAGAAACATATAATATAAGCCTCCATATTTGATATGTTAGCATCCAGTGACTAAGTTTGGTCAACTACATATATATTCATCTAGGCATACCTTTAAGCTTTCTAGACCTCAGTTCCCAAGCTCTGAATTGAAGTCAATAGCAATTTCCTGCTTGACAGGACTTTTCTAAGGATAAATACATTAAAGATGCAGGGGTATTAAAATCACATGGTATCTGAGATCATAAAGATATTTTAACATCGTTATAAGAATAATCAGGTCATTTATACCTGGCTTAGTAAATAGCTTATACCTATTTTTCACTCAATTGCATTGATTCAAACCAGTCCATGTTTAAAAAATTACACTTTTTAAAATCTTCTGAAAGCATCTGAACCTAGTTATGAACATTATGAGACTGGTTAATTTTGGAAATAATTAATTAATTTTAAATGTATATTTTTGAAAACTGCTTAAACTATTAGAATGGTTCTGAAATAAAAAAAATGTTTTTTTTTTCTCACTAAAACTTGTTATTGCATGTTCTTGCCACAGCAATCTACTTTTTGTGTTCTTATTCTGCTTTCCAGCTGATTCAAAATTAGATTTAACTTCTAAAAACTTGCTGTGTGAAGAATTTGTTAAAAGTCAAGGGAAGTATTTCTTTGTTCAGGCTCATGCATTTTAAAGAGTGAACTGTATGAAAATGGAGCTTGGCAAAATACACTCTAAAAATAAGAATTATGTTTTATTACCTGGGTCTTAGTTTGTAAGTAATGAAGAGTTATGAGTACTAGTTTGCTTTGCTTGCATCACTAATGTTTTACATACATTTTGCAGCACCTGAAGTAAATTTAACAGTGATACTTGGCTCATTTGCTAAGGACCAGATGTATGAATCTGGGCAGAGATCTTGTTTTTAACATGTGATACACAATCTAATATTAAGCATGTTCTCAGAAATCCAACAACTTAAGGAAGACTGCAGCAACTGTACTTCTGCCATCTTATCGATGTGTGTTACGGTCCGCAAGAAAAGAGAGAAAGTGTTAAGGTTAGACATATTTTTAACTGAACTCTACCTACTACACTTTATTTACTAACAGTTATTTGCACTTTATTCGTCATATTTTTCTGGTCTTTTCCCCTAAAATAAGCATATCAGAAATGCATTAAAAATGTTTAATGAAGGAAACAGTTGAAACTGGTATGCTTCCTTTATTTTGGAGCTTGGCCCACGGCAGAACTGAAAAAAAATACAACTACTTCAGCTGAGATTTTTTTATAATAGCTTTATCTGTGGGCTGTGACTTCCAGTGTGTGAGCCAAGTTAAAGTAGAAGGAATTGAAAATTAATCCCCTGCTTGTTCATTGTTTCCTTTCCTCCAGCTTTATTTTCAGGCCAGCAACCTTCATGGGTGGCAAGAAATTCTTCATAGTACCTCTGAGATTCCAGAAAATGTATCTTTTTTTAATCACTTCTGAGTCCTTACAGCATATTTGTTCTATTTTTAGTGCTCTTTCCATCTTCTCTTGCTGCCTGTGTCATATGCATTTTACTTATCCTACCTGACACTTCAAAATCTTCTCCTTAGGTAATCAGAGCCAGCAATATCACCTTGTGCCCGTAAATGGTTCCACACAATTGAGTATACAACAGCCAGGACAAGCCACAAAGGCTGATTTGTTCTCTATTATGCAACCTTACAGTTACAACAAGCAAAACGACTATGCAGTCCCTTATCATCAGGTCACCTTCTACTTCTCCTTGTTTACTTGGTTAGCTTGCTCTTTTCCATCAGCTTTCTTTATACTCTTGTCTTTTGTGGATTTTTACTAGTTATTACAAGAAACATTTTTCAAGGAGTAACTCTTTTTGAGAGTTTTTAAGTGAAAATATGATATTTTTTCCTGATTTTCACTATACATGTATAAAGAAAATCTGTTGAACACAGAATTTAATCACTGTTTTGTAATAAAGTAGATGTATTCTCTGAATTCAGTATGGGACAGTTTGTCTATCAGCAAGGAGACAATGATACCAGTTATCATTGGTATATCACCCAGTTATACACTGTGAATCTGTAGCTGACATGGATTACCATGTAACTAGAAGTATCTTGTTGACTCCTAAGTAAACATGCTTAAGTGTGCTGTGCATATGGGAATGAGCAAGTAGTTGAGGATGTCAAATTACAATCAAATTACAGATTAAAAAGTGTATGATAACAATTTCGTGGAGGAGTTTTCTAAAGCAGGACCAAGATCCTCAAACTTCTGAACTAATATGATTATGTAGATACTAGTACGTGGTTCAAAACAAAACAAAAGCCATTAATGTTATCTCAACATTACAATAAATAACTTTCCTACATGGTTCACACATAGCTTTATCCATTTCTCTGGAAAGTAAGAAAAAGAAAAAGAAAACAAGAAAGGGGAAAAAAATCACTAAGGTAACTTGTTACAATTCATGAAAATGTGTATGTATAGTTATAAAAAGTTGACTTAAAAATAGTTTGAGAAGGGAAATTAAGTTAATATAAAACTTTATTTCAGCTAGGGTTAAAAAATGAGATACACTGAAGACAAAAAAATTATTGTAGCATAATTTAAATATTTCAATTACTATCAACACATCAAAGAGAAAAAAAGCACAGAAATCAGCAAAAAAATCTTAAACTACCAATTTATCACTAACAAGTGATGATCTTGGTATTCACCTGATGAAGCTGCAGGTTTAACAGCAGTTTTTTTGTGGGAGGAAATGTAAAATTCAAACAAGCAAAAGCAGCAAGATAATAAAAGGAAGGCTTGAACACAAATTGTGCAAGTCTCATGGCTTAGCATAATCTTTTTTTTCAATTTAATATACAACACACAATCTGTTGCCATTTAATCTAAGTTAAGCCACCACCCATCAAATAAAATGGGGAGAGGATTGTTTTTCTTTATTTACTGTAACAAAAAATCTATTTTGTGCAAACTGATATTTCTTCAGCTTCTAATTGAAAACAGATTGAAATTTTTAGGCAAACTGTCTCTTGCACAGTACAGACAACCCTCCAAAGCACAACACAATCTAAATTTGAATGGAGAGCAAATGCAGATGTCTTCCAGTTCATTCAAAATGTGAACATCTTTACACCATCTCAGCTCAACCAACAGTAAAGCATAGCAGCTATTCCCCATGTTTCCCTGAGTTTCTCAGCCTCAAACCCATTGCACCTTCTGTATATTTCTAATGTCAAATGCATCACTTTGTTAAAATAACACAAAGACTACATTTTTCATTCTTTGAATAGATCAGCTATTCATACGTAAAAGTATGTTTCATTACCACTTGACAATAACAACAGTAATTATTTTAAGCTTTTGTATTCAGTGTGAATTTTGCTGCATAATGTTTGGAATGAGATCATTTATCCTGCAAATACAATTTCCTTCCCCTTTCTAGAATATTGTATGCTATGCCATTTAGCTTTATGATAAAGAATGGCTTTATGTTAAAGTCACTGCATCAAATACTTGCCATATATAAATCAGCACACTCATTCTTTCAGCTTCTTCTGAGGGTCTGTCTGACTTTTGCTTCCAGGGAAGAAATCCTTTCCATGGAATAATTTTCAAAATTAATGTTTACATTCTGTAAAATACATATGTGAAATACATTTCCAGGGAAGAAATAATTTCTGTGGAATAATTTTCAAAACTCTTATTTACATTCTGTAAAGTTCATATATGAAATACATGAGAAATGTCTTTGCTCCATTTCAAATATAGTCAACTGAAAAATTAGTATCACTCTTTCATAATTATATACTCTTCCATACTACAGTATTTTTCTCCATCACTGCATGATTTTGCAGTGTAAGCAGAAAACTTTATTGTTTGTACAGTATGCTTATACAAAGCCTACAGTCATAAGCTTTGCTCTTTTCCATTACAAGAAAATAGCAGCACTGATTTAATGGTGTATTTTGAAAGTGGAAGGTTAATCCAGCAGAAATCTACTTTAATGAAAAAAGGTTCAATCTTCACATAACAGCTGCAGATGTAACCCTTGAAGTATGATATTTAGATAGAAACTTAAAATGTAGAAATGTTCTGGAATGTGCACAAATCACTATTAAATAAGTAACATTTATGAATTATATATAATTAAGTTAGCTATTAGAATATTTCTGCTCGTTTCTGTGAGAAGCAATCTAATATTAAACCATACCAGGCACAGGAAAAAAAAAAACCACAAACGTGTTATATAGGACATTTTTTGTCAAGTAAACTATATTAGATCTGAAAGTCTCAATTCTAGGATCCTTATCTTTTGTTCATTAAGCTTCTGAAATAAAATATACTGATTTAAAAGAACATTTTGTCTGAGGAAGAGGTCTGAGTAATGTAATAATAACTAATATGAAATTGAAAATTATTTTAACCTTTATATTGGTGTTAACAATTATAGGTGTTAGTTTGAAATAAAGTCAAAATATAATTGAAGGTTTTAAAGTGTGACTAGCCTTCTATTTTCCACTGTATTTAAGAAAAAGTTCCCATTCAATAAGATGCTTTCCTTGTAGAACATGTATAGTTCTAGAGCTTACCAGTGGGATGTCAATTAACTGTTTTGCTCAATTTTAGTTATTTATTTTGTTGTACATATTTCATGAGTGTAACTCTTGACACATTCTGGAACCAGTTTATTGTTTTGACTGAGGTTTTATTACATTCTGTAAGCAAAAATATTTTTGAAGAATCTGCAAGTATTTCTACTATTAATTCTTGTTTCCATTGGTCTTGAACAGCTGGAATAAAGATGCCTCTGTTGGAAACATGGCACAGAACATTCCAACCACAGAAGTAATTATTTAGTTCCTGCCTCTGAAAAATTGTTAGTTTGGCAGCCCATCTAATTGGAAAATGGAGTCCTTCTACCTTCTTACCTGAAAGTAAGTTATTATAGCCAAATCTTTGGCCAGCATAGCTCAGCATAGCTCTGTTACCCTTACATTCCTTTCTGTTGCTGAAGAATTTAACTCTTTTTGTTCAAACTGAAGCAGACATACATTTTAGGAACAAATTATTATTTTAATAACTACTTTTTCTCACAATTTCTACACATAGAAATACTGACTTTGGTTTTGCTACATATTTCACATTTTAAAATATTTTTTTTCTCATATATACTCTGCTTGATATAAGAATGTAATATATGGAATGGTGGCTTGATCTCTTTATAACCCCTTTCTGAAGATGGGACAGTTTATTCATCTGCTTGATCACTTATAAATTTTGAAATCTTCAAGACTGATGTAACTTGTGAGCAGCTTCAGGTCTTACGGTAACAGATAATAACAAAGATGCAGCAAGACACTAACTTTGGATGTAATACAGGTAAAATATGAATAGAAGAGTGACAAATACTTTCATAACTGCACTGGCTTTTCATTGTACAGGTAAGTTCACACACTAAGACTTTTATTGAAGATTTAAAATTCTATATGAGCTTCTGTCAGGGAAAAGATAGTAAGAGAAAATGGCAGAGCATAAGGAGTGTCAGAAGTAACAGAGAACTGTCACCTACTATTTTCAGCAGTTTTACTAGGCCTGGTATAGACCTGGGCTATAGAAATGTATAGAAATGAGCTATACTTAAAAATGAATCTATGAAACTTTTTAGAGTACATTGTTGAATATCAAAATGAGTTGGAAGTGGTGACACTGACTTAAAAGGCAACCATTTTCCTTCTCCTGTTGGGCTGGATGCAAAATCTCTACTGGAAGTCACATAAGGGCAATACAGGAGCATGATTTTGTGCTGTAGCGGGGGGGGGGGGGGAAGCTGTTACTATTGAACTAGAAGTCCTACTTCCAAAGTTTTCATTATTTTAATGGGACATTATAGCAATTATGACTCATACTACAGCCTTCATATGGGCAAAGCTTTCTTAATTTTTAATTACGTTTTTATCTAGGAAAGGGCTACAAGGTAAAGGTAAAATTTTTCAACATTTATTTGTCATTATATTAACAATAAATTATTCTGCATTTATTTGTCACCATATGGAAGAAGACAATGTATGTAAGCTTCATCCTTAGCCTAATCTTCATTCCTGATTTATTGAGTCAAATCACAAATAACTATTCTTATTCTATGACTCATCACTATGAAAAGCAATTCTAATATCACAAAAAAGAAATGATGATACTGCTGTATGAATCATTGGTACAGTGTTTGCAAGTCATCAGATATTTATTTATTTTGACTTCTACAGTGTATACTAACAGTGTTACCAGTACTGTGAGATAGTAGAATAAGGGCACAAAAAAAAAAAAAAAAAGGGAAATAGGATAGGACTAGTTGAAGTAAAGTGTGTCTGCATCAAGCACTTCTGGCTGAACTAATTTCAGAACATGAAGTACTATACCTGTAGCATCTATGTCAGCATGATACTGCACCACCGTGTCGAGAGCAAGGTTTAGTAGCTGTGCTATCATCATGATAACACAGCTATTCTATTTTAAGGACCCAGGCTATCATTTTTGTGTTATGCTGTAGTCTGCAGACAAATCAGCCTGTCTGGAGCTCACACAGGACACTTAGTACAGTGTTCTGTTTCATGCTATAGTCTAAGATTAAAAGAGAAGATACCGATTTTTACATCAATTTATATCCTAAAAATGCACAGGATTTAAAATTATTTTTGCATGGTCTGAGCACATAATTCCCCTTGGATATTATTAAAATCTTCACATATCTATATAGATATATATGTTACCTATCTACATATCTATGTATCTATCCTAAATGTGGTTCCAAGCAAAGAAAATGTTTCACAAGATCTAAGTAGTTCAAATCAGACTAAGAGCAGCAGCCTTTAATCTTAATTAATTTTGAAAATAATATGCTAATCTGGAAAGTGAGCACTTACTTACCCTGGAGTTTAGATTTAGGACTGGGATATGTGTGGATTTGTTTGTTGGCATTTATTATTATTAATTATATATTTTTATTTAAGAAGCATTGAGTGCAATGATTACAGATATGCTTTTCAAAATATTATTTAAAATAAATCATTATTAATTACTGTTGTATTCAGGTACTGCCCAGTGACTCAGATCATGAATTCATGCTAAATTCTGCTTAAACATATGATGTGAAATGGAAGGAGCAAAGTTCAAATACTAGCTGTTTCTTAACTATAAACAATGTTAAAGCTGAGAAATCCATGGTTAAATTCAGTTCTAAATTCACCTTTGGTTCTGATCACTCCACTTAAGATAATAGGATTCCAAATTATGGTACAACTAATCAGCACAGCTTCAATGGTATTTTAGTGAAATACTAAGTTCAGAACAAAGTTACATGTAGCAGCTGATGTTTGAAGAATAAATTATTACCCGTATGCTAGTAGCTGTTCTCAATGACACCGGTAGCTGTTACATTGTTGTGTGTGGTAAATTTGATAAGCATCAAATACATTTGTGGTGCATTGACCTTGGCTGGACAACAGGTGCCCACCAAGCCACTCTATTGCTTCCCCTCCTCAGCTGGACAGGGGACAGAAAATATAACAAAAGGCTCATGGGTCAAGATAAGGACAGGGAGATCACTCACCAATTACTGTCACAAGCAGAAGAGACTCAACTTGGGGAAATTAATTTAATTTATTACCAATCAAATCAGAGTAGGGTAATGAGAAATAAAACCAGATCTTAAGGCACCTTCCCTCCACCCCTCCCTTCCCGGGCTCAGCTTCACTCCCAGTTTTCTCTACCTCCTCCCCCTGCTGAGTGGCACAGCGGAACAGGGAATCGGGGTTATGGTCAGTTCATCACACGTTGTCTCTGCCACTCCTTCCTCCTCACACTCTTTCCCTGCTCCAACATGATGTCCCTCCCATGGGAGACAGTCCTCCATTAATTTCTGCAATGTGAGTCCTTCCCACGGGCTACAGTTCTTCATAAACTTCTCCAGCATTGCTCCCTTCCACGCAGTGTAGCCTTTCAGGAGCTGACTGCTCCAGCGTGGGTCCCCCATGGGTGTCACAAGTTCTGCCAGCAAACCTGCTCCAGCGTGGGCTCCTCTCTTCATGGGGTCACAGGTCCTGCAAGAAGCCTGCTCCAGCATGGGCTTCCCATGGGGTCACAGTCTCCTTTGGGTACATCCACCTGCTCCGGTGTGGGGTCTTCCACAGGCTGCAGGTGGATATCTGCTCCACTGTGGACCTCCTTGGGCTGCAGGGGAACAACCTGTCTCACCATGATCTTCACCACGGGATGCAGGGGAATCTCTGCTCCAGCTCCTGGAACACCTCCTTCCCCTCCTTCTTCACTGACCTTGGTGTCTGCAGAGTTGTTTCTCTCATATACTCTCACTTGTCTCTTCCATCTGCTGTTGCCCAGCAGTTTTTTTTCCCCTTCTTAAATATGTTGTCACAGAGGCGCTACCACCATTACTCATTGTCTCAGCCTTGGCCAGTGGTGGGTCCATCTTGGAGACAGCTGGCATTGTCTCTATTGGACATAGTGGAAGCTCCTAGCAGCTTCTCACATAAACCCCTCCTGCAGTCCCCCATGCTACCAAAACCTTGCCATGCAAACCCAATACAACTTTATAAACCTGCTGTAAATGTGGAGCATCCTTTGACTTACTCCTATGACCACAGTACAACTTATTTTTTCCTTCCTTTACTTGCTTCTTTTCTTCTGCCTTTACTAGCACAAGCATCTTTTCATGTTGCAACCTCTTCCATTTTCACACAATATTAAAGCCAACTTTAGACAAAGAGATAAGTCTTGCAATTAGTTCTGTTGCCTTCAAAGTACACATATTTCCATGTATTGTGATGTGCATAATAAGTTGATAATTGAAAATGACAAGGAAGGATTTTAACAAGTTTAGAACTTGCCTGAAGTTATGTTATAGAATCATAGAACCATGGAATGTTTTGGGATGGAAGGGACAATTAAAGGTCATCTAGTCTAACCCCTCTGCAATGGACAAGGACATCATCAACTAGAGCAGGTTGCTCAGAGCCCCGTCTAGCCTGTCCTTGAGTGTTTCCAGGGATGGGACATCTACCACCTCTCTGGGCAACACGTTCCAGTGTTTCACTATCATCATTGTGAAAAATTTTTTCCTTGTGATCAGTCTAAATCTACCCTCCTTTAGTTTAAAACCATTACTCTTTGTCCTGTCGCAGCAGGCCTTGCTAAAAAGACTATCCCCATCTTTCTTGTAGCCCCCTTTAAGTATCAAAAGGCTGCAATAAGGTCTCTCTACATCCTTCTCTTCTCCAGGCTGAACAACCCCAGCTCTTTCAGCCTTTCCTCATAGGAGAGGTGTTCCATTCCTCTGATCATTTTTGTGGCCCTCCTCTGGACCTGCTCAAACAGGTCCATGTCTTTCCTGTGCTGAAGACTCCAGAGCTGGATGCAGTACTCCAGGTGGGGGGGTCTCACCAACCTCATGAGGTTCACACAGGTCCACTGCTCAAGCTTGTCCAGGTCCCTCTGGGTGACATCCCATCCCTCAGGTGCGTCAATCACACCACTCAGCTTGGTACCATCTGCAAACTTGCTGAGGGTGCACTCGATCCTGCTGTGTCATTGATGAAGATATTAAACAACACCGGCCCCAGTACGGACCCCTGAGGGACACCACTTGTCACTGATCTCCATCTGGACATCGAGCCATTGACCACTACCCTCTAGATGCAACCATCCAGCCAGTTTACTATCCATTGAACAGTCCATCCATCAAATCCATATCCTTCCAATTTAGAGGGAAGGATATTGTGGGGGACTGTGTCAAAGGCCTTACAGAAGTCCAGATAGATGACATCCATAGCTCTTCCCTTGTCCACTGATGCAGTCACTCCATCACAGAAGGCCACTAGATTGGTCAGGCAGGACTTGTCCTTGGTGAAGACATGCTGGCTGTCTCGAATCACCTCCCTGTCCTGCAGGTGCCTTAGCACAGCTTCAAGGAGGATCTGTTCCATGATCTTCCCAGGCAAAGAGGTGAGGCGGACAGGTCGATAGCTCCCAGGGTCCTCCTTTCTAGCCTTTTTATAAATGGGTGCCAAGTTTTCCTTGTTCCAGTCCCCAGGGACTTCACCTGCCTGCCATGACTTTTCAAATGTCATGGAGAGCGGCTTAGCGACTACATCAGCGAATTCCCTCAGGACTCTGGGATGCATCTCATCAGGTCCCATATCCTTAGATATGTTCAGGTTCCTCAGGTGGTCATGAACTTGATCTTCACTTACAGTGGAAGGGACTTTGTTCCCCCAGTCCCTGCCTTGAGGTCCAACCTTCTGCTGCCTCTTATAAGATGGAAGTTGCATGAGGGTGGAGGGTTGCAAATTTTCTCTATATCCTCTGTCATTGTCACAACGCTGCTCTCTAAATTTCTATTCAAGTGTTAATCATCTGTTAATCAGCAGGCAAGAAATGCTCATTTGAAATGCCTTGACACGTCTGTGATATTCAGATAGGATTGTTAGATCTGTGCTCATCTGAAGAGGCAGATAGTGATTAGGCAGGATATCCTACCGTTTCTAAAATGCTATGAGACATCTGCATTTAAGCATCTGAAACCCATTGTTAATGTCAATAAGTGATCAGCATTGTTCTTGATTAAATATGTTTCACATTTGGAGGCCAGATCAGTCATACTAAACACAGGTCTTTAATATTTTATCTGGCTTACACTCCAGCTGCATGTCCAGAAAGAAGCAGTTGTCTGCCAGGTCCTATGTCATGCATAGCAGCTCTGGTAAATGTCTGAAAGAGCTAGCTGTAGCTTGTTGGTATAATTAAAAGTATTAGATCCTATGTTGAAGTGGCTGTATCCTACACTCAGGGAGCTGAATAATTCTCCAAATTCCACTGGCAGTGTTGACCAAGAGCTCATTTTGTTTGTCTAAATATATGCATCTAATGGTATCTGAGATACCGTGTGGCATCTGAGTCATGCACAGAGGACTGGCAGACATACTGTGGAACCTCTGGGAGATCCACATTTTTGCAGAAGCCAGACAAGCAGCTGAATGGATCCCCAGATCTCCCTTGACTATAAAGGACATCACACATAGTTCATATTCAGCCACATTAAAACAAGCTCTGCATTTATGTTTTTTCAAGAAAAAGGTGAATTCCAACCCTTGAGCTTGTATAAGTTTCTCAGACGTAGGCATATAACATAATTTGGGACTCCCTAGGGTGTCAGGTCTGGCCTTCAGAGTGATCTTCTATAGGTCCTGTATAATATCTGCCAAATCCATGTTTAGACACCCTGAGGCTCCTTAAATCATGCTACATGTGTGCAAATGAACTAAGGTTCTTTTCACAGATACTGGCTCATATTCAGCTGGCTGCCGACCAACACCCCCAGGTCCTTTTCCACCAGGCAGCTTTCCAGCCACTCTTCCCCAAGCCTGTAGCATTTTTGTGACCCAAGTGTACCACCACTCTTTGGGCCCAGCCATCCAGCCAGTTTTTTACCCAGTGAAGTGTAGGCCCATCCAAGCCATGAGCAGCCAGTAATGTTTTACTGTTTAATGACAACAGTCATGTTTTACTGTTTAATGAAAACAGTCATGTTTTCATTAAATTCAGTGTATATACTATAATAATATCCATGTATTTTGAGCAAAAATAATGGTTATATTACACGTTTGTTCTTTCTACAGCATTCTTCTGGAGAAACTGACTGCTCACGGCTTGGATAAGCGCACTCTGCGCTGGGTAAAAAACCTGGCTAAATGGCCGAGCCCAGAGAGAGGTGGTGAATGGAGCCAAATACAGTTGGCGACTGGTCACAAGTGGTGTTCCCCAGGCCGCAGTATTGGGGACAGTTCTGTTTAATATCTATCAATGATCTGGATGAGGGGATTGAGTGCACCCTCAGTAAGTTTGCAGATGACACCAGGTTGGGTGGAAGTGTTGATCTGCCTGAACATAGGAAGGCTCTACAGAGGGATCTGGACAGGCTGGATCGATGGGCCGGGGCCAACTGTATGAGATTCAATAAGGCTAAGTGCCGGGTCCTGCACTTGGGTCACAACAACCCCATGCAACGCTACCGGCTTGGGGAAGAGTGGCTGGAGAGCTGCCTGGCAGAAAAGGACCTGGGGGTGCTGGTTGACAGCCACCTGAACATGAGCCAGCAGTGTGCTCAGGTGGGGAAGAAGGCCCATGGCATCCTGGCTTGTATCAGAAACAATGTGGCCAGCAGGACCAGGGAGGTGATAGAGCCCCTCTACTCGGCACTGGTGAGGCCGCACCTAGAATACTGTGTTCAGTTTTGGTCCCCTCACTACAAGAAGGACATTGAGGTGCTGGATCATGTCCAGAGAAGGGCAATGAAGCTGGTGAAGGATCTAGAGCACAAGTGTTATGAGGAGCGGCTGAGGGAGCTGCAGTTGTTTAGTCTGGAGAAGAGGAGGCTGAGTGGAGACCTTCTGGCTCTCTACAACTACCTGAAAGGAGGTTGTAGCGAGGTGGGGGTCGGTCTCTTCTGCCAAGTAACAAGTGATAGAATGAGAGGAAATGGGCTCAAGTTTGCCAGGGGAGATTTAGATTAGATATTAGGAAAAATTTTTCATGGAGAGAGTGGTTACGCATTGGAACAGGCTGCCCAGGGAAGTGGCGCAATCACAGTCCTTGGAAGTATTCAAAAAATGTGTGGATGTGGTGCTTAGGGACATGGTTTAGAGGTGGACCAGGCATTTGCGTTAACAGGTTGGGCTCAATGATCTCAGAGGTCCATTCCAACCTTAACAATTCTATGATTCTATGATTGTAATGCAGATGCTTTGTTCTTTCTAAATGCAGATCCTTCTTTTACTGTAATTGTAATAAATCTATAAATTATGACAGCTAGAACTGTTGTCTAGGTCAATAACCTAGGGAAAAATGTCATCTTCTGAGATCAACTTAACAAGATCATTAGCATTTGTCAGCCATTACAGCAAATTTCCATTAGTATTGCCTATTCTAAATGCTATTTTAAAAAAATCAAAGCTACACTACATTGTTGCAACAAAACAGTTTTTGCAAACTTAATGTTTGCATCTCTCAGCAGTTTTTTCTCATTTTTGGTGAGAGATTCATAAATCTTCATGAAAATATGCTTGGAATCTGAAAGGGAATTTTATATTATTAAAAAATAGTAAAAACTTGAGAAAACACATTGTTTCTCATTATTTATTGTTTTTCCTTAGGAAGGACAAAAATGTCCCATTACCTGTGCTCTACCCTGACATCAGACTGTGTCCTACCTTTCACCTGAAGAATCTTTTTGTCCTAAGTATCATGGTACTGACCTAAAACTATTACTTGAAGACAAAGTCTTTTCAATGTTTAATTGAAAATGAAAATTATTAGAAATTTAGGTGGCATCTGAATGAGAAGTTTTATTTCATTAATTTTGATTCTGCAGAGTAGCCAAGAAAAACAAGAGGTAGAAGGATTTTTGTGAATGTGCTGTCATTAGTAGATTATCACTTGTCATTAGTAGATTATTTTTTGCCTGTCTTCATCGGACTCTTTCAGAAGAAAATTACTGAAACAGGCATTTCACCTGTGATGAGGGTTAGATTAGAATCAGGTTTTAACCCCCAAAAATGATTCAGAAGTGGATTGAGGAAAAAAATTGGGCAGCTCAGGAAACTGTATTCAACCTCAATTTGAATGGTGGATACATTTGAAAGAGTACTTCTGAAAGGTCTGCTGTTCTAGTCTCTGTAAAAAAAAAAAAAACGGATTACATTTCCAAGACCACTCCATAGCTTCTGATCATCTTTTTTCAAACCAGAGTTAAAGACCAAAGTAAAATATATGGTATATTAAGCCTTCAAGTTCAAAAAGCAGGATTGCAGGTAATGACCCTGAAAGTCTGTATGAAACAGTAAAATATCTTTGAGGGATACAAACTGTCATGGGCTGAAAATTTGGCCAGTGTAATTCTATGATGTCTGTAGTCTCAAAACATGACAACCTCCATCCTTTTCTCCACATCAACCTTCGCTCTTCCTTTCAAAAATTTTGCAGACTTTTTTTTTCCATTGTTTGTCTTTAATACAATAAAATATTTGATTTCTAATGCTGTCCAGTTCAGTTGTGTTTTGTCAGTTACACACTTAAGAGCCTTATGTAAGCTGCTGATGCATTCTGAATCCACATTTAACACTTCATTTTGAATGAATATGCTTTCACATAACAATTCAACTTCAGTATTTCCGATATATGACCACAGCCTCTACTTTGCATTCACTGCTCATGACAGAAAAGTGTAGATTTTTGTTATATAACTATTAAAATACTATATACATGTATACAAAAACATATATATTATATTTATTTATATTATATTTATATGTTTTATCATATGTATTTATCTTGTACATTCTATATGAATTTTTCAGTCACTAGGCTGTGGTGTAAAAGAAGGATCAGTACCATTATGTACTCATCTACTCATTATAATTTAAGCAGAAAAAATAATCTTTCTTTAGTTCTGTATGGAAATTACATCTAACTTCGAAAGGTTAATTCAAACAAGACAAAAAATAATCACAAATTATTTCACTAACTATTAAAGTCTCTTAAAGAATTTCTTGGAACAGTTAGCCTTTACTCCCATTAACTAGTAATTGCTATAAACAGCAACTACGTTTTCTGGTGACGATAACTGGGGATAAGTAAAATGAGGATCTTGACCCATGGACCATGGGCTTAAGCTGATTTTGATGCATGCTAGAGGACTGGGCAGAAAACAGGGTTTGGTTTTTTAGCTATGAGATACAATAAAGAGAACTCTGAAAAGAAGGGTAAGTGCTAGGAATATGTGTGTGCAGGTGACTGCATGTTGCTTCTCAGCACAGTTTATTAGGGTATAGAAAAACTCCACCCTCAAACATAACCACACTGTGGTCCTCCAGGTGTTCATCCAAATATGTTTCTTTCCATAACACTGTATTATACCAAACATTTCCTGTTTTATTTTCTTGAATGTCCTTCTAATTGATTAACCACACTCAGTTCTGTATTGGATTCTAGGGTGCTAGCAGATCAAGAACTTCTTTTTTATTATTATAAAATAAATGTACAAAAAGTTTGAAATGTCTGTTATTTCTGAATGTATTGCAGCACTGTGGCCAATCAAATATGGTGTTGTCACTGTTTGTAAAGACCACTGGTCACTAGACCTTGTCTTAGGCTAAAAACTTGTCTTGACTTCTGCTTGCTTTAGCTTCAAAACAGATTTTTAAAGTCAGTCAAGTGGTACAGGGGCTATTGATGAAGTGTCAGGCCTATTCTCAATGCTTAATCCTTGGACTTCTTGGAACTTGTTTGGATTTGTTCTATGGAAATTTGTGATCTAATGCTTTTTCATGCCACACAAAATTTAGGCAAAAGTCCAGCAAGAGTAACAAAATAATTAGCATAATATAGAATAATAATATAGAATTGCTGGCCAATGGGAAAGAGGCAAAAACCTGAGAAACAGCAGAAAAGAAAAATGACAGAACCAATGACACTGACCTTTTCTCAGCAGGAGCTCAGCAGCCAGCACATTGCTAGGACAACCACCTCCCAGTCTCCTATGGCAGAAGAGTCAAAAACCTCATGGCCAACCAGAAAGATAAGAAAGTACTTCAGGTAAGAGTAGAAGTTTTAAGATGCTATACCCTGATTATTAGTGTTAGAACTTCCTTATTAATTTCTCAGCCTTTTATGTTAATTTCAGATACTGGTACATGGCAGTCACTTTACCAGAGCCAAATTGCCTTAGTGAAGTTGGACTAGCAATAAAATCTTGAGTCTACACATAAGGTGTGTTGTCTTTTTGGTCATAATTATAATAATAATAATTGGAAGGAAAAAAAAAAAAACAACAACCCTTAAGAGGTTTACTTTAAGAAGAGCTATGTCTACACTGAAACAAAACCCTCAAATTTTTATCTTTGGAAAGCAGAATACTTTTTTTCATTAACTAAAGTCTTCTGAATTTTTTTTTTTTATATGCTATATTGCTCTTCTCACTCAGCACAGAATTAGAGAAAACCTTCAGGAAAAAACTCTAAAATAAATGGGAAGTTTCTCTGAATAATAATAGATGACTAATTTACTTTTACTCCCTTTATTGTTATGGTGCTCACTTAGTGATACACTTTTCTCACAGAAACAGAAATAAAAGGGAAAAAAAAATGCCTAAAAAAATATATGTATGTCTATAAGAATTTAAATAACTCATATTTCTACATTGGAACCTGAAAGAAAAAATATTGATCAGAATTTTAACTTTTTAGCTCTCACATAACCTTGCAAAATTAATATATTTCTATGAAAAGTAAAAATAATTCTATTCAAAATGACAGTCTGATCTCCTACAGCAGTTATAACTTTTAAAATAGTTGGGTTTATTCTTCTTTATGAGCCAAGTGCTCTAGACCAATCACTTTCTAATACACTTCAGTGTCAACTTATATGAGGTGCTATGTACCATTTTAAAAGATATTCTAAATACGTCAGTGAAGTATTTTTGTGTATTGAAGTCTATTAAAATAAAAAATTAAGATTGAATTTTTACAGAAAACATTTTCATGGCAATCCTTTTGAAGAGCTTTAACTTTAAGGCATCTAAATCGTATGACACAATGTAAGTTTATTTTTGAGAAGTTTAGTCAGCATTTCTAATTCTCAGAAACACAATATTGGCTCTTAAGATGCATAGTTTCAATTCCTCAAAATTTCCAAGTTTTTTCCTACAAACATTGTAAAAATAATTTTTTTTGTGTGTAGCATGTGGTACTACTCAAACATCTGTAATATAGCATTAGAATTATCTTAGCTTCTTTCTTTCATACGGGGAATGTTCAACGTGTTTCTAGTTTTTTCTTACTTGCTTGTTTTAATTATGGTACTATTTATTTCTCCTTTCCCTCTTAATCCATTCCAGTGTGATTTGATATTAACACATTACTTTCTTCTTACCCTTCCCTAGCAATCTTCCTTAATCTGGTTCTTTTTCTGAAACTCATTTTTTTCTGACAGGAGAAGAAGTGCAAAGTAATGGACTGGATTCAACTTAGAAGATGTAAATTTCAGTTTCAGTACTGCCATTCATCTTTTGGGTGATATGAAATAAATTATTTCTCTGTGAAGGTCTCTCTCTCTTTTCCTAAACTTTGACTACCTGTATTGCAAATTCTCAGTGTATCTGTTGTCTCCGTTTTCTATTTTGTCAAAAAAACCCCCAAACCTCACTTTTTTGACAAAACTTTTTTGTCAAATAAACCTTCTCATTCCAGCACCCATACCCAAATTCCTCTTTTTTATTGTCAACAACAGGACTGTAAATCTTCACTGATTTATCTGCATGAAGACACATGTTAACTAGTGAGAAAGCACAAGTAAGGTTCTGTTAGTAAGTATGAAACTTTAGCTGCTGATGACTGCACTGTTAGAACTAATGTCATTTTCTGTAGCTTTTATTTACTAAGACCACCTAAAAAGAGATAGCGTTTTCTTTTAGCTCTCTTAAACGTTCTCAGGGTGTCTTCCCTGGACTGGATAGGAGGAACTCTTCATACAACTAGGATTTTGTAACTTCACACAAAAGAACAATCTACAGGAATTTATTTGTTCAAATTTTAAGGGAATTTAAAAAAATCAGATATGTCAATAATGTGTCTGATAATTAATACTAAGTAAACTAGTAGTAAATAATTGGAGGCAAACAAATATACTGGATGTGGTCTGCCACCCACAGTCTTTTAATATCAATCAATTAGATAATTACCTTACTCTCTCTTAAGAATGTGAATTTGTTGACAAAATCCATATCACACTTATTATGTTATTAACAGTGATTTTCCTTAGCCATTTTATGCTTATAATTCTACCTTTTCTGATTTAATACAATGTTGGAAACTGAAGTCTTGCCTATTGGCCCTAGACAAGATAATGATCAGCTATTCTTAAAACATTTTTGCTGTATACTTGTTTATAAGGAAAATTAACTAACTTTTACAACTTTAAAACCAGTTAGAGTACTGTTTTTTCTCAGTCTTAAGCTGTTGACTATATTTTTTGCCCTTGGTAGTTTTATGAAAACATAGTGACTATACAAAATATGCTTGTTTTTTCTAGATTCCATGTTACCTTTCTATTTTCATCAATACAGTAAGGAGTTTATGTGCTTTGTCCTAGCAAAAAACAAGCAAATGAATACATGAATAGTATTTTACATTTGTGGTGAAAGCTGCTGAAATCAAAAGGCCTATAAAAAGGCCTGATTAACTTCCTTCTAAAAGCAAAATAATATTGCTTCAAGTGATTTTGCTTGCCATTTAATGTGAACTCACAGAAATTTCAGTGGAAATTAAACAAATTGCAAGATAGAAAGGATTGATTGTGGAAATATCAGTATCTATAGGTTAATAATTCTGATTTTATTTCTGATTTGTATGTCTGGGCTAGAAGCTTATAGTGAAAAGACTCTGCACCACAATCTGTTCATAACCAGAATACGAGACAAAATGAGGTATACCTCATTTGCGCTACTATTGGGGAATTTTATGTTTGTTTGCCTAAAATTACTATAAATTGTATCTGCAAAGATAATTTAGTACCTTTAAGCTTATTTTGGAATTAAAGAAAAAAGAATCTGAAATTCTTTCTCTGAATGGCCTAAACAATAAGCTACAGATCTGTGCTATATTGAGTTTTGTTCTTTTTGTCATATAAATTTTTCATTATCTTCCGTACAGTATCATGACTTCAACAGCCATGGTCTAAACTCGTCTATAGGTTGATAATCTAACCCTGTCTAATTTTACTTTGTGCATAGCATGGTAGTAAGAAACTGTCCTGGATGCTAGAAATACAGATCTGAACTCCTGGATACCAGAAATACAGATTTGAAACCCTTCTAGCTAAGGATAAACCCAGATTATTTCTTGGTGATTAGCCATTAAGTTATTTCATAAAAAACTGATGGCCCACTAAACATGACCAGTGGAGTAGGCTCATACAAATAATAGTGGGATTGCTATTTAAAATCCAAATAAAGAGTTTTTCCAAGAATGTGAGTGAGGCTCAGGGAAGAAGATGGGATATAGCTCTTATCAACATACCAGTCTTTTTGGACCATCCCCCTGACATGCCCAGCGTTCTGTATATTGTGCAGAGTTTAAATACCTTAGTTTCGTATTGCACCATGAGAGCCTTCTACCTAAAACGAAACATTGTATTGCAGCTACAAGTTCCTGTCTTCTATACTGGATCCAGTTCTAAATGTTCGTTGACCTTGTTCTTACTTAGATAAGTCATATTGTAGCTTAAAATTAAGTGCAACCTTTGCAGAGCTCTATTACTAGGCTGTTTATCCTTTTAGGCATTAGCAGGACTTTCAAAATATAACAATTGATTAGTTAATGATGTTTGCAATACATGTAATAAAAAATAGTTTAATTCATAGAACACAACAATAATTTATTGCTATATAATGAAATATGATCCATAGAACGTAATGTTTTACTATAACAAAATTCCAAAATGTATTTTCAAATATAGCTGAGTATGTATTATTCACTCTTCATTATGACCCATTCCATTGTAAAATCCTGTAATATTTAAAGCTGTTTTTTAAGCAAATTCTGTCTTCGTGTCCTTTTCTTTAGAGACTTCTGTTTAGACATATTACGTAAAATAACTCAAACTTTTTGCCATTTTTAAAGATTTGTGTGTGTGTGTATACACATAGAAGACAAATCAGGGAGCAATATCACATAGGGTAATTAGCAATGTAGCCTTCTAAATTATTTACACTTTCTTCTGTGGTACAGGAGTATCAATTTTCTCCATTGATTCATTCCCAGAATAATACAAAGTGCCTTGCAGTAATCTTTTTTTAAACACTATAAAAATTCAAGCCCAAAGCTTGCTGAAAACCTATGCCTAATGACAGACTTCTGTTCATGATTTATGGATATAGTGTGGGCCAGGACTGCGTTTGAGATACAAAATTAATGTAGGAGTCTTCAAAAATATTAATTCAAGAGCAGAGTAAGAAAGGGTTGTACTTCAAGGAGAAGAATCCTTCAGACATAACATCTAAGACATATCCATAACCATATTTTCAGAATCACCCCAATGTTGCTAAAAAACACTGTGTAAATTTTTTTTGCTAATAAATAGTGTTGGTATTTGTTGGTCTGATTCATCTCAATGTTGTTTTCAACAACACTTGCACAAAATTCTATTATGGAGCAAATCTGCTACTTGGGAAACAATTTTAAAGAGATCATTATCAAACATTCCTTACATTTTACTGCAATATATCTTCAGTGAGATGATCTTTTTAATATCAGTGCAAAGAAGTTTAATGAAATAAGAAAGTAGGTTCCATATTAAACAAAACAGTAATGTCACACAATGAGGGAACACCACACAAACATGCCTAAATATAAGCAAAAGACATTTACGAACCCTAGCCTTTCTTTGTTTTCCAAGATAAATGTCATTGGTAATCAAAATAAATACTTTCCTCTTAATTAATATGTTTTTTCAAGCATTTATGATCAGACCTTCAGCTTTTATTGTACTATTTATAGATTTGGCTCAATTTTTTTGAAACCTTGCTTTGTGAAGCTCTGTGAACTGCCTACTGAGTCTTTGCAGTCTCTGCTACACCTACATGTTGTGATTAGGGATGTGATGCACAAACAGCTGTGTAGCCTTGGTCAGGACATATATGTGGAAAAAAACCAAACCAAACCAAAACCCAAACCTAACTTTTTAGGTGTTATTTCTGCTTTTCCTTTTTCGGTAAAGGATATCTTCATCTGAATACCTGAACTTAGAAAAAGTGCTAGCACTCAGATGTCTGAAAGTGTCAAAGACACGGTATTGCTTAGATTTTAACCATGTAATATCTCTCATTGTGGCATCCAGACACAACAGAAAGTATTAAAGACAAGAATCCATCTGCAAGGCTCTCCCAAGTTAGCTACTGGAATAAATGTTTTGAGTATTTGACTCAGCTTTCACAATATGAAAGTCAGAGAGGGTAACATTAGGACCCTCAAGGGGTGGGAAGAGGGAAATAAATTAAAAAAACTTGAGCATGCACCTAAGTATGTAGTACAGAAAATTCCAGCTGGTGGCTTCTGCAGTACGTGTAAAAATTCACTATTAGAAATAGTCTTTCTATTAGCAGTGAATTCTCTGTGGCTCTGGATAATTTATTTCCTGGGGCATCCTCTTGGCTTCAATATTCCTTTTTGTGTTCTCCTAAGATGTCAGATTGAAGTTCAAAATTGATCTTCCATGTTAAATTCTGTTATTTTACTATGGTAACCATCTATGAAGATGATTTCTTCATGACAAGTAGGTCAGAGCTGATCAGTATGAAATGATATAGCATCCCACTGAAAAGCAATCAATATATTGTGGAAAACATACAAAGTGTTTGTCTGCCTTAATAAGGGAATTATTCTATGCAATTGTTCAAGCTTATTTTAGCTGGGGGTGTGATGACATTTGTTCAACAGATTTAAGCCATATACATAAGTGCTATTATATTGACTGAATCTATGGAAGAAAGGAGCACATTTTCTAAAACTAAATCTCATTCACAGATCTGAATGCAAACCATTCCTTTAAGCAAGAAGCTGTCAGAGCTCCTAATTTACATCTTCTGTTACCAGTTATGAATGGTACAATGTTGATTCTTCTGTAAGTACAGGCTTTGATTATATCTATGGAATTTCCACAGAAACCAAAAGTAGAATTGAAATAGCTAGAGAAAAAAAAAAGAGGGGAAAAAAGTCACCAACCCAAGTATTGTTGCAGGGACCATCTAGAACCAGCTAGGATATAGGATAATAACATGGAGATATTAAATAAAAAGGTTGTACTACTTCAACAACCAGTGTTGGAGTGACTACTTTTGAATGGTCTGTCCAGTTCTGATTTGAACACTTAAAAAGAACCCTTTTGGGTATTTAAGAAAACCATTTCAAGAATACTGATACCAAAATAATCTGGCAAGACAAGAAAATCATTATAGGATCAGAAAGTGTGCCTTATTGTGAGCAATTCAAGATCTGCATAAGTCTAGTTTATTCTGAGCAAGATTAAATGGCTGAATTAATCACAGACTATCAGTATCTACATGAGGAACAAGAATTTAAAACTCGATGGCTATGCAGTATAGCAGAAAACCAAGGAATGGTAATGGAAACTACAATGACTGGAAAACTAAACAGATTTTCTAAGAGTGAGAGTAACTAGCCATCAAGGAAATTTGCAGTGATTTTAAATTATTTTCTATTATGGAAATTTTAAAATAAAGTTGATTATTTTTCTCAGCTATATGCTTCTGTATAAGGAGCTACTACATATGCAGCAGGAAACTCCTGTCTTTTCAAAAAGTCAGATTAAATAATTATAATTTATTACTCATACAGCTGACAAGATCTCATTTTCCTTCAACCACTGATGAAGTACCGGAAATTATATATCCTTTCAGAAACACTGTGGCTACAGACAACTACGCTTGTTCAGCTGACTAATTGTCTAAGGTCTCTTGACTCTCTTGACTACTGGAAAAATATATTGCCTGGACAAAGATGTTTTGTGCCATTTTATGAGCCTAAGTATTCTCCTGACCTCCATCTGCCACTCTAGAAGAACACAGCTCTCCCACAGGTCCTTCGTAATATCTGCCAGTCTTGTGCTGATGCTGCAGAAACCCTAAAGCATCAAAAATAGCCATCAATATTTAGAGAACTCAGTCAAGTCCATTGACTAAAAAAGATCTTGCACAATGAGCTCGTAAGTAAAAGATAATATATAAATACCTACATTAGGACTCTATAGTCTTACTTCATATATTGCTTTTCCTAATTATTATTCTCTTCTGGGCTTTATTTAATCCAACTTTAAAGGTAACCAGAAGTTATTATGTGAAGACATGTATGAAGTTATACAATATTTGCCTATCTATCTAAATCCCAAGACTCAATATCGTAAGTATTCAAGAAATAAGTGAAGTTTATGCAAATCACGACATAATACTTCATCATAACTAGAACCTATCAATCTTTTTTTTTCCCCATTAACAGTTTACTTGCATTAAAGGTCTTTTGAATACAATAATATTTAACTGGTTTTGACAAAGATAAAATATAGATATTTGGGATTTTTTTTTCCTGCAGAAGTGAAGGTGAAACAAACCCATTCATTTTCAACTTAAAGCATGGACTCTTATAGCTCAGAATCTATGATTCTGAACACCAACAACCAGTGTATGCCAATATGCCCATTCAAAGCAAGCTCTAAAAATAAGATTTATTGTGTAGGTGCAGGTGACTAATTATCAGATTTATTGTAAGTCTAGTCTTCTATGCAATGTTGAATTCATTGTACTTACCTACACATTGTGCTCAAGACCTCCTAACTGGTAAAGCTGTCAGTGGACCATTTAGGTTATTATTGGATCCTATACTCCTCTTTCTTGATTGGAGGAAACTGGAGGAAATGTCTTGGTCTTAAAAGAGATTTTTATTCACTTCAGTGACCATAAATATTCTAGTCTTATTTTCTTTCATGTTTAGCATCTTCATAACTTAAATCTCCCATCAAATACTTAGGACAAAACACACACCTAAAAAAGCACGAAGCCTATGTTTTTACAAAAATCTAACATCAAAATAAAGCACTAAACATTATGGTTATATATTGTAAAACCTGCCCTTTGAGTTATACCTAAACATGGGTGTTTCATGGTCAGATGTTTTTGAGGCTCTTTCCCTTTAGATCAAGTATCTCAAATCATAGAACAAATCAACAGAATGTAAGCCCTTGTTATTACATTTTTCATAAATCATGGACATAAAAAACAATCGTAAATATTAAGGTCAAGTGTATGCACAGACAAGGGGAACAGAAAGTATACAAAGAATGAATGTATTCAGCCCAATAAAGCCTTAAAAAGTGTTTTCCTACACTCAGAGGAGAAGACTTATTCTGTGTATTTGGGATTCACTTTTAAAGTATCTTGTCACTCACCTCAAGGCAAACAGCATTTTGCCTTCAGGCTTCCAATTTCAGCACAAAGACATTTGTAGCAATAGGCTGTTCAGAAAGACATAATACTACTTTTTAAACAGAAGGGCAGAAGTGATATCTGGCCTACTTGTTCATGCTTAAAAAGAACAAACAAAACCAAGGAAAAATATATTTTAATATAAAATAGATTTTATTACTCTGAAAATGTATTTTTGGGGAAATAAATTGCTTGTGTGCAGCTGGCAGTGGAAAAAGTATGGCAAAGAAAAAAGCTGTGCTGTACCTAAAACTCCCCGCTCATGTTCTGGAGACAAGGAAAAATTGCGAGAGCTGAGAAAATGCCATTCTGACTTCTTTCTTCCATCCAAAATGTCCTCTCTCATAAGGGATGTATATTGAAATGCTCCCTACTGGGTAGTTATCTTAACAACCCTTTTGTCACATTACAGGAGCGGGGGGAATAAATGTGAGTGCTATCACTTATGCATATAGTTAAAGTTCTATTAAAATCCTTATTTCATCTAAAATCTGTCATGGTCCATTTATAATCATCATTCTTCTGTACAGCTACAGAATTTGAACAGTCTTCAGCCACCACATCAATCATCTTAGTCAATTTATGTTTCCTTCATGTCCTTACTGGTATAAAATAGTAGGATAAGCTTCCAAACACTAACATTTTAGAGTGTTGTCAAATACTGAGCATCAAAACAATGATCCTGCAGGCTTGTCTATTCTCATCCAGGCATCTGGTGTGCATATCAGGAGAGAGATTGCCTGAAGCTATTTTCTGTCACTTGTTAAAATACAGTGAATGGCTGAGAGGTCAGCCAATGAAATATTGCACAGACAACCTCAAGGCAAATCTTCACTTGTGTGGTATTATTTCCACAGAATAGAAAATTAGAATTAAACACCATCTGTTAAGGCAGAGCATATATATGATGCTATCAAAGCCTATGAGCAAAAATAGCTTAACATTGTTGTACAGAATCCTGTGAATATCTTGCACGTGGAGTGACACTGGAAGAAATGGGAGTCTCCACTAAAACCAAGAAACAGTCTATTACTTGTTTTTTCAGTTCTATGATGTCTTCAGAGTCTTAGTCAACACAGTTCATTCACCAGTCTGTTTTCCTTCTGTATCCAGCTTATCAAATTTCATGAAAGCATCACAGATATTCATGCATAAGGTCTTGTTCTGTGTTCATACTTGAGATTTAAATTCTCGATCCTATGTTATCTGAATAAAAAAGTAGTTTTCTTCCAAATACAAAATCATTTTATTCTTGCCTTATCTTGTTGCTGTGTTTGGTTTGTCTTTTCTAATAGACTTTGTTTTTTCCCTAGTCTTTTTGTTTCTTATTCTATTGACAGCTGCCAGCTGTGGTATTCCTGGGGTCATAAGTGTCAATGGGCATGGGCATTTTCATATCAAAGCTTGTATTGGCTGCTACATTACTGAGCTATGTTATTGTGATTTGACCCAATTCTCTCTTCTAGGTAGAAATTACAGAATCTGGAATATTAATTGTTGAAATGCTTCTCTTCCCTGATATGCTGATATGTTTTTCTGCTTTCTCTTTTATGATCACTTTGTTAGTCTGACAGAGTTCATGAAGGATGATGTATCTCGGTGAACTTTATATATCTAGAAGTTGAACACTTAAGTCTGATCAAGTAACTCTAAATTCTGTTTTTCACCACTGGAGAGATCTGGACACTAAAGACAGTGTTTTATCTGCCCTGATTCATATGTTGTCCTAGGATGAGACAAACTGTCGCCTGAAAATAGCTATTTTTATCCACTGGCTATAAAAGACAGTTGAGTTCTAGGTAGTAGGTAATAAGCTTGAGGTTTAGCAAAAAAATATATGCCTCAAGGTAGATTTTAGGAGGAAAAAAAAACCTCAATATGGTTCTAAATTTAAGAATAGTTGAGAACTGGAACAGATTTTCTAGAAAGGTTGTGAAATTATGATTATTTGTCAGAACAGATGAGATGAACATTAGGGAAACAGGTGATCTCTTGCCCTTTTTCTGTCACCATCCTCTATGTTTTTGTGAATTTGTTCTGTTCAACAAATGAACAAACAAGTGGTTTATTGTTTATTGTAATGGCTAAAAAAATCTAGATATTTTTAGTTTTGAAAAAGTTTTATTCTACAACTGAGCAATAATTAGAACTGTCTTTAATATTATAGGACCTAACACTTCCCATTAATCTTGGTTTAATATTGTTTTTCCATTTTTAATTGGCTTTGGAAAGAACTTTGTGGGTTTCATGGGTAATGCAAAAGAAAAGGAAAATAACCCCACCAATCTCCCTATTCTTCTGTATATATATTAAAGTATTTTGGAACCATTTCCTAACTTGCCTTGCTATTATAATCCTTTTGTGTCTTATGGCCAGAGACAGCTTTGTACAGAATATGAAACTTCATATCAACAACATCACTTGATGTTAAGGTTAGGGAACATATTTCAGTTTAGACTGAAGAGAGATTTCAAGTAGTTATCTTGAGGTGAAAATTCTATTATATCATTATATGAACTGTCTTTCCAATTATTTTAATTGGGTCCCAGAAATATGTATACTTTGAAACACTGCTTTTTTATTTTTTTTTTCTTCATGCAGTTTATATGCAATTCTTCAAACTGCAATTACAAAAATGTGCAAAGTAATTTTGTTAACTGGAATGCTATAGTTATTTCAGGGAAAGAAATATTTGCTTTTGGTGACATTTTTCTGTCAGCCTTTTTCACACCAATTAAGACTTTACTTTGTGAGTAATCTAGGGAAAACAATCAACTTCACCCTAGAGTATAATGTTACCTAATAAAGGAAATAAAATATTTCCTTCAAAGATATAAGATTATCTTTTTTTTTAATTGGGACTCTTTCTGTATTGTGACTAATTAATTACTTCTGTTGTTAATATTAAACATGTAGACCTAGGAATTAATGTGATGAGTATTACAAAATATCCAGTAAACTTCCCCCTGCCCCAAATCACATTATCAATGTCACACACAGAATTTTAAGCTAAATGAACCCTTCACTTTTACAGCAGTGTTGTTAATCTTGAGGTATTTAACATCTTCTTTTCATGAAAATGTTCCACTCAGCATGAAATACATTTTGGAAGAAGAAATGTGGGCATCTGGAGCTGAAGATGTTCAATAGCAGGTGTTCAATAACTCCCATCTTATCGTCTTCTGACCAAAGCCCAAGCAAACAAAAAAAAAAAACCCAAAAAAATTAAACAAAAAGCCCCACAAAGCTCTCATGAGAACAGAAAAGAATTTTAAGAAGTATCTGAGAAAAGCACATTGCCACTTAGATAAAAGAGAGCACCCAAGCTCTATTTCTCGAATTAGGTAAGTTTATTTTACCAAATGTTACAAGTCATGGATTTTATTTTCCTTTGTTGAAAGCAAAGTTATTTTTCAGGTGTGTAAATAAAGCTTATCCTTGTTCAGTGCTGTTAATTCCATTAAAATGTAACAACAATGAATATAGTGTGATAAGGCATGTTAATTTTGGTTCAGTGGAAGGCACAAGTCTATGCATTGGTGCCAGTTCTCACACTGGGAATCCAATTACAGTTGTGTGTCAAGGGTCTGCTTTTAGTCAAATGTGAGAAATGTTTGTGTGTAACTTTTAGGATGCAAAAAAGGCCCTTTCCCTTGAATGCAATATTTCTTACTCAGACTTCCTGCTGCTGCAAAGCTGGAAGAACAACAGTGACCTTTGTGAAAAGCAACTGATGTTCCCAAGAAACACATGCAGGCCATCTTGACAGTGGGCAAGGAATTAAAGGGACCACAAATCTTGTTATATGCATTGGAACAACACACAGTTGATAAGACGTTACATTAGAAACATGAAAGGATAAAACATTAAGAGAAAAAATCTTGACAACAAAGCTGATTGGTGACAACATCATATCCTGCAGAGGGGAAAAAAAAAAATCACACACACACACACACACACAAACCCCAAACAAACAAACAAACAAAAAGCCTGTCATATTTTGAAGTGTATTCCCAAGTCACTGGAGCACCCATGAAGACTAAAGAAATGACAGCCTATGAAGTCTGTTTAATATTACTGAATATGAAAACCTCAAATGACACATAGTTCAGTCTGTGAATGTGAGAGTGAAAAAATAGAAGGTATTTATGATTCACTGAAAATGTGACAGATAGTATGATCCATTTAAGGAAAAAAAAAAACCACAAAACCAAAACAAAAAACCAAAAAAAACGGTAGTCAAAAGCATCTCTGTATTTCTTCCTCCCTCCTGAAGAAAGGCACACAAACAGACTGAACACAGCACGTGATTTTTTTTCTTTTAAGAAAATAAGGAAAGAGGAAGATGAAACATTGACCTGTATGTGTGTCAGGTTACATCAACTAACATTTGAATGAGTTTGGTGACAGAAGGTGAAGCATGAAATGTTGTTCACTAACTAAAGGTTTTGAGGGGTTTTGGGTGTGGTAAGGCAAGGCATTGCGACGTGAGGCAAAGCAAAGTAAGTCAAGCAAAAAAAAGAAAAAATTGTCATGCGACAAGATACATTTGGAAATATGGAAAATTAAATGTGGAAAAATTCTCATCTGGCCAGTTAGATTCTAATTACCACTGCAGTAACTGAACAAGAAATACAGTTTGTATAAAAAGAGAAGAACACACATCTTTATAAATCCAATAAAGACTTTTAGCATAGAGAATATCACATTGAAATTATATATTTTTGAAATGATATATTTCTTTTAAAAATTATTTTATCTTCCCTTTGACTAATTTTTTTCCTACTTATGGGCTGAATAATCATAGCTATTTAATAATATGAACAAACTCTGAACAACTTTATAACAAGAAATGGAAAAATAATAAAATCATCAACTTCCACTGCCATTAAACTCCAATTTATAGGACAAGTTCTATCACATCCCTCAAGGCAGGGACTAGGGGAACAAAATCCCTCCCATCATAAGGGAAGATCAGGTTCAAGATCACCTGAGGAACTTGAACATACACAAGTCCATGGGACCCAATGAGATGCATCCCAGGGTCCTGAGGGAATTGGCTGATGTAGTCACTAAGCTGCTCTCCATCATATTTGAAAAGTCATGACAGTCAGGCCAAGTCCCCAGTGACTGGAAAAAAGGTAATATTGCACCCATTTTTAAAAAGGGTAGAAAGGAGGAACAGCCTCACGTCCATGCCCAGTAAGATCATGGCACAGATCTTCCTGGAAAACATGTCAAGGCATATGGAAGACAGGAAGGTGATTAGAGACAGCCAACATGGCTTCACAAAGGACAAATCATACTTGACTAATCCAGTGGCCTTCTATGATGGACTGGCTGCATCAATTGACAAGGGAAGAGCTACAGATATAATCTACCTTGTCTTCTCTAAGTCATTTGATACAATCCCTTGCAACATCCTTCTGTCTAAATTGGAGAAATATGGATTTGATGGATAGACCATTAGATGGATAAGGAATTGGCTGGATGGCCAAATCCAAATAGTTACAGTCAATGGCTTAACGTCCAAGTGGAAATGAGGAATGAGTGGTGCCCCTCAGGGGTCCATGTTGGGACCAATACTATTTAGTATCTTCATCAATGACATAGAGGGATTGAGTGCACATTCAGCAAGTTCACAGATGGCACCAAACTGAGTGGTGCAGTTGATATGTTTGAGGGAAGGGATGCCATCCAGAGGGACCTTGCCAGGCTTGAGGAGTGGGCCCACGTGAATGTCATGAAGCTCAACAAGGCTAAGTGCGAGGTCCTGCACCTGGGTTGGGGCAATCCCCGGTATCAATACAGCCTGGGGGATTAAGGGATTGAGAGCAGCCCTGTGGAGAAAGACTTGGGGGTACTGGTAGATGAAAAGCTGGACATGAGGTGGCAATGTGCACTCACAGCCCAGAAAGCCAACCGTATTCTGGGCTGCATCAAAAGAAGCATGGTCAGCAGGTTGAGGGAGGTGATTCTGCCCCTCTACTGTGCTCTCTTGAGACCCCACCTGGAGTACTGTGTCCAGCTCTGGAGTCCTCAGCACAGGAAAGACATTGACCTATTGGAGTAGGTCCAGAGGAGGGCCACAAAAGTGATCAGAGGAATAGAACATTTCTCCTATGAAGAAAGGCTGAAGGAGCTGGGGTTGTTCAGCCTGGAGAAGAGAAGGCTCCAAGGAGATCTTATTGCATCCCTTCAATACTTAAAGGGGGCTTATAAGAAAGACAGAGAGACTTTTTGCGAGGTCTGTAGTGAGTGCCAGGAGTGACAGGGGCAATGGTTTTAAGCTGAAGGAGAGTAGATTTAGATAGGGCATGAGGAAGAAATTTTTTACGATGCAGGTGGTGAGACACTGGAACAGGTTGCCCAGCGAAGATGTGGATGCCCCATCATTGGAAGTTTTCAAGGTCAGGTTGGACAGGGCTTTGAGCAACTTGACCTAGAGGAAGATGTCTCTGCCCATAGCAAGGGGATTGGGCTAGATGATCTTTGAAGGTCCCTTCCAACCCAAATGATGTTATGATTCTATAATTCTATGATTCTACGGTTGGGCTTCTGCTGATTTTAGTCTGAAGAAATCTCTGTAAATTCAAGCATGCTACTAATGGTGCAAGCATAGATATTTTATAGTTTTTAGAAGTTTGAAGAACACATCAAGGAGGCCCTGAAGGAGCATGTTGGGTTTTGCATTTACTAATTTCTGTTTGGTTAATGCCCTTTTTCAGTCATTCTAGATTTAGTCTTCTCCTGATGTAAGGTTGAATCTTGTCCTGGTGGATAAGTAAGTGCTGCCGCTTCTTTTGTCTCAGCATTTCTTGAGCTCTGTCACTGCTGATTCTGATTTCTTCTCATCATTACTTTCATTGCAGCCAGAAGGATGAAAACATAATCTCCATATAGGCTGCCAAAAGTGCCTTTTCATCAGTTGAGATGGTGCCAATGAACAAAGCAATGAGGAATCATTTCCGCCCTAGGAGAGAAAGCTTGTTAT
Organism: Theristicus caerulescens; assembly: GCA_020745775.1. Taxonomy (NCBI): domain Eukaryota; kingdom Metazoa; phylum Chordata; class Aves; order Pelecaniformes; family Threskiornithidae; genus Theristicus; species Theristicus caerulescens. The sequence continues at coordinate 79,370,330 of CM036559.1, read as the reverse complement.
TCCTCTTCTTAGCTACATTCATCAGTGGGAATCCTAAGGTCACTTTTGTATCTATGTACAATCTGATGAAACACTGTTGCAGCCCCTGGCTCACAGAAAGGGATTTTGTCTGTTTTCTCCCCTCATGTTCCAGATCTTATGCAAGTCAGTTTAACCTCTTTTGCATTAAGACTAAGTTCAGTACAGACTCCTTATCCTAACTCTTATGTCTGCTTGATAATGAAAATATTAGTCAGAACATGCATGTGAGCGGAACATTTAGTTCAATTGCTAACATCACCCACCTATAAAGAATCTGTGAGATTCTTCTCCCCAACAGACCCCCAGTGCTATCCTCAAAGCTCTACTGTCTCTTGCATATTGCCCCCGAACTATCTGTGTTATCTGGCCATGTCTCACAGCACTATTTGTCAGCTTCTTGCTCTGTTATTTGTAATGTCCAGCCATTTCTAAAGACACATCTAGCAGTATCTCATGGTCTTTTCTGTTAGCTAAAATTTACATCAAGATCTAGTTATCTGCTTGCATACCATAACAAAGAGCATAGCTACATATTACATGAGTGACTTTTATTTATTAAAAAAAAAAAACCAAAAACCAAAGAACAAAATACAACAAAAAAACCTAGAAAAAGCAATTACTTTGAAGTTTCATGTTTATGCTGGTAATCTTAAAAATACAGCCTATGTTACATTAGAGAATAGGTGAAAATCACTGTTTAGAACATGGGTACTTCTACTTTCTACCTCCTGTATTCAGTCCTATAGCATCACATTTATTGAATAGGAGTCCTTTGAGAACTTATCTATATTGTTTGTTTTCTTTCTGAAATGTTGCCTTTCTTATTATTAACAATAGAGCAGAAAACATCCTCCACTTTCACCCCAGCCCCTCTAGCTAGTGAAAAGAGGAATATTTATCACAAAGAAGGAGAAGGGCGAGTTCTGACTTCATTCACCAAATTTGCTTGTTTGGGAGCTAATTCCAAAGCAGCAAAGGTTTTACTGATTCTTTGAAAAATGAGTTTACTGGAGGAATGGAAATAAAAGATTAAAGATAAAATAGGAATATTGTAAGATACAAGAAATGTATGATAATGTCATGGTTTAACCCCAGCTGACAACTAAGCACCATACAGCCACTCACTCCCTCCCCTCACAGTGGGATGGGGGAGAGAATCAGAAGAATAAAAGGGAGAAAACTCATGGGTTGAGATAAAGACAGTTTAACAGGTAAAGCAAAATATGCACACACAAGCAAAGCAAAACAAGGAATTAATTCACTACTTCCCATCAGGAGGCAGATGTTCAGCCATCTCCAGGAAAGCAGGGCTCTATCAAGCATAATGGTTACTTGGGAAGACAAACACCATCACTACTAATGTCCCCCCTTCCTTCTTCTTCCCCCAGCTTTATATGCTGAGCATGATGTTATATGGTGTGGAATACCCCTTTGGTCAGTTGGGGTCAGCTGTCCCAGCTGTGTCCCCTTCCAGCTTCTTGTGCACCCCCTGCCTACTCACTGGTGGAGTGGGGTGGGAAGCAGGAAAGGCCTTGACTCTGTGTAAGCACTGCTCAGCAATAACTAAAACATCCCTGTGTTATCAATGCTGTTTCCAGCACAAATCCAAAACATAGCCCTTTACTAGCTACTATGAAGAAAACTAACTCTATCCCAGCCAAAACCAGCACAGATAACAAAGAGAAAATAGACAAAATTTGGGAAAAGCAAGAGAGGTAATAGAGAGAGGAATAGAGGAGAGAGAAGAAAAATATGCAGAAAAGAATAGGCAGAGAAGAACAAGATTAAGACATAGGGAACCTGTGAAAAAGCAGAGCATCTGTTTTTTAATGTCAGTGTATTAATTGCTCCAGTGACAAACTGAATTTTCAGAAAAGTGCCCTGGTTAGAAATCTGGATTGAGACATAAGGAAGATTGATTTTCACAGAGTAGAAGATATATTAAAAAAAAAAAAAAAAAAAAAAGGAGAAAATTCAGACGTGAATATAATGAGAAAATAAATGTCTGACATAGCCTTGGAATGTAAAGGTTAAATTAAATATATATGTACATATATATAATGTTTAACAATACAATCAACTAGGAATAAGCACAAGTGATAGATTTACAGAAATTGAGGAAATGAGTGAAAAGTAAAAATAGAAAAAAAGAGAAACTAAACTTTAGTCACTTAAAACTTTTTTATTATTTTAAATATGTAGAAGTATGTTAAAATTAGCTGTTATACACCTTGATTTTCTTGGGAAAAAAAAAAACATTGTTTCAAACATCCACCCCAATGCATGGTATTTTAAAATACAGCCTAGCAGAAAATCATAATAACAAACTGTTTAACTAAACTGGGGAGTCATTTTTAGACCTGGTTAGGAAAAACTTTAATCACAAAGAAATTTTTTATTGGGAAAGCAACACCATGAAAACAAGATGTTTAAAACAATGTTGGGTTATTTTTTTCTGAAATCTGATAAAAATGTTTTTGATTTTTTTTTTACTACATTTGCTTTAATTAATAGCAAACATGTTAAGTCTGTCCTTAACATTTTATTGGGTTTTTTTATTGCATTGCTTTGAATAATTATTAACTTAATTTCAGATAAGCATATATAAAACGACAAAACTTTTGTATTTATTTCTGTTCCCCAAAAATATCCAAATCCTGACATTTAAGATTTCATAAAAGTTGTTTACCAAACATCTCTACTGTGTATCATCCTCCTTTCTCAAAGTAACTTTGTTCCTATGATTTCATAGAAAGACTGAACCTAGAGAGTGGCACAATGTATCAATTAGAGCTATCTTGTTCATGTGGTTGTAGCTGAATTTCTTTATGGATGGCTGTTCTGGAAACGCTGATGTCCAATAAAATTATGTAGACTAGCCTGTTTAGCACAGTTCTCCCATCTTGAACTGCCCTGAAAAAGTGTATATAACATTAAAAATACTTAGAATAAACCTCTAGGGTGTAATTAATAATGTCCAACTTTAAGGACTTAAAAGTGATATCACTAAGATAAAAATGTTGGTTTTCTTACTTGTTAAGGGAAATTCTTCCTAAATACAATTAATCCCATCCTGAGACACTCTGTGCAAGTAGCATAAATCAGATACCTAACTTCTGAAGGCCATCAGTTAGGTTATGTGAAATTCTGTTGCAAAATTTTCACTGTGTTTTTGCCTAATCCTTCTTCAGTGAGGAATTCAGACGTGTTTTCTTTTCAAAATACTTCAAAACACTTTGGTTTTGAAAAGTTATTTGCCCTTTTCCCCCAAAGAAGAGAATGATGTATTAGAGAAATATTCAACTAATGCCAAAGAGATTTTAAAGTGAAGTTAGCATGAGGCCAAGACTTGCATCCTCACCTGAATCACAAAAGCCCATCTCCCTGCAGACTTCCAATATTTTAAAAATGCAGGTGGATCAAGAGCTGCAGAAATGTTTATTATTATTCTTCCTAAACTGTGGCTTACCTTATTCATCACAAGCTTTTATTCTTATTATTCAGTTTAACACATGTAAGTGCAAATAAAGTCTGTTGGAAATACAAAATGCTTCTAATTCTAAAAGCACAGAGGATGTCAATTGCATTTGGTGCAGAGTTGTTAAAAGTCTCAAATGACAGCACTATTCACAGAGCTAAGGATGATTATCTAAGTTCCTTACCACTTCTGCCAAACATGTGCCAGCAGTTCACAAGTGTTTACCAAGAGCAGATGAAAATGAAATTGTGTGTGGTTTCGCTATGGCTTTCACTAAAAGGTTCTTGCCAAGTGCCCCTGTACATCTGTTAGAGTGGTGACGCACGTTGCATAATTTTTTGTCATATCTCATGCTTCCTGTGGTTGTGTCTAGACAGAGAAAAACTACATTTGTTATTTTAAAGTCTGCCCCTTTATAAATAGAATCCTAAATGTGTTCGGCTGCTCAGTCACTTAGGTGCAGGCAGTTTTACAATTTGACAGCTAAAGGCAAGTTGTCAGCAACAAATACTTTCAGGGAAATCTATTGAAAATGTTACTCTCTCTTGCCAGACCATTGAGCAGAACTCCACAAGAGCTGTGAAAGGAGCTAGTTTCCTGCTATCAGCTAAAATTCTTGAACCACAGGGGCTAGAGCAATATCAAAATTGTATGATTTTGCTATAGCTTGATCGGTCCATACGAGTTCTGCACAGTATGCTCTGCAGGAGACAGGATAGGTTACATAGTATAGTGCCCTGTCTAACAGACCCTATTGTAATGCTTAAACTATGAATAGTGTGATCTGCCACATCTCAGTGACAACAGACAAATTAATGACAAGCTGATACAGTGTTTAAGCTATTTAAAGTGGTTAAAGAATACCTTTGCTGGGAATACTGTTATTGATTGCTAAAGAAGCTGATCTATATAGGGAAAGGAAACAAACAGTCATGGTTTTAACTTGAAGGTAGAAGGTATGAAGTCTTTATTCACTTGTCTGAGTATCATGGGTTCCAAATAAAGCTATCTAGAAAGAGCGGAAGCAGAATATATACTCATAGGGGAGTTTATTTTTATGTGTTTGTTTGTTTTTACGGGGTAGATATGTTTGTACATCTGGATATGATTATATCTCAAATAATAGCAGTGAAAGACTTTGTTCTCAGATTTTATGGTTCACTGCCATATTTGGAGAAGGAAGTAGATTTGCGTCAACTTAGTAGCCAAAGTAGAGGCCTGTTGCACTCAGGAAGCAGAACAGACTGCACACTAAGCAAAGCATAAATGGTGTTTACTTGCCCTGAACCCAGAAATAAGCACACCAAAACAGCATGTCCAGCATCAGTGCATTGACGTTTTGTAGCGTAATTAAACCTAAGTATTTCAGTAACACATAATGGCAAAGAAGCAAAACAAAACTTGTGGTATAATTGCTCAAAAGGAAACCTGGAAAACATGTGAACACAGTCAAATCTGCAAGATAAAAACAAAGGATACAGAAGAAGTAGGAAAGATGCCTGACAAATTCTGAACCACTCTTAGTTCCCAAAATAAGCTGAACTATGTCAGGAAAAGATAAGATCCCTCCCTTTCTTTTGGGGAAGGAACCAGGAGCCTAAAAAAAGCAGTGATGAGAAGAATGATGGGGAAGAGAGTTTGGTCACTTCAGTTCTTTTTTTTCTCATCAAATAGCTCTCACATCTGGCCAATTTGCATTTGGTGACTAAGAACATGGGAAGGTCCATAACCATCAGCAGTAATTGCACAGCATCTGCTCCACACTACTGTGTACTCTCAGCTGAAGTAGGATATGATCATCAAAGGATGACTGTTTCAAATAGATAGTGATAACAATTGGTAATGGGGGATGCCTATTGTCAACGTTAGCCAAGCAGTGGTGTTTTGAAGTTGAAAACTGGACTGAATTATCACTCGTCTAAACATTCTCACCACAGTGAACTCTGATTCCCCAACTGATATATATCCATATTCAGTTGCAATATGTGTCTTGATGTCTAAGAGATAAACATCAATATTTGAAATTATGCCCTTGCTTTCTTTTATATTCAATGGAGAAAAATAAGCATCCTGAGGGGGAACTTAGTCTGATCTATCTTATTTACCTACCTAGCTCTACAGATAAATTATCCTATGAATATAAAATGAATATATGAATATAAAAAATAGACTAGAATAATTATTTCTCCAATTTCTTTAAATTTACCACTCTACCTTCCAACACAAGTAGCAAATACAGTATGTAAGAGAACAGGATCTTCTGAGTTTCAGCTCACTTCTGACTGCTCTGGGGAAAGATCATCTTCCCCAGAGGTGATAGGTAGTGTTTAGCTTTTTTTGAGGTCTCTTATTTGTAGAGTCAGATAGACCAACTGGTGTCCAGCAACTGGCAGAAAAAGTGGGACAGAATTTTTTCCTGGAGTGAATCTAACTTTCTTTGCCTCCTGGCTGCTGGAAGATCACTACACCTGGCATGTGCTCCGAACTGCCTCCCTACTGCCAGTCCTTTCGACCCGACAACTGGGCTTGAAACCAAATCATTTAGAATGAATCACTAGGAGTCATAGGATGAAAGTGGTGAATTGATGACTAAGATGTACTGTTATGGGAGCAGGAAGGCAGCAAAGTGAAAACAAGCTAGGCACATAAGAGAACTTTCAGGAAGTTGAGTGAAAGTGCTGTTAGAGGAATTTCAGAAAGTAACTTTTGAGAGGGTAAACTGGGGGGGTGAAAAGCTATGCCAATTATGAAGGAGACTAGCAGAAACTGGGAACATGAAGAAAAAGTGCTGGAAAGACAGATTTTGATATAGAAAAACTGAAAGAAAATAATCTTCCTGAAATGTTTCTTTTTCTGATTTTTTTTCCTCATGTGTTGTTATAGTTTGTCTTTCCTTTGAAATGCAAATTATTTTCCAAATTCACAGTCATACTTTTATTGGGTCTACTTGAAAAGTTTAAACAAAGTGTTTCAACTTCAGTTACAGTTTTTGCTTTCATTACAACTTTCCAAATGTTTTCTGTTGTATATTGCTGACACAATGGATTAAGGAGTACTAGTACCAATAACTGCTTAATGAAATGATATGGCATCTCTCCAAGCACTCAGTTATTCCAGCTGCTATACTTAAACAAAAGAAAAACTTTTTTTTAAAAAAAAAAAACTAAAAAAACCCCTTTCCTTTTTTTCTGGTGCATCTGACAGTGTCTGTGGCCTGAGTCAAGAGTCCCATAAGAGGAGAGGCATCATGTGCTTCATATTCTTTCCAGTACATGTTAATATCAAGGTTGTCAAATAGTTTAAAAATGAAACATGACATCTTAATAAAAACTAAAAGTTGCCACTTGCAATACAAAATATGTTGACAGAAAATATCCTACAGCCATACAGTCTCTTTAGCACTGAAGAGTGTATGGAATTTGCTGAGTAATGCATCTTATTTTCATAGCTATTCATTTGACACAGAATACACTACAAAGCCCTTGGTTGAAAAAAGTTATAAAACTGTGAGTGCTCTTTTAGTAAACCACTATATCTGAAATGCTTTTGCTTTCACACAGATGATGATAGTTTATTTCCTTTAAATGTGCTGAACTATCTAATTCAATGTAGCTAAATGATCAAGACTTCAAATATTACTTTCCAATCATAAATATTTTAAGTCTCAATAGCTGACAAAATCAATTTAGCAAATGTGAATAATTGATCTAACACAGTTTAGAGTAACCTGCCTTTATTTGGCTTTAATAAACAACCGTCCCAGAGATATCATCTTCTTGGTGGGATTGGATGAATGTAGGCTGGATTGGAGATGCACAGAGAGGAAGGATGACAGTGTCTGAAACACTGGGGCACAAATGCCTTCAGAATATGTATTCCATTTATTTTCCACTTCAATGAGAGCAGATATAAGCACTGACCCTTCAGAATTTTCAGTCAGAGTCCCACCAGGTGTATCTACACTGCCAAATAATAAAAGGCCAGGAATAACTCAGAGGATGAGATGCTTGTTCATCCACACTCTTTAACTGTTAGCTTTTTCACTGGTTGTGGTTTGGACACACAGAAATAAAAGCACCTCAAGGACAGAGGTGTACAACTGGGAACAAGAGGAGAGCTGGGACTGAGAATAAAGAAGAAAAGACATGGCTAGTCTTCACCAAAGCCTAAGCAGGGACAAGAGAAACCAGTCTAGTCCCCAGGTCAGCTAATGAACTATAATCTTCTCTTATTTGGCAGTGTAGATATAGACTGTCAAACTAAGCAGATTTTCTAAGTAAGTAATATTCACAGGAGGCCAGACGGCAACCTTATAGTGCACTGTTCAATACAGGAAAAGAATGTTATTCCAAGAAAAAAAAAAAAAGACAAAATAAAAGAACAAATTTAATGGATGACTGTTGACAGCATCACAAATCAATTAAAACTGTGCAGGATGAAATTGTCCTTACTCAAATCAAATAAAAAAGAATTTTCCTAAAATGGAGGTATAAAAATAAGTATTTGTAGAAGGATAAAAGAGAAAAGGAATGGAAAATACAATCAAGACCAAAATGATAGTCAGATGAAAATCCAGACTTGTAACAATAACTTTCTATATCTTTAGCAAGGAGAAATGAAAAGTGAAAAGGCTTGTAAACTTAGAAACAAGTCTTTCATATGGAAGTTATTTCCTGGTAAATTTTGAAATGCTCTGTAACTATACACATTTGGCTTTAAATAAAGTTGATGATCAAATGAAGCTATGGGTAGGATCACAAAACTAACTTCTTCGCTTTCTCTTTTCTTTTTCAGCACCAGTGAAACTTTTATTTTCTGCCCAAGCTGGGCAGCACAACATCTCCATGAGGCACTGGGAGCAGCCTGCACCCAGCGGTGGGCTGCCAGCATAGGGGCAGCATGCAGGGACCTCAGCTGGAGCAGCTGCATCTCTCAAAGGAGAGTAACCTGCATAGATGGGGAGGGGATGATGGTAGTCCTCATAGCCAGGGGAGTGGCATTTGTCACTGTGTGAGTATATGTGTGGGGAGGTGTGTGTGCCTGCATGTGTGCACGTGCATGTGGGAGCAGAGGATGAGAACTTCTTGAGAATAGTTCTAGAAAGATATTTAGAAGGTTTTAGGTGTTTACTAACATTTTTAAATATCTACTATTGTGGTTTATCTCTTGTGTTGATTATATTGATTCTGACTATAGTATTCACTGATCCCGGTTAATTATATGTCATTAATAAAATAATAAATGGTTTTGATCCTGCTTTGATTGAAAACACATAAGTGGAATAGTTCTTCCTTGAGAAAAATATCATATATATTTTTCTTTACAGTTAATCCCACAGAACATCCATTCTTGTGATATTTTAAAACAGATGAAAAAAAAAAGCTTATATAAAAGGTTGATTTCATGATCCTCATGATTTACAACAAGAGTGATTTGGTAGAATAGTATTATGCTTTAAGATTTTTGTCATTTGAGGCTGACATTTTCTGAGAACAGCTCCTCATGTTTTTCACTGTCTAATCACACACCAACATTAACCTTCAAATAAAACATTTCATGAGCTTTCACATCGACTGGAGAAATTTATCCTGCCTACCTTCCAGTTCTAGGGAGTATACTTCCTCATGTTTGAAGACAGCAACATGAGTTCAACATTATATCTATATTATAACAATGACATTGATGATCACTTTCAGTATTACAAAAGCATTTGATTGTGCATTGCTCTCTGTGCAATATATATGTGTCATGAAAATGAGACAGACTTTCAAAGATTTTTTTTTTTTCCGAGACAAGGTGAAAGAATTTTGTGGAACTGAGACAAGAAGGAGGATGTTTGGGGTAAGAAATTGTGAAGACAGTGTCAGCAAGGCATAGTAACATGTATAAAGAAATAGAATAAGTAGAGATATGCACTATATATGAAAGATTTTAACAGTATCAGCATATTATAAATGCTACTATAGGCACTATAACATAAAATAGTGTATTAACTATAAGGTTATATATTATCACTGAAACATCTGGCAACCTCTCCTCACACATCCCAAGTCAATGCAGTATTTGACAGGGATCGGGGGGCAAAGTTCCTCGCACTGTAAGTGAAGATCAAGTTCATGACCACCTGAGGAACCTGAACATACCTAAGTCTATGGGACCTGATGAGATGCATCCCAGAGTCCTGAGGGAATTCGCTGATGTAGTCGCTAAGCCGCTCTCCATGACATTTGAAAAGTCATGGCAGGCAGGTGAAGTCCCTGGGGACTGGAACAAGGAAAACTTGGCACCCATTTATAAAAAGGCTAGAAAGGAGGACCCTGGGAGCTATCGACCTGTCCGCCTCACCTCTTTGCCTGGGAAGATCATGGAACAGATCCTCCTTGAAGCTGTGCTAAGGCACCTGCAGGACAGGGAGGTGATTCGAGACAGACAGCATGTCTTCACCAAGGACAAGTCCTGCCTGACCAATCTAGTGGCCTTCTGTGATGGAGTGACTGCATCAGTGGACAAGGGAAGAGCTATGGATGTCATCTATCTGGACTTCTGTAAGGCCTTTGACACAGTCCCCCACAATATCCTTCCCTCTAAATTGGAAGGATATGGATTTGATGGATGGACTGTTCAATGGATAGTAAACTGGCTGGATGGTTGCATCTAGAGGGTAGTGGTCAATGGCTCGATGTCCAGATGGAGATCAGTGACAAGTGGTGTCCCTCAGGGGTCCGTACTGGGGCCGGTGCTGTTTAATATCTTCATCAATGACACAGCAGGATCGAGTGCACCCTCAGCAAGTTTGCAGATGGTACCAAGCTGAGTGGTGTGATTGACGCACCTGAGGGATGGGATGTCACCCAGAGGGACCTGGACAAGCTTGAGCAGTGGGCCTGTGTGAGCCTCATGAGGTTCAAGAAGGCCAAGTGCAAGGTCCTGCACCAGGGTCAGGGCAACTCCCTGTATCAATACAGCCTGGGGGATGAAGGGATTGAGAGCAGCCCTGTGGAGAAGGACTTGGGGGTACTGGTAGATGAAAAGCTGGACATGAGCCGGCAATGTGCTCTCACAGCCCAGAAAGCCAACCGTATTCTGGGCTGCATCAAAAGAAGCATGGTCAGCAGGTTGAGGGAGGTGATTCTGCCCCTCTACTGTGCTCTCTTGAGAACTCACCTGGAGTACTGTGTCTAGCTCTGGAGTCCTCAGCACAGGAAGGACCTGGGCCTGTTTGAGCAGGTCCAGAGGAGGGCCACAAAAATGATCAGAGGGATAGAACACCTCTGCTATGAGGAAAGGCTGAGAGAGTTGGGCTTGTTCAGCCTGGAGAAGAGAAGGATGTAGAGAGACCTTATTGCAGCCTTTCGATACTTATAGGGGACCTACAAGAAAGATGGGGATAGTCTTTTTAGCAAGGCCTGCTGTGACAGGACAAAGGGTAATGGTTTTAAACTAAAGGAGGGTAGATTTAGACCGATCACAAGGAAAAAATTTTTCACAATGATGATGGTGAAACACTGGAACGTGTTGCCCAGAGAGGTGGTAGATGCCCTATCCTTGGAAACATTCAAGGACACAGGCTAGATGGGTCTCTGAGCAACCTGACCTAGTGTAAGATGTCCTTGCCCATAACAGGGGGATTGGACTAGATGACCTCTGAAGCTCCCTTCCAACCCAAACCTTTCTATGATTCTATATGGATATACAAGAGCATTTCAAATTACACTAAACACCTACATTTAGACAACTGAATCCTGTTGTGTATGTCTGGCTTGCCTCTTGTTTGACTTTGTTTATAGTACATATATGGTAAACAAGATGACCTAAAAGGGTGAGCTACATCATCATCAGGCTCATATAAGTACTGAGAAAAAGTTTTGATGTAACCTCATAGGAGAACTAATCAAAACATTCATGATTATAGAATTATCAAGTGTATTTTTGCCAAAAAAAAAGTTTACTATATTTGGGTTTTGACTGTAACAACTCATCTATATGGGATGATAGATTTCATATTCAAGGAAAATGCAATACTTCTCTCCCCTAGAGAAATAAGTATGGCATTGTGAATTATGCCTGACAATCTCCAGTTGTTGGAATGTCACTGTCTTGTACAATGCTCCATGAACAGAAATTTGCACTATTCTTTCCTTTCTCTTTTACAGTAAATAGTTCACCTACCTAATCTTTTTCTTTTCAGAATTGTCATAAGCTTTGATTGTATTACCATAAAAATATTACTGTATTTTGTAAGACAAGTAGGGAAACTACAATCTAAGCTTTTGCCAAAGTGGTTTGCCATAATTTGTAAGTGTCAAATTCAAGCATACAATCCCAGTCTTAATGTGGTCTCCAAAAAAAATTTTAAATTTTATCACAATTAATGAAAGTAAATGAGGCTTTCAAAGAGATGCAGCTCTTTAGAACCTGCTTATTACTATGGAATAAAATATTTTTCTTGAAAAATATAAATTCTTTTATTTTAATGATGCAAACAAAATACTAGATTTCTCTCTTGTGTACTTTAATAAGGTCCATGATTTTACAGAGAAAACAGCAGTGACATAAAAGAAATCAGCAAAACAAAACATCACTAACTCTACATTGCTTTCTTAGAATACAGTTGTAGAACCAGGACTAAAGACACTAGTCTTGTGGTTCTTTTTTCTTTAGTTATTTTTAATAAATTTTAAGCCATCTTTAACAGTACATGATCTATGCAACTTAAAATGTGGTGGTAAATATGAATACTTGCTCTAGCTGTGTAAGCATAGACATGAAAAACTACCAAAGATCTTTTTTTTTACACAACTCCTGAATTTCTGAAGAACATTCATGCAACAAAATAACTATTGAGGGATAACAGTTTACTTCATTGTGTATGTCTTACGTATCCTTCAACAATTTTGTTAGATACATGTTTTGATAGTTTTTGTAAAGAACATCATCAGTAGGTTTTTCTTATTTGATTTTATCTTTTGTTAAAAAGAATAGGCTTGTTTATAGCATTTAACTTAGTACAGAAAAGTACTATGGTAAAAAAAACAACATTTAAAACATAGTAATGCCTGTTTACCCTGTTTTCATCCAAAAGCCGAAACCTGGGTAAAATCAAGGAAGACTTTCATCTCATCACCATGTACCAGTACTTAAAGGGTAGTTACAAAGAAGATGGTGACTCTCTTTTTACAAGGAGTCACATGGTGAGAACAAGGGGTAATGGGTACAAGTTACTGTTAGGGAGATTCCGGTTGGATATGAGAGGAAAATTTTTCACAATGAGAACAGTCAACCATTGGAATAATCTCCCCAGGGAAGTGGCTGACTCTGCTACGCTGGACACTTTTAAGACTCAGCTGGACATGGTGCTGGGCCATCTTATCTAGACTGTGCTCTTGCCTCAAAAGGTTGGACCAGATGATCCTCGAGGTCCCTTCCAACCTGGTATTCTATGATTCTATAATTCTATGATGATTCTGTCTGATATATCCCCTGAAGTCATCTGTGGCAATTAAGTGTTGAATGAGGACATTTCTGTTGGATTTCTGAAGTGCACAATAATAGGTCTGGCAATATTTTTATGAGTGGCATAGAAGCAAATATAAAATCATTGCTGACAAAATATGCAGATAGTACAAGACTGACAGAGTGGAAAACAATAAACCATACAGGAGAGTCATACAGAATGATCTGGGTCACTGCTTAAGCTGAGTTCACTAAAATAGGATTTCAAGCTGCCAAACACAAGTCTGTCTAGAAACTAGGAACACAGGCCATGCTTACTGTACAGGGAACTGTATCCTGTATTCTTAGCCCTGGCTAGGGCTAAGAAAAAAATGTTGGGGTCATGGTATACAAATAATTGAATGAGATACTAGTATAGTGGTGTAGTGAATAGGTGTAGGATGTTGATTTTGTTGCTTTGGCCTTAGATAAACACTTCAATACCTTTGGCTACTAGAAGTTTTGTCTATAAGATTCAAGAAAATTCACAGAAGATCCCATAAGATGATGCGACTACCACGAAGGAAGATGTCTTCTGAGGACAAACTGAATGTATAGAAATGTTTAGTTTATCAGTGAGAAAATTAGAAGATGCTGCCTTCATTTATTAATCTCTCGGGAGAAAACGTTGAATTCTCACAGCCTCTTTATTATTCCAAAGCATGACAAGAATTGGTTTCTGAATTCTGAAGCTGGACAAAGTAATCTCTGATTACTGTCAGAGATGTTGGCAGAGATGATTTAGTCAAAATTAGTTATTGGGGTTCAGTAAAGGGTAACAGTATGAGTGCAATTGTTTGACATAGATAAGGTCAGAAGAAATGTTGCAATGATCACATCTCATCTAAAATAACGTATGTGATCCCATTATCTAAATTACTATGAATCTGCCAGAGTATACATCTTAATATTTTCAAACTCCTTCAGAAATTCTGTTGAACTCAGTGAGAATAAATAAGACAAACTGTCATTTGAAAAAGGAAAAAGATAAAAAGTAGAGACGGAGGGAGAATAAATTTAATGCTATAAAGGATTTTGAGTTTACAGAATTTGTTAGGGACTTTTTTTTTTCAATTTAAATGAAAACTTTTTAAGTAAATTTCTCAGGGAAAAAAGTTTCAAATCATGTTTCATATTTTAGCACCTTGGTTTTATTCTACAAATTACAGATTAGTTTAAACAAGAACATGAGTTCAAACAAGTAATTTAAGAGAAAGTGTGGAAATGGTACATTCTGATACCTTTGGAAAAATTCTTATAAAATTAACACATTTTCAAAGCATTTGAATTTCTAATAAAATATTTTTATTTTCCTTTATCACAGTTTTACTGCTTATAAGTAATTCACATATGATTAAAAAATAAAAGTCCATCAATTTTGCAGCTATAGATCATTACTGACCTTTGCTAGTTACAATTCACTATGAATAATTATTGCAGCCTGAATTTTTCATTCTTATTCACACATGAACATGTGGTGACATCTAACTTTTTGAAGAGCAGTGAATAATATGAATAATAATTTAAATCTGAATAGTAACACAACACATGATAGGTTGAACATTGACCATTGACCATTGTACTGCAGGAGTGTTCCAGCTAAGCATTGTGGAACATATCTTCAAGGCATCTCCAAGGAGACAAATACAAATTCATCACACATTTTATTTTTATAGAAAAATTATCTTCTGAACTAGTTAAAATTGGTATATGCAAAGCTGTTCAGGCCTGTATTGCTGCATTGATATACAAGAAAGAATGGGGAAAGACTGAATGCTTATTTTTAAAAGGTGTACAATATTGATAGCAAAAGATTATCCTATTGTCGTCTTTTAACCCCAGCTAGCAACTAAGCACCACACAGCCGCTCGCTCACTCCCCCCCGGTGGGATGGGGGAGAGAATCGGAAGGGTAAAAGGGAGAGAACTCGTGGGTTGAGATAAGAACAGTTTAATAATTGAACTAAAATAAAATAGAACAGTTAAAGAGGTAAAGCAAAAGCTGCGCACGCAAACAAAGCAAAACAAGGAATTAATTCACTACTTCCCATCGGCAGGCGGGTGTTCAGCCATCCCCAGGAAAGCAGGGCTCCATCATGCGTAACGGTTACTTGGGGAGACAAACGCCATCCCGCCAGATGTCCCCCCCTTCCTTCTTCTTCCCCCAGCCTATATACTGAGCATGACGTCATGTGGTATGGAATAACTCTTTGGCCAGTCTGGGTCAGCGCCCCTGACTGTGCCCCCTCCCAGCCCCCCGTGCACCGTGCAGAGCACGGGAAGCTGAAAAGTCCTTGACCAATGTAAGCGCTACTTAGCAACTATTTAGCGGTACTTAGCATCGCCATTGTTCTCGTCCTAAACCCAAAACACAGCCCCATACCGGCTACCAGGAAGAAAATTAACTCTATCCCAGCTGAAACCAGGACACCTATTTAAAGGATATTCCTATTTGCCATCAGTATAAGGTCCAGGTTCACTTTAAAAAATTGGGTAATTGAGATTTAATTGCAACAAAATTGATTTATTCAGTATTAGCTCTGTCTGCACTATAATGAAACATTTGTGATAAAATAGAAATTATATGTGAATGAGAACAGAATAGGGGCCAGAAAGTAAGAAATGTTAAGATTTGTATTTTCATTCTAGTTAACAACATCATTTATTTTGCACTATCTTGTTGTAAACATACTTAGTTATGCTAGTAGCTGGACCAGTATTTAAATCTTTAGGTTCAATTTAAAACAGACACCAAAATATGTATGCTTACCAGAAGATATGTGAAATAAACTGAGGCTCATTATTTGCTTTTGAAATCAAACATTCTATGAGATAACTGCACAGCAAAGTATATCACAAGGGCTTGTTAAGTGCACGTGGCTTATCAATCAGTTCAAACATTAGCTTTGATATCAAGATTCTTTTGAACTACCACTTACAATTTTTTTGCAGAGGAAACAAAGTATTTTTAAGAAAATGAATGTAAATAAATGTGAATTAATTCTTTAATAAAAGCATCATTTGGGGAAACATCACATTTCACCTGCTTAAGTATCTTCAACATGAGTATAATTTTTGCAAATACAGTCTTTGGAAGTGTACAAGTTTTTACAAGATATCACATCAGCCTCATGGGTAAATGAGATTCCATAACTTTAATGGTGTAACATGCGGTGAGGAGAAAAGAGTGAAGGGAAAGTTAGTCAAATCTTCAGGGTGTTCTGACTATTATGAAAATGAAAATGCAATGCATGCTTTAATTGAAATCACATTGAAATTCTACCGCTGTACTGTTTTAGCTTATGTCACACTTTCTTTTGCTGTTGAAGCCCTCAGCCTGTGTTTTTACACATGCTCTTGCAAACATTATGTAAGACACAATGGCAAAATAAAGTGCAGATTAGTCTCAAGCCTGGAAATTTCAAGTGATAGGGATAAACTGCTGACTACGTCAGTGCCCAGTCAGTTCTGTTGTATCATTAGGTTCAACTTTGTGTCCTTGATGTTAGAAGTGATATTCTTCTCTTTATGACTATCTACTGCTGAGGAATGAAAAATAGATCGCAAGAAATAAGCAAAATGTTCCTTCCTGTTCATCAGGATCCTAGCCTTGTCATTTTTACTCCTTTAATTGTGCATGGGCTTAGAATGATAAATGTTGTCATGATTGACACCTTCACTGATACCTGAGAATGTGGATTGAGGCTCCTGGGTGTTCCCCTTTTCCGTTACAAAGCTCTTGAATGCTCCCATTACATAACAAGGGAGAGTCCTTGGGGATAATTAAGTTTTGGGCCCCTGAGCACTCCTGTCTAGACAGCTAGGCGACACAAGAACTGAGTCTGCGCAGAAGCAAAGGTCAGTCAGCGAACACGGTGAGGAAGACTGTGAGCCTTCGTCTGAAGACCCCCAAAGACCACCTGAGGACCACCACAGAGGATGACTGCGCATGCGGATCGGACATTTACATATGTTAATAAGTTCCAGGAAATCTCATGTTTATGTAGATGAATTCCCGGAAATCTTATGAATATGTATGTTTTCATGGTATATAGTTGCTGAAAGTCCGTCAAGCCGGCGGAGCACTTATGGTGGAATTATCCCCAGTGCTGCCCGGCGCCGCAATAAAGAATGCCTGCTTTCTAAAACTCCAAAATAAGTTTTAGGGAGTGAATTATTTTGCTGCTTTCCGGTAACAGATTTTGGCGACCCAGATGGGACACTGCTCTTGAACATCGACGGATCCGAGGGATCGAAGGACCTCCAGCCGGCACCGAGGGATTCTCGGGGAGACCCTCCGATCCCCGGACCGAAGAGTTCTGAGTAAGAACCATTAATTAAGGTAAAGGCATTCTTTCAGTATTTTTTTTTTTCCTTTTTTTCTGTCGCCTGCCCGTCAGTCGTGGCGAAAGCTGCGCGGGGTTGGGCTGGATCCCTGAGGCAAAGGGAAAGGACCCTTTGAGCTGTCGCCTGCCCGTTAGTCGTGGCGAAAGCTGCGCGGGGTTGGGCTGGATCCCTGAGGCAAAGGGAAAGGACCCTTTGAGTTGTCGCCTGCCCGTTAGTCGTGGCGAAAGCTGCGCGGGGTTGGGCTGGATCCCTGAGGCAAAGGGAAAGAACCCTTTGAGTTGTCGCGACTGTAATTAGGTGTCTTTGTGTGTTTGTTCCCCTAAGTCTTTGTAATGCTTTTGTATGTTTGTTGCGTAATTGTGTGTGTTGTTGTTGTAGAAGCTTGGTTAAATGGTTTTGTGCCTTATTTTAGAATGAGAACTGGAACTTCTAAAGGGGAGACAATCTTGGGGAAATGTCCTCTCGGGTGCATTTTATACAATTGGAAGCAAATAGCGGGACCCCCGGGAGGAGTTGCAAAGAAAGCTGATCTAATCAAATATTGTAATCAGTGGTGGCCATTGTATCAGCTGGAGGATGGAGAAAAGTGGCCAGTTAATGGAACATTGAATTATGATACTTTGCTGCAATTGATGATATTTTTAAGACGGGAAGGAAAATGGGATGAAGTATTGTATGCGGATATGTTTTTCACTTTACGCTTGCACCCTGAATGGTAAAAGGAGTGCGGTATAAATTTGGCTCCCTCAGATCCTTTGGTGCTGGCATTGGAAAAAGATAATAAGACCAATGGAAAAGGGAAAGGTTTGAAAAGACGTTGTTCTGCTTGTAGTATTGGACAGAGGTGTTTAAAATTAGTTCAGGATGAGCCAGAGGATGACTCAGAAATGTTGGTTGCTCCCGGTTTGAGGCAGAGATTGCAGAATGATAAACCTGAGCCCCTTGGAGCAGGCGACTCTCAGAACAGAAAGCCAGAAGTGGCTCCGGTATCTGGGAGAACTCGCGGTCGGTAGGGAGCAGTGTTGCAAGCTCCATTGAGACAGGCTGTTGGAAATGAAGGACCGGTGATTGTGAGGGTGCCGTTTTCAATTGCTGATTTAAATAATTGGAAGCAGGCGGCGGGCAATTATAGAGATAATGCTGATAAGGTGGCTAAAGCCTTTGATACAATGATCAGGACTACAGACCCTGATTGGAAGGATATTGATGCTATTATGTTGGTATTGTTTGACAGCACAGAAAGAGAAATCAATGTGCTTATTGTAGACAGGAGGGACACTGGAAACGAAACTGCCCTTCCCGACAGGGAATGGAAGGAACAGGTTCTGTTTTGAGAACAATAAATGCAGTTAATGATGAGGAATGAAGGGGACCGGAGGTATCCTCCCCAGCAGAACCTCTGGTTAAAATACAGCTGGGGGAAGATCAAATGGAAATAGAATTCCTGGTAGATATTGGAGCAGCTTATTCGGTTTTGAATGAAAAAGGTTTTGAATTTAGTAATAAGAGAATCAAAGTTGTTGGTGCGACTGGTAATGCTGAAACTAGGCCATTCTTCAAGCCTTTAACATTTAAAATTGGAAAACAATGGGTGACACATCAATTCTTGTATTTACCAGGGTCTCCGAAACCTTTACTAGGGCGAGATTTGTTAGAAAAATTGGAAGCAGAAATACGATTTAAAGATGGGGAAGTCGATGTGTTAATTCCTGAATCTAAACTTGTACAAGCAACTGTGTTCCTATTGCAGGAAGATAAAATTTTAGGAACCTGCATCCCAGCAGAAGTGGAAAATGCAGTGATATCCCTCGTATGGGCCGGAGAAGTCCCTGGTAAAGCTAAGAATGCTGAACCGGTAAAAATTGAACTCAAAGCAGGAGCAAAGCCGGTAAGGCAAAAACAATACCCTTTGAAACTAGAAGTTAGAATCGGGTTAAAGCCCATTATTGAGAAATTTATAAAATATGGTTTGCTGAGGGAATGTGAATCAGAATACAACACCCCCATCTTGCCAGTAAAAAGGCAGATGGAAAAGTTATCGATTGGTCCAAGATTTAAGATTAACCAAATCACTCAGGATATTCATCCAGTAGTTGCAAACCCATACACTTTACTGACAGCAATAAATGAAAACCAAGAATGGTTCACAGTTATAGATTTGAAAGATGCCTTTTTCTGCATACCTCTCGAGCGAAAAAGTCAAAATATATTTGCCTTTGAGTGGGAAAACCCGGACTGGGAGCTATATTCAGACAGGAGCAGCTTTGTGAAAGAAGGGATCCAGATGTCGGGATATGCAGTGACCACAGTGGACACTGTTGTAGAAGCAGAAGCTCTCCAATCAAAAACATCAGCCCAGAAAGCGGAACTGATTGCACTAACCAGAGCTTTAGAATTAAGTGAAGGAAAGCGAGTGAATGTATGGACCGATTCCCAATATGCATTTGGAGTATTACACGCACATGGAGCGATTTGGAAAGAAAGGGGACTATTGTCATCTCAAGGGACCGGAATTAAACATGCGGAGCAGGTTCTCAAGTTACTCGAAAGTGTGCAGAAACCAAAAGAAGTGGCTGTTATGCACTGCAAAGCTCACCGAACTGGCTGCACCCCACAGAAAAGAGGCAATCGATTGGCTGATTTGACCGCTCGTAAGGCTGCAGAAAAGGGTAAAGGAATATTGGCAATAATACCTGAAAAGCAAATAGAATTAGGAGAATCTCCTAACTATGACAGTCAAGACAGAAACTTAGTTGAAACATCAGGAGCTAAGATACAGGAAAATGGATGGGCTGTTACTCCTGTGGGGCAGGTAATTCTAACCCCAATTTTGATGCATGAAATAGTAAAGAAAGAACATAATAGTGTTCATTGGGGAACCGAGAATTTACTAAGACATCTACAAAAGTCGGTGGTGAGTCGTAATATGGTAGAAATTATAAAGTCCGTAGTTAAAAGGTGTGAAACATGTCTTACAAATAATCCAAAGACACAGAATAAATTCAATTTGGATCCACAAAAACAGGAAATACTCCAGGAGAGCACTGGCAGATAGATTTCACTGAACTGCCAAGAAAAGGAGGGTTCAAATACCTGTTAGTATTAGTAGATACCTTTACAGGATGGCCTGAAGCCTTCCCATGTCGTACCAACAAGGCCAGGGAAGTTGTCAAAATCTTACTTAAAGAAATAATACCACGATTTGGTGTTCCTTTAGGGATTTCCTCTGATAGGGGGCCACATTTTGTTGCAGACATTGTTCAACAAGTAAGTAGAGTATTACAAATAACATGGGAGCTGCATGCCCCTTATCACCCACAATCTAGTGGACGGGTAGAGCGCATGAATCAGACCTTAAAATTGCAATTGAGTAAAATTTGCCAAGAAACTTCAATGGTTTGGATACAAGCACGTCCACTTGCTCTGTTGAGAATTAGAGTTCAGCCTAAGGGAAAACATCGGTTAAGCCCTTATGAGCTGATGTATGGGAGACCGTACCAAATTCCTAAATTACCAGAGGAATTAAACATCAGAGGTGAAACAGATTTACGAAAGTATCTAATATCCCTAGGGACAGTGATACAAGAAATGAAAAAGAATGTGATTGTAAACAAATCTCTGAATCTTGATTCCCCAGTACACCCATTCCAGCCCGGAGATTGGGTATACCTGAAGTCGTGGAATGGAGAACCCCTGCAAGAAAAGTGGAAAGGACCATTTCAGGTTTTACTGACAACATACACAGCTGTAAAACTAGATAAGAAAGGGCCCTGGATTCATTACTCAAGAATCAAAAAGGCTCCTAAACCATGGACTTCCGAGGAGACAGCTCCTCTCAAGCTCGTTTTCAAACGACAACTTTAGTTTCTGTGTTATTAATAAATTCAGAAGTGTTTGGGCAGAAACTAGGAAGTCCATGGCACGAGAATGTTTATGTACAATTAGTAGTGGAAGTAGCTTTGGCTATTAATGCAAGCAAATGTTGGATTTGTGCTAAATTCCCGAAGCATAGCATTCAGTCTGATGTAACACAAATTGGCCTACCAATTCCTTTGAGTACCACTTGGAATAAACTTTGGGACAGGTTCTTGTATGGTAGGGGTAGTATCCCCAGTTGAAAAAGAAAGAGCAATGGATAATCTATTGATTACTCGGTCTACTACCTTTCACTCATTTGTGAGATGATTACAATACCTCTTTTGGGTTTGAAGATATTTGGAATACTCTCACTTCTTGGTTACCTGATTGGTTATAGTTGAAGAGACTACTTTTTTTAATGATTTTTTTATTAATGTAGTTTGTATTCTTGCTTGCATAATGATACAGTGTTGTAACTGCTGTACAAGATATAATAAGTTTGTATAGTGAGGACTGTAGCATATAAGCTACAAGCCCTCAAAAAGAAAAGGAGGGATTGATACCTGAGAATGTGGATTGAGGCTCCTGGGTGTTCCCCTTTTCCGTTACAAAGCTCTTGAATGCTCCCATTACATAACAAGGGAGAGTCCTTGGGGATAATTAAGTTTTGGGCCCCTGAGCACTCCTGTCTAGACAGCTAGGCGACACAAGAACTGAGTCTGCGCAGAAGCAAAGGTCAGTCAGCGAACACGGTGAGGAAGACTGTGAGCCTTCGTCTGAAGACCCCCAAAGACCACCTGAGGACCACCACAGAGGATGACTGCGCATGCGGATCGGACATTTACATATGTTAATAAGTTCCAGGAAATCTCATGTTTATGTAGATGAATTCCCGGAAATCTTATGAATATGTATGTTTTCATGGTATATAGTTGCTGAAAGTCCGTCAAGCCGGCGGAGCACTTATGGTGGAATTATCCCCAGTGCTGCCCGGCGCCGCAATAAAGAATGCCTGCTTTCTAAAACTCCAAAATAAGTTTTAGGGAGTGAATTATTTTGCCGCTTTCCGGTAACATCACCATAATGAGTTCTTTTTTTCATGTATGGTCATCCCATACTTAATGACAAAACATTCATTAACCACCAAGTTTGTCCTGAGGCTAGATCTGACAGCAAATAGGAAATCTTTCAGTAGCAGTTGGGATGTTGTAATCACTTCTTCCTATGCTTGTCCATTGCTGCCTAGCAATGTCTAGGCTACAATTGTGAAAATTGCCCATTTTGTTGTAATGCTTGTCCTGTGAATGTCTCAGTGCTCCCTGGCAATTTTCTGTGGATACCAAGAAGACTGCTTCTTCTGTCTCTACAGTACAACAGCTTTAACATACCATGATTCACTGGCAGAAATGAGCAGAGAGGGAACCACAGAGTTCCTGGAATAGCTATTCCTTTCATGCCAAACACAGGGCAAGAATGCTGAGACACAGAAAAACTAGAAAAATAGTGATGAATGTGTTTCTCCAACTTTGTTTTTCAATTTCCATATTTGCATACAAAATGTTTTTACTAATGGCTGATTTTAATAAACATCTGGCCATGTCTTAGAGCTGCTTGCATTCTAACCTTAGAGTTCCTCTGCAGATAATTATCTGTGCTGCCTTTATTAGAGAATCTCTGAAAGCATGTTTATAAAACTAGAATGAGTAGGTGGAGAACTGCATTCACTCACTGGAGACATGAGTTCAATGTCCAGCTGTGTTGGTGGTCTACTTCTGAGCTTTTGAAAGATCATTTTTCCATTCTGAGAAACAATTATTTTCACGTATTTAATATTTGGAGATCTACAGGTAAAAAGAATGATGCATGAGCTAGATACTTATTGCATGCATAGCCAGAAGGAGAACTAACTGAGCAGAAATGTCAGTCCTCTGTATAGTTGAACAAGCCTTGACTTCAGCAGTGAAGTCAACCTTATGTTAAGGATCTTCCTTTCCCTACTTTTTTCCCTGTGATTTCATAATTTTGGTACCTCTTCTGTAACCTTTAAACCTTTCCTGCTGCAGAAAACTATTTGTGTTAACAAATAGCCAAAATTGCAGTGAAATTAGGCCAAGTACATTTTTGAAACAGTGTCACTAGGGATGAGGTTGGCTCTAAAGCCAAAGGTAATCCCAGCATCCCAAAACTACAGATAATCCAATTTTTAAATAAGCTGTTAATGTCTCTCATACTCATTGAAGCCCCATAATGTTTAACCAATGTATTAAAATCGCTCAGCAGGGTAACTGCTTTTGTAACTATCTTCTTAGGTTGAGCTATCTGCCTTACTCATTAGTCCCTCTATGCTAACACAGTAACATATGCTGCAAATCCTATGTCTAGGAAGTTCATAATATGAATACTAATGGAAATCTTAAATCTGCATCTCCTCTGTCCTTCTCTTTATGTGGTTGGTTTTACCTGAATAAAGATGTGTAAGGTTGATGTAAATCACTATGAATATACAATTATTTTGAATGCATAACACATAGTTGTAAATGCTTCTGTGAGCTGTAAACTATAAGCTGCAGATTTTAGAATCAGCCTTATAGTATTAATTGATATTAAACTTTCTATAGTTGACGGAACTTTTGAAAGACTTTGTTCTACTGTGCTTTAGACTAATTTCTGACTGAATAGCAGCAACGACTTCCATTTATAGGACATAGTACCTTATCTCAGCAAGACATCTCAAGGTGCTTTACAAGAGATGTACAATAATTAATAACACAGCTTGCAGTGCCAAGCTAATGATGGAAAGCAAAGGGAAAACCAAGTCTGTTTTCAGTTTTGATTTAAAGTACTCTGACATTCATGGCATGTCTTGGCAGAGAGTGTTAAAGCAAGGCTTTTAAATATCTGAAACAGCAGCATCCTAATACAGCATGTAGATACTAGCAGAACAAGTACAGCACCTTGATATGACCTATTAGTGAAATGTGTCAGGTCTGGAAGAAAATGTGGGTTTTTTTCCTTTGAACCTGTGTGATTCTAAGAAAGGCCATTGAGTCAAGATTGCTTGGAAATTAATAAGACACACTTTTATCACATTTTTTAAGACAGGAGTGGAGTTAGATGTTACAGGTCTCCAGTCAGAATCCTATAAACATTCTTTTAGTTTTGTACAAGCCTAAAGGATGTGTTTATCTGTGCACGGCACAAGTAAGTGAAGAAAAGGGATTCTAAAGTAACTCTAGAGAATCACATCTATCTTCAACGTCGCATATGCTGGCCTTCTTAATATATGGAATATTTGGAAATACTTCAAGGACACTTAGCTCTTCTTTTACACAAATAGAAATTGTTTCTGATGCAAATCATTGAGAAGTATTCATACAATCCAACAGTAGACATTTACCTAAGGTTTCTCTAACAGAGAAACCGAGATGAGTAACTGTCCAGAGGTGTTTGGTTCTTTCTATTCATTACATTTACTGTATGCAAATGCATCAGGTTTATGAGGTACATAAATTTATGACAATTGATATGATGTCACAGGTGAAAGCTCTGTCTACTACATCTAATCTCACTCCCTGTCCCCAATAGTGGTTAATAACAAATATTCAGATGAACAGTATAATAAACAGTCTGTGTTGCACCATCTCAGTTTCTGAAGACGGTGGTTCCTAAATGAAGTGAACATCTAGATCATAGCATTTAATAGCCATTTATGGATTTATAAGTAATAATTAAAAAACCCCACCATCTCCTACATTTTAAAACACTTCATGATTTTGGCATTCACAATATCTTTTGGTGTTATTTAGTACCTTCTCAGGTGGCAGGCATCTGATACATTAATTTATTCTCTTTCCCTCTTTTGTAACTTTTTTTAGTTGTAGAATAACTTCTCTGAATTGAGTGAGAAGACCAGAATATATTTGATTTTCAAGATGCAAGTCCAACATGGAACTACGGAGTGGCAAACCTATGTCTTTTTTGCTTTTTATAATAATTTATAACACTGTGGTGGATTGATCCCAGATGCCAGCTAAGCCCCACCCAGTCACTCACTCATTCCCCCTCAATGGGATGGAGGAGAGACTCAAAAGGGCAAAAGTGAGAAAAAAATTGTGGGTCGAGATAAAGACAGTTTAACATGTGAAGCAAAGCTGTAAGCAACGAAAATGAGGAATTTATTCCCTACTTGCCATTGGCAGGCAGATGTCCAGCCACTTCCTGGGAAGCAGGGTCTCAACGCATGTAACGGTTGCTTGGGAAGACAATATAAGCACAAACTGCCCCGTTGCTCCTCTTGAGCTTTTATTGCTGAGCACAATGTCATATGGTATGGAATATACTTTTGGTCAGTTGGGGTCAGCTGTCCCGGCTTTGTCCCTTCCCAGCTTCTTGAGCACACCTGGCCTATTCGCTGGGGTGGCAGACTGGGAAAAAGTTCAAACAGAAACAAAAGTAAAAAAAAAACACTCAATGCTGTGCAAGCACTGCTCAGCCACAGCCACAACACTGGTGTTTTGTCAACACTATTTCAATCACAAATCCAAAACACAGCACCATACAGGCTGCTATAAAGAAAATTAACAGTATTCCAGCCAGACCCAGTACAAACATTCTTGGTTTTATGGCCTCTATTCTACTGTTTTCAGAAGACTATGACTCTAAGACCCTTTTACTGAACTGTGATAATTAATTAACAACATATCACTGTGTGTATGTGATTATGGTTGCCTCTCTTCTTCAGTTCTGCTTTGCATATAAAATATTGAATTATATTTATCACTCAGTCTTTCAAACTTCTGAGGTTGTTCTGAAGATCTTTAGTAACATTTTAGTTTTCATAACTCTAATTGTATCAGTAAGTCTTGTTTCCTCGTTTTTTGCACCCTTTTCCATTTACTTTATAAACGTTAACAGCTCCACACTAATTTTGGAGAACTTCACTGTACTTTACCTCCACTAGAAGAAGTGTCAATTTGTTCCTCCTTTATTTCTACCTTTCAAATATTTTTTACTTATTGAAAGATGTGGTCCGGGGAATTCTAAAGTGGCTGACCCTGTTTGAGCAGGGGAGTTGGACAAGTTGACCTCCACAGGTTCTTTCCAGCCTCAGCCATTAAGTGATTCTGTGATACTGTGCATAAGGTCCTAGGAAATTGGAAGTGTTTCTAGATGAAGTAATACAGGGACATTGAGTGGATCATGTTCCTTCCTTTGCTTCCTAACTTCTTCGAAGGTGTGAGACATAAATTACCTCTGAAAATGTTATTCTTCTCCAAATAGACTATACTTACAAACAAAGTCACTAATTCTATTCCTCCTATGGTTTCAAACAGTGTATCTGTAGCTGGAAGCTACTGTGCTGCTAGAAAGTTTTGACCTAGTTGCCATTACTGAAACTTGGTGGGACAAATCCCGTGACTGGAGTGCAGCTATTGAAGGCTACAGACTGGTCAGAAGGGACAGGCAAGGTAGGAGGGGTGGAGGCATTGCCCTCTACGTCAAGAAATCGATAGAATGTGAAGAACTGTCCCTGAAGAATAGCCACAAACAGGTTGAAAGCTTATGGGCAAGAATCAGACACCAAGGCAACAAAGAGAACCTTGTGGTTGGTGTCTACTACAGGCTGCCTGATCAAGGGGAGCTTATAGATGAAGCCTTTTTTCTCCAGCTACAAGAAGCTTTGTGCCAACAGGCTCTTGTCCTGCTGGGGGATTTCAACCACCCCAACATCTGCTGGGAAAGTAACATGGTGGGCTGTAGGCAATCCAGGAGACTCCTGGAGTGCATGGAGGACAACTTCTTAAGCCAGGTAATAGATAGCCCTTCCAGAGGGGATGTGAAACCGGACCTGGTGGTCACCAATGCAAGTGAGCTCATTGGTGATGTCAGGATTGGAGGCAGCCTGAGCTGCAGTGATCATGCACTGGTGGAGTTCACAGTCCTGAGAGATAAGGGTCAGGTGAAGAGTATAGTCGGGACCCTGAATTTTAGGAAAGCAAACTTCCAGCTCTTCAAGGAGTTAATCAACAGAACCCCCTGGGAAATGGCCCTCAGGGACAAGGGAGCAGGACAGACCTGGCAGATCTTTAAGGATGCTTTCCACAGACCACAAGAGCTCTCGATCCCCAGGTGTAAGAAATCAGGAAAGGAAGGCAAGAGACCAGCATGGATGAGTTGAGACCTGCTGGTCAAACTAAAGGGCAAGAAGGAAATGCACAGACAGTGGAAGCAGGGACAGGTATCCTGGGAAGAGTATAGGGATGCTGCCCAGTTGTGTAAGGATGGGATCAGGAAGGCAAAGGTGAAACTGAAGCTGAATTTGGCAAGGGACTCAAAGAATAATAAGAAGAGTTTCTACAGATATGTCAGAGAGAAAAAGAAGGTCAAAGAAAGCGTGCCCTCCCTGATAAGCAAGACTGGCAAATGGTAACAACAGGTGAGGGAAAGGCCGAGGTACTCAACAACTTTTCTGCCTCAGTCTTTACTGGCAACCTCTCTCCTCATGCGTCCCGACCATTTGACAGGGATGAGGGGGGAAAAGCTCCTCGCACTGTAAGTGAAGATCAAGTTCATGACCACCTGAGGAACCTGAACATACCTAAGTCTATGGGACCTGATGAGATGCATCCCAGAGTCCTGAGGGAATTCGCTGATGTAGTTGCTAAGCCGCTCTCCATGACATTTGAAAAGTCATGGCAGGCAGGTGAAGTCCCTGGGGACTGGAACAAGGAAAACTTGGCACCCATTTATAAAAAGGCTAGAAAGGAGGACCCTGGGAGCTATCGACCTGTCCGCCTCACCTCTTTGCCTGGGAAGATCATGGAACAGATCCTCCTTGAAGCTGTGCTAAGGCACCTGCAGGACAGGGAGGTGATTCGAGACAGCCAGCATGTCTTCACCAAGGACAAGTCCTGCCTGACCAATCTAGTGGCCTTCTGTGATGGAGTGACTGCATCAGTGGACAAGGGAAGAGCTATGGATGTCATCTATCTGGACTTCTGTAAGGCCTTTGACACAGTCCCCCACAATATCCTTCCCTCTAAATTGGAAGGATATGGATTTGATGGATGGACTGTTCAATGGATAGTAAACTGGCTGGATGGTTGCATCTAGAGGGTAGTGGTCAATGGCTCGATGTCCAGATGGAGATCAGTGACAAGTGGTGTCCCTCAGGGGTCCGTACTGGGGCCGGTGCTGTTTAATATCTTCATCAATGACACAGCAGGATCGAGTGCACCCTCAGCAAGTTTGCAGATGGTACCAAGCTGAGTGGTGTGATTGACGCACCTGAGGGATGGGATGTCACCCAGAGGGACCTGGACAAGCTTGAGCAGTGGGCCTGTGTGAGCCTCATGAGGTTCAAGAAGGCCAAGTGCAAGGTCCTGCACCAGGGTCAGGGCAACTCCCTGTATCAATACAGCCTGGGGGATGAAGGGATTGAGAGCAGCCCTGTGGAGAAGGACTTGGGGGTACTGGTAGATGAAAAGCTGGACATGAGCCGGCAATGTGCTCTCACAGCCCAGAAAGCCAACCGTATTCTGGGCT
The DNA here is from genome assembly GCA_020745775.1 of Theristicus caerulescens. Taxonomy (NCBI): domain Eukaryota; kingdom Metazoa; phylum Chordata; class Aves; order Pelecaniformes; family Threskiornithidae; genus Theristicus; species Theristicus caerulescens. The sequence continues at coordinate 79,341,590 of CM036559.1, read as the reverse complement.
GCATCAAAAGAAGCATGGTCAGCAGGTTGAGGGAGGTGATTCTGCCCCTCTACTGTGCTCTCTTGAGAACTCACCTGGAGTACTGTGTCTAGCTCTGGAGTCCTCAGCACAGGAAGGACCTGGGCCTGTTTGAGCAGGTCCAGAGGAGGGCCACAAAAATGATCAGAGGGATAGAACACCTCTGCTATGAGGAAAGGCTGAGAGAGTTGGGCTTGTTCAGCCTGGAGAAGAGAAGGATGTAGAGAGACCTTATTGCAGCCTTTCGATACTTATAGGGGACCTACAAGAAAGATGGGGATAGTCTTTTTAGCAAGGCCTGCTGTGACAGGACAAAGGGTAATGGTTTTAAACTAAAGGAGGGTAGATTTAGACCGATCACAAGGAAAAAATTTTTCACAATGATGATGGTGAAACACTGGAACGTGTTGCCCAGAGAGGTGGTAGATGCCCTATCCTTGGAAACATTCAAGGACACAGGCTAGATGGGTCTCTGAGCAACCTGACCTAGTGTAAGATGTCCTTGCCCATAACAGGGGGATTGGACTAGATGACCTCTGAAGCTCCCTTCCATCCCATAGCATTCTATGATTCTATGATGTGGAAGTCAATTTAAAGTTTGTGTATTTTACTGCTCTGTGTTCTGATTCTTGTGTTCTGTATTTTATTTTTTATTCTTTTCTTTGTTGCATTTCCTCTGGCCTACAGTTCCTGAAGTTAGCCAAGGCCTTTTTTAAAAAGTGACATTGTGTTTACTTCCTTCTATTCTCCTGTGGAAGAATGCTATGAGTGATACACACCACATCTAAAGATTCAGCAATTTTAAATCTGATTTCTCTTAGAACTATTGTATGATCAATCTCTGGTCCAGGCAATGTGTTTATTTTACAAATTTTGTTTTAAAACCACCTCTGTTGACATATGTGACAAAGTTTCTGAGACTCATCTTTCATAAAGACAAAGCTTCAGCTTTACGGGACATGATTTATCTACCTTCCTCAACAGTAAATATAAATATTAAAAAAAAAATTAATATTTCTACTCTAATGTATCACATCTCCCCTGTGCAATCTGTTTATCCCTGTTTATCTATGGATCCTTTCAGTCCTTTGTATAGATCCTACTTCTAGTGTGGTCAAAGAAAATTTTATACCAAACCATTTTTACTTTATGACTTGCCTCATTATGGCTTAATATTTAAGTTAAAAATATTATTCACCATCCACTTGATTTGGACTGTTCTACATTTTGAATGGTTTTATTTTCCTTCTGCAAGACTATGTTCTGCTGTTGAGTAGAGCTAGGGTTGGTTTGTTTGTTTATTTTTCTGTTTGCCTCTGCTTATTTGGTTGTTTAGTGATATACTCTTGCACAAAGCCTCTAACATTCTGAACTTAAAATCAGGTATTATTACACTGTAATTTGATGGGTGAGCCTTATCCTTTCCACAAAGAAGCTGAATTTGTATGTTTTATGGCTATTAGCACACTGAACTCTGAATTCATCTGTCTGCTGTTAAGAATTGGGTCAAGACGTGTTTTTCCTCTTGTGAATCCTCTAGTGAGTTGTTCTAAGAATCATGGTCCCCAAATGTCCAGGTTTTTAGCAGTTGTGCCTTCTTCTCTATACAGGTCAACAGGTAAGGACAGTCTTCTGTATTATTGTGCTTTCCATGGCAGAAGACTAAGAAAAAAAATCTATCCCACATACTTAATATCCATAATTCAAGCACCGTAGTGTTGCAACACGATTTTGATTATCAAGGTGATATTAATCTCTCATTGCCTCTGTTGTATGAAGTTTATTGTGCGTTCTGAACCAGTTGTCTTCATTCCTTCTAATGGCAACAATGAGAAAAAGATATAGCTCCCAAGAATACTTCACCTTCCTTGCAATAGGAAGATGGATTTTGTGAAGCTCTTAGTCTCTCTCCATTGTATCTCAGAGAGTATAGATTAGTAGTTTAGACTTCCTAGTCCTAAATTTTAACCTAAGTTTTAGATATCTAAATTTAGGAAACACGCATCCCTTCACTGTGGAATAAGGCATCCTGTTTTCTCATTACAACTGCATTGATTACAAGGAGTCATTAATAGCTTGCAACAGATGAGACATCAGTCATTCTGGCCACAGTCCAACAATGCAATTAAGATCATGCTTAACATTAATCAACGGATGCATTAGGAAAAGCTTTGCCATCAGGTGGAGGAAAGTGATTCTTCCTCTCTAGTCAGCACTGGTGAGACCATACCTGGGGTTCTGTGTCTAGATATGGGCTCCCCAGTACAGGAAAGACACTGACAAACTGGAGAGAGTCCAGTGGAGGCCTACCAAGACAGTCAGGTGTTGGAGCAGCTGAAATATGAGGGGAGGCTGAGGAAAAGGCATCTGTTTAGCCTGAAGAAGAGAAAGCTAAGGGGGAGACTGCTATTGCTGTTAACAGCTTATTAAAGACAAGGTGTAGAGAAGATAGATCCAGATTTTCAGAATTATATAGTGGAAGAATGCAAGAAAACAGAAATAAATTGGAACATAGAAAACCTGTATCAATTTTTTTTCATCATAGGAGTTATCAAACACTAGAACAAGTTTCCCAGAGAGAGTGCAGAGTCTCCATCTTTGGAGATATTCAAGACTCAGATGGACAAGACCATAAGCAACCTGCTTTAACTGTGACATAGCTCTGCTTTGAGCAAGGAATTAGTCTAGATGACCTCCAAAAGGTCCCTTCAAACTTCAATTATTATATGATTCTATTGTACTTGCATAACTGAAGTTATAATTTTGAACTAGTACTTCATTACAAATCTTTGGATTAGTAGTTCATGGTTGGACGTGGTAAATTTCTTGACCAGGTGGGTATCACTGTATATGTAAGAACACCAAATATTGCCATAGTGGCTTCCTTTATATCACTGGCTTCTCTGAAAGGCTCTGAATAGCTGGGAAGAATTCACATTAAGGTATATGAGAATTTAAACCACTCCATGGGATAAAAATGAGTAGCCAGTAAATAGAATGACCAATATTGGAACATTTTAAAATGTGGTTAATTATTGGAGGGTGGGGAAAGAAAGTTCCAGGACTTTCCCTTTGACCATGTAGAGATTATAATCTAAGAACTGAATAAACTGCAGTAGCAAGTGTACATTGATTGCATAAGACAAGGGATCAAATAAGGATGGACCACTTGGAAAAAACGTTAGCTCAAAAAAGGGTATAGTTCAGTAATCCTGTGCATAAGGATGTGATTGGCAACAACAGAAATGGATACTAGACAAAAGAGATTCAACTGGCACATGGCTATATATTTCTCTTTACAATTTAAGCACAAAGACAAAATACTGTGCAACATAGTTGCTTCAGTCTGGGCATGCAGCCACATTAGTTCTAATTCCAAATCTACCACCAGCAACTCTTGGCTACTCTAGGCTAAGCATTTGTACTGCTGTAGATATTTTAAATTATGAATGCATTTGCTAAGAGATGTCAAAGGGAAATTAAATAAAACTGTCCTTGGCAGTGACTAATAAGCTATTGTTTCTGTTTTGGCATGACTTATTTTGGTTAGTCTTTTTTCATATTATGCTGTTGTTTCAATAATTAAAAAATAAAGTAGGAATTGGTAGACTTAGAGTTGACTATAAGACATAAAGTTATTTAAAATAGAGAACCCCTCCATAAACTTGGGTTGACATGAAAGCAAATCCAAATGAAGCATTTGTAAGGAACAAATTTTATCAGCAAGTTAAGGATGCAGCACTTTCTATTCCCCACCTTTTGCTTAACTGTGAAGGATTAGCAGAAAGAAAGACCACATAGAAAGGCACATAAGATTTACTTTTTCTCCCCCAGAAAATGTGACCATGTGGCCTTGTCCTATTCTTGCATAGACATACAAAAAGGGGGCAGAAATTCTAGAGACAACTAGAATATGTCCTGTAGCCTTTAACCTTTAAAAATTCAATTGGTTTTCTTATTAATTTTAAAAATCCTTCTGTTTTGTTCACTTTTTTCAGGGATTTAAGAGCCCAGCTACACAAAATATATTTTTAATGGAACAGAATCATATTTTTAACAGTGAGAGGTTGTCAGCTCCCTGGCCTATAACTTAATCCCTCTGCATTAAAATTGTGTAGAACTTTTTAGCTGCATAGGAAACTCTAATAAACTGTTTCCTGTAGTCTTGTTTAATTTTTACCTTTAGTTAAAAAATTTCCTGAATTTTTAATTTTTCATTTGTTCCTACTCACTTGATTTCAAATTTAACAGGTGAGATAAAGCATTCAAGTTTAAGATTTTTTAGTGAAACCTAACAAAACCTTCTAATTTATGTAGAATTTTCATGAAGCAATAGTAAGAAAATTAATCTGATTGTATTAGAATTTACAGATTTTCAGCATGAGCTAGGATTAAATGTCAAGACAATACTTTCCTTTTTTAAAGTTTTTAAGAGTTTTGAAATATTTGGTTTCACTAAATCGAAGTGTTCAGACTCTTCTTTCTGTATGAAACAAATTTAAGAATAAACATATAATTCCACCATGAAAAATCAGAACCTTTTCTTCCGAAAACTGAAGTTAATATACACAAATTCCATTTTCCATTTCTCTCTAGATAAAATTTCAACTCAATACATATATTTTGCCACCTGAAATTTACAGAAAATTATCTAATCTGAAAATACTTATGTAGTTCCTAAGTATATGCAGAAAAGAAACTTCCATGTGTTGATTAATATTGTCTAGCTTAAATGTTTTTTCAAAATTTTACCATATGTACGAGTCATATTTGTGAAGATTTTATAAGCAAGATTTAAATTGATATTACTGTACACCTCAGAGCTTTCTGACACCTTTGTAATTCTGTTTTTATTATTATCTTCTAACAAGTGATTAATGTAACTAAAAGTGTTGGTTAAATTAAGTCTAGACTATTGATAATTTAAAAAAAAAAAAAGAATTCTTTCATTAATGCCATGTCTTGTTTCGAAATTGACAATGTAATTCTTAATTATAGTTGGGAAAAAAGGATTTGAATGTTTAACACTAACCTAGTCTTGTGTAATAATTTCTAATGTCTAAGAAGTATCCAGTTGAGATAATATTTATTTAAGAGTAACATAAAATTGATTTAGAGACGGTAGCTCACTTCCTTGATTCAACATTGCAGTTCTATGATTTATTGCACAATAACTTTGTACCAGATGTTTAGCTATCTGGTCAACTTGGTCTAAAACTCCTTAGCACTGTTAAAATTTGACCCTAGATATTAAGCTATGGATCCTAGATATTAAGCTATGATATGGAAAGATTTACACAGAGAGGTATGTTAACAAATAAGTCCATTTCTGATATTACAGCATTTCTTGCATAAAGCTTCCCTCATCACCTTGGAGCAATATTTGAAAACTATCTTAAAACTGTTTTTCTTTTAAGTAACATGGTTTTGTTTCTGGTTTTTGTGAGGAGTCAAGTTAAGATGTTCATTTAAAAATCACAAGGGTGTTTGTACCATAAAACATGATATATGATAAAATTACAGAATCACAGAAACACTGCATAGGTTGGAAGGTGTTCTCAAAGGAGACCAACCCCCCTGTTTAGAGCAGGGCCAGGTGGAGCAGGATGCTCAGGACCATGTCTAGTCAGGTACTGTATATTTCCATGGATGGTGAAAGGTGTTCTCAGTGACTCTTTTAGAAAGTAGCCATTGGTCAAAATTAGTTCAAAACTAATTCAAACGAATATAAAGGCTTGAATTTGGTTGCATCAGTTTCTAACCACTAATTTCTTTATATATCTCTCTTTCACTAGGAAAAAAAAAATGTTACTTAACTCTCAATATTTTCTCACCTTCAAAGGAAGAAAAAATCAGAGATTTTTTTTTTCTTATGACCTACTAAGGAGCTAAGAGATGGAAATTCTCACTGTAAGATGTTTCATCTATCGCACAAATCATTTTACCATTCTCAGTTCCCCTCAGTTTTTCACCATACATTTTTAAACATAAAAATAACAAAATTACATTGAGAATTTGAAATATAACAGTGTCTACACCATAGTATAAAGGTAAAATCTCTGCACTGATTCTGCTTACTTGTTTCCTATCTTACATTCAAGGGTAACATTAGCCAGAGCTGTTTTAAGACTTCTCAGCTGTATAGCTGAAATTGATTTTTCTTTTCATTCCAACAGTTTTGTTTGGAGATTTCTGTAAGTCTGAGGAAAGTTTTAGGAATCATGGATGGGAGAGAGGGTCTGCCTCCCTTTGTCTAGTTCATTTACCTTTAGCCTTTCACTGTTAGACGTAGATCCCCATAGTGCCCTACAGACCAGTCCTCCTTCTCACAGGACCTACTAATATCCTTTTCCCTATTTGCAAATGCTTCTCTTATTTTCCTGTATGATGCTTTGTTTTACCTTTCAGCAGTGGATAATCTTACTCTTCTGTTTCTCAAGCAACTGCAAAGAGAGAAGTGAAAGGAAGATAATATAAGAAGAGAATTATGAATGGGAAAAGGTAGGAAAACCTGTCAAAGTGCTATGAAGTGCAGAGTTCCTTTTTCCAGTTGTAATGAGGAGGAGTTACTGGAAGTGTAAGATAATGATGAGTTTTTTGGTTTGTAGCTACAACAACCCACCACTGTGTCCTCTGGCATAAATATGTGTTCATCAGCAAAGACCCTTCCATCCCATCACTGATTTTCAGAACAGTCTCAATTATGTAGATATGAACTTGTTCTTGGAAGTATGTCTTTGATTTTAGCTATATTAAATTGCATTCTCTTTGAATGGACTTAGCTCACCAAATGATCCAGTTATCTCTTTGATTGATTTGATCTTGCTATTACTCCTCACGGCATCAGCCCCTTTTACATTTGCAAGTGTTGTCAGCAGTGATTTATATTTCCATCCAATTTTTTAATTAACAGCATTGCAGGTAGCCAGAACACAACTAAAAAATCCCCATCAGGTGATGACCCTTTTTAGATAAATAGTTATTGAGCTATCCCTGTTAATTGTTATAAATTATTTTAACATACACTTTTTTTCACGCTGGACGCTGCTATTAATCAATCAAATCAGTGTGTGATACTCAGTCACCTGTTTAACAAAAATATTGTGCATCTACAATGTATCTGTGTAATTTCTATATTAACCAAACCCGTAACCTCATCAATGAGAAAAATTAGATGTTTTTCTCATTTTTTGGCTCTAAAGCTAAATTGACCGGTAGCAGTTACATTCATATTCCTTAACTCTGTCAGATGAATCAATGGGTCTCAGCTGACAAATTGAAACTGCTTTCACAGTCCTTCCTTATTAAGCAAAGCACAGGCATCTGGTTGCATGGTTTACCCTGACTCATCACTGTACTCATGCAATCCTTTGTAAAACTACCTGGAAAATTCCATTTCTTATTCTTTTTACTATTTCAGCTTGTTACGACCCGGTCTGATTGTCAGGCTCAGGGAAAGTTCGTAATGATCCCAAGGGCGAAATTAAGACACAAACGAGGTCATATGCTGCCAATCAGATGTTTTATTAGGTAAATATAAAAGAGTAAAGCGATAGGAAAGGCAGGAAATATTAGGAGGAAATTAAGCAAGCGATCAGAAAGGTAAGCAAAGGATAGTCACCACCATGGATCCAGCGGCGTCCCATTGGTCCTCAGTCTTCAGTTCTTCGGTGGTGGAAAGGCTTCTTCTTCTTTTAGTTCTTCAGGGGTGGAAAAGCTTCCTCTTCCATTTCTTTCTTCCTCCTTCTGGTTTCGATGTACCGTCTTTTATCCCATGTTGGAGAGGGAGTTTGCCCTCTCATTTCCATTTGGTTACCCAGAGCAACATCACGTATGCCACACATGCACATCTAGTCACACAATATGTATTGCTGGTGGGCAAGTGGCCTGGCCCGGATACCAGTTGGTGTCCCATTCTTGGTGGTGCCTGATAAGCCAAAGAATGCCCGGCTGCTTTGGCAAGTTTGCTTGTTCCCTTGCAAGTTAATGGTACCTGATAAGAAAAAGAATGGCCTGCTGCTTCAGCAAGTTTGCATATTTCCTTGCAAGCTAATGGTACCTGATAAGCCAAAGAATGGCCTGCAGCTTGAGCAAGTTTGCACATGTCTTTGCAAGATAGTGGCACTTGATAAGCCAAGGCATGGTCCACCCTGGGGTCTTAACAGACAGAAGAGTGGTCTGCTGTCCAGTCTTATCAGATAAACACACCCAAGCAAGCTTTGAGACAATTGTTCTTAACACTTCAGACTCTTACACAGCTGCATTGTGCTTTTCAGCAAAATACCTTTTGATTGCAGAGATTTATTATGTAGTACAGGACAGACGGTGTGTTTGTGGATAAGGAACAGCAAAGCAGTCAGGGTGCCAGAGTGGCCAGGACCCCCCCGGGGTGTGTCAGGGCAGGACCCGGCAGCCAGGAGTAGGGCAGCCTGGGGGCACTGGGGCAGCCCCAGCCCCAGTCATTGGACATGCCTCTAGGGATAAGGACAGGAATGGGCCGAGGCCCAGGCCAAGACATCAGCTTGCGGGTGGGGGTCAGGATCAGGCCTGGTGAGGGGAAACAGGGTCCCCTCACCCAGGATAGCCTGGCAGGGCCATGGAGATGGAGACAGAGATGGGCCAAGGCCAGGCTGGGAAGCCAGTCTGTGGATGAGGTTTTGGGTCCAGATCAGCAGGACCACAAACAAGCAAAGGCAGGGTGAGCAACCCTGGCTCGGCTGAAGGTCCCAAATAAAGAGGGAGAGCTCCTGGAAAGGCTTTTTCCAGCCCTTTTTCCAACAACTCTTCACACCAGTTTCAGGCCAGATGGTTGAGTATCAGGCTGCTTACTCAAACCCAAGGGAGGAGGCTTAGGGCCCCGACACAAGCTCTTCTCTTAGCCATGTTTACATGGCAGCACTATCTAAGAGACACCTCTGCCTTCAGTTCTGGGATGTCAAGAGTAGGAGAGAGATTGTGTTTTTGAAGGAAAGAGACGTGGAAGGAAAGCACCAGTAAGAATGACTGGCTGCAAGAACATCGATCCTGCTAACAGGACAAAGCCTGCTCAGAACTATTTTAATGTTTCCCCACATGCATTTCCTGGGCACCATGCCCTACTGTATCATAGCCGAGATATGTGGTGAAACTCCATGAAGCTGAGAGTAAGGGATCACATAGTGTTATAATTAATTGTAGAAAGTTTATCAAGAATACCAAGTACTTTCATTACATGACAGAAATGGGAGATAGCAATCAACATAATTCTATACTCTGGTCACAAAATCACTTTAGATTAAACGGTTATGACATTGGAATGTAAAAGAAAAAAAATAACAAATTGCCTCTATTTGTTGGAATATTTTCCAACATATGAACAACTTGGGAGAACCTTCAGTGTCTGTTTTTCAAATAACTCCTTGCAGAAAGTGGATGTTTTGGTGATGTGCAGTTATTTAAAAGGTATCTAATCTCATGAGATTCTTGATGAACTTGGTCATCCCAAAATACCTTCACTCTCATAGAAAGTTCCTCCTCTCACTTGCCTGAGATTCACAAATTCATCACTAAAATAATTACATTCTGTGCCTTGGCAGGTTCTCTGGCAAACAATCCCACATGATAATCTACAGAGAATTTAAGATGACAACCAAGTCACACTCATTTGTGTCAGAATTGCAAAACTGCAGTTCTGCCAATATAATCATACAGACAATGAACACACATGCAAATACAAGATTACATCCACTACATCTGCTACAGCTTTTTCAACAAACTTCTCCCTTTAAAGAATGTGAATTCATAACTATACCGGAACTTGCCATAACACTGTAAAAAATTTTTAGATAGGTTATCATAAACATGATTCATTTGTACATTTAGGTAGTTTGCTTGGTCTTCCTTGTCAATAGTGTTATTTGATCAAGAGTCCATTTGCTTTAAGGGTAGTTACCACGTAACTAGCTTTCAACCAGCTCCTCTTTCTTTAGGCAACACTAAGACTGCTTGATTTATAACTGTTACTTTTATTGCTCTTGAAACACTGCTGAAATAAAGAGCATCCTCTAGCATTATTTTCTTAGCTCTGTGTCAAAATGCTGAACAGTACTTGCAAACCAATTTGTATTCTAATTATGCAATGTGAGAATGACCTTGTAAGGTTGGGATCTTGCCAGTATTTTAAAGGATTTATGTAAATGCTTTATATGAAGCTAGAGAAAACTAGGCAGTTGGTAACAAAAGCATCTTGTATATACAGAAAGGCAAATTAACCTCTGAAGTATCTCAATCAAACAGAACAGCTCTTTCAGAGAAGTGTTTAATTTATTGTGTGTAAATAAAAAAAAAAAAAACCATAACATTAAACAGAGAATATCTCTTTTGTTGCTGCTTTTTAGATCTGGAAAAAAAGATTTTGTTCTATTTCATGAAAGCTTCACTTGAATCTATTTGACAGTGTATGATGTGTGTTCTCTGTGTTATGCTATTCTCCTTTGAGAGTGAGTGGGTAATGTGGATTTTCTGGAAGAGAGGAGATTGCTCTTTCCCTGGTGAGTAACTGAGCCTGCTGAATAAAAGAAGGCTCCAAAGATTGCAGGCTATGGCAGTAGCAATATTGCAGAGTCCCTGCAAAGAGCTGCAAGACTGCAGCTCAAAAGAATGCTGATAAAAGCAAGAAACTGAAAGTAAAGTGTCAGAAGCAATGGAAGAACTCCTATGAACAAGAACTGCACAGTTAGCTCCAAGGTAGTCACTGAGTTGACTGAAACCAACTCTGAAGTTAGAGATCTGCTTGCAAAAACACAATAGGCAGGGCAAGAACTCTTTCTGAGCCCTTTTTCTACTTTTTATGTTTTGTTTCTCTGCTGTCTTCCTTGGTCATTTCAAGTTTTATCATTTAAAATACAACTTTCCTGTAATATATTTTGTAATTTATTTTAAGTTTATGAAGTTTGAAGAGCTCACAAGGAAGAAAAGATCTAGGATGATCCACCTTAAAGCTCTGGCTGACATGTCATCTGTCCTTCAAGTGCCTCTCCTCATTGTTCATCTAATTCTTTATCCCATTCAAAATACTGCTCTGAAGGTGCTTCATCACATCTTTTTTCTCCCAGCAGGAAGCCAGATGTCATTGATATTGTCAAAACTGTACTAAATACCTGGATTCACTCTCCATCTTTCTGACCCATATCCCTGTAGTCTCTCAGAAATTGTTCTTATTGATCTTCATCTCATCACACTCTGCCCTGAAACTGAACAGACAATTTAGGACTGGGGCTAGATCTGCTGCAGAAAAATCTGAAAATTTACAAGGAAATTTCATTAGACTAAGTACGTATATCAAAATGCTACGTTGCCTTGGAAGAGCCTCACAAAATTCAGGTTTTGCATTCTCAGAAGGTATTTGTGGCTACAAATTTATTAAATACCAGAGATTAACTATGGATGTGATTTCAATGTGATTTTCAAGAAAGTTCAGACAAGAGGAAAAGGAATAAAAGCAGATAAATTTAGCACTGATGCATTATTGTTTCTTAGAAATGCAGAAGCTGACAGGTGGGCCCCAAAAGTGAAAATGTGGAATGGGATATAGTTCACCTTCCTATAATAATCTGAAAATTGTCTAAGTTATGTGTATTTGCTCCCTCTGTTGTCAAGTGAGAAACAGGCACTCCCTCTGCCACATGCACAGGTGATTAATCTTGTGTGGTTTATGAAAAATGAACTTATATTAGCTAAAGACTCAACGAATAAGTATATTTGTACTATTTTTAAAAGAAAAGGGGAGAGGTTGCTTCATTTTTTAAACACCATTAACAGTCCAGATTTTCATATTTTACGTGGTGAACCTTCCAGTTAATTAAAATGTTATGCAAATACTGTGGTACCAGATGTCAAAGTAGAAACCTTTTTAGAGAAGAGATTAGTCCTTTTTTTTTTAATTTATTATGTTGAAGCATCTTAATGTGTGTTTGTTTATACAGTTATATAACATGGGTATATCTCAAATATAGAATCTTTTATTGCATTACAGGATGCTCAAATTACAGCCTAAACAGCAGTTTGCAGGAGCTGGGTGTGCACACCAGGTTCTTGAAACGGAAGGATGAAACACATTGCTTCCAAGTTATCATATTGATAAATGCTGGTGGTGAACAGCAGTCTCTCAAAACAGATAAAATGAAAAAGAGTGAGGAAATATCTTTGTGGCACTTTAAGGGAGATAGTCAAGGTGGTATAAGAGAAACATCCACTCTGCTCCCCTTCTGAGAAGCTATGAGAAAATACAGATGTGTACAAGTATGGCAGAGATGGACTTGCTTCAGGTGCTGCTGACGTCCAGGTCAGAAAGCTCATGCTTGCAGAGATTAGGAAGGGCATCATATTGACATCTTACCGTGGGAGCCAAAACACCTCAGTGGACCTCCTACTTCTGGGAACTCACACTGTTCATAAAATCCAAACTCATTAACATAAGAGATCAAACAGCACAGGCTGTTTTAGCCTTAGATAGATTTTGACCTAACTCTAAAATGGTGTGGAGTCTGTATCTGTTTTTATCATCTTGGCAATGTGTATCAGATGTCACACCAATAAAGACTCTGTGATATACATCAGGTGGTCTTTCTTAGGTATGAGGTTCTTTGTCAGTTTATGTAATGATTTTCACCTGATCTTCAGAAGTGTGCTATTGGCCAGACTAGATAAAACATGTGTTAAACTTGAGGCAAGCCCTTAGGCTGAATAACAATGAAAACTTCAACTTCTGTGACTTTCATATGCTTTAGAACAAATTATCAAGATATCTTCAATGTTAAATTTTATACTATAGCATAAGTCTTCAGCTAGTTCTTTTAGAACATAAAAAATACACAAGAGTAACTATATTTTTTAAAAAATCTAGAGATTAAATCAGAAATTTATAGTGATTATAAACTACACATCATGGAAAACCATCAGAGATTCAGGAAACAACCATTTCTTGTTCTGGTGTTCTTAAACCAGCATTTATGGTAAATTTCATGACTATATCTTTATGACAACATTTGCAATAAAACCTAGCACCTACCTGCTATGCCAAGTTTATAACTGCCTTATTTAAATTGATAATTTCCTTAAAAGTGCTTATTGTGACAATATATTTTACACACAACTTTGCAACCAGGATGCTCCTTTCGGTATCTAATAAAATTATCTTTATTATGCTTATTTTGTAAATTCTCAGGGCAGTTTGAGGGAAAGTGTTTCTTTCCCTGGTTCAAAATAAAATTACGTTGCATCTTTGCTGCCCTCAAAATTTTAGCTCAATCAACTTAGTAATTTCCAGTATATTACAATAGCCCAGGTACATACTTTTTATTGTATTTTTACTCCTAAATTACAACATTGGTAACTTCCAGTTGACTATATTTAGACCTCCTTTTACAGAGGAATCCAAGCAAAACTGATTTCTGTCTACTTTTTTATATTTTTGAGATCACCAACACATCCATTGTGTGTTATTATATCACTTATGATTTTATTGCACAAAATCTCACACCTATTTATTTACAGCATCCCAGCCATAGTAGTCAAGGATCTGACTGAATGTATAACTTTTTGTACTGGTTTGGAAGAATTAAGAAGAAAACTGAGAAAATGAAGTATTTAAGCAGAAAACACCTAATCTAAGAAAAATGTGTGCTACATACAGAAAATATCATCATTTCATGTGTATTCAGAGCCAGAAGAAATATGATTACTTAATCTTTGAATCAATGATTCGATGATTTCAGTCTCTGTACTGTCTCTGGCTTGTAAAGTTATTGTTCTCCCTTCTCTCGATGGTTATTATTCCATTTATGTATACATTATGAGTTTCTAGATTTCTGGTTTTGCCATGCTTGTGCTATGGATATTTAGTTAGTCCAACTTGAAAAGTTAGTTTCAGGTTCAGGATTATTAGAAAACTGGTTTAAGAATTTTGTACCCTATTTATAAGGTTCTAACAAATTAGGCTGTATGGTCAACCCGTCTCAGTTTATAATATCTGAGATGGGGATAAGTCAATTATGGGGATATGTCAGATTAGTATGAACATAGATATGCTATATGTTGCAAAAATCCTCTGCTGTTTAGATGTTAGGTTTCATGAGATCTATTTTCAACTCGTTTGTACCTTACATGTTATTTGCAGCTACTCAGACTATGTTTTAAATGGCTGTAGAACAGAATGACAACTTTTCCAAGGCTTTTGTAGATCTCAACAAGATTGCATACTTTTGAAAGCACTGCACAGTTTGCTCAAAACTGTATGTATGTATTGTTTTGGGAAGGGAAGGGTGTTCTAACACCAGTAAAATAACAGTGCCAGTAAATATAAAGAAAAACTTGGAAAGATGTAAATTTAATGACTCAGAAGGTAAAACTTAAGAATTACCATTTGTATATCTAAGATTGTTCTTAGTCTAAGGTTGTTCTTGATATTCTTATTAAGCATAAAAATTGCTTTGGAGAAAATCTAGAATTTGAAAAACTGTTAGTGATAGTAACTTCCATATCACTAATAAATATCAGGTCATGTATATAACTTGGGATATGGAGAAAATGTATCACTTCCCCCACCCCCAAAATAAAGAAAAGAAAGCAAGCCTTCACACCCAGAGGTATATCAGTGCTTCTTACCCACGAAGAAGTTGCAGATACTTACATTTTACTTTTTAATACTTGTAATCAATGGAGTCAAACATAAATTTTGAGTAATTTTAGATGGAAAGAAGTTACATTTTTGTCTTTCATGAAGCTGAATTTTATATGATGTCTGTTTAATTTGATGCGTGGGAGAAAGGGGATGGCAGGCTAGATAGCAAGGCTAACAATGTTCTCACCTTGTCTTGCCTCCCCCCCTCTAAAATTCTCAGACTTGTGCAAACCTGATTCGTGAAATGTGCACGATTATGCCATTTAGATTACAGGGATTTAAGGAATTCAGGATGTTAAATAACAGTTAATTAAATCTATATTTCTGAGAAATGTGTTGTAACAACTACAGGCTGCTTTGCCACATCATGGTTGCATCTCAGTGGGAGGGAATACCTTGTTGCTCCTAACATGAGGTTTATATCTACTATAAGCCCCAGGTTCAAAACTAAGCAAGATTGGCCCATTTTTTATTTCCCCTCAGCTTGTCTCTTGTTCTCTCTTTTCCTCCATTTATGCCATAGAAAAGATGCTAAATAAAGTGATTTGTTGTGTGTGTAGGTACCAGAAATACAGGAATAATTTAATAATAGGGAAAGTGTCACTTAAATTTCTTCCTTCATATTGCTCTCAGGCAGCATCCTGTATGCTTGTTGCCTTCAGTACTTAGAAGCTGTTGCAGTTTTGTTATGTTCTCTGTACATAATTTGTGAAGTGCTTTGGGAGGAAAAGTGCCATATAAATGTAGGGTATTATTATAGTGTACTTTGCTTCACTGGAGAAGCTGCATCAGGAAGATTGTTTTATTGGGTTATCTCCTAGGTAACTGTGATTCACTGTAATGATAGTGACTAGCACTCTTTAAATGGGACAGCAGTGGCACAACTACAATCTAATGGGGATAAAATTAGATAGTGCCAAGTTAGGTAATGGTGATTAACCATGCACTAAATGGATATAAAATTATAAGCTCTGGCTTCTTAATACACATATATTTCCAATTCAGTATTAAAGGCTATATTTTCCAAGTTTCTTGGGAGGTTTTGGTAACAATAAGAAGTTACTGCACTATCATATTTAAGCCTCTACATTTCAATTTCATCTTAAAATATCTAAGTGATTGTACTACTTCTAAGTTAAATGTCACAGGAAAATGCTTTGTTGTATATATTTTATATATATAGTTGTAACAATTGCATGGTAATTAAGGCCTCGATTCAGCAAAACAAATAAGGAAAACCTCACTTTTCTTGTTATTTCTGGAGGACAATTCACACTTTTGAAGTTCATATTTGCATATTATGATGAGAAGCCTTGGGATAATCAGATGCCGTATTCCTCCTCCCACTGAGCCACTACACCAACACAAACTTCTACTTTCTCTCACTTGTGCATAACACCCCTTCTTCATCATTGCTGTAACAACTCATTTTAAAAGGCCTTAGCTGCACAACAGCTCTCTCTTTGCTGACTTCCACATATGATGCTTAAGAAACAGGTCACTGAAAACAGACAACAGATTGTACCATGCATTCTCTGGGATACCGGACCAAAGCCAAACAACTTGTCCCTGATTACTGTCACCTGTCCTTATGAGCACCAGGGAACACAAGTCTCATTACCTTCCAGACTACAGCCACAGGCCATGTTCTGTTAACTTCTTGATTTTTTGCTCTTGCTGGAAAAACATAAACCTATCTAGGCAACTAAAGTAATTCTCCACTCGGCACAATGGAAAAAGATTCCTGTGTGATAGTGAGGACGCTGAGAACTGTGTCAAGTAAAATGTAGGCTGTTGCCACAAACGCACCCATACTACAGGATATACTTGAGGATGAAAGAAATAATATATCCAGAGAGATTTCTAACAATCATGTGACAGCATCCTGGAAAACTTCTCATCTAGTGCAAGACTCTTATGATCCTCCTCTATGTCCCAAGTGCTATACAGAACTTGAAAAATTCATTCCAGGTGCTCTTGTGGAGTACTTATTTATTCTCATAGTTACTTGTCTGGAAAAAAAATGGCCCTGGATTTGGAACAAAGGTTAAATATTAAATTGGCACTGGAGGAGTTCAAATAATTAAGGCATCTAGAAACAGTTATTTATCTACCAGTATGCAATCTGGGTTACCAGAGTTTGATATTTATGACACATCAAGACATATGAAGAGGAAAACAAGGTGGCTTGAAAAGAGAAACTTATGGTAGAATTCAACTGCCCAAATTTAAAGTTTTAAAGGTTTAAATCTAAGCCTGAGCTAGTCAAATTATATGTCCTCACAGTAAATGGAGAGAAAAGAGAAACAGGCACTTCTAAGGACAATAAATTTCATCATAAGATATTAAATAGGCATTTAGATTTATAAAATTAGATAAGACAAATATCAGTTTTAATTTCCTTTCTAATCAGTTCAGAGTAGCCAAATCCAACATCGAATAAATAGATAAGAATACAAGCAGCAATGGAAAATGTGATTGTGACACTCAAAAAATGAATGTTTTGTATGTATATCCTTACTGAGAAAGTTTAAAAAAATATTAGTTGTTCTGGGAAAATAAAGTGATTATATGAAGGATTACATAAATATACGTATTTATCTGTGATTAGTAATGATACAGAATGCATATATATTTACATGCCTTGTCTCATTTATTTTTACAGTTTTTACAAAGAGAATGTCTCAGATCTGGGGACTCATTGGTATGATAAGATATAATAGGCAGACTGTGAAGGCTTCCAGCACCTGATGGAACTGATGTAATGTATATTTGACCTTTGTTTGCTTACGCACTGGGTCTGCCTGGGGTGGAGTTAATTGTCTTCACAGAAGCCCATATGGTGCTGTGTTTTGGATTTGTGACTAAAACAGTGTTGATACCACACCAGTGTGTTGGCTATGGATGAAGAATGTTTGCACAGCATCAAAGCTTCTCCTTATTCCCACTCTTGTCTATCCCTGTCCATTCCCCCTCTACCAGTGAGTGGGTTGGGGGTTGGCAAGAGGCTGGGAGGAGATACAGCCGATATGGCTGACCCCAACTGGACAAAGGGATAAACCATACAATAGAACGTCATGCTCAGGAATAAAAACTGAGAAAAAGGAGGAGGAAGGGGAAACCTTCGTGGTTATGGTTTTTGTCTTCCCAAGCAACTGTTACGTGTGCTGAGGCTTTGCTTTCCAGCAAGTGGCTAAACATCTGCCTGATGATGGGAAGTAGGGAATAAAATCTTTCTTTACTCTATTGGAGTGCACAGCTATTGCTTTCCCTATTAAACTCTCTTCATCTTGATCCATGAGTCCTCTTGCCTTCCTTCTATTTTCTCCTTATCCCACAGGAGAGGGGATTTAGTGAGTTATCCACCCGAGGATACTGAGGGGGCTGACAGAGGAGCTTGACAAGTCACTTTCCATCATTTATCAGCAGTCCTGGTCAACCGGGGAGGTCCCAGCTGACTGGAAGTTAGCAAATCTGATACCCATCTACAAGAAGGGTCAGAAGGAGGATCTGGGGAACTACAGGCCTGTCAGCCTGACCTCGGTGCCGGAGAAGGTCATGGAACAGATCATCCTGAGTGCCATTATGCGGTATGTGCGGGACAACCGGGGGATCAGGCTCAGCCAGCATGGGTTTATGAAAGGCAGGTCCTGCTTCACTAACCTGATCTCCTTCTATGACAAGGTGACCCGCTTAGTGGATGAGGGGAAGGCTGTGGATGTTGTCTACCTGGACTTTAGTAAAGCCTTTGACACTGTCTCCCACAGCATTCTCCTGGAGAAACTGACTGCTCACAGCTTGGATAAGTGCACTCTCCGCTGGGTTAAAAACTGGCTGGATGGCCGAGCCCAGAGAGAGGTGGTGAATGGAGTGAAATCCAGTTGGCGACCAGTCACAAGTGGTGTTCCCCAGGGCTCAGTATTGGGGACAGTTCTCTTCAATATCTTTATCAATGATCTGGATGAGGGGATTGAGTGCACCCTCAGTAAGTTTGCAGACGACACCAAGTTAGGTGGGAGTGTTGATCTGCCTGAAGGTAGGAAGGCCCTACAGAGGGACGTGGACAGGCTGGATCAATGGGCCGGGGCCAACTGTATGAGATTCAATAAGGCCAAGTGCCGGGTCCTGCACTTGGGTCACAGCAACCCCATGCAACGCTACCAGCTTGGGGAGGAGTGGCTGGAGAGCTGCCTGGCAGAAAAAGACGTGGGGGTGATGATTGACAGCCACCTAAACATGAGCCAGCAGTGTGCTCAGGTGGCGAAGAAGGCCCATGGCATCCTGGTTTGTATCAGAAACAGTGTGGCCAGCAGGACCAGGGAGGTGATAGTGCCCCTCTACTCGGCACTGGTGAGGCCGCACCTCGAATACTGTGTTCAGTTTTGGTCCCCTCACTACAAGAAGGACATTGAGGTGCTGGATCATGTCCAGAGAAGGGCAACAAAGCTGGTGAAGGGTCTAGAGCACAAGTGTTATGAGGAGCGGCTGAGGGAGCTGGGGTTGTTTAGTTTGGAGAAGAGGAGGCTGAGTGGAGACCTTCTGGCTCTCTACAACTACCTGAAAGGAGGTTGTAGTGAGGTGGGAGTCGGTCTCTTCTGCCAAGTAACAAGGGATAGGATGAGAGGAAACAGCCTCAAGCTGCGCCAGGGAAAGTTTAGGGTGGATATTAGGAATAACTTCTTCACCAAAAGGGTAGTTAGGCACTGGAACAGGCTGCCCAGGGAAGTGGTTGAGTCTCCATCCCTGGAGGTATTTAAAAGATGGGTAGATGTGGTGCTTGAGGACATGGTTTAGTGGCGGACTTGGCAGTGTTAGGTTAACTGTTGGACTCAATGATCTTAAGGGTCTTTTCCAACCTTAACGATTCTATGATTCTATGATTCTATGAATGGCTGTGTGGGTATTCAGATGTTGGCTGGGGTCAACCCACCACAAGTTAATATCACACTTTCTATGAAACCTAATAAAGGAAAGGTGACTGCTTCACAATAAACTTTTTTTTTTTCCTTAACAAACTTTATGTGAAAAAAAAAGGTATAACTCATTGAAGCAGACTATTAAGCAAAGCTACTGACAAAAGTCTCTGGCAGTACAGCTTGACAGGTCTCGACAGCAAGTAATAGAGCTTGGCCAATTTGTAATAGCTGAGAATCTGGCCCTTCATATCCTTCTCTTAAGGAAGCTGCATTGTGGTTACTTTATCTGAGAAACAGAGGAAGTATTTTGTGACTTGAAAGAAGAATCAATGAATTGAAGACTCAGCCACTAACAGATGTAGCTTGAGATCAGAATGTTTTACCAAATTACTGTTGCTCTGCTGTCACTAACTCTATAAAGAAGCAGACACAGACCTACTGTAAACCTTCTGTATTTTCAGGGGAAAATTGGAGCTAAGCTCAGGGCTCTATTTCTGTCTGAGAATAATGCAACAAAAATATTTCTAAAGCTGCATTATGTTTTCCCAAAATAAGATTAAAAGAAAAGCTGTTTTGAACTTGAGGCAATTTTTAAATG
This sequence comes from Theristicus caerulescens, assembly GCA_020745775.1. Classification (NCBI taxonomy): domain Eukaryota; kingdom Metazoa; phylum Chordata; class Aves; order Pelecaniformes; family Threskiornithidae; genus Theristicus; species Theristicus caerulescens. Next base: position 79,321,399 of record CM036559.1, on the reverse strand, counting down.
TACTTGATCTGATTTCATTTGTTTTATAGGAATGAACAAGGACAAATTTATCTGTAGTGGGGCCGTTCTTACTGAAATTATAACTCACTAGCAGAAATATTATTGTTATTGCACTAATATTTGAACTAATATTTTGTTCAGATATTGATCAGATTTCAGGGGGAGTTACCTTTATCTCCTTTATATTATTTTATTGAGCATATCACAAAATAAATATTGAAATACATAATTCTGTACCTCTATACATAGGGTTCATAACTGTGTATTTTTAGAACTGACCTAATAGTTATAGTTGAAAACAAAATCATACAAAAATAAACAGAATCCCTCTTGGCATAGTACCTTTTTTTTAAGTTTTATTTTTTCATACTTTTTTATGTAACTCCAAAGGTTCAAAGTGTTTGCTAAGTATCCTTGTGTCACTTTACTTGAATAAGGATACAATACAACCTGTAGCAACAACATGTAGCAGCTGTAGCAAAACTACTTCACAGTAACAGTAAACTAATATTAGAGTTGTGTAGATAAAAGCAAAAGAGGTGAACAAATAGCGTGATTATGCTATTGGTTTTGTTAGTAGTCTATGCAGAAGAACAGTGTTGAGGAAGAGAGATGCTCTTTTTCCTTAAGTAGTAAGTCAAAAAAAAACGTAAGTCAGAAGGCAGTGTCACAATAAGAGTTACTGCTTTATGGCGTCAAAAACTCAGAAGACAGAGGTGAAGACGGATCTTTGCTACTGAACACATATTGTATAGAAATACAGCAAAACACAATAAACTGTAAGTGGTTTGATACCTGATGATTACCCATTGGTAATTAATACACTCACTGCATCACCTGAAATGAACAATTCACCAGCTAGATGCTGTTGTCTTTGGTGGGAGATGGAATCTTGGTGAGTGGTTCTTCTTTCTCTCTTTTTAAGGGAAGCTACTGTCTTTCAGAGTGTGAATACAACAGACCTGGGAATTGAACTCCACTACCTTCTACATACACATGGAAATGCATTATAGACTTCATCAGAATATGTATATTTGGCAAGACAGTGAAATCATCCTAGTTTCAGGTCACCTTGTCCTGTTTTTGAATCAAAGCTTTTCATATCAACAGCAGTTTCACTTCAGTAAGCTAATACTTTGAGTACCCCCTAAAAATCCTATGTATATCAGAAGGAAAAGATTATCGATATCTGAAACTATCAGCAAAATAAGACTTTAACAGTTTATGCTGAATCTGCCTGAGTGATGAGGAAGTCTATATGACATCTCATGCTGAAGCATAGGCCTGTGTTAGCCTAAGCAGTCCTGTGGCAAGATTTTGGCACAGCTTCAGCTCATTTTGACAGGTTGTGTAGCTGGGTTATCAGGAATGAGAAGTCAGGGATGAAAAGGTGTAGATCTTTTTAATAATACATCTGCACAACTAAGATAGGTTAGATAAATAAATCATGTGAACAAGACTTTGGCTGATTCCAAAAATAGAGCAAAAGATAAAAAGGAACCAGATTCTAAATGACTCATAATATTGTCCTTAAGCTTTCCTGAAAGCTATTTGATGCAAACCTATAAACTAAAATGAAAGCTGACCATTATTTGCAAGAATGAACACAAGTTGAATTCACTTCAAGTGCTTAAATATTTTTCTTAAGGTGAATTGTTTCCAACAGTATATTTTGTTTTGATCTGGGTTCATAACACAACTTTGACTTGAACCCAAATACTATCAATTGTTCACTACTACTGAAAGTCTTCTGAGGAAGCAAAATACTCCAGTTTTTAACACAGAAAATAAAATTGGACTGTCTGCATAGGCTCAAGATGAACAGTTAGGAGCAAAGCGATATGTTTGTTTCTTACGTGAATGAAAATGAAAGGTTTTCTAGTATTCTGTTTTTCACTTAAAAGTGCAGGAGGATTTGAAGGAGTTATTTAAATTGATCTACATTCTTAAGTATAGAGAAGAGAACATAGAAAAGTAAAATCACAATTTGTTAAAACTGAGTGGAGTAGGAGAGGTTGCATAGAGCTAGGGTATAATATCTTCTGTCACTCAGAGTTTCTTTTCTTTTTTTTTTTTTCATTCCTGCACAGGTGTCAGTTGAGGGTGCAGGGTGTTTTCATGGAACTAGTGGTGCTCCTTTTCTTTCCCTTTGCTTCTGGTTCTGGGCAGCATTCTGTAGCTGACTTGACTTTAGCAGGGGGGATGGAGTAGTTATCAACTTCAGTGATAATATGATTCTGTGAACTGTCTTACTACTTGGTCTCTGGTGGGCAATACTACCAGCAAAGGGGAATCACATCAGTTACACATAAAATATATGTTTTAATTTAGGAAAAATTTAAGGAAAATATAGAACTTGAGAGAGTGACCTGATAATGAATGTGTTGGCAGTGGATGCAAGTAGGCAGAGTTGGTTTGTTATATAGGCTTTAAGCTTTTCCAGTTACTATATATAGTCTACCTAAAGCATCTATGAAGTATATTGATGACAAGAGGTTTCGTTCTGGTTTTGGTTTTGGTTTTTTTCACTGAAATAAATTTGAACAAGAAAATGAAAGTGCATTTTCATGTGCTTTCTTGAATTGGAGCTTAGGTAGGGTGAAAAATGTGGGGTAAGAAATATTGGATGTTGGAGAAGAAAGTTAACATTTTCTCAATTTGCTCTCCCCACAATGGTGTGGGAATACTTAAAGAAATTTTCATAGCTTGTTCTTACTTTTATTCTTGAGAGATTAAGAATCTTTGTCTATTTAATTTAGGTTGCCTCTGTTGCAAGATATGTTAAATGTTATTTCCCTGAAGAATAATCTGAAAATGAATATACTAATGATATCCTGGAGGGAAAAAAAAAAAAAGAGCTGGATAATATTAAACTAAGTGAATGTACATGGTTAAAATGTGTCCTTTGTTAATCAAAAGGTTTTTAAATGAACAGGCCTAATTCAGAGATGAGATTAGAACTACCTAGAATGTGTTCTCAAATTAAAACTGTTTCAGCTGAAAAAAAAAAAAATTAATCTAACACAAAAATGTCTAAAATACATTTTTGTTGTCTATAATTATCTGGAGATCCTCTTCATATTGTTCATAAGCTGAACTAGTTATGGTTAAATCAAACAGTCAAACTAATACTCTAAATCATTCCATTTCATCTGGACAATTCCTCTAGAAAATAGAAAAAAATTTCATGTCATTGTGTATACTAAAATATTAGACTGTTTGCCTTTTACCATACACGGTTGTTAAACAATCTTGCAGCTACATGATTTCAGTACTGCTTTGGGGATTTTTACTACATATACATCAGTAATAATAAAAAAAAAATCTTTCTATATTATATAGATAATTCTGTTATTATTTCTACAATAATTTCTACTATTTTTATAGTAGTCTTACAGTATGGATGATCTCTGGAGCCACTGGGTTTTTTTCTGATTCTATTGAATAACAGGGAATGTGTGTCAGGATTTTGTATCTGTGGTTCTAGAGTACTTCAGTCTAACAGTGAATGATATTCCCTATAAACCATTTCAACATTTTGCTGCTATCTTCTCATGTTTCTTAACTCTGATTAAAGTGCTATGCTACACACTGAGACTGATGTCTAAGAATCTTGATTATTCTAAGACATACAGCACTACACAATTTACAGTGTCCACACACTTGTTGCTTTGCTTCAACTAATATCTAAACATGGAGCTCTTCTTTTACCAGTGTAATAGATTTTGTGCAGTTCAGGGGAAGGAGACAAAACAGAAGTTTCTTTTATTGATCAAAGCATAACTGTGTTACAGATTTAGTACAAACAATATCAGTTGAGTTAGACATTTGAAAAGAAAGGTTAACTTCAGAACTCGTGTGAATCAGTTATCATAACTTATTCTGTATAATGTGCTACTGAAAATGGAAAATATTCTCAATAATTTGTAGTAAATTTGCAGTTCCTCTTCTTGATACTGGAAATATTATAATGGTGCAGTTGACAATAGTTTAAAAAACAAAGCATTCAGCACATGACTATTTTGTTTTATTTTACATAACAATTCTGAAAAATGTTGCTGTAATACAATAGAGCAAGGTGGGGGAGGAAAAAATGCTGGTTTTTTTTTTAATTTATCTGTAACTGTTTTAGACTACCAAATCCATCTAAGATTCTACCAAAATGTATATATTGACCATCTGTCCAGTTTTAGCAGGAACATCTTTAGTTTAATATAGTGTCCCATGGTGATAGCACAATTTAAAAAAAAAGCAAAATCAGGATTTTGGTACAGCTAGGTCAGGCGTTGCCTCTGTTCTAATGAATTTAAAACATTTTCCTTGCTTCTATTTTATCAAATGGTATGAATTGTCAAAACTGTCTATGAAATGAGTAAAAAGAAGAATCCACAGTGCTAACAACTCTTCAAATGTTTAAAGTATCTCTGATCAAGAGAGAAAGAAAGATCCATGCTTTGCACCTTTAGAATTCAAATTTTGTTTTACAGTCAATTTTGATGTGAAATTGGTCTAGTCCAGCTCATTATGCTACCAGCTGGAAGAACCTATTTTGCCAGTGGAGCATAGAAAATTGAGGCTGATGCAGTGAAAAATTGAGCTTAATATCCAGAAAACGTTCCACTTCTGCTTTATGCTGTACTGCCTGCTGCAGAATTCATGTTGACTATGCAAGTAGTTGTTAACCTGTCATCTTAGTAGTACATGAGAAGCTATTAACCTGCCCTTCTTGTAACAGGATGGATAATATTTTAATTCAGATACTGTAGTGCAAACATGGAAGAAATAATCATAGATTTAGTTAAGCCTGGGATTCACATTAAAAAAATGAAAAAAAAAAAGTGAAATTACTCAGTACTGAATATACCTTTTATAATATTCTTTCCCTACCTTTGTATTTTTATTTGGGGTACAAGGATGGCCATTTCAGATGTCCTGTGAAGAGTGCCATGTATGTAGCTCTAGGAAGCAAAGGCAAAATTCTCTAACCATGCCTCACTTGCTCCACAGAGGTATCAATTATTGCCGGTCCATAACAAATACAGGTGATAACTGACCTATTCTGGAAAATATATGTGAAGGGAGAAACCAACACATACTGAGGCACTTATAATATTCTTGTTCAGCTAGTATCACAAACCTGATGTCGATTTTACACAGTGGTGAAAACATGTAAAGTGAAAAGGTGATTTTGGTTACTTGTGTTTTTCCTGTGCTTATGACTCAAACATGCTTACTTAATGCAAGACAGTTAGCTTGGATGTCAAATATATTTTGATTGTCATGGAGCTTCATCAAGGGTTTTGGCTGGGCTAGAGTTACTTTTTTTTCATGGTAGCATGTATGGTGCTGCAATTTGGATATGTGATTGTCGTGGTTTAACCCCAGCCAGCAACTAAGCACCACGCAGCCGCTCGCTCACCCCTCCACCGGTGGGATGGGGAAGAGGATCGGAAGGGCAAAAGGGGAAAGCTTGTGGGTTGAGATAAAAACAGTTTAATAACTAAAGTAAAATAAAAAAAAAGAACAGTAGTAATACAAAGCAAGCGGTACACTGTACAATTGCTCACTACCCGCCGACCGATGCCCAGCACGTCCCCCAAGCAGCGATCGAACCCCTCCCCGGCCAACTCCCCTGCTTATATACTGAGCATGACGTCACGTGGTATGGAATAGCCCCCCCGCCCAGTCTGAGTCAGCTGCCCCGGCTGTGCCCCCTCCCAGCCTCCCGTGCCCCTGGCAGAGCATGGGAAGCTGAAAAGTCCTTGACCAGTGTGAGCACCACTTAGCAAGTACTTAGCACTACTTAACAAGAACCAAAACATCAGTGTATCATCGACATTGTTCTCAACCTAAACCCAAAACACAGCCCCATACCAGCTACCAGGAAGAAAACCAACTCCATCCCAGCCGAAACCAGGATAGTGATGAAAACAGTGTTGATGTTACACCAATGTTTTAGTTATTGCTGAATAGTGCTTGCACAGCATCAAGGTCTTTTCTATTTCTCACGCTTCCCCCATAGTGAGGTAGCAAGAAGTTGGGACTGGTCAAGAAGTTCGGAGGGGACACAGCCAGGACAGGTGACCCCAACTAACCAAAGTCAGTTGACCCAAATTCCATACCATATGATGTCATGCTCAACAGTAAAAGCTACAGGGGGAGAAGGAGGAAGCAGGGGACATTTGGAGTTATGCAATCTGTCTTCCCAAGTAGCTGTTGCATGTGATGAAGCCCTGCTTTACCTGGAAATGGCTAAACACATGCCTACCAATGAGAAGTAGTGAATGAATTCCTTATTTTGTTTTGCTGGCATGCACAGCTTTTTCTTTAACCTCCTAAAATGGCTTTACCTCCACCTATGTGTTGTCTCACTTTTACCCTTCCTATTCTCTTCCTCATCCCAGAGAGGTGAGTGGGCAAGCAGCTGTGTGGTGATGAGCTGCCTACTGGGGATAAACCACAACACCCTCCAAAAAAGAGGTAATTAAGTTCTTAATGCTTCAGTCCCTTAAATATGTGAGAAGAAAATAGTATGTGGAAGTCATAACTTCATTATTACAAAATGTAAGACAAACTCTTCTACAGAACACCATCAAGGACATAGCTTTTGATTGCTGTAGTTACTTTTCTCTTCATGCAGTTACCTTGTTTATGATTGGAAATACCATCAGTGTGCCTCTGGGACAAATTAAACATTATTCTCATCCTAAATCCAAAACACATCACTATATCAGCTACTAGAAAGAAAATTAACTCTATCCTAGCCAAAACCAGGACAATATATTCCAGTTGGAGTAGGTGGAGGCAAGGCAAGGAGCCATGGCAAGGTGCCCTGAGTTTTAGTAGCCTTCAACCAGCACCTCTGCTGGCAGAATAAGAGTTTCCTACCCAGCCTTAGTTGTGGAGAATGTGCTGGTTTTGGCCGGGAGAGTTAACTTTCTTCATAGTAGCTAGTATGGGGCTATGTTTTGGATTTGTGCTGGAAACAGCATTGATAACACAGGGATGTTTTAGTTATTGCTGAGCAGTGCTTACACAGAGTCAAGACCTTTTCTGCTTCTCACACCCCACCAGTGAGTAGGCTGGGAGTGCACAAGAAGTTGGGAGGCGATACAGCTGGGACAGCTGACCCCTACCGACGAAAGGGATGTTCCATACCATATGACGTCATGCTCAGCATATCAAGCTGGGGGAAGAAGAAGGAAGGAGAGGACGTTTGGAGTGATGTCGTTTGTCATCCCAAGTAACCATTATGCTTGATAGAGCCCTGCTTTCCTGGAGAAGGCTGAACACCTGCCTGCTGATGGGAAGTAGTGAATGAGTTCCTTATTTTGCTTTGCTTGTGTGTACAGCTTTTGCTTTACCTATTAAACTGTCTTTATCTTAACCCATGAGTTTTCTCCCTCTTACTCTTCTGATTCTCTCCCCCATCCCACCATGGGGGAGTGAGCAAGCGGCTGTGTGGTGCTTAGTTGCCAGCCAGGGTTAAACCATGACAGTGGGAAAAGTATGTCTTCAATACTTTGAATTAATTTAAATAATCACTATGAACAGTACAGTGTTGTTTAAATGGTAATAAAATGGTGATAAATTGGAATTATTGCTGAGTGCTGAAACTGGAGTCACAATATTAATGACTTTAACACTTCATTGCGGAACCATTATGGAGAAAAGTAGCAAACTTTCAACTACTTAGTCATTCAAATATATGAAAAAAGTTATAACAATGTTACTGTGTTAATGTTTCAGACAGGCCACTGACTGGAATACATGGGAAATCCATTTCAGTTTTCAGAACCACAGTTATAGAACTCTGTGTTTATCATTTCCAGTTGCAAGCACCTATTCAAATTATCATAATATAGTGAAATACCATTTCTGGTACTGCTGGTCGAAATGGCAATCCCAGATTATAAGAAGTACATGCTAGCAGAACCATTAATTCAGGATGTTACACTTCATTAGCTGTGAAAGAGCAGAAGAGGTTATTTGCACATTTTTCTGCTGATCTTAGATAGAAGATTTGATGGCTGAACCACTAAATTATGCTGTAATAATGCCTTGGGGCATAACAAAATGCATACCAAAACCACGGCCCCTTTTTTATTGTCATTGGAATTACGCTGTGGAGGCAGACTTCTTGTATTCAGAAGCAGGGGTTGTGGTTTCACAAGGTCTTCATACCATCCTACTACTTTTAAGAGATCCATCACCTCACAACAATTAAATGTGTACTTAATTTTAAGCATAAGAATAGCCTAATTGATTTCAGTACTTGCTGAAACAGGCCTGACTGGGAGGTTGGGATAGTATTCTCAATGTTTTAATAATTTCTTAAACTACAGAGTGGAAGAGTCTACGTACTCATCCACAATATCAAGCTTTAGTCATTAATATTTTTAAACCCTTTGAAGATGCTAAGTTTTACGGATGGATGAGGATGCAAAGGCAGATGCCAAGTGGGAGTCATATACAGGCTCCTCTGTTGCAGCCAGAAAAGTTCATCCACTGGCCAGAAGATAAGAACAACGCAGCACGTGCCTGTTAATTGTATATGGATCACTAACTCCTGCCTCCTGAATGTCTTGTGGTTAGGACCACTACAGGGGAAGAATCCAATGACTATCACTTAAATTAGTCTTCTTGTCTACACATCTTTCTTTTTAAGAATATTTAACACTTTATTTTACTGCAAGTACTGCTCTTTTTCATTTTGTAAGGAGCCATGACTGCTCATGGCTCTAAAGTTCTGCAGACTTCAGTTCTTTCTCTTCTTTTTGAGTCCTGAAAAAAAAGAGAATGGATATTCATGAGAAACTCTAAAATCAGCCACTTCTAAACCTGATTTTGCTACAGACATTTATTTTCCAATGTCTTTATTCCGTTTCTTTAATCATGATGCAATCTTCTTTTTCCCTCTCTTTCTACAGTTGCCTGTCTTAAGCTATATGCAGTTCTTTCTTTAGAATCCATGACAACTGAGGTGGAGGTGGTGTCGAAAACAGCCTCGCTTACTGTATAATTATAATTAATTTCTATAGTGTTATCCATGCCATGCACTGAATTAAATCAGAATTTATTGCAGGGTTCATAGTTTAAAATTCTGTGATGCATACACAAGGACTAATAAAGATTGAAACAGTAGAAAGTTAGACATACTAGAATAACCAGAAAGTCAAATGGGAACCGCAGTTGTTAAGCTATGAATACTCATTAACTGTACTGCTGTCTGTCTCAATATATATCTATTTATATATATTTAATTATCTCCAAGATGAGATTTTCCTCAGTTGAAGAACATTTCTTACCTCACCCAGCACCTGGATCTGAAGTTCTCATCCTACCAGAGTCATCTGAACTCTAGGCTATCATTGTCTTTTATAGTGAAAGTGTGGCTCTTCCACATTTTCTGTACAGCAAGTACCAATAAAGGACTGCTTTGCCCTCCTTATCTACAGCTTCATGAATTACAAGTCCAAATAATCAAAGGTCATGGTTTTGAAATATCAAGATATTTCTTGAAATCTCAATTTCTTTTGCACATTCCTAGCCCACACTATTCTTTACCCTTTGAGCTAGTATACGAAAGTAGTCTGTGCATAGGTGCACTCATGGCTGGTACACATTAGATTACAGGGGCAGTCATAGCTGGTACAGACTGAAATACAAAATGCACTCATTGCTGACACACATTACACAACTTTCCATGGCGCTGACTCACTGAGAAATGTCAGTAACAGAGATTACTAACGATTAACAAAAAATTACTGAAAATAAAACCCTACCTATGACTTCCCTCCAGAAACTAAGAGGTTTCCCTTCACCTCTCTATGATTTTCACAAACAATTGGTAGTGGCTCAATTGCCTTTGAGATGAAGGAACACCTGTGGGATGATTGACACAACTGGAACATGACAATTGAAGGCTACAAGCTATTCAGAAGAGACAGAATGGGAAGGAGGGGAGGGGGTGTTGCCCTGTATGTTAAGAAATGGATAGACTCCGAAAAGCTGCCTCTGAGAACCAACCATGAGCTAGTTGAGAGTTTGTGGGTAAAAGTTAAGGATCAGACCAATAAAGGTCACCTTGTGATTGGGGTCTACTATAGACTGCCTGATCAAGAGGACCCTGTTGATGAGGCCTTCTTGCTTCAGATGCAGGAAGCATCGTGCTCGCTGGCACTCATCCTGATGGGTGATTTCAACCACCCAGATATCTGCTGGGAAAGCAATACAGCAGGCTGCAAGCAATCCAGGAGACTCCTGGAGTCTGCTGAAGATAACTATCTGGTCCAAGTATTGGACAAACCAACCAGAGAAGAAGCATTGCTGGACCTGGTGCTCACCAATGCAAAGGAACTCATTAAAGAGGTGAAGGTTGCAGGCAGTTTAGGCTGTAGTGACCACGCCCTGGTTCAGTTTGTGGTCTCAAGAAACATGGGCCTGGCAAAGAGCAAAGTCAGGACCCTGAACTTCAGAAAAGCGAACTTTCAGCTGTTCAAAGATTTAGCGGATGAGATCCCCTGGGAAACTGTCCTTAAGGACAAAGGAACAGAACAGAGCTGGCAACTCTTTAAGGACACTTCTCTTAGAGCACAAGAGCTCTCTGTCCCCCTGTGTGAGAAGTCAGGCAGGGCAAGAAGGAAACCAGTGTGGCTGAGCAAGGACGTCCTCCTCAATCTAAGGTGTAAGAAGGAAATGCACAGCCAGTGGAAGCAGGGACACATAGCCTGGAGAGAGTACAGGGAAATGACTAGGACATGTAAGAATGGGATCAGGAAGGCCAAGGAACAGATGGAACAGAAATTGGCAAGGGATGTGAAGAATATTAAGAAGGGGTTCTATAAGTACATCAATCAGAAAAGAAAGGCCAAGGAGAGTGTCTCCCGTCTGATAAACCTGAATGGGGAACTAGTGACAATGGATATGGAGAAGTCTGAGGTGCTCAATGAGTTCTTCATCTCAGTCTTCACTGGCAACCAGGCTTCCTGCACCTACCAAGTACCCAAACCTCTAGGAAAGGGCTGGGGCAGCGAAGGCCCTCCCACTGTAAACAAAGAGCAAGTTCGAGACCACCTGACAAAACTAAACAAACAGAAGTCTATCGGACCTTATGACATATATCCCAGGGTCCTAAGGGAACTGGCCGATGTAGTTGCAAGACCATTCTCCATCTGTCCTGGTTTCAGCTGGGATAGAGTTAATTTTGTTCTTGGTAGCCGGTATGGGGCTGTGTTTTGGGTTTAGGACGAGAACAATGGCGATGCTAAGTACCGCTAAATAGTTGCTAAGTAGCGCTTACATTGGTCAAGGACTTTTCAGCTTCCCGTACTCTGCCCGGTGCATGGGGGGCTGGGAGGGGGCACAGTCAGGGGCGCTGACCCAGACTGGCCAAAGAGTTATTCCATACCATATGACGTCATGCTCAGTATATAAGCTGGGGGAAGAAGAAGGAAGGGGGGGACATCTGGCGGGATGGCGTTTGTCTTCCCAAGTAACCGTTACGCGTGATGGAGCCCTGCTTTCCTGGGGATGGCTGAACACCCGCCTGCCCATGGGAAGTAGCGAATTAATTCCTTGTTTTGCCTTGTTTGCGTGCGCAGTTTTTGCTTTACCTCTTTAACTGTTCTATTTTATTTTAGTTCAATTATTAAACTGTTCTTATCTCAACCCACGAGTTCTCTCCCTTTTACCCTTCCGATTCTCTCCCCCATCCCACCGGGGGGGAGTGAGCGAGCGGCTGTGTGGTGCTTAGTTTCTAGCTGGGGTTAAACCGCGACACCATCATATTTGAAAAGTCATGGTGGTCAGGTGAGGTCCCCGGTGACTGGAAAAAGAGTAACATCACCCCTATTTTTAAAAAGGGTAGGAAGGAGGACCCAGGGAATTACAGACCGGTGAGCCTCACTTCTGTGCCTGGGAAGATCATGGAATGGATCCTCATGGAAGCAATATTAAGGCACATGCAAGACAAGGAGGTGATCCGAGTAAGCCAGCACAGATTCACTAAGGGCAAATGGTGCCTGACCAAACTGGTGGCCTTCTATGATGGAGTCACTGCAACAGTCGATAAGGGAAGACTGATTGATGTCATCTTCCTAGATTTCTGTAAAGCCTTTGACACAGTCCCACACGACATCCTTATTTCTAAATTAGAGAGATATGGATTTGAAAGGTGGACTATTAGATGGATAAGAAATTGGCTGGATGGACGCATCCAGAGAGTTGCGGTCAATGGCTCTATGTCCAGGTGGAGACTGGTGATGAGTCGTGTCCCTCAGGGCTCTGTCTTGGGACCGGTGCTTTTCAATATCTTTATCAATGACATAGACAGTGGGATAGAGTGCACCCTCAGGAAGTTTGCAGATGACATGAAGCTGAGCGGTGCAGCTGAAACACCTGAAGAATGGGATGCCATCCAGGGGGACCCAGACAAGCTTGAGAAGTGGGCCCATATGAAACGAATGAGGTTCATCACGTCCAAGTGTAAAGTCCTGTACCTGGGTAGAGGCAATCCCAGACCTGAGTACAGACTGGGAGAAGAATTCATTGAGAGCAGCCATGCAGAGAAGGACTTGGAGGTCCTGGTGGACAAAAAGCTGGATATGAGCCAGCAATGTGCACTGGCAGCCCAGAAAGACAACCGTATCCTGGGCTGCATCAGAAGAGGCGTGGCCAGCTGGTCGAGGGAGGTGGTTCTGCCCCTTTACTCTGCCCTCGTGTGACCCCACCTAGAGTACTGCATCCAGCTCTGGAGCCCTCAGCACAAGAAAGATGTGGACCTTTTAGAACAGATCCGGACGAGGGCCACTAAGACGATCAGAGGGCTGGAGCACCTCTGCTATGAAGACAGGCTGAGAGAGTTGGGGTTGTTCAGCCTGGAGAAGAGAAGGCTCTCCTTTCAGTACTTAAAGGGGGCTTATATAAAAGAGGGGGAGAGACTCTTTATAAGAGCAGATAGCTATAGGACAAGGGGGAACGGTTTCAAACTGAAAGAAGGAAGATTTAGATTAGATGTTAGGAAAAAATTCTTTAGTCAGAGGGTGGTGAAACACTGGAACAGGTTGCCCACAGAGGTTGTGGACGCCCCGTCCCTGGCAGTGTTCAAGGCCAGGTTGGACGGGGCCCTGAGCAAGCTGGTCTAGTGGGTGGCGTCCCTGGCCATGCCAGGGGGGTTGGAGTTAGATGATCGTTAAGGTCCCTTCCAGCCCAAGCCATTCTATGATTCTATGATTGATTCTATGATTCTATGATTCTATGAACACAGATAATCCAGGCCAAACTATAGGTACCGCACTTCATTTAAGAGTATTGTACTCCCGCAACAGCTTCTTATCAAACTGTATATTGACAAAGTCTTTATTGCTTTGGAATTCTGTGTACTTTTTTAATTTATCTTTTCTTGTTAAATACTGTTTTAATAAAGCACTTCATTAGCTCAGTCATTTCAGAAACACATTGATTTTATATCCCTCTTCATTTCCGAGAGGTTCGTTACCTCTTTAACATTTTCTTTTTGGTGCAAATTAAAAAATCTTTGACTTCCACTAACCTTGTAAGCTTCCCACCCTGGGCCTTTTTGGGCAAATTCCACTAAGAGACTGTGTGAATATGTTATACACAAATTAAAAATAAAAAGCAAATTTCTTATTGGTTACATATGTAGTTGGGACTAACAAGATAGAAGGTTCAGCACTGTTATGCTCACCAACCCAGTGAGATCTATGGTGACTCTCTGCTGGCTAGGCAGGTGTCACGTAGGGAAAGAAGGTCCTTGAAAGAGTTTGATCGTGGCTGTTGCTGAGTTGCCACCCTTTGAATCCTTTATTTTTTCCCTTTCAATGTTACTGTTTTTTATCTTGAGTCCTTTACCTTCCAGTTATCCTCATCTGAACAATCTTACATTTCTCTGCAATTTTACTTTTCTATCTTGCAACTATGTAGCCTACATACTTTGTCACAGATCCATTTCACAAGTCAACAGTTTTTCCCAGGAATTTGAGTCAAGATTATGCAGCTGTGCAGCAACATTGCTAGGCATTGGATTACAGTCAACTGAAGCATAGGGAGAAGGTATATAATTGCCCTGACTAGTGTCAAATTAATTTCAAGAGATAGATTATTTGGGAAGGATAAGTAGTTTCCTGCAATCCAGATTCTATATTGTACATGTTTTCTTTTCTTTTACCTTCTGTACTTCTAATGTGGTTTGAAGGAACAGAACTGTTTCTTGAAACTGCAGGGCAGATAAAGCTTTCAGGACTTTTCAGTTTCATCAATAAAGACATGAGAAGAAGTAGAGGAAAGGTGATATAGAGAAGGAAGAAAGAAGGGGAAAATATCTTGAAACTGTCAAAACATTTCACATAGATCTGTAAGAATAACCTTCACTTCTATACTTTTCTTTATGTAACACTTTCAAGAGGACTTGAAAGATAAGCTTGATAATATTCACATTAATATTTTCAGTGTAAATTAATTCTTGGATTGAATTATAATCTCTAGTATTTAGATTATGATGAATAATCACAACATACATTGAGCAACAAATACTCTAGATTTGAACTATATATCTGCTATATTTGAGCTGAATGAGGAAATGATTCAATTAGACACCTCCAGCTTCAGCCCTGGGGAGACATGTCTACTAGGTGAGAGAAAGTAGAGCTATTCTGCATCACTGAACTGGCTAATTCAACTTTCTGTGTATGATTCAGACATCAAAGAAGCTCCACCTTTTTTGAAAGTCTCTCCCAAGAGAAAAGAAGACTTTGAATGAAGAAAACATTGTCTGACTCTTGGAAGAACTACTTCAGGAAGTGAGCTAGAATTTGGAGTGGATAAAAGTAGCCCTCATCATTAGCCGAGGAGAATTTTTCCTTTTTATACCATGAAACATTGTACATTATCTGAAATATTTGAACTAATCCTATTACAACATATTCTTCTACCAAAACATGTGCTAACTTCCTTGAAACTGCCAAAATTAAAGAACAACTGATGCCAGTAATATCTTCCTGTGAAAGTTTTTGAATCTTACATTCTGAGAAAGCAACAGATTTCAGATTATAATGATTTCCTGAGTGCTTCATAAATAATGTTTTCCTTTGAGGTGAATCCTTAGTGTCACTGAAGGTTTAATTAGTATTTCTAAAGAGTAATTTACTTCTGAACAACATGCCTCATCATGTCAAAGGCCCTTTTCATGCTATCAAGTGTAAGTAAATGCAATTTTAGGATACAGATGAACACAGCCTTTCCCTCCTCCTCAAAGGAACAATACTAGACTGGCAAGGCTGTTATTTTTTTAGTGAAGACCACTAGATGAATTCTGATAACTTACTCAGTCTTTCTGAAAATACTTAAACATTAATTTAGAAGAAAAGAAGGGGGTGATAGATAGCTCTTCATTGGAGGCATTTCTTTCTTTGTTGAAGAGATGTGAATAATCAGCATGTGCTTTTTGTAGCCATAATAATCTGATAAGATCCTGTAGCAAAGCATCATTATGAGAAATGCCTTTCCCCATTTCTATCCATTATGGAAAAGTCACTGTGTTTATCCTAAGGGAAGATGTAGAGAAAATGTTCCTCCAACTCCTAACAGATTTATTCTTTCTTGCTATGCCTGGAAAAGAATGCTTTTGACTGCTGTGCTCTGTCTATGAATGGACCCAGCAGGAGTACATCATCGTTGTGCCCAATTCATTCATTCTCTTTCAGTTCACTTCACGGGATCCCAATGGGGAACATGGGCATGCCAGAGGCAGTAAGATCTCTGCAGTACAGCCCCACTCTTCATGGAATTTCTGGAGGTACACAGCATTCTATGGATGTGAGAAAAAAGCTGTTGTGAGGTTTCTCACAATGTAATTTTATTTTGGGGTGGAAAGAAAATGGGCCACTTCTATACATAAAATTATATTCTCTAGCCAGGTCTTATACTCTATGGATGAAAGAACTATATAGCATTCTGTTCATGACCTGCTTTTGTAGATTTAATTTAGAAATCTTGGTGATGCACACAATAAAAATCCTGGAATCAGACATATGGTTTATCATATTCCCCATTTTCCACTACAGTCGAAAGCGAGGTAGTGAGGGGGAGAAGACTGTATAAAAAGAAGGTTTTTGACAGCATCAACAGTATAAGTGTTAGAGGTTGCTGAATCCAGTAGCCTGATGAGTATGAGGCTGCTGTGGCTCCATGTCCCCAGATCCAGCCAGTGGCAAGGGTGAGCACGAATTCCTGACAAACACACATGCATGAATACACACACATGCAATGCACATACACATGACTAGCCACACAGATCAACACAGACAGAAAACACAGCACTCAAACAAGCATGGGTGGGCTGATAGCTTTCTCCTCTCCACTGATCAAGGTTGAAGCTTGCTGCCAGAATACCTGTACATATACATATATACATGTTTATATACAATATAAATCATAGACACTCAGTCTACCCAGTAGTTGGCCCCGGATCTCTCAAGTTGCTGGCATTGAAAAGTATGAGGCCCCAAGATTCACAACCCCACTCCATTATCAAGTTCCCAGATCAGGTCTCCCCAGTATCTGGCTCCTAGACCTTCTGGTCAGCTACTTGCTAACTACTCTGCCTTGAAGTTCACTAGTGAATTACATACATGCAGAAGCACAAGGCTGATGTTCCCTAGGGAAACATACAGCCCATCTCTCCAGTTACTCACACCCAGACCTGTGGGCCCCTATGGCCCATGGTCTCTCCACCAGTTGCTGGGGCACTGAGACTTACACTCATGCACATTGTTTTGGCTAAGATAGAGTTAGTTTTCTTCATAGTAGCTTGTACGATGCTGTGTTTTGGATTCGTGACTAAAACAGTGTTGATAACACACTCAAGTTTTTGTTATTGCTGAGCAGGGCTTCCACGGCATCAGGGTCTTTTCTGCTTCTTACACTGTCCTGCCAGTGAGTAGGCAGGGGATGGGCAACAGGCTGGGAGAGGACACAGCTGGGACAGCTGGCCCCACCTAACCAGAGGGATATCCCATACTATATGACATTGTGCTCAGCAATAAAACCTGGGGGAAGAAGGAGGAAGAAGGAGGTGTTTGGAGATATGGCATGTGTCTTCCCAAGTAATCATCACGTGTGATAAAACCCTGTTTTCCTGGAGATGGCTAAACACCTGCCTGTGAATGGGAAGTAGGGAACGAATTCCTTATTTCGCTTTGCTTACACATGCAGCTTTTGCTTTACCTATTAAACTGTCTTTATCTCAAGGCTCAAGTTGTCTCACTTTTATGCTTCCTATTCTCTTCCCATCCCACCAAGGGGGGAGTGAGGGAGTGACTGTGTGGTGCTTAACTGGCTACTGGCTTAAACCACACACATATGCATAAAAAATAGAAAGCCCCATCACCCAGTGAAAAAAAAGGAAGGAATACAGCTTAATAAGAAGACCAGGCATACTGTTGTGATCAGGTATAGGACATGGTCACACAACAGTACTGACTGGCAACACATTTACATATGACTCACTGTTTATCCTTTGTTCTCTGTTTCCCCATGCTTTTTCATCCCTGATCCACCTTGACCCTTCCTCTTCCCTGCCTTCCTCTAAACACCCCATAATGTTTCTCACATTCCCACAATCTGCTTAAAAACTTCCCATAATAAGTTTTACACAATCCCTAAATGCCTTTTTCCCTGAATCCTGTTGTCCTATAGGCAATAACCCTTCCAGTCTGCAAAGTGATCCTTTAATAGGATATTTTCTTCGGCTGACTCCTCTTGGGATTCACGTGTGGGCTGCCTGATAGCAGTAGGAATGGTTCATTGTTCTCCCTGGTGGCCCTGGTAGCAGCCAAGACAGGGTCCTCCCTGCTCTCTGAGAAACCTAGGTTACTGGGGCTCCTCTGTCTTTATTTCTCTAATCCTCGCCAGGCCTTTTTGTTTATGGTGATTGGCCTTTAACCACATAATCTAATGGTAAAGATAAAAGACAGAAAGAGGACAGTCTTGCAGATGGGCATCTCCTGAGTTAATAATGCTTAGGAAAGAAAAGGCTCAGACAAAAATACCCTGTGCCTTGGAATCTTCTTTTCTGGAAGTACATGGGGTCTCTGTTTATAACTTTCTTAGCCATCTGGAGCAGGATTAAAAAGCATATATTTACCAGGTAGAGCATTTTCACCATTAGCAATGCTTGTGGACAAGATACTTGAGGAAATAATTTAGTGGTGGTGTTGCTGTTGTTTTCTAATCTGAACAGAAAGATCTGCTAGATACCTATGAGTTATATGTCATAGTTTTGAAAGGCATGTGTTCATCCTTTCTATTTAGCTATACAGAACTACTATTGAGGGTGTCTTAGCCAGTGGATTTTCTTCTAATGAAAAGAGTAACTTAAGTTTCATTATAAGTTATATTCAAATGTCACACAGAGACCAATTCATTTTCCACATTTTGTATAACAATTAAATGTAGAAATATTTTTCTTTCACTGAGTTGACAGCATGGTCCAGAAGAAAGCATGTACCTGCTTTCAAAAAATTGTGGGCTACACTGTTCTATTATTCATGGAACACTACTTTCTGTATGTCCCAATCCTGTTCTGATTTTGAACATGCAACCTTACTACTGAGTTAACAGAGAAGAGTACTTTCCTTAAGTGCTAGGTTTTTGTTAAAAGGAAAAAATACTGCAATTGCAAAAAAACCACCAAACATTGTATACAAAGTCAGTAGGGTTTCATGCAGGTTCACTGCCTACCTGAAAAAGCAATAATGGGTAGTAATCTGAGGGCCGTACCAGGGTAGGAAATTTCCTCATCACATCCTTAACCCAGACCCCAGGGAGGCAGCAGACTTCCCTAAGAAGTTGGTCTGGTCTGCATATTGGGACTTCTGTTTCCCTCAGGACAGAGTTTCCTGTGAGAATGACCCATCTTTTTTTCTTTATGGAAGCAGTTTTGATGCATGGTGTAGGCTGACTTAACCTTGGCAACACCTCCAACCTAGATGAACCATCACCCTCATTATTGCTTGGTTCCACTTGCAGAGCCTCACACCTATTATGCAAGGGCACCTGGGAAGGTGGGGCAGTCACAGAGGAGACATGCCTGCTGCACTGGGCAGGAACTTGTCACCATTGCCCCTTATCCCTCAAGTCACTGTGTTCAGCCAGGTGGAGAGAGGATAGGGAATCCTCTGTATCATGCATCCTGTCTGCCTGTTGGGCCTGTGCCAGGGAAGGAAGGGTGTGATTCCAGTAGTCTCTCTCTCTGTTGGACTCCCTGATACTCCTCAGCCTACTCACCTCCTCCCAGAGTTCTGTCACTAAGTGGAGGAGTTCCTCTACCTGGGTGCACCTCACACAGGCGTGCTGACTGCTGCCATCTGTTACTGGCATAAGAGCAGAGCACACCCTGCAGTCTGACACCTGGGTGGCAGCATGTTGTCATCGGAGCTCTGTCTGGGAAGCTGCACCAGTTGTGGCAGTTAGAGTGGACATAGCCTTCTGCCGAGTGGATTGCTCCCTGGTTGAGCTGGCGGAGCTTCAGCACTCTTCCTGCACGCCATTCCGTGTGAACTGCCATGCAAACTGCTGCATGACGTCCTTGCTGACACACCTTGCCCTGTTTGCCCACCCTGGTCACAGCGCTCCTGGACGCTAGTGCTCCCGGACGCTAGTGCTCCCTAAGGCTTCTTTTACAGGTGGGGGGTGCAGCTTGGCCATTGTTGCTCCTGGCCTCGCCCAGGCCCCATCAACCACCGTTGCACAAGCTGCAGGCTCCTTGTGGCTCTCTCGGCTCCCCCTGAGGTTTCCCTGGTTCAGGAAACCCCCCTGTGCACCATGCTAGAGCACTCCGCTGCTGATTGTGCCAGCACCAGAGCTGCTCGTTGAGTTACATATAATATAACTCAACTCATATCAGCTTCACCGAGAACAAATTCTTATCATAGATCTTCAGAGTAATACCGAAAAAAATTAAACACATTTCAATAGAATGCTGGACTGCTACAAGCAAACTTTGGTTATTCCCTCCAAAATTAACTGTTTAACACCATTCTGACATTGAAAGGCAGAATTTCATTCATACATCAAAATATTTCCCTTCAATTTTATAAAAAACCCTTTTCACTTATTACCATGTTGAACTTAAAATTCTCTAGGAGCTAAATAATAACATCATTTGGTTTCCATTTCCTTTGAGATACTAAAAGGAAAAGATTAACTCAGATTCTTAGTGAAGGATCAGTCTCATCAAACATAAATTGACAGGGTGGATTAATCTCACCTAATAGATGTCTACAGTGCAGAATCTGTATCTGAACTAGACATGATAAACTCTCATATAATCAATGGACAGAACAGGCACTTAGAGGGTCTGATTCAGCTGACCTATTTTAGATACTTATTTTTGAACAAATATCTATTTCTCTCCAGTGACTAAGAAAGAAGCTTACAGTGACTAACTCCGACGTCAAGCAAACATACTTCTAACGAGCTGCAGAATCTAATGGACTAGGACCAAATTAGGACTTGACTTATTCCCACTGAAGAATAAAATTGGATTTTCAGACTCCTTTAGAACCAGAGAACATTAGTGCTATAAAACACATTAACTTTTTCCCAGATGTCATTTCCACACTTCTTCCTAACAACTTTGAGCTACATCTAGATTAATCCTGACCTGCCATCATTTAGGCTGGTTTTACATATGATTGACACAAATTTTGTAGATAAACTCAGAGCTTAGACATTTTAGTTTTACGAGAAAATTTTGTCCAGGATTCAGCTTTAGAGTCATACATCTAAATTTAGGTGTCTACAGTTTAGAGGTTCAGCTCCAGACTATATACAGGTACATTTGCACATATGCATGAGCACAGGATTCAAATCAGTTGCCTAATTGGTTCAGAACAGATGCATCTGCTGCCATTTGACATACCTGAGCATATCTGAGACATTCAACTAGGTCTAGCAGTTGTGTCACCAGGCCTAAATGACTCTGCCCCTGTGGAGCAGACCTGAAGCCAGCTGTGGCATGTCACTTAGATTAGATGCCTGTGCTCAAGCCGCTAAATAGACCTCCTACACAATGCATTCACTGGTGTCTGAAGAGCTATTTTGTTGAGCCAGATGTTTACAAACTGAATACAGAAGTGAATAGGTGTGTTTTGGCATTTTTTGGGTTTGTTTTTTTCTGAAAGAATGAAGACTGGAACATTTCTTGGTACTTTATAATTGCTTTAATAAATCACCTAATTAATTCTTTCTAGCAAGAGAGTGCACTAAACCCAACAAAAAATAATTTAAAAACCCAAGAAATGTTGTTTACTTTGAGGAACTACCTTGGAAATTGGGACAACAGGTTGGCACAAAACAGTTCTGCAGAAGGAAGACAATTTGGGAAATGAGGAAAGCAAGCTGCCCAACAGAAACTGTACTGGTAAACACAATGTACAATGCTGAATTTCTGTTCTTCTTTTATGGGACATCTGTACCTTAAATTGATGTAAAAATATTACATACTGATTCTTTAATTTATTACATATTTATCCTTAAGGGTTTCATCTTAGATATAGATACAGAAAATGTATGCTACCTTTGCACGTATTTTTTGCTTGAAAAAGGAAGGAGCATTAGTTTGAGTTATTAAATAAATGATATCAAGAGGAAAAATATAACATTTTGCAATTACATAGACCTTTTCTGGACACAGATAAGTGTTCAGTTATGCTTTATATGTATGGTTTACAGAAAAAGGCAAGCAGTTTCTTTTGCTCTTTGGGTGACATTTAAATTGAAGGTCATTACTTTGGGCGCTTCCACTTTGTGGATATCAAAACTTTGAGATATTTGTACTTTGATCCAGTAATTTACCTCTAGATATCCAATTTGGAAAACTTTGGCTTTAGAATTTCATCCTGCATTAAGTCAGTGATGAAGAGAAGAATAACTCTTCTCTCCCAGTCACAACTTGAAGTCTGTTAAATAGCACATGTGCAACAGACAGATATACAGACCTCTGAAGTCAGATGACATATCATGTATACAAGCTTATACTTCCTCATGGGACTGCTTTTCCTTTTCATGAAGGTTGAATCATTTCCTAAACACCCCACTGAACACAGAAATGAGCAGGCTGCATTATCCCCAGGTTATTGCCAGGAATAGAAAATAAGTCCAACCCTTTTCTTTCATTTTAATGACCTTTGAGGGAAGGTGGGGAGGGTGGGGAAATGTATCTCTGTGAGTAGTATTAGCATTGCTTTTTACATTTAGCACCAACTATCCCTGAACTTTAGTTGGGTGAAGGGTGCTTCTTCACAGAAAGTCCACACAGAAAGAAAGACTAATTGCAGCAAAAAAAAATACAGGAGAAAATCTGTATCTTAATTATTTTTTTTTAAAAAAAAAGAAAAGGAAAAAAAGAAAAGAAAAAGGAAAGCTTTCTGCTAGTTTGGCTTCCCAGATATTCTTAGGAAGAGTAACTGTCTGATTATTCTATGATGTTAAGGTATGAATTTTTAATATTAGTTTGTTCCAAAGGATGAGATATGATACCTAACACAGCTTGGAAATATGAGCATTTTTCTTACTAAAAAAATACCATGACTTTCTTTGACTATCAGAAATATTTGCCACATTACATAAATATAGATTATGTTACCTATTGAGATCAATAAGTGATGGATTGTTATTACCTTTTTAATGAATACGGGAAAATATAGTCTTCATTAGAAATCCATCCAGAACTTCAGGAGTGACGATGTCTGTGAAAATTTTACTTTTTCAGAAGAAGAATATGTCCCTGATTCTCTCAGGCTGATGCATCTGTAATGGATGTCTCTAGATCTATGCTGAGCCCCATTAAATCACTTTGCTGGATACGGGAGCACATCCATATGAATCAGCCTGTTGATCAGGCCCTATGTTCTGGCAAAGACCATCAGAGTGATGCATAGACAGTCTTGAAGTCCCATTTAAACACTTCAAATAGACTGTAAGTGGGAGTTAAATTCTTTATAGGTTTCTGATGGCTTTTCACAGAGGGAATTACACCCTAAGTGAATGTACAGGCTGCCTACATCTTTTATACAGTGTCAGGAATTCATAAACTGCCTTTGTTCAGAGAATTTCTGTATCCTTTTTACACTGTAGACTTCTTGTAGGAGTTGTTTTGTGTCTTTAATACAGATAGCCTACAAACATTATAACACATGGATTTTTTTTTTAAAACAGCAGTTACCAATTTATCATTGTCAGAGAGTCAAAGGGTTAGGATTTTTTTTTTCTTCATTATATCAAACCCTTATTAGTCCAACACAAAGATTAAGACAAAGTTATTTGTGGGTTTTTTGCCCTAGAAATTAAGGAGAGGTGTATGATTTTAATATCACTTGTCTCTGATCTCTCTCTGCCTTCACTTATGCTAGTTATTTCATCAAAACCTCCATTGTTATTTAATTCCAACAGAGAGATCACAGAATCACACAGAATCACAGAATCATTCAGGGTGGAAGGGACCTCTTGAGACCATCTACTCCAGTCCCCTGCTCAAGTAGGGACAGCTACAGAATGTTGCTCAGGGCCATGTCCAGTTGGGTTTTAAATATCTCCAAGGATGGAGACTACACAGCCTCTCTGGGCAACTTGTTCCAATGTTTGAGCACCCTCACAGTAAAGAAGTGTTTTCTTGTCTTCAGATGGAATTTCATGTGTTTCAGTTTTTTACATTGCTTTTTGTCCTGTCAGTGGGCACCATTGAAGAGAGTCTGGCTCCCTTATCTTCATTGCATCCTGTAAGGTGTTTATACAAATTGATAACATCTCCCTTGAGCCTCCTCTTCTCCAGGCTGAACAGTCCCAGGTCTCTCAGCCTCTCCTCATATGAATGATGCTCCAGTTCCTTAATCAGCTTTGTGGCCCTGGGCTCGACTCACTCCAGTAAGGCCATATCTCTCTTGTACTGGGGAGTCCAGAAGTGGGCCCAGTAGTCCAGATGCAGCCTTACCAATGCTGAATAGATCACATGGTAAGGGATTCACATTGCAAAGGTGGTAGGAAGTCTTGAAAAACTTAGAAATGCATGGAATACTTTAGACTTGTTTGTCAATGCTTACTTCTTATGGCTGTATATTAAATAGTTATAGTGGTTGGATGTGGTTTTTGTAAGCTTTTACTTATCTAAATACTTTTATTTTTTTCAGAAATATTATTTTTGATAACTTTGATCCCGAAATCTCTGATCCTTTCATTCTACATACTTAGCATGTATGCTATTAGAGGAGACAGACAAGGGTCTAAATTCACTTTTATCTGTTTGTGCCCTACTTTAAGTAGTAGCTATATCTGTGGCAGATTTATTCCATTTAATGAGGCAATTCTCATTAGGAAATTACTCAAACATTTAGATTCTGAAAGAATATCAATCCACAAGCCAATATCGATCCACAAGCCATTATAAAAGAAACTATTATGACATTATTTTTATAGATAGTAAAGTTTCTGAAATACAGATAAAATGTAGGAATTTGGGGTTTGTACCTAAAATTTCTATTTCTTAAAACTTATGTAAATTTTTTTCCTGGTTGAATTTGTTAGGGTTTTTGGAGGTTTTTTGCTCAGTCAACAGCCATTGTACATCACAAGATTTTACAAAAAGACATTTTTGGTTTTAATTGTGTAGATAAGGTTGTCTTGATTAATGAGGTCTTACATGCAAGGATTCTGAGGCTTATTATTTGTCAAGATACCTTTGACAAGGTACACCTATTAGATACCTATTAGAAAAATAGAAGAAATCATTGCTTTCTGATGGCCCCAGATCTTCATGATTAGCAACGTATTTCACGAGGAGACGCATTAATTTGTGTAAACTACAAATAAATATTTCTGTTTCAGCTTTAATCAAGATCATATCAATAAATAAACGTGGGACTCATGGCTTGGCTTAATAAATCTACACTTATCTCTTAATGCACTTACCAAGTCACCTCCACTGTGAATTTAAAGAGCAAATGTTTTGAAGGGACCCACACAAACTCAGGTGCCACAAATTTTCCAGTGGTAGAAGAAACCGTAGCCCATACTTGCAAAACCATTATTAAAAATGCATTTTCACTGCAAAGGCCAAAGTAGTTATAAGCAGAGAAGCGGAAAACATGAAGTCCATTTTTTGATGGGAAGGAAGAGAGAAAGGTTCCTTTCTTAAAGTGAATAGAAGTACATAGTTGCTTAACTGTTTGCCATATTAGCTCTCAAAAATCATTAATGGAGTATTTGATGGGAATACTAGCAGGCTCAAACAAACACAAGTGTAGGAGTATGAAAGGTGACATCTTTCATTCACATTTATTCTTGCACTGTCCTCTTTTTTTCTTTTTTTTTTTAATAATCATTTTCAAACTTAAAAAGCAAGGGTGAATATTTTCTCTATGTGGATGGCAGAGTACAATGACATACAGCACTATGGAAGATTTCACTTAGATATTAAATACAACTTTCTAATGGTAAGAACAATCAAGCACTAGTATGAATTGCTTAGGTAAAATCTCCTTTGTTGATTTTTTTTTTTAAAGTAAGTAGTGCTTAGGGTATGTCAGATCCTACAGCTGATCTATCAGAAAGAAGGACTGGGTGAATTTTCAAGATTTTGTTGCTCTATTTTCTCCCATGCTCTTTGCTAATATATTGACAGTGATGCTAGTGTTTTCTGTTAGTTAAAGTATTATCTGTTAATCATAGAATCATAGCATCACAGAATCATAGAATCATAGAATCATAAAGAGATTTATGTTGGAAAGGACCTTTAAGATGATCCAGTTCCAACCCTCCTGCCATGGGCAGGGGCATCTTTCACTAGATCAGGTTGCTCAAAGCCCCTTCCAACCTGACTTTGAACACTTCCAATGATGGGGCATCCACAACTTCTTTGGGCAACCTGTTCCAGTGTCTTACCACCCTTGCCATAAAAAAATTTCTTCCTTATGTCCAACCTGAACTTACCGTCTTTCAGTTTAAAACCATTGTTCCTTGTCCTGTCACTACGGGCCTTGGTAAAACGTCTTTCTCCACCTTTCTTAAAAGCCACCTTTAAGTATTGAAAGGCTGCAATAAGGTCTTCCTGGAGCCTTGTCTTCTCCAGGCTGAACAACTCCAACGATCTCGCCTTTTCTTCACATCAGACACTAGCCTAGACAGACAAGTCCCCTCCTGAGGACTCCTGCCTCCTGTCTTGGGCTGGCAGAGGCAGAAGGTCACTAGTGTAGCACACACACCACACTCTCCAGGTTCATAAGCACACAAACATCCACAGATCCCCTGAACACCAGCATGGACCCTCCGTCTGCCCAGCAGACCTGCCTGGATACCAGCCAGACAAATGTACTGACCAGCCCCATTTTACACATTACTTTTTATACCCCTTTCTGCCTATTCCCCAATTTGTTCCTCCTCAATCACCTTCCCCTTTACTGGGTGCCTTTATCTACTTCAAGCTGAGACCCCTACTCGCTCCACTTGCCGTCACCACAGGCTAGGGACACCTATATTCCTGATCTGACTCCAGCAGCTGGCACCAAATCCACTAACTGGTCACAGCAGCAGCTGGCACTGAGTCCTTGCAGCACCACCATGGGATAGAGAGTGAGATTACACAGAGAGAGAGTCAAGAAAAGATAGAAGAAGACAGGACAGACTGCAGTAATCAGGCAGAGGGCTCAGCCAGACAAGTGTACTGACCGTTCATGTTTTACATGAGACTAGCTCCTTTCATACCCTTTTCTGTCTTTTCCCCACTTTGTTCCCCGCAGACTCCCTTCCCCTGCACATTGTCTCATCAGTTGCCACAGCCCCACTGACCCCCTCCAATACCCTGGACCCTGCTTGTTAGTTACAAAGTCCTAGTTAGCCTGTAGTTTCTTGATAGCCTATTGATTAGTGTGACTGATGAAGTTAGTTTCTTGTGTTTCTCTCCATCACGTTTGTCTGTTAGTTTTGTGTCTGTATGTTTTGTTTATCGCTTCTCCCTTTTCCACAGTATCCCATTTGACAAGGTCCTCTGTAAGTTAATCTTACTGAAATAATCATTCCCCCATTCCACGTACAATTCAATTAGAGTGACTGAGCCGGTTTGGTTCTTGTAGTGCCTGTTATTGTCTTCCTTATTCTTGGTCAGTCAGGTTTGTGTTCCTGTATGTTCTTGTTCATAGCTTCCTTCTTTTCTCATTATCCTATTTTTGCATTTAAACAGCACTTGACCACATATCCTTAAAGGATCCTACTCTCTCCTTCCACTTACCCTTCCAAGTATCACGGTAACTGGCCTACTGTTACTAACTTTATCATATGTCGGTTACACTTTGTTTAAATTAACAAAAGATTCTTGACTTCATATATGAGGTGTGTTCCATTTCTTGTCCATAACAAGATTTGGGGTGTAAAAGTGTTAGCATGCAAAGGACAATCGTGCATCTCAATTGTGTCTTTCTTCCTTTCTCTATCCCTTACTACTAAAGTTCATTATATTTATTTTACATCTAAATAGATGCTAGAAAAATTTTGGTTTTTTCTTGCCTTACAGAAGGTTTTTCCAGATATAATATCTACTTAGCTTAATGTAACTATCTAGTTGTTAATTACATCAAACGTAAATGATACAGAAAAAACTAATCTACCAAAACTCTATGAATTGAAGTTCCTCTGGAAAGGGATGCTTTTCTCTTTTGAGCAACATTCTGATTCATAGCTTTTAAAAGAAATGCCAAGCAAACATTCATGCTTAGAGGATGGAAAGAAAAGCAATCAAATTTAGAGCCTGGCTGTTTTTTGAATGACATTTTTAAAAGCTTTGGTAAGAGCGCTTCAAAATATAACTTTATTTTTAACCAGATATTCTACACTGACTTTCATTCTAATCATCAGGCTGTTTGCTGGAAGGAAGAAAAAGAGAAGAATCGTTGGAAAAGATTAAGGTAGGACTTTTTCCATAAAGAGTTAAGCTTCTTTTTGTTAAATTTTTCTGCACTCTTGACAAGACCTAGGTGTGACAATCTTGCTTAATGAAGAGTTGAGTAACTGAATATAGTGAACGTGGATGACAAGACAATGCAAACAAGGAGGTAACCCATGATATCATCATGGAGTGATTTGGTTGGTGACCTTTCTGACATCTGGTTATAAACCCACCCA
Organism: Theristicus caerulescens; assembly: GCA_020745775.1. Lineage (NCBI taxonomy): Eukaryota > Metazoa > Chordata > Aves > Pelecaniformes > Threskiornithidae > Theristicus > Theristicus caerulescens. Next base: position 79,293,211 of record CM036559.1, on the reverse strand, counting down.
GTCACAGAGACCATATTGTCACACCACCCTCCAACACACACAGAAGCCAAGGACTCAAGGCGTCAGTGCTGAACCCTGTCCAGAGACAGGTGGGAGTGTCACATCCTGCCAGGATGGCCTGGGCTGACTCATTGGTGTGGTGATTGGGGGAGGTCTCAGTTAAGTGTAACAGTTACCTGTGCATGTGTGGTTTTGTATGAGCGATTGAGTGAAATGCTTTTCTTCACCCAGCCTATCCCTTGTTCGGTCCACTTCATAAATTGAGCTTGGCAGTGCTCTTTTCCCCCAGCAACAGACATATAATAAATTAAAATAATTTCACTTTCCAGGGCTTGACACCTTTGAAGGGACAAAGTGAATTTTAGCTAATCTTAATTATAATGATATCTTAATTACAGCTAAAAAATAAATAGTTGTCCAACTTGAGATTTAAAAACAGAGACAGCAGCACTAATAAAAGTGCCCAGGTACAGAAAACCTTTCAGAAGTAAAAAATAGATGGTCCACACATCCAGCGTTGTGTGGAGAAATTAACACTTTTTTGTTAATACAAACAGAAAACCATAGTAGAAATAAGTAAACTGTGATTCAAAAGGTAAATTAATAGTATTATTAAAATAAACAGCTGTTTCTAAATTAAGGGACAATCTGTAGGATACTGTGTTTTTTTCTGGCTTTCTATACACTAGTAAATTAAAAAAATCTTAAACTGTTCTCTGGTACTGACACTAACCAGTATGAATCAGCACACAATACTGTTAAATTCTCTTGCCCTCCCAAATAATGCAACCACTACAAATTGTGTATCAGAAATGGTTACTGACTTGTGCTTGTTCCTGAAATGTGTCCAGGAGTTGTTTGGGAAAGTGCTAGTCAGTTTGGGATGAAAGTGCACCAGTAACTGTTCCGGCAAATAATCAGGATAGATAACTTAGTCACGTGCCAGGGGACTGGTGCTGTTTGTTTCATTAATAGCTACATCAAGATCAAGGGACCCACTGTAGCATGCCAAGACTCCCTTCCAGACCACATACTTGGATGTCCTTTCCATGTGACAGAATGAGCCTGCTTGCCTCTGCCTCACCTCCAGCAGAATTAGAATGACCAAACCTCTATTATAAATACAGGCAGGAGTTCATTATTATGACTTAAAAATTATTTATATATGTATTAATAAAGTTTTATTAATAAAAGTAAACTTTTTACATAATTTCTGTGTTTTCATAGAATCATAGAATCATAGAATTGTTAAGGTTGGAAAAGACCCTCAAGATCATCAAGTCCAACTGTTAACCTACCACTGCCAAGTTCACCACTAAACCATGTCCTCAAGCACCACATCTACACGTCTTTTAAAGACCTCCAGGGATGGAGACTCAACCACTTCCCTGGGCAGCCTGTTCCAGTGTCTGACCACTCTTTCAGTGAAGAAGTTTTTCCTAATATCTAAGCTAAACTTACTCTGGCACAGCTTGAGGCCATTTCCTCTCGTTCTATCACTTGTTACTGGGGTGAAGAGACGAACCCCCACCTCGCTACAACCTCCTTTCAGGTAGTTGTAGAGGGCAATAATGTCTCCCCTCAGCCTCCTCTTCTCCAAACTAAACAACCCCAGCTTCCTCAGCTGCTCCTCCTAAGACTTATTCTCTAGACCCTTCACCAACCTCGTTGCCCTTCTCTGGACATGCTCCAGCACCTCGATGTCCTTCTTGAATTGAGGGGCCCAAAACTGAACACAGTATACGAGGTGTGGCCTCACCAGTGCCGAATACAGGGGCACTATCACCTCCCTGGTCCTGCTGGGCCACACTATTCCTGATACAAGCCAGGATGCCATTGACCTTCTTGGCCACCTGGGCACACTGCTCGCTCATGTTTAGGTGGCTGTCAACCAACACCCCCAGGTCCTTTTCTGCCAGGCAGCTCTCCAGCCACTCCTCCCCAAGCCTGTAGCATTGCATGGGGTTGTTGTGACCCAAGTGCAGGACCGGGCACTTGGCCTTCCAGTGCTTTCAGAATTTTCAAAGTTTATATCCAGACTTTCCAAAGAATCAAAAAATCTATTCTGCTATTGGTCTTTTTCAGCCTACTGGCTGTCACACAGTTGTTCTCAGTATACATTTTTTTAATGCCTTGCTCATTGCTGGTAATGAATATGATAAGTTGATTAAGGATGGCTGCAGTATTTATTTGTAGTGACATCCTAATGTCCAACATCTTTATCCCTGCTAACATTGGGTGGACTGGAATCTGTTTGGCTATAATTCTGGAAAACTCTAGAAAAGCTACTAATTTTTAAAAGAAATTTAGATAGAATCTAGAAATGCTGGGTACATTAAATGGAATACTTAAATCCTGCAGATTCTGTTCTTTTAAAGGAAACAAATGTTACATAAAGTTTCTGAACAAAGCATTTCATTCTAGGATTTTTTATTGAAGTTCACATAGTGCATTTAGAATAATTATATTCCAGCACCCCAAAATGCTACACTGTATGAATTGCAAATGGTCTTATTTTAAGCAGGGCACTATTTTATTTATTCTATTTCTTTTTTTTTTAAGCTTTTCTGAGAACTGTCAAGATGACTATCTGATTTTACTGAACTTTTTTCAGGCAGAACAGTTGAACCAAAAATGATAATTTGATTAAATTTTAGTGTGGTATGAATATCTATTGGTTATGCTGGATTTTTTTTTTTCTCAACAACCACTACTCCTTTAAATTAAAAAAAAAAAAAGATGCTTATCAAACAGGCTTTACTGAATAAGTGTTTAAAATTCTTCAAATCTCAAACCAATGAACATTATATACCTTAACTTTAAACACATGATTTACCTCTCTAGAGAACCAATTTATGTATTCGAAGTGTAATTTATGTTCAAATGATTCTCTTTTTTTTCTTGGCTTCAAACAAAGGAAGAAAGAATAATCCCAACAAAGGTGTTTTTGTTATCATTCAGTTGTTACTTGCATCAAATTTCAGATGGCCATTATCTTTTGCATTCTCGCTCTTTTTTCTTGTAAAAATGAAATATATATGATCATTTGAAAGTTTCCTTTAATCTCCAAACAATTCAGATGTCATTCTTTTACTTGCTTTCATTAAAATGGAGAGAGGAAATTAAATAAAATGTAATCTTCAGGTAGCTGCATGAATGAGACAATGAGCATATTGGTTGTTTTCTCAGACTTCCCACCATCCTCATTACTACAGCTTTTTGCACATTGTATTAGGGAAGGGTACCATTTTTACAGTGTGTGTTGTCTTCTACTAAAAACAAGATTTACAAAACCCCCCAACAACACAATGTGCATGTAGACCATATCCTTCAATTTAGAATGTCCTCATAGCACAGCAGATTATACTATGGAAATAGTATTATAAAAGAATACAGAAGATATTTTTTCTTTACAGTTGGGGAAATTTCTTAAGAACGTTACACTTAGATGAATGGAATTTATCTGTTTGTGACTTAGGCAATAGGTAGCTCACTTACTTTCCATTGTCTGGTCTGAAACATCCAAGAAATGATCTTACTTTTCTGTATCAACAAATTATTTCATTCATTTTAAAGTTATCTTACTCTGTTGTTTAGAAGTTCATGGCAAGCAGATTTTAAAATTAGAGTACCTCCAAAAATGAAAAACTGATTTTACAATTTTTATGACATTTTAAACTAGCTTTACTCTTGAAGACAAATGAGAAAAAGAAAAAATAATGAATCCTGGCAAACAAACTGAAGACCTTGTCCCCCATACAGTGGATAATAGCTTTTCCATCCTCTCCATCATTCTTAAGTGTGAACAGATTATTCAAATTACTGTGCAGTTGTATGGAAACTGCTTCTTATTAATATAATCAGACACCTTTGTGTGGAGAGTGATGATGGCATACTATACAATCAGAATTTGCAGAATGTAGCTGTCAATGCTATATCTAAGCTTCTTTTCAAAGGAACTGGTGTTTAAAATTTGAATCTGAACTTCTGCTTCTTGGAGGAATGTAAGTGCAGCGAACCTGTATTGCAAAACAATATCAAAGAATGCTGATTAGGAAAGCAGATAGTCTGCAGAACTGCACAATATAGATCAGGAAAACCAAATCCAAACCCATAAAATCTTTACTTCTGCAAGATCAAAGCTCAGAACTATTCAGTTTTCTATACCTTTCCTTCATTCTTAATCTAGCTTTGCTGTACATTCTGTTCAGCCTTGATTTAAGAAAAAAAAATAAAAACAGAAAACCATCTTCTTCTATTGTTTATTCTTGCATTACCAAGAAGGTTTGATTCTGAGGTCTGATATTTTTATTTAAATAGATTCAGAGATAAGTACCATTTCCACTACAATATTATTTGCTTTGGATTCCTGTGAGGGAGCAGAGGTGACTATGAGCTGTTTCATCATCTGTCCTTAACTATCTGTCAAACCTATTTGTTGGACTTCTGTTTACCCATACAGATAGGAGAACAGATAGTGGCTTATTGTCCTTCCAAGCTACTGTAAGTACTATTGTTTAAAGCTTCTAAATAACTGAAGGTTAATTTCTCTATAATAAATTGAAAAAATAAACTGGTATAAAATATTTTTTTCTCATTTGTTTTAACTTTGGACTTCTTAAATTATTATTGTTGCTCTCATATGAGAACAGCTGAAACTCTGAAACATTTTTTTCATTGAATGAAAATATTCCTCAGTTACTAAATTGGGTAAGACAATTTGTAAGAAGTACTTCCAGATTAGCTAATACTTACCTTTTTATTTAGGAGGGAGAGTTCCTTGCTCATTAATGAAATCTCTACTTACAATATAGTTTGGGTTATTATCTTCAGAGAAAAATCACAAATTATTCTCAGTTCAGGAATTTAAAATAACATCATAAGTTGCCAGTGAAAAAGCCTGATATACTCAAAGATGCTCTTGACCAATAGAACTGCATTCATAATTCCATGCTCCACTAGAGTCTCATGAGAGGTGCACAGAGAAGAGAAAAACACTGTATGTTACTGCCTATATGGTTGCTTTTAGCAGACTGTAAACAAATACTGGAGTCTTTGTGGATAATTATCTAAAAGCATCTGTTAAATAGTCGTTATTAGTCTACTTGGCAAATAACGTGAGGTTGTCTTAGAAAAGGAAGAGAATGAAATAGAAAACATAACGTTGTTACCATAGACACCTATGAGGCATACAGTCCTTGGAAATTGCTTGAAGTTCTTACCACAGCAAAACAAATATAGAACAGATACAAAGAAAACCAAAGGTGATCAGAGGTACAGAATGACTGTCACAAGAAGAAAAGTAAGTAGAGTGGGATCCATCAGCTTGGAAAACAGTAGCTAGCAGAGGATATGCTAGTGGTCTAAACTCATGGATGGGTAGAAAAGACAAATAGGGAATAATTATTCGCTATTTCTCATGATGTTTAAAAAAAACCAAAACAAATATTCCTACTAAATAATAAAGTAGCAGGTTTAAAAACAACTTTGTTATATATAACATGATTAATTTATGAAATGCACTGGCAAGTAACTACAAAACTATGAGTGGGTTCAAAAATAAAGTATGGAAATTCAGAATGGATACCTTTAGGTTATTAAACACAATAGTCCAACGAGGTTTTAATGACTAGAAGCTTGGAGGATATCCCAAAGAGAAACTTACTTGTCTTTTTTTGAATGAAATGAATCATTTGTTTTGCCCTAATATGATTGGTTTTGTGTTTTTAACTCCTGTGTAACCCTATACTTAAGCCTGTTATGTACAAGGCTTATGCTATTCTACTACAATTGGATTTACTGTATGAAGAATAGTACCAATAAAATATCTTTTTAATAAACTCTTCATAATCATCTACCCAGAAACTGCACTATATGTCAAACCTCAGTATACATTTGTGGTAGTGTTTAACTGATTGTCCTGGTTTTGGCTGGGAAGGAGTTGGTTTTCTTCCTGGTAGCCGGTATGGGGCTGTGTTTTGGGTCTAGGTTGAGAACAATGTCGATGATACACTGATGTTTTGGTTCTTGTTAAGTAGTGCTAAGTACTTGCTAAGTGGTGCTCACACTGGTCAAGGACTTTTCAGCTTCCCATGCTCTGCCAGGGGCACGGGAGGCTGGGAGGGGCACAGCTGGGGCAGCTGACTCAGACTGGGCGGGGGCTATTCCATACCACGTGACGTCATGCTCAGTATATAAGCAGGGGAGTTGGCCGGGGAGGGGTTCGATCGCTGCTTGGGGGACGTGCTGGGCATCGGTTGGCGGGTAGTGAGCAATTGTACAGTGTACCGCTTGCTTTGTATTACTACTGTTCTATTTTTTTTTTATTTTATTTTACTTTAGTTATTAAACTGTTTTTATCTCAACCCACGAGTTTTTCCCCTTTTGCCCTTCCGATCCTCTTCCCCATCCCGCCGGTGGGGGGGTGAGCGAGCGGCTGCGTGGTGCTTAGCTGCTGGCTGGGGTTAAACCACGACACTGATGTGCATAGTTGACTTCAACCCGCAACACATCAAATATTTGTGGCCTTGCTGTGGTACTTTTGTTAGGAGAAGAAAGCAATTATGTGAGTCAAGTATTTGATTGTTCAATAATGTTAATTGTGATATTAGCAACAATAATGTTTTCCTGATTAGAGTGTAAGCAAACACAACCAATTTCCTTGTAAATTATTTCCAAGTTTACCTTTTCCAGCAAGTATTTAAAAAAATATAGTTCTCATCTTCCTCCTGCCCCCACCCAGTGTGTGCTACAAATGCTTCCCTATTGACTGCCTGAGTTTTCTTTATTTCCAGAATTTATAGCTGCAATCAAAACAATACTTCAACACATTTGGATTAATGATCTGTTCTTTCCAAACTGTAGAATCTGCTCTACCAAAATCTTCCTGAGTTAGCACTTGCTTTGGTCTTCTGCATATTTAGTGTTTTGGAAAGTGGCTTCTGTGATTACGTTTACACAGAGACATTGATCTGCTCCAGGCCACTTACTAGCCTCAAACTAAATGGCGTACCGTGTCTTGTGTTTAGATTGATTTTGGCTAGCCTCCTCAAAAGCTGCTACACTACGCGTCACTTGCTTCTTGGTTTCCTTTGAGTCTTATGTAGTACCTTTGGAATCATAAGACATAATTATTTTGTCAGTGTAGTTAGTTTCTTTTTAGTTCAGAGTATATGACATTATGGGAACTGTTGGAACTGAAAATATCTCTACTTTTGTTAGGGAATCAAAGTTTGTGGAGATGGGAGTGTTTACAAGATTGAAAAATTGAATTAATTTTAAATTTTGAAGCCAAACTTTACTGCATTCATTCATTAGCAACACATGTTGTCCCAAGGGTCAATTTATACACTGTGGTAATCATCATTTCACTATATACATAACTCTTCAACAACCTTTTCTTAGATTAGCTGTGAGTACACAATGGCATGGAGCTCATGTATTGTTAGTGCTGATGGCTGCAGGTCTTGGTGGTTCCTCCTCAAGGTGGAGGTGATCAGGTCTGAGAGCTCATCAATAACACAAGTTGAGACTGAAGTAGGCTGGTGGGCAGTCATCTTTCTTTTCCAATTTTCCTTGTTTATGCCTGATAGTATTGCCTCCAACCCCCAAATAGGGTTTTCTCTGCTCCCTATGCTTCTAATCTTGTCCTATGTCTGGCAACAATGGTAATTGTTCAGCACACACAGTAGAAACAGGAAAAGCAAATGATTTAACATTTGTGTTGAAAGAAGCTGTTGATTTTGGAGTAACATAATTAGTGTTTGTTGCATAAGTACAAATATTATTTTAGCATTGTTCTGAAATCTAACTTTTTAATGCTATTTAGGTTTTATATCTGTGTAATACATAATTATTATTGTATAGTATTAAACCTAGCACCAAACTCGGTGAACTTTAATTAGCTGTTCTCCTAATGTTATTTTTTTAAAATATCTCATGGCTCTGAGAAAAAGCCATTTGAAAATTAAGGTACTTATATAAAGAAATTAAATTGCAATCAGAGGTAGCCATGGAAATGCCATGTTTATTATTCCAGTGACAAGCACTGACAATCATCTATCTTCTTTGTCTCTGTGGTGTATGTAATAGAAGTGTGAGGAATGGAGAGACGGATCATGTTAACACTAGGGACACGTGCATTTAGTGGCATTAGTGAGATAAATAGCTATTTTTTGAGAGTACATTTGGATATATGTTTTAAGTGTTCTTCTAAAGTGGCTTAATTTAATACTGAACTTATACATACGGAAAAGTATGTCAGATTCCAGTATAAACTCATGAAGGCTAAAAAGATAACATGAAATTTGACTTGTTCAGTGTAGGTTAACTTCTTTTAAGAATTAATTGTCTGATTACCAGGTATTATCTTTCCCAGAAATACTGTCAAATTGATAGTCAAGAAAAAAATCTGTGTCCATTACTTCATGTGATATTTGATGAAGCTAATATATAGCTTAGTTTATGAGCTAAGAAAATATATTGCACTACATTTATCTGCCCCTTAAATGAAATGAAGTTGAAAATCCTGTTAAAAGTAGGCAAATCAACAATTCTGCAAAGGGGAGAAGAGAAGAAAAAAGAAAATTACCCCTTTGTACTATTTCTATATAGTTTCTCTGCTGAATAGTAAAGTTTTGTGTTTTGTTTTGGTTTTTTTATTTGGGGTGATTTGTTTTTTGTTTTTCCAAATCTAGGCACTTATAATGAAGTTCTAAACCAATTTTTTAGTGCTCAAATAGCAGTTTTTTTCTAGTGGAAGACCTCCAGAGTTTTTTTCATTAATTTAAAAGGGATTTGTCATTATCTGTCAATTCTTGAAAATGTAGTCAATTTTATTTCAATTCCTAAGCATGGTTCAAATGATGCATGCATACACTGAACTATGCGCTATATTGCACAGAATTATAAGGTAGATCAGTGAAGTTTTATAAATTTACACACCAGTTTGTAATAATCTGTAGGGCTTTCAGTTGAAGCGTCAAGAAAGCTCCTTCTAAACTGGCTGAGGTGTTGTGGTGTACAGCCTTAATGTATAATTAATGTGAAATGTTAAGGGTCAAATATTTAATATCGTAATACTATCATTTATTTCTATTTCATCACCAAACTCTCATAGTTTTCACAAAATAACTATCAAAGATTGTTTTTCAGTACATCAAAACATCAAACTCTCATAGGATCCACAGAAACATCTATCAGAAGTTGGTTTTAATTTTTTTTTTTTAAGAAATACTTACAATACAATTTACTATTCCGCTTCTGTGGCTAACTGTGAATTCTAACACATACCTGAATATGAGCTTCTCACATTATGTTCCCATTTACAGGTAACTGAAGTACCTCCACAAGGAGATTACTTTTATCATGTAAAGCATTTAGACATACGTATATACTAGTAAAATAAACAGGAAATATTTCCAAGTATCGGAACTCAGTAATCTCTACTGTTAAATGATTAGGATGTTTCCTGACATGTTTGTCTTTGGCCTGTTAGAATTCCTCCAAATAGTTCCTGGAGAGTTTTAAAGTTAGCATGGTCCAATAACTATTCCTGAAAAGCAGACGCAATCACAGTGTTTCACAGAATGAGTTACATTGTACGGACCCGGGCTGCTAGTGACAGAGAGCAGTGGTGGGCCCTTTTATTTTAGTAATATATGTGCACCCTAAGATAGCCAAAGTGTTTTATTTGGTCCTATTGGCTTAAAAATATGTTTATTTCTGTAAATGTCCTGCATTTTGAACTACTGCTCTTACATTAATTAATCAGCAATTTACAGTAGCAATAGTATTGAAACCAAAAGAAAAATAAACATTTGGTCAACCTGAAGTTTGCTTAAAAAGTTGTAGTTGTCATTTTCTGTTTTCAGACAAAGGATGATCTAAGGGTAAATAGAGAATATCGGTAAAGGGTTAGAACCAAGTAGTACTTGATTAGCCCTAGCTAAAACAGACTTTAAGTGCAACAAAACTAATGGTTAAGTAAAAACAAAACAAACAAACAAACCAAAACAAACAAAAAAAACCCCAACAACAAAAAGAAGGATATATATAGTTAAGACTGAATTTAGGTGAGAAATAAACACTTAATTTGAAACCTGTGAATCACAGTTGCAGCTTTTTCTCTTTTCAGTTGTTGCCTAGCCTCTGAACTGTTACCAAGTTGTTGCACCAAAGTTACAGAATAGATAGATTGGATTCCCACCCGTTTGTTATACTCAAATCCTAGCACAGGGAAAAAGAGCATACTGTATATGTCAAGGTAAGAATTTTTATCATTTTAGTTTAACTAAAGCCTAAATAGTCTAAAAAAGAATTATTATTAATCTAGTTACAATGATGTAAACATATATTTCAAACTATATAAAATTAAAATGACATATGTGGAAACTTTCAGGTATCTTTCCCTTTCTCCAATATCATCCCAGACCTGTACTTGCCTATATTGCATTTCACTCCAGGGTCATAGACAGTTCCTTCTACACAGAATAATTGCTTGTTATTACTATCTATTAGTTACAAAATACATATAATAGGCATTATACCACAAAATTGTACAAAGTTAAGCAAAAGGTGAAACAAAGTAGGTAATTGTTCCAGAAACAAACTGGTCAGATCAGGATCAAAGTGGTTTATTGATTTATTATGGATGCAATCAGCCAGTAATCAGTGAACCATATATTCATGATCAATATCAGCAATAAAACAGATAAATCACAATCCTAGATATTTACAAACTGTTAATAAATTCCTGTACAATTCTAAAGACTCTTCTGGAACTAATGCCAAGAAGTTCTAACTATACATACACACAACCACATTGTTACATTCTCACACGTTTCACACCATTTGTGCACATCCACAGCCACGGAGGTTACCATCACCCCTTCCTTGGCTGTGGGAGCTCCCCTGGGCACATGCCCCTCCTGCAGGAAATGTGGCTGCCCCAGCTTTGTCTGCCGCCCTGCTGCTCCCAAAATCCCACTGACACACCTACCATAGAGGAGGCACCCCAGGAGGTGTCCCTGCACCCCAAACTGGGATCCCTACATGCCGCCTCTGCTCTGCCAGCCCACTGCTGGGTGCCGGCTGCTCCCAGTGTCCCACAAGGGGGCTGCACTGCTCAGCCTGGGCAGTTGTCGAGGTGTCCCAGGGACACTGCCAACAGGGGCAGACCCCTCTCTGATGGCTGCTGCTGCCTTTCCACCGTCTCTCCCTGTGTCACACATGTCCATTATCCCTCTATTTCTTTTCACGATCACTCCTTCTTTGTAATTCCTTTTTTATTGTTTAATCCTGCTGATGGCCATCTTCCTCTTTAACATGATCAGCTTTGGACAAATGCCCCACCAGACAGCTTTGTGTGTTACACACACACACAAACAAAAAATTTACACTCACTTTCCTACCTCAAGAAATGTTTTCATCCAGGACTTGTGCCAAAGGAAAGCTGAGTGGGCACTTGCAAAGCTAATAGTCACCTGATCAATAGATAAATTGCTGTTACTTGCTAAAACAATTCTTCAGACAGGCCAAGATGAGTTCAGACAAACTGAAAAGTCCCAACATTTGTGTTATGAGCTTAACACATAGTCTGTGACCTTTCATAGGCAATGGCAGCACCATGTTTACAGAGCTGCATGGCAACAGAGGAGACCAGTTCCAAGGAATGCAATGCAGCGTCCTGGAATGGGGAAAAACAACTTCTCTAGTCTGTCCATTTGAAAACTGTGGGAATAGGATTCTTGTACCTCCTTTTCTTCCTATGAAAACACAAAGAAACTACAGTTCTCAGAAAATAAGGCAGATAACTTCACTTAAAAATATTTCTTTATACAAAAAACTCTTTTCACTCATTCTTACATCTCCCCCCCCCTTTTTTTTTTCTTTTTTTTCCTCTCTCTTTTTTTCTTCCACAGAAATAAGGAAATACGATCTAAGCCTTTCAGGACAAAAATTAAAATTTCATGAGGCACAATACCCATTTATTTAACTTCTCCCAAACCTGTAAGGTCTCAGAACAACATCAATTAGTTTTGTTTTATTGTAATTTTAACACAAATCTGTTTTCAGAGTAGTGAATACACATTTCCATGTAGGAGTATCAGAATTAAACCTTTCAAATAACAATGTCCTAGGACCTACTTCCTCCATGAAAATTTGAGCTATTTGCAAAGTACAACTGGAGGATTCTTCTGTAACTTTTTTTCTTCTTTCCCAGATGTTGCCTACTGCAACTAAATCCACATTTTAGTGCCAGGTATACAGAGGTGACTGCTATGAGTTTCAGACAGGCTTTTGTCTCAGTGCTCCTGGCTTCCTTATCATCATGAAGGAGCACTGCAGGGGAGCTCAGGAGGCAAATGTAGACTTCAAAGAGAAAGTCAGATACCTGACTACTCTCCTTTAACTAAATAAGACTATCAGACCCTTAATAGACAAGATAGTTTTCATTATACTAAGCTGGACACTTATTTGTGCTTGATAGTCCCTGTTTTATGCATTTGTGTTTTAAAGTATGCACTTGACCTTTCTTTTCTACATGTAATCCAAAACATGTTTTGTATTCCTTTGCACCTTAGTTGCCTAAGCATAGGTTCCTAGTCCTTCCTGGGCTTCCCTAAGGTATGTGGTATGGCTTCCCACAGCCAGGCTGAAAGGGCACAGGTCTCCCACAGGCCCAAGGTCGCATTCATGAGCTCTTAGGCCATATCAGACAGCACTTAACATCAGTGTTCAGACACTCGAATCTAGCTCCTGGGTTCCCATTTTTCCACTTTAATATAATATTCTCATGGTTATAGCACCCACTCAGGAAGCAAGGGATGTTTAACCTTCTTTCTGAGGAAACCATATAGTCCTGCTTTCTTAGAGAGAGTTGTCATTAAATAAGGACGTCTTATGCAGCTACCATCTCAAGTTCTGACCTTTAATTTTCATTTTGTAACTGCTTGAATTAGGTTTAGTTTTACTTCATTTATTTATTTATTTTTACTAGCAGCAGATCAACAGTACAGTGTTCCTGCTTTGAAGTAACTGTTCAGAGATTGGTTTAAGGAAGTGTTTTTACTGCAGTCTTAGTAACACTTGCTGTATCAGTACCTTTCTCTGATCTCACATATTTCCCACAGTCCTTTGCAGAACTTATCTCAAGCTGCACCCTCTGAGTTCAGTGCTTCAAAAAAAAAGCAATGCGTGCATGTCTTTAACTATCAGCTTTCAAGAAAGATGTTCAAAGTCATGCAAAGAGTCCAAGGGGCTACAGACACCACTGAGCCAGAAATAACAGAGATATATTATGCAATTTTATTTCTACTGTTGAGTACTTAGTAACTTAAATAAACCAATTAACTTCAATAAGACTACTTGCTCAGCTGAAAGCTCAGTAAAGAGATTGAACCGTTTCACAGTCTAGCATGTACCACCTTTAAAATTGCAAGGTTCAGGTCTTGTAGGTGGTAAAATTATTCGTCTTAGTAGAGAATTATAGTCTTTTGTTTTTTTTTTTTTAAAATATGATCCAGGCTAATTAAAGTAGTCTGGCAGTGCAAATAATATTTTCTGAATATGTATAAGACATATTCCACATGTACATTTGTATTAAAAAGGAAAAGCAAATTAATTCTCTACTGCATGAGTCCTGTTTACAAAAACATGTTCCATAAGATGAGTCGAAAAAAATATGAATATTTTCTTCTATTTTCAGACTGCTGCAACACTAGCATTTTAGCATTCATTACGTTAGTAGAAATATACTCTGATGAATCTTTAGGGATTTCTTTAATTCTTGTAGTCCTGGCTAAAATGCTAACAGTAGGTGCCAAACTATATTTGTTTCCAATTACTTTTTCAATTATTACTGGCACTTCAGACTGTAATCATATAACGTTTTGTATTCCCAAAACATGTTGTGATGTCCAAATATATCAGGGCCATTCCAACATCTTTTTCTTTTTTTTTCTTTCTTTTTTTTTTTTTAAAATCAAATTCTGTGCATATGAATTGGGACCCAATATATTCTATGGCTGAACTTAATTTACATTTTACAGAGCTTTACAAAGTGTGCTTCCTCATCCCTGGGGTTTTACAGAACTCTCTGTGTTGGTACTTCTTGTCTTCTTGATTACAGTGCTATTTTGCAGCTGTGCTCCTTCTAAGAACTGCTTGCATGAAGCAAAGCAGATAGATAGCAAACCAGATTTTATTCTGTGAAGAATTCTTTGCTTAAGAAGGGTAAATCCATCTGCCTCTTTTAAACAGCTGATGGTGTGTGAGCATAAACAAGTTACCCCTGCAATGTGTTTTCTATCTCCATTTTGCAGAGTTGGCAGTTCTAACTCAATTTGTCAAACTATAGCAAGCAGCTAGTATAAATAGCATGTTTTGCAATCAACTGAAAAAAGTAATGACTTCTTTGATACTGTATTGTATGACACTGATGACTTGTTGATCAAAACTATACTGGCTGAAATTAGTTCATATAGAAACCCTCTAAAGCTTGGGAGCTGGGGCGGGGGGAGACAACCCTACAGTAATTAAATGTAGTTCTTAGATTATTTGTCCTGCCAATTTATTCAGAATTGGCATGGTCTTGGTAGGAGAAATGTGCATTTCTTGTGTCCTGAAGCATGTGCCGCTATGTTGGATATTGTTAATGAAGTGAAGAGTGTGGGCAGGTGACCTGCTCTCTCTCCCCTACCTGAGTCTGTGCTTGCCTTTACCTTAACAGAATAACAAACAGCCCTTTTCATAGAGTTGGATGAACTGCAAACTTATGGTGCCATGAGCAGGAGATGCATGAAGTCTGCTTTAAACAGAGCTTTTAACATAGTTTTTATAACTTAAGTGAATTTATTTAAAATTTAGCATATTTCTATATAGGGAGAGGGACAGGAGGGAGGCTGAATTGTTTGGTTTTTAATGTAGGTCTCTTTCTTAAAAGTGAGCCAGGAATCAAACTCCGTTTTTATTCAGACCTACAATAACTTCAGTGAGTTCATTAACAGTATGATGTTTAATAAGATTAAAATGTTTGCTGAGCACAATGGGTGAAGTCTGAACCTCAGAGTGCCATCAGAAGGCAGTAGGCACAGCATCAAAGATTATGCTTTCAGCTTTTATAAAGAGAACTTTTGTTGACAGAATGACATAAACATTTTCCATAATTGTTAAGATATCTTCAGGCATCATGAAGTAAGTGTGATACATTTCATTTGCTAATGTTTTTGTCAATTCTCCAGCTTAAGAAAATTCATGGAGGTGCACCTGTTTGCATGTAGGGGAAAACAAACAAACAAACAAACAAAAAACCTCCAAATGAATATCTGCAATAAAGTATCACTAAAACCAGTATTACCTTCCTTAAGTTTGCTCAAGTAGTAGCTCGTTATTAGAATTGTGGTGCAAATCACCTACACAAGGAACTCAAAGAGCTGATACTGTTTGAAGCATTCCATACGTAGCTACACTTCATTCATTTTACTGATTTATTGAGGTTCAGATTAAATAGTACATGGAATGCAAGCTGGGTAGTGTGAACAAAACTTCTCTATACTGTTCACTGATTTAGATACAGTACTGATGCAGTGAGATAAGAAGACGATTGCCACTGATGTCATAAGACTACATCATTTTAGAGTAGTTGCAATGTAAAAATTGATCTATAAACATCTTTTAATTTTCTCTCACATATGCCTAAGAGGTCATATAACCACTACTTGAAAGGAAACACAATGGTCTTGTTAAAACATTAAACTTTCTCTGTTTTGTTACATACATTATATGTACATTTCTCAGGAAAAGCAGATAGAGATGGGAGCCTTCAAAGGAGACAGGATCAGATTTTCTGTTTTCTATCTATAAGAAGGCTTAGCTGTGAATCTCTGGGGGAGAGTGTACTCATTTATGAAATATTCCAACAGAACATACAGGTCTTTGGCAGAATTGTCCTACTTCATTGTATCTGTTGACAAAACAGAAATCTCAAAGCAGCTTTCTCATAGGTTATAAATGTTTTTTGAAAATTTTCTTGGGTTCATACAACACCTTACTTCCATCAGAACATATTAAGTTACTCACTTTAGACTATGTTACTAGTTTCCCTTTTTTTTCTTTCTTTCTTTCTTTCTGTCTTTCTTTCTTTCTGTCTTTCTTTCTTTCTGTCTTTCTGTCTTTCTGTCTTTCTGCCTTCCTGCCTTCCTGCCTTCCTTCCTTCCTTCCTTCCTTCTTTTTTCTGTTTCAGTTTGTTTGCTTTGCTTTTCACTTTCTCTTCCCTCTCCCCTTTGCTTTTTCTCTTTGTATGTATCTCCCTGGCAATTGCTTTAGATTCAACACGATACACTGTCTTGACAAAGTAGAATTTGGACAATAATGTATATATCCTATCAAGTCATTCAAATGTAAATACATGGGGTAAAATGGACTTTTGAAAGTGTCAATACTAATGTACACTATATTTTCACAGACTAGACATTCAAGTTTTTACTAGTGGTGAAATCTCATTAATATCCCAATAAGAGCAATTTCAAAAATGTTTAACTGAGCCTTTTCTGTACAGTTTGGACATGTGTGAATACAAACCACAAAATGAATCTCAAAAATTACAAATCTAACTCAGTCAGAAATACATTATTTCAGCATGACAGTTTCCTAGACAACAGAGTTGACTGTTTCTGAAAGAATCAGTATAATTTTCTGGAAGAGTTATTCTAATTTCAAAGCATATAGAATGTGACAAATGTGTTTAGGTTTCAATTTTAACTCACAGAATTTCCAAATTTCTCAGATAAATTAGGTATTATGGTTTTAGAACGCATTTTTATTTACCCTTATCCCTACCTCCCCCCAGAAGAATGGGAAAAATAAAAATAAATGGCATTATTGAGGTGTGCTTTTGTTTGAGTATATATCTGCATTTTTCTATACAGAAATCACAAAATACTGAAGACCAGATCCTTAGCCTGCATAAGCCAGAATGTTTTCAACAACCATTTGCATTTACATCAGCCGGAAGTGGGTTCAGTGCCTTTCCTGGGCAACACAATTATCTGCTGCTACTTTACTGCTCTGTGAAACAGACATAACATATGCAGTGATTAAAGCATCAAGCCCTGACAAGTGCTGTTTTGAACTTCTGTTCACTTTCAATGTTGGCTGCTAGAAAATATGCTGAAAAAAATTGTGTTTGTTGAAAAAAGAATGTATATAACTGAAAATAGTGACTGTTCTGCAACAGTATTTTTCTTCTCGTACTACCAGGGCGCGGTGTAGCTGTTTCCTTTGTATCTTTCAGACACACAAGGATCTTGTCCTTTCCTCATTTGTATTTATAGGCAGTTTACACTTCACCTATAGTCATTTGTTGAAAAGTCTGTGTCTTAGGGTTTAGTTGTGCCTTTTTTTATAGACGTGATATTGTTTACCTCATTACAAATTTGCAGAAAGCCAGGTAAATTAGATAACTCTCATTTTATCTTCTTTTACTTGGAGTGAAGTAGTTCTGTTAACTATAATAATATATATTGTGTATTACATGTAGTTTCATGCAATCAAAGTAAATTTGTATACATATAAATAGCTTACAAGGGAAATATATCAAGATAAATAAATGAATAAGTCTGATATTGCTCTGATAAGCCTCATTGCAGGCTTTAGAAATTGAGTTTAAGTAAATAAGCAAATTAAAAATATACTCTACTCCACTCTACTATATTTTATGACTGTCCCATAGAGAGATTTACAGTATTGCAAGTGACAATGAAAGTACCTTTAATTTAATCAAATTATCTACTATCAGAAAACTGAAAGGGAGTACTCTACAGTTATGAAGACAATGTGTTTGTGAGGGTGTTGGTTTTTAATTTATTTGGTTTTATGAATAACTTAATTGAAGCTGCTTAAAGTAAAGGTTTAGAGAGGAAGGTACAAAAGGTATGAACTGACATAGCTCCAACAAATTCCATGGAGCTGCACTGCACCTGCTTTCACTGGTCTGTGATCTGGTTGGTGGTTTTCTGAATTCTCTAATTCTTGTCTTATTATTTTACTTATTATGGTGTGTTGCCCATTCCTTTGCAAGGAATTTTCTTGTACATAAGAATAAATTAGGCTAGGTTCACAAGCGGGCACCGTTATCATCCCTACTTTTTAGTGAAGTACAATTTTTAAACCTGCAAAGAACCAATAATAAACTAGAGTTTTATACACAGAAATTAGGTATAAAAAAGAAAAACTTTGAAATTCAGAAGTAAAGACATTTACCAGAGGAAAGAAATGCCTGGAATACAATCCTCACCCCAAGAAATTTGTGTGCATTTTGCAGTAAGGAGATATGGGACAAAGTATACACATAACATTGAGGATTTCAACAATAACATCTGTACTGTTGCCATAGTACCAGCCTAGAGTTAGGTCTTACTTTCTAGCTTTCTGGAGTTAAGAATTTTGTATTTTTATTCCATAACTAGGAAGCCTTCCATTGTATTTTTTCCCTCCAATCACGCCCCCTATATCCCCACTTCATATTTTGACTGTTACTCTAATAAAAGTTCAAAATAAATGTTTGGAACTCCTTTGGTGGAGATGGATAAGAGACTGTCCCTTCCCATTGTGGTCATTGCTCATTAAGAACTAAATACTTTTGCCCAAGATAACAGCAAGCATTCTTATAAGTTTATTGTAAGTACAATGGTTTTTGCTGAACTGAGTAACAGCAATATATTTTGTGTGCTCTGAGAATATTTAGCAGATTAAGACCCTCTAAGCCTTGGGTGAGAGAGTATTTGTTCCATGAATCCCAAATAACCTTAGGTAGCATACAGATTTAGCATGTTTAGGCATGCAGAGCAACAGATCTCAAGGAATTCAAAGGCTAGTAGTAAAACAGATGGCATCGCAATTTGTGAATATCTAAAGAATTAAGTAGGATTGTTGTTGCATTTGATGTCTTTCCTTCCCATCAACTATGGGAAAGAATAGAAACTTAATTCCCTGTATACCCCATGTAACAAAAAATATATTCTATTGATTTCCGATACCCACTAAAATTTCTCAGCGATTATTCAAGTTCAAGAGAAAATGTAGTACTGATCCAACCCACTAGCAAAAAATATTTAAGGAACCGAGAACTCGTAATTCTGGATTTCAGTTTCTATGGATATATGCGTGTGTGTGTATGTATACTTGCACATATATATGTATGTATAAAATAAAAATTATATGGAGTTGAGTTTACATACATAACTACGTATAGCGAGACTATACATATGTGTACATATATATCTGTATGCAGATACAGATATAAAGTATCTATTGGAATGAAGTCAGACATTTGAGGAAATATGTACTTCTCAGAAGGTGAGAACAGTGTTTCTCCTGACATCTTCATTCAATGGACCCGATACAGTAGTGAGTCTGAAACGTTAACTCTGAAGATTCCCGTGCAGTATAAGTATCACATCATTGCTTAAAAGTTATGAGTGACCCTCTTTGCTCTGTAGTCAGGCAGGATTCACTGAGGACACTGGCTGTTCCATTTCATTCTTCTTTTTCTGCTGATGTGAGGATTTCTTAGTAGAGAAGTGTCAAGAGAACTGGAGAATATTTGAATAAGATCTGTTCCATTCAAACATGGTATAAATTACACTGCAGTAATTTAGCAGTACAATTAGGTTGACATTCAGAGGAAGAGGAGCCAGATGTATCACTGTTGACATGGGTTGGGCCTAGCTGACAGCAGTGTTAGAATACAAACTTTAGTTAACGCTGTTGAGCCATACTTTGAGCTTAAACAACCTGTTAATCAGTGTGAAAGCCATAAACTCCCAAGAATCTCCTAGAGGGCAAATTGAGAGTCATGATCACTGCTGACATTTCTGCTGGACACCATTGTCTTCCCTGTGGGACAGGAGGGTTATGTCGTTCTTAAAAAATGCATATATCTGTGATTAAAGTACCTTGGTATCCAAGTCCATTTAATCTCCACAGTGTTAATTTAATCTTAAATTTCACAAGATGTCAAAAGGAAAAATTAACTACCAAATAGAATGTATGAAGTACGGGAAATAGCATCTTTTCTCCTCATATACTTTCCTCTTGTATTCTGCTGTCTTTCTTCCATCATTCTGAATTTTCTGTTTTATCAGTTTTTTGGTGGTTTTCTGCATATAGACATCTGGCTAATAAGTGCAAAGTTTGCCAAGTAAAACCAGGCTGATAATGTATAATAATCAATTACACTACTTTAAATTTAGACTTTTAAGTCTTCTAGGAATGTTATCAAATGCTAAGAAAATGCCTACTCATGTGAGACCATGAATGTAAGGGCAGGGAGCTACAAGCTGTGTAGATTTAAAAAAAAAAAAAAAAGGAGTAGAGGAATGAAAAAAAACCAAGAAAGCAGTCAGAATAATGGACTTTCGCATACTGGAAAAGTCTAAATTTTGTTGGGAGGAGAATAATTATTTCAGGACTCATCCAAGTTGTGGTGGGTTGACCTTGGCTGGACAACAAGTGCCCACCAAGCCGCTCTATCACTCCGCCTCCTCAACTGGACAGGCGGAGGAAAATACAACAAAAGGTTTGTGGGCCAAGCTAAAGACAAGGAAATCACTCAGCAATTACCATCATGGCCAAAACAGACTACACTTGGAAAAATTAATTTAATTTATTACCAATCAAATCAGAGTAGGATAATGAGAAATAAGATCAAATCTTAAAACATCTTCTCCCCACCCCTCCCTTCTTCCCGGGCTCAACTCTATTCCCAATTTTCTCTACCTTTTCCCCCTGCTGAGCAGGAATGGAGGTTACTATCAGTTCATCACACATTGTTTCTGCTGCTCCTCCCTCCTCAGAGAGAAGACTCCTCACACTCTTCCCCTGCTCCAGCATGGGGTCCCTCCCATGGGAGACAGTCCTCCATGAACTTCTCCAATGTGAGTCCTTCCTATGGGCTGCAGTTCTTCATGAACTGCTCCAGCATGGCTCCCTTCCATGGGGCTCAGTCCTTCAGGAACAGACTGCTCCAGCATGGGTCCCCCGCAGTGTCACAAGTCCTGCCAGCAAACCTACTCCAGCATGGGGTCCTCTCTTCATGGGGTCACAGGTCCTGCCAGGAGCCTGCTCCAGCATGGGCTTCCCACTGGGTCACAGCCTTCTTTGGGTATCCACCTG
This sequence comes from Theristicus caerulescens, assembly GCA_020745775.1. Classification (NCBI taxonomy): domain Eukaryota; kingdom Metazoa; phylum Chordata; class Aves; order Pelecaniformes; family Threskiornithidae; genus Theristicus; species Theristicus caerulescens. The sequence goes on along the minus strand of CM036559.1, from coordinate 79,272,037 downwards.
TTCCTCTATGGGGTCCTCCACAGGCCGCAGGTGGATATCTGCTCCACCGTGGACCTCCTTGGGCTGCAGGGGCACAGCCTGCCTCACCGTGGTCTTCACCACAGGTTGCAGGGGAATCTCTGCTCCGATGCCTGGAACACCTCCTCCCGCTCCTTCTCCACTGCCTTGGTGCCTGCAGAGTTGTTTCTTTCACATATTATTACTCCTTTCCTCTGACTGCTGCTGCGCTATGGGTTTTTTTCCCCCCTTCTTAAATATGTTATCACAGAGGCACTATCACCGTCACTCATTGGCTCAGCCTTGGCCAGTGGTAGGTCTGCCTTGGAGCCAGCTGGCATTGGCTCTATCGGATATGGGGGAAGCTTCTAGCAGCTTCTCACAGAAGTCAGCCATGTAGCACCCCCACTACCAAAACCTCACCATGCAAACCCAGTACACAAGTATATAATAGAAAAGTCATCTTTCTTACCTTGTTTTTAATGCAAGAACAGAGAGGATTACCCCTGAAGGGTGTATTCCTTTTCTGCATTTCCTGGAGAAATAACAAGTGTCTCAAGATGTATGTATCCAAAAAAGCAACAAGGAATTTTGGGGACTTCTACTTGTCTGGTATTTCTATCTGTTACAATTTTGGTGGTTGGGATGTAAAGTAAAGTTTTACTTACTAGCAGAATTTTCTTTTAAGGTAGCTTGTTTGGTCAGTGTGATGACTAATGCATGTTGAGGAGGGTGGCATTTGTCAAGTTTATATATTTACCTTTCTCACAATCAAGGAAGAAGTATTTTCTCGATCTAATATTCTCTAATATAAAATTGTACCCTGAAGAGAATCAAAAGAATTTAAGCAAGCAAGTATAATAATGACAATCATTGTTGTAATAATTAGATATTAATAACACATAATTGAGGAACTATTGCATACATATTCATGTATAGTATTCTAAAAAACTGTTGCTGAATAGAGTGAACTAACAATGACCTTAGAATAAGAATTTATGTACACTGAATATTTCAATGGGGGGTCCAGGATGATAGCAGAGGTCCTAGGGCTATAAACACAGATGGCCAATTACTGATCACTAAAGGAGTACAGCCCCTGAAAGGAACCAGTTTTAGGGCATAACAAAAGACCATATAACAAAGTATGAATAGCTTAATTGTGTTAATGGTGCCATTAATTATACTATCAGAAAGTTAAATCCTGAAGAAAAACAGAAACCTCCTGTTGGAGGAAGCTATATATCTTGAAAATTAGGAACCTTCTGCTGTAATATTTTCCAGGCATTTTACAAGGAATACATAACTTGGTCATGTAGAGAATGGCACAACAATCTGCAGAAGCTTCCTGTAATTGACAGCATAAACAGAGCTGCCTTTAGGCTGTATCTATAAGAGTGCAGCAGGAATGAATACTTGTGCAGGTGCTTTGCTTGAGAACTGGATATGAAGAATTAAAACTGATCACTCTGGTATCCTATATATGTAAATATCAAATCATTATCATTAAATGGAAATCTAAATTTGTTGCTTGTAATCTACTGCTAGTGTTTGATCTAGTCAATCACCCTTGAAGTGTGGTTGCAATTTGAATGTGCAGCAGTTGGAGAGGCATTGCCTCTTTCCAAAAACATCCCCTTGTGTCACATAGCCATTCTCTGCTGTTTTTTCCAGGTTTGATGAGCGTTCTTTGATTCTTTGATTTGATCTTACCAGCAAAAAGACAATATCACAGAAGCTTAGGAAATTTAGTCAGCTGTGGCTCTTTTTCTCCTCTTAGCAATTGAAACAATATAAAAACTGATTACACTGACTCAGAACTGAGAGAAAATTGCCTTTGTGAAAGAGATTATAAAGGTCATTTTAGGAAAAGTAGATTTTTTGAGAGAAGGAAGTAAACTACTGTAGGCATTTTTGGAACCATATCCTCCCAGTTCTCCACGTGCATTTATTACAATGGAAAAAACTCTAAACCCTCTAAACAGCTTTCCTTTAGTGATCTACTGGAAGATCCAGAAGGATTCTTCAGAACTGTTTTGTCTCTGATAGTACTGCAACTACAGAACTTCTTTATGACAGAAATAGTCAGTGGTTTCAGACTCATATAGCTCAGGCAAAACAAGACCCTGACCTCATTATATCTGAACCATTCCAAACTTGATATGGAGAGAGAAAGATGTGGAAGAAGAGTTACTGGAACTGGTGAGAGAAGTCGTCATCTGCACTGTCAAAATAAAAGGTTTTCTTCATACATCAATGGAATGTGTTTATATACATGTATATATATTTTTATATGTACATAACTTTCATCAAAAAGACTAGAAATAAATCCTTTTTGTGACAGAAAATCAGAAGGAGTATTCCCATGACAATAATAGAAGGTCTTTCCATCCTTCTGTAGGCAAAACTTTCTTTTTGCATATTCTTTCCTAGATTTTTGCAGTGGAAATAATTTGGTTGAGCATGAGTGTGGTACAAGACAGTTGCTTTTTGTAAATCATTTGTAACTGGAAAAAAACGGTGGTCTTTTTTTCTGGGCAGGATGGGTGTTTTGTTTTAAAATATCAATTGCACTTGAGATTGGAGCTATGAAAATAACAAAAACCCCCAAGTAAGTAATAAGTGATCACCAGGAAAATATAAACAATACGAGTGCAACATCTTATCCACCAATGCCCAGAATACTTCAAAAATATTTCAAAGAACTGTTAAACATAGCAAGTCAAATATAAGAAATTAATAGAGCTGAAAAAGAACTTCCAGACCACTTTGTCAAGATTGCCTGAATTGAGAGTAAAAACCTCTGAAAATTTTCATGAAAAACAGAAAGTCAGCTGAGGAGTTGCTGAGACCTCCTGATGACACTCGGGGATGGTAAGAATCCTATAAGCTGCTACCAACATTATCATCAATAGAATAGGGATTACAAAAGGCTAGGTACTTCTTTTTTCCTGGTCTGGATTTCTTTTTTTTTTTGTGGGCAAAGGGGACGTGTGCATATCTCATAATTTTCCTCCACAAAGCCAAGCGTTAAACTCCATGTTCAAAATTTCTATATGTCTTGTCTTTGTCTTCAATCATTAACAATGAGTTCTATGAATTTCACTTGGGAATGTTTCATTATAACTGTTATTTCTTACTACCAGGATAAGTGAGCTGCAATTAACACAAAGATAAACAAAATCATTTATTTAGAAAATCACTGATGATTAAGTACTGCTTTTACAGAACATGGACTTGCATACCTATTCAAGTATTTCACTACTACTGCAACAAATCTGTGATATTTAAATGAAAAATGAACAGGTGAAATATACCACTGCTGTAAATTAGTGAACTAGGTCAACTTTTCTGAACTATGTCTGCTGCTTATCTGAGTTCTTATTAAAGATATCTTTTACCTACTGAAAGAAGTTTGAACTTACGTCTATTTTTGCCCTTGATTTATACTTGTATGCAAAGATATTGTAGGTAATGAGGCATTTTATTTCAGGTAATAGTGACAGTACATAATTATGATGTATGCTGTAGGTATAGTGATCTTTTAGCTTTCATTCAGGATACTTCTGGCTCTAACATATTTGAATTCCTTTGTTATCCTAGAAATTATCTCACATTTGAACAGCTGACTTGTCTTTCGTTTTATATCTTGATGACATGACTAAAATAGTTATTACAGATATAACTATATATGTTCAAATATATTACTATTATTTTTACTATTACTACTACTAGTCTTATGAGTACAATTACTATTGCTATTTCTATTGATATTAACAATACTAAAATGTCAAGTAATTTACATTAACAAATCTACCCTTATATTTAAGCATTGTATTTTTTAATAGAAGTAATGAAGAAGGATGATGGAAGGATAAAGAAGAAAATAATAAAAAATCATTATATAAAATGAAAATACTTGAGTCACATCATATAAAAAATTATGTTCTTGATTCTTTTGGGAAAAAAGGTAACAAAGATTTTTCTAATATTTGTGATTTTTTTGCTTTAAGTTGTACCATCTTTTGCACATTTAGTGTCTTTTAGAGACATTTGCTTTCACTTAGAAAGTAGTCCTGAACTATAAAACTAGGAGGATCATTTTTGAAGGTTGCTTATCTGCAATTAAAGAGAACTCTCAGGCATTTAAAATAAAAACTAACATGTCCGGAGACAGAAATGACATGATCCAAATTGTCAAATTCATTTAACAGTGCAAAAGAGGCCTTAAATGGATTTAGTCATATTTGATATATTCTAAGCATGAATTTGCATTCATTTGCTCAATGGAAACAGTATCATTTACTTGAATTCTGAAGACCAGAGTTCAATAAAGTGTGAACAAATTGGTTGTATTGTGGCTTATAGTCCTTAAAAAATGGAATGCGGTACTGCAGGTACAATAGTACGATGGTTGTCAGTGTTCTGTCTGATGAAGTAGTGATTGAAAATGAAAACTTTAACTTCCTATCACATTGTTAGAAAATAGAAAATACAAGTTTGTTTCCACAAATCTCTGTTTCTCTAACATTCTTAAAGTTCTTGTATTTAATTGTTTTAATCTACAAGTCTACTTCTATTCAGCTTGGTAAACTATATGCAGGCATATAGGACTAAATCCTCTTGCATGAACATAGGCATCCAGAACCATTTGTATGCTCAGTATGTCCTCTTTGATCTCCCTCTGAGATGTCAGAAAAGCTCAGACCTCCACTCAATACTGTGTCATACCTGACAACACTGTGTAGGTATCTCTGATATCTGCAGTAGTATGGCACTAGAAGACTCTGTTTGGGCAAGTAGATTGAGATGTGATGTTTATACCTGAGTTAGGCAGTTGACTCCCTTTACAGACCATGACAAGAAATAAAATATGTAGGCTGTGATTCACCTCATCCTAAAGTGACTGCCCACACTATGTCAGACAACTAAGTTCCTTGAAGTGCCTTTTTCATGTTATTGATGGTAAGGCAAATTCAGATGTAAATTGTAAACATCCAAATACGGGAAACAAATCTTATCCTTATCCTTGAATAAAAAATACAATTTTTTTTGTTTTACTTTTACATTTCTGTGAGGAAAAAAAATGAAAACATAGAATCATAGAATCATAGAATTGTCTAGGTTGGAAAAGACCCTCAAGATCACCAAGTCCAACTGTTAAACTAGCGCTGCCAAGTCCACCACTAAACCACGTCCCTAAGCACCACATCTATACATCTTTTAAATACCTTCAGGGATGGGGACCCAACCACCTCCCTGGGCAGCCTGTTCCAGTGCCTAACTACCCTTTTAGTAAAGAAATTTTTCCTAATATCCAGTCTAAACACTCACTGCTGCAACCTGAGGCCATTTTCTCTTGTCCTATCACTTGTTACTTGGGAGAAGAGACGAACCCCCACCTCACTACAACCTCCTTTCAGGTAGTTGTAGAGAGCAATAAGGTCTCCCCTCAGCCTCCTCTTCTCCAGACTAAACAACCCCAGCTCCCTCAGCTGCTCCTCATCAGACTTATTCTCTAGACCCTTCACCAACCTTGTTGCCCTTCTCTGGACATGCTCCAGCACCTCAATGTCCTTCTTGTAGTGAGGGGCCCAGAACTGAACACAGTATTCAAGGTGTGGCCTCACCCATGCCAAGCACAAGGGGACAATCACCTCCCTGGTCCTGCTGACCACACTATTCCTGATACAAGCCAGGATGCTATTGGCCTTCTTGGCCACCTGGGCACACTGCTGGCTCATGTTCAGCCAGCTGTTGACCAACACCCCCAGGTCCTTTTCCACCGGGCAGCTTTCCAGCCACTCTTCCCCAAGCTGGTAGCATTGCATGGGGTTGTTGTGACCCAAGTGCAGGACCCGACGCTTAGCCTTGTTGAACCTCATACAGTTGGCCTCAGCCCATTGATCCAGCCTGTCCAGATCCCTCTGTAGGGCCTTCCTATCTTCAGGCAGATCAATGCTTCCACCCAACTTGGTGTTGCCTGCAAACTGACTGAGGGTGCAATCCATCCCCTCATCCAGATCATGGATAAAGATATTAAACAGAACTGGCCCCACAACTGAGCCTTGGGGAACACCATTTATGACCAGCCACCAACTGGATTTGGCTCCATTCACCACCATTCTTTGGGCCTGGCCATCCAGCCAGTAAAACACTCACATAACACATTACAGGACATATTCATCTTTCTTTTTCTCTTTTTTTTTCCCCTTTGATTGACAGTCTTCAATTGATTATTAAAAAAATCTTGCTTCTTATAGAGTAGAACTGAGTTTTATTGAATTTCTCCACTACTGCAATGAATGGAAATATAGTATTATTTGTGCTACAAAAATGTATAAATGTGGACAATTTACTCACAGTTGTATTCTCAAACTTTGATCTTCATAATTAAGAATTCTGTAATTCAGTTTTTCTGATCTTGGGTTGATTGCTAAAAATTGGAAGTATGCAGTCCTAATAATTCCTTGAAGACATCCAATGCTAAATTGTGATTCAAGCTTTTTTAGAAAGTCCATAAAATCCTGTGCATATAATCAATTAACACAGAAAACATTTCACAACTTTTATCAAAAGTTCACAAAAGAATAAGCTTTTAATTGTGTACTAAGGCAGGCTCTTGTATTTGAATGTATACCTGTATACAGAAGCTAAGAGGACCTTCTTTATCACTCCACAGTATTATGAAAGGATATCAATAGACTCTTTGAGAAATTTTTGTTGTACCTCTTGAAGCGAATTAAACACACAGTTGTGCTTAACTATAAAAAGATTTAGTGAACAATGCATTGGGCAGAGTTCTACCACCATAAGCGGCTCTACAGGGAGTCTGCAAAGATATGGCACAAGCCAATTCCTTATATATACTTGCAGCCACACCAATCACTTGAAGGTCAACATCAGGCACCTCAGGCTGGCATTGGGTTCATCCCCTAGCGCCAGGTCTGTTTACCAAAAGTGGCCCCTGCACACCCGTATTCCATAATTGCTACAAGACAATTCTGTGGTAGATCTTCTCTCATCATCTCATTAGGCATTCTTGCTCTCCATGCCAAATCATTCCTTGGTCACAAATTACAATTGCTGAGCAGTTACAGTTTGAATTTCCCCTTCAGTCTGTAAGTATTCATAACATGAAAGTTATTTCAGCTTGATCTGATCAGTTTTAAAGCCCTCCAGTAATCCCATTCAATAAGAATGAGTTTCAAGTGTTTGAAAGGTTTAGCTACCTCAGTAGCACCCTTTTCAGCAAGAACTGATTGCAAAATATTTACAAAGTTGTGATTAGAGGGCATGAAAAATCAACCAAAGTAACTGAGTATCAGTTCGGTGTAATTTCTGTTCTCCTTAGTTTTGTGTCTCTGACTCTTTCATTTATCACATCTGGCTGCTCCAAAATTCCTCAGTGCTATCCATTCTGGATTATGGCATAGACATGTGACAAGCACAGTAGTTACTTCTTATAGTACTACTGGAACTGTGCTGGCAATATTTTACTTGTGCTGGTTCAGTCATGTAGTTGATAAGGAAGACCTCAGGGCCCTCAACCATGTCTTTTATGCCTGTCTTGCTTTTGGCAAAATAATACCTCCAGGCTAACTTGGACCTTTAAAGATACCTTAAAAATAACTGAAACTGTCCTTTGTATTTTCTTAGATTAATAACTCTATGGAAAAACTTTTGTATCAAGACATCTCAAAGCAAATCAATTATGATGTTGTTGAAGTCTTTGAGGTAAAGTTGAGTAAGGTGGAGGCCAGAAAAAAAGGAAAAGTTCAAAGAGAACTAACTACTGCTTCCTAGTTATAAGAAATTCACATTCCAAGGATGAAACTGTACATGTTCCTTGCAGGTCTTTATTGTCACTGGATTGAACCCAGAATTAGTGAAGTAGATAGCAGCATCACCCTGTAAAAATAATCATGGCCATTTATGATGAACAGGCATGTATATGAGAAGTAAGGCCAAAAAAAAGGGGGGAGTGAAAGAGAGATGTAATTGCAGGTTAAAAGATAAAAAAGTAAACTGGAAATGTAAGTATTTTGTGTCAGTTTTAAATAGACTGCTTTATTCAAACTTTCTGTCCCTTTCACATTGTGTGGTGGTGTATTCCCCCACACCCCCCTTTTCTTTTCGTGCACCTGGCAGAGCATTGGAAGCAAAGCTGCTTTACAATCTCAGTAACTAGCATCAAAACTTGGCCTTTGTGTAACGAGTTTGGCAGTTAAGTGTCCCTTGATCATATCAAAACTCTTAGATGGCTAAGGTGGGAGCAGCACTGTCTGTACTAGGGAGGCAGCCCTGACAACCTTGGAACATATTTTTCGTCTGTACTAGTCGCCTCTGACAGCCTTGGGGCCTATCTTATCTAGGCTGTAACTCAGGAGGATCTTGTACCGGCATCACTGGAATTTTTGAGAACTTTAGTAATCTTCAACACAGGCTGTGAAAGTAGAAGGGAAATTTACTGATGCCTAAAGTCAATCATCTCATGACCCTATAAACAGTGGTGCCAAGTTGAGACCCTTCGAGCTCTCCTGGACTGCAGTGGGCTGCACCAGAATCTCCTTCTGAGTGGGACACCTCTCAGAGCAGCAAACTTGAGCTGATCTGGTGCTTCTTGCTCCTCAAGATTCAACCCTCGCCTGATCTTCTGCGATCCTTGCTCCTTGAGGTTTGACCCTCGCCCGTTGAGACAGTCATTTCAAGTGAGTATTTTGCTAAACCCAGGGGAATTTTTATTGGTACCTTTGACTGTGCATATAAGTATTTAGGCCCATTGTGCGTATGTGATATAAATATTGTAGTAAACCTCATTTAATCACTTTGTAGATGCTAGATTAATGATTAGTTTTTGCTAAATTTTGTGATTCTCTCCTTGCTGCAAACAAACCTTAAACTGTTGCTAAACATATATAATCCTCCTTTTCTTCCTTGTATTTTCTTCAAACTCAACTTTCTTTCTCTTTGTATATATATATTCCATTCATTTAATAAGTAATAGAGTGAACCTTGCCATCAGACTCTGTTAAATCACACTTTTATAAATTTCTATTAAAAACACTATTTGCAAATACCTTTGATGGTGATTTTTTAAGTGGCTTAACCATGACACATTGACCGTATATCTTGAAATTAATTAATAGGTAAAAATATTCACAAATTACTAATGGAATTTTCCATTTTTAACGTGGGAGGGGTTGTCTAGTTGGTTGGATTTTTTTACAAGAATTGTTTTTAAGTGAGCCACTACTGTTCTGCAGGCAGTTTAGAAAGAAGTAGCTGGCTAGAGGAACAAAAGGGTTAACACTTGCACTCTTGTTATTGCAGAGAATTTGGTAGCAGTATGTCAAATAGTTCTAGTGAGGAGGTACTGCTTATCTATTGGGATAAGACGTTTCTCTCTTCACAAGAACAAAGACTAAATTCCTCTTGGTATTAGGCATAATCTCTGACTCATCCTCTGTAACAGTTCAAATCAATAAGAGCAAAAATGTTGAGTGTCTTATTCACTTTCAAATACAAAACATTAAGTAGACTTCCTCGTCCTAGATAAGTTTTAATCTAGAAAGATTAAATTGTTTTTTATTCCCTAAGGGAAATATTCTATCAAACAAGTTAATTAAGAGTGCCAGTAACCAAGCTGTCATTTCTAATCAGGAAATAGCTAGTTGATATGAGTCATTAAATATTGTTCATTGCATACTGAAGAAGATTGATTCCCTCCTGGGTTACTCCAAATTTTCAAGTATACCTCCCCTAGTTAATACAGTCAATAAAATGCAGATGATCCTGTGCTCTTGAAATTTTTTATTATAGATTGTTGGCAATCTGTATAATGGCAGGTTTGTAAAACTTCTGGAGTACAGTGAAAGCCTGCTCTCATTTTTCTTAGATGAGAAGACATATCTGTGAAAAGACAAAACATTTATGAACTTAAGAACTGTGTAATGATTTGCTATCTGATAAGTGGATATTGCCAATATAGTCTCTGATTTCTATGATAGACTATCTTTTTAATTGACTTTAGTCAGGTTGGAGGGCCACATAGGAAAAGCAATCAACTGAGACTTTGAAACTTTTTACAATTGCAGAGGAGAAGTATGAATTCAGTATAAGCAACCAGATGATGAATACTTCATTTAGTAAGAAAAATGGAGTTCCGAATGCCCTAATTAATATCTTCAAACTTGGTATCCTGTATTTGCATGCCTTACTGGGTGATAAGGCAGTGCAAGGACATATGAGCATGTAGAAATAAATGCAACACATGCATTTCCATCTTCTACTTCCAAATTAATTAATGATTTTTCTCAAATGTATTAATTTAAACATTTTTAAATTATTAAAATAAGATATATGAGCAATTAATTAAAATAATTTAAACATGACTGCGCAGATAGTAGCCTACTGCTTGATGATTTAAGTGTTTAAATACACCAAAATATGCCCTTTTGTTGAAATTTTTGCCGTCAACTTAGAAGAAGTTAAAATTTTGTCATGAGAAATGGATTTCTGATAAAGACATTTAGGTTTACAATTTCAGAACATTGTTTGTTATTGATGTTTTTAAATTAAGAGATTGCCAGCTTGGAAAAACATGATTTATCTTTGGCATCACAAATTAAATTTATCATTAGAAAGAGGTTTACAAATTTTCCATATAAGGTGGGATTCATTTACTCAGTGTTCTTGGGGGTTGGTGGGGTTTTTTTGTTTTGTTTTGCTAATCCGGAGTAAACATAGAATCATCGAATCATTGAATCATCAGATCAGAGAATGGTTTGGGTTGGAAGAGACCTTGAAAGATCACCCAGTTCTAACCCCCCTGCCATAGGCAGGGACATCTTTCACCTGATCAGTTTGCTCAAAACCAACCTGACCTTGAACACTTCCAATGATGGGGCATCCACATTTAAGCAGGTAAACAGTGTTTTGTCTCTGTACATAACGACACATTGCTCATCTTCAACTTTTGTTGTGAAACTGATGATCTGATTCTTCTCAGAAGTCTTAGTATGCAGGTAGGAATGTCAGACTGCCACATGGTGCTGTGTGGGAAGAGGAAGTAAGAAGGCACTGTCATGTTGTGTGTACATGAAAGTCAATAATAGGAGAAAAAAGTAAAGAAAATAAAAACTTTTATTTTCCCTCATCCATTTCTTCTGACTTGTATTTTCGCATTCTTAGACTTATTTTTAGAATTTTTCCAAAATGTTATCTCTGAAACTTTCTTACTGACTTGGAGGTACATTGCAATTTTCTCTCATTAAAGAGCTGAACAGTACCCTAGCAATTCAAAGAACAGGTTTTAACAGAACACAACTTCTTCCAAGGGATATAACTTCATAAGTGAGACTTGATAACTCACCAGAAGTTATTAATGCGTGCTACAAAAGCATACAACAGGGCATAATTTCTTCAATGGCTACAAGGAGCCAGCACATTTATGATGGATTTACTGTGCCAGCACAAGAATGAGGCACAAATATAAGTAGTAAGAATTGTCAGGAAAAGGTTAAAAATTAAACAGGAGTACTACACTATTAAGGATTCAAATAATGTCTCAGGTTCTAGAAGATAAAAAAGATAATTATATACCGAAAATAAAGGATACTGTAAAAATCACAGAGAGAGAAATTAAATGAGCTGAAAGAGTCAAATAGTTTCATTTTCTGCTGCGTGGTGGACATAACACTAACTGGTTGGGCTTAGTATATCATTATGCATATCAACTACTTCAAAAAAGTATGTGAAAAGTAGAAAATTCACCTTCCATGTGGATAAACTTAATGTGTAGTAAGCAGTATGGTGTGGACGCAAATTTAGCATACTTGAAAAGCAATAAAGTTACAGGAAGTTGATGGTACCTCTACAACCAATACCAGTTATAAGAAATAGAAATTGCTTCTCTTTTAATGGTATTTTCTTAAACAGTGCCATCCTAATATGTTTTATATCCAAATAATGTTCAGAAAGCAACACTATTAAATTTTAAGAAGTTACATAACTATTTAATTTAGTGAAACTGCTTTGACTGAGCGTGGATAAAGGCTCATGTGAAGTTTTAAATCAGATTTCAAATTTAATGTAAATTGCCTCTGCAGAACAAAAGACCTCACAAGTGGTGTGAGGTCAAATTATGATCCCAATCACCTGATATATTTTGCATTGACAAATGTTAAAGAAAAAAAAATCATGATGAAAATCAAAAATTAGTATGTGGAATTTTAGCAACAAAGAGAAATTAGAAATAGTATTAATTTTTTAAATGTCCAGCTCACTCTAATTAATTTTTTTTAATAACCGGATGAATGGTGGGGGGGGGTTACCCTTTTTTTTTCCTTTTTTTTCTTTTTTTTTTTTTTTTGTCTTTTCTTGAAATCATTAAAGTGAGGTTCGTTCAGTGTTTCAGATGGATGCACATCAGCAAACTCTTCTGCCAAGGAAAAGGGAGGAGGGGTGTGGATTTTTTTATCTCACATTTGATTCAGCTAAACTTTAAATTATTTCCGATGTAAAAAAGATTAATTTAATATTATGAGTAGGGGGGGAACTTCATTTTTTTTCTTCTTAGATGCAAGGTTTTATTCTACTCTCAGGTGAATGACAAAGCCTGCTCCTAATGGACTCACTCCTGAGCATTGGTAGATACCAACCATTTTGTGTGTCTTTGTTATTCTCTGAAAAACCTAAGGGGACGTCCTTTCTCCAGAAGCTGGAAGACAGTTAAGAGTCCAAATGATTTTGTTTGCGGTTTTGGGCAATATTAATTAATAGTCTGGAGGTGTGCTAGAAACATATCAAATGAGTTAAACAAGACCTTAATTGACCCAAGGACTGGGGAAAATATTTGATCATTTCCTGCAGCTCCTCGTGCAAAAATTCCCTCAATAAGAGATGAAGTAAAACCACACTTAGCCAGTATAGTACAAGTTAAAACACTGCAAAACTAGAACAAAAGCCCACTGACAAGTGAGAAATAATCCAGAATGTATTTCATTGTTTCCAACGTCATCTAAAAGTCATATATTGACTTTCTCACTGTTAGGTGCCCTTCAGAATTTGTTTTCTATTTATTTAACATGGTAACATGATGCAATACAAATAATATATTAATTTGTTTTGGAAAGCTATTCACATCCAAAGGACATTTACAGTTATTCATTTTTATTTCTCTGTTGTTTTGCACCAATGATACAATAACCTGTGATTAACTCCATCTTATTAAGATTTAAAGGTACAATGCTTTGAGTCAGATTTAAAGTATAATATATCCTGAATGAACTGGTGAACCTAGCCCCATGATACACCTCTGAATCACACTATAGCTATACATCTTTCTTGTTATGATTTCTGTTGCTTTTCTTCAGTTATATATATATCCACATTGTAGCCTGTGTTTGTTTCAGCAGACTAAGCAGTACAATGTAGTTCATAGTTTAATACTATGAATGATTTTCAGTTTTCCTATGTGAAAGGAATGTGGCACCAGAAAAACAACAGAGCATCCATCAAATTTATTGGAAATGCAACTCAAAATATTGCAACATCTTAAAAATCACATAAAAATTTCTGTATGTTAGAAGAATTGTTAAAATATTGTATAAAATTATTTAAAAGGAAAAAAACCTGAATGTTCTTACTGATGGATGAACTGCTGGATGTTTGCTAGGATATTAAAAATATTATTAGTTTTGTTTTTATTTTTTCTTTAAAAAAGCTGAAATGCATCTTCACAGAGCCTTGGAGAAACTTTAGGAATGCACTGCATTTTTTTTTTTTACAATTAGAAAATAAAAGTGTTGCAAAACCCTGCACTACTGTTGAAATATGTTTAAATATGTTTTATTGATTTTTAAATCTGTAAGTTTGCAACTAAAAGAAGATAGCTGAAGTAATGTCAGTCTGTGTGGCTGGTTGTGTTAAGGGAGCAGCAGCCGCCTGAGCATTCACACACCATCCAGGGAGTCGCACACACACCACCTGAGACTTTAACTGCTAGAACCGGAGTCCCTTCACAGCGGGCAGCTCCACTGAGCTGACGGGCACCCCTTTTTGACTCCTTGCTCACACACACACTCACCCTCGGGCGCTTCCTCTCCCCTCAGGCTCGACCCTAGGTTTCCCCAAAGCAGAGTCTCCGACACAACGTACACCAGGCGAATTTATTGAGTGGTACAGCGGTGAAGAGCAGCTCGAGCTGGGTGCCTCCAGAGAGGGACCCCGAACAAAGGAATCCCTGGGCAATTATACCCTTACAGTCTAAGTTCCCCTCCCCTCATGCAACGGTTCGGTCCAATAGTAATATTTGGGTCTGGGGTCTTCTTGTTCCCTATTGGATCCTTTCCCAGTCTCCAGGCAGGTCATTCTTTTCCTTATCTTGATTAGCTGCAGCTTCTGCTGATGGTTTCGGCTACCTTATCTTCCTGGTTTGCACTGGTTTCAGGGCCTTCCTTCATGTAGCTAAGTAAGAGTTCAGCATACGGTCAGCATATCTAGGTGAAGGTTCACAGCTTGCAGTCTAAGGGTCCAACAGGCCTTGCTCCTACTGTTATGTTATTGGAATCTATTGGAACTAGAAAGCGACTTCTACAACAGTTGTGAACTCTCTCATGAACATAACTGACAAGAGTTTAATGCTCTGATACTATTGAACAGTTCTGGAAAGTTGTCGTGGTTTAACCCCAGCTAGCAACTAAGCACCACGCAGCCGCTCACTCACTCCCCCACCGGTGGGATGGGGGAGAGGATCGGAAGGGCAAAAGGGAGACTCATGGGTTGAAATAAGAACAGTTTAATAACTAAAGTAAAATAAAAATAGAACAGTAGTAATAGTAATAATAATAATAATAATAATAACAAATAATAATAGTATGATAGTAATACAAAGCAAGCGGTACACTGTACAATTGCTCACCACCTTCCGACTGATGCCCAGCACGTCCCCCAAGCAGCAATCATAGCCCCCCCTGGCCAACTCCCCTGCTTATATACTGAGCATGACGTCATATGGTATGGAATAGCCCTTTGGCCAGTCTGGGTCAGCTGTCCTGGCTGTGCCCCCTCCCAGCTTCTTGTGCACCTGGCAGAGCATGGGAAGCTGAAAAGTCCTTGACCAGTGTGAGCGCCACTTAGCAAATACAAGAACCAAAACATCAGTGTATCAATCATCGACATTGTTCTCATCCTAAACCCAAAACACAGCCCCATACCGGCTACCAAGAAGAAAATTAACTCTATCCCAGCTGAAACCAGGACAAAAGTCTAGAAAATTATTAGGACAAGTGTGTTGTAAACACAAGTGTCCTGTGTAGAGAACTGCTAATGTAAAACAACAAGATGTCTCAAACAGCCTGGGTGCTAAAACCACAATACAGAGCGACGGTCACTAGGACTCAGGACTGGACGGTACCCTGGAGTGAGGGTGAGGGAGGGAGTCCTGTGGAGACAGGGCAGCCTTGCCTCGGCCCCATTCCCCGTGCTCTGTGAAGCGTCTCATTCCCCCCACACCTCCTGCCTGGGGACAGTCCTGGTATCACTCCTCTCGGTTTGACTGGTCGCTGATGTAATTCTCCAATTAGCAAAACTACTAACCACTTGTGCCTTGGGAAAGGAATTTGGGAGGGAGCTAAAAGGTAACAAACTGTGGAAAACTAACGGCTCTAACCTTGAAGAAGAGCTAACAAGCCAATAAAAGTGAACATCTTGGCACCAAAGACTGGACTGTGGCCAGAGAAGATAAAACTGCAGAAAGTAGGTGAAAGGTAAATGTGGCAAGGGGAGATCACGACCACCGACTCAATTCAAGACGAAAAAGACTTGCCCCCCCCCACCTGAAAGGAGCATGGGTGCTAATTTACATAGCAAGCAAGGCTAATTTAAATACAGTAAACCAATAGTGTATGAAATGTTAATCACTAACCAATGAGTGTAAATTTAGGCGGGTTTATACTAATCATGTAGCCTGATAAATGTGCGTATGTTCACGCTCGTGCTCTCTCTGTGTGTGTCTATGTGTGTGTGTGAGTCTGTCTGTGTGTGTGTGTGTGTCGGTGTGTGTGTGTGTTTGTGTGTTCGTGTTCATGCTCGTGTGCGTGTGATTTGTGGAATTATCACCACCGAGCACCCTGCGCAGAATCAACATCTCTAGAAGAACCTTCACTTCTCCTCACTCTTCTCCTTTTTTTTTCTCCCCGAATGCAGGACCAACGCTGGATCCATGGTGGTGACTATCCTTTGCTTATCTCTCTGAATGCTTGCTTAATTTCCTCCTAATATTTCCTGCCTTTCCTATCACTTTACTCCTTTATATTTACCCAATAAAACGTCTGATTGGCGGCATATGACCTCGTTTGTGTCTTAATTTCGCCCTTGGGATCATTACGAACTTTCCCCGAGCCTGACAATCAGACCGGGTCGTAACATCCTGCATGCAAAATATCGTTGTAGGCAGTTCCCTTCTTTGTAGGCAACTGCTCATTTACCAGTAATAGAATCTGGAAGAGTAAGTATATAACCTGGAGAAGGTGCAAGAAAAAACTTAATATATAAACTCCATTGACTCTAGAATATATTTAATCCATCCAAGGTTTATAAAAAAAAAAAATCCAATTTAATATAATAGGTATTTCTGCATTTGTTTTCCTATGCATATGCTTAGTTTAGGGATTATAATAACATATAATTGTTCAGACTAATGAAATATTATTAATGGTAAGCTCTTTCATTTCACATAATCACTACTCATTTTATGCTCCCAATGATCACTTGTACCTTACTTACCCTGCTTCTGATATCTTTAATTCCTTTTGTTATGCTACCTGCTACACTGACAGGGGATTTAAGAAATACTGATCTTCATTAAAATAGTGCATGATAGAAATTTTTTTTAATGCTGATAAGACCCTCCCCCTGAGGAGAACAGAGAAATGAACAACAAAAATAATTTTATAGTATCTGAAAGACTTACTGTCTGTTATCTGAACCACCATAGATGACCATTTACACAACTTGAGTTCGTACCAATCACAGGAAATGTTAGCTTTGTATTATTTGGGGAGGATTTATAGGATATATAGTATTCTTCATGCATTTGATTTAAAATTATTTTCACAAAAAAAGGAAAGATAGGGATATATGTGCCTGTGTATAAAACTGTCAAAAAAGGTTTGGGTTTTGGTGGTTTGGTTTTGTTGAGTTTTTTGTTTGTTTGTTTTGCTTACAAATTATTTTAATTGCAGTTATTTCTGTATTTCAATGCATAGTCTGTAGAGAGCTTCATATTTCCATGTGGCATGGCATTTATAAAATATTCATTTTTTTAGCATCTTTGTTTCTTAGAAGATCCTCTTTATCTTTTTATTTGCCAAAAAAAATTAACAAGATTAATTTATCTGATATAGTAGGGAAAAGAACAAGAACCTGTTTTGCAATAGCTATATGGTTGGAATTTGCAATTTGTTTTTTTCCAGTAATATGTTTTGTATTACTGAAGGATTTTTTTTCTCATTATTTTGAACATAATACAACGTCAAATGTATAATTTTATATCCAACCTCTTGAAGTCTGGAAAATATCTGTTATCATGTTTAATACTCATAAACCAATTTCATCATTGATTAAGAATCCAAGTCTGTTGTCAAGGGAAAAAAAAAATAAAGAAAAGGAAAGGAAGAAAAACTTCATTTATACTTCACTTACTGAAATGCTTCTGCAAAAGAAACTTAATTATTCACTGAGGCCAAAGTTCCAGCAATATTTTAAATTCTGAATTATTTTATTTCACTTTCAAATAATTTATTTTCTTTCCATCACAAAGATGACTCATAGTATTACCAATTAATTTGGGACTTCTTACAGAATAAGTAGGGGGTGGGGTGTTTGGTTTGGTTTTCTTTCTTCTTTAACTTTTTTTTTAATATTTTCTTTGAGCAAAAGTATATCCAAAGTTCAGCTTGAGCTAGCTGATGAAGATCTGAAATTAATCAAAGGTGATGTGTGTTCAGATTCAAGGCTTAAATCCAAATCTGTTTTGAATTCTGAATAAGTCTTATTAACTAAAGTAGGAAGAAAAGCAGTCACCTTATGAAAGATAAGTGCCAGACAGAAGTAATGGGAAAATCAATCCAGTTTTCCTGATTTAAGCACTTTATTTTCATCCAACTGAACCAATCCTTCCAAAAAAGTGCTTATGTCTTTCATGCACACAGTGGTGTCTAAAATCAGAATACCTAAACTAGATGTCCAAGTTCCCTTTAGACTTCATGGAGACCTAACCAAAATAACTAGGTGGGCTTGGTTTATCTGCCTAAATACCTGATATCATGTGAAATATTTCAGACCAGCTGAATTATTCACACAGTGCTAGCAGATTTGATGTAAGACTGATGGAGAACTCATACCCCTAGGGTGGCAGCCAGAGGCCAGGATACCCTGCAATACCTCAGATGGCAGAGATATCTATGTTTGTCTAACTAATTCATGCCCAGTTGTGTCTGATGAGCTGTTTAGCTAGCTAAACATAGCCAAAATTTTTATTTTAGGGTGACCTGAACAGCTATCTGACAAGTTTTTGGGGTTTGATTCTGCTTTTTCTGGAAAGATAGTCAGAAACAACTCCTCATAGCTACACAAGATTTAAAACTTCTGTCCTGAGTTCATGGTTTTCAGGCTTAACAAGCCCTAGCACTAACAGATCCATGCCATTAGTCTTTGTCGTCATCAAAGTATAAATATAAGTAGTCAGGTTAGTGCCATCTATTCAGTCTTAAAACTTGTGCAGAATATGTGAGAAATGAAAAAAGCCTTCAGAAATTCCTTTTAATCTTTGAAAGAAGAAGGAAGTAGAGTAAATAGCAGCAATGCTAAATCAAAGTTAGGTTTTCTATAGAGGAACATACGTATGATGGTCTCTCAGTATTATTAATTAAACTATGGGTTGTTTATAGTACAGATCATTCTCAAGCCTGCACTTGAGATGGTTAAATTCAGGAAGCTAGCAATTTATAAATGAAATAAATACATATGAAGAAAATACAAAAGAAGCACTATTAACCTAGCTTTAAGGGACCTATAAAGTAACCTACAAAGAATCAGTCATATTAAACAAAAAATGCTTTAGATCCATCTGGTTTAATTTTAAATTTTTAACTTAGGTTCCAGTTAAGAACTTAATCACTCTTAATCTTAGCAAAGGCAATAGAGATAAGCATCCTTTATTCAGAGATTTAATCAGGAATCCTAAATTCAAGATTAACCTATAGAAGTGAATATTATCCACTAGCACTTATTCAGGTCTCCTGAACAGCTGCACATGGCTATATCTTCTACTAAGAGCCTATCTTATTGTTCTCAAGGAGATGGAGGTGTCTAACATATCTTTTCTACTTTCCCAAATTTTCAGTGAAGCAAATGTCGTATGTGTTCTGAAGATATCTCATAGAGCCAGTGAAGGGAGGGTCTCTATACATTGGACAGACTTTATAAAGTTGTATTGCTGTTTTCGGCAGATGTAAAATATTGATAAGGAAGTTCTTAAGGTGGGCCCCCAATACAGGCTGAATTAATTCTTCAGAACATACACAAATTTACAGATAATTAGTGCTTTACCAGTACATATTTACATTTGACCTCTTCAGCAAGATCTTTGAAGCACATCTATGAATCAGGTCTATTGCAGATGGAAGCAACCAAAGCTCAATTAAACCTTCCAACTATCCTTATTATCCAGCTGTTATTTTGATATGTGACATAGTCTAAGATCTTTCTGATAAATTGTAATTTCAGTCATAATTTCAAGAATGAGTGCACAGAAACTTCAGTTGAACAAATTCAAAATGCAATTATCAATGATGAGAAATAACAGTTGAACCAAGTGTGCTGTATTTAATACTTGAAATCTTCAAATATTAAAGTTTGGGTTCTCTCTTTTTTTTTTCTTTCTTTTTTTTTGTTTATGCAAAAGGTCAGATCGGAACATAAATACACCCAATGTTCTAAAATTCTATAAGGGTATTAATAAGACTGTTCCGAACCAAATCTTGAGACTATCATACTGTAGGAGGCAAATGTAGGCTGGCACTTCTATAGACAAACCCAAAGACATTTTTTCACAAGTAATTATTTTGTAACTTATTCGCTTTTTAAGTAATAGTGTTGTAAGATAATTTCAAATAACACTGTGCCTTTTAAGACCTATCATTTTGATGACACACTTCAGGCTATTAAATAAAAGACTGGGAACAGGTACTTTAGTTAGAGGCAGTTGTGGTGACTCAGAGCATTGTAGACTTTCCTGTAAAAAAAGATAAAGAATTCCAGGGGAACCAGGCTAAACATGTATGTTTGATTTTTTTTTAATTATTATTATTTTTTTCTTATCATGTTTTCTCTATAGTAATTAATAACTTTTAAGATTTTATTTGACATCTCTTAAAGTTTTTCAGTTTTTCAGTTCTGTGAATGAGATGACTCTGTAGGCCAAAAATCCAATGTGGTTGTTTGGGGTTTGGATTTTTTTTTTTTCCTTTTTTCTGCTAGTGTTTAAACATGAAGCATAATTATAATTTTCCTAGGCTGCCTTAGTGTTTTCTGTCAGTCAGTATCACTCACATTGTTATTTTATCTGACAGTGGACTCCTGGCCTGTCATGGCAGAGAAAATGAGAGGGAGGATCTCTTCACCACTGAGTCACTGTAAAGAAACAGTTGGAAACAAATTGTAATTTTAAATCATCGTTGCTAGCCTGCCTTTTCTACTTACAGGCATGACAAACGTAGGAGAATGTTGTGGCATACTAAGAAAATTACATTGTTATTTATTGTTAGGCCTATTGTTTTTGAAATTATTAGTTTCTGTTAAAAATCTGCAAAAGAACATTTCATTCAGATTCATATCTGTAACTGAATCAGTCATGGAAAAATAGAAACAGTAGGTTTATATTTGTAGAGGAATAGAAAAAAATCCCATGCTTTAACACACACAGCTTTTTTTAAGTATAATGTCCATGCCCCTGTGGGGTTTTTTTCTTTTTTTTTTAATATATATATATATACAGACAATTTGTTTAAGTCAAGGGAAAATGAATTTTACTTGTTTGCCCTAAGTGAATAGAAGAGTCTGAAGCTTTGAGATTTGGGTTTTGTTTTATTATTTCAATTATTTTTCATTTTTTCACTGTTGATCTTCCATTCTAACCTTGATCAATCTAAAACCGTTAAGAATGTTTCTCATGTTCTTAAACACAGATTTGAGCAATTCCATACCATTGCCAGAAAATCCGAAATAAAACTTTTTCTTTATAACATACATTAGAGAGAAAACATGTGCCAGTTCTTAACAAACTAGAATTCTGAAGATGCTATCCATCTCATAGGTAATGTAATGGTAATGACTGTCATTCATATCATTTCACTCCCATTACTATTTAGTCCTATTTAATAGGCTATAATAAAACACTCTTTGCATATTCCATGTGTAAACAATGATTTTAAAGCTAAGGGTAGATTCATCCTGCTTTATGTTAGCTGTCATGAAGGTTGGGGTGGCGCTGCTTTCCAGAGCAACATGTCTGCATTTAGGAGTCTACAATAATGTCAATCTTAACCCCATTGTAGTCCATGCAGGTCTTGGATCTGTTTGCTTCAACACAGGTAACAAGTACCATTAAAGCAAATATAAACCAGACCTGTGGAAGGGAGCTTTATGCCATTCTGGACTGGAAGATGAAAGCCAGGCAAGATCCCCTAGAGTGTCTCAAATGACACCCAGGACTTTTGTTTCAGCAACTGAGTCAAGCTCCTAATACACCCATTAATGTTGACTAGACAATTATTCATCTCATCTTAAAGTAGATATCAGGTGTGAAAAATTGAAAAGCTCTTTGGTTTCTACCTGCTGTATTGATGAGATCTAATCTCTACAGATGTAATGAGAGCGTAGGTTCATACCACCATACAGACACCTATATGGAGGTATCTCATATATGTGCTTAAGTGTGCTTAAGTCATAGAATCATAGAATGGTTTGGGTTGGAAGAGACCTTTAAAGGTCATCTAGTCCAACCCCCTGCAATGAGCAGGAACATCCTCAACTATATCAGGTTGCTCAGAGTCCCGTCCAACCTGACCTTGAATGTTTCCAGGGATGGGGCATCTACCACCTCACTGGGCAACCTGTGCCAGTGTTTCAGCACTTGCATTGTAAAAAATTTCTTCCTTATATCCAATCTAAATCTACCTTCTTTTAGTATGAAACCATTTAGTTGTCCTATCACAACAGGCCCTACTAAAAAGTCTGTCCCCATCTTTCTTATAAGCCCCCTTTAAGTATTAAAAGGGTGCAATAAGGTCTCTTCACAGCTTTCTCTTCTCCAGGCTGAACAAGCCCAACTCTCTCAGCCTTTCCTCACAGCAGAGGTGTTCTATCCCTCTGATGATGTTTATGGCCCTCCTTCGTACCCATTCCAACAGGTCCATATCTTTCCTGTGCTGAGGACTCCAGAGAGGAATGCAGTACTCCAGGTGGGGTCTCACCAGAGTGGAGCAGAGAGGCCTCACCAGAGTGGAGCAGAGGGGCAGAATCACCTCCCTCAACCTGCTGACCATGCTTCTTTTGATGCAGCCCAGAATACGGTTGGCTTTCTGGGCTGCAAAAGCACATTGCCGGCTCATGTCCAGCTTTTCATCTGCCAGTACCCCCAAGTCCTTCTCCACAGGGCTGCTCTCAATCCCTTCATTCCCCAGCCTGTACTGATACTGGCAGTTGCGCCGACCCAGGTGCAGGACCTTGCACTTGGCCTTGTTGAACCTCATGAGGTTCACGCAGGCCCACTTCTCGAGCTTGTCCAGGCCCCTCTGGATGGCATCACGTCCCTCAGGCATGTCAACCACACCACTCAGCTTGGTACCATCTGTAAACTTGCTGAGGGTGCACTCAATCCCGCTGTCTATGATGTCATTGATGAAGATATTAAACAGCACCGACCCCAGTACGGACCCCTGAGGGACACCACTTGTCACTGATCTCCATCTGGACATCAAGCCATTGACCACTACCCTCTAGATGCAACCATCCAACCAATTCCTCATCCACCGAACAGTCCACCCATCAAATCCATATCCTTCCAACTTAGAGAGGAGGATATTGTGGGGGACTGTGTCAAAGGCCTTACAGAAGTCCAGATAGATGACATCCATAGCTCTTCCCTTGTCCACTGATGCAGTCACTCCATCATAGAAGGCCACTAGGTTGGTCAGGCAGGACTTGTCCTTGGTGAAGACATGCTGGCTGTCTCGAATCACCTCCCTGTCCTGCAGGTGCCTTAGCACAGCTTCAAGGAGGATCTGTTCCATGATCTTCCCAGGCAAAGAGGTGAGGCGGACAGGTCGATAGCTCCCAGGGTCCTCCTTTCTAGCCTTTTTATAAATGGGTGCCAAGTTTTCCTTGTTCCAGTCCCCAGGGACTTCACCTGCCTGCCATGACTTTTCAAATGTCATGGAGAGCGGCTTAGCGACTACATCAGCGAATTCCCTCAGGACTCTGGGATGCATCTCATCAGGTCCCATAGACTTAGGTATGTTCAGGTTCCTCAGGTGGTCATGAACTTGATCTTCACTTACAGTGGAAGGGACTTTGTTCCCCCAGTCCCTGCCTTGTGGTCCATCCACTCAAAAGGTACGGGAAGAGAGATTGCTAGTGAAGACTGAGGCAGAAAAGTTGTTGAGTACCTCGGCCTTTCCCTCACCTGTTGTTACCATTTGCCAGTCTTGCTTATCAGGGAGGGCACGCTTTCTTTGACCTTCTTTTTCTCGCTGACATATCTGTAGAAGCTCTTCTTATTATTCTTTGAGTCCCTTGCCAAATTCAGCTTCAGTTTCACCTTTGCCTTCCTGATCCCATCCTTACACAACTGGGCAGCATCCCTATACTCTTCCCAGGATACCTGTCCCTGCTTCCACTGTCTGTGCATTTCCTTCTTGCCCTTTAGTTTGACCAGCAGGTCTCAACTCATCCATGCTGGTCTCTTGCCTTCCTTTCCTGATTTCTTACACCTGGGGATCGAGAGCTCTTGTGGTCTGTGGAAAGCATCCTTAAAGATCTGCCAGGTCTGTCCTGCTCCCTTGTCCCTGAGGGCCATTTCCCAGGGGGTCCTGTTGATTAACTCCTTGAAGAGCTGGAAGTTTGCTTTCCTAAAATTCAGGATCCTGACTATACTCTTCACCTGACCCCTTAATTCTGCACTGTGGATTAGGAGTGAACTTTCAGTAATACGTTCATTTCGGTTTCCTCTTCAAATCTGTGATTAGATCTATGAATCTGGCATTGTGACCAGTAATTAATTTCATAATTATTTACTCCAGGCAAGGACTCAATACAGTGATAATAGGCAAAACAGGCTGTGTTCAACTATTACTTAAAAGAAAGATTCAAAGCAAAGTATGGGGTCTGTTTTTATCTGTAAGTGGCAATATTTCTTCAGATATCCTATTAGGGATGTTAGGATATACTTTTCTAAAAACCAGTTAGTGTATACAGCATAAAGGGAAAAAAAAATGTGCCTAGAGAAAATTTAATGTATTCTATTACAATCCTTACAGGTTTGCAAAGCTATTAAACCTCATCTTAGTAGCAGGAACTATGAAAAAACATCCCTGTGGACTGATATTTTATAACTGGTTTCTTCAGGAAATGGTGTATGTTTATTTAAAATGGTTGATTCTCTTGGGAATAAGATACATTTTCAGGTAAAGAAAATTAAAAATAATCCATATAAATAAATTGAGAAAGTACTGTACTGAATCATGACTTAAAATATAAACACAATTTCAGCAACATAACAAAAAGACAGAAAGTGAAATGCAACAGTCAGTCATTTTATACCTTCCAGATACACACATAGCTCACAGTTGAACATCACAACTGAGGAGATGCTGAAAGATCCATCACTTTAGATAACTCCTTGTAGATCAGAGAGAATGTTGAACTATAGACCAAATAAACCCTGGGGAAGAAAAAAAGAATAAATGTTTCATAATTAGTCTTACAAATTTAGGGATGTGAAAAGAATGATGGTCCTGACATTTATAAATGAAATTAAAGAAAATATTTAACAATTTTTGAAATATAACATTTCTAAAACCCCCCCATTGTTTTCTTATAAATGTTTTAGTTTTCTGCAAAGATTGCATTTATAATGTTACAGAGGTTTATTAAATGGAAATGAAACTAAGCATCATATAACACCTTTTGCAGAAAACCAAGTGACAGTCCAAAAATAATGAAACATTCTGCATCTTTGAAGGTATAATATTTCATGCTGTTAATTTATGGTTATCTACTTATATTTCAAATTCATTAAAATCTTATCTATCAACTTTTTGATTTTAATTGACAGATCTGCTAATGGATTTGGGTGCTTTTCAGACACTGTTAAGCAAAAAGATGTTCTGTCGGAGTGGGGAGTTCGGACCCGGAGTAACGATGTAACCTCGATGCGAGTATGATCATTCTCATTTATTTCAGACAATTACAAGGCTTATATAGACAATCAGCAGAGCACGCGATAGCAATATCTCTATGATTGGTTCATTACAAGCGTTCACGCGCTTAAGACAGTTATATGATTGGTACAGGGTTGCTGTTCACGCGAAGAAGTTTGTCAGCACATTCTGGACTTTTAGTTCGCCTCTGTTGTTTTTGCTGAATAGTCTTCATTCCAGATCAGTTCACAGTGTCTTCTGTGCTTCTCGATACACTAACAGCAGGATTGCTCATACTGTAAAGATTATGTCCCTTCTCAATTAACCATTCTTCCACAGTGTTCTACTTTTATGTTAATGATTAGTAACACCAAATATACCATTAAAAGAATCAATGCATTTGCAAAATTTTTCTTTTGTAAGTGAATTATTGATGAGAACCTGTGAAATAACTACTAAATATGAATTCTCCTCCTGAACTGCCCCAAACAATACAGCCAAATAATATTTTTACTTAACCTGATTGGATAAAAGGGGAGAGGAGCAGCAATCTTTATACACAACTTTCTAAATTGCTGTCACTACATTAATGTATGTTTCCATGTGGCTCATCCATGTGGAAGGAGAGCATAACTGTGATTTTGATGTTACAAATTATATATTTTGGATAGAAGTCAACAATAATTGTTACTAGTATCTGATAGTTTCCTGCTAACTATGTTTAAAACCAAAGAATCCAATCCGTTATCCAACACATGGGAGAATATTAATTTTGCAGTGTATTTTGTTTAATATGACCATCAAGAAAAAAGTAATTTAAACATAATAAAAAAACAAAGGTCAGGAATTGTGTTCCAGTACAATGTACCAGATGAACTATTTGAACATTGGCAGTAGCTCTTTCTGTTTTCTCACACGTATGGGTTATTAACATATGACAAATAAGCCTTGATAGATGAGACTAGGATGAGGAAATTGTTAGAAGTCTATTTTTTGTTGGTGTAATGAGCAGTGACATGAAACAATAAAGTAGGTACTGATAGTTATGTTATGAGATAAATTTTTGCCTTTTTGGATCTAGCTTAACTCCCCATCAGCTTCTGAATCTGAACTGGAAAATCAAATTCACTAGAGCTGTGAAAGTAGTATTTTTACAGTGTGTCATACTTTGTCATTCTTGGAATTAAGAAGGAAATACAGTAAAAATAAGAGTTCTCCCAAGTCCATCATAATATGCACTAAAAAGAAAACAAAGGGCTGCTTTAGAAGACATGAGAAGATACTTCAGGTGAAAGAGATATTTGTAAACTTATGCATCAATCAAAATTTTTAACAAGTTTTAAAGGTACATCCTGCCTACTATCTTGTAAACTTATCAAATCTATCTTGTTAAGGGTATACAAATAATAGGATTTGATAAAATGCCTAGATTTCTTAATAAGAAGGAAATCTACAAGAAGGGTCAGAAGGAGGAGCAAGGGAACTACAGGCCTGTCAGCCTGACCTCGGTGCCAGGGAAGGTCATGGAACAGATTAACTTGAGGGCCATCACGTGGCACGTACAGCACAACCAGGGGATCAGGTTCAGTCGGCATGGGTTTATGAAAGGCAGGTCCTGCTTGACTAATCTGACCTCCTTCTATGACAAGGTGACCCGTTTGGTGGATGAGGGAAAGGCTGTGGATGTTGTCTACCTGCACTTTACTAAAGCCTTTGACACCATTTCCCACAGCATTGTCCTGGAGAAACTGACTGCTCACAGCTTGGACAGGCGTAATCTATACTGGGTAAAAAACTGGATGGATGGTCAGGCCCAAAGAATGGTGGTGAATGGAGTTAAATCCAGTTGGTGGCCAGACACAAGTGGTGTCCCCTAGGGCTCAGTATTGGGGCCGGTTCTGTTCAATATCTTAATCAATGATCTGGAAGAGGGCATGGATTGCACCCTCAGTCAGTTTGCAGGCAACAGCACATTAGCTGAGAGTGTTGATCTGTTGGAGGGTAGTAAGGCTCTATAGAGGGATCTGGACAGCCTGAATTGATGGGCTGAGGCCAACTGTATGAGGTTCAACAAGGCTAAGCGTCGGGTTCTGCTCTTGGGTCACAATAACCCCATGCAATGCTATAGGTTTGGGGAGTAGTGGCTGGAGAGCTGCCCGGTGGAAAAGGACCTGGGGGTGTTGGTCAACAGCTGGCTGAACATGAGCCAGCAGTGTGCCCAGGTGGCCAAGAAGGCCAATAGCATCCTGGCTTGTATCAGAAATAGTGTGGTCAGCAGGACCAGGGAGGTGATTGTCCCCTTGTGCTTGGCATGGGTGAGGCCACACCTTGAATACTGTGTTCAGTTCTGGGCCCCTCACTACAAGAAGGACATTGAGGTGCTGGAGCATGTCCAGAGAAGGTCAACGAAGCTGGTGAAGGGTTTAGAGAGCAAGACTTATAAGGAGTGGCTGAGGGAGCTGGGGTTG
The DNA here is from genome assembly GCA_020745775.1 of Theristicus caerulescens. Taxonomy (NCBI): domain Eukaryota; kingdom Metazoa; phylum Chordata; class Aves; order Pelecaniformes; family Threskiornithidae; genus Theristicus; species Theristicus caerulescens. The sequence goes on along the minus strand of CM036559.1, from coordinate 79,244,088 downwards.
TTTAGTCTGGAGAAGAGGAGGCTGAGGGGAGACCTTCAAGTCATTACATGGTTTGATCAAGATTTCATCTCTAGACAGTTTATTGCTTACATTGCCATCATTAAAATGTACTATTTCCTTCTTCAGAATCTGTAGTTAAGTAGAAAGAGAGAGTCATTGAAGATTTTCTTAATCTTCATTAAATATTAAGTAACCAATTCCTTTATTCATTGGAATTTCAAATGGCTTCCCTGGATGAGAAAGAAGATGTAACCTGTTACTGACACTTGTGAAGTTTTATACAGGAACAGGAGCCAGGTGGTTGTAACTTGAAAAAGAATGCAGGGTTATAGCTAACCTCAAGAAGAATGTTAGTCAAAAATGCCATCCTCTTGGGGAGAAAAAAAAAAAAAAAGAAGAAGAAAAAAAAAGACCAAAATGCTATTGCAAGCTGAAATTATGACAGTGAATATTTTCATTCTATTCAGCCCCAGATAGGTCCTGTGTTTGAGGAAAGATGGGGTCTAATCTCCGATGGCTCAGAGAATAAAAGAGCATGATCAGGAGGGCTAAAAAATGTGAGGCAACATGAGGCGTATGAGGAAAAGTTGAAGAGATATGTGTAATTAACTTTAGAATGGTAGGTTTAAACATATGATCTGCAGATCAAGGAGAGAGGTTTTTGCTGAGCACTTAAAAAGAATATAAAAGACATAAAAAGCAACCCTAGTGTTGATAGGCTTATATTAATTGTATAAAAGCCTTAATTTTCAGTAGAAAATGTTATTGATCCACCAACTGAAAATATTAGAAAGTTTTTGGTTTGGTGCAGCAAAAAGTTTTACATAAGTTTGCTTATCCCCATAGCATTTGTGGTAGGAGTCTACTTTTTCAATTGCCATGGTGATACCAGGAGTAGGAAATCTGAACTTTGGAAGCATAACCTTCTGGCTTCCAGCAAAATTTAGAATGTTTCAGAAAAACAATTAACTTCTGAAAGTGGTTTCTTGTACTTCAGAAAACACCTCAACGTGGGCTCTTTCATTAATGTTCCTCTGTTAGTCAGACACTACAAGAAGAATCAGCAGGTTGCCAAAAATATCTCCTTATTGCAGTTATAGGACTTCTGAATGAGTAGCTTGAACCTTTAAAACTGCACTTGTGAGACAGAAAGGTTGCTTCCTGTTCCTCATTCATCAAAGCTTCCAAACCTGTAGGTTTGTATGGGGATATTTCTCATTTGAGCTCTGTAACAGATAATCAAGCATACTATTTCTTAACACAACACCTTGGTTTCTGTTACACCTAGTACACCTAGGGAAGCTCAGTTACAGAGGATTTTAACAGTCATATTTTCAAAGTTTATGTGAGCTTCATCAGTTTGAATCTTGTTTATGGTTGAAACTGCTTTTGAATGTATAAATCCGAAGCAATGAATGCCAGTATTTTGAAAATCAGGTCCTAATAATTTTCTATGTCACTCAGAGCAAGCATGGAGGGTAGAATTGTCTTGTTTCTTCATTCCTCCTGACTTCTGTGAGGATCTGACGTGAATTAATTTACATTCTCCCTTTTTGAAGAATTTGATCTTTTCTTAAATGTCAAGGCATACAGTTCATCAAAAGAGCTCTAATACCCTTAGGTTTGGATTCTAGCACTGCTTTCAAGTCTATCTACTCCTTCCCTCAAGCTGAAATGTAGACAGAGGTATGGAGGAATAGTCTGACAGCAACAATTAAATTATATTTACTTAAAAAATTGAGAAAATGTATATATAACTTCATAATCACTACCAAATAAAGTTTATTTGTTGCATTTATTTTTATGCATGCATATGATTATGTACTACCACCATTCTTTACACAATGCGTTATTTAAATGGTACTTTCTTCAGGGCAGTGATTTGTCATCTTCAATATTGGAAAATGCAGCATTTAATCATTCTGTGCCATAAGCATAATAAATGGGGAGCCAATATGAGGAGTGGTATTGCTGCTTAGGTGAGAGAATATTAAAAGTAGTTATTTATTCCTTGCGTAAATTGAAAGCATTATATATCAGAACTGCTGCAGCAAAACCTCCATAGGCTAGAGGAAACAAATAGATAACACAAGTATTCTCATGCTACATTTGATCACTGTGGATGAAAATATCTATGCCATCATCTAATAAAGTACGAGTTAACATGATTCTGTATGATTTGAATTTAATTTCTCCCCATTTTCAGTTTAATGCAAAACTTTCAGATTTAAATGAAACAATTTAGTATCTGCTGGGGTATTTATTTCTGTCAAATAATTTACAAAAATGTTGGAGTTCACAACAAACTGCACTCTAGAGGGGAACAGAAAGCAGTAAAGACTTCACAAATAGTTTCTGTTGGGTATCATAAAATTCATTATCATTATAAATGTACTCACTGTGCTAAAAAGAAATTTAATTTCTTACAACATTCCCATAATATAGATTTGTGTCACAGTGGGTTATAAACTGGTTTAAATTCTGTGAGCCTTCATGTGCTTCACAGACTCTAAGGGTTTGATCACACTAGTTAGCATGAGAAGAGCTGTAGTATTTTGAATGAAAAAGAATGAGTACTTGAATATCTAGAATTCTTTGGGACTATTCACACAGCTAACACACTTCAGAATCAATATTTATGCTATTCTTAATTTAGTATATGGGTTGGCTATAACCATTAAGTTTCCCCATTGGTACTACCTCTGACAGGAATCAGTGGAATATATTATTTACTAGTATTTACCTGGGAGAAATGAGCTTCTATATAAATGTAGGAATGCTTGAAAAGTCATCTACTTTTGATAACTGAAAGCTGGATCAAAACATTTGCAATATCATGAAATATTTCCTTCTGTTGGGATGGAGATTTTATGCTTTTTTCTTCTTTGTTTTTCCTTTTTTTCTCCACTTCCCTCTCCCAACATAAATGGATGCACTGAAATACTACACAAAGGACAGGTTTGCTTTGCTCAATTATAGGTTAGTGTAAAATAAAGGGAAGTACTTTAATTTTTTTTTCCACAAGATTTAGCTTATTTTTGTCGAGCTATAGCATTTACATAGAGTTTTGCTATTTACTGGATGTGAATCAAAATGTCACTCTTTTTAATGTTTAATCTTTGCTAACATGAAGCCCAAATGAGGAGGTGGGACAGTTATTGTTATGGCATATAAAAGAATTTGTTCTCTCTTTTATCTATATTACCTCTGTAGTTTCTAGTAAAGGTCTACAAGATCCAAAGTGACCTCTCCACTTACATCCTCCTTCCATCTTTTGGCCCTTGCTCCTGCCCGTGACTCCATTTCTTCCCACTTCAACACCATGACTTCTCGAGCCCTGCTGTCCTTTCTCCTGTTTCTTTTCCTAACAATATAAGTATACTGTAATATCCAGCGGCTTCTGAAAGTCAACCCTTCATTCCCCCTTTCTTTTCTGTATCACTTCTTCCCTTCATCGGTGAACTCCTTGAACTCACAGATTATAGCAATTGCCTTAAGTTCCTTTCCTCTCAATCCAACATAGATCCTCTCCAATTTGACTTTTATTGTGCACCAAGGAGATGCTAACATCAAGGCCTACAATGACCTCTCCGTGTCAAGTCTCAGGGCCTTTGCTCCATACCTGAACTTTGCTGTTTTTATCATGACTGATCATACATTCCTTTTCAAAATCAGGCCTTGCCTTTGCAACTCTGTCCTCTCCTCACCATTTAACTATTCTGACTTGAACATGTAACAGATGGGCCACAAGTGGGAAAGAAAGGGAACTATACTAGACTTCTAAAGCTCTATTAACTAAAAATATAGATCTTTTCTGAAAAAGACCCTGTCATATTGCAATGTGAATTTCTTAATGTAAACAACAAAGACCTGCTTCCCCATGGCTTCTATAGTTCTGTCATCTTCAGCAGATTTATATTCCACTTCTCTTTTCACATTATTTTTTCAGTTGCGGAGGAGTGGTAAAGGCAGCCAGCAGCATACTATCACCCGGTTCAGGAGTTTTGGGGTTTTTTTAGATGTACAAATAGCTCTAAAATATCACCTCATGAGACAATATAACAGGGTTGAACTATCACAACCTTTCTATCAGGCTTCTGAAGAAAACAGAATTGAAGGTGCAGGGGGAAAAAAAATCACTTCCTTGTAGCTAAGTGAATATTTATAAAACTTTAGCCCCCTAAACCATAATGAGTTCATCATTCGGACCTGGATGATCAGTGAGGTCCTATAACTTCAGTGTTTTAATTTATTAACTGTAGCTGATTCACAGTTTTGAACTCAGTGAGTAGCACTATAAGCTTCTATAAGTGTTTTGGATGCTGTCAAGACAGTTCAAGTTCTTCCCAACTTTAAAGAATCACTAAGAGAATGTTAATACGAAATACATGAAACATAAAAGCTCTGTCAGAAATATTGTGGTTGTGAGTTTCAAATATTTTTCACAACATTACTTCAGTATTTCTTTGGTATTTTGAACATTACCAGGTTGCAATTGGAAAGATAATATGACCCTTCAAAAAGAAGACAATTTTATTCCAATTAATTATTTTACCTGTAATCCAGGAAACACATTTAGGGCTGAAGCTGAAGAAATAAAACTTATCTTTTTTACCCTGGAAGAGAAGACTTACTTACCCTTCTGAACAAATTTGATTTATTCTAATTATTATATAGACATATTTAATCACTTTCATAAAAGTTCTGAAGAGAAACAAAACTCAGCTGCCAGAAAATGGGAGGGATAACATGGAATAGTGTTTGAAAGATTTGCAGTATTTATCATCATATTCAATTTTTCACTTACAAAATCACAAAGTGGCCTTATATTCTAATACGTAAGATATTTAGCATAAATACTGTTTGAACCCTGATTTGGAGTATTATGACTATATAATATACCTGTGAGGAGAAGGAAGGGAGTATGGCACAGGAAGTAAGAAGACAAACAAAATACAATATCCAACAAGATTGTTTTGCACAGTAGAAATAAGTCTGACTTTTAGTTTAAAATGTTGAGTAAGTATCCCATGCTGTGGGAAATACTGTCAAAACATTAATGTTTATCTAGATCTTTCTTAGGCACAAGAGTAAAAATTCTTGGAATAGCATAGAGCCAAATCCTTACTGAGTCCTATTTGTATCTCCCTCGTCCCTAGTTTTGCAAATATAAACAACTACTCTTACTTGTGGTGATTGTGTCAGCCTCTTTTCCACTCTTCTTCTGTTTCAGTCCATAGCATTCTTTAAAATGTATTATCTCCCTTCTACTCCCTGGAGCTGATCTACCTGTCACGCTTGTTGCACACAGGAATAAAAATCTGTGTAATGAAACATCTGTTGGTAAAAGAAACGCCAGTTGCAAAAGAAATGGAGAGCTGCTTTTTTGTCCTTGGAAATGCCGTCTCCAATGATAGGTAGACTACTAACTCTGGAGGCATATCATAACTGTAAAACTGTAACAACAGCCCGAAAGATCTAACTGAAATCAGTTCTAGTTTTATTTGCTAGTTCAAAGAGGGGTCAACACAGCATTGAAAAATATAAAGAAGTAGTAAAGACTGATTCCCTTAAACGAATATGACTTTCATAACAAGGTTAAAAATGGAGACATCATAACTATCAAGCTGTCACTTGAACAATGTTTTAACTGCATATTGCTGAAATTTAATAACATGGAAGAAGCAGAATGCAAAAATTAAAAAATGGGCTCTATTTCAGCTCTTCAAAGGGTTATGTAGCACATCTTAGGGTATTTTGTTTCTTTCATTACTCTGCTTGTTTGTATGAGTAGATTTTATTGGCACTCTCCTCAGACACTCTCTGTGAAATTCTGATTTATTTTCATACTAATAAGCTAAACAGTGCTAGGGACATTTCTGTGACTCAGATGCCAAATGGTAAGGCTTAGCCATAACTGTACAGTTAAATGTGTTATCCTTTGGGACAGAATCGCTGCATTCAGGCTGCTTGCTTCTGGTCTGTGCTAACTATTCAACTGTACCTGGGAATTATTGAGGACAGTAAATTGGTCAGCACTGGAATAATTCCAGGAACCATATTAACAATTTAACTGTATTGACAGTTGTATTCTACTGCCTTATAGTACTTAACCTACCAGTATAGCTAAAAAACACACGATCATCATCTTGACTGCATTAACCTGATGAAGAGAGAAATGCATTTCAGTGTTGATCACTGAGCCTGTGGGATGCTCTGATGTGATGGAGGACTGAAGCTTAGGAGCTGCACTGACTGTAATACCCTGACTGCCAGATTCTGAAATGTGATTTTTTTGTCAGCTCTCAATCATTGTCCTTTCGTTTGTTTGCCTCTCATGGTGGTTGCAACCATCCCTGAATCTGGCAGAGACTTGAGACATATCTAGCTTGACTTAGTTCTTCATTTGCATATACATTTATTTCCTTTTCATATATGTTATAGTCAAATATACAGTACATTTTGGGACATTAACCTCTGATTCTCTTGTCAGATAGTAGTAGCAATAAGATCAGCAAAAAAACCCATACTTAAACAACAATAAAGGAGACAGCTTGGATTATTTGTCACAGTCTTATTCTTGTTAAGTTGCTGTGAGTAACCAGTTTTGACTTTAAAGGGAAATGTATGATACACAAAAAAATCTCAGAAAGGTTTTATTGTTTTCAAATAAAACCAATTCTGAATCTTCAATTCTTGTATGGCATGGACTGTTAGTGAAGCAGATATGGAAAACACAGAGACACACAACAGAGATAAAGAAAACAAGTTTCTGTGATGTACTGCCTGCTTAAAACAATTACAATTATAATTTGAATTAACATTTGTTTAATTTCTGTGAACTATTGACATTTTTGATAAAGAACACAATTTGTATAAATATTCTACTTCAGTTTTTCCAGAAAGGGTGCAAGTATTGCCTGGTCTTTCCCATAGCTATCTGGTCTATTTCCCCTAACAGACTAATTAATATTAGAATAGAATAGAATATTTCAGTTGGAAGGGACCTACAATAATCATCTAGTCCAACTGCCTGACCAGTTTGGGGCTGAGCAAAAGTTAAAGCATGTTGTTAAGGGCATTGTCCAAATGCCTCTTAAACGCTGACAGGCATGGGTCATCAACCACCTCTCTAGGAAGCCTGTTCCAGTGTTTGACCACCCTCTTGGTAAAGAAATGCTTCCTAATGTCCAGTCTAAACCTCCCCTGGCACAGCTTTGAACCATTCCCATACTGTCATTGGATACCAGGGGGTAGAGGTCAGCATCTCCCTCTCCACTTCCCCTCCTCAGGAAGCTGTAGAGAGCAATGAGGTTGCCCCTCAGCCTCCTTTTCTCCAAACCAGACAAGAGCCTCTTGGCTGTCAGGGCACACTGCTGACTCATATTGAGCCTGCTGTTGAATAGCACCCCTAGATCCCTTTCTACAGGGCTGCTCTCCAGCCACTCCTCTCCCAATTTATACTTGTGCCTGGCCTCCATCCTAGGTGCAGAATCCAGCATTTGAACATGTTAAATTTCATGCCATTGATGATTGCCCAATGCTCCAGTCTGTCTAGGTCCCTCTGCAAGGCATCTTGTCCCTCAGGAGAGTCAACAGCACCCCCCATTTTGGTATCATCAGCAAACTTGCTAATGGTGCATTCACTCCTGCATCCAGATCATTGATAAATATATTGAACAGAACTGGCTCTAGAATTGAGCCCTGAGGAACACCACTGGTGACTGATCACCAGCCAGATGTAGCCCCATTCACTACAACCCTTCGAGCTCTGCCTGTCAGCCAGTTCTTCACCCAGCACACGGTGAACCCACTCGTCTCACAGTTGGATAGCTTGTCCAGAAGGATGCTGTGAGGGACACTATCAAAAGCCTCTCTAAAGCCTAGAAAAAGTACACCCCCTGCCTTCCCTTCATCCACTAGGCGGGTGACCTTATAATAGAAGGATATCAAAGTAGTTAAACAGGGCTTCCTCTTTGTGAATCCATGTTGACTGTGCCTGATGATTGCATTATTCTTTAAATGCCTTTCAATATTACCCAGTATAATCTTCTCCATAATTTTTCCAGGAACTGAGGTTAGACTAACAGGTCTGTAGTTCCCTGGGTCTTCCCTCACACCCTTTTTGTAGACTGGAATAACATTGCCTATCTTCCAGTCAGCAGGCACCTCCCCAGACTCCCAAGACCTTTGGTAGATGATTGAGAGGGATCCTGCCATAACATCCACTAGCTGCTTCAGCACTCTGGGATGAATCCCATAGGGCCCCATGGACTTGTGAACATTCAGCTGATACAGCTGATCCCTTAGAATTTCAGTGTCCACAAAAGGAAAGTCATTGTCCCCACACTTGTCCTCCAACTCAGGGGACCGGGCAAGCCCAAAGTCAATTGGTATTATTAGAGACTGAGACAAAAAAATGCATTGAATGCCTCTGCTTTTTCTTCATCTCTATTAGTCAGATGACCATCTTCAACAAGTATCGGTCCAATGTTTTCTTTAGACCTCCTCTTGCTATTAACGTACTTAAAAAGGCCCTTCTTGTTATCTGAAACAACACAGGCCAGTTTCAACTCTAATTGAGCTTTGGCCTTTTGTGTCTTCTCCCTGTATATATGAACCACAGCTCTGTAATCTTCTTGCAAAGTCTGACCTTGCTTCCAGAGATCATACAATTTCTTTTTCCTCCTGAGCTCCATGAGTTCCCTGTTCAGCCAAGATGGTCTTCTGCCCTGCTTGCTTGACTTATGACACAGTGGAATTGCCAGCTCCTATGCTTCTAAAAGGTGGTTCTTAAAGACTGACCAGCACTCATGGACTCCTAAGCCATCAGATTCCCAGGGTACTCTGCTAAATAGCTGCCTGAACAGCTTAAAATTTGCTCTCCTGAAGTCCAGGGTAGCAAGTCTGCTGTTCTTTTTTCTCATTACACTGAAAATGTTAAACTCAACAAATTTCATGGTCACTGTGGCCAAGACAGTCACCTACCATCACATCTCCCACGAGTCCTTCTCTATTCACAAACAGTAAGTCTAGGAGGGCATCTTTCCTAGCTGGCTCACTGAATACCTGTGACAAGAAGTTCTCTCGTACAAACTTCAAGAATTTCCAAGACCTGCTCATCTCAGCCGTATGAGATTCCCATTTAATGTCTAGGAAGTTGAAATCTCCCATAAGGACAAGGGCTACTGATCCAGAGATTTCTCCTAATTGGCTATAGAATAACTCATCTGTGCTTACATCCTGGATGGGTGATCGATATTAGACACCCAATACAACATCTCCTTTGTTTTCCATCCCCCTAATCCTCACCCAGAGGCTCTCGACTACATCATCACTAACTAAGGACTGTACAATCAAACCTCTCCCTTACATATAGTGCGACACCTCCACCTTGCCTGCCCTGCCTATCCCTCCTGAACAGCCTGTAGTCCTCCATCCTAGCACTCCAATCATGGGACTCATTCCACCAAGTCTGGCTAATACCAATGAAGCTGACCAGTGCTTCCAGTTCATCCTATTTGTTTCTCTTAATGCTCGCGTTGGTATACAAACATTTCAGATATGCTCCTGAGCCCTCTGTGCTCCCAGAAGCACTGTAAATGTTCCCACTAGCATTGCCACCCTCAGGTGATGCCATGCCAACCCTTGGTTTACCAGCTGCAATCCTGTCGGTATCCCCTTCTTCCATTGATTCTAGTTTAAAGGTCTCTCGATCAGTCCCGTCAGCTTATGCCCAAAGACATGTTTTCCCCATTGGGCCAGGTGGATCACATCAGGCCCCAGCATACCTTGTGCCTCAAAGGCTCTTCTATGGTTTAAAAACCCAAAGTTTTGGCAGAGGGACCAGTCCTGGAGCCAGGTATTGATATCCTGGGCTTGCTTGTTTCTTCCAAAGTCTCTCCCCATTACTGGGAGGACTGAGGAAAACACTGCCTGTGCTCCCGAATTTTTTAGCATTCTTCCCAGGGCTCTGAAATCTCTTTTGATCGATCTCAGACTTTTTGTTGCAACATTATTAGTACCCATGTGAAAGAGCAGGAATGGATAGTAGTCTGAAGGTTGTACTTTTCAGTCTTGCGGTGACATCCCTAGTTCAGGCTCCAGGGAGCCAGCAAAATTCCCTGAAAAGAGGGTCCAGCCTGCAAACGGGTGCTCTGTTCCGCACGGGAGGGAACCACCAGTGGCTATAACTCGCCTTTGTTTCTTCTTGGTGCTGGTCTTAATGCAGGTTTTGTTGCGACGGGTTGGTCTCTCTGACCTTGGCAAGAATGCTTGCAGGGGTTCCTCCTCTACCTCATTATGTGCTTCATCTACTGTACGCAGGGCCTCATACCTATTCTGTAAGGGTACCTCAGAGGATAAGGAGGGGTTTCTCTTACTGCTCCATGATGTAACCTTCTTCCACCCCTCCTTATCCCTTGTGATGCTGCCTTCCTCCTGGCACAAAATCCTGGACCTGCCTTCATAGTGGTCACACTGAGTTGACTTGCTTGCATCAGAGATGGCAGAGGACAGCTCCACTGATCAATCTCAGACTCTTGAGTACTCCTCAGTCTGTCCACCTCCTCCTGCAGCTCGGCCACCAAGCAGAGCAGTTCATCAATCTAGTCACATCTCCCACAGTCTTGCTTGCAATCACTTTCCACCTCTAGGAATATCTTTTCACACATCCCACAGCTGGAAACCTGGGTGGTCGGATGCTTGAACAGGAGCTCCATCTGTGTGGCTGCATTGATTCTACCAGGTGCTAGAAGCTCAGGAGAAGCAGAGGACACCGCTTTTTGCCAGGTGGTCATCATGCTGCCATGGACCTGCCTGCTGGGAAATACATATGCTCTTCCATTGCAATCAGCTGAGCTGAATGTTGTAGCTTGTTTAAATCTCCATTGCTGCTCGGTGCAGGCTCTGCCCCTTGCTGTGTTGTCCAATTCGCAGGTCTGGGGTCAGTCGCTCAGGGAACACTCTCTGTTCAGACAAGCCTCTACTTGTCCACATGTACCCCTCGTGTGTCCCACTGCTGCTTGCTGCCACTGCTGTTGGTGCGCCACATACTGCTTCGGCATCGGTTGCAATCAGCAATAATATTCTGATTGAAAATTTTCTACATAGAACAATATAATTCACACTGGTTTTATACATTAGATCATAGATTCTTATGAGATTTAAAATGTATAATAAGCATCTCTATATACAAAAGCCTCTTTAAAAGTCTTTCTTTTTTTTTCTTATTTAGAGTAAGTTTCACTATGAAACTTGCACAGAGTTCACTAAAAAAAGTGATCTTTTTAGATCAATAATTTAATCTAAATCTAGACAGTATCCAATTAAAACCCTAGTTCTGCCAAAATATATACCCATGCATCACTTTGTTAGTGCTTATGGGTAAAGGTACTCCAGAGACTTTTTCCAGTACTTCTCTAGCCAGTTTGCACCAGCTGTTCATTAGGATTGAGATTTAAGCCTTCTACGTTGCATAGCATTTCTTATAGCATGAGAGACAATACATTGCTCAGGTTATTTTCTGCCTGAAGACATGTATTTCCTGACTTTTCTGAATTGTGTGTTACTGAGTATCTAGCACCAGTCAAATACGGCAAACAAAAAGACTTTGAATCAACCTGACCTGACTCTTAAAGGATGAAAGAAAGCATGATTTACATTAGTAAACACTTTTTAATCAACTTCAGTTATGCTGATTTTTTTTTATTATTTTTGCTGCAGTCAAAGACAAAATGTATTGGATGTTAGAGATGGTAAAAGGGGTTATTTAGTAAGAAGAAGCAGCTGTGAAGTGCAAAAAAAGGCGTTATGCTAATTCAATTAATTAAAACCAGTATGCAATTACACATCATTAACCATGACCAAATTATGTTGGCAGTAGATTCATTCAGTTTTTTGACTCTTATGTATCCAGCAAAATCAGCTACTACAAATAAAACGATTTCTGTGACATAGATACACAGACGAATATGTGCAGTCACAGGGGACGTTTCAGCATTTATGAAAAAAATCGAGAAATACATGAAGGTTTCAACAATGAAGTTATTTGCACATTAAATTTTTCTTTAGTCATAGTAAGTTGTGATACAAACCACAGAAAATCAATTATGCTTAGGGGAGGGAAAGAAATTAGTGGGATGAGATGCCAGTAAAGTCTTTTGACTAACATCTGAATAGAAAAATCAAGTTAGCAATTATTAGAAAAAACAAGAGGCACTAACAGAAATAATCAAACTAAAGAAACCATTTAAAAAAAAAATGCAAGTCCATCATCATGATAAATAATGGTAAATAAAACCTTTGTAGATTATATGCTGTGTGGTGAAAATTGAAAAAGAGTTCCAGAAAACTCTTCTATAATATCAATAATATAAGGAATTTAGAAATGGATATTGCTTAATCTTTTAATATCTGAACAGTTATGATTATTTTTCTGTCTTAATTAAATTGGATCTATGAGTGAATATCTTTGTGAATATATCAGCAGAATAAATATCCAGATGCAAAAAGTTATTTCAGCTAATTTCAGCTAACAAAAGCAAACTATCTAAATTTAAATTTAGGCTGGAAACTAAAAAAAAAAAAATTAAACCACCAGAAAACTGAGGCTATGAAGCAGTTTCCTAGATGGTATAGTGGATGTAAACTACTACATTCACTTTATGATTTCACTTGTGGAGATTATGAATAGGTAACATGTTACAGTTGATTTTGCTAGCAAGTCAATAATTTTATTATTACGTTCCATTCTAAATGGGTTTGGTTTTTATCTGTGGGTTTCATTTTGGTTGAAAAAAAATATTTTGTTAATAATACAGAAGTTATGAAACGCCTTTCAAAACCTTCCAAAAGAGTAACTTCATACATTAAAATTTACAATAGAAAGCAAGAAAAGCACAAGGCACCATTGATAGTTACATACACCAATATTTAGGCATACAAGGCATCAAAATATCAAACACCTTTTTACTGAACTTTCATTTAAAGGCACTCAACAGGTATTACAGAGACTCTTCTGTTCATATTAATTATGATGCAAGCATGCTGGTTTTGGCTGAGATAGAGTTAATTTTCTCCATAGTAGCTAGTATGGGGTTATGTTTTGGATTTGTGCTGAAAACAGTGTTGATAATACAGGGATGTTTTAGTTATTGCTGAGCAGAACCTACACAGAGTCAAGGCCTTTTTTCCTTCTCACACCACCCTGCCAGCGAGTAGACTGGGGGTGCACAAGAAGTTGGGAGGGGATACAGCTGGGACAGCTGACCCCAACTGACCAAAGGGTTATTTCATACCATATGACATCGAGCTTATCACATAAAGCTGGGGGAAGAAGAAGAGGGGGATGTTCGGAGTGATGGCATTTCTCTTCCCAAGTAACCATTACACATGATGGAGCCCTGCTTTCCTGGAGATGGCTGAACACCTGCCTGCTGATGGGAAGTAGTGAATGAATTCCTTGCTTTGCTTTGCTTTCATGTGCGGCTTTTGCTTTCCCTATTAAACTGTCTTTATCTCAACCCATGAGTTTTCTCACTTTACTCTTCTGATTCTCTCCCCCATCCCATTGTGGGGGAGTGAGCGAGCGGCTGTGTGGTGCTTAGCTGTCGGCTGGCGTTAAACCACTACAGCAAGATTCATCTATTATCAATTTATATCCTTTTAAATTCCAGCTTTAATATGAACAACTCAATAATGTTAGTAATTAATTTAGAAGTATTAGTATTAATTAAAATGTTCTATGTTTAGAAGCTCAGTTATTGCCTTTTTTTTTAATCTTTTCATGCTGTATCTAACCCTCTGTCTGAGGTTTGCAACACTGCTCCTTCACGATGAGAGTGTGTGTTGAAAAATCTCTTGCATTAAATCTTATCTGTATCATAAACCTTCAAAATGGAAGTATTTATTTATTAAATTGCCTATTTGGGCTTAGAAAGTGTATTAACCCACTTTTGGAGTTCTCTTCAATAACACAAAGGCTCTTCCAAAAATTGTTTCAAGTTTTTTTTCTCATTAATTCCAGTCAACCCTTGAATCTAGGACTTAATTAGATTGTTGTTGTTGTTGTTGTTGTTGTTATTATTATTATTTAAAAGTTTTTCATATATTAAGCTGTTTCTTGGTCAAACACAAGTTTCATATTCTTTTCAGATAATGTCTGTTTTCCTCTCTAGAGAGCTTTAAGAAGCAGAGGAGGGAAGAATTTAGAGTAAATTACTCAGTAATTGATTGTGTAAATACAGTACCCTGATTTTTCCAAGTGTAGCCTTCCATAACAGTTCTCAAAGAATGTATTAAGGCCATATGCCTGATATATTTTCCTTATATCTTAAAACTGCATGTTAGTGATTTGGAACAAGCCAAAAAAGTTTATTTTTAAAGCATTTTAGTGTTTTATATTTTTATGTGTTATCTTTGAGGTTGAAATTTTGCTCACCAGAATAATTACAAATTGGCTATAACTAGCTTTTAGCAGCTATATATCCAAGAGGAAACATTGAGAAACATATTTATATTTAACATGATATTTTATGGTAAGAAAGTGATTTGAACTTTTAGGATGGTGTTAAAAAACTTTGAATCCAGTCTGAATTCCCCACCAAATCACCTATGAAGACAAGTTCTCACATCTAAAAGATATCCCTAATTTATTTTAGATTGCTTTATTTCATTTATCCACACCTCAGATGGACATTTTAAGATTATATAGATTTGATTAACTTGATATTTCATATCTGTAAAGAAAAGAAAAGGAAAATATATTTGCAAAGAGTATGAATGAAAGTATGCAGAAATAATTTATATATATATGAGATAAATACCACTGTTTACTATTTGTTCTAGGTCCATCTGATTAAAAGTGACAGGAATCTTTTAAATAATGCAAGTTTAATTTATAACCTTGAAAGTTAGTATGTTCCTGTGCCTGTAACATGAAATTCTTCCTTCTTTTTCCTCATATTGTAAGTGATTAAATGAATAAAAAAGAGTACACACATTATATTAAGCATTTAAATTAAAAACCTTCCTCTACAGTTCATACAAATTATAAATACCATCTTTAATTTGCTGTGCTTTTGCTGCATTTTGCAAACAGAGCTGTAATATGCTTCTGCAATGAAAGAAGAAAGAAGAAACTAATTTATATGTGGAGTAAATCACCACTGGTACTTTAAATTAATAGAGACAATAATTTAAAAAAAAAAATCCCAAAGAAACCAAACTAAACAAACAAACAAACAAAAAAAACCCCCAAACACACAAAACCCCCAAACCACCAAGAAATGTAACCAGATCCCTTAGGTTTATTCATAAATAACTTTCCAAAAAGATCTCAAAAGGTTATAATTTTGTATAGTTATCCTCTGGTGGGTGTATGTATCAGTATCAGTTGCTCCTTTATCTTAAAATTGCTCTTGCTTTTGTCAGCCATTTCTTGAACCCTGTTGCCTGTTTTCATTTAGGAGGAAAATAAAGTGTTTGTCTTTTTTCTTTTATTTTCATTTAAAAAATCTGAAAGTTATCACAACCTCCTGTTACTCTACAACAAATATTACAATAATCTTCTAGAAGAAAAAACTTATCTTAAAAAATCTATATAGTGATTTCAAGATTTCCCATAATTTTGGACCCAAAGGTTGTTTTACAAAAAGCAAAGGGCTTGATAAACAAGAAAGCTTTTAACCCATCTGGACATAAAAAACATTTATGGTACATAATTAAAACAGATTTTAAAGATTCATGGCTGACTAATGAATATGTGTGTATTATTTTTGTTTCATGTCTCACCACGATATTTGGTGACTGACCTTAAGATACTGCTGTTCATTTAAATCCTCAATAAATCTGTAATGAAAAACTTGCATCTTGGACCTGGAGTTTGTTCAATATTCCAATGTAAAAAAACCCAAGCAAACAAACAAAAAACCTCCCAAAGTTTTACAAACCGTGTCAATGGCTATTGTGGCAAATAGCTATAGTGTTTAAGTGTTTAAATATGTACTGAACCTATTTTAAATAAAGAAGAACAAGGATATCATTCACTTCAACAAACAAATTAATTTCAACATAAAACTATTAATAGGATTAATTGTTGTTTATGCTTTCAAGTGCCTTAAGCTGAATATTATTTATTCTTATAGGACCGACAAAAACTTTGATGAAAAAAATATTGAAGTTCTGATCCCTCTATGTTGATTAAATAAATCTGGAGAAACTTTCTTTTAATTCCTGCTGAATCTGTAAAAATGAATTAAAAATCTATAACTATTTTGAGAATTTTATATTGGATTAGCTCTAGATGGAGGATGAATCTATGCTATTGTCTTAGCTCAGATCAGGTGTGTGTTTTTCAAGAAATTATTCCATACATCCCCACATACCATGTTTTGAACTCAAAATCTGGCTCATAAGAATGTTCCTGTTTACTAATCTCATGTAATTGGATTAATATAAAACTTACATTCCTTCTAGAAAGCAGAACCTGAAATCCCAGTTAGCTCTTCTCAGAAAGCCAGGTTTTCTCTTAGTAGTTTGTCTGTTTGACTCAAATCATAATGTTTCAAGAAACTGGATTATTTTACAAAAATAACCATAAAAGAAAATTTTGTACTTCTTGTAACTCTGGTTATGATAAGATCTCTCTCATGAAAAGTCATTTGGAAGTGTGAATACTCATAAAAAGTGTATTTGGAAGTAACACTACCAACAGAGCAGTACAGAAATGTATTTCTTGTTCAGGAATATATCAAAGGTATCTAGTAGTTGTTAGTTCACAAGAAAATCAGCAAAAAGTGAAATACGGGGAAGTTTAAAAAAGGAAGAGATTTTTCTGTTGTAATAGCAAGAAATACATCTGTATAGAATAATTCATTTTAATTAGCTTAAATTTGTTGTTAGTTTAAATGTGTAAACTAAACTTCCAAATGTTTGCACTTAAGATAACACTAAATATGTGTCTGATTTTCAGAAGTGAATAGATGACCTTGATGTCAGTGTTCTCCTAAATTAAGTACATGAAATTGAGAATAAAATAAAATAAAATAAAATACAAACATAGTTTATATATATAAATGTGTCATTCTGCATAAATATTTGATGTAGTGCTATTTGGAGTATTTTGCCAGAATTAATAAATTCTGTATGACAGTGACTATATTGAGTTTTAAAGCAAACAATTCTATAAGTGATGTACCTGGGAGACTTGTTAGCTGATGAGGATGTTTTAATGGGTTACTTCTGGGATCACACTTGGATCTTCAAAAGTAGATTTCAAAGTACTTTACTTCCTGAAGTTTTGAGTGAAAGTCACCTAGGACAGGGTCATTGTATGGGGTTTGCATGGCAAGGTTTTGGTAGCAGGGGCACTACAGCGGTGGCTTCTGTGAGACGCTGCTAGAAGCTTCCCCTATGTCCGATAGAGCCAATGCCATCCATCTCCAAGATGGACCTGCTGCTGGCCAGGACTGAGCCAATCAGCGATGGTGGTAACACCTCTGGGATAACATATTTAAGAAGGGGGACAAAAAACTGTAACAGCAATTACAGCCAAAGAAAGGAGTGAGAATATGTGAGAATCAACTCTGCAGACACCAAGGTCAGTGAAGAAGAAGGGGAAAGAGGTGCTCCAGGTGCTGGAGCAGAGATTCCCCTGCAACCTGTGGTGAAGACCATGGTGAGGCAGGCTGTGCCCCTGCAGCGCAAGGAGGTCCACGGTGGAGCAGATATCCACCTGCAGCCTGTGGAGGACCCCATGCCAGAGCAAGTGGGTGAGCCCAAAAGAGGCTGTGACCCTGTGGGAAGCCCATGATGGAGCAGGCTCCTGGCAGGACCTGTGGACCAGTGGGGAGAGGAGCCCATGCTGAAGCAGGTTTGCTGGCAGGATTTGTGACCCCATGGGAGACCCACACTGGAGCAGTCAGTTCCTGAAGGACTGCACCTCATGGAAGAGACCTATGTGGGAGCAGTTTGTGAAGAACTGTAGCCCATAGGAAGGACTCACATTGGAGAAGTTCATGGAGGACTGTCTCCCATGGGAGGGACCCCATGCTGGAGCAGGGGAAGAGTGTGAGGAGTCCTCTGCCTGAGGAGGAAGGAGCAGCAGAAACAATGTGTGATGAACTGACCACAACCCCCATTTCCCATCCTGCTGTGTCACTGCGGGGGAGAAGGTAGAGAAATCGGGAGTAAAGTTGAGCCTGGGAAAAAGGGAGGGGTGGGGGGAAGGTGTTTGAAGATTTAGTTTTTATTTTCTCACTACCTTACTCTGATTTGATTTGTAATAAATTAAACTAATTTCCCCAAGTTGAGTCTGTTTTGCCCATGACGGTAATTGCTGAGTGATCTCTCCCTGTCCTCACCTCGACCCACGAGCTTTTTGTTATATTTTCTATCCCCTGTCCAGCTGAGGAGGGGAGTGATAGAACAGCTTCAGTGGACACCTAACGGTCAGCCAGGGTCAACCCACCACAGTCACAGTCCAGCCCTTTAATTTCAACTGGACACGGTGCAGAAAAAACAATAAAAAATTATGGTGCCAGAACAAAAGTAGAAATGAGAAACTCTGAATGTACTGAAGGTCACTTGGAGAAGGGGAGGAATCACTGATTCTGGCCCTTGCTCCTGATACTGCGGTTGATCTTTTTTCCAGTGACTACCTAGTGTCCTATTCATTTTGTGGCTAATCTTACAAGTTAGTTGGGGCATGCACTTTAGCATTGACATATTAGTTGCAGAAGGGCATCAAAATAGAGACAGAATGATGGAAAAGGTGTATTAACATCTTTGTGTTGCCTTTAAGACTCTATCTGTTACACAGACACTGAACACTGGAGGTCTTATGGTTATGTGTTCTTTGTTATCCACCATCCATCCCAATACACTTCCCCTAGAAAAAAAAACTTTCTTTCCTCTCTTCTCCCTCTGATTATGTTGGCTTCTGGATACCTTCCTTGTTTCCCTCCTGATCCTTTCTGATTACATCACTTCAGTGATCTTGTTCAGCTCTTGAGAATATATCCTAGTTATTTCAGCTTGTTTAGTTTCCACATTTGTCTTCCTGATCCTTTTGTTTGTTGTTGCTTTGTTTTGCTTTTCTAACTTTTTCCCATTCCCCTAGACATGGAAACCATCCTGCATTAAAGTTCCTCTTTAGACTACACCCCTTCTGGATAATGTCTGTGCATCTTACCTTCACTCCTTCTCTCTTAACTTGATAGGGTTCTCTTTAACTGAGATATATGCTTTTCATAAATTCACTTGAAACCATAGGTAATTGGATACTCAGTTACTGGGAATCTTTTGTCAAAACTGAATGTCTACCAAAATAAGTATATTAATTATCCTGTATTTTATAGCTCTTCTGTAGAAAAACCAGTGGACAAAATACCAGATCCACTTATCAATATGTTGCTATTGATCAAAAGCTGTCTTCGGGGAAATCTGATTCATTATTAAATTTGGGATTCCTCTTCAATAAGGTTTCCAAAATGCCAGGATTCCATGTTAATATTAACATCAACTTGACACTTTGCTTCATCATGCTAGCCAATTTTAATGTGAATTTTCTATGGAAAATTGTTTGTCTGCATTCTTAGTTGCCAATATAATTAAAACTTCAAGTATACCAGGAAGACATAGCTCAGAGCAGAGGAAATTGATTCCTAAAATAAAACCAAAGGTCTTTATATTCTATGTATCACTGATAATGCTTAAGTAAATTTACTATCAGAAGCACAAAAAATGTGAGTCAGGATGCTAACTTCCTTAAAAAAAGCTTCTTTTTCTATGGGGTTTTAACCTAGAAAATGCAGATGAGTAAATAAAATGAGATTCCTTCTTCTTCAAATTACATATTGATTTATTATGTCACATTTAAAAAAAACCCCAAAAACTAAAAATAAAAACATTACAGAATTTATTGCAAGACCATAGAGGAAAAAAAACATATATACACCCCCACACCCCCACACACACCATT
This sequence comes from Theristicus caerulescens, assembly GCA_020745775.1. NCBI lineage: Eukaryota > Metazoa > Chordata > Aves > Pelecaniformes > Threskiornithidae > Theristicus > Theristicus caerulescens. Next base: position 79,224,107 of record CM036559.1, on the reverse strand, counting down.
ACTGAGAGGGACACAGCAAATTTCTAAAGAATGCTACTATCAGGTTCCAAATATTCCTTCTGTTCTCTGTTGATAAAACAAAACTTTTAAGTCACAAAGCTCTAGTAGTGATTTTTCACCTTTTAATAAAGTGGAACAAAGAAGCTTTCAGACTAGAGGAACAAAGCAACAAAGAGCCAGAGACATTAGAAACATAGCATTTTAAAATGAGATTTCATGCCCAGAAAAAGCCTTCATTTTGGTTTGTTTTCTTGACAGATTCTTTTTGGTCATAAAAAGGAAGTATGTCAGAATAAAACAAAAAATATATACTTTTTTAATTTTTATTTTTCTCCCTCAAGCTCTAAATATACTATTGCAAGCAGTATTAGAGAATACAGACTTAACTTACCCTGTCTGAAATGAGGCTGAATAGAAGTAAATAGAATAATCTCCACTAATGTGTTTGTAGCAATTGCTTGAGATTGAAGATAATGTCAGAGAAAAGGACACAATCCCTGAAAATCCTCATATGCTAAGTATGAGGCTCAGTCTTTAGAACCCCATTAAGGGACTGAACTGCATTTTTCAGAACAGCATCCCTGCCTCTTACCTGCTTTGTGATCCCATACCACAGACACACAGGGTGAGCAGATCTGTGAGCTTTTCAAATATCTCACCTGGCACACAGTTTAGGGATCAGGAGAGAGTTATCAGGCAGTAGTTCCTTTGTGTCAGCCTTATAAACAATTGTGTCACAGCCAAGTGGTACAAGCACACATACATCATGGGACTGGATTCCCATCACCATCACCTGTCTTGATGTATAGATCAAGATTTCAGGTTTTTGAAGAGGTCTAATATACATGCATACATGTATAAGTACAAGTGTTCGAATATGCGTATGAATAATTGAACACAAATATAAAGGTAGTGCTAATTTGTATCTATCAACAGTCTGACATAGGAAGAGAACACCCTTAAAAATTCTTCGGAACTTCCCAGTATGCAATCTTTTTGTCTCATTTTCTAGTGGAATTTTCCTTTTGCACACTCTGAATTATTCAGATATTCCTCTCTTGGAGTGGAGCTGTGAGACACTGAAATATATCCTCAAAACAGGAGAGCTTTCTTTTTTTTCTAAGATTGGTTTTAATTTGCTGTGATTCTACATTTCGCATATGTAACTAAAGATTGTAGACAGACGTATTTGTATAAAACACTGCATCCATGTTGCTGAATTGTCTCTCTGCATTCATTAAAATATGAGGCAATATTAAGGGTTACTATTACTCCATGTGTTGAAGGTGAAAAGACCTGGCACAAGAAAATTCTCTGAAACAAAGATTTCCCCTTATGAGTATTTTTCCCTAAATAAACATAAATAAGAACTCAAAAATAAGGATTTTGTCTCTAAACACACTGAATTTTGAAACATTGTTGCTATCATGTCTCTCTATGATTTATCTAGATGTTATGCTAAACATTTTCACATTTTGAAGTGTATGGTGAATTTTTCATAAAGACACTATACTGTTCTGTAATCTCCTGAATTGCCACATAAAAAAAATAGAAAAATGTAATCTCTGCAGTAGTTAACAAGCAACAGATTTTAGGGATTCATGGGAAGTTTACATGATTCTCCTTTTTCACAGAAACTCAAATGAAATGAGAAAAAGCAGCCGACCCTGTTAAGAGGACTATCTTATGCCAGTAAACAGTGTTACATAACATTAGCCTGGAGCTATGTGAACTTCAAAATATAGATGTATGCATTGAACTTTCTAAGACATTTGCAAAAAAAGTTTAAGTTTCTCAAATGTAAAAGCCTCTACTATTGCCTGACAGTGAAAATGTCTTTTTTTTTTTTTTTTTTGGCAGGAAGCAGAAGTTTGATATAAGTTCCAAGTTTGGTATATTGACATAATACCATTTAATAAAACTTTGCCTTTACTTTTATATGTATTTCTATGGACTACAAGATAACTTGCATATTTAAGGATTTTTTTATGTCCTTGAAAAAAGAATGCAAGCATGAGACATTTATTTGTAAATGTAGTTCTTGGAAAATAATATACAAATTAATTTAGAAAGGGGAGCAGAATGGAGAGGGAAAAATAATTATTTTTAACAGAACATTTAAAAAATGTGAAGAAGGAACATGGGGAATTCTCAGTGTTTGTGATCAACAAAGACACAAGGGAAGAAAAAAGTAGGTGAGGTCTGTTACTGTTTTTTTCTCATAAATATCCTTATTTAGTCTTAGAAGAAAAGAACTTTCTTATCATTCTTTATCATTGACTTATGACAAACTAAAATAAACAAATTATCCATTAATTTGAAAATATACTTATCAGTGTTACAGGTAATATCTACAAAGGCAAAATGTTGCTTCTCTATTTCTTCCCTCACACTGGTAATTTTGGAAATGCACTTTTTTAACTCCATCTTGAAGGCATTTAATTAGATCATTAAGACTAGAAGGTACACAGTAAAAACAGCGTGTTGCAGAGAGACAGAAGAAAGAAATACTGTTGTATTTCTCAGGTAAAGAATAATATTAAATGTACTGCTAAGCCTAATTTCTGCAGTTCTTCTCTTAAAATACTTTAAGTTATTTAAGTCAATCTCATATGTATGTAAGGAGAGAAACTAAATTTGATTGCAATTAATACTTTTTAAAATATAACAATAAACCTGTAGTAAAATTATATCATAAAAAGGTAGCCAATCAGTTACACAAATACCATCAAAGGAATCAAATTTTGAACATGATAATAATCAAATAATTTTACAATTTTTCAGAATTTCAAGTTCATCCAGCAAATGTAGCATACAGCTATGGCTGATTCAAACTCGTTGTTTAAGAATTCCTCATATGTTTTGAGTTTTACTCTCTATTCCTCTATCAATACAGTTTTTCTTACCAGTCTTTATAAAGCACACATTCATGCCAAGTTACTGTACTTCTTTCTAGGCTTCAGATTTCTATTAAATCTAACAACTATGCTAACAATCTGTTAGCAGCTGGCCTTTCTAACTTAATTTTCTTGCTGTTTTTTTACTTTCAGCCTCAGGCTCTCAAGGAAGTACCCTTTTACTTTTTTAAGAGCAAGGCTTAAATGTTTCATTTTTTAATTAGCCTATCTTTGATGACTCGCCAGATGTTGAATTTGTTTTTATTTATATATATGTATTTCCCTCATGATTTTACTGCAAATTGCTTCAGGGTATTGATATATTATTGACTCATAATGCTACCTGGAACTGTACAGAATGTTAAAATCTCCTCAAGAGACCAGAAGCTAGGGCTGAACTTTAACTATTATTCATATCCTAAATAAAGTTATTTCATACAACTTCTGGACATATTGATATCTCCTTTCACCTTCATTATAGAGACTCATAAGCTGCATTACAGTGTTGATTGAGGCTTCTGCAATGTATAATCAAATATTTTATTGAAAACAAACTTTATTGGTCTGGAACATTAAGTGGATATTAAGAAGAAAATCCCCATTTGTTGAAAAACTAGTGTTTTATTTATCCCTTTGCTTTTTGTAACTTTTAAAAACAAACATTCTAGCAACCATTTTTCACAATACATGTGAAAATTTTCCACATCTATTAACAAAAAATTAACCTAAACCATCAGAAGTTTAGCAGACATCAGGAGTTTTGTCTTCAATGACCACAAAAGTAAATAATTCCTGAAGAAGAAATATGACATTAAAAAATCCAAGCACAGAAATCTTTCTGAAAATAGATGTACTGACCTCATATTGTCATTTATGAGGTGGTATTTCTCAATATCAGTCTACCTAATGCATCTCTCTTTAGGACAAAAAAATATGAATTTCCTGTTCCGTTTTCTCTGTCTAACAAGACAGAAAGCTGAAACAGAAGGAAGAAGATGGCAAGCATTTTAAGTTATTCATCTTTTTTTCCAGTGGTTTTGACCTGGTCATGGAAGCGATTCTGTATGGATTTATAAAGTTTTTAAAAACAGCTCTCTAAGAATTATCAGTGTATGAGTGACGAGGAGAGATGTTTGTTTGGATTCTCAGATAAAACCTGAGAATTTTGTTTACTCAGAGTAAACAAAAGTAATCAAGGAAAAAGAAGGACTTGTCTATTAAAAGCACTTGTAAAAGAAGAAAATAGCTTAGACAATTATGGAATAGTGGAGTTTGGCATTCCATTAATGAATTCAGTTGCAGTTATTGAAAAAAAGCATTCCTTGCTTCTGGAAGAGGTAGAACAGGACAGGTTTCCTTCCTTCATGTAAAATTTTATAATGAAATTGCTCAAAGGCTATGGTGATATCAAAAGTAGCTAATATTTTTACAAAGTGCTCTTTAGCTAAGCTCAACTCTAATGATTGAATCATGTCATTGCTCATCTACAGTCTCCAGAAGATAAGCAGGTGCATGAATTTTGTATCACAATTCACCTGCATTACTGTTTTCAATGAAAATTTAATCTCTGTTCTGCATTTTGTAAAAATACAGCTTTGGTTTATGAATATATCCCCAAAAATTAGATTATTACAATGGAAAAAAAAAAAAATCAGGATGGAACAACAGCAGTCTGCTGTCAAATACAATAGCTGCAATGACAGTCTTGTCTTTATCAGCATCATCATATCATCTTTTTATTGTATCTTGTATATTTTTTCTTCCTTAGGTTTATCTAGAGATACAATTATGTTGGTTAGAGTGACACAGAAATCAAAATAAAAATGTGCCATAAGATATAGTTCACACACATTCCTGAAAAGCAGTCATTGGCTTGCAACACTATGCATGTGGGAACTTAATTGAAAGAGTTTGCTTGGAGCTGGAATTTCTTTAATTGCTTTCTCAGCAGAACTACAAGATTGAATTCATCACAATAGGTATAATTTATGCAGAGATTGAAAGCACAGTAGGGTAACTGGTATTCTTTCCTTTCTTTACTTTCTTGCTTGCTTTTTTATTCAAATATTGAGAGGACTACGACCGAATTCCCACTGCAAGAAAGAATGAAAATAAGAGAAGCTGGAATGTCCTCAGGAAAAATATTTTATATATGTTATCTCTGTCTCTCTCAAAAATATAATATACATATATAATATACATATATTCAAATGTAAAACATTTCTATTTAATTTTACTCTAATAAAACAGGTCAATTAGTTACCCTCCTGACCTTTAAAGATCATCTAGTCCAACCCCCCTGCTGCAGGCAGGGACTTCTTTCACTAGATCAGGTTGCTCAAAGCCCCATCCAACCTGACTTTGAACACTTCCAATGATGGGGCATCCACAACTTCTTTGGGCAACCTGTTCCAGTGTCTTACCACCCTTGCCATAAAAAAATTTCTTCCTTATGTCCAACCTGAACCTATCCTCTTTCAGTTTAAAACCATTACCCCTTGTCCCGTTACTGCAGGCCCTGGTAAAAAGTCTCTCCATCTTTCTTAAAAGTCCCCTTTAAATATTGAAAGGGAACAATAAGGTCACATAATGCTAATTGAGATGCATAAGAAAATTGTCAGTATTTATCTTCTCGAGAGCATGGTAACACTCATTTCTGAGCCAAATAAGGCATGATAGGATTCACATTGTCTCTTTGAATGTGCTTCCTACCACTACTCAGATCCTGGACAGTGCTGGTTGAACCCCCTGTATGCTAAGACCTTTTCACCAAACATTGAAAGGGAGGCACTAGAGACATGTAACTTTAAAATATACTCTCAGGAGTGAAGAATAAAAGCTAAAGGGTACTCTAACCAACTGAAACAGCAAAAGAATTCTAGGAAGAGAAAATGTAGCTAGTCACCTGGAAAAATTTTAGGTAGCCAGGGAAAACCATCTCTTCTACACATCTAAGTATGCACACACTCTAAGAAATTCCTGAGCATTTGTAATGTCAAATGGCCAAAACTCCATACTATTACTATTTCTGCAGGACAAATTACTTTCTGGGGTCAGAAACCCTATATTCTCCTTTATTTCCTGGGACTAAATAAGACAATGTAACAATGCATTTTTTTTCTCTGACTTTAGAAAAAACCCAGATGTTCCTGCCAAGTTTTAGTTCCTTAGGAACTAAGTATTTTGTTCAGCTGTGCCTTTTAATTAATTACTAAAGAGTAGAATACTAATGTATTCTTACTAATGGAAGAAGACCTACAGCTTCTGAAGTGGTGTTTTGTTGAAAGTAATTCATTAATCCACACACTTTGCATCTTGTAGTTAGTGTAATTGTGAGAAATCCTTGCATAAATTGAACTTATTTAGCTACCTGTAGCTTTATGATTTTGATGCAAAATTTACCCTTCAACAGTTTTTTTCCTCGACAAAACTTCCTTCACAGCAGTTTCAATGCCTTCTATGGTATAATAAATCAAAGTGCTCACATTTCCATGTGAGACAAACCCATGATGTTGAAAGCTTAACGTTTAGACTATTTAGTGAATTCAGTGTTAATTACACCTCTAATCTACTCAAATTTAATTGCCAGGTTAACATGGCTTTTAGAAAATGAAAGGAACGTGTTGTGTAGCTCCACAAAATCATTCCAGCTTGGTTATTTTTCCTACTATTTGGAAAAGTACTTTGTCTTAATAGTATATGTATGTATACATAATGTATTTCTTTGCATATATTTATATACATACGCCATCGGCAAAGCTGTTCATGATATTTCTTTGTGCCTTATAAGTATATATACAAACCCAAAAGCTACTTCTTATGTATTATACTACACACCGGTAAATTTTTAAATATGTGAATTTCTGTCTGTACACACATAAGATATTTTTGATAAAAGAACAGTCCACATAGCTGTGTTTTCATTTAATCTTATAAACCATAATATTTATAGGTAGTTTTATGTATGATGTAAATATTAATATTCCCATTCTTTCCTGACAAATATTGTTAAGATTACTTACTCTTAGGAATGTGTTTGTATATTATCTTTATCACTACATTTAGCTTTTCTTTGTTAAGCAATATTTTTAAGATCATAATGATAACTCCTCTTAGTACAGCTTGTATATTTTTGAACTTACAATTAGATTGAAAACTTTAACTTCAGAATGAAATTTCATCATACATATGCACAAGATATAAGGTCTGATTATTTCCAAATAGACACCTCTGTCTTCACAGAACCACAAAATCAGAGGATGGTTGAGGTTCGAAGGAAATCCTGGGGATCCTTCTGTCCAACCCCCCTGCTCTCCAAGGATGGAGACTACACAACCATTCTAGGAAACCTGTTCTACTGCTCAGTCACCCTCACACTAAAGAAGTGTTTCCGAATGATCAGATGGAACCTCCTGTGCTTCAGTTTGTGCTCACTGCTTCTTGTCCTGTCACTGAGCACCACTGAAGAGAGCCTGGCTCCATATGCTTTACATGCTCTTTTCAGATATTTTTACACATGGATGAGATCCCCCTGATCCTTCTCTTCTCTAGGCTAAGTGGTCCCAGCTCTCTCAGCACTTACTCATAGGAGAGATGCTCCACTCCCTTAATCTTCTTTGAGGCCCTTTGTTGGACTCTCTCCCATAGCTCCATAGCTCCATATCTCTCTTATACTGGGAAGCCCAGAACTGGACACAGGACTCCAGATGTCGCCTCATCTGTGCTGAGTAGAGGGGGAAGATCACCTCCCCATACCTGCTGGCAAAGCACCTCGTAATGCAGCCCAGGATGTCACTAGTCACCTTTGTCACAAGAGCATATTGCTGGCTCATGTTCAACTTGTTCACCAGGACCCTCAGGGTCTTTTCTGCAAAGCTGCTTTCCCCAGGTGTAGAACTTCGCACTTCTCCCTGTTGAATTTTGTGAGGTTTCTGTTGGTCCATTTCTACAGACTGTTGAGGTCCTTCTGGATGGAAGTACAACCCTCTAGCATATCAGCCATTCCTCTCAGTTTTACCTGCAGACTTGCTGAGGGTACACTCTGACCCATTATCTAGATCATGAATGAAGATGTTGAACAGGATTGGAGCCAGTATTGACCCCTGGGATACACTGGTAGTTATTGGCCTCCAACTAGACTTTGTGCCACTGATGAGCATCCTCTGGGCCTGGCTGTTCAGCCAGTTTTCAGTCAACCTCATTGTCTATTCATCCAGTCCATACTTCCTCAGCTTCATGAGGATCTTATGGGAGATAATGTCAAAAGCCTTACTGGAATCAGGGTAGACAATATCTAGGGCTCTCCCCTTGTCTACCAAGCCAATCATTTCATCATAGATGGTTATCAAGCATGACTTCCCCTTGGTGAATCCATGCTGACCACTCCTGATGACTTTCTTGTCCTTCATGTGCCTGGAAATAGTTTCCAGGATTAGTTACTCCATCACCTTTCATAGGGAGCAAGATAAGGCTGACTGGACTGTTGTTGTCTGTGTCCTTGTTCTTGTCATGTTTGAAGGTAGGAGTGACCTTTGCTTTCCTCCAGTCCTCAAGCACCTCTCCCAATTACCATGATTGTACAAAGATTATGGAGAGTGGCCTTCAAATTACATCAGCCAGCTCACTCAGAATTCAACTAAGTTACTGGGTTTAGACATCAAGCTTACATGTAGATAACTTTGAGTGAAATAACATATATGTGTCAACTACTATTTGAAGCAACATAGGATTGTCACATAAACCTCTTAGTCATTTGTCTTGGCTATCAATCCCGTTCAGATATCTGGCACACTCTTGTACAATTACAAAGGTACTAGATGCCACCATCAGACAACTAAATCAAGCATCTTCATTATAAATGCCAAACTATCAGTGACTAAACCTAAACCAGACTCACACTCACAGTGTTTTTATTTCTTAAATTGAAATTAAATTTGCTCCCAGCAAATGATTTTTTTGAAAAATAAAATAAAATTATGAGTTTTGGTGTTGATTGCAAATGTTTTATTTTAGGTTTAATTATTATTTCAGGCACTTTTTTCCTGTTTTTATTTTGGTTACGAAGCTAAATCTGTCACTGTTAATTTGATCCAAAATACACTTCCCCCATGCATTTTAACTGAGCCAGTAAACCAAAGTACAATTAGTCTTAAATATGTCTTTCTCAAAATGTACGTGATAAAGCAGTGATAAAGGAGCAAAATACAAAATTAAGGGATATTCTTAGATTTGCTGATCACTGCACTTAAAACTGCTTCATAATGCTCTCCTAGCTCAGACATCTTCATCTATGGGCACCAGTACCTGAGGCTGAAATGCCTACTCTGCCTGGAGGTTAAACTGATTCAGAGAATTAATTCATAGGCCATGCCACCTCCTAGGCCAAAATGCTAATGACCATACTAATGATGGAACTTCCAGAGCCTTCAGATATGTTTTAGAAAGAAGGGGTAGCTCATGAACTTGCTTAAAACCATGATGTTGTTTTATTGCTATGAATTTCAGATTCATACATGCATCTAACCAGTAACTCTGTCAAGTTCCCACTATTTGTAGAGTAGCTTAAAGTAGAATATGCCTGTGTATTCTACTCTTTGTGGTGATCCCTAATAGTTATAATGAAGCTCATGTAATAATTCTTCGTAACCACTAATATTGTATAAGCTGTATAAATTGTTATTTTCTGTACAGGTTTGGGCTGAGATAGAGTTAATTTTCTTAATGGCAGCTTTCATGGTGCTATGTTTTGGATTTCTGACTGAAAAAGGATTGATAACACACTGATGCTTTACCTATTGCTGAACAGTGCTTACACAGTGTCAAGGCATTTTCTGCTCCTCACACTGCCTCACCAGTGAGTGGACTGGGGGTGCGCAAGAAGTTGTGAGGGGACACAGCCAGGACAGCTGACCCCAACTGACCAAAGGGATATTCCATACCATATGGCAATATGACAATTGCTTAACAATAAAATGTAGAGGGGGGGAGAAGGAGGAAGGGGGATGTTTGGAGTGATGGCGTTTGTCTTTCCAAATAATTGTTACACTTGATGGAGCCCTGCTTTCCAGGGGATGACTGAACACCTGCCTGCCGATGGGAAGTAGTGAATGAATTCCTTGTTTTCCTTGGCTTGTTCGTGCAGCTTTTGCTTTACCTATTAAACTGTCCTTATCTCAACGCACAAGTATTCTCACTTTTACCCTTCCAATTCTCTCCCTCATCCCACTGTGGGGGAATGAGCAAGAAGCTGTGTGGTGCTTAGCTGCCTACCGGGTTAAATCATAACCTATTCAGATGTAGAAAACCCTTTGTTCTGGATTTCCAGTCTGATGCTGACACTGCTGAAGTCTACACTGGGAGAAAAAGACTGCTTTAAAGGGTCTAAGATATAAATTTGTTTTCACTAATACAAATGAACTTTTCAGTAATTTGGGGCCAGACTGAAAGCTGACTATATCCCTGTCTTTTCAGAGATTTTATTTACCATGTTGCTGAATAAATTTTTCTGTAGTATTAATTAGCAGAATATGTATTTACCCCTTAAGAATATCTTATTCTGGCAGATGTTGATAAAGAAAAGATTAGAATTATCTGATCACCCTTCTACTGCTTTTAATTCAGTGTTCTAGTGCCAGTGTTGGACTCTGACTGATGAGGAATACAAATACTAGATGAGGTTCACCTTACTAAAAGGCCTACCATATACCTATGAGCTGGTCTTTAAGCTCCTTTTAAGACCAAAGACCTTCTGAAATAGGATTCATAGAATCATAGAATACCAGGTTGGAAAGGACCTCAAGGATCATCTGGTCCAACCTTTCTAGCACAATCTAGATGAGATGGCCCAGCACCATGTCCAGCTGAGTCTTAAACATGTTCAGCGTAGCAGAGTCAACCACTTCCCTGGGGAGATTATTCCAATGATTGACTGTTCTCATTGTGAAAAATTTACCTCTCGTGTCCAATCGGAATCTCCCTGGGAGTAACTTGTACCCATTACCCCTTGTCCTCACCATGTGACTCCTTGTAAAAAGGGAGTCTCCATCTTCTTTGTAGCTCCCCTTTAAGTACTGGTCCATGGTGATGAGATCACCTCTAAGCCTCCTTTTCTCAAGGCTGAACAAACCCAGCTCTCTCAGCCTATCCTCATATGGCAGGCTTCCTAGACCCTTGATCATCTTGGTGGCCCTTCTCTGGAACGCCTCCAGCCTGTCCACATCTATTTCGTATAACGGGGACCAGAACTGTACACAGCATTCCAGGTGTGGCCTGACAAGCGCCGAGTAGAGTAGGATAATGACTTCTTTATCTCTGCTGGTGATGCCCTTTTTGATGCAACCCAGCATCCTATTGGCCTTCTTGGCCGCAGCAGCACACTGTTCACTCATGTTGAGCTTCCTGTCCACCAGGACCCCCAGGCCCCTTTCCACGGAGCTGCTCTCTAGCCAGGTGGATCCCAGTCTGAGCTGCACTCCTGGATTATGTTGTCCCAGGTGCAAGACCTTACACTTTTTCTTGTGTGAAGTTCCGGTCTGATTGTCAGGCTCAGGGAAGGTTTGTAATGATCCCAAGGGTGAAATTAAGACACAAATGAGGTCATATGCCACCAATCAGATGTTTTATTGGGTAAATATAAAAGAGTAAAGTGATAGGAAAGGCAGGAAAAATTAGGAGGCAATTAAGCAAGCATTCAGAGACATAAGCAAAGGATAGTCACCACCATGGATCCAGCAGCGTCCCGTTGGTCCTCAGTCTTCAGTTCTTCGGTGGTGGATGGCCACACTCAGGTTTCGTTGTGACATATTTCATCTGGTGTTGGAGAGGGAGTTTGCCCTCTCATTTCGGTTTGGTTACCCAGGGCAACATCATGTATGCCACACCCGCACATCTAATCACACAATATGTATTGTTGGTGGGCAAGCGGCCTGGTGCAGATACCAATTGGTGTCCTATTCTTAGTGGTGCCTGATAAGCCAAAGAATGGCCTGCTGCTTCAGCAAGTTTGCACAAATTTCCTTGCAAGCTGGTGGCATTTGTTAAGTCAAAGAGTGGTCTGCCCTTGGGTCTTCTCAGACAAAAGAGTGGTCTGCTGTCTGGACTTATCAGATAAACACTCACAAGCAAGCTTTGAGACAATTGTTCTTAACGCTTCAGTCTCTTACACCTTGTTAAACTTCATGAGATTAAACCACATGAACTGTATTTGGAATCTTGACAATAAAAGGAGCCTAAAGTCAATTCTTTTTACAGAACAACTCAATTACCTAAATATTGGTGTTTAATGGCATTTGAGGTGCCCTAGAAGACACTGCTTATACTCCAGCTGCCTTCTCAAAGCAAGGCATTAATTTACCATAGTCTTCAATGCCCATTTGAATGTTGTAAATCCCTAGGGCATCTCAAATTGTCCAAGATGATTAGGTGGGGGCAATTGAAACAACTGTCTAGTTATATGCAAGACATATATAGAAATTTTGTTAATAGAAATGATCAGACTTTCATCTTGCTTATATTATTTGATCACCAGTGCAGAAAAAATAGCATTTCCAAAAGTAACATTTTTGTGAAATAATTTACTTTTCCTGACACAGGGTGGAGGAGGACTGCCACTATGAATGGGAAGAAAATTAAGAATTGAATAAACATCAAATTCTTTTATCCAGTAATCATGGGGGGTGAGATTCCTTTAATCTATTTTTACTCTCCTCATTATTATCCTCCAGTTTGGGTAAGTCATACAGGCAGGGTCAACAGTGCTTAATAAAGAGGATTCTTTGTCCTGAAGCAAAGTGGTACAATGTGATTTACATCCATTCTCATTATTTTGGAGAAAACTAATTGAAGACATCAAAATCAGAGCCGGAGAGCGAGTTACCTCTTCAGTAGTGTGGATTATAGGGGTCCAGTGTTTAAGATCATTCCCTGACCTGTATATGCTCTAAATAACTATATGGACAATTCATAGGCTTCTTCAATATTCAGTAAACAGGAAAAGGTATTTTCAAAAAGTCATATGACTCTAAATGAATTCCTAAAGCATTTTTAATTAATTGTTTTCTGAAGATGTCTGTCTCTATTGACTGAATGATCACCTCAAACTAAAACCTAACTTGTTGATAGCTAATTGTAACTTTAAATTCCTTTTCTCCTGAAATAACAAATGGGAAGTTTATTTTCAACTTAATTTTGACAAGTAGAAATGCTGGTTGTAGGCAACATTCCTCAGAGCAAACTATATATGAATTCAGGTAAATTGCATGGAATGATAAATAAAAATGCCTTTAACTTTTTCCTTTCCTTTCCTTTCCTTTCCTTTCCTTTCCTTTCCTTTCCTTTCCTTTCCTTTCCTTTCCTTTCCTTTCCTTTCCTTTCCTTTCCTTTCCTTTCCTTTCCTTTCCTTTCCTTTCCTTTCCTTTCCTTTCCTTTCCTTTCCTTTCCTTTCCTTTCCTTTCCTTTCCTTTCCTTTCCTTTCCTTCCTTTCCTTTCCTTTCCTTTCCTTTCCTTTCCTTTCCTTTCCTTTCCTTTCCTTTCCTTTCCTTTCCTTTCCTTTCCTTTCCTGGGGGTGGAGTGATGTAAAGTGGAATGTTGTTTTCTTATTTATTTGATTTTATGAAATTAGAATTTTTGTTTAAAAATATAGCAAAAAATCAGTACATGACACTATGGCTTGTGATCAAGATGTACAGATAAAAAAAACGGGATATTGAGACAAACAGGAGGAACATTTTGGTTTGCTTTTTAATCTAGAAGGGCTGCAAGTAAAATGGGGAAAGATAGAGGAAAACGTTACACCTTAGTAGATATTATGGTAGATGAATACAGTGCCTTCCTTTGATGGATTAAAATTATTATAATATAAAATATTATAAAAACTACTATAATAGTTATAATAGCTTTAATATAGTTATAACATAACATAACATAACATAACATAACATAACATAATATAATATAAACTATTATAATATAAAATATTAATATAAACATTATATTAAAACTATTTGTTTTAAAAAAGGAAATATGATCTATTTTGTCAATTTCTACTTCAGTAAGTTATTTGCTATAATACATAGGTAATAAAATAACTAAAGGGGACAGCATTTGGTTGAAGACAGGACACTATGGTTACCCTGGGGCAGAGGTGGAAGGAGGTAGGAGGTTAGAAGATGGTTACCAGTGAAGTACTGAAAAATTAATTACTTTTATGTAACAGGCACTTTTTTTTCCTGCTAAGATCATTTGTAATAAAACTTGATAATGGCAAAAACTTGTGAGGTATTGTTACTGCATACCAGGACTTTCTTCTCCCCCCAAAAAAAACCCAAATCGGATGACCTTGAGGTTCAGAATAATAATTAGGAGATTAAATTTAATAATACAGAATGCAAACCCATGTACTTAGTTTGAATTTTATTTCCCCTACTGTTGCAGGGAAAAACTGCTCACCTCTTGTGCTTTATATCAAATCAGGATCATAGCAGTTTATTGATTAGTGCCATAATTAATAGAAATCTGTGAACTACAGCTTCAGGATCAATATAACTAATAAAACAGATAAACCACATACTAGACACTTACCAAACATTAATAAATATCTACAAATTCTACCTACCTGTCAGGGAGCAGCAAAAGCAGAGCTACTCTGTAAGGGAAGATAGGCTGTTAGCCGAGCAGGACTCCCCAGGTAGGACAGCAGGACCTCTCCCAGCACCCCCACTGGGAAGCAGGGCAAGCTGAGGGGGCTACCAAGGGCGGGGCATGGGCAGAGTTCAGAGGGAGATCTTACAGGAGTCTGGGCAGGGTGAATAAGGCTTCTTAGTGCCCCTCAGGGCCCTGACACTGTTCCTCCATAACTAATCCCCAAAAGTTCTAATGTCCACACATGCAGGCACTCACAGCTACAAGCTCACCCTCCCTCCCCAGCTGTGGGGGCTCCCCTAGGTGCATACTCCTCCTGTAGGAGACATGCTGCCCCAGCTTTGTGTGCCCTTCTGCTCCTGATACCCTGCCGATGTACCCACCAGCAAGGAAGTACCTTGGAATGTGTCCCCGCACCCCAAGGTGGGGTCCCTGCATACTGCCTCTGCACTGCCAGCCTGTTGCTGGGTGCCAGCTGTGCTGCTCGACCTGGGAAGGGTTTGGGGTGCCCCAGGGGCACTGCTGGAGGGCATAGACCTCCGGGGATGGGTGCTGCTGATGAACTTCTCTGCAATATGATGACGTCCTTGTTTAAAAAGTCTCCAGGTAATCCCCTCATTACTGTTTAATTCCGCTGATGTCTGTTTTAAGCTGTCATTATCTTCTTCAGAGTAATACTAATTTTTGGTCAACAAGCCTTCCAGAATAATGCAGTTTTCAGTATTCCATTCACACACACTGTCTACACTTAGTTTCTATCATATCAGTTGTTTTTACTCAAACCACATTACCAAGAGAAAGCTCTGCAGACTCTCCCACAATTTATCTGTAGATATCTAAAGGTGATGAAAGTTATAGAAATAAGGTGTTTAGGTTTCCTCTATATTCATTGTAGAGGCCAGTTTATCACAACTACACTAAACACTTATTGTCGAGTTAGTGTTATCACATTTTCTTTATTGACTACAGAAGGAACAAAGACAAATAGACCACCTAACTTTTAGATAGTTAAAGCAAGACAAAATGTAGACCATATCGGGGACTATCGAAACTTCTTGTATGTGTTGAGAGTTCATCAGAAGGAAACAAAAAAGGTAAAGAATGACCTGATTTTACTATGTGATGAGAAGGAACTGAATTCTGGCTTATGAAATTTTTATTGCTTTCTTCGATTTTTAAACACAAGAAAGGTGCCTGCATCCATCCCAGACATGACAGCATGCTCCCTGAATAGAGCTCGTCATGAAAAAATCCCTGGAGGCATTTGAAAGATGGGTAGACATGGTGCTTGAGGACATGGTTTAGTGGTGGACTTGACAGTGATAGGTTAATAGTTGGACTCAATGATCTTAAGGGTCTTTTCCAATCTTAACGATTCTATGATTCTATGAAAACAAGTCACTTTGTAGTAAGACAGTGAGTCAGCCAAACACATTGTTAGTGTCAATCAAATTCAAGATCTGCTGTAGGAACTGGAAAGTATCATTGTGATTGTACAAAGTATTGGTGAGAACACGTTTTCCATTAGCCTGTGCTCAAAACAGCTCATTCAACCAGGAGTGAGTAAACAAGAAGGTTATCAGAATAGTCACAAGAATGGATATTCTGACTCACTGGAAGACTTTAAGAGATCATAGTTTTCTAAAGTTTAAAGACTGGTTGATAACAGACAAACCTGAATATATTTGTGCTGAAAATCAGATTTCTAGTCATCTTCTGAACAAGAAGAATAGGATCAAAAAATGTAATTAGTTTAAAAGTAGAACTTTGTCAGCTTGTAAACAGAATCATACAAAATAAGGACAGAACTGACAATGAAAATTCACCCAGACCATGACCAGACACCATGGCACGAACAGCGACACTCATGACAGGTTTTAACCTATTTTTAAAAAAACAACTCAAATGATTAAAACTGTACCATTCCCATTACAGTCTATTGCACTGTTTACTAGACTTAATTTTTTTTCCCTAATGGTTAGCCAAAAAAATTCTTGGTGGTATTAATTGTTGTCTCATTCCTCTTGATAAGGAAAACACTATTATTGCCTTTTTTGTGGCAGCCTTCCATAGAACTCTTTATCATGTCCTGTGACAAACTTGGTCTTTTCTAAACCAGCAGAAACCTAATTCTTTTTGTACTCCTTACAGTTAGTTCAGTTTTGTCTAAACTTTTGTTAGGTACCATATAGCATAGTTTCCTACTGTAGCTGGGGGCCTGAGCTGCTGACACCAGAGTTATAATCCAGCATAAAATCCTTAAGCTCAGATATGCCTTATCTTCCCTTTTTCATATCTACTTGCATTTTTATCAATAGTACCTTATTTGGCCTATTTTTATTTATTTGCATTTGAACCAAGTAATTTATGAAAAAAAGACCATTTATCCTCTCAGTTATCTCCTGGGCTTCTGTTCAGTAATAGAAGTTACAAACCAATATTACCTGATCTGGTAATCGGGATTGTTCTCTCAAATGTCTTAATCAGTAAAGAGAATGAACACTGATAACCACATATTTTGTTTTACCACACAGGTAAGTAACATCTATGGTCTTCAGATTCTAATTTCCTCAAGAGCCTGTGAAAAGAAAGTGGATATTAGATCATTTTCTAAGGGTCACTCTCTAACGCTGCTTCAGACCATGGAAATTCCACATTTGAGAATTAGCTGCAGAAACTACTCTTTAACACTACTCTTTCCTTTTAAATTGAGAAAGCCGTAGCTCTAATTTCCAACAAAAGCCAAATTCCCAATGAAACCATTATCAAGCTTGTAAGTCTACTAGTCAAAAGCTACATCACTGTGACGATAATTAAGGACAGAGTTTTTCATTTAGAATATAGCTGTTCAGATAATTCTACACTTTTATGTTTCTATGCCACATGGTAAGGTTATTTCTCTTAGAGCTAGAAATAGTCTAAAATAAGTTTTCTAGTTTCCAGGACAGAAAACACAATGGATTCCTTAACAAAACAATTGTCTTCAAATAATGGCACACTTACTGTTTTTTCTTTCCCACATTTCTCATCTTTCTTGTTTTGAGTAAGCATTTGCAACATTCTGAATGAGATATTGAAAACAAACAGCAAAATATATATAAAAAAGAAGAACCCAGCATAAAGATAAATATTTCTCTGTGGTTTTAACTAAAATGCAATATGCTTGGTTTCATTTTATTTTCCACTGTCCACATTTTTACTGCTATTTAATACTGAGCTGCACCTTGTTCTACTAGTTATCTCACTAGAGTAGCAACTTGTCATATACTGAAATTATAGGCTATACTGGGGCTGCCTTATGTTTATTTGTTCCAGACACACAAGAATTACTGGTTAATGTATACCCATAAGTTTGTGGACTAGAAAGCAGTGAAGTATGGACAGATTATTGGGGCTTAAAGTTTGCTGCTGGTCTAAATGAAGAACTAATTATTATTTTTCTGAAGCAAGGAGAAGCAGGAAAGAAACTGACTGAGAATGCAGAAAACCTCTTCTTGATTATTAGAATGTCTTGAAATTATGTGATGTCTTGTAGAGCTACAATTTAGACTACTGTTTTCACTTGAATGATTCCTGAGTGTTAACCAGAGTAAACCTGACCAGATCTAGTTTAAAATATGAATTTTAACAAACATATTGGCAATACATTCTCATAGTACCTACTGCATGAAAGCAAGAAGTACTTTAAAGATATAACACTGTATTATTATTAGTAAGTGCTTCAGTTTTCTATAAATATTAAACGACCGTATTAAGCCCATGCAAAGAAAACAAATAAATAAGCAAAAAGCTTATGCTAAAGCAAGGTTAAAGACCCCCATAAGGTTGGATTTCAGGTTATTATAGGAGAACAACTATCTTTCTCCTGTGAATGGAAAGCAAAAGACATTTCCAACAAGATGTCTAAAAGCCCTTTGGTGTAGCTATCCTTATTTCTGCTTGTTTATAATGTTATTTTTCCCAAAAGAGAGAATTAAAAAACACTATATTTGAGAGAAAGGCAATTAGGATCATACGATCACAAGAAAATTCAGGTTGGAAGGGACCTCTAGAGGTCTCCAGTCCAACCTCCTGCTCACAGCAGGGTCAGCTCTGAGGTCAGACCAGGATGCTTAGGAATTTGTCCAGTTGGATCTTTCAAACTTCCAAGGATGGAGTCTGCACAACCTCTGTGGGAATCTCGATTGCCTTCATGAGTCTCATTTCCAGTCAGGGCCTCTCCTCTTTCAACTTATGTCCTTGTTCTGCCACCAAGCACATCTGTGAAGAGCCTGACTCCCCCCTCTCCGTGGCCTCCCACATAGTCACTGGGGCACTGTTGTTAGGCTGAATTCAGTCCCCGGGAAAATATTCCTGTGATTTCCCTTGGGGTACATTTCTGGGTACATGAAGTAGAATACTTTGTGAATAGTCCAAAGGTAAAGGGTAAACTAGACCTAGAGAGTCTGATTGTCTTCTGTGGTAAAATAACTAGGTCTGTGGAGAAGGGGACAACACAGTGAGAGTCACTGACTTTGACTTCAACAGCTTCCCATTCCTGCATCCTAGTTAGGACATTACAGTGTGGATGGAAGAACAACTTTATGGGTAAAAAACAGGATGAATGAGGGTAGTGTTTAAGGCGTTCAATTGTTTATAAGTGTGTGCAGATTTGGAGAAGACATGTAATACATTTAATATATTATGTGAAAGAATATAGCGAATGATGAAATGCACTGTGGGCCTGCTGAAGCCCCAGCAGGGGCAAGGCAGGTGTCTCTCAGAGGCCGGGGGTGGGGAGGAGTTTGGCCAGTTGGAGCCACTTGGAGCTGGTTAAAACCGGTTTGAGACGGTTGCAGCTGATTCCCCCTCTCCTGTGCTCACGTGACTGTTGCTGCCCAGTGGAAGCTACTGCTGGCTTGGGGAGTGCCTCTGGCTGGCCAAGGGCAAAGGCCCAACAGACCTGGGGTGGAGGGGAACAAAAGCCCTTTGTGTCACGGGGCAGGGGACACCTGCTGCATCCCTTGCAGGGTCCCCAGAGGAGCTGACAACAGGCTGGGGAAGGAGAAATAGCACCCCAAAGCCTTGAGCAGGGCCCTGGGACGAGGGGCTTTCACCCATGATTTCAGTGATTACCTTCTGCTTCACCTTAGATACGTTGGCACAGTGAGACATTAGTAGGAAGAGCACAATGACAAAGAAATAATAAGTACTCTTGGTTTTGGCTTTTTTTTTTTAATTATTTTAGCTCTCTTTCTAATGAAGCTTCTCTGTACAAATAGATAATTTGTACTATTAGACTGTTAAAGCATTATTTGGTCTAACAATAAATGTTAGATCTACATATATATGATATATTCCCTTTTGCCCATCACAAAATTTAACAGGAAGATTTGAATTTTCATTTTTTGGATATTTTTTGAGACATCAGTGACATTTGCATTAAAGCTATCAACTGATATTTCTTCTCTCTTAATTTTTCTGCCATGCCATCATTCCCTTTAAAAAGCTATTAGAAGCTTGATGTTAACAAGCTGCAATCCATTCCTAAATTGGAAAATCCTAAAACCCCTGGCAGATTAAAAAAAATCCAGTCTTGAAATCAGAAGAACAGAAAGAACTTCCCAGAAATATGCTCTCTAAAGGAAAGCTTTTTCAGCATTCCTGAACAGGCTCATGTCTTCCTGAATCCACAGTAGCTATGTGCCAGTATAAGGAATGGAGAACACAGTTACCTGGATCCTCAGGTAGCCTCATCTACCTCGTCGAGTACTTAGAGAACTTTTCTCAGCTGTGGGAAGCACATATTCGATCCATTTTGTCTAAGAAAGGTCTAGGATTTACATATTCCAACTCTTCTTTGGCTGCTCTAACCATCAGATTTGAGCAACATGAGGGTACTAAGAGTATCCTTTCTTTACGGCCTTACACTAAGGATCGTTTATCTTTTTTCAAGTCAAGAGACTGATATATCAGTCAATGCAAGAAGTATAATTTCAGTTGATGGGATGGTCTTCTGGGTCCAGGAGCACATCTTTTGTAAATTAGACACTAAATAAGATACCTAAATTAGATGTACCAGATGACACACAATTTTTTTCTAGTTTAATTTTATTTTATCTCTTTTTCTTCAGTCTTTTCTCTAGCCAGTGTTTGGAATTATTTTATGGTACTCAATTTTATGAAGTGTGTTCTCCGTGTAATGACTGGGGACAACTGCTAACATCATACATTCCTTCTAACAGAAGTAGAATATGAGAAAAGATAAACCTTATTGAGAAACCTACCTTTATTGATCAACACATTTCTCCCTGTATGGCAGGTATCAACTAATACTACATTTTAGTAATTCCTGATAAATATTATTTTCTCTCTACTGCTAAGGGGGGAAATGTGCCAAGGAGTGCAAAGACCATTATTTTATTCTGTAAAAAAGTTTTCTAATAAGTAAGCATCACTTAGAACTAACTTATGCAAACTAGCTTTCTATTTGAACTCACCCAGAAGTTAGTTCAAGATCATTAATTAGGCTAGTCCTATTCATTTCACAAAATTAGGCTTGTATTCTCTTTGTAGGCTTAATATTTCTGAGTATTTTCCCATAATTCAAAGAACAAACTGAACTGATGGCATTTACTAATATCATTATCATGATCACGTAGTAGCCATGGCCATTTTCTTCAGTGTAAACTCTGTGTAATGATCTCATTCCATTATGGAACTCAGTGTAAGCTTGACCTATAAACACTCAGAGGGAGCATTTTTTACATACATTATGATCTCATACTGCAGTAATTTTTGAAAAACCTAATAGTTCTAAAAATAACAGACTATTAGACAATTCCTTAAAATATTTATTATGAAGACAATAATGAATAGTGACCACTGATTATTTATATGAAGAACATATGTGATTTCAAAATTATGAGGCAAAAACCCATGCAGTATGAATGCAAAAGAAAATACCAAAGTATATAAACAATAGTAACAAATTGGTATTTTATGTAAGGTCCTAAAACAAGGAATTAGCTGTATAAGGATCTGATTCAGTTGCAACCCTCTGGTCTTAAGAAAAAACAGTTGTTGCAATACTTTATTGGAGGGAATTAATCTACTGGTAAAGGAACAGAACAAGGCTGTGTTTCCATTACCACTTCTCAGTGCTCCTTTTGTGACAACACGGATATTTATAACACTCTCATTGTCAAACTACTCTTAGATGCTTTCAAATGAAAATACCTAGTAACATGTCCACGTAACATGTTCCATACTTTATCATTATTCTTTTTTGCTTACTGCAGACATATACATAATAAAGCACCACCATACCATATTCTTTAACAATGTCTTTTGAACTAAAAAATATTTTTTTTTCTATTTTTCCACTCCTGCCAACAAATAAAAAGTTGTTAGCTTTTATTTGCTAAAATTAATGAAAAGAGTAATCTAGTAAGCCACACCTTCATGAAAAATCAACACAATGTCTGTTTCTGGAGTACTAAAACTACAGGAACAACTGATATTTAATTTCTACTTGTTTTCTTCCCCTAATATTTTTACTATTGGAAGTGTATATGTAAAATTAAAGCAGCTAGTTTTGGCTTTCTTTTATAGGTAAAACGTTGAAAATATGTTGTTATTATCAACCACCATGTTTTATGTTGAAATTCACCTTCACATTACTGGTGAATTCTACTTAATAAAAGCTTGTTGTGCAGCTCCTTTTTTTTTTTTCCTTTCTTTTTAATAAACACTACAATAAGATTTTGCTACAATAATCACAGAAAGTAGTGAACTAGTTTGATATGGATTTATCCCACCTAATTTTAGGCTTGTAAATGAGATGCTTATACTGTGAATATAGTTAATGCTGGGAGCTGGGCATTTGTGAAGGATAATTCAGATAAATAATTGTAAAGGATAATTCAGATAAATAATAATTATCTTTTTCCATTTACTCTATAGTGAGTTTATGGCAGCCACACTCTTAGCTCAAATATCCTATTTTAGTACTAAAAGTTAGACAAAACAGATCCAAGCCAGTTTAACAGACTGAAGGAGAATTAAGACCAATTACATTCCTTTAAGAATAAGGTTCTATTCAGTGAGAATAAGAATGGCAGGTTTAGGATGTAAACTATTTTAAATTTTATTCTGACAATATAAATAATTTTATTTACTATTCTTTTTTTCTAAGATTGAAAAAAGTTCATGTGTCTTTTTGAGAGACTCCAATACTAGATTAAATACTTGAGAAGTTTTCACTGTAAAAGCCTTTCTGGCAAAAAAAAAAAAAAATTGCAGCCATTTATTTCATATTCGACAATATCAGATGAAACAAAATTTACTTAACTGGTTGATATGTTTTGTGAAAGGTACATTCTAAAAGTTCAGAGATCCATTAGCCAGCAACTAAGTTGAAGAAGTTACATTATTCTAATAGAAATCACAGACCAGTAGGGAACAGATCCTGGCTGACCTCCTATGTATTCAAGTGCACTCTGTGTTGAATAAAAGCCTTTCCATTACTCATGCATTGTTACATGGCCTGATGGAATAAGGTCATATTCTCAGCACTAGAGGATATTGATTTGTTGTTATTTATATCAACATTTTAGAAGCATGTTTAACAATGTGAAGTTAATTTCAAATGTTGAAGGGTTTGTTGTTGTTGGGGTTTTTTGGGGGTTTTTTTTTTTTATAACTGGCTCTTTCATTGTGTATATAAGCACATGTACAATACATACACAAAGACTTGGTCTTGCATTCCCCTCTAGTGCCTGATCTCTAGAAAATGTAGTAAACTACTAGAACTGCCTATTACTGAAGCCGTTTCTTTGGTTCAAGAAGTAGATGTTTATTCTCTGTGACTTAAAACTGTGACTTAGGATTCTCATTGAAAACTTCACTGAAGGACAAGAAATAAAGTCCCTAAGTATTTTCTTGGTTTTAGGCCTTGATTCTAGAAACCCTTCAAACACATAAAACCCCTATTCAGTGAAGCCTTTCACTTGAAATTACTGTAAACATTTTTTCAATCTTAGTTGGATCTCAGAGAAACTTAGATAAGATAGGTATCTGAGGTGGAGGGAAGGACAGCTGGAGAGAAAGCTTAACTTATTCCTCTTTTCTAACTTAATTCCAAACAATTCAAGACAAAAAGACCCCTCCTTGTCTCCAAAGGGAAAGACTCACTGCAGTAAAATGGAAATTGAGTTTAAAATCCCAAATAAAATAATGTAAAAAACTTGTCAGTCAACAAAAAAACCCCTGTTTTTCACCATGGGTGTTGTCAAACAGTGGGACATGTTGTCCAGAAAGTGTGTAGAGTCTGTACTTGTTGCTATTCGAAACCCAGCTGCCCGTGGATGTGAGTAACTTGTTCTAGTTGACTCTGCTTTGAGCAGGGGGGTAGACCAAATGATTGCCAGGTTTTCTTAGCAACTTCAGTTTTTTGTTTAAGCTTTATAGAGTCCATTGGGGAAAACAGAAACATAAGTACAGGATTAGAATACCAAAAAAAAAAAAAAGATTGCATATTGCAGTAAATATTAGCAATATTCTAAAACAAAAGTTCTAGCACCCATTTATATACAGCTTTTGTTTTGTAATATGTGAGTCTTTGTAAATATTCTAGATCATTTTTTATTCCAAGCTTGTTCCAATACTGAAAATTTCCCCATTTTGAAAGAGCAGCTAGGAATGTAAGAAAATAAGTCAACTTGGAAGCAGAACTTGCTATCACAGATGCTTGTGTATGGTTAACAAAATCCTCTGCCATCTTTTCCTCTGCTTCTTTAATTAACCAACTTATAGGAATATTATGTTATTAATTCTTCTTTACTACTGATAGCTTTATATATGTTTTTACTGTATACCAGATATGATAAAGCAATATTTCTCAAAAAAATCTATCAACCTTACTCATTTTTATGAAGTCCTCTTTACATAATTCTAATAATACAAAAGGTTCTCAGTACAGTGATCTGCAGATCATGTTACAAGGGCAAAACCTTTCATTGTTTCAACATACGACTAAGTCACAGACTTTTAAATTATTACATGTTATTTTTTCATTAAAAATTAAAATGTATGAAAACCTAATCAAAACTATTTTTGCCCTATTCAGCCTTTCCCCTCAAAAATATAATTAATGTACAAATATTATCAACCTCTTCATTCAGAGTTTGTTTTTTTTCCCTTGTACAAGTCACATTCCTGAAGTATTTTTATATTTTATCTTTGGCCCTGAGAAATTTGTATTGCACAAGGAAGGCCATCCCAACATCATAATCCTGGAACAAATTTAGATCATATATGCAGAATTAGATTTACTCCTGCATTCATGCAAAAGTATCTGTGTGGATTTATACTTATATATTTACAAGAATGTGAAGCAGAGTTAATTTTAATGAAAAACAAATATTTATTTAAGTGAAAAACCGAATTCTGGTGCAGAATCAGAGGTTTTCCAATTTATTTATTTTCTATAAATGACGAAGTTTTAAAGGCTTATTTACATGAGCAATTACAACAAACCCCACATTTCAAGGCTTTTATACATATATACACATATGCTTAATTAAATTTCATTCTCTTTTCTTATTATTTTTATCTTGCCATGTATTTGTGAGACACTCAAATGTATGACACTATTTTGTTCTTTGGTCATACGAAGCAAATCTAATAAACAGTGATTATTGTTTCCAGAGCAGCCAAATAAGACATTTGAAGACTCCACAACCTCTTTGACCAATCTGTTCCTGGTTCCAATCATGCTTAGGGTATTTGTAGCCATGCCATCTTACCCTTTCCCGGGGCACCACTGAGAAGAGCCTGGCTTTGTCTTCTGTACTCACCCCAGTCAAGTATTGACATATGTTGATATGCTTCCTCTGAGCCTTCTCTTCCCCAGACTAAATAATCCCAGCTCTCTCAGCCTCTCCTCATATGTCAGATGCTGCATCATTTTATGTATGTTTGTGGTCTTTCTCTGGACTCACTCAAATATGCCCATGTCTCTCAGAGCTCTTATTGGTGAGCCCTGAACTCAAGGATTCAAGACCACAGTACTCAAGACGTGGTCTCACCAGTGCTGAGTAGAGGGGAAGAATTAACTGGTTGGTCCCCCAGCATGTCCTGGTGCATGACTGGTGTACTGGTGTAAGAGACTGAAGTGTTAAGAACGATTGTCTCAAAGCTTGCTTGGGTGTGTTTATCTGATAAGACCGGACAGCAGACCACTCTTTTGTCTGAGAAGACCCAAGGGCAGACCATTCTTTGGCTTATCAAGTACCACTAGCTTGCAAGGGAATGTGAAAACTTGCTGAAGCAGCAGGCCATTCTTTGGCTTATCAGGCACCACCAAGAATGGGACACCAACCGGTATCGGGACCAGGCTGCTTGCCCACCAACACATATTCTGTGACTAGATGTGCATGTGTGGCATACGTGATGTTGCCCTGGGTAACCAAACGGAAATGAGAGGGCAAACTCCCTCTCCAACACCGGATAAAAGACGGCACAACGAAACCTGAAAGAAAGAAGAAGCTTTTCCACTACCGAAGAACTGAAAACAAAAAGTCTTTTCCACCTCTGAAGAACTGAAGACTGTGGCCATCCACCACCGAAGAACTGAAGACTGAGGACCAATGGGATGCCGCTGGATCCATGGTGGTGACTATCCTTTGCTTACCTCTCTGAACGCTTGCTTAATTTCCTCCTAATATTTCCTGCTTTTCCTATCGCTTTACTCTTTTATATTTACCCAATAAAACATCTGATTGGTGGCATATGACCTCATTTGTGTCTTAATTTTGCCCTTGGGATCATTAAGAACCTTCCCCAAGCCTGACAATCAGACCAGGAATTAACAACTGGTGTTATTCCTTCCCACATGCAGGACTTTGTATTTACCTTTGTTGAACTTTATGAGGTTCCTTTCTGCCCATTCTCCAGCCTGTCAAGTTCCCTTTGAATGGAATCACAAATACCTGGTGTATCAACTACTCCTCCCAGTTTTGTATCATCTGCAAATTTTCTGAGGGCTTGTCCCATCAATGCCGTCCTATTGGTCAGGTCATTATTGAAGATATCAAACAGTATCAGCCCCAATATCAATCCCTGGTGTACACTGGTAGTGACTGGCTTCCAACTGAACTCGGTACCACTAATCATAACCTTCTGAACCTGGCAGTTCAGCCATTTGCCACTCCATCTCTCTGTCCATTTATCTAGACCATATTTCCTTAGTTTGTCTCTGAGGATTTTATGGAAGACAGTGTCAAAAACCTTATTGAAGTTTATAATGATAAAGTTGAGAGCAGCATCCACTGCTCTCCCCTCACGTACTACTAGCTAGAGTACAAGGCTATTCATAAATCCATGCTGACTGTTCCTGGTCATCTTCTTATCCTTTATGTTTGGAAACAGCTTCCAGGATTATTTGCTCTGTCATCTTTCCAGGGTTTAAGATGAGGTCGACCAACCTGAAGAACCTCCCATCCTACTTCTTGCCCTTCTTGAAGACAGAAGGGATTTTTGCTTTCTTCCAGTCTTCAGGAACCTCTCCTGATCATTATGACTTTTCAAGGATAAATGAGAGTGGCCTTGCAGTGACATCAGCCAACTCCCTCAGCACTCGTGGATGTATCGTGTCAGGTTCAGGAAACTTGTGTATGCCCAGCTTGTTTAAATGTTCCCTAAACTGATACTTCTCCATCAAGGCCAGCTCCATTGCTTCATGTTTTTTTTAACTCATCTCAAGGCCCTGAGATTCCTGAAAACAAATCTTACCGATCAAGACTGAGGCAAAGAAGGCATTGAGTACCTCAGGCTTCTCCGAGTCCTTTGTTATCAAATGCCCTTTCCCATTCACGATTGGACTGTCGTGGTTTAAATCCAGCTGGCAACTAAGCACCACACAGCGCTCGCTCACTCCCCCGTGGTGGGATGGGGGAGAGAATTGGAAGAGTAAAAGTGAGAACACTCGTGGGTTGAGATAAAGGCAGTTTAATAGGTAAAGCAAAAGCCACACACACAAGCAAAGCAAAATAAGGAATTCATTCACTACTTCCCATCGGCAGGCAGGTGTTCAGCCATCCCCAGGAAAGCAGGGCTCTGTCCTGCATAACAGTTACTTGGGAAGACAAACACCATAACTAAGAACCTCCCCCTTCCTCCCTCTTCCCCCAGCTTTTATTGCTGAGCATGATGTCATATGGTATGGAATAGCCCTTTGGTCAGTTGGGGTCAGCTGTCCTGGCTGTGCTCCCTCCCAGCTTTTTGTGCTCCCCCCAGCCTACTCACTGGTGGGGTGGTGTGAGAAGCAAAAAAGACCTTGACTCTGTGTAAGTTCTGCTCAGCAGTAACAAAACCATCCCTGTATTATCAACACTGTTTTCATCACAAATCCAAAACATAGTCCCATACTAGCTACTATGAAGAAAATGAATTCTATCATCTTAGCCGAAACCAGCATATAGACCCACATTTTCCATAGGCTTTCTTTTGCTGCTGCTATCCTTGTAGAAGCCCATCATGTTGCCCTTCATGTCCCTCACCAGATTCAATTCCAGTTGAGCTTTAGCTTTCCTAAGCCCTTTCCTTAAATGCTTGGAAAGTGTCTCTATAGTCCTCCTGTGTCACCTGATCCTTCTTCCGTCTCTTGTACACTTCCTTTTAACATTGGAGGTTTATCAGGAATGTTGTTCCTTCACGCAGGCCTCCTCACAGTGTTGCTTGACTCCCAGGTCATTGGCATGGACCATTTGTGAACTTGTAAAAGCTGATCCTTGAAAATCAACAAGCTCACTTGGGCCCCCCTTCTGTAAAGGACCATCTTTTATGAGATTATTCTGAGCAGGTCCTCGAACAGGCTGAAGTGTGCTCTTTTAAATCCAGGGTTGTAATCTTGCTGATGCTGAACTTCACCATCTTTCTCATGGTCACTGCTGCCAAGACTGCCTCCAGTCTTCACATTCCCAACCAGTTCTTTCTCACCTGTAATTTGAACATCCCTCCTTGCTGGCTTCTTGATCAACTGCATCAGGAGCTTGCCATCAATGCACTCCAGAAAGCCCCTGGATTATTTGTGCCCTACTGCATTGCCTTTCCAGCAGACATAGGGGTGGGTCAAGTCCACCATGATGACCAGGGCCTGCAAATATGATATTTCTTCCAGTTGTCATCTATTTCTTCCTGATGAGGCAGTCTGTAGCAGACAGCCACAACAACACTGCCCAAGTTGGCATGTCTTTTAATCCTGACCCATAAACTCTCAGTTGGCTCATCATCCATCCCAAGGAAGAACTCCATACATTCCTTCTGCTCTCTCATATAAAGAATTCTTCCCTCATTTTCCTGAGCCAGTATCCATCCACAACAGCTCTCCAGTCACCTGAGATATACCACCATGTCTCTAGGATCCCAATGAGATCATAGCCCTGCAACTGCACACAAACTTCTAATTCCTCCTGGTTCTTTCCCCATGCTGCAAGCATTAGTGTACAGGTACTTCAGAGGGGAACTCAGTTATACTGATTTCCTAGGAAAGGTATGAGAATCTCCCCAGTAATGTTATCCTGTAGGTACTTCCTTACTTCAGTGCTTGAGGTGGTCCCACTTCAGCTCTGTTTTGTTGATTACAAGATATCTCTTGTCCATGTCACCACACTCCTCTTTTCTTGTCAACCTAATTGCCCACTTCCACATTTGATTGTGGCTCATTATCTCCCACACATGTCGTTCCTGCTTCAAAGTTCTCACTAGGTTGACCAGCCTGTTGGCAAAGATGCTTTTGCCCCATTTTCAGATGGATCCTAGCACTTCTCAGTCCTCAAAGAAGGTCCTATGGTCATAAAAAGCAAATTCCTGTTGTCAACATCAGCTGTACAGCTATGTGATGACCCACAGGATCCTTCTACTAATTCTCAAGCTCTTTTCCCTCACTGGCAGGATTGAGAAGAAAACTACCTAGGTCCCTATGTCCTTTACCATTGTTTCCAGAACCCTGTAGTCATGTTTGATCTGCTCCTCCCTGGCTGCATGTGTCAGTAATGTCCACATTACAGCCAGTATAGCTGGTTGCATGCTTAGCTTTGATGAAACGCATACTAAAGAGTCTTTACCCATCCACTGCAGCACTCCTGTCTGTCTCAATTTATTTCCTATGTTGTGTAAGTATGTATACAGGCACCTGAGAGGGACCTCTAGTTGTATTGCTAGTGGAGTGCAAAAGTCTTCCCCACCATGTCCCCTGAAGGCTTCTTCATAGCCCCCCTTGCCTTCACATCTGCAGATTATGGCAGCCCTTCCCTGTTTTGCACAGCTGAGTTCTCTCCTTAATAGGTTAACAAGCCTATTTTTAAAGATATTCTTGCTCCTCTTCATCAGATGGTCCCTGCCCCTGCTCAGTAGTTTCTTAAAGAAGGTTGAGCAATTGTAAAGGTCAAAGCCCTGTCTGCAATTCCAGCCACACAGCCAAGTGCTAACCTGCTGATGCATTCATTCCTACCTGAACCTTTTCTGTTTACTAGAAGGATTGAAGAGACTAACACTTGGGTTCCCAGGTCCTTCACTGTCAATGATAGAGCTATGTTGTCACTTGCAACATGCTTAGGGTCTCCCCAGCAGCATCATTGGTGCCTGCGTGGATGAGAAATAAAGGGTAATAGTCTAAAGCTGTACAAATTGTGGCACTGTCTCCACAATACCTCAGATCAAAGTCTCCAGCAACCAACAAACTTCCCAAGACACCAAGTCAGGTCATCAAATGGGTAAGACTGCCCCTTGTGAGTGGGAGTTGTCATCTGCCTCTCCCTCTTAGTGTGCCATACTTGATTGAGGCTTAGGTGGGTCTGATGATGGCTCCGACTAGTCTTGCCTGACCTGTTGCCAGGACACTATATCCTTTTGGTAACTGCAATTCTGGTGACAAAGAAGGAACCTTTCCTCTGTTTCCAGAAGCGACAAGTGTCTAGCATAAACCACCCTGGGAGTCTCCATGCACTTTTCTTCTGAGTGTAGCCTCTCACTGTCTTCCTTCCCTGCACTGTATGGTTCAGGTGCCTCTGCAGCATCTCTGGGTAGATCCCATCAGTCACCTGTTGTTCCTCCTTGGGGCTATGCTGCTTGTCCACCTCCTCCCACAGCTCCTACTCCTGGTGACTGTGTGGTCAGCTGGACCACAGCTCACCTATTACAGGTGAGGCCACCCTTGCCCCAGCACCAGGTGTAGGCACTTGCCCTCCCTCTAGTCCAAGGCCTGGACAATGTCATCATCTCTCTAGAGCTCTGACAAGGTCCTTGGCTTCAGATGCCACTGACATCACCAGCCAGTAATGGGGGAACAAGGTTTTTTTATTCAAAATCTTGTTACGGGCAAAAGGGAATGCATGATATTTATGGTACCAGGATTTATTGTTAGTTCAATTAATGTTTTCACAGTCTAATAAAAAATACAATCAATAGCTACTACTAGTCCCGTTACAAGGACAGTAGCAGTCATATACAAATCAATACAGAAAAGCCTCATTAATAACACATTTAAAATTGTTCTGTAAAGTCCCCTTCCTATCACCTTTCTCTTTTACTCTGGTGTTGTGATTGCCCTTTCGATGTCCTTCAGGGGCACAGGTTGACAGTTTCAGACTTTCCCTGGGTGAATGTGCCTCAGGGGCACAGGTTGACAGTTTCAGACTTTCCCTGGGTGAATGTGCCTGTTGGAAGGGGAGGATACAACTTGGTGCCCTACAGTCCCCACTGGTAGGAGCAGGGTGCCCACGGCAGGTGCGGCCACCTCTTCCCGGGGCTTCCCTTGGGGCTCTGGAGGTGCAATTCTCCCCTTCCCCTTGGTACAAAGGGCTTTCCTCCCCTACCCCTCGTGTTACTGGAAACCGGTCAAAAAAAACTTTCTAACACCAATTTGGCATTTAGAAAGTAGTCATTTGTTATTGCAGCGCTGGATGCATGGGGGATATCTCCACCTAACGTGCATACCGTCATAGGAAATTACAGCACGTTTATCACATTACATGATTAGTATAAACCTGCCTAAATTTACATTTATTGTTTAGTGATTAACATTGCATACACTGTTGGTTTACTGTATTTAAAGTAGCCTCCCCTGCTACGTAAATTAGCACACATGCTCCTTTCGGGGGGGGGAGGCTCCTTTCGGGGGGGGGGAGGGGGCAAATCTTTTCAGTCCTGAATTGAGTCAGTGGTCGCGATCTCCCCCTGCCGCATTTACCTTTCACCCAGTTTCTGCAGTTTTATCAAACTTCATGCTTCTCTGGCCACCGTCCAGTCTTTGGTGCCAAGATGTCCCCTTTTATCGGCTTGTTAGCTCTTCTTCAAGGCTAGAGCTGTTAGTTTTCTACAGTTCATTACTTATACAAACACTTTCCTATCTTTTAGCTCCCTCCCAAATTCCTTTCCCAAGGCCCAAGTGGTTAGTAGTTTTGCTAATTGGAAAATTACTGTTTCTGCTTAGCTTTAGAAACTATTTACAACAGCATGTCGGTTTGTGTGGTATGTTCTGCATATGCATGCACCATGTGTGCGCTATGTGTGGATGCACGCAGTGTCTGTGAGCACTCTACGTCTATGTAGATGATACCCTAGCTAGAGTATCACTGGTGTCTGTCATGCCATTGTCCCCAGCAAGCTGATTGCGCTCCCTGAGCGAGTGGTAGTCATGTGAGCATGGCAGTTCCAACAAGCTGCTTCCAACCGGCTCCAACCAGCTTCAACCAGCCAAAGCTTCCCTGGCCCCCTGAGAGGGGGGTGAAGCCAGGCTTCACAGATGTCTTACTTTAGTTTATTTGAAGCATAAGCTGGTTATGAAGATGAAAGGCTCTGAGAATTGTCAAAAAAGTACTCTGCTTTTTTGTTATTCTTTTAGTCAAGTAAACATACACTTTTTTATCATGACCAATACTTTTTCCCTTATTTCAAAATACTCTTGTCCTTTAGAGAAGAGTTGGTTATTGAGCTGTAGTTGCACCTGAAGAGTCTTAAGATGATTCATTTAATTTTGTGACTCAGAAATAATTGTACTTTTCCATATACAGTTTTCCATATACAGCTCTTTTGAGGAAAAGTTTAGCCTCTCGTCAATTGCCATCAATCAAGAAGGTGATGACAAAAGTTATGTTAAAATATAAATGTCACCATCTCCAACAAAAAAATCTCTCGAAGATTTTGTGATTCATTCAATGATCCAGTTTTTCTTGCTGACTCTTAATGTTCCTTCCATAATTTTCTGCTTTTTTAATGTCTCTGCATTCACTGTAGGTGGCATAAAAAAAGAAATGAAACCTAGGAGTCCTAGAATATTACAACAATCAGGCTTTTTTGAAAAGAGGTGTCCATTATATGAAGATATTTCTCTACAGAAGCAGCTTTCATACAAATAACAATTTGATTTTGCAGTTTCTTCTCACTGCGAATAACACTGCTTACCAGTCTCTTACACCAGAGCTAAGGAGCAGAGCTGTGTGAAACATTCATTTTACACCTTGAACTTGTTGAAACGGAGCCTGATTTTGAGGTACATTATGTTGTGCAAATTCCTACAATGAAAAGAAAAAATCATTAATTAAAATCAGTAATTTTATCATCCCAGATAAATGTTC
Organism: Theristicus caerulescens; assembly: GCA_020745775.1. Lineage (NCBI taxonomy): Eukaryota > Metazoa > Chordata > Aves > Pelecaniformes > Threskiornithidae > Theristicus > Theristicus caerulescens. Next base: position 79,190,956 of record CM036559.1, on the reverse strand, counting down.
TGGTCTCTCTGGTATCAAGACACATGCTTTACCACTGAACACAATAGTATTTCTTGGATTTGGGCACATATCGCAATTGTTTCCTGATTTCAGACTCTGGTGAAAAAAAACCCCAAACACTATCAGATCTTTTGGTTTCTAAGGGAAGGAAACCAGGTATATAGGTCAGGTAATAGTAGTAGTGTAGTTTAAAAATATGAGTTGTTGGAAGAACCTGGAGCTGAGTGCAATTTGCCTCAGCAGGTAATCACGCAGTATGATATTGGACCTCATCAAATTGGAAATATAATAGGACGCATGTATTAACTTAAAATCAATATGTAGAATAAGTAATCTGAAGACAATACAGAAAATTAAGTCGTTGCTCGATACTTGGGAATTGTAGTCCTAGTTCAAGGAAACAATCTGGATCTTTATCGTTGACTTCAAAGTACCAAGGCTTTGATCCTTAACGAGTAAGAATATGTAACAAAATTAATCAAGCCCAGATCTTTTTTGCATAAGGAAACTATGCTGCTAATTATTTGCTCAGATTTACCCTTTCATGATGATACAGAAAAGTCTAATATTTATTAATGGTAGGATTGATTTTACCTAACCATAGCCATCTAAGAGTTAAGTGGCTATTCTAAGCTGATCAGCTAGGCTCCCCATCTTGACAGAGAAATTGGTACAGATGCCTTCAGTGATGATTCAACTGATTAAGCTAAGTGAACAAGCTGACTTTCAGAGCTGGCTGTTTCTGTCCTACAGCTATAAAAGCAGAATGAGCAATTAGTTCTGGCTAGCTGATTGGCTTTTACGTGACTAACACTGGTGAAATTGGTCCCACCTTTTTTTACTGTAGTTGAATGCAGAATGTGGTTCAGAACCTAGAAGTTCTTTGTATGTGAGGTATCCATCAAATTGATAAGATTTAGGGTTTTCACATCTATCTGTGCCTCCACTGATAGTTGTTGTTCAGTTGAACAGGCATGAGGTCAAGACTTAAAAACTTATGAGCAATCTGTTAACCTGAGTGAGCTTAAGAAATCAGAATGGAGAAACAAATGAAGAAAGAAAATGGCATTTGCCTTTATTATCTCATCACGTTATAGAAGAGGACAATTATTAGTCACACAATCAGCTACTAGAGTTCTGATGTGCAAACTGAAAACAGATATGACATGTTTTTCACATACTTGTAACATCCAATCCTCTGAAATAATATTTATCCATGATGAATTACATAGAGTTAATCTCTCTGTTGCAGGATGATTTACCGAAAAATTTAACTTGGTGATATCTTTCATCAGTGCCTCCCTTAGGAGTTCTGTGTATCTGTTGGTGCCCAAAGGTGTTAACATTTCAAAATAAACCCAAAAAGAAGAAGTTTGAGATGGGCAATAAGAATTAATATTTTTACTTATAAAACATTCCAAACCATTGTTCTTGCAACAAACATTTTTTTTCATTTTCAATAATAAGAAATGTTAACTGTTAGCTAAAAAGAGAAGAGGGATTAATATTATGTTCCCCTCTCCACTTAAATAAAATGTAAGTAATACATTGGTCTTCATTGGGTTTATATTACTTCACAGAATTGCTTTCTCTGTCAAAATTAGATAACAAATTCAAGAACTACTATTTTATGCCTCTGTATTCTCTCTTATCTTTCACCATTAGACATATTATTAGTAATCAATTCGTGGACATGAATTACAGTCCTGTGAATGTGTTGCATAAAAGAAACCAAAGTAGAAAGAAGTGATGTCTTCAGTGTTGTTGATCTAAGTATTTAGAGATCTGATCTATTTAGGTTTTCACTGTTGGAGGCATTGATTAAAAACTAGATCTGGCTACGAACTGAACTATCACAAGTTTTTAAAAAGAGTAAAGAGGAGGACTGTGGGAACTACTGACTAGTCAGCCTCACCTCTGTGCCCAGTTAGATCATAGAACGGATCCTCCTGGAAGAAATGTCAAGGCATATAGAATATAGGGAGGTGACTAGAGTGACTGACTAATGCCTGACTAATCTTGTGGCCTTCTACAATGGAGTGGCTGCATCAGTGGACAAGGGAAGAGCTACAGATGTCATCTGCCTAGACTTCTGTGAGGCATTTGATATGGTCCTCCATAACATTCTTTTACCTCTAAATTGGAGACATACGGGTTTGGACTGGTAGATGGATAAGGAATTGGCTGTATGGCTGTGTCCAAAGAGTTACAGTCAAAAGCTCAATCTTCATGTGGAAGCCAGGAATGAGTAGTGTCCTTCAAGGGTCTGTACTGGGACCAATACTGTTTAATTTCTTCATCAATGACATAGACGGGGTACTGAGTGCACCCTTGGCAAGTCTGAAGATGACACCAAGCTGAGTGATGCAGTTGATATGCTTGAGGGAAGGGATGCCATCCAGAGGGACCTTGGCAGCCTTCAGGAGTGGGCCCATGTGAACGTCATGAAGTTCAACAAGGCCAAGTGCAAGGTCCTGCACCTAGGTCAGGGCAATCCCCAGTATCAAAACAGACTGGGGGATGAAGAGATTGAGAGCAGCCCTGTGGAGAAGGACTCAGGAGTACTGGCGGCTGAAAAATTGGATATGAGCCACCAGTGTGCACTTGCAGCCCAGAAACCAAATCATATCCTGGGCTGCATCAAAAGAAGCATGAAGAGCATGTCGAGGGAAGTGGTGCTGCCCCTCTAGTCCACTCTCCTGGACTGTACCTGGAGTACTGCATCCAGTTCTGGAGCCCGCAGAACAAGAAAGACATGGACCTGTTGGAACGGGTCCAGAGGAGGGTCACAAACATCATCAGAGGGATGGAACACCTCTCCTATGGAGAGAAGCTGAGACAGTTGGAGTTGTTCAACCTGGAGAAAACAAGGCTCCTGGGAGACCTTATTGTGGCCTTTCAGTACTTAAAGGGGGCTTATAAGAAAGACAGAGAGAGACTTTACCAAGGTTTGTGGTGACAAGACAAGGGTCAATGGTTTTAAATTGAGAGAGGGTAGGTTTAGATTGGACATAAGGAAGAAATTTTTTTATGGTGAGGGTGATGAGACACTCGAACAGGTTGCCCAGAGAAGCTGTGGACACCCCATCCCTGGAAGTGTTCAAGGCCAGGCTGGATGGAGCTTTGAGCAACCTGGTCTAGTGGAAGGTGTCCCTGCGCATGGCAGGGGGGTTAGACTAGATGATTTTTAAAGATTCCTTCCAATACAAACCTTTCTGTGATTCTATGAACTTTAAGTCACTGATAGTGGAGTTGCTTGAAATTTTCTGTAATAAAGCTTTTTAAACTGAATCCTTACTTCTGTATGGACTTTTATCTGCTTGGAGATTCCACTTCAGTGAAGAAACAAACTTGCATTGTACACAAGGAAACCCTAAACTGAGCATATACTTTGCATAACTTACACAATAAATACAGATAATTATGAAGGCTGACAGCATAAATATATGAAAAAAATGAAAGTAATAGTTTATGTGTAAAAGCACATCCACTAATGCATCTGGAATCGAGACAAATAAATAAATAAAAAGGTAGGCTCTATGGCTGTTCCCACAGAGATTCCAATTCTCTTGCTTGTTCATCATAATTGACCTAAAGGTTCAGACTGGCAATGAAATTCCTTTATATCCTCTAAGCTGTTATAACTCCCTTATAATGGAGCGTGTCCAAAGAAGGGCAACGAAGCTGATGAAGGGTCTAGAGCACAGCTCTTATGAGGAGCACCTGAGGGAGCTGGGATTGTTTAGTTTGGAGAAGAGGAGGCTGAGGGGAGACCTTATCGCTCTCTAAAACTACCTAAAAGGAGGTTGTAGCAAGGTGGGGGTCGGTCTCTTCTCCCAAGTAAAAAGTGATGGGACAAGAGGAAATGTCTTCAAGTTGTACCAGGGGAGATTTAGATTAGATATTAGGAAAATTTTTTCATGGAGAGAGTGGTTAGTCATTGGAACAGACTGCCCAGGGAAGTGGTGCAATCACAGTCCTTGGAAGTATTCAAAAAACATGTGGATGTCGTGCTTAGGGATATGGTTTAGAGGTGGACCAGGCAGTTAGGTTAACAGTTGGACTCAATGATGTCAAAGGTCCTTTCCAACTGTAATGATTCTATGATTCTATGATTCTAACTGTCATGTGTCTATTCCTAGAAAATGGAAAATAATACAGTACTGTTTAACTCTCATTCATTGTAAGTCATTGATCAGGACAAATTCTAAACTACCTAAAAATAAATTAAAAATACCAAAATTAGAGTATTCATATAAGCATACACACCTTTAAAATATATTTCTACTTTGCTATGTACCACTGAAGTTATCTAAATGAGGATATGCAGTAGAGTGGTATTACTAGGCTAGACTAAAAGTTTTGCTGATAAAGAAACAGTTTTCCTGTGTTAGAAATGTTTTATTTTGGTTTGGGCTGTAGTTTTGTTTGCTTTTTTTAATGTAAAAGTAGTCCCCATTCTTATTTAAGATTTTTTTTTAAAGATATTATTCATAAAATACAATCTGAGGGAAAATAAGCAGTTTCTATTAACCGAGCTGTTTCAATATTTAATCACAAAACTATTATTTACTTTTTAGCCATGTTTTAAAATAATTGGTGCACATTACATATAATGTGGTTTACTAAAAAGATTCAGAAACAACAAGAAAGAACAATTCAACTATCCTATTTTTTTTCACAATACATTTTCATAGTTTCTTGCCTCAAACTTTTCTTGTAACAGTTTCTCTTTTATTGGATAAGAATCTTTCACAAAAAGCAAAACTAACCAAATCTTTATTTAGGTTAAAAAAGCCCTTTCAGCTTTGGCTAGAATGAGCTTTGGCATCTGTAACCCTTGACTGTACTGGGCAGATGGTAACACAACAGGATAGGGTAGGAAGCCAAGTCTATAGTGAAGTGACACCACCTTTTGCTTCATGTTATGTGATCGCCTCACCCTGAGACACTGTGGAGATTCCTCCATGTAAAATGGTCTCTGCGTCTTGTCGTTCCTTGAATCAGAAGTTGGAATTCACAGCAGACAAGAATCAAGTTTTATTAAGGGTAGCTGAATCTGGAGGACTTCAGGACTCGGAGGATTTCTCCTTCCCAGCCCACTACAGTAGAAAATAGAGTCAAACTGGGTGGACTTTAAGGCACAGCGGCTTACTCTGTCACAGCACAATGGATGAATATGTTTCTGTACTCCTTGGTGCAGTCAGTGGTTAGACTGAGAATGTATTCCTGATAAACACACATATACATGCATGCATGCATGCACAGCAGTCATGGCAAGTCCCACAAGTAACACAGAGAACAACACCTTTACCAGCACCCATGTAAACACAGACAGCACTCACATAAACATGAACTATGGGGATCAATTTTGGGCTTCCTTTTAGGCTGACCAAGCTTGATCACCCTCATTTTTTTGATTCACAAGCCCACCCACATTCATAGATCCCTCAGATTCTAGGAAAAACTTTCAAGTTTGTCCAATATCTATGCCCAGACCATAGGCCCCTTATGCAGTCACTGTCTCTCACCATGTCAAGTTTGCTAGTGGTGACTTATAGAAGTTTGTGTCTATCCTGTAGCTGGTCTCCAGACTGTGGTCTCCTCCAGTTTCCCCAGTCCCTGGTTTCCTCCAAGGCAGCTGAACCCTTTGTTGGGAGGTCTCTTTCTCTCTCAAGATGCTTGTAATTGCAGTTCATATCCTACTCCCTGAATAGTTGAAGTTTGCTAGCTGTTACACACATACACTCAGAGCAGGGAGCTCAGCCATACAGAAAAGTGTTAAAAATATAATTCAATGAGAAGACAAGACAGATTTTGTCAATCAAACTTAGGGCTCTGTGAAACAGGTGTACTGATCAGACCCTGTTTACAGTCAACCCATTCCTTTTAACCCTTTTCCCTCTGTTTTCCCATGGTTGTTCCTCCCTGTTCCACCTTAATCAATCCTTTTCCCTGCCTTTTATCCTTACCTGAGACATTGCATTTTAAATTTTGTACAATACCAAAATTGATTTCCTCACAGTGCTTCATAATAAATCCTATAACCCTTTAGGCAGTAATCCCATTTACTTTGCATGACATTTCAAAGAGAGACTTTCTTTCCTTGACCCTTTGGTGAGCTTCACACCAGGGATAATGGTCTAATCATTGTCCTTTGATGGTATTAGGAGGAGCTGATTCAGTTCCTAGGATTCGTGGTCTGTCATTGTTCGTCTGATCCTAGCTGGGTCTCTGTGTTTAACTGGATTAGCTTTTAGTCACAAAACCTAGCATTCCATATAGGGAGCCAAGTTACAATTAAGTGACACCAGAATTTACTTCATGTTACAGCAGTACCTCACCCTGAGACACTGTGGAGATGCCTCTATCTAAAATGATCTGTGGTTGCCATGCCTTCAATCACAAGTTGGAATTCACAGCAGACGAGAAACAATTGCTCTTCATAAAATGCATTTCATATTGGAAGTTAGCACAGTGAACCAAGATCAGTATGTTCTGTGACGATAAATCTTACCAAGGAAGACTTGCAGCAGGAATCATGTACAAGGAATCCAAATGAATCACAAGAAAAAGTCTGTGTGATTCCATGAAAGAAGGAAGATGTTGGAAGCGACTGTACCTCTATACAAAGAATTTCCTACTTGGACTGTAGGACTATCCATTAGATGTGTGCGATAAAATCCATAACTGTGGGATTGGGTTGAGTTCATTATCATGCAAAGAAAGCAGGGAGCAATATATTTAACCATATGGGGGAGGGGAGAGGAGCCACCCACTGATCTGAGTACATAAGGCATGGCTTTTGTGAAAAGCAGAGTTGAAAGTTTACCAAGAACTATTTTTAAAAGCTGATAAAGAAGACTTCTGTGTTTCTGACAGAATCCTGAGTAGTGGTCCCTGTACTGTAGTAACTAACAATAAACTTAGAACATTTAAAGTCAAAGAAGATTTCTTATGTCTACACTCCTTTTTCCTCTGAGGGGTGTGTTTTTGTTAAGTTATCTGATTAAGGCTAATCAGAATAAACACAAAGACCAGGGAGGATCAAGGGAACAGTGGCAGCGAGAAACCCTAGTAACCCAATCAGTGCAAACCCAGTGCCATGAATTAGCTACTCCCTCAGACGATTAAAGAAGGATTATATCATTGTCCTTAATGTGAAACCTGTCAAGTTGACTCAACTAAACAAATTCTCTTGGAGGCCACACAAACTAAAGGGCATTATTGCCTCAAGGGGTGTAGGACCATTGTGGTTTAAGATGAAATTGACAGTGTGGAGATTAAATGGACCTTGACACCAAAACACTTTAATCATAAATATATGCAATTTTAAAGAATTACACAGTCCCCCTGTCCCACAGGGGAGATAGCAGGGTTCAGAAGAAAAATTGAGGGGGTCAGTGAGGTGGTTCCAACTGTGGGGTGCACAGTCCTTGGGCCAGGCTGGGGGTCCCTGGGGTGTGTCTTGGGTGCTTCTGGAATCTCTTAGATCTTGCTCTCCCACCCTGACGGCTCTTCTGGAGTCACACTAGGCACCATGAGGGCAAGGATGTGGCAGAGAACACCCATCTTCTGACACGCCTCTTCTGCATCACCCAGAACCTAACAACTGGCTGTCACTGTCACTCGTACTCACAATCTGCCTGTCTTGGGGAGTTCTTGGGAGTCTGCAACTTCACAGTGATTGACAGGTTTTTTAAAGTCAAGGTAGTCCTTTATTCTTACAATTAGGTTACTCCCTTATCTGATAGGGTTAGGTAAAGTTCATATGCTAACACTGCTGTCAAGCAGGCCCAGCTGCAATGCCACATGGACTTACTATGAGATGCGGGGATGGCACGAAGTTTGAGATTGCTAAAAATTATCATGGAATTTTCATGTATATACATATTTATAATTTATATAAATTATATAAATGGTTGTTACTTATGCAATATCTATCATACATTATTATTGTTAAGCATTACAGTTGTGACATTCATCTCTTTATATGGAGTTAGTTGCACATAGGCAGCTGCATGTATGTGAGGTAATGGCTATGTAATTTGTGGATCACAATATATTCAGTAGTTACACAGGTTGCTTAGGATTGAGCTTGAAGTGGATTTCTTATTAAAATATTACCATTAAAAAAGTAAAAAAAAAGATCACTAAAAATTGTGGGGTTTGTAGCATGAGATTAATAGATCTGATGTCACAGTGGCAGGTAATTTGCTGTCAGTGTTGTTTTATTTGTATAGTAAGAACTGACAGTATCATTTTTCTAACAAACACTCATCTGCTCATGACAACTGCTCATGAAAACTGTTATTTCCATCATTACCTGGAGGTGACAGTGCTAGCAGCATATTCGTCTGTCCTAACGTTTACCTAAGTGAATGTTTTGCGCATTTTTTCTATTTTAATCAGCTGTATGTTGTTCTCTTCTGTGTGATAGGCTAACTATGGGAAATGCCCAATTTGACTCTTTTTGGTCAAATCTTATAAAAAGATGTTTCCTGCTCATAATGTTTCTGCTAGCAGAAATTTCTGCAGAAAAATACTGAATAGATTATAAATGCATAGAATATGTATAATAAATAGAACTGATGCATTCTTTAAACCTATATAATTTAATAGAAAATTTATTTTTCCATTCAGATATAAGGATATAAACTCTCTTTTAATTCAAAAGAATCATTATATAAGGAAAATGTATTTTTTCTATTACAATTCATACAACATTTTAATGAAAATCTGCACCAAATTTCCCTATTTTGAACCAGCTACAAAATCTTGCACACTAAGATGGCCTTATCTAAGAGTGTAAAAGAATAATTTTATCTATATGCTAGTTATGAAGGCACTTGATATTTACAATAACATCATAGCATTAGTGCTGGGGAAGAATTCAAATACTTTGTGGAGCTTTGTGGAAAATATGTTTTATCATTGTAGAGCTTTTAATTTATTTTTTTCCATAATTTGGTTCTTAAAATCCTAAAAATGCATGTGGCAGCTGTGTTTTAAAATTTTAGTCTGAATGCTTCAAACTTGAATTTTAAGTCTTCAAGTCCTCAAGACTACATCTCTAGACATGAAGATATTCTGACATTAATAAAAGAAGGGTGTGGATTAACTAGAACTTAAGCTTTGTGAAGCTATCGGAGTGAGATCCAAGAAAAATGTTGTTCTTTAATGATCCCTATCTGAGTGCTTTGTGAATTATTCCTTCTAAAGGCAGTTCTTAGGTTTCTACATATTCAAAGAAGAATATATATACATATATATGTATTATATATAATGGGCTCAGTAAGAGATTCCATATACATATATTGGTACCTAAGTTAAGCAGAAGCCCCCCACTCCAGTCAATACTATTTGTCTCTATTCCATCAATCAACTATACAATACGTCTAATTTAGCAGCAATGCTTCAAGAGGTATCTAAAACATTGGCACAAATTGCCTAAATTAGAGACCCCATTCTGTGAAATAGAATTCGTAACTCTAATATAGATCCCCATAATAGTCTCCTTACAGTAAACACATGATTTGAGATTGCTGAGATTCTAGGATTCACTATGGCCAAAGCATTGCACAAAGTGAGATAGTTTAGTCAATACACACAAAACACAAAATGATCTTAGGTGTCTCTGTCATAACCACTCTTCTGAAACCAGGATTAAAAATTTTAAAGCCCACTCTGAAGTTGGGCTGAGGATCAATATAGTAGAAAATGTTTACAGACTGATCAGCTTATCAGCTATTAGGGGAAGGATTTAGCTGCCTGAATAGGTATTGCCATTTTGAGCTGCCTTGGAGTATCTGAGAAAAATTTACTGATTGGGCAGATATGACAAAGATGCTATAGAAAACCGTCATGCTCCTGAAGCATCAGATGACTGTCAGGTAAGGTGCCCAAGGGTATCTCAAACTACATCCTATATAGGAGCAACAGAGTCAAGCCTTAAACTTTCAGGTGAAATGACTTTTCTGATCCAACAACTGTATTTACTAAATCTACAGTGACTATAATAAGAATTTATACACTTAGTTTACGTGCAAATACTTTAAGCATCTAACTGTAAGTGTCCTGTTCCAAAATGAATCTCATCACTGAAGTACTATTTTCTTTCAAAACAGTAAAAGCACCATTGACCTTGCCTTACAGTCTAGGAGCTAGAAGTATTGGCTACATTGGGTGATTGTCTAAGGAGGACATATGTACAAGGATATTTAGTGAGGGAATACTTTCTTGTTTAAAACAGATTACTGTCTAGGTAGCTGGCACTGTGAAGATGGGATTCAGAGCTTAAAAACACTTCCTGTTCTTAAAGTTCTACATCAATTTTCTTGTGAAGGAAGTGCACACAAAACACTTAAAAATATTGTGATGACAGTGCAGTAGAAGAGTAGCATAGCAGCACTGTAATAATGACTAAGTAATATATAATTTAAATTATCTGGGAAAGTTTAATATAGGAATTCCTAATTATTCAGTGCTTGATTTCTCAACTTTAATGCTCTTTTCATCTTGTATATACAAAAGTATGTATGATTATTATTCCTAGGGAATTATATTTTTGTTAGGATGATGGAAAGTCAACTCATAGTTTCTAAATTTTTCATAGAATCATAGAATACCAGGTTGGAGGGGACCTCAAGGGTCATCTGCTCCAACCTTTCTTGTCAAAACCACGGTCTAGACAAGATGGCCCAGCACCCTGTCCCACTGACTCTTAAAAGTGTCCAGTGTTGGGGAATCCATCAGTTCCCCAGAGAGATTATTCCAATGGCTGACTGTTCTCATTGTGAAAAATGTTCCTCTTGTGTCCAATTGGAACGTCCCCAGGAGTAACTTGTACCCATTACCCCTCGTCTTTTCCATGTGACTACTTGTAAAACAGGAGTCTCCGTCTTCTATGTAGCCACCCTTTAAATACTGGAACATGGTGATAATGTCTCCCCTAAGGCTTTGTTTCTCAAGGCTGAACAAACCCAGTTCTCTCAGCCTTTCTTCGTATGGCAGGCTTCCCAGTCCTTTGATCATCTTTGTGGCCCTCCTCTGGGCCTTCTCCAGACTGTCCACAGCTTTTTTGTATAGCAGGGACCAAAATTGAACACAGTACTCCAGGTGTGGCCTGACAAGTGCTGAGCAGAGTGAGACAATGACTTCTTTATCTCTACTGGTGATGCCGTTGTTGATGCAACCCAGCATCCTGTTGGCTTTCTTTGCTGCAGCAGCACACTGTTCACTCATATTGAGCTTGTTGTCCACTAAGACCTACAGGTCCCTTTCCACAGAGCTGCTCCCCAGCCAGGTAGATCCTAGCTTGTGCTGCACTCCTGGATTATGTTTTCCCAGGTGCAAGACCTTACATTTTTCTTTGTTGAACTTCATAAGGTTCTTTTTAGCCCATTCTTCCAGCCTGTCCAGATCTTCCTGCAGGGTGGCTCTCCCTTCCAGAGTGTCTGCTTCCCCATTCAGTTTGATATCATTGACAAACTTCATCAGGGTACACTTGATGCTATCATCCAGATCACTTATGAAGACATTAAACAGCGTTGGGCACAATATCAATCCCTAGGGGACCCCACTTGTGACAGGTTGCCAGTTTGAAAAAGAGCTATTTACCACCATCCTCTGGGTGCAGCCTGTCAGTCAGTTCCCCACCAACTGCACTTGTCTAGACTGTAACACATCAGTTTATCTAGGAGGAGGCTGCAGGAAACTGTATTGAAAGCCTTGGAGAAACACAGGTAGACAATGTCCACCACTCACCCCCCATCAACCAAGCAGGTTACTTTGTTTTAGAAGGCAATCAGGTTTGTCAAGCACAAGTTGTCCCTGATGGATCCGTGCTGGCTTTTCCCAATCATGTTCTTTGTTTGACTTGTGATAGCCCCCAGCAGGATTCGTTCCATAACTTTCCCAGGGAATGAAGTAAGACTGATGGGCCTATAATTTCCTGGATCCTCTTTTAAGACCTTCTTGTAGATGGGGGTGACATTAGCCTTCTTCCACTCTTCTGGGATGCCCCCCAACCTCCACGATTTCTCAAAGATTATGGAGAATGGCCTTGCAATGACATCATCCACCTCTCTTAACACCCTCAGGTGGATATTGTCAGGGCCCATCGATTTGTAGGGGTCAAGCTCCTGTAATAGTTCACATGCCAACTCTTCCTTCACTGACAGTGGGCCTGTGTTTGCATCAACCTGAATTTTTGTTCCCAAGGCCTGGGGCCCAACAGTGTTGGTAAAGACAGAGGAGGTGAAGAAAGTGTTGAGAACCTCTGCCTTTTCAGTGTTGTTTGTAGCTAATTCACCTCCCCTGTTTAACAATGAGCCAATATTTTCCTTCTGTTTCTGCTTGTTGTTTACGTACCTGAAGAACCCTTTCCTGTAGTTTTTGACATCTCTGGCCAATTTCAATTTGAGCTGAGCTTTTGCTTTTCTAACTGCACCTCTGCACGCCCTGGCAATGCCCTTGTAGTTGTCAATGGGTATTTGTCCACTTTTTCATCTCTAGTATGCTTCTCTTTTGATTTTGAGCAGACTCAGAAACTCATAGTTAAGCCAAGGGGGTCTCTTGCTCTGCCTGCTTCCCTTACCTTTAAAGGGGATGAACTGTTTTTGTGCTTCCAGGAGAGCATTCTCAAAAAACTCCCAGCACTCGCTAGCTCCTTTATCTTCCATGGAAGCATCCCACGGAATCCCTCCCAGCTGAGCTCTGAGTGAGCTGAAGTTTGCTTTTCTGAAATCTAAAATCTTTGTCTTAGTACTAACCTTCAGCATGCTCAGCAGGATCCCAAACTCCAAAATATTGTGATCACTGCAGCCAAGGCTATTGCTAACCAAGACATTACAAAGCAGGTTTTCTTGGTTTGTGAGTATTAAGTCCAGCAGTGCCTCGTTGCTGGTTGGCACATCTAACATTTGTATGAGGAAGCAGTCCTCTATGCATTCCAGGAACTTGATGGATGACATGTGAGCTGCTGTATTGTTCTTTCAACAAATGTCTGGGTAGTTGAAGTCACCTATAAGAACCAGGTTCTATTGACCCAAAGCTTGCTTAAGTGACCCAAATATTGCTTCGTTGGCCTTATTGTCTTCGTTTGGAGGTTGGTAGCAGATGCCTACTGTGAGATCCCCCTTGGAGACAACCCCTCTGATCTTGACCCAGAGGCATTCAATAGGGCTTCCACAATCACTGTAGTTGACTTCTATACATTCAAGGTTCTCCTTAACATAGAGCGCAACTCCTCCTCCTCTTCTTCCCTGCCTGTCTTTACTAAACAGCCTATAGCCATGCATCGCAATGCTCCAGTCATGTGAGTTGTCCCACCATGTTTCAGTTATTCCTACGATATCATAACTTTCTGACTGGGCACGGAGCTCCAGTTCTTCCTGTTTGTTCCCCAGGCTGTGTGCATTGGTATACATACACTTGAGGTTGGTCTTCTGGTTCTTATCTTGGGAGGCAGCTAAGGAACATTCGTCACTGCTCTGGTTGGCCTGGCTTATTCCCCCGTTTGTTGCAATGGTGTGAGCATTGCCATTTTAGACCCTGCCCCCCAAGTCCTTCAGTTTAAAGCCTGCCTCACCAAAGGCAGCCAGCCTGCTGCCAAAGATTCCCTTGCCTCTTCTAGACATGTGGATCTTATCCCTCCTGTAAGAGTCTGAAGTGTTAAGAACAATTGTCTCAAAGCTTGCTTGGGTGTGTTTATCTGATAAGACTGGACAGCAGACCACTCTTCTGTCTGATAAGGCCCAAGGGCAGACCATTCTTTGGCTTATCAAGTGCCACTATCTTGCAAAGAGATGCACAAACTTGCTCAAGCTGCAGGCCATTCTTTGGCTTATCAGGTACCATTAACTTGCAAGGGAACATGCAAGCTTGCTGAAGCAGCCGGGCATTCTTTGGCTTATCAGGCACCACCAAGAATGGGACACCAATTGATATCCAGGCCAGGCCACTTGCCCACCAGCAATACATATTGTGTGACTGGATGTGCATGTGTGGCATACGTGATGTTGCTCTGGGTAACCAAATGGAAATGAGAGGGGAAACTCCCTCTCCAACATGGGATAAAAGATGGTACAAAGAAGAAAGAAGAAGGGAGAAAGAAGAAAGCACAATGAAAGCAGAAAGAAGGCAGAAAGAAGAAGCTTTTCCACCCCTGAAGAACTAAAAGAAGAAGAAGCCTTTCCACCACCGGAGAACTGAAGACTGAGGACCAACGGGATGCCGCTGGATCCATGGTGGTGACTATCCTTTGCTTACCTCTCTGATTGCTTGCTTAATTTCCTCCTAATATTTCCTGCCTTTCCTATCACTTTACTCTTCCATATTTACCTAATAAAACATCTGATTGGCAGCATATGACCTCGTTTGTGTCTTAATTTCACCCTTGGGATCATCACGAACTTTCCCGGAGCCTGACTATCAGGCCGGGTCGTAACACCTCCCTAACAGGCTATAGTCGTCAAAGAATGTCCTGTTGTCATAAAAGCCAAAAACTTCACAATGGCATCAGCCATGAAGCCAGAAATTGATTTGCATTATACGTCTATTTCTGGCTGCACCCTTTCCTCTAACTGGTAAAATGGAAGAAAAGATAACTTCAGCACCAATACTTTTCACTTGCACCCCCAGGGTTTTGTAGTCTTCCTTGATTCTGCCCAGGTTCTGGCTTGTGGTGTCATTCATGCCCAGACGAAATAGTAGCAACAGATAGTAGTCTGTGCTCTTGACAAGTTGTGGCACCCTCTCAACAACATGTCGGACCTTAGCTCCTGGAAGGCAACATACCTCTTGTGGTTCCCTGTCAGGCCAGCAGATGGGCGTCTCAGTGCCCCTTAACAGAGAGACACTCACTGTGAGCACTCCTTGATTCTTTTTGCAGTATCCACTGTGTGCTGCTGGTACAGTTTGTCCTTGCAGACCTTGCTTGTGGGTGTTTACAGCTGTTAAATGTCTGGTTTTGGTTTGTAATGCTGGATGGTGGGGACTGAAGCAGAGTCCTGCTTTTGTGGGTCACCAGGGTCCAAGGTGCCTCATTCCCTGTGGTGTCTGCCACAGGAGCATGATTCTGAAACCACTTATCTATCTCTGTCTTGGCCCCTCTAATACTGCGCAGCATTTTAACTGTTTCCTGCAACTTGGCCACCTGACGCAACAGATCATCAACCTGTGCACATCTTTGGCAGGTACTTACCTTTTCTCCAGGAGAAGAAATAAAGGGGATATTTACTTGACTACCACTACAAGACTTCAGACAAACAAGGAAACAAACAAGCAATGGTTTGAATGGCCAGGCACAGAAACATTTTCAGATCAACAAGTTCATGAACAATTTAAACATTAATAACACTTAAATGATAAGAAAAGAAAGCAAAACCCCAAATATCAGAAAACAGTAGGAAACAGAAATTTAAAGAATTAGAGCTACAACCCTAAAATAACTTGTGTGATCTTTCTTTAGATAAAAAATAACTCGTCATGATGTACATAGTTTTTATACATGGTTTTATATGTTCTACATATTTATAAATGTATTCACATGATTTATTTAAAAGACAGAGCCATATAATGTAAAATGAATATATAGTTATTTGGTCAGCTTTAGCTGATATTTGTAGCATAGATGTGTATCTCACGTGAGATGTGATGAATCACACAGCTTCTGACTAAAACTCACACTTCCTGCTTTTAAGATTTTCTTACATTCAGCAAACATCCAGTGCTTTAAAAAATATTCAGATTTTTTAGCGTCTGTCTCATGTCTGCAGCCAGAGATAGGAACGCAGTCCTCTCAATCAGAGATCAGCAATTGATGAAAACAGTTCTAGTCTGCAGAGGCTGAAGCTTTCCTCCATGAAAAAGATATAAAATGTTCCTCCTTTAAAGAGAAGTGTCCTGGTGTATAAGAACATGTATGAAATGTAAAGACAGAAAAGGAATATGAAATATTGAGGGAATGAATGGGGAATATGAGTTATGAGCTAGAGCCAGAAAAAGGAGAAGAAATGCATCATGATGGTTTAGAAAAATAAGGAAGGCCATCTTTAAAAGAGGATGGATCCAGAATATATCAAATTCAATAGAATTTGATATATTAGACAAATAGTCTATTCATATTGATTACAGTGAACATTGAGGATGAGTCAACCTAATTTTTTGCCCAGGAGAATTAATGTTTGTAGGAGAAGAGAACACACAGAATTAGGGTTTCTAATGAATAATGAGCTTGAGGCTACTGTAACCCTATTTACTTAAGGAATTCTGACTTTACTGTACTTCAGTTATGTTTTCTGCAATATTACAAAAACAAATTCACTGTTCTTATGAAAATGATAGTTTTTTCTACACTTTCTTCAACTTAAAAACTGAGTTTGGGAAAAAAAAAAAACAGACACAAAAAAGTTCTGAATGCATGAATAGAGCATTTCCTATCTGAGTAATAGAAAAAGGGTAAAGGGAAAAAAAAGTCTGAGTCATTTTTTTGTCATTTTTTGACATAAAAGCTAAAAGGTTAAAGCTATGTTTGATGCCCTTGTTGAACATTTTTTCTGCCTATTTTAATCTATTGTCAATGACTATCATTCCTATTTGTTTTTATTAAATTCCTTCTGCATGTGGTTAGTTTGAAGTGTTGTATCTTATTCTTGCAGAAAAAAATCACATAGCTAAAGCATGAAGCAAGGTTTATGCTTCACTTAATTGTTGAATGTTCTAGTTTCTAGAATGTGAAGGTGGGATTGATCCATGCAATAATTACAAATAATTACTCCCTAGTTTTTAAGGCTAATGAGACCAAGTTTTTTCCCTAAGAATATACGTACTTAGAATTATGCTGCAGTTCCCCGCTCTCCTTAATATGGCATAACTGAAAACTGCTCTTCAGTCCTCCCTTCTTTTATCTTCATTTTTATGGCTATAGCATTTCTCCTGCAGCTAGAGAGTTTGTTTCAAAACTTAACCCAATAACAAATAAAATAAAATTAAATAAAAAAGTCAGTTCTCAGATGCCATGCACTTACAGATCTAGTTCATGAAGCAGCTGCACAAATGCTAGCCATAGCAGAAGGGAGGCAGCAGGTTAAGAGGAACTTCCCTTTACCTGTATTTTTGTAAGGTTACAGTGGGAATGGAATCACAGATATTGGATCCAGATTCATACAAATAGGAATCAGTAGCTACGTGTAGACCTGCTTTAATGGCAGCCCATATATTTAGTTTTCAAAATGATCTTTTAATATAATTTTAGGGTCCCATTTTGAAAATGTAATTTGAATTAATCACATCTTCGAATACTCCTATGAACTGTGAAAGTATTATACAATTTTTGATTGGTATAAGAGTTCTACATGATAAATGACTGCCTAAAGATTTCATAGTCTGACCTGAAAATAAAACTAGATAACATAAAACCAGTGGGGAAAACTACAGTGAATACCACAGCAACTCCCATGACAGGTTAGAAAATAATGGGATGTGGTCAAGAAGAGCTGATAGCCTGTTTTCCTCAATGTATATTTCTGGATGTTGTCACAGCATTGCTATTTATTTATGCATATTACATCAAAATAACTAAGCTGAGATAAAGAAAGGATAGAGCTTCAAACAAACAAACAAACTCCCAGAGATTATATTTTAAGCAATATATAAATAATTCTGTTCAGTTTGAGATTTAAAAAAAAAAGAAAAAACTCAAAAAAGGAAAAGGTTTTTAGAAAATTATTTATAACACAATGGGAGTTAGGGCAGAAATTTCAAAATACAGTAAGACAAGGATTTGCATTTAACTAATAAAAATAATAACTGCTGAATATATGTAAGAAGCATAACTATATGATTACAATAGAACTAAACCAGAAAATAATTAAAACATTTGACTACTTTAATTTTGAATAGGTTCTAGGTTTTATAAACAGATTAATCTCTGTGTTGCATGAATGGTTTTCTCAAAATACGTGTGACCATAGGAACAAATTCAATTTCATATACACAAACATTCTTTTTCATCTTCAGTAGAAATAAGGTTTTGAATGAGTACTTCTGATAAATTCAAAAAGATCAAAACTGCCTAGTCTCTTATGAGCCTTTGTGTCTGTAAATACTGTAATTTTTTGGCAGAAATGTACTTTGCACATAGTGCTGCTGCAGCATAAGTTGAAAAGCACTATCATCTCAGGAGACTTGGAAAAATCTTGACTGTAAATCTCAGATTACTTTAAGCAGAAAGGTTCCCAGCTCAGCTACATTTCTTGAGAGACTCAATGCAGTAGGCACAGCCAATCACACTAACATCACTGAATTTCAAATAAACAATTGAGCAGGAAGTTCCCCACAGGTGTAGAAATTTTCCTTGACGTAGTGGAGTGAAAGGTAGTATACACCTTTTGCATAAGAGCTTAATGTTTAAAATATCTACTCAAGGAGAATAACTCCTGATTTATAAATCCTTCTCAGTTTGATGGCTCAAACCAACAACTCCTACTTTCTGAGAGGATTTTCCTGAAAACCAGTTCTGGGGTTTCCTCTCAGGAGGAGACCCTGGAACCTTGGTCTCCACTTTCCAAATAAGTGCTCCAGTCATTAAACTATATAAAAGTATGGAACATTTCTAAAGGGAGAGAGAGGTGGTAAATGAGCAAATGAATGAGCAAAAGAACATCTTTATGCAAGAAATGTCGCTTTTGTGAATCCTATTCTGACTGCCAGAATTATAATTATTAGGTACTGGACTGCCATAGTTAGTATAACATCTTATGAATTAAGATGAAAACCAGCTTCCTGCAGTTTAACAAGGAACTGAACAGCCACTTCAGTTTTGTGAAGTGTTGGCCTTACAGTCATCATTGCAAATCTCTAAGCTTGAATTGTTCCATATCTTCCATTATTCTTTCAGCCTTCTTTGCCTATCAAGTCATCTACCATGACTGTGATGTACATTATTTCTGATATAAAAGGATGTTCCAGCATCCTTCTGACAAAAGTATCTTTTCTGATTCTGTCAAGTTCACACTATTCAATGTTTGTTTCCGGTGTTTCCATAAATACACAGTCTTTCATCTTTTATAAACCAGTAACTGTTTCCATAGAAACTAATGAGTCTAATACTCTACTTAAAATCTTTCACATACTGAAGGAGTCCTAGTAGCTTTTATATTGGCCACATTAGTTTACAGCCTAAGAGAAATCTACACATAATAATATAAAAATAGAAAATTGCTGTAATTTGACAGGGACAAATGAAAACAAGCACAGTCAAAAGCAGCAAAAATTGGGGGACTTACAGTTAATAATCTTGTTAATTACTTAAAAATATTTAATTTTGTGACTTTTTTTGCTAAATCTTCATTGGTTTACTTTGCAGCAAGTTTTTCTGAAGTGAATGGACATATTACCTGGATGTGATAGGAAGATGGTACTTCAGATTGACTAAATAATTATATATTTTTAAATAAAAATGCTATTTTCAAGAGGACTAAAATAAAACTTGAATTCCTTATGAATACTGATTTTTACATACTCCAGGGCAAAATTATATAAGTTACAGGTTATTATAATGATCAATTTAAAAACAAATCGAAGTTATAATAATATATATAGTTATGTAAATGAATAAGAAATCTAATTTCAACATTATATAACATATAATTTATTTTTATGCAGAATTTTGTACGAATGTGTTTTTTGTCTTTTTGCTTGTATATAATTGCATTGTTCTTTTTCCACAAACCTAGCTGAACTTACAGAAGTGCTTAGGCATTAGCTTTCATTAGCATATTTGTAAGAGACTGAAGTGTTAAGAACAATTGTCTCAAAGCTTGCTTGGGTGTGTGTAAGAGACTGAAGTGATAAGAACAATTGTCTCAAAGCTTGCTTGGGTGTGTTTATTTGATAAGACTGGACAGCAGACCACTCTTCTGTCTGATAAGACCCCAGGGTGGAGCCTTCTTTGGCTTATCAAGTGCCACTATCTTGCAAGGGAATGTGAAAACTTGCTGAAGCAGCAGGCCATTCTTTGGTTTATCAGGCACCACCAAGAACAGGACACCAATTGGTGTCCGGGCCAGGCCGCTTGCCCACCAACAATACATATTGTGTGATTAGATGTGCATGTGTGGCATACGTGATGTTGCCCTGGGTAACCAAACGGAAATAAGAGGACAAACTCCCTCTCCAACACCGGATAAAAGACGGCACAACGAAACCTGAAAGAAAGAAGAAGCTTTTCCACTACCGAAGAACTGAAAACAAAAAGTCTTTTCCACCTCTGAAGAACTGAAGACTGTGGCCATCCACCACCGAAGAACTGAAGACTGAGGACCAATGGGATGCCGCTGGATCCATGGTGGTGACTATCCTTTGCTTACCTCTCTGAACGCTTGCTTAATTTCCTCCTAATATTTCCTGCTTTTCCTATCGCTTTACTCTTTTATATTTACCTAATAAAACATCTGATTGGCGGCATATGACCTCATTTGTGTCTTAATTTCGCCCTTGGGATCATTACTAACCTTCCCTGAGCCTGAAAATCAGACCGGGTCATAACAATATTTAAGATAGTCAGCTGTGAATAAATCTTGAATAAAAGAAATATGCAGACACCTTAGCCTAATGCTTAAATCAGAAGAAACAGTTTTATTTCCAACCTTTTCCATCATTAAGAAAGCATAGTTTACAGTAGAGCTTTAAATACATGAAGTTTTTTATATATATATTTATAAACAAGGGTGTATAATTAATATTACTAAAGTGTAATATTTCACAGTTTGGATTCATTGTTAAGGAGTTTACTTAAGAAGTTCTCATCTAATGCTACTGGAGGGAGACAACATTCTAAAAAAGATGCCTGTTAAGCAGCATGAAAATCATTCTTTTGTTGATGGTCTGGACTTACCTCATTTTCAACTGAAAACTACATTTTGTGCTACTCACATTATGCAAAAAAATGAACAGGAAAATAATGTTTAATAACTTCTTCAAGTCTCTCCCCCATTTGCATTTTTCAGGCAAGTATGTGCTCCACTTTGTAACTGAGCCCAAATTCACCTGCTGCTGACATTTTTATAGAAACCCATACTTCAAGTCAGTCTTACAGGAGTACTGCAGAATGGATAGGTTTAAGGTCTATAGTTAGCCTCTTTACAGCATGGGTGATCATCAAGCACTGCCCATAGCGTCTGTTCCTGACTTAGGTCAGGAACTTACCTGACCTAAGTCTCATCACAGACTTAAGTCAAGTAAGTAGGCTTGTGGTTCCATCCTTGTGGGTTTAATTCCAGTGGCACAGGACAGAGACACAGAGCAGTAGGCTGAGGTCTGGCTGAAACGCTTGTGTGATCCTGGATGATAAACTGGCATGTGAAGTAGAGGTAATGTCTGATCCATGTTTTATAGGGTACAGAAAAGATACACCCAAACATAGCTCTTCAAACCCAGTTTTGTCCCATCAACTTTCAGCCCTCTCACTGACATGCCCAGGCTAATGCCATTGTCTTGCTAGAATCCCTCAATAGTTGAAGCAGGGCAATGCACATCTTCAGGGCCCTTTCCATGTGTATCTTAGGTCACCTGAACCAGATATTTATCAATCTAAAAACAATTACAAAAAGAACCAAAACATCTGCACTCCTAATTTGGACATATCAGGGTAATAGTAAAGTATCACAGTTCTAATGCATGACAAGTAATCAACATTTTTTTTTATTGCCAATACAAAAATTTCTCTTAAATTAATTTCATACTTTGTGATGGACTTTTTCTTATTTATTATCTGTTTCATTCTTAAAATAAAAATAAATTAAAAATGCATCACAATCACATTTAAAACTAACACTTCCAGAAGCTATTATTCTTAAAAGGTAATATTGAACTACAACAAATTTAGACTTCATTTGTGTATGAACACTCAGTTATGTATCTTGCAGATTTTTTTTTTTAAATGTTTCCTGGCAAAATACAGAAGAGAATTAACATTGAAATATCTACTAAAATCTTCCGTTTAGCTTTCAGTGATCATAATTCAAAAACCACCCATGTGATAAGAGAAATATTTAATTTTGGTTACACAGAAACAGAGCAAGATTTCAGTAATTACAAGAGAATAATAATGACAATAATAATTTATAAGACCTTTTCATTACAACAACAGTTTATTGTAAATTATTTCATCTACAGGAGAAAGAAAATGAACAAAAGGAGATTATATTCACAGAAAAAATAATCCAAGAAAAAGTAATTAAATTTGCTGACTACTCTGTTTTCCTAGCTCTTATTCATTTATTTCTTTTCTAACACTTATTATTACAATAAGGCATGGATGCTAAAAAAGGTTTTGTTTCATCCACTTATCTGAAATTTTTCCACTTTGTTTCTTTCACTTAACAGAACATACAAAGTTTGATCCCTGTGAAATTGATGTGAGTGACTTACAAGGATAAAAATTGGGGCATCTATATTTTGGTATTTGATTTTACAATTGAGTTTGAAAAAAGCACAAGCCACATGTAAAAAAAAATACATTTTTCTATTTTATAATTTATTTGCTTTTCTGGAAAGTGTCATTATTCTGGGTTTAATCTTTTGCCTATTCTTCAAAAATAAACTAAATTCCTATTTTCCTCTTTTTGAGACCAAATGGAAATATTATAGCTGAAAAGCACTTAAATAAAACTTTTTGTTGCTAACAAGTCTAAGGCCCTTTCATTTGCTATAATAGCTTTCTCTGTGTGAAGTGGCTTATTAGTAGAATCATAGAATCATAGAATCATAGAATTGTTAAGGTTGGAAAAGACCCTCAAGATCATCAAGTCCAACCGTTAACCTACCACCACCAAGTCTGCCACTAAACCATGTCCTCAAGCACCACATCTACCCATCTTTTAAATACCTCCAGGCATGGGGACTCAACCACTTCCCTGGGCAGCCTGTTCCAATGCCTGACTACTCTTTCAGTGAAGAAGTTTTTCCTAATATCCACCTTAAACTTTCCCTGGCGCAGCTTGAGGCCGTTTCCTCTCATCCTATCCCTTGTTACTTGGGAGAAGAGACCGACCCCCACCTCACTACAACCGCCTTTCAGGTAATTGTAGAGAGCAATAAGGTCTCCCCTCAGCATCCTCTTCTCCAAATTAAACAACCCCAGCTCCCTCAGCCACTCCTCAAAAGATTTATTCCCTAGACCCTTCACCAACCTTGTTGTCCTTCTTTGGACACTCTCCAGCACCTCAATGTCCTTCTTGTAGTGAGGGGACCAAAACTGGACACAGTATTCGAGGCGCGGCCTCACCAGTGCTGAGTACAGGGGCACTATCACCTCCCTTGTCTTGCTGGCCACAGTATTCCTGATACAAGCCAGGATGCCATTGGCCTTCTTCGCCACCTCAGCACACTGCTGGTTCATGTTTAGGTGGCTGTTAACCAACACCCCCAGGTCCTTTTCTGCCAGGCAGCTCTCCAGCCACTCTTCCCCAAGCTGGTAGCATTGCATGGGGTTGTTGTGACCCAAGCACAGGACCCAGCACTTGGCCTTGTTGAACCTCATACAATTGGCCCCGGCCCAACAATCCAGCCTGTCCAGGTCCCTCTGCAGGGCCTTCCTACCCTCCAGCAAATCGACACTTCCACCCAACTTGGTGTCATCTGCAAACTTCCTGAGGGTGCACTCAATCCCCTCATCCAGATCATCCATAAAGATATTAAACAGGACTGGTTCCAACACTGAGCCTTGGGGAACACCACTCGTGACCGGCCGCCAACTGGATTTCACTCCATTCACCACCACTCTCTGGGCTCGGCCATCCAGCCAGTTTTTAACCCAGCACGGCCATCCAGCCAGTTTTTAATCCAGCACAGAGTGCACTTGTCCAAGCCATGAGCAGCCAGTTTCTCCAGGAGAATGCTGTGGAAGACAGTGTCAAAGGCCTTACTAAAGTCCAGGTAGACAACATCCACAGCCTTCCCCTCATCCACTAAGCGGGTCACCTTGTCATAGAAGGAGATCAGGTTAGTGAAGCAGGACCTGCCTTTCATAAACCCATGCTGGTTGAGCCTGATCCCCTGGTTGTCCCGCACATGCCGCATAATGGCACTCAGGATGATCTGTTCCATGACCTTCCCTGGCACCGAGGTCAGGCTGACAGGCCTGTAGTTCCCTGTATCATCCTTCCGACCCTTCTTGTAGATGGGTGTCACATTAGCTAACTTCCAGTCAGCTGGGACCTCCCCGGTTGACCAGGACTGCTGATAAATGATGGAGAGTGGCTTGGCAAGCTCCTCCGCCAGCTCCCTCAGTATCCTCGGGTGGATCCCGTCTGGCACCATAGACTTGTGGGCATCTAGGTGGAGGAGCAGGTTGGTGACTGCCACCTCTTCGACAACTGGGGCTTCATTCTGTGTCCTATCTCCATCTCATGCTCAGGGGCATGAAAACCTTGAGGATGACCAGTCCAACTATTAACGACGGAGGCAAAGAAGGCATTAAGTACCTCAGCCTTCTCCTCATCCTTCGTGGCCAAGTTTCCCTCCGCATCCAACAAAGGATGGAGATTCTCCTTGGCCCTCCTTTTGTCGCTGATATATTTGTAGAAGCATTTTTTGTTATCTTTAACTGCAGTGGCCAGTTTAAGTTCTAGCTGGGCCTTCGCCTTTCTAGTCTTTTCCCTGCATAACCTCACAACATCCTTGTAGTCCTCCTGAGTCACCTGCCCCTTCTTCCAAAGGTGGTAGGTTCTCCTTTTCTTCCCGAGTTCCAGACAGAGCTCTCTGTTTAGCCAGGCCGGTCTTCTCCTTTGCTTGCTCGACTTGCAGCACATGGGGACGACCTGCTCCTGTGCCTTTAAGACTTCCCTCTTGAATAACATCCAGCCTTCCTGGACTCCTTTGCCCTTCAGGACTGCCTCCCAAGGGACTCTGTTAACCAAGCTGCTAAACAGGCCAAAGTCTGCCCTTCTGAAATTTAGGGTTGCGGTTTTGCTGACCCCCCTCCTTACTTTTCCAAGAATCGAAAACTCAACCATTTCATGGTCACCGTGCCTAAGACCACCACATCACCCACCAGGCCTTCTCTGTTTGTGAACAGCATGTCCAGCGGGGCACCTCCCCTGGTTGGCTCGCTTACCAGCTGCATCAGGAAGTTATCCTCCACGCACTCCAGGAACATCCTAGACTGCTTTAATGTATTTACATTGTGTTGCATTTCTGTTGCCAAAACAACTAATGAAATAATTTTCTTTCCATTCAGTTAAAATTTTTGCTTCATTCAGAAATAATTTCTAACCTCAAGAAGGGCCACACTAAGTTGGGTGGGAGTGTTGATCTGCTGGAAGGTTGGAATGGTCTACAAAGGGATCTGGACAGGCTGGATTGATGGGCCGAGGCCAGCTGTATAACATTTAACAAAGCTAAGCACCGGGTGCCACACTTGGGTCACAACAACCCCAGGCAACGCTACAGGCTTGGGGAAGAGTGACTGGAGAGCTGCCTGGTGGAAAAGGACCTGGGGCTGTTGGTCAACAGGCGGCTGAATATGAGCCGGCAGTGTGCTCAGGTGGCCAAGAAGACCAATGGCATCCTGGTTTATATCAGGAATAGTGTGGCCAGCAGGACCAGGGAAGTGATTTTCCTCCTGTATTCGGCACTGGTGAGGCTGCACCTCAAATACTGTGTTCAGTTTTGGGCCCCTTGCTACAAGAAGGACATTGAGATGCTGGAGCATGTCCAGAGAATGTCAATGAAGTTGGTGAAGGGTCTAGAGAAGGTCTTACTGGGAGTGGCTGAGGGAGCTGGGGTTGTTTAGTCTGGAGGAGTCTGAGGGGAAACCTTATTGCTCTCTACAACTACCTGAAAGGAGGTTGTAGTGAGGTGAGTGTCGGTCTCTTTTCCCAAGTAAGAAGTGATAAGATGAGAGCAAATGGCCTCAGGTTGCACCAGGGGAGGTTTAGATTGGATATTAGGAAAAACTTCTTCACTGAAAGACTAGCCAGGCATTGGAACAGGCTGCCCAGGGAAGTAGTTGATTCCCCATCCCTGGAGATATTTAAAAGGCTTGTAGATGTGGCACTTATGGATATGGTTTAGTGATAGACTTGGCAGCGTTAGGTTTGAGGTTGGACTTGATGATCTTAAAAGTCTTTTCCAACCTAAACAATTCTATGATTCTTTGATTCTTTGAAAAAAAAAAAAGGCTTTTTGACTCTTTTTGCTCTCAGATCAGGAGGAAAAAAGCCCTATATAAAATAATCTATATATTTGTAATGCATATAGGTCCATATAACTGAATATATAGAGATGCCTCTCAAGAAAACCAAAAGGACTTTTAAGGATTTTGGTTTCCTTGTCTTTTTTCCTCTTTCCTTATCTCTGTTTGCACTCTCTAAAGTCTGAGTGTTATCTAGCTGAATCACATACTCAAACAGCACGGTGTGTAGTAATGGTGGTGTGAGGGTAAGCTTAACTTCATAATTTCTAAGAAGGTTTTGTGCTAAACCTTAAGTGAAAAATGCAAAAAAACATTCTTGAGTAGGACATGATGGAGATGCACAAAAATGTTTTTTCATTCACAAGTCTTCTGCTTCTCCTCTTGCACCTTAGATCTGAGTAATATGAATAAATATGAACAATATTTGGCCTTCCAAAATCTGTGCCTTATATACATCTAAGAATAAATGATCACAAACAGAAGATAGATGACATTTCTCCTATCTTAACCTTTTACTTGTAATACTGAACAACCTCATTTAGAGCCTAGACCAAAAAGATTTTTTATAGAGAAAATGTGGATTTGTGAGATTTGAGGATTGGTTTCTTTCTTTTTTCTCTCTTTTTTTTTTTGTGTGTGTCTTTTAAAGCCATGTATTATATGCATATACACACCTACTAATAGTTGGTAAGCTGGAAACAGTTTGATCTTTGGAGAAAAAGAAAAGGGTTTTTTTTAAGACTTCCCTGTTCTGTAGTTCCTTGTCAGAGCTATAAGGAGAGTAAGTTAGTAAATAGGATGCATTTCACTTTCCTGTTACAGATAAGGACTGAAAAACTGACACTGGAAAGAGAAAACACTAAGTTCAGTCCCACTATATTGTAATTCTTGTCTTTATAAGAAAGAAAGAAAGAAAGAAAGAAAGAAAGAAAGAAAGAAAGAAAGAAAGAAAGAAAGAAAGAAAGAGAAAAAAAAGAAAGAAAGAAAGAAAGAAAGAAAGAAAGAAAGAAAGAAAGAAAGAAAGAAAGAAAGGAAGAAAGGAAGAAAGGAAGAAAGAAAGCATGTTTTAGAACATGCTTTGCCTTGTAGAAATATCAGTAAATTGGGATAGCTGTATAGATGTATGCCAAAAAACATGAATAAAAAAGTTATATATATGAAGTATCTCTGTTTGGCATGGGGTTTTACGAGTAGAATAGGAAATAGCTGAATGACTTGAAAATCTCACTGCAATATTTAAAAAAGGTCATCTGAGAAATCATTCAAAGGATATAGAAACATAAAAACCATACCACTAAATAAATATAAATTTGATTTTGTGACATGACAGCTCCTTCATGGTTTTTGAATTATTTGTTATTATCATCCCTTATGGTAAGTCTCCTTTTGTTCTCTGAACACTTTGTTGCTTTATTTCATATTTATCAAGGACAACCATGGCCATAGAGATGCACAGTGCCTATTTAGTAACCGTTATTTTTCTTGCAAACTTACACATCAATAACTTGTTCCTTGGCTTACACCTAAATAAAAGGAGAGCTAAGAATTACTCAAAATAGAACACAGCAGATTTTCTCAGTGTTAAATAAAGTTAGGAAGTGTGGTAAGGAACTTTTTGTGTACCACAGGCTCTTTTAATGGACTGAACATAAAAAGTAGTCATAGAAAATATAAATAAGTTTAAAATAAATAAATAAATTTCAAGTAGCAATCAGGCACGTGGGAATAAAGTTTAGAGGCTCAAAGATGAGCTACAACTTGGCTACAACTTGTGAGGAACATAAAAGCAACAAAAGAAATGTAAGTAAGAAGAAGATAAAAGAAACTACAGGTACTTTAATTAACTGGGAAGTATAAAAAAGTGTAGGTAATACAGGAAAGATCATTGAATCGGCTGTTATGTTCTGATCTCTAAAACATAATAGTTGAGTTGTGACTGAACAGTAGGATAGTAGGATAGTCCTGAATAAGGCAGGAAGAAATTAGAGAATAACTACATAAATTGGATTGTAAGATGCCTTGGTGAAATTCCAGTATGTAAAGACCTAACTAAAATAATCTTTGAACCACCAATGATGATTGTTCAGCTCTTGCTGATGCTACAGGTTTAGAAGGAGAAGCATTGGACCTATATGTAAAAATGAGAAAAAGAGGACTCTGGAATTAATTAATAATAAGTTACTTTAGCTGCAACACTGCAGAAAATAAGAAAAAGACTGTGAATATTCAGCTAAATATCTAAACTTAATAAAAATACACAGATAGGATAAAAGTAGAGTTGTCAGGAGTCATCAAGTATGGATTTGTCAAGAATTGACTGTGTCAAACTAATTTAATTTAGTCCTTTCATAGAAAACCTGGCAGAGCTCATAAAAGAAATACTAAAACTGATTCACTTTGACTGTAGTGGAAATGTTCCAAATGACATTTTCATAAAAACCCCCAATGAAGTAGACGAAATAACCAAAAGGTGGGTGTATAATCAACTGAACAGCTTTACTTGGAGTGTAGTTACGCTATCAGACTGCATTTCTA
This sequence comes from Theristicus caerulescens, assembly GCA_020745775.1. NCBI lineage: Eukaryota > Metazoa > Chordata > Aves > Pelecaniformes > Threskiornithidae > Theristicus > Theristicus caerulescens. Next base: position 79,162,221 of record CM036559.1, on the reverse strand, counting down.
GTGGGGATTCACTGGGACCTATGCTGGAACTTGTTCAGTTCAGTATTTTCAGCTGTAGTTTGGATAGAATTAGGGAGTGCACTTAAAAATTTCCAAATGACATGAAGCAGTAAGGAGTGCAAGCGCTCCAGAGTGTAGTTTTAGAATTCAAAATTATCTTAGTAATATGGAGAAATGGTCTGAAATCAATAAGGTGAAATCTAAAAAGGACAAGAATAGAATAGAATAGAACAGAACAGAACAGAACAGAACGGAACAGAACTACTTCAGTTGGAAGGGACCTGCAATCATCACATAGTCCAACTGCCTGACCACTTCAGGGCTGATCAAAAGTTAAAGCATGTTATTAAGGGCATTGTGCAAATGCCTCTTAAAAACTGACAGGCCTGGGGCATTGACCATCTCTCTAGGAAGCTTGTTCCAGTGTTTGACCACCCTCTCGGCAAAGAAATGTTTCTTAACATCTAGCCTGAACCTCCCCTGATTCAGCTTTCAATCATTCCCATGCATCCTGTCACTGGATATCAGGGAGAAGAGCTCAGCACCTCCCTCTCCACTTCCCCTCCTCAGGAAGCTGTAGAGAGCAATGAAGTTATCCCTCAGCCTCCTTTTCTCCAAACTAGACAAATCCAAAGTCCTTAGCCACTCCTCACAGGACATTCCTTCCAGCCCTTTCACCAGCTTTCTTGCCCTTCTCTGCACAAATTCAAGTACTTTAACACCCTTCTTAAATTATGGGGTCCAGAACTGCACACAGTACTCAAGGTAAGGCCGCACCCATGCTGAATACAGCAGGATAATCACCTTTCTTGATCAGCTGGTTATATTGTGTTTGATGACCCCCAGAATGTGGTTTGCAATATATGTTCCTATTATTCAGTTGATGGGGTGACATTTTTTACATTAGGAGACAAAAAGTCATAACCTTTTGAGAACTATTGTAATCCAAACTTCATAGATTGTTGAAATTTTATTAGAAAAATTATTACAAGGTAACTGTAATCAATTACAAGGTAACTGTAATCAACATGCATTTCAGGATTTTGCAAACCTAATCAAAAAGGTTCTCCTAAATTTTCTGCTAATCATTCTAGTGATAACAAATAAAAATATCAATACATCACCAGAATATGATTAGTAACGTTAAAGAAATATAGAAATTGATGTTGTATAATATGGGGAAAGAAAATCGACCTGACTGTCAGTAACACTGCTGAGGATCTGCCTGGTAATTATAGGGTATGCTACTCCATGCTAATTATTCAAAGCTTTCCTTACCTTGTCAAATATTTAGAGAATATTTGAACTTCATCAGCATTCCCTAAAATGCATCTGAAAGAATTATTAATATATTTTTTTTCAAACTTTGCATGTAGTGAGGTTCATAACTTAAGTTGGCAAAACTCAGTTGTATACAGGAGGCTGACTCATATGTTCTGATTATCCTTTTACACATTAAACTCTAAGAACCTATAATGTCTATAAATTACAGGCTTCAACTACAGTAACTTTAATTCAAATGAGCTGTCCCATTCAGAACAAATGGAATATGTAAATGTGTCAAAAATACTTGCACAAACTTTGCAAGACAAGATCTTATGACTTGGACATTCATACATTCATTACTAGAAAATTACTTTTTTATTTTAGTAGGGTTTTTTTGAGGAATTTGATCCTGTGGTCTTTACTGACAAGAATGAAATTTTTATGCATAAAATGTTCAGTATCATTGACTTTTCATTGTCTCAGGATACAGAGGTTAGCACAGTAAGCATACAGAAACATAGAGTTCTTGTGTTTGATAAAATTCCGAGTCCTGATACTTCCTAAACTTCCTAGCATGATAAAATTCTTGAAATTCTTTGATTTCAATTCCCATATTTAGTTTTAGAAAAATACAGCCTTTTTGTGTGAGTTATGTTAACACATCTTTTTAATACCCTATTCCACCAAACTCACTGCACACCAGAATCTCCAAACAATATGACTAAATCTTACAAGATACTTTCCTGATTTACCTGTCTGTCCACATGGTTCCATTTTAGTTATCCACACATGATCAGAAGCCCAGTGTTTCAGAATAATTTGTATTTGCTTCTTGCCCAGTTTTGGGTGAGAGATGCATGCGTATAGCTAGGGGGAAAAAAAAGAAAAAAAAAAAAGGAAAAAAAGAAGCAAGAAACTAGGAGGATAACAAACTCAGCTGGAATGGGGCAGAAGAAGGGAGGGGGTGTGATACTCCAGTTATGTCACCAGAGTATTTTTGTCTTACATTAGACCAACAATATGTTATGGAAAATACACATGCCAGCCACCATAACAGGGTTTGACTCTAGGTTTCTTCTGAATCAATAAGCTGAAAGACAGATTCCTCTATAAAAGTTCTTTTTATTTATTGATAACACTACAACTTGAGCTGGGTGCCTCCAAAGAGGAACCCTGAACAAAGAAATCCCTGGGCAATTATACTCTTACAATCTAAATTCCCCACCCCTCATGCAACAGTTTGGACCATTAGTAATATTAGGGTTTGGGGTCCTCCCATTCTTCATTGAGTCCTTTCATTGTCTCTAGGTGGACCACTTCTTTTCTTATCACTAAGGTTGTAGCTTCCTTATCTTCCAGCTTGAACCAGGTCTGGGGCCTTCTTTTACTTAACTAGGTAAAAGTTCAAAATATCTAGGTGAAAGTTCACAGCTTGCAGCTTAAGGCTTCAGCAAATTTAGCTACTAATGCTAAGTCAGCTGTGCTAAGCAAGTTCTGTATTAGTATACCAAATAGCACAACAGTTAGATAAAAGAAGCAGGGACCAAACTTCAGACTGTTTGTTTTCCTCGATAAGCACAACATTTAGGTTATCATTAGAATTTCCATGATTGTTCTTCTCCAGCTCCTATGAAACGTAGTCTTACATACACAGTATTAAAATTTAAAGGTGAACAATGGAGAGTGAACCTAGAGAGAAGGTCCTTTCATGAAACAGGTTCTAATCTGAAAAGGACTATGAAGTTGCAACTCCCACTTCCTGAAAAAGTAGTCTGAAAAGATATAATTACTATGCATCTAAATAGTTCTGTTGAAAGGTTACCAAAAAAGATGAACTCTAACACCATGACCACAATGGCTAAACTAAGAAGAGGACTGGATTCTGTGTGGGTTCATCTATTGCATTCTATTGGTCATCTCTAAGCATTTTGTTCAAGGAATGGGAACATTAAGGCAACTCATTTCCTTCCTCCAATGGGGAAGATTTATATATATATTTAGAGTTTTACATCAGTTTCTTTTATTTTAGATCAGAACATAGTTTCTGAAGCAAATCCCCCACATTTGCTCATTTGCTGTACTAGTATGCTTTGATTTGCACTGCAAACTTATCTTGGAGGCTGCAAACTGCATTTCTTTCAGTTGAAAATAAACTAGGACTAAACTGAATGAACTCCAATCATTCTTTAATTAGGATCAAGCTAGTCTTAGATAAAAGCTTTTGAAAGGCTTATACTCTACCAATCCACTCCTATCACACTGCACTGTTTTCCAGTGTAAACAGAGCCTTAATCATACGTGATATTTTAACAATCCCCCGCCCACCTTAAGGATACTTGAACTGACCTGAAGCAGGCTATTCAGAAAATAGTATTTCCATATGAAACATGCTACAGGAAAGATCAATCTGCTTTAGACTGGGACATTTTCAGATACTGCAATCCTAGGGGCCACAAAAGTACCTAACGTATATTTAAATGCTTTTGCACTTAAAAATGAGAATAGACATGCTTAAGATTCTTGCTGAATTGAAGACCCTATAGCCTGGTACCTCCATTAAATATCAGTTAAGTTCAATGGAAAAAAAATCCACCCCACATTTTTTAATATTGCGGATTCCAAATCATTTAAATGAATATTAGATGTTTCTGGTACCTTTTACCTAGGCAAGCTGAATACATTCTGGATGTGTAAGTCCATCACAACAGGTATAAGATTCCCTGCAGCCACAAAGCAGCCACAGGTTCAATGGCATTTATTAGAATGCCATTTAGGGTTAGAAATACCTAGAGGTCAATTTGATAGGCTTTGAAGTCCAGAGAAGAAATGCTATTTCCTGCACTTTTTTTGTAGGTTTTAATAAGACTTAGGAATCTTGTGTCCATATCGCTATAAATACCAATTCTATTTCCTCGCAGTACTGACAACCTGGTGAAAAGATTGTACTGAAAAGGAGGCCAGAGCCATACATAGGGGTAGAAAATGAATTATAGTCACAGCAATCATTGTACATGAGTACATGACAAGAATTTTCAAAAATTACCCATAAATTAACCACTTGACTAGACAATATAAATGAACATTGAACGTTTTAAGGACTCAACTGAATAAAGTCCTGAGCAACCTAGTCTGATCTCATAGCAGAACTGCTTTGAGCAGGAGGTTGGACTTTGGCTTACTAAAACCTGAAATACAGAAAGGAAATGCAGAAACTAAGGATCGTTCTATTTGAAACAAAATGGAAGAGTGTAACCTTCCATTTACTCCTAACTCATAGTGTTGTGAAATACGATCTTTCTCTTGACAGTTAATCCTATATATGGGACTAACTGCACGAAGAAGTGTCATATGAATATTTTGTACTGTTAACATTACAAAAAGTGTTTGATGCACAGCTTTAAGCCAGCTCTTAATAAAATTTTAGAGTACATTTTTATTTGGTAAACTGATAGTACATAAAAGCAGAGAAATAATGGAATTTTTTTTTGTTTGCTTGCTTTTGGTATCTATCTCTTGTCTCTTCATAAACTACCAAAGTCCAACAAAAATGTAAAAGTGACGGTAAGTTATACACTAATATTCTATTACTGGACATACTGTGGGCAGACTCTGTGGTGTAAACACACAGTTACACATTGCCCTCACCTATTCTGAATACTTACAGGGATATAAACATAATACTTAGTTTAAAAGTTTAATAAGAAAGGAGAAATATTTTGTATTGCCAGATAATATTTTTCATTCCTTTCTGAGAAATATGCAGAGGCATTCAGTATGTACAGTCCCCAGGCTGAAATAGTTTCTCATGGTGTGTTTGCTTGAAGGGATACCAAGGGAACTAGGTAGAACAGATAGCAGTGTTCAAGAAAAAGTAACAAAAATGGTCTTCAGAGATCCTTTCTTCAAAAAAATAAAATCTCAAGCTTTCATGAATATGAGATTTATTTTTTCAGTTTTTTTATACATAAAATCCTTCTATTAAAAAAAAGATAACTGCACTACATTAGTAGACACTTTTTCCAGGTTAATAATCTAATTATTCGTATTTTTACTGCATAAAATGATACTTCTGTTCTGCTCATTAACAGAGGTCCAAGGGGGGAGTTCAAGAACTCAGGCACCTTCTTATCCACAGTTCTTCATTGTTATCTCAATCCTTGGCTGTCTTCAGGAAATCTCCAAATTACTCTCCAGAACAAATCTGCTTTAGAGGTACTTCTTAATGGAATGGGTGCAAGCCAAACAGGGACATTTAGCCTCAGAGTCAGAGTTTGGTCCTAGACCATCTTTTATTTAGCATTATAGATGTAGCTTAGCAAAATATTTTTAGCATTTTACAATTCATTATAATTCATGCATTTTTCTTTGGTTTTCTTTGTTTTAGGAAGATTTGACATCATCAGTGTAACATATAGAAAATGGGCTTCTGTCTGAAACTGTTCATATGGTCCAAAATGGGGAAATAATTATTTTCATTAAGACAGACACCTAATAGCAAAAGTGAAAAAAGAAAAAAAGAAAGTCCAATAAATGTAGAGGCTCAAAGATTAAAAAGAAAAAAAAAGGAAGAAGAAATATGTTGGTTCTGACAGAATAAAGAACTAATATAGAAATCTCTATGCTAAAGAAAGACATGAGAGTAAAAATTACAAAATGCCAAAAGTCTTTCCCAATTCTACTATGCTTTAGCAGGATGAACTTTCACTGCAGTTTGTCTGCATTAGCACTTCATGCGTTTTCCTTCCTTGACTTCTTCATATTTGTCTGAGCAGCAGAAAGATAAACCATACATTTTCAAAGCCTCCAATTCCCCTCCAAAGTGCTTCCAGCAATAGATGTGCACAGTATACAAGGATCCTAATTATGAGAGCCAACAAGAAGTCCCTAGAGAAGCTGAAAAATAAGAGCAGGTTAGACTATGTGTAATGTATTCCAGCTGCATTCAAACCCATATAAAGGTAGATTCCAGTTTTATGTGAGCCAAGAGATTAGATGTCTTGCTCAGGAATGTGGAGACATGTCTTTGAACCTGTTATATTGGCAGAGAATATATAATCTATAAGGTTTTAAAATGCAATTTACCCTTTTGGGAATACAAGAATTATACGAAAAATTCAGAAGAGAGAGACATGAAAGAATTTGACTTTGGCTTCTGCATGTGGTTTGAAGGTTAACAGATGAGATAGTAGTTTACTGGTTTTGGCTGGGATAGAGTTAATTTTCTTCATCGTAGCTTGTATGGTGCTATGCTTTGGATTTGTGACCAAAACGGTGTTGATAACACACCCATGTTTTAGTTATTACTGAGCAGTGCTTACACAGAGTCAAGGCCTTTTCTGCTTCTCACACCACCCTGCCAGCAAGTAGGCTGGGGGTGCACAAGAAGTTGGGAGGGGACACAGCTGGGACAGCTGACCTCAACTGACTAAACGGATATTCCATGCCATAGGACATTGTGCTCAGCAATAAAAGCTGGGGGAAGAAGAAGGAAGGGGGGACTTCGGAGTTATGACGTTTGTCTTCCCAAGTATCCGTTAGGCGTGATGTAGCCCTGCTTTCCTGAATACCTGCCTGACAATGGGAAGTAGTGACCAAATCCCTTGCTTTTCTTTGCTTGCTCACACAGCTTTTGCTTTACCTGTTAAACTGTCTTCATCTCAACCCACGAGTGTTCTCACTTTTACCCTTCCGATTCTCTCCCCTATCCCACAGGAGGGGTAGTGAGCATGTTGCTCTGTGAGTCTTAGCTGCCTACCAGGGTTAAACCACAAAAACTACTTATATTAGACCACCAGAAAATAATTTCAGTTATCCAAAATTCTTCCCATCTTAGTGAGCAGGAGTTCAGAGAAATATAGCTTCCCACACAGACAGGAAGCAGAAATCTAAAAACCTCTGGAGGCACAGAGGAGCTACAGCCCTTTTCCACTAAATGCATAGAAAATTTAGGCAGCTTGGATCATTCTGAAGGCAAGTACTTAACTTTTAATCTTTTTTCAAGATCTGTTTAGAAATCTAGATCCTGTGGAGTGACACTTGTTATAGAAACATAGAGATGCAATAAAGGCTGCCATCCTTTGAATAGAATTGTGGGAAGTAAAGACAAGGTGTTAAGAAATGTGGAGTAAGCTAACCAAGTAACTGATATGAATTTGACTTGGAATATAACAGGAAACTACTGAAATGCTTCAAATGGTATGAGGAGGGAGGTGGGCAGAATGACAGATAAGAGATTATTTTAGCAGCAACTTTTTGGACTACAAACGTCTGGGAGTATGTTTAAAGAAAGAAAAAAGACTTAGAAATATATGCAGATATTTTGGAATAAAGATAAAAATATGTATTATAAAATGAAGATATATCTATAATCAGAAAAAAGTACAATAGTGTTTAGATTGCAATTGTGCACAGATCATTCCTTCTCTCACTGACCAATATTGCCTTATTCTTTCTGAGTATTCCCTTGTCTGTCTGAGTGCATCTGTTATCTCCTGTACTATATTTAACTCGTAAATGTCATGAGGCATGGATCATCCATCTATTTTCTGCTTGCATGGCTGTTTTCACTGAGATCCTGATACAAGATTGAGCTTTTTTAGTGTTATAGTAATACTCATACTGATAGATTTGTCAAGAACAAATCAAGCCAAACAATTTTAAATTCTTTCTTCAACACAATTTTTGGTTTAGTGGATAAGAGGAAAAAGGAAAGGTAATATACCTGTTTTGTTTGTTTGTTTGGTTGGTTTGCTTTGTTTTTCATGGCCTCAAAGTAAGGTCTAAGTGACACAGCAGTAAGATGACTGTACAGCTCACTAAAAACCTGTACTTTAAAGAGTGATTAACAGTGCCTCACAAGAAAATTATCTTAACATTCCAGATGGAGTCCAGTACATCTAACAGGTTCAATTAAGTAATTTCATAAATGATTTAGATAATACAACAAAAAGGGTGCATATAAAATCTATTGGTGACTCAGAGCTGGAAATGGTTGCAATTTCTGAGGACAAAACTAGAATTTAAATCATCTTAATAGACTGGAGAAATGGTTTGAAATCAATAAGATGAAATTCAGTAAAGACAAGGGCAAAGTACTCTTTTTAAGCAACAAAAATCAAAGGCATAACTGGAAAAAGGGAAATAACTGATTGGAGGAAATGTTCAAGGAATATGATGGGTGATAAACTGAAACAAGTCAACAGTGTGATCCTGTTGCACAAAAATCAAATCTCATTATTATGTATATTTAAAAGAATATGATATGTAAGACAGAAGATTGTTAAACTTTCAGCCAAAATTTTAGTTTTATTTTTAAAATAAATTCTAGAAGAGATGATTGTATACACAAGTACACTTAGCAAATTTAGGAATGATGAGGTGCAGGAAATTATTGAAAGTGATGTTTAAAAGGGATGATTATTGAAAGTCTTAACACTTTTCTTTTGACTGCTATTATTTATTTTTATGCAAGAATGGATAGGACAAGAAATAATGTGTTTAATTATCAGGGAGCTGGAAATTAAACAGTTAAAAAACCTTCTAAGCATAAGAATTTTTGAGTGTTCCTTACTTTGAATATCTATTGCTGCTCTGATTAAGGGGAGGGTAATGAATACCTGTCAAGACACTTGAAGTACACTTTATCTCTCTCAGAAATGGAAGAAACCTCAAACACTTAGGACATTTGCAAACTTGTTTGCTTTTGGGTTTTCTTTTTGGGGGGGTGTATTTTTTTAATAACTGAATGCTTATCTTTGGAATTAAGAACAAAATAAAACAAAAAAGCTTTTGAATATGAATATTTTTGAATTTTGAATATGAAACCCTTGAATATGAATACTTGTTAAATGATTGCACAAATAACAAATAGAGAGCTTCTTTAGAAAACTACGAGTTCATGTTATACTATTAAACGTGGACACATGGTTCAGGAAGCTCCTGACCTTCAAAAGTGTGGTGATTGGAAGAGTATTCTAAGACACTACACATATATGTTTGTTCTGTTCACATAGCACCTATTACTGCTCACTGTTAAAGACAGGGCAATGAAACAGATTGACCTTTGGTCTGGTTTGACCTATTGTTTTTATGTTCTAGAGATGCCAAGGAAAATGTTAAATAAAACCTTGAAGACATAAAAAATAACTGAACTGCTAGAACAGATTATATGTCCATTGCATCCAGCAGCTGATAGTTCAAGTATTCTTTATAAACTGATTTTTTTCTTCCTCACATACTGATATTTCTGATATTCCCTATTTTCTTTTGTGGTTTTCAGAGACCAAAAGCAATGAAAATACATAAAGGTCTCAGTGAAAACATGAATGGATTTCAGAACTGTGTTCTACCATAGCAGAACTAAATGACTGTGTGAAAAAAAGCAACTACACCACCAGCAAAATGAAGAGGTTTAACTTCCCACAGTGTTAGAATCATAGAATCATAGAATCGTTAAGGTTGGAAAGGACCTCTGAGATCACAGAGTCCAACCTGTTAACCTAACTGCCTGGCCTACCACTAAACCGTGTCCCTAAGCACCACATCCACACATTTTTTGAATACTTCCAAGGACTGTGATTGCACCACTTCCCTGGGCAGTCTGTTCCAATGACTAACCACTCTCTCCATGAAAAAATTTTCCTAATATCTAATCTAAATCTCCCCTGGCACAACTTGAAGCAATTTCCTCTTATCCTATCACTTGTTACTTGGGAGAAGAGACCGACCCCCACCTTGCTACAACCTCCTTTCAGGTAGTTTTAGAGAGCGATAAGGTCTCCCCTCAGCCTCCTCTTCTCCAAACTAAACAACGCCAGCTCCCTCAGCCGCTCCTTATAACACTTGTGCTCTAGACCCTTCACCAGCTTTGGACACTCTCCAGCACCTCAATGTCCTTCTTGTAGTGAGGGGCCCAAAACTGAACACAATATTCGAGGTGCGGCCGAGTAGAGGTCCTGGTCCTGCTGGCCACACTATTTCTGATATAAACCAGGATGCCATTGGCCTTCTTCGCCACCTGGGCACACTGCTGGCTCATGTTCAGCTGGCTGTCAACCAACACCCCCAGGTCCTTTTTCTGCCAGGCAGCTCTCCAGCCAGTCCCCAAGCCTGTAGCGTTGCAAAGGGTTGTGACCCAAGTGCAGGACCTGGCACTTAGCCTTGTTGAACTTCATACAGTTGGCCTCAGCCCATTGATCCAGCCTGTCCAGATCCCCCTGTAGAGCCTTCCTACCTTCAGGCGGATCAATGCTTCCACCCAACTTGGTGTCACCTGAAAACTTCCTGAGGGTGCACTCAATCCCCTCATCCAGATTGTTGATAAAGATTAAACAGAACCAGCCCCAATACTTAGCCCTGGGGAACACCACTTGTGACCAGTCGCCAACTGGATTTGACTCCATTCACCAAATGGTATTCTACCACCCCTCAAGAAATCAAAAGCATGTGTTTGGCTACCATAGTGAAAAGTAGACTTCACATTTCAATACAGTGCCTGTGGCTCTGTCTTGCTTGATTCCTCACTGGAATCCGTTTTTCATTTGTTTTTCTATGAAGAAATAAGCATGTTCATATAAGGGGTTTGCTCCTTATTTCTTTGTATTTCTAGGGTGAGTCTATAAAACAAAGAAGTAAACCATATCCAGTCCTCACAAACCTATGATAAGAATATCAAACAAAAAACAAAACAAAACAAAACAAAAAACCAAACAACCCAACCCACATTACCAAATACAGGTATTTGAGGAACCAACAAGGAAAGGTGCTTTGGTGGATATGGTGTTTATGAACAAGGAAGAATGGGTCATGGATGTGAAAGTCAGAGGCAGCCTTGGCTGCAGTGACCAATAGATGGTGGATTTTGGGATACTAAGAGGAGGGAACAAGGCAAAAAGCAGGAACACAGCCTGGGACTTCAGGAAAGCAGACTTCAACCTCTTCAGAAATCTGCTTGGGATCATAATGCATGGGATTTGTCCCTGGAGAGAAAGAGTGCTCCAGGACAGCTGGATGATATTCGAGTATCATCTCCTCCAAGCTCGAGAAAGGTCCATCCTGACAAGTAGGATATCAAGCAAAGGTGGAAGGAGCTCCTAACTGAACTCAGACATAAAAAAGAAGTGTACAATAGGTGGAAGCAAGGTCAGGTGAGCCAGGAGGAGTTTAAAGTTACCATCTGATCTTTCTGGGATAAGATTAAGGAAATTCAAAGGTGGCCTGTAGTTGAATCTGGCAAGGGACACAAAAGGCAACAACAAAGGATTTTACAAGTACATAAAGAGCAAAAAGACGACTAGGGAAAATATGGGCCTGATGCTGAATGGGGCCAGGGACCTGGTGAAAAATGACATGGAGAAAACCAAGGTACTCAATTCCTTCTTTGCGTCAGTCTTTACCATTAAAAATGACTTTCAGGAATCCAAGGCCCCTGAGATCAAAGTGAAAGTCTGGAACAAGAAAAACTTACCCTCAGAGGACAAGAACTAGGTGAGGAAGCACTTCAACAAACTTGACACACATAAGTCCATGGGGTCTGATGGATTGCACCCAAAAGTGCTGAGGGAGCTGGCTGCTGTTACCGTGAGGCCACTCCTGATTGTCTTGGAATGGCCATGGTGATTGGGAGATATTCAAAAATGCAACTGGGCACAGACCAGGGCTATCTGCTCTAGCTGACCGTGCTTGAAGCAAGGGGGTTGGACTTGATGATTTCAAGCCATCCCTCCCAACAAAAGTTATTCTGTTACCATCTCCAGGGATGGAGACTCCACAACTCTTCTGGGCAATGTGTTTCAGGGTTTGACCATTCCATGATAAAAGTGTTTTTGTGTGTTTAAATGAAATTTCTTGCATGTCAGATTGTGCCCATTGCCTCTTGTCCTGGGACAAGTCAGTGAGCACTACTGAGTATAGTCTGGCTTCCTCATCTTCATTCCCTCCCATCAGCCATTTTTACACATTGGTAAAATTCCCCCTGAGCATTCTCTTCTCCAGGCTGAACAGTCCCAGCTCTCACAGCCTTTCCTCATATGAAAGACCACAGAATCACAGGACGGTTGAGGTTGGAAGGGACTTTTGCAGGTCATTTGGTCCAATCCCCCCTTCTTAGCTGCCCAGGACCATGTCCAGATGGCTTTTGAATTTCACCGAGGATGGAGATTCCACAGCCTCTCTGGGCAACCTGTTCCAGTGACTGGTTACTCTCACAGTAAAGGGCATCATAAATCTGTTGTTGCTTTATCTCATGTTGCTGAATGTCACTTGTCCCTTGAAGAAGTTGAATGTCGACCACTGGTGGGTTGCATAACTAGTTAGCATGCCAGAGTCTTGTTTGTTATTGGAATTAACCAGACAAATTGCTCAAGCAAGAATGGCCAGGCACCACCACCCGTGGAATTGAGAAAGAGCTCTCAATCTGTCAGTCCTGTCTGTGTCCAAGCTGGGTGAGGTTTCCCATGGTGCTCCAATGCCTTAATCATCTTTGTGGCCTTGTTCTGGATTTTTCCAGTAAATCCATATCTTTCTTGTACTGGAACACCCAGAATTGGACACAACACACCAGCTGTGGCCTCACTAGTGCTGAGTAGAGGGGAAGGATCACCTCCCTTGACCTGCTGGCAATGCTGTTTCTAATGTGGCTCAGGATTCTGTTGGCCTTTTTTGCACTGCTGGCCCATGCTCAGGTTGCTGTCCAACAGGAATCACAGGTCTTTCTCAGCAGAGCAGCTTTCCAGCCAGTCAGATCCCAGCATGTACCAGTGCCTGGCATCACTTCTCCCAGGGTGCAGAATTTTGCGTTTCCTCTTGTTGAACTTCAGGAGACTCTTCTCAGCCCAATTCTCCAGACTGTTGAGGTTCCTCTGATGACAGCACAATGCTCTAATGTATTAGCCCCTCCTCCCAGTTCCATATAATCTGCAAAAAACTTGCTGAACATGCACTCTGTCCCAGCATACAGGTCATCAATGCAGATCTGAAGCAGCATTTGTCCTAGCACTGACCACAGAGTACAAAATTAATGACTTGCCTCCAGCTGGACTCTATCACTGATCAAAACCCTCTGCACCCAGGCCATTCAGCTTTTTTTAATTCCATCTCACCATGCACTTATCTAACCTGCATTTTGCCAGCTTACCTATGAAGATGTTATGGGAGATAGTGTCAAATGCTTTACTAAGAATAAGCCTTACTACAGTAGAGATAAACAACAATGGACTCATTCATATGTGTTCTGTCTATGCTTTACTTTTCATGAAATAACCTTTTGCATTTTGAATTTTGTTGATTTAGACACAGTATGAAATTCATTCAGAGTTTGGTGTCAGTTTTCTCTTAAAAATTACAAGACTTGATTTTAGGTCTCTGGTCTGAATCAGGTATGAAGAAGATTTAAAATAAGTTACTGTCTTAGTGACCTCACTGCCATGGTGTAATACTGTTCTGCATTCAGGTCACTGAATGCCAAGTGGAATAGCATCAAGTGGAAAGACTGAATGTGACTCATGTCAGAAGGTAGGGAATGTGTCATGAAATTCATTCAGTTCAACAAAGCATTTAAGTAAGACTTCAGAGTGCTCTAATGACTGAGTAATGTGTTGAACTGGAATAGAGACAGAAGCATCTCTTTTTGATTTTGCCCTTTATTAAATGTACCCCCAATCACTTAATTCTTTTGTGGAAGAAAACCAGAAGGTGAATTTGTAAATAGCTGAGGCTGGCCCCAAACTGACTGACTAACTTTTTTTCAAGAAAGGATAAGAAGAACAGGAAGAATGGGAAGAATAAGGCTGAAAGTGATAGTAATAACAATGCATCATAATGAAAAAGACAGATTTGTTTTAAGGCAGGTTTTACCAGTAAAAGCTGTATGCAATTTGAATGTTACTTTTCATTTATGACAGGAGAGTTTGCTGTTATTAAAATTAAATATACTCTGTCAGATAAGTAATGGAAATAGACTCAAAACACTTCAGCTTTAAAGGACTTGTCTAGCTAAAGGAAAATGTGCATTAACTCCTAGAAATTACAAAATTCAGGCTTCCAGGATTATAGTTTGGTTATATTAACTATCCTTCAGTTCAACAGAATACAAAAATAGTTAACAAGCAGTTTTGGCCATGGATTTTTTTAATTGGAACTATACCTTCAGGGGCAGCTGTAGTACTATGAGTTTCTACTGTAGCTTCTATATTGTCACACTTAGAGTTCTTTCAAGTTTTGATATTCCAACTGAAAATGGAAGGTGCTTATTAACTGGAAGAATCATGATGCATACCAACCAGAGAAAAAAAGAAAAGGAAAAAAAAAATAGAATGTGGGATTATAGCAGAAATTACCTTGAAGTCAAATTATTATGGTAATTTGAGGAAGAGGAAGAACTATGAAACTGCACAACAGATAATTGAGAAACAATCAATCCATATGAAAGTTATATCAAAACTTCATATAAATAATAATCTTAAACAATGGATCCTGATAACAATATATATCTTCTACAGTGTTAACATATATTAACTAACATGAATCTTAATATGCATTACTTTCTTGCATGTCAAAATCTTTTGTGAATACTGCTAAAATTAACAGGCATGAGAACTGGAAGAAATTAAACACAGTATGAGTATTAGGATATTCATTTGTAAATATGGAATAGAGATCCACTGTGTCTTGCTTGACTCCGCGGGTGCATTTGTGCTTTGATTTATTTGCAACACTACAAAGAAACGGGAAAGAAAAAAAAGAGAAAAAGAAAAGGCAAAGTAAGGCAGGGTCTGATGAAAATAAATTAATGTGGGGAATATAGGATACAAAAATAAGTGACACAAAAGTTGGAACCTAATGCAATGGAACTAAAAGTACCGCAGGAAATTGCTCCTGAATTAAAAAGAATTATTTTAAACTTAAGGGGTTTTTTTTGAAGAATGGTGTGCCAAAATGAAGCACAAAATATGACCTCATTTATGAGGCTATTTTGAAGATTAAATGGAAAACAGAGCTTCCTAACCATATAAATAATGAAAAAAGAGGATTGTAGTTTTTACCTTTGGGTACAAATAAATATTCTTGTTGGCTGCTCATTCCAGCTAAAATACTGTACACTGGTAGTTCACTGAACTCGAGTAAGTTGTGTATTTCATAATCTCTTCGGGTGAAGTGAATTTCATTCTTTGCTAAATGCTAGCTACAGACTTGCAGATACTTATTATTTAGCAAAACTAAAAAAATTACATTAAATTATACTCAATAATATTAACAAATGCAACACAGCTGCTGTTACATAAAGGTAAGATAAATAGGTCATAAATATTATACAACATTTTTTGGTGTTTGGTTATATTTAAAAATTGTCATATGGTGAAGCTTACCTAAAAACATGCTCAGACAAATGATATTTTTTACTGCATCTGCCCAGCTCTAACTCATTAAATGATTCTGGTATATGCTAACAAGCAAGCAAACAAACAAACAAACTAATATTTTAGGGGGGAGGGTTTCCAAAAGCTCTGGACTTCATCTGTTGCGCTTTAATGATTTAGGTATGCCTGGGAAAGAAACAAATGAGAAACTCTTACTAACTTTATTTCCTTCTAACATATTGGGGGCAGGAAAGTCAAAAGGTGATAATACACTTTAGACTATTGACTGCTAATTGGCTTTAGATATCGAGAAAGTAAGAGACATTGGCCTGGGGTGACATGGCCAACAAGGCCATTGTGCATTTATGCTGAATATGTAAGTCAGAAAGTGGTAAATACTGAAAACAATAGCTTCTTGGTGGGAAATATATCCATGAATGTCCAGCACCATGCCGAAGGCTGACTCTGAGGAGGAACTCAGCCATGTAAAGGCCAGGCACCAGACCACAGTTTGACCAGCTGGAGTGAGCATCCTGTTACCTGGAGACCATAGTACCAGTTGTACCTGGCATGTATGTGTGTTTTGTAGAACTGTGCATGTATGTGTGTTTTGTAGAATTGAGGCCTTGGCTGATGTGAGCATGTTCTGTGCAGACTCTGTTTGCGCGTGTGTGCATGTATGTGTGTTTTGTAGAACTGTGCATGTGTGTGTGTTTTGTAGAATTGCTACCAAGCCGCTATGTCCATCCAACTTTAAGAGAAAAATATTAGATTTTATGTCACTGGGTGGTGTGCTTCTATTCTTGAAGCTATTTCACCCCTAAATTTATCTGTGACAGATGGTAATATAATGCTATCGGAAGAAATTTTACATGGAATTTAAGCCATTATTTAGGTAAAAAACCTTAAGTTTCTACCAAGAAATCCCTTGTAAAACTAGTTAATTAAAATTAATTTGAAAATTCTTTCAGAAACTATCAGGTCCAAAACATGGAATATAGAACAACTAAATGGATTGCACTTATGGATTACAGAAGTTTTTCCCTAGAGAAAACAAACAAAAAACCAAACCAACAAACCCAACAAAACCTAAACATTTACACTGAAAGTAATGCATTTGTATCAACCTAAAAATAGTTTCACTTGAATTGAATGCAATTCATTAAACATTTTCTCAGCAACAACTTTCAGTTAGGATTAATTGCTTTCTTTCATCCTACTCTGAGAAATCTCTTCAATTTCTTGTTCTGTCAAAAAAAAAGCCAAGTGATTGTTATTAACAAATTTTCATTTATTTAAATTCAGAGTGCAGTGAAATTTTGTGTAAACAATTTGAAACAACAACTTACAGCATAATTTTTAGTGAAAGAACAAATTATCTACAGCAACTACAACAACAGAAAATAGAAGAATGTCCACAAAAATAAATGTGAAATACAAGCCTTCCAATAGAACTAAGTATTTATATAGTCTACTGGTTAAATAAGTAGGGCAAGATTCTTAGTCACCGGTAAATGTATAGTATGCATTAAGGTTCCCAAATCTGAGTTTAAAGGAAGTTATCACATAAAGAAGGAATGAATAATGCATGTCTGCATATGGCCTTGTATCCCCAAGGAATGGCTGTCTAAACGTAGAGTAGAAGTGCTGGAGCAGAAGATGGATACGCTAATTGTATAAATCTGTACCTTTTGCCTAGTAGAGCTGGCAACAGAGAAAAGAGTATGGGAAAGAGAACAGATTGATACAGAGGAAAGGATAATCAGTATTTTGAAAAATGAGGTGATAATCTTAAATTAAAAAAAAGGAAGTAAAAAACACTTATGAGCAGTATCAATCACAAAATAATTTCATGTAGTTTTTCCAATCTCAGATATGCTACATAGAATAAATCAAAAAAAAAAGATTTACTTAAGAAGATCTGCCTGAGAAAGCAGTCATTATTATGTATTAGTAACTGGATAATGCTTAATACCGTTGTTTCAGGATCAGTTTTGCATATCTTGGTTCTTTAAACAATTCTCCCTGAAAAGATGTAAACCAGCCATAATTCACTTTTTTTTTTTAACTAAAAGTAGCTATTCACTCAAAAATACACTCTAGTCTTATTCTTAATAAATGTCCTTTAAAGTAATATGACCATCTAAATAGATGGATATTTGGAAAAGAACTGCATATTCTGCAGTGTCATTTATGCCATTAATACAATAAAAAGAAAACTACAAAGAAAATAAAAACCTTTATAAAATAACACTGGACTTATAAACAAATCAAAATTTAGTATAGGAAGTAAATTTTTGAAGACATTTATATACTTGAGGTGGAATTGTTGAACCTGAGGAAGGGAGTATCTTTCATTTAAATTAAACTCTTCTTCTTTAGGCAAAACCAGCAGAACAAGTCTGACATTGTGATGCAGCATTTTCTAATACTGGGACTACAAAATGACTTAATCTTAAAACAGTTGTTCCTCTAAAGAAAACAGTCTCAATAATCTTTGAAAGGGTAAATTTATTTTGCTTTATTAATCATTTTAGTTAATGCTTGTTATTAGTAATTTATCTTTAGTAATAAATGAAATTGTGCTTTGAAAAACATCCTTATTTGTCTGCCCCAGCACTGTCAATGCTACAGGTGCTGATGGCCAGGCCCAACCTGACACCAGCAATCCCCAGCCAGTTCTGGACAGGACCAAGCCATCTGCCTGACCTCCCTGGCTTTGACCTTTTAGGGTTTTATACCTTTCCTTCTGGTATTTTCCCTCGTGAATCCTTGAGGTACTAATGATCCCATCTCACCAGTCCCACCACCAACTGTACCTGTGACTTTCTCATCTTTGTGCAGACTTTCTCACTGCTCTCTTTCAGCAGCCCAAGACCCCACTATGTAGCTGGGCTGTACCAGAGCCGGGCCTGGTACTGCCCAGATGATAGTAACCAATCAACCTTTTTTTCTTTTAGAAGTCCTAGGTGCCTAAGGTTCTCAAGACAGTAGCCAGTCATTGTGCCTTACTCCTAAGTCTGGTCAGGAAACCAAACCTAAGTTCTTGAAGATGGGATTTGTCTAATTTTATGAAATCACCATCATTTGAATTGGAAGGAACCTCAGGATATTATCTACTCCCATCTTTTTCTTAAGACAGGGTCAACATTGGGTTCTTCTTTGTTGTCTTTGCAGTAAAATGGACAAATGTATTCAGGAAATGGTTCACCTGATGGTTAGAGTTGTGTCTAACTTAGAATGAGAACTGCTGCCTAGTAGTCCTTATTTCACTAGCTGTGACTACTGAAATATAGTTGTCCACATTTCATCAGATGATCTGAGTGTTTGAGAAAATGGAGTGAAATGGTTGGAGACCATCAAGTAAGCACTCAGAATATGCATAACGTATGTAAACAGAATGAAGATCCTCATAAAAGTGAGCTGAGTTGTGGTAGCCTGACAACTAGAGCACCCAATTTTCTAGTAAGTGGGAAACCACCTTTAGGTAGGGATAAGAGTGAGAGAGTTTTGTAGAGAAGAGGAACAGTACTCATGGAACTGTGGGAAGGGTGCACCACCACTGCCAGTTAGTCCTGCCACCTGTATATTGATAACCATTAGCAAGGTCTGAACATGTGTTCTTGTTCTGTATTTAAGAATCTGGAATAGGCAAATTCATAATATTTTTAAAGAAGCGCTGAGCCAACAATGCAGCACTGTGCCATGTAGTTGTATGCCATAATTCTGAGTAGGGCATGCATCCTTGTGAAGTTGTTTCTTGAGTAGAAGTAAATTCAAACACACATTTAAGTGATATCTAACTAGATTCCCTTAACATTCTATAGCCATTCACAAGGATTTTACACACAGCTGATTAAAAAACGAAGACTTTGGTTTCCATTGTAAGGAGGCAATACTGCAGGTAGAATGCAGTATCTGTTTCATGGCAAACAGTGACACACTACAGTCAGTTCAGTGAAAAAAAAGATAACATTTATTACTAATTATTTTTATTATCCATGATTTAAAACATTCATTTGAAAATTTTGAATGAGGTCATCTAGCCAAGTAGGTCCCAGTACGCCTTTGGTTAAAAACAACAGAAGATTGTATTATTTTTTAAAAATAATCCTGTCTTGCCTATAAGAAAACAAAGTATGCTTAAACATTAAAAAACTTACTTACTTCAATTTGTTTTAAGTGGAACTGGTACCTGTAGAGTTAGGTAGAATATATTTATCTTTTATTTTTATGCATTTCTCATTCACTTTCTCATAATTCAACCTTTTTCTTTACTGAGCTTTATGGTTTTCTGATAATAATTCCATAAAAGTCTGTGGCAAGCCTTATACATAAATGCCTGAATAGTTTTAAGACTTCTGAATCAACACTTTCTGATATTTCATGCATTAGCTCACTGCATATAATTTTTACAGCTGTACTGTGCTAGTATTGCATATTAAATTGCTAATCAAGCTGCTGGGCATTATTGTTTCTCTGTTAATTTATTAATATTAGGTTTATCCTAAAAGACAAATATTACAGAATCAGAGGTACAATAGCTATGTATGCACAGAGACAAAAAAACATGCTAAATCTCTAATTTTGTTTTCCTCACTATATCATTTTATTTCAATCTTCCTTTGAGATAATATACCCTCACAATGAAATTCTTGGGAATCTAGCTATGTGCCTCCCAGTACTGTTATCATAAAATGCACAAAATATTTCTTTTTTTTTAATATATCATTAACCTCTAAGGCCTAATTTCAACTTAAAAAAAAACCCAAAAAACAGAAGGAAGGGAAACAGTTGTGTTTTTTTTTTTTTAATCTGATATATTCTGTAAAAATACTAAGCATTCCTTAGGGACATGGAATAGGTGATCTCAGTAAAGACTTTAGGGATGATTCTTATAGTATTTATTAGCAAAATTGAATTTCTTTTCCAAAGTTCAAATGGAATGTCCATCTACTTCTTCATAATTCCAGTATCAAATGAATTAGATGGATTTCAGAAGTGGCCAAATCATCCCAAAGGGGAGGACAAACCAATCCCAGAAGGGGACAAAACCATCCTAGAAGTGTGAAGGCAAACCAAACTGACTCCAAAAGTAGGCTCAAAGGAGGAATAGTAGGATAACAGACAGACTCTCACTTCAAAGATGATCTGTGTCACAGAGTTTGGAGTCAGCCAGGTGTCCCCAGGGAGAGTCCAAGATCTTATGGACAGTTCGTGTGGAGAATTCAGCCTATTTAGAAAAGGGAAAGTATGTGTAGCATGGGAAGTTCTGGGAGAGAGAGGCTCCATTTTGGATAAAAATTAAGTACTTTTTATGTAATAGAGACATAAGAGGACATAGAACACCACCACTTTGAGCAGTCAACAGATGCTGTTAATTTCTGTTTTTTCACCTGTAACAGCAAATAGGTGATGATGTTTTCTGTTCTTTCAGACCAGTTTTATTTTCCCAGACTGTTTTATACTTTTTCAGATGATAAGCTGCTGTTACAGTTTCCTGGTTTTGCACTTATTGACAGCCTCTCAGGATGTCTCTGGTTTCTAGATATCCTGGCTGTACTTCAAAGAGGCCAGCTGCACTTTGCAAGGATGCTTCTGGTTCCAAGGTCTAGTTCCCAGGGTCACAGCTCCCAGACTGCCAGGCAATTTCTCTATCTGTATTTTTCAGCAGACATTTTCTTTTCCTCAGTAATTTTCCTTTCTAACCAGGTTGCCTTTCTGACTGCTCTCATCATAAATGTATGAAATATACTTGATAAAAATACCAAACTTCTCTGAAACTTTATGAAATGATATTATTGTACTTGTTTTACAGTCAGAGACATATAACATCAATTAAGAAATCTGCTTCGCAGCAAGGACTAAAGAGACAGATTTCCCAAGTCTTAACCTTGTACATCAAAGAATGTTCCACGTGTTCTGTGTGTTGAGAAAGTTTCTCAATGCCAATTAAGTTTTTATTGCCTTTTATGACTTTATACCTAAGAGTCTATAAGCAAGAGTCAATTTACATGTGGTGTCATTTCAAAACAGAAGCCTATTAGCTAATATTTTGCTGTAAACAACATAAAGAATGGTATCAATATCACGAGAAATAGCAGCAACTTTGAGAATTTTCCTTGAAACATTCCTACAGATTTGTATCAAAATATACATGCTGAAGCTGGTTCATTTTTTATCCCTAATTATCCCTTAAATGTTCAAATGCCTGTTTCCTTGGTGAAGCTAAATATTTGATAATATGTTATTCACCTGTTACTTCCATTAAATGTTATATCTCAGGCTTAAATACTTGTGAAATCCCTGGGCAAATTTTCAAAGGCACAAATAGTGTTTATTACACTCTGCTGTCTTGCTTTGACAACTCAATAATTTCAAACAACAAACCTTCCTACTGTTGAAGTCAGTTAATTTGATATCTTTAAAATCCTATTTGTTTCCCGGTATATGGTGATATTCTCTTCCTCATCATTTTTGTAATAATGGTCCCTACCTTAGAGCATTTTCTTCTTATGATAACCCACATCTTCCTTACTCCTTTGGCTATTTTTTTAGATTTATTTCTAGGAAGTTGTATTTTATCATTAAGTGTGTCCATGGATGATATGTTGTCAGAGCAATGTAACGTACATCTGTAATTAGTTTTTCTTTAACGAATTACCTGTGTTACTTTTTGATGGAAGTTTCCTATATGAATTCTAATCAGGTTCTCGACATGAAATGTATTTATTGTAATCTGTATTTGTATACCTTTCAAGATTGTCAGAAAAAGTAAAATAAAATAGCATTAATGAAGTAGTTTAACAACTCACCCACACTTACATGAACACTCCTGCTTCACAAGGAAATTAAAGTGATCATTCACATAATATGCTGCATAATAGATTGAAAGCTAAATACCAGTTATTTCAAACTTAAGTTCTTGAAATTGAAAAACAACTTGCTAGTGTGTTTAATATCTAGAAATACTTGACAATTATGATAGAAAGATGGTCTACATAATTTTCTCCTATAAAACACACACACACAAAAACCCAAAACCAAGACAGCTGTGAAAGTAAACAATTAAATGAAGATACTTACTTAAGTTTGGCCTGTTCATGGGTTTAATATAAAATATTTTAATGACCTGAATTTTGAAACTGCACATACAAAATGTATCTTAGTTTATAAAACATACTTATGGAAAGTTCCACATTTTTGGGAACAAGCTTTTTGCCAGCTGTATTCTCTACAGTATTAGAAACTTATTGTGTTGATGGAAATGTAAATGTGCATGCTGCTTGAGAGAATAAAAAGATTACCATTTCAACATATTACTACATGATATATATTACCTCTTTATAGTATAGAAACTGTAATCATTTTGCCAGTAAAAAAAGTGACAGATATTCATACTAGTTATGCCCATTTATATTACTTTGATACAGCAGAGCAAGAGAAATGGAAATACAGAGAAAACGAAATTACTAAATAAAATATTAAAACATTTTATGTTCTTGAAGGAACAATAAGCTAGGCTAAAAAGTGTGGTGGAGAGTGTCCTTTCTGATAGTGCTGTATCACCTGAGGGTAAGGAGCTTTGGTGGGAGAGGCTGACACACTCCTTAGGCTGAGGGGCAACTGGCAATCTGGATGCCAACAGCTGTTATGAACACTCTTGCCAGCAGATTATTAGTTAAAGGATGGACACCGTCACTTAATGTTCTTATTTGTAAGGTCATCTGAGTGAAGCATGTATGGAGAAAATATCCCTAGAAATAATATTCTTTTGTAAGGGCCCTGTGAACATTCCCCTTCATCATGGAGGTTTGCCTCTCTGGGATACCATAGGGAAAGGGGGGCAGCCCTCAGATGCACTATCTCTGTGCTGGCCCCAAGCCCCAGCAGCCAAACCCCCAGGAGGTGGGGATGCAGTCAGGGCCCTGACAGCAGCCACACCTCTCAACAAAGGTTGTCCTCACATCTTATGCAGATCTAGTGTCAGAGGCACTTGATACAAAACACACTGGTTGTAGTAGGAGCACGCATGTTGTCTTCTGGTTCCCAGGCCAACTCAGAAGTCACCATAGGATATTTCAGGGGCTGTGGAGCTCTTTGATTTGGAACCACCACAAAGGAGTCCCCAGTCACCATGGGACCAGCTCAGGTGTCACCAGAGAGGCTGGTGGTTAACCTTCAGTGACACTAGTACTGAGTTGTCTCTGAGACTAGACCACCAAATCTCCAGGAGCAGAGATGCTTTCAGAGTCCCCATACTTTTCCTGTGTTAAACTTGAAAGATTTGGGATTATTTTTGCATTCTATGTCATAGGATCTTAGGTCAGATATATAGTTAAACTTAGCGCTGATGACAGACCTCCTACTTTCAGAGAGTAGGAGAATGGGCCTCTCAGTCTGGAAGCATTAACATGGCTTGGCAGTGGTGCCTCCACAATTCATCTGCACATATGCGTGCATGCTAAAGCTGTGACTATGTATCTTCCTGCAGGTAGCTTAACTGCAATTGGTTGATGAGGATAGAGATAGGTGGATAAGGTGGTGACAATGATTCCTGAGCTGTGGTGTTTGAAATTTTACTTCAGGAAGTACAAATTTGTGTGAAAAGAAGATGGAACCAAAGGGGCTGGATGCACAGCTCCTTCTCTGTGTGGCTAGTTGTTTCTTTGGGTTCCCGTCCCCCCCAAAGTACTCACTGTAGTCAAGGTACATGGACAACCATTATTTATAATGTATGTAGCTGCTGCCAACAGTATGCAATCATCTCAGCAAACACAGATATCCTACTGTGTAATAACAAAGTTTAGCAATATATGAAAGAAATTATCTTGAAAACCTAGATGCACAATAATACTCAGCTATGCAAGCATGTTAGGTAGGATTTTCTGTATCTGCATAACTGTAACACAACCTTTATTCAAGATTGGGATCCAAGATGTTTACAAGCAAAGAAACAGATGGAAAAGGTTGTAGAATCTATGTCTGGCAGTATCTAAGGGCTGAAATTTTTTTCCAGTAATTAAAATGGAATACAGTAATTTTTATATTTATAATACTGAATCGTATTCCTCTCCTTGGTAGACAAAGTCCCACAAGAGAAAACTGGATTGCTTATGACAGAGAATATTGAGGATATTTTGGTGTCACATAGAAAATCTGCATATAAATTAGAACTCATGTTTTCCTGAGTCCTTCTTCAAATGTGTAATCAGTGCATCAGAGCTGCTAGATTATTTCATCCAAAGAAGAGATTTGCAATATCCAAGACAGGCCTACTAGTACTTAATTTGGTCTCAGTCATGATTTCCATGTCATAAAAACCAGTATGCCCTTCTTTTTCCTCCTACCTGTTCCATTCTTTTCATCTTGATTATGATCTTTGTAGTCTTGCTCATTGCAACAGAATTTTGAGGTACTGAGGAAACAACAGGTCAAGCAAACAAATCTAAAAAGTGATTTTAAAAGCTTTGCAAGTATTTCAAAAAATTAACTGATTTAATATTTTGGCATCTGGAAATCAAAATAGTTGGGTTTTGTGGGTTTCTTAAATTCTACAGAGTTATAGTGAAAATCCTTGAAATATTGGCTACAGTGGATCTTTGTTTTTTTTGTTCTTCTGACTAGAAGTGTAATTTCTGCAGTGTTTTTTTGGGGGTGAGGGTTGTTTGTTTGCTTGTTTGTTTGTTTTCCCATTTAAAGCTATTAAGGGGAATACATTTCCCCTTAATAAATTGAATACTGAAACTCAAACTGTGCTGGGTTTGAATTTTTGCCTTTAGTTCTTAATACAAAATAGTGACCTATACTATAAATTGACAAAATTAACAGAGAAAGTATTTTCTGTTTTTCTTTGTGTTTTTTTTTTTTCAGGAGAACAGAGTTGATATCTTTTTATGTTCTTTTCATATTAAGATCCATTTTTTAATGGTACATTCTGGCCTTACACTGAAAAGTATTTAAAAGAATGAGAAACAGTTGCCAAAAGTAGGCTTTTGTTTATTCATTACATATTACGTTTTGAAATTGTTAAATTCACATTCACATTTAGCTTGTAAAACAGATGTCGATATGTATGATAAGAACAGTTCATGTCTCAGTATTGTAAGAACAGCAGTGTAATAATATGTATTTATTACAGACAGTTGAGATCTTTATCAGAGGAGAGGCCATCAAGGAGGGCATGGTGGTGGGCATCTGGTACAGGCCACCTGATGAAGTGAAGAGCTAAGATGAGATCTTTAGACAATTAGAGAGAGTCTTATGATAGTAGACCTATTGTACTCAAAACATCAGAAACACTAAGTAGGATATAATTATGAGAACCAGCTGTGTAAGACACAGTTTGGAACCAGGTGTGTCTTGCTATAATGTGCAGTTTCAGTTTTTGATAACACCAAAGGCCTTGAAAATATCAGCACAGCCAGAAAACAGAGGACATACAACCATAAACAACTCAGCAATGGACCATTGCTGGTCCCTGCATAAATGTGACCTAAGGGGATTTTGTTTTTAAAAGGCAAGCAGCAGCAGCTAAGCAAGAACAAAAACATCACCAAGCAACAGAATAAGTCACCTGCCCTGTCCTGGGAAAGTGACCTCCCACCCTGAAAACTTTCTGTGGTATGAAGTTGTCGTGGTTTAACCCCAGCTAGCAACTAAGCACCACACAGCTGCTCACTCACTCCCCCACCGGGAGGGCAAAAGGGAGACTCATGGGTTGAAATAAGAACAGTTTAATAACTAAAGTAAAATAAAAATAGAACAGTAGTAATAGTAATAATAACAATAATAATAATAACAAATAATAATAGTATGCTAGTAATACAAAGCAAGCGATACACTGCACAATTGCTCACCACCCGCTGACCGATGCCCAGCACGTCCCCCAAGCAGTGATCGTAGCCCCCCCTGGCCAACTCCCCTGCTTATATACTGAGCATGACGTCATATGGTATGGAATAGCCCTTTGGCCAGTCTGGGTCAGCTGCCCCGGCTGTGCCCCCTCCCAGCTTCTTGTGCACCTGGCAGAGCATGGGAAGCTGAAAAGTCTTTGACCAGTGTGAGCGCCACTTAGCAAGTACTTAGCACTACTTAGCAAGAACCAAAACATCAGTGTATCATCGACATTGTTCTCAACCTAGACCCAAAACACAGCCTCATACCGGCTACCAAGAAGAAAATTAACTCTATCCCAGCTGAAACCAGGACAGAAGTCCAGGGTTGAGGCCAAGCACTAGGGACTGTTGAGAGATGGAAATATCTGGAGTAGAGGTGGAGGAAGGATTTGATGGAGAAGGAACAAGAAGACAAGCCTCCTCCCCTTCCTGCTTCCCTCATGGAAGAGGTCTCCAGTCTGATCACACTGACCTCACTGACTAAGAATGATCAAGGACCGCAGCCATCAGCACATAGTATTGTCTCTCTGGTCATGTATGCTCACAGCTAATGTAGGCTATGTTTGTTAAGGACCAACTGCTTTCAACAGGTAATAATAATTGGTAATGAGTAAGAACTAATCACTGAAAATATGTGTTATTAATGGATGTCAATCCAGTAAAGTGTTGCGTAACAGTTTCAAATTGGACTGATTTATCAGTCTTCTGAACAGTCCTGTTTTAGCAATTTGCAGGCTTCAGAGATCTGTATATTTATATGTATGTAATCCAGGGGATTTTGGTTTTAGAAAGCAAGAAGTAGCAGCTAAGCAAGAACAAAAATATCATCAAGCAGCAGAATAAGTCACCTGCTCTGTCCTGGGAAAGTGACCCCCCACCCTGAAAACATTCTGCGGTATGTAGTCCGGGTTGGAGACCAAGCACTAAGGACTGTTGAGAGATGGAAACATCACATATATGTATGTATGCAATCATACACACATACATTTTCAGCTGTGATTCTTTTCTTTGCTTGAATCTTTGACAAGGTCTGCTCTCAGGTAAGTCTGCTTGGTGTGTCTGGTGACAGAGCTTAGGAGAAGCAAGTATCACATGTTCTGGAAAAGGACCAAGACAGGAATCATAGAATCATAGAAACAAAGAATAGTTTGGGTTGGAAAAGACTTTTAAGATCATCAAGTCCAACTGTTAACCTAGCACTGCCAAGTCCACCACTAAACCATGTCCCTAACCACCACACCTACCCGTCTTTTAAATACCTCCAGGGATGGGGAATCAACCACTTCCCTGGGCAGCCTGTTCCAGTGCCTGACTACCCTTTCGGTGAAGAAGTTCTTCCTAATATCCAATCTAAACCTCCCCTTGGGCAACTTGAGGCCATTTCCTTTCATCCTATTGCTTGTTACTAGGAAGAAGAGACCGACCCCCACCTCACTACAACCTCCTTTCAGGTAGTTGTAGAGAGCCATAAGGTCTCCCCTCAGCCTCCTCTTCTCCAGACTAATTGACCACAGTTCCCTCAGCCACTCCTCATATCACCTGTTTGCTAGACCCTTCAGTAGCTTCATTGCCCTTCTCTGGACATGCTACAGAATCTTGATGTTCTTCTTGTAGTGAGGAGCCCAAAACTGAACACAATATTCAAGGTGCAGCCTCACCAGTGCTGAGTACAAGGGGACGATCACTTCCCTAGTCCTGCTGGCCACACCATTTCTGATGCAAGCCAGGATGCTATTGGCATTCTTGGACACCTGAGCACATTGCTGGCTCATATTCAGCCAGCTGTTGACCAACACCCCCAGGTCCTTTTCTGCTGGGCAGCTTTCCAGCCACTCTTCCCCAAGCCTGTAGCATTGTAAGGGGTTGTGATGCAAGTGCAGGTCCCAGCACTTAGTCGTGTTGAATCTCATACAGTTGGCCTCAGCCCATTGATCCAGCCTGTCCAGATCCCTCTGTAGAGCCTTCCTACCCTCAAGCTGACCAACTCTTCCACCCAACTTGGTGTCACCTGAAAACTTACTGAGGGTGCACTCAATCTCCTCATCCAGATCATCAATAAAGATACTAAACAGAACCAGCCCTAATACTGAGCCCTAGGGAACACCACTTGTGACCAGCTGCCAACTGCATTTAACTCCATTCACCACAACTCTTTAGGCCTGACCATCCAGCCAGTTTTTTACCCAGCGGAGAGTGCACCTGTCCAAGCCGTGAGCATCCAGTTTCTGCAGGAGAATGCTGTGGGAAATGGTGTCTAAGGCCTTACTAAAGCCCAGGTAGACAACATCCACAGCCTTCCCCTCATCCACTAAGCAGGTCACCATGTCATAGAAGGAGATCAGGTTAGTGAAGCAGGACCTCCCTTTCATAAACCCATGCTGACTGGGCCTGATCCTCTGGTTGTCCTGTACGTGCTGTGTGATGGCACTCAGGATGATCTGCTCCATAACCTTCCCCAGCACCAAGGTCAGGCTGACAGGTCTGTAATTCCCTGGATTCTCATTCCAGCCCTTCTTGTAGATGGGCATCACATTTGCTAACCTCCAGTCAACTGGGACCTCCCTGGTTAGCCAGGACTGCTGATAGGTGATGGAAACTGGCTTGGTGAGCACCTCCATCATCTCCCTCAGTATCCGGATCCCATCTGGCCCCATAGACTTGAGTGCGTCTAAGTGTTGTAGCAGGTCACTAACCATTTCCCCTTGGATCATGGGGACTTCATTCTGCTCCCTGTCCCTGTCTTCCAGCTCAGGGGGCGGGTACCCTGAGAACAACTGTTCTGACTATTAAAGACTGAGGTAAAGAAGGCATTAAGTACCTCAGCCTTGTCCTTTGTCACTATGTTTTCCCCCACATCCAATAAAGGACAGAGATTCTCCTTAGCTCTCCTTTTGTTGCTTATGTATTTGTAGGAACATTTTTTGTTGTCTTTTACAGCAGTAGCCAGATTAAGTTCCAGCTGGGCTTTAGCCCTTCCAATCCTCTCCCTGCACAACCTCATGACATCCTTGCAGTCCTCCTGAGTTGCCTGCCGCTTCTTCCAGAGGTTGTAAACTCTCCTTTTATTCTTGAGTTCCAGTTGAATCTCTCTGTTCAGCCAGGTTGGTCTTTTCCCCTGCTGGCTCGTCTTTCGGCACATGGGGACAGCCTGCTCCTGCACCTGTAAGATTTCCTTCTTGAAGAATGTCCAGCCTTCCTGGACTCCTTTGCCCTTCAGGACTGCCTCCCAAGGGACTCTGTCAACCAGGCTCTTGAACACGCCAAAGTCTGCCCTCCAAAAGTCCAAGGTAGCAGTTCTGCTGATCCCCCTCCTTACTTCTCCAACAATCAAAAACTATCATTTCATGACCACTATGTCCAAGATGGCCTCCAATCATCACATCACCCACCTGTCCTCTGTTCAGAAACAACAGGTCCAGCAGGGTGCCTTCCCTAGTGGGCTCCCTCAACAGCTGTGTCAGGAAGTTATCTTCCACACACTCCGGGAACCTCCTAGACTGTTTCCTCTCTGCTTATTGTATTTCCAGCAGACATCTGATAAGCTGAAGTCTCCCATGAGAACAAGGGCTAGCGATAGTGAGACTTCTCCCAGCTGTTAATAGAATACTTCATCTGCCTCTTCATCCTGGTTGGATGGTCTGTAAGAGACTCTCACCATGATATCTTCCCTGTTGGTCTTCCCCCTGATTCTTACCCAGAAACACTCAACTCTGTCATCAGCATCGTTAAGGTCTAGACAATCAAAACAGTCCCTGACATACAAGGCTACCCCACCGCCTCTCCTTCTTTGCCTGTCCCTTTGTAGAGTTTATACCCATCCATTGCAGCACTCCAGTTGTACAAGTTATCCCACCATGTTTCCATGATGGCAACTATATCATAGTTTTCCTGCTGCACAATGGCTTCCAGCTCCTCCTGCTGTTGCCCACACTGCATGCATTGGCGTAGATGCACTTCAGTTGGGCTATTGATCCTGCCACCTTTTTTGGGGGAAGAAGCCCTAGTTCCTACATGATGATTCTCAGGTGCTTCCGTGGTTTCTAACACATCCATAGCCCTTGCATCTTTGTTGCAGCATGGCTCTCCATCCCGTAACTCCACTGAGATGGCAGACCAAAGGACCTTGCTAGCACACTGTCCCTCAAATGTTTTTGTGCCGCCCCCAGGCTTATCTCTAGCAAGCCTGGGTTTATCCCTTTCCCCATTCCAAACTAGTTTAAAGCTCTTTCAATGAGCTCTGCTAATTCCTGTGCAAAGATCCTTTTCCCCTTTGAGACACTTGTACCCTGTCTGTCGCCAGCAGGCCTAGTGTTGTGTAGACCAACCTATGATCAAAAACCCAAAAATTCTGCTGGTGACACCAGGCTAGGAGCCAGGTATTGATCTGCTGGCTCTTCCTGTTTCTTCCCCCATCATTCCCTGCAACTGGAAGGATAGAGGAGAACACTACCTGTGCTCCTGATCCCTTAACCAGTCATCTCAAGGCCTTGAATTGTCTCTTGATTGCCCTTGGACTTCTAGTTGCAACTTCATCACTGCCCACCTGAAAACCCAATAATGGGTAGTAATCTGAAGGCCGTACCAGGAATCATTTATGCGAAGTGGGCATATAGGGGTTCACAAGATGGAAGAGGATGTATCCAAGGATGTAGAAGAGGTGACCAAAGCCACTGTGAGTCTGCTGCCTTCAGCTGTCCTGGAAAGATTGTGGTGACAGACAGAGGGCAGGTGGAAAAAGGCCTGGAAAAAGGCAATGCCTCTTTTGTCTTCAAGCAAGAAAAAATATAGGATCTTGGAAACTACAGACTGTTGCATTCAAAATTTTGTCATGGGGAAAAAGAAAAATACTAAACATATGTGGAAAAAGAATTAATTGTTAGACTACTTGAAAATTTTACAATGTAATTTAAATACAACATGTTTCTAGTCCATTTGTAATGATATGAAAAGTTCTAGTCCAGATTAATACAACAATGCCTCATGAATAAGATAGTTACAATTGTTAGATGACCCCCCTCCCTCCAACAAGTATTTACAGCCTCTCTCTGATGTTAGGACGATTTCTCTGGGTCCTATGACTGGCTCCTCCTGCATCCCCAAGCAGCAGGAGAGGGCTGCATTGAGTTGTCAGTACCATGTCAAGGCTCATTGGGGAGCAGTCTTATCTTCATGGCCAGGACCCTTCTTCCTCGGTCCTGGCTAAAGTTGGTGACACCTTTCTGTGCCTTCCTCCACCCTCACCTGCTGGCTGCCTTCTAGGGACCCCATGGGAGAGGTGGAAGGTACCTTCCCATCCTACGACACAAAGGGGTGTTGGTGTTCCCATCCCAGGTCAGTCAGGCCATTGCCCCTGGCTGGTCGGCGGTGCTGCCCAAGCCAGTGGCAGCTCCCACCAGGCAGTGACAGTCACAGGAGTGCAGCGTGGGGGAACGAGCTCCAAGTGGCTCCAGCCATCTCCATGTAGTTTGCATAATGAATTTATTTCTCACATTATAACACAGAACAGAAATGTTCAAGTGGGGAATTTTTTGGAAGGAAATCCTGTGGGGAGACAAATGGGTAGGTAGGACAAAGGCAGAGTATAATTAAAGGTATAATTTCTAGTTCCTACCAGAAAGGCCATCAGGGGCTCTTGATGCTATGGGCTTATTTAATGACTTAAGATTTATGAGTCAAATTTGGCCCTGAAAATGCTAGCTGCAAAATGCTTTGAGAACTGTTTTTCCCCTTCCATTTTATAGTAAGGGTGCTTCAAGCTCAAGAATTTGTTACATTTACACTATACCACATACATAAGTAGTTTTATGAGCAATGAAGCTAATAGTTTCTTACGTCTAAGCATCTGTTGGCTGACTTTTTGTTGTTGTTGTTTGTTTTAGGTTCTTTTAAGAGAATTATAGTAATATTTCCATATAGTGACATTGTCTTTATTCAAGATTGTTTTAACAGTGTCATGTACACTGTGGTGCTCAGCAGGACTAATTGGATTACAGCGCCAAAAAGTATTTGAAAAACTTATTCATGCTCAATGGCTTGTAGCTTCTCTAACAGCTGCTAACATCTGTGACACTCCTGAGAAGGTAACTCTCTCCGAGAGCACTGACTCACTCCTAATTCTGCCTGGAATATGAAAAAAAAATGATCCAGAGATTAAAATGGGTAAACAAACACAGATAAGTTAATCATTAAACTTTTTTTCCCCAGGTAACACAGTTAAATAAACAAAAACCACTGTCTTTAACATAGTCCACAATCAGCGCTTGTTGGAAAATGCATATGTTTTGAATAAGCATAAGGTATAAGGCCTATTAGGTCTTAATTCTATGAGGGGAAAAGAATTTTCTCAAAGAATAGCATCTTGCAATTAGTCCTTCTAGGAAATACTTTTATGACATAGAGATGAGGATTTACTAAAGAACAAAATAAGAGTCTTAGCACAAGCGTTACAGTTTGACGTTTCTTTAGCCAGTTAGGTTAATGAAAGCCACAGACAGTAAGCAATTGATTTAAGATCCTGAACAGCTAGCAAAACTCCACGTTAGATTTCAAGTATTAGCAATAACAATAATTAAATAAAACCTTCTAATTAACTGAATATTAAAAAAAATTAATTTGAATAGTTGGTGAGGGGGTTTTTATGTATATTTTTTCCCATGAGTGAGCTTCACACAAAATTAGATCTTGGTTTGGAGGTGAGAGAATCAATATTTGAATTGTGTGATTTAAAAAAAAAAAAAGTTTGATGAGAGGGAGCAGAGGCAAATACTTCTTTTATTAGCATAGTAATGGAATGCTTTGAAGGGGTAAAAATGGTTCTGGAACAGATGTTCTCATTCAGAAAAAAGAGTTCTTGAAGTTCAGAGAAATTAAAAGGCTTAAAATTAGCCTGTTCAGTTATTCTATACACTGAAAAATATCCATTTAGCAAACTCTTTCCTTTCCACCCTTCATCCCTGCCTCCCATTCCAAATGCCTACAATAGAAGTTTAATTTTAATGAATAAATCATAGCTTTCAGTAAGGCCTGAATCACAGTATCAACGTGCTTAAATTTAACACTACTGCTGCTAAGAACCAAGCAACCTTTACCAAAGCCAGAGACAAGAAAGACTGTTGAGGATAGGCATAGTACTTTATGCGCTGTATCAGAAGGGGAAAGTCTAAAGATAAGCATAAAAAATAGAAGCAGTAGTAGTTTAAAAAATAAAGTGACAGCATTATTCTAGCTGTCAGTGTGTGTGTCTTCTATATCGTCTTCCACTGAATATGTTTACAGAAAATACGTGCTCCTCCAGATGAACAGATAAATATTAGATAGGAAGTGTCTTGATGATTAAAAGAAAAACCAGAGATATAAACAAGATATATAATAAAAGTATGCTGAGTATTCATACACATTCAAGAATAGGCTGAGTCATAAAACCAAAACAAAGTGTCAGCTCGTATCTCATTGGATATTCCCACTATTAAGACAAATGTAATCTTTTTCCGGATATATATTTTTAGCATAGATAAAACTAGTGGAGCTGTAGAATACAATGATGAATCAGTAAGTTACACAGTGCCTTTTACATCCTTTTTGAAGGCCAATATTGCACAGTGCCCTAAACTGAATGTGTTAGACATCCTGCTTGAGGAACAAAAACCAGCAAGAAATCCTCATCCTTAAGAAAAGCCACAAAGCATGGTTATGTCTTAAGACACTGGTGATTGTACTTATCACAATGCCAAGTATTAAATATTTGAATGAATGAAAAACTATATCTTTAAAATATCATACATTTCTACTTGACTGTTCCACAGGCTGCTGTTAGTTTGTTTTTCCCTCTCAGAGAATGATTTGCTGGCTGGACATGGCTGTCTAAAACACTTCTGATAATATTTGCACACTTGTATTCCGAGCCTTTTTCTGGGAAACGCCATGCTTGTATAATAGTGTCCAGATTAAGAATGTTCCTTTCTCTAAGGTTTATAATTAATTACAGTGACTGAAGCTTGAGCAATGTATTTGCAAGTATCTGTTCAGTCTTGACAGTTTCTTTCTGTCTATATACAGCAGAGATTAATTTAAGGCACCAAACTGGCTTCACAGGATATTTTTATTCAATATTGTGTTGCTCCCATGGAAATGGGAGCAAAATACCCTAGCTAATGCTGGATACAGAAGGCACAAAACTCAGAATATTAAGCAGTATACAATTGTCGTGGTTTAACCCCAGCCGGCAACTAAGCACCACGCAGCCGCTCACTCACTACCCCCGGTAGGATGGGGAGAGAATTGGAAGAGTAAAAGTGAAAAAACTCATGGGTTGAGATAAAGACAGTTTAATAGGGAAAGCAAAAGCCGCACACGCAAGCAAAGCAAAGCAAAGCAAAGCAAGGAATTCATTCACTACTTCCCATCGGCAGGCAAGTGTTCAGCCATCCTCAGGAAGGCAGGGCTCTATCATGTGTAAGTATTGGGAAAACTAACGCCATCATTCCAAACATCCCCCCCTTCCTTCTTCTTCCCTCAGTTTATATACTGAGCATGATGTCATATGGTATGGAATAGCCCTTTGGCCAGTTTGGGTCAGCTGTCCTGGCTATGCTCCCTCCCAGCTTTTTGTGCACCTGGCAGAGCACAGGAAGCTGAAAAGTCCTTGACTGGTGTAAACTCTACTCAGCAAGAACCACAACATCAGTGTGTTATCAACATTATTCTCATCCTAAATCCAAAACACAGTACTATACCAACTACTAAGAAGAAAATTAACTCTATCCCAGCTGAAACCAGGACAACAATTTATTTCATTTTCTACTTATCTGAAACTATCACAGACAATCTCTGTTTGCATAAAAGTCTGAAAGGTGTGCAGGTGAACACCAATGTATTTTGTAACTTAGAAGGATCTAGATAAAGAAACATCTGAACAGTTTGAATTATAACAGTCAGAATATTCTAATTTAAGCTAAAAATATCTGCCTCTGAGAGATATACTTGTCTGAAGATAGCAAATTCATGAATTTATTGTTTTGACATTTATAGTACTATAGTATCTTTAAAAGTATTTTTTGTTATTAGTATAATAGTAGTTAGTTAGTAGTTAGTTCATTATATGCTGCTTTAATTTGCTTAAGTTACAGAGTATACGTAAAGAGAGAATTACTGCCATTCTGTATAAATCAAAATCCCCCAAATGGAAAGAACAAGTTAAAGAAATAAGGAATGTTTTTGTAAGTTTCGTATGGGTAATACTGTAGAAGTGTCCATACCAAACACCATGTTCATAACTGTGTTCATAATAATGCAAAATTACTCAAGTATACATATGCAATAATATACATATTACGTTGTTGAAAAATGAGAAAAGAAAAAACAACACACAATTACTGTTAGGAAAGTTTGAAATGGCGCAGCAATTGAAGAGAGAGAAAACTTGACAAAGGTAGGTAAATTTAATGGAGTGATGTGATAAATTACTCAAACACATAGCTTACGACAGTTCCCTTGATGGAAGCAAAGAAAACTTGTCACTTTTCAGAACAAGGGGGCTGTATTCTGATCCTGACTGAGCTTGAATGGAATTTAGTGATCTTGATTGGGACAAAGCTGAACATGATTTCTTAGGATACCTCTGCATACCAGAATAAAGGTGTGATCCTGAGTGAGCCCAATTTTTTTTACTTCTAGGTTTTTCAATATCAACAACAATTAAGACATTAATATTTATGGATATACTGGGAGAAAGCAAATTCTTCAGGACTCAGGATTTTCCTTCAGATTTTTATTGTCTGACAGTGGCAATAACAGCTTCTTAGGGCAAGACTGGGCCTATGTGCTATCCCCAAGTACATGGACAATAGTGGATTCATACTTCTTTACATTTCTCCAGTGATCCAATTGTTTCTGGAACAATCATCACTCACCACATCTTTCTTGAATTGGACCCTACACATTCCTATTCTCTTTGACAGGAAAATAGCCAGTCAATAAACTTTCTGTTATCTAGACACCACCTGTTTTCTATAATATATACAACACATTTATACATGTTTCTTATATTTAAGGTTCTGTGGGTTATTCATATGTTTTAAAGCAGGTATGCACTTTATATATTGCTACATCATGGCCTTTTCATTGACAAAGAAACAAGGTAGTTGGATTTTGTATGTTCCGTAACTTATTTCCGTAGGGATGTTTGTAGAGAACTGCTAGTGCAAAACAACAAGATGTCTCAAACAGCCTGGGTGCTAAAACCACAATACAGAGCGACAGTCGCTAGGACCCAGGACTGGACAGTACCTGGAGCAAGGGTGAGGGAGGGACCCCTGTGGAGACAGAGGGGCCTTGCCTCGGCCCCATGCCCCACGGGCTGTGAAGGGTCTTATTCCCCCTCACAGCTACTGCCTGGGGGACAGTGCTGGTATTATTTCTCTTGGTTTGACTGGTATCTCTGATGTAATTTTCCAATTAGCAAAACTACTAACCACTTGTGCCTTGGGAAAGGAATTTGGGAGGGAGCTGAAAGGTAACAAACTGTGGAAAACTAATGGCTCTAGCCTTGAAGAAGAGCTAACAAGCCGATAAAAGGGGACATCTTGGCACCAAAGACTGGACTGTGGCCAGAGAAGATAAAACTGCAGAAAGTAGGTGAAAGGTAAATGTGGCGAGAGGAGATCGTGACCACTGACTCAATTCAGGACCAAAAACACTTGCCCTCCCACTTGAAAGGAGCATGCGTGCTAATTTACATAGCAGGGGAGGCTAATTTAAATACAGTAACCAATAGTGTATGCAATGTTAATCACTAACCAATAAACGTAAATTTAGGCAGGTTTATACTAATCATGTAGCCTGATAAATGTTCTGTAGTTTGTATGACGGTGCATGCTCGATTTGTGGAATTATCGCCGAGCACCCTGCGCAGAGTCAACATCTCTATAAGAACCTTCACTTCTCCTCCTCAGTCTCCTCCTTTTTCCTCACTGAATACCCCCATTGGCAGGACCAATGCTGGATCCAGGACTGGTGATTCTCTTCTCTCTCTCTCTTTCACTTTCCCTAAGGTGATTAAGTTGTTAAAGTTGTTAAATTGTAGTCAAGTACTACACGGCCTACCTTGACTTTCCATACAGCCACATAGCTGGGGTGGATATAACCGTGAGAGGGTTGATGGGTATCGAATATTTGTACTCAATATTTGTCTCTATAGAAGCTTTCTATTAAAGCTGGTGTTTGTGTACGGACCTTGAGTGTTGGCCCACCTTTAATCCACACTGAGAGGATTTGCAAATCTTAGTCACTCCTCCCCCCTCCTCCCCAGGTGGGACGTGACAATGTTCTATAACATAACATAGATGACAAAAAATACAGTTACTTCACATGAGAATTAAGAAGCAAGGCATGCAGTAACCTGTACATTCCTATTCTCTTTCTTTTCTAATAGTAATTACAAGGTGAGAAGTCTAGCTATAGATTAAAGATAGACATCATGGACCTTAAAAATTAACTAAACATGCCAGTCCATTAAGTATTTATAAAATCTGCTGACAAGACAAATGATCAGATAAATAAAATAAAAATAGATATATTGTTAATCGGGGAGATGGAATTAATCTCATTGCACTTGCTTTCCTTTTTCCCCAACTTGCTCCTCAAAATTATAATGCCAGTAAGTGGCTTGAGTAAATGGAGAATGCTTATAAATATATTGTGAAATTATTATAGTTGATTATTTCATATTCCTCAGCACAAGAAAGAAAGAATTGAGGTCCTAATATCCGAACATGGCTTGGCTAGAGAGGACAAGATTTTTTTTTTTGTGAACTCAGATGTGATATAGTGTGCACTAGGTATATTGGGTTTACGTGGCAAGGTTTTGGTAGCAGGGGAACTACAGAGGTAGCTTCTGTGAGAAGAGGCCAGAAGCTGCCCCCATGTTCAACAGAGCCAGTTCCAGACAGCTCCAAGGTGGACCCACTGCTGGCCAAAACTGAACCAAAACGCCTTGTTGGTGGCACCTCTGTGATAACATATTTAAGAAAGGGTAAAAACTACTGTGAAACAGCAGCTGGGAGAACAGAGTGAGAAAATGTGAGAGAAACAACTCTGCAGACACCAAGGTCAGTGAAGAAGGAGGGGGAGGACATGCTCCAGGCACCAGAGCAGAGATTCCCCTGCAGCCTGTGGTGAAAACCATGGTGAGGCAGATTGTTCCCCTGCAGCCCATGGAGGTCCGTGGTGGAGCAGATATCCACCTGCAACCCATGGAGCACCCCACACTGGAGCAGGTGGATGCACCCGAAGGAGACTGTGACCCCATGGGAAGCCTGCACTAGAGCAGGCTTCTTGCAGGACCTGTGACCCTATGAAGAGAGGAGTCCACTCTGGAGCAGGTTTGCTGGCAGGACTTGTGACCCTGTGGGGGACCCACGCTGGAGCAGTCAGTTCCTGAAGGACTGCGCTGTGTGGAAGGGAGCAATGCTGGAGCAGTTTTTGAAGAACTGTAGCCCATAGGAAGGACTCACATTGAAGAAGTTCATGGAGGACTGTCTCCCATGGGAGGGACCCCACACCGGAGCAGGGGAAGAGTGTGAGGAGTCCTCCACCTGGGGAGGAAGGAGTGGCAGAAACAACGTGTGATGAACTGACTGCAACCCCTGTTCCTCGTCCCCCTGTGCTGCTTTGGGGGAGGAGGTAGAGAAATAGGGAGTGAAGTTGAGGCCAGGAAGAAGAGAAGGGTGGGGGGAAGGTGTTTTAAGATTTAGTTTTTATTTCTCATTATCCTACTCTGATTTGATTGGCAATAAATTAAATTAATTTCCCCAAGTTGAGTCTCGGATTGCCTGTGACAGTAATTGGTGAGTAATCTCTCCCTGTCCTTATCTCAACTCACAAGCCTTTTGTCATATTTTCTCTCCTCTGTCCAGTTGAGGAAGGGGAGTGAACAAATCCTCCGGAAATATTTTGTTGCTCGTCTTCTGTTGATGGTCTTAAGAGTTAAATACCAGTATGCTAAGTGTTGCAACTGATGCCTCAGAATAATAAATGGAAATTCTCTGCTCAGGTGATTTTCATCACAGAATTCAACCCCACAGCTAGCATGCTAATCTAAAGGTCTCCACACTAGCAAACTGAACAAGGACTCTATTCAGGCATAGGCAGATGCTTTTCCATAGTGTCTGGTTCTTCTGGCTAGCTAGCACTTTTCTAGACAGGGCTTGGGAACAGCTGAAGAGCTAGCACCATCACTAACTCTGACAAATAGACAGCATGAATAAGATCATCCTGCTTTTGAAGGAATAAGTTCAATCACAGAGCTATAAACTGTGGCCTATTACCTCTCTTTAGGGACAGAGAAAGAGCCTGACCAGGTTTTATTTATAGCATAGTTTTATTCAAGATGATTCAATTTCCAATACATGCTTTACTACTGGCTGTGTAATGCTTAGCAATTAACTTGAAACTAGATCCCTGGGAGAACCAGTCAGTTAAAGGAGTCCAGAGACCTGTTCAGCTGACCAGCTGGATTTGTTCAGTTTAGGGAACGTGAAAAATTCTCTAGACTCCATTGACTATATTGATTATATTTTCTTAGACTATAATGAAATCTTACTATATAAGTATTTACCTACTCCTATTCAACTGAATTTATGAATCTGAATCAGCAGCTGAATCCTATCCAAAGGTCTGTCTGTAGCTGAAGTGTAAAGGCAACTTTCAGAACACATTTCAGTCTGTAGTATTGAGATTAGTGTTAAAGATTATTCATCCCACTATGTTTAACCCAAACTAATTTCCACTTCCTGATTTCCAGGTGGTCCTCCCCTTTTAGTCAGAATAGAAATATCTACTCACTAGTTACCCTGTTCATTTTACACATGCTTTCCAACAATGCATTCTAATAACTTGTTGGAGAGACTGGCCCACATAGTTCTTAGTGGAAATTTGGTTATATCGATTCTGTACTTCATAGTAAGGATGGGGGGTTGGACCAGATGACTTTTAAAGGTCCCTTCCATCCCAAAGCATTCTATGATAAGGAACAAAGTATATTTTTCTTCTACTGCTTTAGAGCTACTAGTAATGTTAAAATCAGATTGGTACTAAGGAAACAGGAAAAAAAAATAGAATTGAAAATAGTTCTCTGAAAAAATAGGGCATTTGATAAGGAATACTGCATAGCAGGTACTGTCAGACATTGCTTAGATTGCTTAGTCTTCAGTTCCAGGTCAGGTCCAGGAAATCCCTTTTTATAAGGAGTCACATGGTGAGGACAAGGGGTTACGGGTGCAAGTTACTCCCAGGGAGATTCTGATTGGACACGAAAGGAAAATTTTTCACAATGAGAACAGTCAATCATTGGAATAATCTCCCCAGGGAAGTGGTCGACTCTGCTACGCTGGACATGTTTAAGACTCAGCTGGACATGGTGCTGGGCCATCTCGTTGTTATGTCCCAGTCTGATTGTCAGGCTCGGGCAAGGTTCTTAATGATCCCAAGGGTGAAATTAAGACACAAACGAGGTCATATGCCACCAATCAGACGTTTTATTGGGTAAATATAAAAGAGTAAAGTGATAGGAAAGGCAGGAAATATTAGGAGGAAATTAAGCAAGCGTTCAGAGAAAGAGAAGCAAAGGATAGTCACCACCAAGGATCCAACGGCGTTGGTCCACAGTCTTCAGAGGATCCAGCGGCATTCTGTTGGTCCACAGTCTTCAGTTCTTTGGTGGTGGATGGCTCTCTCCTCAGGTTTCGTTGTGCCATCTTTTATCCCATGTTGGAGAGGGAGTTTTCCCTCTCGCTTCGGTTTTGTTACCCAGGGCAACATCGCATATGCCACACCCGCACATCTAATCACACAATATGCATTGTTGGTGGACAAGTGGTCTGGCCCAGATACCAATTGGTGTCCTATTCTTGGTGGTGCTTGATAAGCCAAAGAATGGCCTGTTGCTTGAGCAAGTTTGCACATTCCCAAGGGTGCCTGATAAGCCAAAGAATGATCCGCCCTTGGGTCTTATCAGACAGAGGAGTGGTCTGCTGTCCAGTCTTATCAGATAAACACACCCAAGCAAGTTTTGAGACAATTGTTCTTAACACTTCAGTCTCTTACACTCGTCTAGATTGTGCTCTTGCCTAGAAAGGTTGGACCAGATGATCCTTGAGGTCCCTTCCAAGCTGGTATTCTACGATTCTATGAAACCCCCAGAGCCTCTACCTAGATAAGACAATGTACTGATCTACAGCAAAGTAACTGATTGAATCTATAGGTGGGGATTTGAAACCAGGTAATTGCCTGGACTTCTATCCCACTTCACAGTGGAGCAATTAGCTAAATGATACCAGAGCTGTCTGGGCCAAGAATTTTGAAGTCCCCAAAATACCTGCAGGCAGTACCGGCTCTGCATACACTCATTAATAGATACTATTTACAT
Organism: Theristicus caerulescens; assembly: GCA_020745775.1. Classification (NCBI taxonomy): domain Eukaryota; kingdom Metazoa; phylum Chordata; class Aves; order Pelecaniformes; family Threskiornithidae; genus Theristicus; species Theristicus caerulescens. The sequence goes on along the minus strand of CM036559.1, from coordinate 79,120,282 downwards.
GCTTAAATATGTTTTTTAACTCCCTCTGAAAAGAAACTGGGCAGTGTAGGGGACTTCCTCAGGGAGTTCCTGATGTAGACAAATGGCATTGACCAAACTGTACAGTGGAAGGATAATCTGAAGTAGTCAAGTAGATATTGTTCCTGCCTATGCAGGAATTGTCAAGAAGAGTCTTCTGTACACAAAGTAAGTTAAGATGTACACAGTTTGTACACAGTTGGCGTACACAGTTGATACAGAGTTTGAGATAATCAGGATCAATGGGTCATGTGTGTGTGGGAATGGTCACATAAGATCAGGGGCCAGCTGGGTTATAAGAGGTCACCAGCATATCAGTTCAGTGAGTCTCACCCAATTCAGTCAAAGACACCTTTGCAAGGACCCTTGCAACAGAGATTCCTATTACCATTCATATGACAATTGACCATCGTGTTCAAGAGATTGGATTCCCCATATCTGCATTACCCTATGCAAAATATCCCAATAAATCAGTATTTTTAACTGATGCTTAGGTGTGCACCTAAGCAACCAGACCTAGAATCTATCTTAGCACACTTTGGTTGTTTTTGTTTACAAGTTCTGGGAACCTAAAATGTTTTTAAATATGCCAACAAAATTATCAGACAATGAAGTCTTAAATTTTGTCACTGACCATTCATAGAATCATAGAATATCTACAGTTGGAAGGGTCCCATAAGGATCATCAAGTCCAACTCCCTGCTCCTCGCAGGACTACTTAAAACTGAACCATATGACTCAGAGCATCATCCAGATGCTCCTTGAACTCTGACAGGCTTGGTACCATGACCACTTCCCTGGCAAGCCTGTTCCAGTGGCCGACCACCCTCTCAGTGAAGAACCTTTTCCTAATGTCCAATCTGAACTTCCCCTGATGCAGCTTCATTCCATTTCCTCGTATACTATCGCTGGTCACCAGAGAGAGGAGATCAGCACCTTCCCCTCCACTGATGCCCTTGAGGAAGTTGTAGACTGCAATGAGGTCACCCCTCAGCCTTCTTTTCTCCAAGTTGAACACCTGCTCCTCATAAGTCCTGTGCTTGAGACCTTTCACCATCTTGGTTTTCCTCCTCTGGACACACTCTCATAGTTTGATGTCCTTCTTATATTGAGGCACCCAAAACTGCATGCGGTACTCGAGGTGGGGTCGATTTGAACAAAAGAGTAGTACAACATCATCTAATAATGTGTGAAAATAATTGTAGGTATATGTTTTGGTTAGGATATTAAAAAAAATACAATTAAAAATACAATTTAAAAATGAATGATCACCTACAGCAAATATCACAATCTCTTTTTTTCTGGTATACTCAAAGCTAATTCATTCAATTTGTTTGAAAAATAACATAGTTGATATTTTCATCTCTAGGGTGTAAGTCATAGGAATTGAAACACAGAAGACAGCTAGCTTGTCTTTTACATTGTTTAGAGGGGAAAAATCCACAAGATAAACTCAGCCACAATGCAGTCAGCTAGCTCTCAAAGTTGCATATATAGGAAAATAAGATTCAGTTTTAAAATAAATTTTGAAAAGTTGGCTGCAGGGACCAATCAACCTTGTGTTTTATTCAAATATTGTGTGGTTTTTCAGAAAGATTCTGGAGTGAAGTACATGGAAAGCTATTTGTGTACTAAGTTATGTATAAAATGATTCACTTACTTACTAACATATGTGACTTTCTAGAGCATCCTGACCCAGAAGAGCAATTAAGCACATGTGGAAGGATTAAGCATGTAGGTATCCTATAAAGTCTAAATGAACAGGAAGCTGACTGACAGAAAGGCATTTTGAACTCTAAAGAAATTTGTAGCTAATGAGTGACTCCTTGTAAAATGTTCAAAAATCAGTGGAGTTCTGGAGGAAGTTAAAGAAATCAAAGACTGAAATTGATGCATTCATGTCAAAATCTCTTACCTATGAGAAAAAAATGGGGTTTTGTGGCCTCTGAGATATACCTGAAACATACTGCTTGCTGATGAAGCAGAGAACAAGCAGGAAAGTGCCACATAAAACTGACTGTACACTTAGGAATAATGAATGGGTAGCTCAAAGGATTGTATCAACTTTGTTAATATATGTCTATTAATTCACATTATATGTTTATACACTTTTTCAGTCACATGGTTCTGTATGTCTGAATCCTTTTGTTGATTCTGAAAAATTCTACATCTGATCTCCCTCTTTTTTCATGTAGACCAATAATAAAAACCTTGCTTAATGGACTGCATAAGTGACCTATATGGGAATTGCAAAACCAGCTAAAAACATATCTCAAATGACAATGTCTTAACAAACAAATGCATGGAACTCAATGCATTCAAAGGAATTACTTTTGCTCTCACAATATACTTTATAAATTAATTTAGATTTCACAGAGATGTCAGTTGTATTTGTGTTTTTTGCATTTTTAATTTTTTAAACTTTTTAAACAGAAACTCTAATTCATGACATAAGAGTATGATCTGAACAACAAAATAAAGAAAATTTCCAGTCTCTTATATATCAACTGGACTTGGCAGCAACGTAATAATGTTGCTTTGAGGTCTGTAATAACTAATATATTTGCAAAGGTAGGAAATAACAGATGTCTCTATAAAGATTAAATGTTTAAGCTGGAAGGAAAAAACTATAATAATAAATGAGAAAAAAGAACAGAAGAACTGCTTGAGAGACTTCTCAATTATTTCTTAATTTCAATGTATGAAATATGAGGAGCCTTCTAAAAAAACCCAACAACTTTGTGAAAGACATACAGGTAATTCAGTTAAAGAAATTACTAAACTGTTTTTTTTGGCCACTCTACCTTCATACTTTAAAGCTATGACAAGTAGCAGCTTTACATTATATTGCAATGGCTTATTAAAAAGAGTTCTAAGTCATAGAGATTTTGCTACAGGAAGCAACTTTAAAAGTTGGTTTATCTAAACCAGAAGGCACAATTATTTTAAAACATTTAAATTTAAATTAAAACATTTAAGGATAAAAGAAAATGCAACTCCTGCACTTCTCTAAATGCTGTCCTGTTTCTTTGTGCAAACTTCTTAAGCAATTACTTTTTGAATATTGACTGACTTCTATCTCTTCTGCCATGAAACCCTATAATGGTCAAGGAAGAAAGTCATTAGCTGTGTCTTTATTCAAGACAGTGTGTTGTCTTTTAAAGATGAGGCATCAAAGAAATTATCTCAGTTTAAAAAGACAAAACAGTAAGACATAATAGCTATGTAAGTGAATTATTATACATCCAGGAAGAACTGCCTCTGGTTGCCAAGTGTTGATTCTTTCTATTTTAACATTTGCCTTCCTACCAATGTTTGCTCTTTCTTTCAATGTGTTTGCGTTATTATAGGCTGGCTGGTTCTCAGGACACTGTTTGCATCATATTTATCTTCAGAGTTATTTATGTGCAAATCAATTCATAGCTACACCATTTTACTGTTTAATTATGAATAGCAACAATCCTATTTCAGCAAACTGGTTTGCTAGCTTCAAAAACATATAGCTTTATTACTTGTGAAAGGTGAGGAACTGAAGGCTTTAGATACTGAGATCAATGATTGCCTTCACTGAGAAAGGTCTAATAAGATTGAAGACTGTGGTGTAAAGCCTCTGCACTGCACTGCCAATGTGCCACAACACTGACTGCAAGTAAAATCGGATCGTCCATTTTTTATGGGTATTTAAACCTTGGCCTCTCTCTTCTGAGAACTAACAAAAGTGTTAATTAACATCAGCAATGGTGGAAACCTTGGTCTACTAGAAACTTGATTGAAATATCCTGCATAAGTTATGTGGTCTATGAGTAAACCATGATGACACAGGATCACTGACTTGAACCTCCTCCAAATGAGCTGCATACAGGGGAAAGGATGTTCCAAAAATTTTAACAGCAGCATTTTCACATTCTTTTTCTTCTCTAGTAACTTATAGTCAGTCATAATTCTGACTGCTACTTCTACGCATGTAAAATATCAATAAAATGGTAACACAAATAATTTATTTTATTACCTATTTACTCATCATTATCTGATAATTTGAAGGTATATAACAATAGTAAAAGTCAGATTCTAGCTTATTAGCATGTGGAAAAAATAAACCTATGTGCATTTTAATAAAGTAAGGCTCTGGTGACTTCAAGAACTGGAAGACACCTTTAACATGGAAGATAACATGTTCAATAATAATTGTTCAGGAATTACTGAAAATTTAGCCTGTAGGAATAAGAGGAGATGAGAGCCAAACACTTAGATTTAGGGACAGCCAATCCCTATAATGTCTATATTTAAAGGAACTATAAATGAACACCTAGAACAATTCTGAATTATTCTCATGACCTTTAAAATATCTTGCACTCACCTGTAAACTGAAGTGGAAGGAATAAATCAGAGCTGTAGCTCTGAGTTAGAAAACCCTTTAAAAGATTTAGATATTTGAACCAATGCTCAACTATTAAATTACAGGAAAACAGAGTAGATCTCACAGGTAATAATAATAAATGTTGGCATTACCACTAAAAGTGGCTTAAATTATCATGCTTAACTTTTCTCAGAGTTCTCAGGTACAGCTGTAACATTGTTTAAGTAGGTATCAGGTGTCAGTGGAGAAATAGCAAATTAAACCTGCGTATTCTGATTCTTAACAGTCAAGTAAGGTTACTTTAAGCAATGCCATTGAAGGTTCAAATTCATCTACCATTGCAGTGCAGCACATTATCAATGTTCATACAATCAGTTACAGCTGACATGCAGCTTCTTTTTATACAGTCTCTTATATGTTTGCTACCAGCTCTCTGTAACAGCAAGCACATCCTTACACATCAAATATTGCTGTATGTTTCACATATTAACAATCATTGCATGAAAATTTTCTAAACTGAGAATCAAATCTGTACAGGGATATCCTGCCTTAATTAGATTTTCTCTTCTTCTTCTACAATATGTAGTACTTCAGTGAGATATTTAATTCAGAGATAACATGTTCTAGCATTAATTAGTAAATCAAAGTAAATAGAATAATTCTGGACAGATTTTTGTATTGTTTGATGCCAAGATTTCAATAGGCAATCCTAGATGCGAGTTAGGGAAAAAAAAAAAAAAAACAACAGCAAAAACAAAACACACAACCCACAACTCTTAATCACCTTGGTCATTTTAATCAACTAAACTAATCTTCTTACTAAAACTGTTATCTCCATTTGCTTGATCCAATGTTTATTTTAGACAAAGTTCCTGGTGTCTCCAATGGTGCGATGTTAGAGTATTTCCTTGAGACAACACCTATTTCAAATGTCACTAAATAAAGGAAATTCTTCGAGGAACCTGGAATTCTCACATTAGTGCTCATTGGGAGGATTGTATAATTATGCCAAAATAATGACTGGGAGATTAAACCATACTAATATATCAGCTTAAAATGCATCAGAGTACAGAAAATTGTTCCCTCAATATTAATAAAATTATGAAACAGTAATAAAAGTGGACACTGTTAAGGGAAGCTGACTCCTGTGAACTTAACGGCTCAAGAGATGTCTTCTTCTCCACTTACTTGCCGCTGTTTCTGTTTGCAGGTCCAGCCAGTGGCAAGGCAGAGCACATATGCCAGACATCTAGCTACACACACTCACAATACACACACAGCACTCACATAGAGTATGTATGAGCAATACCTACAGTCCCATCCCATTAATTCCCTCCAGCTGATCAGGATGGAAGCTCATAAGTGGATGTACACATATTTTCCTTTCATTTGCAGTCACTCCCACATTTGTGGATCCCTCAAAACCTGGACAAGACCATAATAATCCATTCCTAGACCCTGGACCCTGTTTATCCAGGCTGCAGCTTCAACCTTGAGTCTTTCCAGACTCTGGCCTCCTCCTACTCACCAGCTGCTCTAGATCGAGGTTTACTAGCAGATCACACATACATACACAGAATGGAGAATGAGGTCACACAGTACATAGTTAGGAACTCAGTTTAATAACAAAACAGGACAGATTGCACTGATCAGGCACAGCACTTGGCCATACAAGCATACTCATCTGCAGCATGTTTACATATGACCGACTCCTTTTATCCTCCCTCCTTTCCATTTTCACGTACTCATTCCTCCTTGATCCACCTTGATCCCTCCATTTGGCTCTTCTCTTGAATGTCCCATAATAAGTTTTGTACACTCCCCCAATCAAATAAATTTCCTGTAGTAAGTTTTACACAATCACACAAGCACCTGCAAGTGTCCCTTCATAAGTTTGCTCTCTCCTGTGAGGCCTGTGATCATTTTGTTTCCCTCTCCTTCTTACCAACTACAAAATTCTGGCTGAATGTCTCCAGGGCTACAGATGAGAGTTTCCTTGAATGTCCCTTCAGTCAGTGAGCTGAGAGCTCTGGTCTTTGACAGTATCAAAAAAATTCTTTCTAACTTGGTTTCATTTGTTAGGTGACCCATTTGACAACCTCAGTCACCTGATCAGTTACCTACTTAACTGCCAATACAGGTGAATTGATTTTCCAAGTTATCAACAACTTGCCCACCTAAGCTGTTTTGGAAGACTAGAGTCTCTCTTTAATATTAGCCTTTCATTCACATCTATTGGAATTTCACACCACACAGAGGAATTGTTACAGAGATACCTAAATGTAAGCAGAAAGTAGTTTGCTCTGTAGCCATTCAAAACCACCAAGTTTTTAGTTTATATGACATATTCAGGATTTTCCCCATTGACTGTGTTCACTTGGGATATCCTCACTTGCCTAAATAGAGGCATTTAGTATTCCTTCAAGAAGTCTCTAAGGCATCCCACTTGGCTTCCAAGTACTGAGACAGAGAGGTAAGGATCTCTGATATGTCCTAAGGCATGTCGAATAGCCCTGTACAGAAAGCTTGGATATCCTGTGTCAGTTCAGAGAACACTGGGTGTCTAACTATGGCGACTGCATTGACTCTCTCAGGGACTAAATTAAGCAGCCTGAATTGCATACCATAGTGTGGCATTATTGCTCATCATTTATTAAGAATGCAGTACAAGATAATGCCATTTAGAGTTTCATTTCTGTTGCCCAAAGCACTGACATCACAGAAAACATTGCTATGACTGGGGATGAATTATTAAAACAAGGGCTGGAGGGGAAGCCCGGAAACAATTAAATTTTGTAAAAGTAATTCAATCTAAAAGATACAAGTAATAAAAAAGAGGAATTAGAAATTAGCTGTCTATTGATATAAACAATATAAAATTGACATATATTTGCCAAATGTCTGTTCATTGTGTATGTATATACCTACTTTTGTGTGTGTGTGTGAGAGAGATGCAAAAAAACTGTTGTTAGAGAAGAACATTTTTTATTTAAAAGGATCAAAGTATCTGCTTATGTACAAAGAAGATAGTGGTGAAACAGTAAAAAGTATACTCTCATGTTCAATGATAAGATAATTTTGCTTTTCTAGAATTTCACTAAAATAAATTAAACTTTTTGTACACTCAAATGACAAATTTGAAATGGAAGACCAGATGTTGTATTGTTTTAACTGGCAAAGGTTTCTGACAGTCTTCCTGGCTACTATTTGCTACTGCATCTGAGGTCAGCACTTCATTATCTGCTTATGAGTCAGTTTTCTAAGAAACAAAACAATCATCATCAAGAAAGACATATCACCCATGAGCAAAAACTAAAATAAAATATTAGGGTGAAAATACAAATTTTGTACTGAAGTTTGAAAGTGTATTCAACAACTTCTTATTCTGTAACTTTCCTCTTTGCTGCTGTTCTACACATCATTTGCATCATGGTCATAATGACTGCTTTTAACTTCATCTGTCTTTCACAGTCTGCAGTGTAGCTATCTATATCTGGACTTGTCATTTAGATGGCACTTAAACTTAATGGCAAAAAAAATGGTACTTGTCAGGAATGATTCACCAGACCTATTTTAGTTGTTTATATAAATATAAAATCAAAGTCATTCTAGAAGTTCTCATTTCTGCCCTTTAACCATAAAGGGAGTTCAGACCGTGACCTGAAATGGTGACATCTACTTTCTAGACTTCTGAAGTCAGAGGGACTGAACTTCTTTATCAGAAATAATTTAGCTCTGTACTGCTCTGACTTGGGAATACACTTCTGTTCTATGCTGGGGAAAGACTCCTCTGGTTTATATTGGGGAATGGCCATGAACGGACATGTTGCACTCCATTCCAGAGGAGATGTCTGCATCTGAGTCTGTGACAGAGGGAAGGAAAGAGAAAAGAACCTGGCTTGGGAAAAGGAATGACAATAAAGAAAAAAAGTTGAGTTGTAGGCTCAGGGAAGGAACTCAGCTCCAAGCAGAGAAGTTGGAAAAGATCCGTTCTTCTGCTTCTAATATTATTTGCACATAAGTATCATCCAATTGCTGAGATAATTATTTTTACTATTTATATTATTTATATTATTCAGAGATGATCAATGGCTCTAAGTGAAGATGTGGTGATCGCCCTTTTACAGAATATTAAGAACATTATCATTCTTGCATAAATTGGATATAAATCAAACCTTGATTTATGCATTTTTTTTGCTCTTCTACAACAGCTGTTTATCTTCTTCCTCTCATTTAATGGAAATGTTGGTGCTTCTGTATCTACATGAAGTTTTTTTTCCATGTAATTTTTCTTCAGTTCATGAGTGCTTTGAGTTGCCTTCTACCTTTCCATAAATGTATGTGCACACACACATGCACAGAGGTGCACATGTGCACAAAAAAACAAATGTGCTTTCTGCTGATTAATTATAGTGACACCCATATAATTCTCATGAAGTTGTTTGCAAAATACTTATTTCTATATTTTTCTGTCTACTTGGAGTGACTACTACAGTGACTGCATATGTTTACATTTATCTGGTTATTTTACTGACCATAAATATGTAAAGAAGAATAATGTTCTATCTTTGTGCTTGTTAGATTTACAGTAATTATGTGTAATATTGACAATCTAAAATGGTTCTGTTTTTTCCCTAATATTGCCCTTGGCTCTCAAATACATAACAACAAGCAAATTTCACTGAAACTTATCACCCAAAAGGGCATCATATTATATTTTCAAGTTTTGTATTTGCTAGAAGTTTTCATCTCTACTTTTCAAAGTTACTTAATTTTCATCCATATTATTTAAAATTACTTCTGGAAAATGATAATTCAATAACTCAGTATGCCTGCTCAATTCACTTCAATGTTCACATTTACCTAGTTACTCGAATACATCTTATATACATTTTCCATAAAATGAAATTTAATGAGATGCCATTAAGCTTTCAGACTTAATAATCATAGAATCATAAAATCATTAAGGTTGGAAAAGACCTCTGAGATCATAAAGTCCAACTGTTAACCTACCTCCCAGCTTCACCTCTAAACCATGTCCCTAAGCACCACATCCACACGTTTTTTGAACACTTCCAGGGACTGTGACTGTACCACTTCCCTGGGCAGTTTGTTCCAATGACTAACCACTCTCTCCATGAAGTTTTTTCCTAATATCTAACCTAAACTTACCCTGGCACAACTTGAGCCCATTTCCTCTTGCCCTATCACTTGTTATTTCGAGAAGACACTAACCCCCACCTCGCTACAACCTCCTTTCAGGTAGTTGTAGAGAGCAATAATGTCTCCCCTCAGCCTCCTCTTCTCCAAACTAAACAACCGCAGCTCCCTCAGCCACTCCTCATAAGACTTGTTCTCTTGACCCTTCACCAGCTTCGTTGCCCTTCTCTGGACACACTCTAGTACCTCGATGTCCTTCTTGAAGTGAGGGGCCCAAAACTGGACACAGTGTTCGAGGTGCGGCCTCACCAGTGCCGAATACAGGGGCACTATCACCTCCCTGGTCCTGCTGGCCACACTATTCCTGATACAAGCCAGGATGCCATTGGCCCTCTTGGCCACTTGGGCACACTGCTGGCTCATGTTTAGGCAGCTGTCAACCATCACCCCCAGGTCCTTTTCCGCCAAGCAGCTCTCCAGCCGCTCTTCCCCAAGCCTGCAGCATTGCATGGGGTTGTTGTGACCCAAGTGCAGGACCGGGCACTTAGCCTTGTTGAACTTCATACAGCTGGCCTTGGCCCATTGATCCAGCCTGTCCAGATCCCTCTGTAGAGCCTTCCTACCTTCAGGCAGATCAATGCTTCCACTCAACTTGGTGTCATCTGAAAACTTACTGAGGGTGCACTCAATCCCCTCATCCAGATCACTGATAAAGATATTAAACAGAACCAGCCCAAATATTGAGCCCTGGGGAACACCACTCATGACTGGTCGCCAACTGGATTTCACTCCATTCACCACCACTCTCTGGACTCGGCCATTCAGCCAGTTTTTAACCCAGCAAAGAGTGCACCCATCTGAGCCGTGAGCTGCCAGTTTCTCCAGGAGAATGCTGTGGGAGACAGTGTCAAAGGCCTTACTCAGATCCAGGTAGACAACATCCACAGCCTTCCCCTCATCCACTAAGCGGGTCACCTTGTCATAGAAGGAGATCAGGTTAGTGAAGCAGGACCTGCCTTTCATAAACCCATGCTGGCTGGGCCTGATCCCCAATTGTCCAGCACGTGTAGCATGATGGCCCTCAAGATGATCTGTTCCATGACCTTCCCTGGCACCGAGGTCAGGCTGACAGGCCTGTAGTTCCTCGGATCCTCCTTCTGACCCTTCTTGTAGATGGGTGTCACATTAGCTAACTTCCAGTCAGCTGGGACCTCCCCGGTTGACCAGGACTGCTGATAAATGATGGAGAGTGGCTTGGCGAGCTCCTCTGCCAGCTCCCTCAGTATCCTCAGGTGGATCCCATCTGGCCCGATAGACTTGTGGGCATCTAGGTGGAGTAGCAGGTCGCTAACTGTTACCTCTTGGATTATTGGGGCTTTATTCTGCTTCCCATCTCTGTCTCCGAGCTCGGGGGGCTGAATACCCTGACGATAACTAGTCTGACTATTAAAGACTGAGGCAAAGAAGGCATTAAGTACCTCAGCCTTCTCCTCATCCTTCATGGCCAAGTTTCCCTCCGCATCCAACAAAGGATGGAGATTCTCCTTGGCCCTCCTTTTGTTGCTGATATATTTGTAAAAACATTTTTTGTTATCTTTAACTGCAGTGGCCAGTTTAAGTTCTAGCTGGGCCTTTGCCCTTCTAATTTTCTCCCTGCATAACCTAACAATATCCTTGTGGTCTTCCTGAGTTGCCTGCCGCTTCTTCCAAAGATGGTAAACTTTTTTTTTTCTGAGTCCCAGCAAAAGCTCCCTGTTCAGCCAGGCCAGTTGTCTTCCCCGCCTGCTCATCTTTCGGCGCATGGGGACAGCCTGCTCCTGTGCCTTTAAGACTGCCTTCTTGAAAAACGTCCAGCCTTCCTGGACTCCTTTGCCCTTCAGGACTGCCTCCCAAGGGACTCTGTCATCCAGGCTCCTGAACAGGCCAAAGTCTGCCTTTCTAAAGTCCAGGGTAGTGGTTTTGCTAACCCCCCTCCTTACTTCTCCAAGAATCAAAAACTCTGTCATTTCATGGTCGCTGTGCCCAAGACGGCTTCTGACCACCACATCACCCACCAGGCCTTCTCTGTTCATAAAGAGCAAGGTCCAGTGGGGCACCCTCCCCTGGATGGCCCATTTACCAGCTGCATCAGGAAGTTATCTTCCACACACTCCAGGAATCTCCTAGACTGTTTCCTCTCTGCTGTGTTGTATTTCCAGCAGAGATCTGGTAAGTTGAAGTCTCCCACGAGAACAAGGGCTAGCGATCATGAGACTTCAGCCAGCTGCTTGTAGAATGCTTCATCTGTTTCTTCATCTTGGTTGGGTGGTCTGTAACAGACTCCCACCAGGATATCTGCTTTGTTGGCCTTCCCCCTGATCTTTACCCATAAGCACTCAACCTTGTGAGTGACTCTGTGATTCTGTGACCTTATCATTACCATCATAGAATCATAGAATACTTTGGGATGGAAGGGACCTTTAAAGGTCATCTAGCCCATTCCCCCTGCAATTGGCAGGGACATCTACAACTAGATCAAGTTGCTCAGAGCCCCGTCCAGCCTGTCCTTGAATGTTTCCAAGGATGGGACATCTACCACCTCTCTGGGCAACCTGTGCTACTGTCTCACCACCCTCATTGTAAAAAATTTCTTCCTTATATCCAGTCTGAATCTACACTCTTTTACTTTAAAACCATTACCCCTTGTCCTATTGCTACTGGCCCTGCTAAAACATCTGTCCCCATCTTTCTTATAAGCGCCCTTTAAGTATTGAAAGGCTCCAATAATGTCTCCCCGCAGCCTTCTCTTCTCCAGGCTGAACAACCCCAGCTCTTTCAGCCTTTCCTCACAGGAGAGGTGTTCCAGCCCTCTGATCATTTTTGTGGCCCTCCCTCTGGACCCTCTCCAACAGGTCTATGTCCTTCTTGCACTGAGGACCCCAGAGCTGGACGCAGTACTCCAGATGGGGTCTCACCGGAGCAGAGTAGAGGGGCAGAATCACCTCCCTCGACTTACTGGCCATGCTTCTTTTGATGCAGGCCCAGGATACAGTTGGCCTTCTGGGCTTTGCGAGCACATTGCTGGCTCACGTCCAGTTTTTCATCTACCAGTACCCACAAGTCCTTCTTGGCAGGGCTGCTCTCAATCCCTTCATCCGCCAGCCTTTATTGATACCGGGGATTGCCCCAACCTAAGTGCAGGACCTTGCACCTTTCCTTGTTGAACCTCATGAGGTTCACACAGGCTCACCTCTCCAGCCTGTCCAGATCCCTCTGGATGGCATCCTGTCCCTCAGGCGTGTCGACTGCACCACTCAGCTTGGTGTCATCTGCAAACTTGCTGAGGGCGCACTTGATCCTGCTATGTCATTGATGAAGATATTGAACAGCACTGGCCCCAGTACGGACCCCTGAGGGACACTACTCGTCACTGTTCTCCATCTGGACATCGAGCCATTGACCATTACCCTCTGGATGTGACCATCCAGCCAATTCCTTATCCACCGAACAGTCCACCCATCAAATCCATATCCTTCCAACTTAGAGAGGAGGATATTGTGGGAGACCGTGTCAAAGGCCTTACAGAAGTCCAGATAGATGACATCCATAGATCTTCCCTTGTCCACTGATGCAGTCACTCCATCACAGAAGGCCACTAGGTTGGTCAGGCAGGACTTGCCCTTGTGAAGCCATGCTGGCTGTCTCAAATCACCTCCCTGTCCTCCATGTGCCTTAGCATAGCGTCTAGGAGGATCTGTTCCATGATCTTCCCAGGCACAGAGGTGAGGCTGACATCATTGAGCTCTATACAATCAAAACACTCTCTAACATATAGAGCTATCCCACCACCTCTCCTTCCTTGCCCAGTCCTTCTGAAGAGCTTATAGCCATCCATTGTGGCACTCCAGTCATGAGAGTTATCCCACCATGTTTCTGTGATGGTGACTATGTCATAGTTTTCCTGCTGTGCAATGGCTTCCAGGTCCTCCTGTTTATTGCCCATGCTGCGTGCATTGGTGCACTTCAGTTGGGCTATTGATCCCGTCTCCAACACAGGCATGCCACCCCTAGGCTCATCCCTAGCAAGCCTCGTTTTATCCCCTTCCCCCTTCAAATCTAGTTTAAAGCTCTCTCAATGAGGCCTGCTAACTCCTGAGCTACTGTCCTTTTCCCCCTTTGAGACAGGCCAACCCCGTCTGTCTCCAGCAGGTCTGGTGACATGTAAACTTCCCCATGATTGAAAAACCCAAAATTCCACTACTGGCACCAGCCTCTGAGCCATGTGTTAATGAGGTGAGTCTTCCTGTTCCTTTCTGTATTCCTCCCTGCTACTGAAGGGATGGAGGAAAACACTACCTCTACTCCTGATCCTTCAAGCAATCACCTTAGTTCTCTGAAATCCATTTTGATCATCTTTGGACTTCTCTCAGCTACCTCATCGCTGCTGACCTGAACAACCAATAGCGGGTAATAATCAGATGGCTGTACCAGTCTAGGGAGCTTCCTAGTAATGTCTCTGACCTGGGCCCCAGGGAGGCAGCAGACTTCCCCATGGGATGGGTCTGGTCGGCATATCAGGCTCTCTGTTCCCCTCAGAAGAGAATTGCCTATGACAATTACCCTTCTTTCTTTCTTACCAGCAGCAGTTGTAATGCATAGGGTTGACTGGCTCACCCTAGTCAACCCCCTGGATGGATCTTCACCTGCATCATCATCCTCCTGGCCCTCAAGTTCCAGAGCCTCATGCCTATTGTGTAAGGGCACCTGGGAAGGCGAGATAGGCTGGGAGAGGATTTGCCTGCTGCGCAGAGCAGGGATCTGTTTCCATCCCCCTCCTTCTGCCTGGTGGCAAGAGGGTAGGGGAGCCTCTCCTTCTCTTGATGTTTCCATCTGACACACTTGTCTCAGGGATGGTAGGGAGTGGCTCCACCAGTCTATCTCCCTCTCACACTCCCTGATACTCCTCAATCTTTCTACTTCTTTCCGCTCTGCCACAAGGCTGAACAGATCCTCCACCTGTTTGCACCTCACGCAGATGTTATCTCAGCTGCCCTCCATTATCAGAGAAAGGCTCTGGCACTCCCTAAAGCCAGAGACCTGCGTGGCTGCATGTTTTTGTGGGAGCTCCGTCTGGGTCACCACATCCCTTCTGGCGATGGCTTTTGCCCGAGTGGAAATCATGGATGGGTCTCTTCTGGGAGGGAGAAGACCACAAGTTGAGCTCGCCAGCTGACTGCACCCTGCCTGCATGCCCTGCCTTTGACAAATCTTTGACAAGATTTGCTTGTCTTGCAAGAAAAACGCATAATAACCAAAAGAGCAAACTGAACAGTCTTACACAATTTTTTTAATGAAGAACTTGAAAGAAAACTGAGATCCAAATAGATTAAAATTTTCAAACCAGGCCTGTCTTTATTTTCTATCAGCCATCTGACTAACTTTGACAATGTAATACACTGCTACATACTGAAAAACATGTTATATTTGACTACTGCGGATGTCTCTGTAGGTGTATGTAAAGAGCACCCATCATATTATCTTTGAATATTGAACAGCATTTAAATTAACCAACTAACACTTTTTGATTTTTTTCTTTTTTTTAAATTAATTTCAACACTGGAAAACATTTAAACTTAAATTTTTTTAACATTCAGAATCATTACTTGTGGCATCTACCTGATGAAATAAGTATCTTCAACTATTTTTCTGCAGATAGGTATATCTGGGCTATAAAACCACAGTGACAAGGGCTCTCAAATCCACTCACCTTAACTCACCTCTGAATGTTTAAATTCAGAGGGACTGCTAGCTGTAACACCTACTCTGTTGCTGCAGCAATTGAAGGAACAGAGGTTCTCTTAGGTGACCAGAACTCACATCACTCAAAACCTTAAAGCTCAAGGCAAGTACTTTGAACATGCCACATATTGAATAGAATTTCTTAACAAAACAGATTTTTTTTTTCCAGTAACTAGTAAAATATACATATGTATTCAAATTATACCAGGCCTGAAGAAAATCACCACCTCCTAGTCATTCAGTAACGGTTATGATATAGAAAAAATTTCAAAAACTTTTTTTTTTCCTCTTTCCAGGAGCCTGCTCCAGTGTGGGCTCTCCATGGGCTGCAGCTTCCTTCAGGGCATATCCACCTGCTCCAGTGTGGGGTCCTCCGTGGGCTGCAGGGTGGATATCTGCTCCATGACAGTCCCCCATGGGCTACAGGGGAACAACCTGATTCACCATGGTCTTCTCCAAGGGCTGCAGGTGAATCTCTTGTCCGGCACCTGGAGCACCTCCTCCCCCTCCTTCTTCTCTCACTTTGGTGTCTGCAGAGCTGTTTCTTTCACATCTTTCTCATCCCACTCTCTCACAGATACTGCACGTTGTTTTTTTACCCTTCCTTAACTGTGTTATCACAGAGGTGCCACCAGCATCACTGATGGGCCTAGCTTTGGCCAGCGGCAGGTCCATTTTGGAGCCAGCTGAAATTGTCTCTGTCAGACATGGGGGCAGCTCCTGGTGTCTTCTCGCAGAAGCCACCCCTGGAGCCTCTGCCCACTACCAAAACCTTGACATGTAAACCCAATACAGTGTTATTCAGTGCTTAATTTATTTTTAACATTTTATGGTCTAGAAATAAAATACACCTGCATTTTTCAGTGTTCCACTACATGGTTCCAAATAATTTCTACATAAAATTTTAACTTCTTATTATGTGTGTGTGTTGCAGATTATAATGATAATATTTCAAACCTAACATTCTCACAGTCTTTCCCAGAGGCCTTATATAATTGGCCTACTGAAGGTCTGACAGATTAGATTCCTGCAGAAGTAGATAAAATGGCTTCCTGGATATATGAACTATTGTCTAATACCATCCCTTGAATCTCCATCAGAAGCTGGAACTATTCTAAAATTATTTTATTTGCTTCAGGTTAGATTGACATCAAATGCATGTGGTCTGTGTAAGCCAAATACTTCTGTAAACATAACAATAAAGAAAAAAAAAAAAGAAAATCAGTTTCCATTATTTACCTCAGGGTCCTACAACAAAGGGAAATCATCCAGATAGTGTTACCAATGTAAAACATCAGATGCTAGAGATAAAAATTAGGAAGTAAGGTATACAAAAGGTTCTTACATGCATAAAGCTAGTAAGAAAAGTGACTAAGGCAGAAATGATCTAATTACACATTGCATTTCTTTTCTATAAGTACTAAGACTAAATTATCTGAATGGCTAAATCATCTATAATTTGATAGCTTCCTGGATTCCTTGGTAGAAAGCTTAAGTTCTTGGCTTAGGTGGTTTGGGTACATTCTGTGCTATAAAATCTTGGATTACTTCCTTTCTGGTTGTTAAACTGTTGAAAATCTACTCGAATTCTGAAGTTGCTTTGACAATTACAGTGTAAGAGCTGAGAATATTGGCTTCAGTTTAAAAAAGACTCATATTTTGGGAATGCATTGGTGCTAGAGGACTTAAAATATATTTTTCTCCATATTTAGAATGAAAAACAAAAATGAATGCTCTAAACCTTTTATTTCCAGCACATTGTGGAAAGAGCAGAGAACAAACAGAACAGCAAAAAGAAATTAAGCTGCTTGACCAATTTCACTGGATGCTTCATAGGGTGTTTGACTGGAAAGAGAGCTACTTTTAGAAAGAAAATAGTGATGCAAGAGTCTAATACTAAAACTGTCTTTCAGGATCAGGATCATAATTTTACAGAGGCATTGCCGTCCTGAAACAAAAGTGTAAACTCATTCAGGCAACGGAGTTTCAAACACGTCTCTCCATGATATTTCCTTTTCCATGTTTTAGTATCAGAACCTTAACTAAGTTAGCATTTAGTGTGTTGGTTCTTATAAATCACAATTTAACACATGTAACTCTTCTGTTGTATAGGCATCTACATACTGCTATTGTGAATTCCTCTCCCAGAGCGGAGTCTATTTCTTCATAATTGCAGAAGCCATGACTTTATAAAAGCTTATTAATTATACACAAAACTTTCCAAATATGTTTTTACAAAATTTTGTGTAGTAAGCTAGATTCACTGCCTTGTTAGCACATCTGTACAATTTACTCTGATTTTAAGCTAGTCATCTTTATTGCTTACAGTTTTGCTACATATATAACTATATTACATGAGAAATGTTATCAGATCTTCTGTTGATTCTTTAATATACGTCTCTGAGAAAATAAAATGAGAAATGGAAAAGTGGAAAATTAATTTATCAGAATTTAAATAAGGATTGTGATACAGTGCCAAATAAGATATGTTCATTTAAACTTGAGAAAGCTCTGATAGTACACGAACTGTAAAGTATAGACAGTGTTAGCTAAAGAGAAAAGAAACCTTTGATTAGAGGGGAGGAAGCCACCTGGAGGTTTTCAGGGTGTTATGTTGAGACTGACGTGATGTATATTCTAGTTTGTGATCCTAGTACAAGAAGTAGGAATATATGAAGGCAATTTTCTAAGTTAGAGAGGTAAGACACAATCTTGACACAAAGGAATAATTACATCCACAAAGTACTGGATAACCTGAAATAACAAGAAACTGTTTGAAACCTAAGGGATCTAAGACAAGGTTGTACTTGTAGAGTTGAGTGAAAAGAATTGAGGACTCCAAACAAAGGACTCTTGAACTAGGAATGATTGTAAAGAACAACAAAATGTTAAATGGTTACTATATGAACATAAACCATCAAAATGCAAAGCTGAAAATGATAAATGACATTTTAGAAAATTTTATCTATTTCCAGTTGAATTAGAGACATACTCATCTCACTCTAGGAAATACTGCAGAGGCTTCATCTGGAATATTTTATCCCAATGTTAAAAGATGTTAAGTTCAAACTGAAGGAAGAAGAAAAGATCCCTTTGGCCAATCAAGGAAATACAAAACCTGTCACATAATAGAAAATTAAACACAAACTTTTTAACTCAGCATAATAAAGATCAAGAGTGAACTGCTTTTGTTTTGTTTTGTTTTGTTTTTTCCTATAGAAAGCTGAAAAGGTAAATATTAAGAGAAATTTCGTAAGACTTTTTTCATAAAGAACTCTGACCTTAAGACAGACTTTGATTTGATTATGAAAGGCTGGTGTAGCTATGACATAATTTCTTGTGAATGCAGTTCATGGATTTAATAGGTTAGACGGCTCGTTCCATATATCTTTTCCTTGTTAGCACAACAGACCTCTAGATGACCTATTTTTTCTCCCTTCTTCTCACATGCAGTTTATATGCAATCATCTCATTACTGCTCTAAACTGTCCTATTTTCTTCTTAGTGTTTATACTTGGTAACAGTTGAGGTTGTTCTCAAATACGTCATTCTGCCTACTTAATTGTTTAAGACAGTTTTTCCTCATTATCTTCTCAGCCTTAAAATCCAAGAGCAGTGACTGGAAAGTGTTCAAAAAACTGTTCTTTCCATTTATCCTGCACAGATTCACAACCTTCTTAAAGCATTCACTGTTGCTGACTACACAGTGCACCAATTTCAAGAGAATGGGTGGGGACCATCTATGTATTCACGTGCTGCCTCAAGCAGTGCGCTTTGTTCTTCAGGCTCTCTCTCCCCCAGTTCCTCCTACCCCTTTTTTCTCTGTGGATGCTCTAGAGTACTTTGAGAAATTGGGTCTCCTTTAGGTTTTTGAATTAAAGTATCTATTAGCATCTATACTGAATTGAACTCAACTCCACTTGACTGTAATATCTGCCTGATATCCATTAAACTGTATCCCTTAGAGCAATTAAGCCCAGAGGTGCCAAGTTAATGACTGAAAAATCCTACAACATTAAATCTCTCCCAACATATTCAACTCAAAATGCTGATGAATAACTAGTTCTCTCCAAAACAAAACCTGGGCCACTTGCAATAGCATTTATTTGTGGTAAGATAGCATAGCTAAATTCACACTTAATTTGGCTCCTCCAGAATTATCTCAGGATCCTTTATGCTTCTGAACAACCTTAGATACCCTCATGTCATACCCATGTCATGCAACACATACTCTTGGCTTCATCCTATGAAATATCATGCTGGTGTACTGCAAAAAAACTGTAGCTCTATTTCAGCAAGGCAGCCATCAGGTTTTGAAGTTTAGCCCTGAGCAATGGGGACATGAGATATATATCTTTGCCTGTGAACCAGCAAGTAACATTGGAGATTCAGCCTACATGACTAAGTGCTAGCTGGTTTGAACTTCTTTTTATTGTATATAGTTCTATTTCTATGTCAAACAACCTCACAGAGCAATTCACATCATCTCCAAGTCTTTGCAAAGGCCATGTATCTTCTGGTTCTAAATATCTCCTAAGACTTCTGGACCAAGATCTCTGACTCATGTATGGGCAAATCTGTCCAGGGAAGGTACTGATATGGTAGTTTCAATACCACAAAATAGGGTACATCCCATATCTCATAAAAAAGGAAGAGGTAGATGGGAATGAAAGAAAATACTGTGTTACAGAATAAATCTCATGGATGGCTCTTTTCTTCTGCATAGCTCCAAAGAAATGTCTAGATTTTTATTGATACTTCAGATTTGTGGTAGAGTTTTGCAACTTTTCTGTGGATGACAGAGGAAAGTGGAAATTTGCAGAAAAACAAATGACTGAGGGAGGAATTAATCTTGCCTAATTCTGTCTTTTGTCTATTCTAAATCTTCTACATTCCTTCTATAATCAAAATAAAGAAATATGTACTTGCAGAGAAATACTCAGTTCAATTTTTAAAAAAATGTTTAAGACAGAAAGGATGATTTAACTGGAAGAGGCAATATATTTTCATTAAATATAGAGAAAGTTTTGATGACTATTTTAGACTACATGACTGATTTTTGAAATAAAACATCTGAAATTATGTAAAATGAATCCCATCAAAGATTAGTGCTCATCTAGAACCCTCAGTAATTAAGGGAGAGAGATTTACCTTAAAATGTTGATTTATTCTGTCCAAGATAGCCATCTAAGACAAGGAAAATCAATTGCCTCCTGGGCATTTATGTCTTTTGAGTATATATGTACTTATACAACTTGTTTACATTAGAAAAATAACTTGTTTGCGTGCTCAAGGATAAGAGGGTCACTTCTACCTAATCTGCCTTTGTCGGAGTGGGAGAGTCGGACCCGGAGTAACGATGTAACCTCGATGCGAGTATGATCATTCTCCTTTATTTCAGACAATTACAAGGCTTATATAGACAATCAGCAGAGCACGCGGAAGCAATATCTATATGATTGGTTCATTACATGTGTTCACGCGCTTAAGACAGTTATATGATTGGTACAGGGTTGCTGTTCACGCGAAGAGGTTCGTTAGCACATTCCGGACTTAGTTGTTGTCTCTTATGTTGTTTGCCAAGTAGTCCGTTGCTGTTCAAGGTCAGTTTATAGTATCCTCTGTGCTTCTTGATACACTGAAAGCAGGATTGCTCACACTGAAAAGATCATGTCCCTTCTCACTTAACCATTCTTCCACATGCCTTGCTTTTGGCAGCTAAATGTAGGTGAGCAGAATCACCCTACAGGCTTCAACAAAAGAAAAAAACAAAACTGTTTACAGCACAAACTATACACAAACTGAGAAAGTGACTTTCCATATTATCACCGCCACTTTTTTCAGATTTTATTGTTCAGATATTTTTCTTTATTTAATTATTTCCCTTAATTCAGATATTTTGTTTCTGGTTACATGAGCAAAAATGTGTAGATAAGGATTCCAAGGAAATGTTGCCTAAGTAAATGCAACAGTATTTATGTATTTTCTTAGAAATATGTAGCAACCATATCCCTTTTAAACAGGAAAAATAGACTGTGACCAAAGACGTCAAAATGAATAACAGTGAAATTCATACATACATTTAGGATTCCACTCAATGCTATAAATTTCTTTCAAATAGTCAAAAGGAAATACAACTATCTTTAAAACTTCTTGCAAAGATGGCTACTGCAACATATTAAAAAGTTTCTTGTATCCTAGCAATAGTCATAATTCACAGTTTAAATTGAACTTACAAATGTAGTACATTCATTAAATATTCATTGATTACGTATAAAGGCAAATATAGACTCTCATTATACTTGTAATGGGCTGTATTTTCACACAGAAATGAATTCTCTACTGCTCTCTATTTTGTGTGGTAATTTACTGCTATGCAGTTAAAACAAAAATGTTTCCAAAGGAACATTCCACTTTGTCCAACATCCATGGCAGTATATTACACTTATACTTCATGAACTAAGCTAAATTTTCTCTTGCTATAATTTGATGCATATCTATTGATCTCAGTAGAACTGAAGAGAACTACACATTAGCATTTCAAATAAATTTGATCTGTGTTGCACCATGAAAATATGTATATTATATGCAAGGTGGGATAGAAAGAGGTCTTATACTTCAGACTTTTCATAGCTGGTGCTGACATTTTGTACAGGCACCATTTGAACCTGGTTCTGTAATTCTTCTGTTATAAGAAATGTATGGGTGTTCCAACAGCTTCATAGGTATTTCAATGTAAGCAGTATTAAAAAAAAAATCTATCATCATGTTCTTTTTTATAATGTAAAATGTGGGCAAAATCATTGAGGCTAAACTTGAGTATTTTTTATTTTTTAACAAAAAGTATTTAAGCCTGAAGTGTGTGAGTGTGATTAATCTTGCAAAAGCTTTAATTTCTCAAACTAGAATTCACAAAACCAGTGTTTATACACTCATGAATAAATGAAACAGTCTATCTTGTCGGAGCTACTATCAGGTACAGGTTTAGAATTCAAAATTATTTATCGATTGTGAATGCCTGTAAAACATTATCAGCTCACCATATGAAGGCATTTGTTTCTGAGGGATGAGCATAGCCATTGAAATAGCTCCTTTATGATTCATTTATATTGAAATATGCCCATTTCTTATCTCAATGGGTTATGATAAGTAAAGGACATGTTTTTCCTATATCTCTTCCCATGAATGTTTTCATGTTTCTTGGAGTTACCATTAGAAATTTTAAAAGATGATTAATATAAAGATTTATAATTTTTGTCTCCTAAGCAATGGTTTCGTAAAAAATATCTTTAATAGCACAGTCAGATTACAGTCACTGATCTTGGAGAAGTGTATTTCTGTTATGTCTAAATTATAATTAGGTCTGTCTATTTCCACAAAATTTTCAGTCTTTACTTTGATAACATTTATCTAGTAGTATTAACATTGGTGTTGACGCTTTATAAGCATGTTTCAGAGTTAAACACTATGTTTAGAAGCAGCCCTGCTTCTTCAGGCCAGGATTTACTGGTTCATTATCCTTTATGATCTCAATTACAACAATAGCACAAAGGAAGGAAGATAGAAAGAGGGATCTGGAAGCTAAAACCTAAATCACAGATGGTTTTCTATAAATCAGTACCCATTTATGCTCCATATGACAAGTGAATAATGTTATAGCTCATGTAACGCAAAGGAAATGTACTTCAAATATCTTTTTAATAAACAGATAGCTTTTTTTTTTTTCATTAGCATTATCTTCCTAATTATTTTTTGTTTCTCAAGCAAGTAGATGTGGTGAGAAAAACATGGCTAACAATTGAAATGCAATGCGTCATATCAATACAACTACAATATTTCAGTACTGAAAGAAAATGCAATGAGCTATCAGTTTTAGGCATCGGTCTGTTATCTTTTGACTCAACACACAGAAGAAAGTTTCAAATAAATAAGATTAAAGATTTGCCATTCATTATACTGTATGGCCATTATGCTATTTATGGAGACAAAGGAGTGTGGTACAGAAAAAAGGAAGAGAAACAGAAACGAATATTTGCAAACTAAGATAGCATGAAACTTGGGACTATTTATAGAGAATTGAGGCCTCTGTGTTTGGCAAACACTGACTTGAATCTTTATTGAGGTACATGTACAACATACATAAAAAGGATACTAAAAGAACTTTCAAAATAAAATAATATTTTCAGGCATAAAAAAATTATAAAACAGTATTTCAAATAAAATAAATGTGAAAAGAAAGAAAAGTGTTTCTTTTTAATTCTGTAACATAAGCAAAATTAAGAAACCAAGAAATCATTAAATAATGCCTTAAGCCTTGCTTTTAACTATGAGCAAAAATAGAGCAATTTCATGTTACCTCTACCAAAGAGATTTGTTAAGAAGTAAGAAGGAGTTATTGTTCTGGTCTAGTTATCAGCAACAGTTATGGATCCTAAGCTGAGCAACACAGCAGGGCTCAGGGAGGTCTGGTGCAGATCACTGCTATTGTCCCCTACCCTCCCTGTGTGACAAAGGATAGCCCTTTGTGTCACAGGGCAGGGAAGGAGAACCCTGCGACCCCTGAGGGCACTGGCCCTTGTTACAACACCCACCACCCTGAGGCTGAGGGAGACCACTTCCACGGGTTGGGGGACCCCAGGGACACAAGCAGGCATGCATAACACCAGAGAAGAGGGTTTGGCATTAGTCACTTTTCTTGTGTAACAAATTTAAGGTATTATTAATGAGATGTTTCTGTACTAATTTGAACTGTGTTAGTATTATTGTAACTGGATTAAAGGTAATTATTGTATTTTGATTAAATTGCTGAGATTTTTAATTAAGTTAACAATAAAGGTTTGACTCCATAGGTATATAATGTTCTCTTATGCCCATAACAAGATTTTAAATGAAACGCTTTTGTCCTTTTTCTTTGGGAGAGGGGGCGGAATTCAAATATATAACAGGTAATTGTTATGCATGAGTGAAGGAAAGCCATGTCAGTAGTTACACATTACCTACAATAGGAGAACTTTTCCCCCGTGCACACTGGGACTAATGAATAAAGAACTACAATTGACAATCTGGGCTATGCAGATACACTTTTGATTAGAATAAAGGTTGGTTTAAGAGGGGGCACAAGCCTGTTGATTTCACAGTACATAGACTTTCGTACTGGGAGCATTACCACTATCACCTCTTAGTTACCCAAATTTAAAGCTGGCATAGTTTGAATAAAAATGAGTTAATGACAAAGCCTGGGTAGGGACAACTGTCCCTAGGAACAGCCCTAAATGTCTAGTAGAAACTTAGATACCTAGCTCACATGGAACTTAGATACCAAATTCCCATGAATTTACATGCATGTAGTTACCTAAGTTTAGGTGTCTGTAATCAGGAGCTGAATTCAACATCCACAGATGGCATTTGCCATGTAGGGAATAAGGCCTTTAAAATCAGAGGCCTGTCAATACATGTAACCCCTTCTGTGCTCAGTTACAGGACAGGGCACAAATTTAGGTTACATAATGGAAGGCAGCAATACAACACATCAGGGTCATAGCTCATGGAGGAAGGATACTTCCATACACAGTACCAGTCAGACACATGGCAGAGGGAGATTGCAGCTGAGGGTGGCACAACAAGTCATATGGCTCTGCATGGGACCAGGAGTACAGAAGAAACATAGAGGAAGGGCAGTATGATCACTTCCAATTAGGTGGCAGACAATACAAAGGGAAGGGATGTCTTCAGTAATGAGTTATGGCTAAAATAATCCCAAGGGTTGTTATTCTTAGAATAATTTTAGTCTAAGTAAACGAGTTACTTGAATCTTGTTCTTCCTTCCATGTGTTTGAGACGTTTGCTTATGTGCTGTCATGTAGAACTATTCCAGTGTATCAATTGCATATGATTTAAAATCTCTGTTCGACTCAGTGTTGAAGTATTGCATAACCTCTGTGCTTGCCCTTTGTATAGGCACAAAATCTACCTCATATGTTTAAAATATTATTAAATGCTGATGACACAACAGGAATTAATTTCACATCAGGGCTCTTGGTGAAGACATTAATATCAGATGAAGAAGGATTTTTACATTGTGAAAATAACCCTTGACATTATAATATTATCCACACTGGTTTATTATCAGAAACAAACTAAGCTGCCTCTGGCAACAGAGCAATCAATTAGTGCTTTCTTATTCTGGACTGAGTTGTGCTCAGTATTTTATTCTTTGGGGTTTTTTGTTGTTTTTGTTGTGTTTGAAGAGACAATTATATTCTCCAAGGTGGTGTAGGATGTGCTCTGATTCTTTCAAAGATGGATAATTTATCAACTCAGTAGACTTTACCTATAATTTATACATATATACTTATGTAATTTAAATGTGTACATGTGTGAAGACATCTTACATAGTATATTGTTATAAAATAAGAATAGTACATAAGACCAAACCTGCTTACCTCTTTAATTTAATCTTAAAGCCAGATGCTTCTTTACAATTGATTTTGTGGTGGAGGAAGAGAGATATTTTTCCCTTAGAGACATACATTAGTTCTTATGCTTTTCTGTATAGACATAATTCACTTCAAATCTACCTCTGAGATAAACTTTATCACTTATTTTCCCCATTTGTTCAATAATATCTTTATACTAAGTTCAGAAGCAGTAACTTCTGCAAAAAGTAGATTTCTGTAGATTTATTTGTATACAAGTTAACTTAATATGCTTGTTGTGCAGAAATTAAAATTGCACAAGCTATTCAATACAGAGAAGAAAACAATGGCAAATAAAATTAAACATTATACTGGCCTACAATCATAAATCAGAGGTTAAGTTTAATCTCACTGAACTCATGTCCTTTCAAAGGTACTTCTAGAGAAATTAGTTATTTTCCTTCATGGTTAGCTGAAAATGTGGTTTGTACGTAAACTGTTGAAGTAACATATCAGTTTCTGAAGCAACCTTAGATGATGCTAAGCTACTTAATGAGGGGTGGAAAAGGAGAATATAGTGAGAAAAGTACCTATTTCTTTTAATTTGGGCTTTATTGCTTCACCTTATAGTCCAATTCTTTCTGTAAGTACCTAGAGAAATATCCTAGAAGTGAGGTAGTAAGAATAATTTCAATGAGTCTTTGTTTTTACTTTTGAAAACTGGCCAGGAGCTTTTTGTCAGTGGATACTGTGGCAGAAACTCCTGGAAGTACAACCACAAGATGACATCAGGGGCCCCTAGACTAGAAACACAAATCACCGTTGGTCAGTTACTGGTCAGTTAAGGAAAGTAACCATGAGATCTCAGTAGAATCAGTAACAAGGAGAACAGAAAACATGAATCCAACATAAGTATAAACCATCCTGTATATGGTAAATATACATAGATGGTAAAAAGATTGTTCCCTACAAGAATGGGAACAAAAGAACAGAGAGGAACTGATTCAGCATTGTTTCCCTGGCTAGGAATACCCCACCAAATCAGAACCACTACTTAACAGCAGGTCCTCCCTTCTCTCTGTTAGACAAAGAACCCTGTCATTCAGATTTGCCATTCATCACATTTTGCTCCTGCAACTAAGCATCATATGTAATGTATTATCTCTTACTATATAATTGGGTTAAATAAGTCAGTCTTTTAAAGAACTCTGTGTGTATGTGTTTTCTTCTTGAGTCTTCCCATGTACAGTACTGAATCATTATAAACTCAAGTACAGTAATTTCATGTTTTACATGGCCTTCACACTGCATGACTGCATGTTCTCTGAATGTGGGTATATCTTAGATTATTCAAACACAAATGCTGATTCAGAAAGCCATATACAACTCCTAAATATAGATTTCCCTATGACCTGTAGGATAATTCTTCTATAATTGCATTTTATGACAGTAGGTTTACAGAAGATAGAGGATATAGCTTGAAGTTGATGTTTGATCTTCAAAGACCAAACAGTCAAATACTGAATGAAAGTAAATGGCTCAGTCTTCATAGGCTGGTTAAGAATTTTTGAAATTACAAGACAAATTGTACACATTCCAATATAACACTAAACCAAATGAAATTAGTAGTCCACAAATATTTATTGGGCTCCTGTCTGCATTGAATAAAGCAGAGGATTTCACCTCTTCATATATAACAATGAAAATAAGCTAAGAACACAGAGGTGATTCTTCAATATAGTGTGAATATATGAATCTCAGGCAATGTCTCTATTTACACAAGGAGAATATATGGGCCAACTGCTTATTTAGTTTTGAACTTGTTCCAGTGTTAAAACAAATCCTATTTTTACAGACCAAATCACATTTCCTTCTCATTGACTTAAATGAAAGTTACACATATATTGTAGTTATATCATCAGGCATATGTATTATTTATCTATGGTTTGTGGATAACAATTTCATAAGCTTAATGGGGAAACTTGAAAATTATTCTTGTTGTCAATGCAAAAATTGACACACTTAAAACTCTGCATTTTAGTTTCATCATTAGAAGTGTGGAAAATTAGAGTGAAAAAAATTATGCCAGTGAACATAGATCATAGAATCATAGAATACTTTGGGATGGAAGGGACCTTTAAAGGTCATCTAGCCCATTCCCCCTGCAATTGGCAGGGACATCTACAACTAGATCAAGTTGCTCAGAGCCCCGTCCAGCCTGTCCTTGAATGTTTCCAGGGATGGGGCATCTACCATCTCTCTGGGCAACCTGTGCCACTGTCTCACCACCCTCATTGTAAAAAATTTCTTCCTTATATCCAGTCTGAATCTACACTCTTTTACTTTAAAACCATTACCCCTTGTCTTATTGCTACTGGCCCTGCTAAAACATCTGTCCCCATCTTTCTTATAAGCGCCCTTTAAGTATTGAAAGGCTCCAATAATGTCTCCCCGCAGCCTTCTCTTCTCCAGGCTGAACAACCCCAGCTCTTTCAGCCTTTCCTCACAGGAGAGGTGTTCCAGCCCTCTGATCATTTTTGTGGCCCTCCTCTGGACCCTCTCCAACAGGTCTATGTCCTTCTTGTACTGAGGACCCCAGAGCTGGACGCAGTACTCCAGATGGGGTCTCACCGGAGCAGAGTAGAGGGGCAGAATCACCTCCCTCGACTTACTGGCCATGCTTCTTTTGATGCAGCCCAGGATACAGTTGGCCTTCTGGGCTTTGCGAGCACATTGCTGGCTCACGTCCAGTTTTTCATCTACCAGTACCCACAAGTCCTTCTTGGCAGGGCTGCTCTCAATCCCTTCATCCGCCAGCCTTTATTGATACCGGGGATTGCCCCAACCTAAGTGCAGGACCTTGCACCTTTCCTTGTTGAACCTCATGAGGTTCACACAGGCTCACCTCTCCAGCCTGTCCAGATCCCTCTGGATGGCATCCTGTCCCTCAGGCGTGTCGACTGCACCACTCAGCTTGGTGTCATCTGCAAACTTGCTGAGGGCGCACTCGATCCTGCTATGTCATTGATGAAGATGAAAGGATCAAATGCAGATCTAGTTCAAAGCAAGACTTAGTTTATATTCTTTGTTCTCATCCTCTAAAACTTGCAGAGCATTATAGGATAGCTCTGCTTTTGGCCAAGTTTAAACGGTCCTTTCCAACCTTAATGATTCTATGATTCTATGATTCTAATGTCTCCTCATTGAAAATGATCCTGTCTAAAGATCTACAGCAAAGCAAACTTTCATAGCTGCTCCAGGCATGTTTTTCTGTGTGTATGTCAAATAGTTTAAATAAGAAATAGAATACATTACAGATGGCTTATGAAGAGTGATAATATCGACAAACTACTAAACATTGTTTCTTTATAACAACTTGTAAACACCAAATATGATTACCAAAATCATTCGGCAGTTAATTTTTTTATTAGTGCTTATAAAAGTCCAAATTGCTTCATTTCCTCAGAGAGCAAAAAATGGAAGTGGTATAACATTCTAATTCTAAGTGGAATGAGGTATATTTGTGGGTAATGTGTAGAACAGAAAAGCAGCCAGTGCAATGCACACACTTTTTAATCCATATTTTTATCACTGTGTTGGAAATGGTAGCAGTTATAAAGGAATAAAACATGGCTGATATTAACTGAATAAATAAAATCTAAATGTTTCTATTAGCTGACCAAGAGGTTCCAATTTCATATTTAAAAGACAACAGTAAAGATTCA
The DNA here is from genome assembly GCA_020745775.1 of Theristicus caerulescens. Taxonomy (NCBI): domain Eukaryota; kingdom Metazoa; phylum Chordata; class Aves; order Pelecaniformes; family Threskiornithidae; genus Theristicus; species Theristicus caerulescens. Next base: position 79,090,829 of record CM036559.1, on the reverse strand, counting down.
GGAAGATAGCTGTTTGTTGTAATGTAATATAATATACTTTTAGCATACTTAGATTAATACTAACAAAGACTACTCTTTATACCAGAGGAATAATTAGGAAGCCACAACCTTAGAGATTTTGGTAGGAGTGTTTAGAATGCTTTATAATCTTTTTATAATCTTTATAATGTTGGGTTGTTTTTTTTTTCCCCCCAGAGTCTTCTGTTCCTCTTTCTAGTGCTTTTTTCTATTTTCCTAACTAGAAATCTAGAAGGACTGAAGCAAGATTCAAATTTAAATATTTTAATCCATTCAGAATCATACAGAGATTTATCTCCCTAAAAGATAAAGCATTTCTATTTCCTCATGCTTTATTTAGGTAATGTTTATTAATAACAGTGTATATAACTGTGGTTCATAAGTCTACAGAATTATGAGGCATTTATTTTAATTTAAAGAAAAGAACCAAAACAATTCGCATACAATGTTGGAAAAGGTCACTATAATTTAAAGCTAAGGAATGCCTTAAATAAAAATCAGATTCTGATTAGTAACAAACATCTTTGTTCAGTTTGAACTGCCTAAGTACCCAAAGGTCCAGTCAAAGTTGTTATCCCCTTGTGATGGTTGCTGTACAAACATACTCTAATGGATTATTCCTATCTCAAAAAGCATTTTTCATGTTAAGTATTGACAAATACACGTGAATATACCATTTCAAAATATAAAAGTAAAGACTGACATTAAATATCACTTTTTAGATGTTAACTTGAGAAACTGATGGCATTATCTGCACACACACACACTGCACAGTGCCTCCCTTATTAATGAAACAGTCTGGGAACTATTGAGAAATCTCTTATAACAAGGCTCATTAACTGAAACATGTGGCAATGAATGTCCCTGTTGTATTACCATCATGCTGTTCCATATTACATAAAAGATTACTTCCAAATAATCTGTGTTACAAGCATACATTTAATATGCAATATCCATTATGAACTTTTGTTATACATTGGAGAGTTCTCCAGAGTGCTGAAATTTTATGAAAAAAATATAATATTGCTTTTTTTCTGGCAGAAATAGTTATTAGTTGCAAATTGCTCAGGAATAAAATAGTCTGATCTGAAATATAAACTAACGTGTACCTAGAGGTGAAAATACCTAGAGGTGAAAGTAAATGCCAGTAGGTCACTTAAAATGCAAGAACCCAAACATTACTTCAACTATGTGTCATGTGGGGTAATATGCTTCTTGCTGCAACTCATCTGTTGCAGGGTAAAACGTCTTAGTTCATGTAGTTTAAACAAAATCAGGACTGAAATGGTGAACTTTTAGACAACCTTCTTAACTGTAACTCTTTAGCCCTGCAGTATTGTCGTGGTTTAACCCCAGCCAGCAGCTAAGCACCACGCAGCCGCTCGCTCACTCCCCCCACCCCAGTGGGATGGGGAAGAGAATTGGGAGGGTTACAGTCAGAAAACTCGTGGATTGAGATAAGAACAGTTTAATAATTGAAGTAAAATGAAATAGAATAGTAGTAATAATAATAATAATTTAATAATAATAATACGATAATAATATACAGAGCAAGGGATACACTATACAATTGGCTCACCACCCGCCGACCGATGCCTAGCACGTCCCCCAGCAGCGATCGCTGCCCCCAGTTTATATACTGAGCATGATGTCATACGGTGTGGAATAGCCCTTTGGCTGGTCTGGGTCAGCTGTCCTGGCTGTGCCCCCTCCCAGCTTCTTGTGCACCTGGCAGAGCATGGGAAGCTGAAAAAGTCCTTGACTAGTGTAAGCACTACTTAGCAAGAACCAAAACATCAGTGTGTTATCAACATTATTCTCATCCTAAATCCAAAACACAGCACTCTACTAGCTACTAAGAAGAAAATTAACTCTATCCCAGCTGAAACCAGGACAGTATCCACCCCTTATTCCATACCATATACATCATGCCCAGGTCTTACACTTTCCAATACATTCCAATTAATCAGTACCACTTTTCCAGTCTTTTGGTATAGATATATATATATATATATATACACACATACACACATGGATATAATTTCCTTAGTCTATAGGCTATCCCTCTAAAATGTTGAGTTCATTTAGTCCATGACTTTGGGTTTCATCTGTCCTAATAGTTCTTCAGGGCAGGAAAGATGGTGTGTGGTGTTGGATTGTTGCATGCTGAAGCCAGTTCTGGTTCCATCACTGCTGCACTTTGCTCGGTTTCCTCGAAGTTCATTCTTCATTAATTTGGGCACTTCTTACTGTATACTGTTGATATGGCACATAGTAATCATTGAAGTGATGACATCCAGTATTATATAGCAACTAACATTATACAATTCAGTTCATTGGCTATTTTCACCCAAAATCAAATCCCCTTGAGGTACACATCGGACTTCCCCATCCTCTCGCATCACCCACCAAGTGCACCCAGGTCCTTGAGCAAAAGCAATCCCACGGATGGGTTTACCTCTGCCTGAGGCAGGAGTAACCCAGACTGTCTTCCCTGTTATATTTTTTAGGTGCACTACAGGGACTTTATCTCCCTCTACAGTACGTAAAAGTCTTGATTGGGCAGGGCCAGCTCGATTGGCAGATCCCCTAGTGTTGACTAACCAGGTGGCCTTTGCTAAATGTGTATCCCAGTGTTTGAATGTCCCACCACCCATTGCTTTTAGTGTAGTCTTTAACAGTCCATTGTATCGTTCTATTTTCCCGGAGGCTGGTGCATGATAGGGGATGTGATATACCCACTCAATGCCATGCTCTTTGGCCCAGGTGTCTATGAGGCTATTTCGGAAATGAGTCCCATTGTCTGACTCAATTCTTTCTGGAGTACCATGTCGCCATAGGACTTGCTTTTCAAGGCCCAGGATAGTGTTCCGGGCAGTGGCGTGGGGCACGGGATATGTTTCCAGCCATCCAGTGGTTGCTTCCACCATTGTAAGCACATAGCGCTTGCCTTGTCGGGTTTGTGGGAGTGTGATATAATCAATCTGCCAGGCCTCCCCGTATTTATATTTGAGCCATCGTCCTCCATACCAGAGAGGCTTGAACCGCTTGGCTTGCTTGATTGCAGCGCATGTTTCACATTCATGGATAACCTGTGCAATAGTGTCCATGGTCAAATCCACCCCTCGATCACGAGCCCATCTATATGTTGCATCTCTTCCTTGATGGCCTGAGGTGTCATGGGCCCACCGAGCCAGAAATAATTCACCCTTATGTTGCCAGTCCAGATCCACTTGAGCCACTTCAATCTTAGCAGCCTGATCCACCTGCTGGTTGTTTTGATGTTCTTCAGTGGCCCGACTCTTGGGTACATGAGCGTCTACGTGACGTACTTTTACAACCAGGTTCTCTATCCGGGCAGCAATATCTTGCCACAATGCGGCAGCCCAGATGGGTTTGCCTCTGCGTTGCCAGTTGCTCTGCTTCCATTGCTGTAACCACCCCCACAGGGCATTTGCCACCATCCATGAGTCAGTATAGAGATATAGCATTGGCCACTTTTCTCGTTCAGCAATATCTAAAGCCAGCTGGATGGCTTTCACCTCTGCAAACTGACTCGATTCACCTTCTCCTTCAGCAGTTTCTGCAACTTGTCGTACAGGATTCCATACAGCAGCTTTCCACCTCCGATGCTTCCCCACAAGACGACAGGACCCATCAGTGAACAGGGCATATTGCTTCTCATTTTCTGGCAGTTTATTATACAGTGGGGCCTCCTCAGCACGTGTCACCTCCTCCTCTGGTGATATTCCGAAATCTTTGCCTTCTGGCCAGTCCATGATCACTTCCAAGATTCCTGGGCGACTGGGGTTTCCTATTCGGGCCCGTTGTGTGATCAGTGCGATCCACTTACTCCATGTAGCGTCAGTTGCATGATGTGTAGAGGGGACCCTCCCTTTGAACATCCAGCCCAGCACTGGCAGTCGGGGTGCCAGGAGGAGCTGTGCTTCAGTACCAACCACTTCCGAAGCAGCTCGAACCCCTTCATATGCTGCCAATATCTCTTTCTCCGTTGGAGTATAGCCAGCCTCGGATCCTCTGTATCCTCGACTCCAAAACCCTAGGGGTCGACCTCTAGTCTCCCCCGGTGCTTTCTGCCACAGGCTCCAGGTAGGGCCATTCTCCCAGGCTGCAGTGTAGAGCACATTCTTTACATCTTGCCCTGCCCGGACTGGCCCAAGGGCTACTGCATGAACTATCTCCCGTTTAATTTGTTCAAAGGCTTGTCGTTGCTCAGGGCCCCATTTGAAATCGTTCTTCTTCCGGGTCACTTGATAGAGAGGGCTTACGATGAGACTGTAATTTGGACTATGCATTCTCCAAAAACCCACAACGCCCAGGAAAGCCTGTGCTTCCTTTTTGCTAGTTGGTGGAGACATGGCTGTGATTTTGTTGATCACATCCATTGGGATCTGACGACGTCCATCTTGCCATTTTATTCCTAAAAACTGGATCTCCTGTGCAGGTCCCTTGACCTTACTTTGTTTTATAGCAAAGCCAGCTTCCAGAAGGATTTGGACTATTTTCTTCCCTTTCTCAAAAACTTCTTCTGCTGTGTTGCCCCACACGATGATGTCATCAATGTATTGCAGGTGTTCCGGAGCCCCACCCTGTTCCAATGTAGTCTGGATCAGTCCATGGCAAATGGTGGGGCTGTGTTTCCACCCCTGGGGCAGTCGGTTCCAGGTGTACTGCACACCCCTCCAAGTGAAAGCAAACTGTGGCCTGCACTCTGCCACCAAAGGGATAGAGAAAAACGCATTAGCGATATCAATTGTGGCATACCATTTGGCTGCCTTTGACTCCAATTCATATTGAAGTTCTAGCATGTCCGGCACGGCAGCACTCAGCGGCGGCGTGACTTCGTTCAGGCCCCGATAGTCTACTGTTAGTCTCCACTCTCCGTTAGACTTTTGCACTGGCCATATGGGACTGTTAAAAGGTGAGCGAGTCTTGCTGATCACTCCTTGGCTCTCCAGTTGACGAATCAGCTTATGGATGGGAATCAGGGAGTCTCTGTTGGTGCGATATTGCCGCCGGTGCACTGTTGTGGTAGCGATTGGTACCTGTTGTTCTTTGACCCTCAGCAACCCCACAATAGAAGGGTCCTTCGAGAGACCAGGCAGGGTAGACAGCTGTTTAATTTCCTCTGTCTCTAAGGCAGCTATGCCAAAAGCCCACCTGTACCCTTTTGGGTCCTTGAAATACCCTCTCCTGAGGTAGTCTATGCCAAGGATGCACGGAGCCTCCGGGCCAGTCACAATGGGGTGTTTCTGCCACTCCTTCCCGGTTAAGCTTACTTCGGCCTCCAATACAGTCAGCTCTTGGGATCCCCCTGTCACTCCAGAAATACAGATGGGTTCTGCTCCTTCATAGCTTGATGGCATTAAGGTACACTGTGCACCGGTGTCTACTAAAGCCTTATATTCCTGTGGGTGTGATGTGCCAGGCCATCGAATCCACACAGTCCAGTACACCCGGTTGTCCCTCTCCTCCACCTGGCTGGAGGCAGGGCCCCTCTAGTCCTGGTTATAGCATTCGTTATTCACTTCTTGTACATGTGAATCGAAAATCCCTTTACTAAGATCGGAAGCAAAATCAGCCCTTCTACTTTGTCTGGGGAACTGCTCATTGGAAACTGGAGCAGCAATTTTCCTGGAAGAACCACCTTTTTTTCCTTGCAACTCACGTACTCGTGCCTCTAGGGTCGAGGTAGATTTTCCATCCCACTTCCTCATGTCCTCTCCGTGGTCACGCAGATAAAACCACAGGGTGGCCCGTGGTGTGTATCCACTATATCTTCTCTCTTGAAGAGAGGGACGCTTACTCCTAATGGCTGAGATACTGGTCTGTACAGGTGAGGAGTAGGACATGTCCTCTTTGAACCGCTGGAAATCCTGGGACAACTTCTCCACAGCCGAGATGCAGGCCCGTAGGGAGGAAGAGAGACTTTCTTCGTATTGTCGGAGTTGGCCAGCCAATTCATCCACCGTTGGTCCCTCTTCATCTTTCCAGGTCATTATTGCCAATGAGTTTGCGTACGATGATGGGGCGCTCCGTACAAACTTCCGCCACATGGGTCGTGTGCACTGGACTTCATCTGGATCTTTGGATAACTGCTCATTGTTCAGGTCATTATGAATCACCTCCAGCACGGCTAATTCCCTCAAGTACTGGATACCTCTCTCCATGGCAGTCCACTTGCCTGGGTGACATATAAGATCTTCCTTGAAGGGATACCTTTCCTTCACGCCTGACAGGAGTCGCCTCCAAAGGCTGAGGGCTTTTACCCCTTTTCCAATCACTTTGTCAATGCCTCCTTCCCTAGAAAGAGATCCCAGCTGCTTGGCTTCCCTACCCTCTAATTCCAGGCTACTGGCCCCATTATCCCAGCATCGGAGCAGCCAGGTGATGATGGGCTCGCCTGGACGACGACTGAAATCTTTTCGCATATCTCGCAGCTCACTCAGGGATAGGGATCGTGTGGTTACTGTCTCGTTTATGGGTTCTGCCTCTTCCTCCTCCTGTTCTCTTGATGACGCTGGCTCATCATCAGCTTTTACTAAACGAGCTGATTTCCTTGTATATTTTTTCTTCTGTATAGGGGCAACTGATACTGGCACGGGTTGGTTCTCTGGATCAACCGCAGTGCCTGTTGTGGGGGCTGGCGCAACCACAGTGACTGTCGTGGGGGCCTGAGGGGCTGGCGCAGGGGCTGGCGCAGCCACAGCATCTGTCATTTTGTCGTCAGATCCAGAGACCTTCCCTTCCCCTTGTGGGTTCTGAATAGTGTTGAATAGGGCTCGGTAAGCATGGGCCAGGCCCCAGCACGTTGCAGTGATTTGTGTCTCTCTGGAGTTGCCAGGGTGACAACATACTTTTTCCAAATACTTTACTAGATTTTCAGGATTCTGCACTTGTTCAGGAGTGAAGTTCCAAAACACTGGAGGTGCCCACTGTCCCAGGTACTTGCCCATGCTCTCCCACACACCCTGCCACTCATAACTATCCAGCCTTGGAGCAGATCTCTGTTGATATTCTTAAGGTGCTTATTAACCTTAGACAAAACTGAAACAATATTCCCAAGAACTATCAATAGATATATCTTAACTACCCAAGGATGCTCAAGATACTGAAAAGTTGTTGCAATGAAGGACGAAACATCATAGAAGAAAACAACAAACGTGCTATTCTGTATTTCCTCCATAAAGAAGCTCTCAGAGGAAGAGGTATAATTGCCAAGTGTCTCCATGAGGTGGTACCCGAAGTACAGTAATGGCTTCACTACAGAACCCAAATACCAGATAGCGCTCAAGGTCAGTGTTTTAATAACAAATCTCCCAGGCAAAACATCACTGATCACTGCAGAGCACAGCAAACTGCAAAACCCAACACCAATTTTTAACACATACTGCAAAAACAAGAGCATGGTGCAAATCAGGTAGACTAATACCGAGAACAGATGAATCAATATTATGATGAGCAATTGTTAACACATACAAATTCCTTACCACGCTCTGGTTAATCTGTTATTATCTCAAACCCTTCGAGCCCCACGTTGGGCGCCAAAAAGGACTGTCGTGGTTTAACCCCAGCCAGCAGCTAAGCACCACGCAGCCGCTCGCTCACTCCCCCCACCCCAGTGGGATGGGGAAGAGAATTGGGAGGGTTACAGTCAGAAAACTCGTGGATTGAGATAAGAACAGTTTAATAATTGAAGTAAAATGAAATAGAATAGTAGTAATAATAATAATAATATAATAATAATAATACGATAATAATATACAGAGCAAGGGATACACTATACAATTGGCTCACCACCCGCCGACCGATGCCTAGCACGTCCCCCAGCAGCGATCGCTGCCCCCAGTTTATATACTGAGCATGATGTCATATGGTGTGGAATAGCCCTTTGGCTGGTCTGGGTCAGCTGTCCTGGCTGTGCCCCCTCCCAGCTTCTTGTGCACCTGGCAGAGCATGGGAAGCTGAAAAAGTCCTTGACTAGTGTAAGCACTACTTAGCAAGAACCAAAACATCAGTGTGTTATCAACATTATTCTCATCCTAAATCCAAAACACAGCACTCTACTAGCTACTAAGAAGAAAATTAACTCTATCCCAGCTGAAACCAGGACAAGTATACACTATTGCCATGGCCAGTAACAGACCACAGACTTTGTACTGAGTTTACAAGGCCTCAGCACTAAGGCTTGTCATGCTTGATCTGTGTTAACTTTTCTTGACCTGCCTGCTGCTTAGTTTTACTTGTTTTAACTGCTACAGATTTTTTTTTTCTGATGAGATGTCTATGGCTAATTTGTTTTCTGTATCATTGGAAAAGTGAAAAAAAAGCCACAGTTTTGTCCAGAGAGGAGAAAATGTAGTGAGAGATGAATTTGTGTCAGAGCTTAGCACTAGTGACTAAAATAAATGAAGCCTTAGGCCACATGAATTGTACTTTAGTCTTGATTTTCATCTATGGATATGTAACCGGTAGGTAAGGAATTGTAAGCCAAACTTTAACTACAGGATATTCTGTAACAAAAGATAAAGAAATGTCTCAAGACACAGACAAAAAGGGTGCCTGGAGGCTGCGAGAGCAAATCAGAAGAGAAGACCCCAGAATCCCCGAATAGGATTGGATGAGCAGAAGTGCCATCAGGAAATCAGGCAACCTATAGAGACCATAAAATCTGGTAACAATTAACAGGTGGGGTCCCTCTTCAGAGGCACCCAGCTTGAACTCTAACTACTATTGTACATTAAACATACTAGAAAAAGGAACTTTGTTTGATTCTTCTATTAAAGCAGAACCTAGGGATGAGCCCTGTTGAGGTGGCATCTGAATAATTCCTACCATGGTCCGAGTAGTGGCTTCACAATTCTTAGAAGAGAAACAAACAGTTATTCTATGCAGAGCGAGATACAACTCTAACACAATGACGTAGTGTAGAAAAATACAGCCCTGGTATGCTAGCAGAAGCCTTCAGAAATGGCAAGAGAGGATGTGGCATAGAGGACCGCAGGCATGAGATGATAAGGCATGGCCACAGGCTTAGCACTATAGATCCTACAGCTGTAAACAACTCACCTGTGGTCACCTAAAGAAATGCAGACAAGAGCTGGACAAAACTGATTTTCATGTGTAACAAAGAGAACCAACAAATAGTATTGAACAGTCACAAAACACACCAGATACAGCAAATTTCGCTGTAACATGGAGTTATGGACCAACAAAGAAAGAGTAAATGTGTAAAACATTAGCAGACACATAAAAATGGCCCCAAGCAGATCCTAGAGGGAGGAAAAAGAAACTATTAGCATCATATTCCTTCTGGCTGCAGGAGGACTGCAGTCTCTGACAACTGGTCATAACATACCCCCACCACCAGTGCTCTGAAGCCACTAAGCTTAGAACTCAGAGAAACAGTAGAAAGATGAGCATAACAACCTGGACAAGGGGTAAAAACTAGAAAGTATGAGTGTAAAATAATTTTAACTGTGTTATTATAATTAAGCCTTTTTTTTTTTCATATAAATCTTTCTCTCTCCTCCTTTCCCTTTCCCTCCCCTCCTTACCTGTAATATTTTGGTCTGGATTAGTAATGTTTTCTGGATTAGGCTGTTATAAATTTAAATTATATTAATAATAAATCCTTGCTTTTATATGTAAGGAATGTTTCCTCTTCATCCATAAAGAAGATGCTGAGAGTAACATAAGTAAAACCAAAAAGTTTTGACACCCCCCGCTCCACACACCCCCACACCCTTCCCTGGCTATGGGGGTTTCCTCCTGCAGGATACATGGCTGGTCCAGCTTTGTGGGCCTCCTGCTGCTTCTGGTCCTGTGCCATTGCACCCACCTTTGAAGAGGTGCCCCAGAAGGTGTCCCCACACCCCGAGGTGGGGTCCCTGTGTTCTGCCCCCACACTGCCAGCCCATTGTTAGGTGCAGGCTGCTCCCAGCATCCCATGGGGAAGCTGCACAGCCCAGCCTGGGCAGGGGTCGGGGTGTCCAGACTTTCTCTATGAAAGCAGAATTTTTCCTTGTGATCATACAAGTTTCAACAGATTTTTTTCCAGTTCTAAAGGGGAATTTCTAGTCAAAACAAGACAAAAGAAAACAGTTCTGTACAGAAAAAAAACAGCACTTGTGTTTTTTGATCCCTAAGCTAAGAACTAAAAAAAAATTACTTGAATTATATTCTTGACTTGAACTCAGACCTTTAGGAAAAATTGCCTGTTACCAACTTCAGTATATTAATCTCCAGGCCATTCTCTCCCTAAGTAGCAGGCAATAGCAGGCAGATGGTGTTTAACTTGCTTTAGTAAAAATAAATAAAAATAACCTGTGTGAAAAGAAAAGGACTTCTTTATTCCTAGGTATTTTGACACCAATGATTCAGATCTTGATATCATCTTATTTTAAGTTACCAGACACTACAGCTGAACAAAAAGAAGTTGAAAAAATACTTATTCAATTAATTTAGCTCTTTTCTTTTTTGGCATATGGTCTACAAATGTAAATGATGTCTTGAAATATAGGAGAGTGGATTGGGGTTAGAAAGGTTAATACTCAAGGGCATGAAATAGTTCTTTGAATTTGAAATCTATTTGCAGTTCTTCAAGAACTCATTTGGGAAAATAATGTCTAGTCTGTGACTAGTCACTTGATGTATTTAATATTAATGGTTTGCTGTTGAGACTATTTAAATGGTCACCTTTCACATAATATTGTTTTTGCTCCCTGATCACAGTCTTTAATCTTTATAAATGAAAGAAAAATTAATGAAAGAACCCCTGGGACTTGAAGGGGTTGGACTGGGGAGCATTACCTGTGAAAAAGACACAGATTGCAGGAGATAATCCTCTAAGAGTAAGTTTAGAAGATTTAATAACATTTTCCTGTATTCTCTCTTCTCCAATTACAAATGAAATTATATTATCTTATATATGGCTACCTAGATTACTCCCAGATTAAATATAAATATGTTAAGATGTTAAGATGTTAATATGTCAGAAGTGTCCCTGAAGAATAGCCATGAGCAGGTTGAAAGTTTATGGGTAAGAATTAGAGACCACAGCAACAAAGGGAACCTTGTGGTTGGGGGTTGGGATTGAGGTCTACTACAGGCCACCTGATTAAGGGTACCCTATTGACGAAGCCTTTTTTCTTCAGCTACAGGAAGCTTCACGCCCACAGGCTCTTGTCCTGATGGGGGATTTCAACCACCCTGACATCTGCTGGGAAAGCAGCACGGCAGGCGGTAGGCAATCTAGGAGACTCCTGGAGTGCATGGAGGACAATTTCCTAAGACAGGTAATAGATATCCCTGCCAGAGGGGATGCAGTACTGGACCTGGTGGTCACCAATGTAAGCAAGCTCATTGATGATGTCAGGATTGGAGGCAGCCTCGGCTGCAGTAATCACACACTGGTAGAGTTCACAGTCTGAAGAGATAAGGGTCAGGTGAAGAGTATAGTCAGGACCCTGAATTTTAGGAAACCAAAATTCCACCTCTTCAAGTTAATCAACAGGACTCCCTGGGAAAGGGCCCTCAGGGACAAGGGAGCAGAACAGAGCTGGCAGGTCTTCAAGGATGTCTTCCATAGGGCACAAGAGCTCTCGATCACCAGGTGCAGGAAATCGGACAAGGAAGAGAAGAGGCTGGCATGGCTGAGCCATGACCTGTGGGTCAAAATAAAGGGCAAGAAGAGATTGCACAGGCAGTGGAAGAAGGGACTGGTATGCTGGAAAGAGTACAGGGATGCTGCCCAGTTGTGTAAGGATGGGATCAGGAAGGCCAAGGCTCAGCTGGAGCTGAACCTGGCAAGGGATGTGAAGAATAATAATCAGGGCTTCTATAGGTACATTAACCAGAAAAGGAAGGTTAAGGAAAGTGTACCCCCTCTGATGAGCAGTAGTGGCAAGCTGGTAACATCAGATGAGGAGAAGGCTGAGGTACTTAACAACCTTTTTACCTCAGTCTTCACTGGCAACCTCTCTCCTCACACCTCCCAAGTCAATGAGCCATTTGATAGGGATCGGGAGGGCAGAGGTCCTCCCACTGTATGACCAGATCAGGTTTGTGACCGCCTGAGGAACCTGAACGTACATAAGTCTATGGGTCCCGATGAGATGCATCCCAGAGTCCTGAGGGAATTGGCTGATGTAGTCGCTAAGCCGCTCTCCATGATAACTTGAGAAGTCACGGCAGTCAGGTGAAGTCCCTGGATATGGGAAAAAGGGAAATATTGCACCCATTTTTAAAAATGGTGAAAAGGAGGACCCTGGGAATTACCGACCTGTCAGCCTCACCACTGTGAATGGGAAGATCATGGAACAGATCCTCCTAGACGCTATGCTAAGGCACATGGAGGACAGGGAGGTGATTCGGGACAGCCAGCATGGCTTCAGAAGGGCAAGTCCTGCCTGACCAACCTAGTGGTCTTCCACGATGGAGTAACTACATTAGTGGGCAAGGAAAGATCTATGGATGTCATCTATCTGGACTTCTGTAAGGCCTTTGACACGGTCTCCCACAATATCCTCCTCTCTAAGTTGGAAGGATATGGATTTGATGGGTGGACTGTTCGGTGGATAAGGAATTGGCTGGATAATTGCCCATCCAGAGGGTAATGGTCAATGGCTCGATGTCCAGATGGAGAACAGTGACGAGTAGTGTCCCTCAGGGGTCCGTACTGGGGCCAGTGCTGTTCAATATCTTCATCAATGACATAGCAGGATCAAGTGCGCCCTCAGCAAGTTTGCAGATGACACCAAGCTGAGTGGTGCAGTCGACACGCCTGAGGGACAGGATGCCATCCAGAGGGATCTGGACAGGCTGGAGAGGTGAGCCTGTGTGAACCTCATGAGGTTCAACAAGGAAAGGTGCAAGGTCCTGCACTTAGGTTGGGGCAATCCCTGGTATCAATAAAGGCTGGCGGATGAAGGGATTGAGAGCAGCCCTGCCAAGAAGGACTTGTGGGTACTGGTAGATGAAAAACTGGACGTGAGCCAGCAATGTGCTCGCAAAGCCCAGAAGGCCAACTGTATCCTGGGCTGCATCAAAAGAAGCATGGCCAGTAAGTCGAGGGAGGTGATTCTGCCCCTCTACTCTGCTCCGGTGAGACCCCATCTGGAGTACTGCGTCCAGCTCTGGGGTCCTCAGTGCAAGAAGGACATAGACCTGTTGGAGAGGGTCCAGAGGAGGGCCACAAAAATGATCAGAGGGCTGGAACACCTCTCCTGTGAGGAAAGGCTGAAAGAGCTGGGGTTGTTCAGCCTGGAGAAGAGAAGGCTGCGGGGAGACATTATTGGAGCCTTTCAATACTTAAAGGGCGCTTATAAGAAAGATGGGGACAGATGTTTTAGCAGGGCCAGTAGCAATAGGACAAGGGGTAATGGTTTTAAAGTAAAAGAGTGTAGATTCAGACTGGATATAAGGAAGAAATTTTTTACAATGAGGGTGGTGAGACAGTGGCACAGGTTGCCCAGAGAGATGGTAGATGCCCCATCCCTGGAAACATTCAAGGGCAGGCTGGACGGGGCTCTGAGCAACTTGATCTAGTTGTAGATGTCCCTGCCAATTGCAGGGGGAATGGGCTAGATGACCTTTAAAGGTCCCTTCCATCCCGAAGTATTCTATGATTCTATGATTTTATGATTCTATGTTCCTTCCTGATAGAAAAAGAGTAAGTGAGACAATTTTTTGAATGTTTTATAGACTTTATTTGTTTTGTTTTCCATTCGTAAAGAGCATCCGCATCTGACTTCCAGGTCGCATTTAGTTTATATTAAACAAAATAGACAAATAAGGCCACACGTTAAAAAATCATTATGAAAAATACCATTGTTGAAATCATAATCTTTCTGAATGCAATGGCAAATCTTAGTATTACCTTACTGGTATTAGGATTTCACCCTTTTTGTATGTCTCATGGACAGGAACGATATGGGCATACCAATGCCTTTTCACTTTTCACACTGCCTTCCTCAATAAGCAGCAGGTTTCTATAAAATGTGAAGCTACAGTCATATGCACAGATCGAACAATAAAATTATGTGAGACAAAGGTCTGTGACTAATGCTCCAGATGGAGCCTTGGAAAACTGTGTTGTATCTTCTGACTTTGGCATAGACTTCATAGCAAATGTTACTCAGCCCTCAAAGACTGTGTTCACAAAAGGTCATGGAGTTATAATGTAATTGTTGCCATTTTTCTTCCTCTGAAAAACACAGCCTCAAGTTAAATACCTGACATCTCCAGGTGCTTAAGCATAGACTCCTCAAAATCAGAACGACAGTAGAAAATTATGAGAAAAAAACCTTTATCCTAAGACCTCCTTTCCTCCAGGCTTTAGACCGTTGGTTTGGGATGTATGGAAAATACTTCTTCATTCATGGATGTAAAACTGTTCCCCTTGTATTGGGTGTAAATGACAAGGTTGGTAGAGGGTGGGGCACTGCAGGGGTGGCCTCTGTGAGGAGAGGGCAGAGGCTACCCAGTGCCAGGCACAGCCGGTTCCAGCTGGCTCCAGTGGGCTCATCGCAGGACACAGCTGAACCCCTCAGACAAGATGGTGGCACCTCTGTGGAAATGTGTTTAAGAAAGGGCAGTAAACACTGAGACAAAGGAATAGCAAAGCCAACAGCAATAAGGGGTGATCCATGGTAGAGCTGGTAACAAGGTTATCACCTCAGGTTGCTCTCAGTCCCTTTGGTGAGGTAACAGGTATCAGAGGAGGTTAGGATCAGGGCATAGCAGTTTATTTCTGTCACTCCTTGTTTCTTAGTCTTTTCTTCTGCTAATCCTTCCTTCTTACTCATTGTGTTTGCTCCAGCTTTGGTCCTCCATGGGCTACAGTGCCTTCAGGAGTGTTACTAGCTCTGTCCAGATCCCCCTGTAGAGCTTTCCTACCCTCCAGCAGATCAACACTCCCACCCAACTTGGTGTCATCTGCAAACTGACTGATGGTGCACTCGATCCCCTCATCAAGATCATTGATAGAGATGTTAAACAGAACCGGCCCCAATACTGAGCCTTGGGGAACACCACTTGCGACTGGCCACCAACTGGATTTAACTCCATTCACCACCACTCTTTGGGCCCTGCCATCCAGCCAGTTTTTTACCCAGCGAAACGTATGCCCATCTAAGCCATGAGCAACCAGTTTCTCCAGAGGTATTTCATCTTAGAAATGATGGCAGTGGAGATCAGATTCTGACTGGTTTCTTTGGGGTTAGAGAAATACTAAAAATAATTAGTTAGGAGTTATAATTTACTTAAAAGCTATTTTGAAATCCTGATTGAAAGTATTTTGGAAGCATTTGATTAAGTATTACTAAGTAAAGAATTGGAGTACACTTTGAGCTTGAATATGAATTTTGTTTGCATAGAAAAGGAGTAATTCTTTGCCCAAAGAATTAAAAGAAATGGAATTTCTGTAAATGTTTTGTTGTTCTTTCTTGTCATTGGAGTTGTGTAGCATGCAAAATCACTGCTGCCTACCTAGATATTCATTTAAGAATCAGCATGAAATCTATATATAATGCAAACAAAGATTTTCCAAATACTGGTGACAAAAGTCTGTACAGGTCCTTTCAAGCAGACAGAGCACTTGGAAATACTAATCAATGCACACTCTGAAAAATAACTAGCATCTAAATCTATATTTTAAATCAAATAGAAATGCTTTCATAAATGTCCTAGCTAAAGATAAGTAATTAGTTTCCATGAAAACAAACACCACCAAATTATTTCTTAATGGAGGTATTGCTGTAGCTAAAATGCCATGACTGTATTGGCTGCTTTAGCTAATCTTACATTGAGTCCAAGGTTTACAAAGTCAACATAACACTTAGGACATTGTGCTTACTTAGCCACATTGTTTGAATGACCTGCTTCAGAAGAAGCTAAGTCAAGTTTTATTAGACAATTTCAACAAAACATACAGAAATAACTTTAAGCACTGCTTGCAAGTTTAAATGTCAAGAGTAGAAACAAACACTTCAACAGACACTATCTTCACCTGAGGAAATTTTTAAATAATTCCTTCATATTGTTGTGTTACAAATGATACCCTTGTGTCCTGTCAGACAATATTGATGATGTCTTTTTTTAACCTATGCTAAAATATCTTTTGGCTTCTATATGGCTGAACTTTTTTTTCTTTCAGTCAGTGACTAGTGTACTTTAGCTTTTTGTATATGAGTTATCGGAGTTGATATTGAAACACTGTGTCATTAATATAGTATAAAGAGACTGAGTTTCCCTTGGTTTTCTTGCTGCATAGCTGGTTTATGGGAAAATGAGAAAAGCTATTTCTAGGCTCCCTTCCACTTCAAAATAAAAGAAATATTGTTATAGACAAATATTCTTTATATTATTGCTTTTATATTTGTTGTTTCTATCTTGTGAATTAAAATATTCTTTAGAGACTATAAGACAAATGGATGAAGATAATGGAATTAATATACAGGAGCTAAAGCAGCATACAGAGAATTTTCATCACAGCTCTTTCTTGATATGTGGGCTCCTTATAAAGCAGAAAGAAGAAAAAGGATTTTAATCCAGTCAGTGGCCTCACACATTATAGGTATGACACCAAAATACTATGGCCTTGAATCAAGAATAAAATCTGTCCCAAAGTATTAAAGAAAACTGTCCAAAACTTAATAGCAAGACCTTAGTCAAGTAAAACATTTCAGCAGGTGGAGCTAGACTATTGGTGGAAATCTAAATGCAAATTCTATTACTACTACTACTATTGCTGCTACTACTACTACTACTAAATGATAAATTAAGAAAACATTTTTTAGGTGCTTTAATACAGGTAATCTGGTCTTCTAGGAAGGTAATACACTGATTTTTTGAAACCTCAGACAAACACGTACAGATTGAACATTCATTTTATGCTTGCTGTTTCTAACACAGATGGGATAGACTAGATTTGTTTTACATACACAGTTCAGCTGCAACTTTTCATGTGCAGAAGGCCTAGTATCAAATGCATGGTTCCTGAAGCTCCCAGATGTGCCTATGTTGTCTAGTCTGTCAACCGAACTCACACTGTATTAATTCAATGAACACTGAATACATATCAAATTCACACTGCACAGTTAGATCTAAAAACAGCTTATGGGAAGAACTGGGAACTATAGAAACCAAGGAACAGGATTTACAGATGTTAAAAAGAACAGGGAGGACAATTTCCATTAGTGTTTTAAACCACTTTGAATCAATAAAGAAGGCTCAAGTAGACCCACTGTACTTGCTGTTGAAGACATTTTGTTTTAGATAAAATACTTAAAAAATCACGGAGGAAAAAAATGACTAGCCAGGTGCCTCCTTTTCCCAAGTGATAAATTTTTATTGATTTATATGAGAGTCCAATTAATATTTACTAGAAGTGAAAAAGGTAAAATAAAAGTGATAACCTGTTCTTGCCAATTAACCTGTTCTCTGCTAGCTAGAGTATTAAGGTATACAGTGTAAACAGGAATTCAGAGCCCTTTTGTGGTGAAAGTATCCAGCCTGGACCTTTTCCATCTTATTTACTGTATACTCTAAATCCTGGACTCTTACTCCAAGGAAAGCACTTAATCTTTCACTTTCTTTTGAAAGAATTAGATTTCTGTTCATCACCCACAGGAGCTTTCTCTTTTGCTAGTACAATATACCACATTACAAAAGATATATTGTTTTATGTCACCTCCTCTGTCATTCACACAACACAGGTATGACAACTACAGTGGCTGTTTATACAGAAAAATAAACTGCAGAATAATTTCAGTGGTATCTTGATTGCATCTGTATGCAATGAAGAAAGCCTTACCACTGCACCAGCCAGATTTCCACAGATTAATAGCAAATATTCCATGAGCCAGCTGTGATCTGATAAATGTTCCACAAAAACATCAGTTCTTGGGATAAAATTTAGGAGGTCAGTATTAAGCAAGTCTAATCATCATGGTAACTAGGTGGTTTATGTCTAACCACAACACTTTATGGCTCAGACTCTGTGGACAGTGACACTGTTGAGCAATATATTTTAATGCAAGGTTTAAGACTACCCAGAATTAAATTATATGGACTCCAAACCAGTAATGTATATCTCTCTCTTCTCCATCCCCATCTGTGCTATTGGTATTTAGCTAGATCAAACCTAAGAAAAGAACATAAAGGGACTGAAAGGAACAATCTTAAAGTTGTTATAAAAACCACTCCAGATTTCAGGGACAATTTTTATTCCAAAACCATGTCTCTGTCCAAAGTATGGTGCTACTTGTTATTGTGCATTATAATCTGGACACAAGAGATAATAAGAGAATATGGCAGGTGCAATGTACTAAAGAGTTTTCACTATAATCTATTTGAATTAAGTCTATGTGGCCAAAATGCAAAGCCCATCTGTTTAATATAGCTTTTCCACAAATAAATTAAAAAAACTAACCAACCAAACAAAAAACACCTAAACAAATAAACAAAGAGAATTCCATGCTCCTGTTTGGAAAAGGGGAAAATTCAGCCCCACGGTAGACCATCTGTTAGAATTTATGTAAGCTATGTGAGACACGCTTGGAGGTCACTGTGAGGCTCACAGAAGAAACAAAGCAGGCAAAGCAACCAAAATCAAAATAAAATCAAAACTTCGGCCATCGTTATGTCCTTTTCTCCCTTTAATTTCCAATACTGGCAAAACATTTTTATCCTGCTTGCTGCATAAAGGGCAAGCATAGTCTCCAGTCCTCTTCTGCATCTTTAGTTTGTAGACTAGATCATGTTGTTTATAATCCTTCAGTCTGCTCTAATCCATTCTGATTAATAAAACTTCACAGTTTATTTCACACCTTTGGGACTATCACGTATGAACAGCAGTCAAGCTATTCTTAGGATAAAGAAAAAGACTATCGGGTAATAACACTAACACTGCAGGGCCAAAATTAAGATAATCAAGGACTTTAGGCAATAGTAACCCATAGGAAATCTTCCAACCTGTTATAGGTAAGACAAGTTTCTGACCGTTATTTGGGGCATTGTTAGAGTTGCTACTCAGGTAGCAGATATCTTCTGGAATTTTACTGCTTATATTAAAATACTTCCAAGAGAATTAATGACTTAATAGTGTCTAAGATGGCCTAGCATCACATTCTTAAGGAAGATGCAAACTCAGGAATTCCATTGTATGACTTCTGACTAGATTTTGTATGTAGTTCTTTGTTTGAAAAACTTTGGTGTCTAAATCTAGTCTATATTCTTTTATAAATCTCAGCTCCTGTGACTGTTAAAGGTTCTTTCAATATCCAAGCCCATTTTCGTCTTGACCTCCTATGAGTAATGATTTCCAGATTTAGCTGTATTTACGTAAGAATTCTAAAGGTTATTTTCTTGGAGACAATCACATGAATGCCATTAAATAACAAAAGAATATCTGAAGCAGCATATTAACTGATACAGTCATAAGAATTAACTGTATAATCATAGTCTTAATTTCTTTGTCTAAAAAAAAAAATGTGGTGGAACCAATAGAATCATATCCCTCTCTTTTCCATGATCCCACTAAAAAACCCTATCGTTTTCTTATTTAGATTTTGCTGTTACGACTAAGACTATTTCATGGGAGGTTATCACTCAACATCTGCAACTGTAGGTGCAAACACAAATGCCACCTCTCTTTACTCTTCACACCTTACTTCCCACTTCTCCAATCTGTCTAAATTTCACAGCCAAATTTCCTCCCCCTCTCCCTCCCTTTTATCTCAATCTACTACTTTCTACCCCAATCCTTCTCCCTTTTCAGTAGCAAATTCAGGTTTCCTTTTCCCACATGCCAACATCTCCATCATTCTAGATCTCCTACACTTCACTTTTGACCCTAACATATTTCCATTTCTTGCCCTATAAGCAACCACAAATTTGTATATTAGTCCTAATCTACTTCTCAGTTTCCCACAGTTGAACAGCTTTTCAGGTTCTGTTTTTCCTCCCTACACACAGTTTTAAATAGTTGCATTTTCAAAGCAAACTTTTTTCCCCTCTGTTCAGGTGGGTCTTTTTCCTTCAGTGTTGTTGCCTCTTTCCATTTATATCTTCTCACTGGGTTTTTGTAGAGCTAGGATAATTTAAATTAAGTCACAGCTGGTAACAGGTAAAACTCCATGGTCTCCAATGTACACGTGTCATGTAAATATACTGTCTCTCAGTAGTGCTGCTCTAAACATTGTTGTAGCATAACATATTGTTCGTTTGTAGAACCTAGGTTGCTGATTTTCTCACTGATTTCTGTCATGTCTATGTTGCAATGAAACATATTTAGGAAATAATATTAAGTTTTCTTTGAATGCCAGAACTTTATTTTGACATGAGTGACAGATTTAGAAAAGAAATAAAATTTGCCATTATCATTATAGACCATTTTCTTAAAATACAGTATTTATTATAAGGTCCAAGTGCAATTGTTAGTATGCTAATTAAAGAAACCACTGTTTTCTTTTCTGCCTTAGTACCTTTATTTACATAGTTCATTTTTGGAAGATGTAATGAACTATATATCTTCTACTTTGTCACGTGGTCCCATTTTTTTTCCCCACAGAGTATAAAATTAGAAGCTATTAAATGTCAAACCAATAATTTAATTTTTTCACTGATTTTTTAAGTAAACTCATTTACCTCACTTTATCCCTTAACATTTTAGAAAGATTTAAGTATAAATAAATTATTATTGGCTTACAAAAATAAACCTTAGAATTTGGGTTTGATAAAGGCCATTTAAAATTGGAATGTAGACCGTTTAAATAAAGAAAATCCCACAAATGCTCTGTATTTTCTGACCTAAACATATCCATTCTCTTCACATTTTTAATGTAATTTCCTTTTTCTCTTTTATCTAACTTTTTGACTTCTATTGGCCATATTGGAATGTGTAGAGTTCCTCCCACACAATTAGCACCCAAGGCAGATATGATTTGATTGCTAGTGATTTAGAAGAGCTATGGGGAAGCTGGCTAGCCCAGTAGGAAGTGCTTACTGGGAGAGGTTTTTCTGGTTTTCAATTTCACTGGAAGTGAAAAGTTAATGTAGCATCAGCCAGTTATGGCATTAACAGCTTTATGCTTGACTGCATACAGACTGTCATACTGGGAAGGGCAGAAAACGTACACAACACATGGAACATCTCTAGTTCTTTAGTAAGCTCTCCCAATAATTATACTTTATCCTCCACTGCATGTGTGTCTTCAAAGGTTCTGCTTTAGCGCTGCTCTCTATCTACCGACAAAATAAGAGCTCTGTGACTCAGTAGCACACCAGAACCCTACCTACCCATCCCAAGAAATCATATACTCTGATACTTAAGAATTCAATATATGCATATTGAACTAAGATGTGGATCTTTTTGTTAGTCTGGTCTTTGTGAAGTTTATTGTGAAAGGTTTTTAATTTGTACTTTGAATTACATGAGAAACAAGAGTTAAAATTGATCATGCTCAGCATTATGCTCAGTTGAAATATCTGCAAGAATAACAACTGAGATACTTGTAGTAATGTACCTCATTCAGTAAGTTCAGCAGAAAAGATAAAAAAATTGCATAACTCATAAGGAGATTTGGAGACTTGCTAGTTGCTCATTCCTTTAGCAATCAGATTTTGAAGTGTAGAAGGAATGTTTGTCTATTTTTTTTTCTTTTTTCCTTAAAACCTGGCAAACCCATACAACACACAGAAGGTTTTTATAAGTAATATTTTAAGAAGTATCTGCAAAATATACTGCAAATGGCAAACTTGATTTATAGGACTGTATGGCATTTTTATATTCACTATGTCTTAGTTTTACTAGACATGCAATCTTTCTAACATATAAAAGTCTGCAGGGGTGTCTGGGAGTATCTATCAACACTAAGTAGCTGTAATGGTACTATAGGTAATGGTACTATAAATGTAAAAGCAGTACTATTACATTTGATGAGAGTTATTTGCTTTTGTACAACAATGACTACAGAAGAATTAAATAACATTGACCGAATGAACAGAGTGGATGTACAACAAAATACGCTAAACTTGATTTATTCTGTGAAAGTGAAAAATGAATGCCTAAAGACTTTTTTTCTTTTTCGCTTTGCTTATATTAGACAGCTCCACACTACTGAGCTTCAATAACATCTGCACTTGGCCTCATCTCATGTTGCATGGACCATATCAGGTACCTCATGGTAGAGTGAGAGAATCCAGCGTAACTAAAGCGGATAATAAGATCTTGGCATAACTTTTTGAGGGTATTTGTTTGATTTAACCTCACTGAGAGGACCTAGGGCTTGTGTGTAGTACTTGTGTGTACTTTGTCCAAGTATACAATATACATGTAACTAATATCCACTCAACTTTTCAACACCTTCAGCCTCCACAGTGAGCTTCATATCTATATTGCATACCGGGTCATACCACTTTAGACTGAACAAACTCCGTAGGCAATGTATTTGAAATTCCTACATCTCTTCCATAAGATCTCTGTCTAAGATCATACCAAATTTGACTGCTGCTCTGAAACACCTCTGGAACCTGTATTTTATTTTTCAAGTAGGGCCCTCCAAGAAAAGCATCCTGACTTGATTTTAACCTGTAACCCATTCCACAGCTCCACACTAACCTTTTGTCTGGTGCATATCCTCCTGTTCTAATGCCCAAAACTTTATTCCCTCACCAAATATAAATCTGAAATTCTAACTGCGTCCTTTCTCTTGGTGAAACTTAAATTACGCCTGTCCCTTTCCTAGACCAACTTATAATTGTAAACTGAAGGATTCCTCCAAAATGAACTGGAAGACTGTCTTTGAAGACTTGATTATCATATCTTTCCAGTCTCTTCCCAAAACTGGGTCCATTACCTTGACTACATTTCCCTAAAAAATTGAAGAAGCATAAATTGAATAAATAATCTGCCAATAGTACTTGCACATGTAGAGAGGTGGTTGAATCATTACATGCTATCTTGTATTCATGGGTACTTTATTGTCCACCAAATATCAACTTTCACTTTCAGACAAATTATTAATGTTGATGGAGTACAGTAAGTCTACAGCCTTTTCAAATCTTCTAAATATATATGTCTTTAAAATGTTGGGTTTTTTTTATGCACTTCTAATCACATTTGCACAGCTGTTTTTTTGTTTTATATCTCTCTTTAGTTCTTGCACATATTTGTGTTACTTTGCTTTAAGACCTCTACAAATTGCCAGAGGAACTATTCTTTTCCAGACAAATATCCTTGCATTGTTTTTCACATCTTAGATAAAACACGGATAACTCTTTTGTTATCCTAATAACAATTAGTGTTTCTTAAAATATGAAACTGCTTGCTTTTCAAGTACTAGGGCAGCATAGGAAAGACCTCAACATATCTTGTCTACCTTTTCTTCAGAACCACATGAACTTGACACTACATGTCTGACAAATTTGTAGCTATGCTGCTAGCGAGTATGAGTTGGGAGCACCAAAGATGTCCACACGAAAGTCAGTGTGCTGTACAGATTGTCACCAAAGGGGATCCTAGAATTAAATTGTGTCTATGAATTCTATTTGAGCCCACAGTCATACAATACGTTACATCCAGAAGTGGATATGGATACCAGGGAGTAACTAACCTTCTCAATAAGCTGTGAAAAAGTTCAGAAAGTTTTTGGTTTTATTTTCTTCTTATCTTACCGACATTAGTTTATCATCCCTCTTGGTATTCCAGCATGAGCAATTTTCTTCCTGCTATTTCTCTTGTTCAGTTGTAATTCTTGGATACTTTGAATTACTTTGATGAACTTCTATTCTGCTCTGATTTTTTTACTGCACTGTCTCTCAGTTAAGTGATGCATGGTTTTAATAACATTCAATAAGCATTGTATCATATTTCTATTATTATAAACATGGATTGATATAATTCCAAATTATTCTCTCTTATTTCTTGTATTCCTAACATTCCTTCAAAATTCCATGCTTAGGATCATCTTCCTTACTCATTATTTTGGTCTCCAAACCAATGGCCCCTCATTTTCTACCTCACTGAATTCAAGCTTCATAGTTTTAGCATTGAAGTTATTCATCATATGTTTGTTCTATCCAAGTTATCATTTTTGTCTCTATTGCATCATACCCCATAAATTCATTCTGCCATTGATACTAACTTTAAACTGGACTTTCCACAACACTTTCTTTAACCTTTCTTAAATATAAAATCTAATTTCTGTCCCTAATTCCCTCACTTATGTTGTGTATATGAATAAATTTTCTTCATATCAAGCAAAAATAATCACTTGTACTAAAAGGACTATAAACGTGTAACCAACAAATAGCATACATAGTATATACATAGGTCTCCTAACTATAGCTGATCTGATTTACCTAACATACACAGTAAATGCTTTCACTCTGACAACTGAAAATCATAGAATCATTTAGGTTGGAAAAGACCTTTAAGATCATCAAGTCCAACTGTTAACCTAGCACTGCCAAGTCCACCACTAAACCATGTCCTCAAGCACTACATCTACCCGTCTTTTAAATACCTCCAGGGATGGCGAATCAACCACTTCCCTGGGCAGCCTGTTCCAGTGCCTGACTACCCTTTCAGTGAAGAAGTTTTTCCTAATATCCAACCTAAACTTTCCCTGGCGCAGCTTGAGGACATTTCCTCTTGTCCTGTTGCTTGTTACTTGGGAGAAGAGACCAACACCCACCTTGCTACAACCTCCTTTCAGGTAGTTGTAGAGAGCCATAAAGTCTCCCCTCAGCCTCCTCTTCTCCAAACTAAACAACCCCAGCTCCCTCAGCCGCTCCTCATATCACTTGTTTGCTAGACCCTTCAGTAGCTTCATTGTCCTTCTCTGGACACGCTACAGCATCTATGCATTTCTTGTAGTGAGGAGCCCAAAACTGAACACAGTATTCGAGGTGCAGCCTCACCAGTGCCAAGTACAAGAGGACAATCACTTCCCTAGTCCTGCTGGCCACACCATTTCTGATACAAGTCAGGACGCTATCGGCCCTCTTGGCCACCTGAGCACACTGCTGGCTCATGTGCAGCCAGCTGTCAACCCCCAGGTCCTTTTCAGCCAGGCAACTCTCCAGCCACTCTTCCCCAAGCCTGTAGCACTGCATGGGGTTGTTGTGATGCAAGTGCAGCACCCAGCACTTAGCCTTGTTGAACCTCATACAGTTGGCCTCAGCCCATTGATCCAGCCTGTCCAGATCCCTCTGTAGGGCCTTCCTGCTCTCCAGCAGGTCAACACTTCTACCCAACTTGGCGTCGTCTGCAATCCTACTGAGGGCGCACTCGATCCCCTCATCCAGATAGTTGATAAAGATATTAAGCAGAACTGTCCCCAGTACTGAGCCCTGGGTAACACCACTTGTGACCAGCCGCCAACTGGATATAACTCCGTTCACCACCACTCTTTGGGCCTGACCATCCAGCCAGTTTTTTACCCAGCAAAGAGTATATCATGTCAAAGGCCTTGCTAAAGTCCAGGTAGACAACATTCACAGCCTTCCCCTCATCCACTAAGCGGGTCACCTTGTCATAGAAGGAGATCAGGTTAGGCAAGCAGGACCTGCCTTTCATAAACCCATGCTGACTGGGCCTGATCCCCTGGTTGTCCTGTACATGCCACACGATGGCACTCAGGAAGATCTGCTCCATAACCTTCCCTGGCACCGAGGTCAGGCTGACAAGCCTGTAGCTTCCCAGATCCTCCTTGTTTCCCGGGTCCCCCTTAAATGTAGTACACCTGGAAACTGCAATGTACACAGTATTTTTTATGTAGCAGCTATTGTGTGCTACTATCAGTTTGGTCAATTATTTACGATATTGCGAATGCAAATTATTTACCTGTCGAAGTAACTAATGGTAAAGCAGGTGTTTCAGAATTCTTTGGTGTAGAGTAAGAAACAGTTTGACTCAATGATACCTATTTTGTGGACTGAGCACTAGCATAGGTTGCCCAGAAAGGTTGTGGAATCTCCATCCTTGGAGATATTCAAAAGCCATCTGGACGTCGTCCAGGGAAAATGACTGTAGGTGGCCCTGTTGAACAGGAGGGTTGGACCATATGACCTCCAAAAGTCCCTTCCACCCTCACGCATTCTGTGATTCTGTGGATGGGCATGAGTGTTGAAGAAGGAGACGTACAGGTATGTAGATAAAAACTGACTAAAATGTAGAAATAAGTGGCACGGTGTCTTGGTATAATCAAATATATTTCAAATTCCTCAGGTTTTGATTTCTGAAGCCTTTTGGAGGATCCCTCTGATGCCTGTGGGATGACTGTGCCTTGATGGGCCCATCTCTTTTTACTAACTGTAGGAGGACAAAAGCAGACAAAATACCTGAAGTTTAGATGGCTGAATGTAAAGTAGACAAATCACACCTAATGTGTTTAAATTAGCTGAGCTTCTTCACTTTGCCATGTCAGAAGCTGTGTTATTCTGGACAGGAGGAAAGGTAGACACAAAGCCCAGTTGCCCTCCCCATAGCCTTGATGACTGCAAGAACTGTTCTACTACCAGTAACATGGAGGAAGTGTTTGCAGGATAGCATCAGCATTACCTGCTAATGTAAAACCAGTTGACAATTATGCCCTCATTCTGTTGATTGGTGGGGAAGTCAGAGTTTGCAACACTTCACTTTAGAACAAATCTGCATGATGTGACAGTAATTGACAGTTCTTAAAGGAGCATGAGGTAATGGATAAAATAATCTAGATAAGATGAACAGCTGAAAGTTTAAAAGCAAAGAGAATGCACAATGCACAAGTCTGTTTTTTCTTCTCACTGCTTTAATCTGCATGCCATTCATTTCAAATTAATAAAGTATTTGAGGCTTTAGAGTGTATGTACAAGTTTTGTCTGTTTTTAATTAGGTCACCAACTTCAGATGGAATCTAAAGAAAATGTAGTTGTTTTGGTGTGATTCAGTGTGATTTCAACTGGGTGGCAGTTTAATAATCAGTAATTTACACTATGTACTAATATACAAAATTAATTGTCACTGTAATAGCAGGCCAAATTTCATTTATTTTTCCTGCATGACCAGTATTACGGATATCATTAAGGTTATCTTCAGTTATTTGGCAGTCAGAGTTATTTATATTTTCCATTTTTTGTCCTGTCCTTTCTTTGTTCATAAAACCTTTTTTCTTGTCTTAAAACATCTTTTGTTGCCTAATCTGTTCATCAGGTCCTCAGGTCTCATTGTTAAAAATGAGAATGTTGAAAAAGGAGGAATCTTCCATACGAAACAAATTCAAAGACTGACAGCTGCCTAATCAGAGAAGTTAGGTATAAGGAATGGCTCTAGATTTGAACCAGAGGGATGATCCAGATTATCACATGATGCTGTTTAAAGAGACTACCTGCAATTTCCTGAACTCTGAAAAGAGTTTTTATTGTCTGGTCAGAAAGCCAAAACAATGAAATCATAGACTCACAGAATCATATAAGTTGGAAGGGACATCCAGCGGTCATTTTGTCCAATCTCATGCTTAGAGCAGGGCCAGCTCAGAGTTGGCTAGTCAGGTCCATGTCCAGTCAGGTCTGAATATCTCCAAGGATGCCGATTCCAAAATCTCTCTGGAAAATTGTGTTTGAGTTTGGGTGTAGTGTTTGATCACCCTCATGTAATTAATGTGTTGTTTTGTTTTTTTTTTATTTTGAAACTGAATTTCCTGTATTACTTGTGTCTGTCATCTCTTGTCCTTGATTCTCCACCTCCAAGAAGGGTCTGACTTCCATCTCCTTTACAGCTTCCCATCAGGTAGGGGCAGACATCAATGAAGCCTCCCCATAACTTTCTCATTCCCAGGATGAACAAGTCCAGTTCTCTCAGTCTCTCTCCCTTGTGTTATGTGCTCCAGGCCCCTGACAAGCTTGGTGGCGTCCTGCTGAACTCTCTCTAGTATGTCCATGTCTCTCCCATACTGGGAAGCCCAGCACTGGACACGGTACCCCAGATGTGGTCTCAGATGTGATCTCACCAGTTCTGAGTAGAGGGGAAGGATCATCTCCCTCAATCTGTGACTATGCTCCACCTAATGCTGTCCAGTATACAGCTGATCTTCTTTGCAGCCAGGACACACAGCTGAAGCACTTTCTGAAAAAAACAAACAAAATTTCCCCCCCCCACACACAAACCAGAAGCTAGTACTCTGTCAGCCTCTGGCAGTAATGAATATAACTTAAAATATTTTATGTCTTTCAATCTTGTTTTTTGACAATCACTCAACTATTAATGCTATCCAAAGTCTCACTATTGACTTCAGTGGGAGCTAAACATAGAGACACCATGTAGGTCTATGTTTGATAACATTCAGCGGAGAAAGGAAAATTCTGGATAAAATGTAATAGTATGAGTTGTGGGCACAAATATCACAGTAAAATGTCTCCACACTCCAGGTAGAAAAGAAAACATAACTTTGAATGGTGAAATATGGGATTAAAATATACAATGAATAAGTCAAAAAGGAAGCAAAAATGGACTTTAACAACTTTAAAGATTTTAAATAAATAAATGTATTTGTATATTTGTTGTTATTTTCATTTCATATCATTGCTTCATAACATCCTAGTCTGGAAGATCTAACAGAAGTATTTTTTAAAAATAAGCTTTGTTTCATGAAATAGAAGTAGATATGCGGAAGCATCAGAAAGATCTGACACTATTTAAGACATTCTCTCTTTTGGAAATGTCTTTGAAAGAAAAACTGATAATCAATATGCAGTATATTTCATTTTATAGAACCTCACCATTCTGAATTTATTATTTTTATATAGTTTCCCTAAAATCAGTGATGCAAACACCTGATTACGGTAGGATGATCATGAGAAGATAAATATCTGTTTGATAGTTTCTCCTTAGATCCGTACGTATTTTGATGAATCACAGAGTCCTGGTTTAGACAGCAAAGAAATATTGTTACCATATGCCAGCCAACTAGTATTTTTCCAAAGGTAGTGTGAATGCTAATATTTGCAATATTGGTCAAATAGAAGCCAAGGTTTTAAAAGAGGCATTTTATTTTAAAGACTCTGTTTAAAATAATGACTTAAATATCTTTTAGATTCCAATGGGGAAATAATTCATTATCCAGAGGTAGTTGCCAAACATCCCTAGATCATCACTGCAGAGAGAAAGGTGCTTCTGAAGATCCACAACTCACCTGAATTGAATAATGCACTTCTCATTTGTCTGTCCTCTTTCTGTCTCCCTGCACCACACACAGTTCAAAAGAAAGAGTGGAGAATGGCTTAATCCAGGTTAATGCATGTTTTATGTCAAGCCGTCTGGTAGCTGTGTCACCTGTTCCTTGAGGAAATGTTGTAATTGCTAGATTCCTGTGCAATTTATCGTGCACGGACACTTCCAATGATGTCACAATTTATTAATGCTGGGAACACCATTTGTATTTCAGAATTTTTTTAGGAGAATCTAAGTTCATCCTATTGCTGATGGCAGCGAAGCTGTAGGCAGCAGGTGATCATCATCATCTCAGAACAAATGTTTCTGAACACTTGTGAGCTTCAGTTAATACACCCACAGAATCTGAGGCTTGGAAGTGATGTTCTTAATAGATTAAGGAATCTGTAATGGCTATTCAGTAATAAAGACATAAAAAGCTTCTTGCATTCAAGTTAATGGTGGAATTTTGTTTCCTATTCTTTAATTATAGTGGGATTTAGGTGCACTGAATCTATTTTAATGAATTTTACATTTAATAATACTTAAAGTTCAGATTTGTTAAGACTTTTATATTGTTAAATTCTACTGATCTCAGGTTAAGTTAATGCACTGTATCTATTTTTATTTGCACCTTAAATTTTACTCTAGCCTATATTAACCGGTAGTCTCTATTAGCTCTTGAGCCTCATAGTCCTGTTGTGGTTTTCAGTAATTCTCACTTTCACGTACTCTCACCATTGTAACTTCTTCCACAGTAACTCAAATCTCCTTGTTAAAAAGAGGAAAGAGGAGGAAACAGGAAAAAAGGTGAATTTAATGGAAATTGAGATATTTAGAGTCCTATTATTTCAGTCTGTGATATCACTCCATATTCTGAAATATGGTGAATATTAAAAAAAAAAGTTAAAAATAAAATTCAGTGTAGTTCTTCTTTAACTGAAAAGAGATCAAACTATTCAATCCTCACTTTATATACATACATTGCAAGTGTTTATGGCTGTGTTAATGTGTGGGAGTATGTGTGTTTATATATGTATATGTATGTTTGTATTTATGTACATATGTATGCATGAGAGGTACCAAGTTCCTTGGTGAACAAAAGCGAGTTCTGTTAATAAATAAAGGGAGGAACAGGAGGAATATACTGAGAAACTGGAGAACATGGGAAGATTGCTATTGAGGTCTGAAAATCATAACATAAAGGGCTTAATTTTTCACTAGAAGAGCAGAGGGGAACATACTATTAGCCTTTAAAGGCATACAAGGTGTTAATTGAGCTTCTAAAGGGAATTTTTCAGAATATATAGGAGCCAGTATACAGAAGTGCATCAGCATTTTCTTTGTACACTACAGTACTAGTAACAATGGCATTAAAAGCTCCACTCTTTCAGTGTATCAGGTTTTAAATCTCACAGGGACAGATATATCAAGCTGACGGCATAAGTGGGGAAAAAAAAAGTTAGAAAAGTGATGTTCACAAAATGTGTTATATATCTAAAAGAGGAAAAATACAAGGTTGATTTCATAATGCTGTGGCACAGAGAAGGCCATATTAGAATTTATTCCCTCTTTCAGTATTGTCTTGGAATGGTATTTTATTTATAAACCTTTCATCTGTCTATGTGTCATTTTTTGTTGGTAAGTCTCTCTCTCTCACTGCCTCTCTCAGACGTATTTTGTTGCTGTATCTGATTTCACACATAGAATTAACAGAGCATCTGGGATACAGGGAGAGAAACATCGAACTCTTGGACAGCGGGATGCCTACCTTTAAGAAATGTGCCATTTACTATGTGACTGTGTGGCTGACAAAGTAATGTGTCACTCCGTGAATCCTTGGCACATGACACGTATAAAATTGCTGTTATGTAACACAGATTTGTATGTTTTATTCTGATTAAATATTTCACACTAAGAGCAACAATTTTTAATCAAGCAACTCACAGTCCTCCAAAGATATGTAATAATTTTCAGAAGAAGGCATCTATTTATGATTTGGCTGTACTAGGCTTCTTTTACATCGCTCACGTGTAAACCCAACTCCCAGACTTAATTTGTTTTCAAACTACTGGCATGTAGTGTTGGAGAAATACCTCAATTTGAACAGAAAACTGAAAGATCACTGAAAATGTATTTGCTTACCTCTGGCCTGTGTTCTTTAGGATGAGGTCAGGGTTTTAGCCACACAGGCATCTTTCCCAAGTCCATGTCAGTATCATCTTACTTTTCACTCAAAAAATGTCAAAAGCTAGCATAAACAGAAGCAATCCATCTACTGGCTTTATGTTAGCTGAAACACACAACATTTTCTAGAAATAGGAATTTGTTTCAAAAACTTTATGATGATCGGCTGTAACTATAATATTTATTGACAATCTCTAGTGAAGAAAAAATCCTCTTTCAGGAAAGAAATTAACATATTCTCAGCTTTAATTACATGCTTATGTTCTAACATACCTGAAGTACACTACTGTG
Source organism: Theristicus caerulescens (assembly GCA_020745775.1). Lineage (NCBI taxonomy): Eukaryota > Metazoa > Chordata > Aves > Pelecaniformes > Threskiornithidae > Theristicus > Theristicus caerulescens. Next base: position 79,059,121 of record CM036559.1, on the reverse strand, counting down.
CATTTTTCCCCTGTTAATGGAATGATGTTTATTATTAGAACGAATAGTTAATCTTGGATTACAACAATGGCTTTTCCTGCATCATGTGGTGTTTTGTGTTAAAAATGTAAAAAGTGTACTCATACTAAGGCCATGCTACTAATCTTCACATAGTTAGCAAAGTGCAACCTAGATGGTAGTAGAACAGAAATTGAGCTGCAAGGTTGGTTAGTTTTATAGGCTATGTAGTTTCTCTGTCATGTGGTGTTTCAACATCAAAACTAGATCAAGTTTTAGGCATCATTTGGGAATTATATTTGAGCTACTACCTTTTTAGGTTTCTCATTCCATCAGTAAACTTAACTACTTAAAAAAAGGTAAAATGTAGAATTCCAAAGATCAGTGAGCAACAGACTATGTGTTCCACTTTTGCTTTATTACTAATCATGCATAGAGATGAAAAGAATGCAACACATGCCAGTATTACTCAATATATTCAGATAGAAAAAGAAAAAAAAAGAGAATAATTCATTATTAAATAAACACCTTTGTTGATCCTTCACTCGTTAGAGCAGTTTCCTTGGTACTCTCTAATGTCCAGATTAAGAAAAACAACTTTAGAACAAGTGTTTTATTATCGATGAAAAAGGTAAGATAATTGTGTTGTTGATTTCCAGGGCTATAAGCATGTTATGCCTCAAGAACCTTGACTAGAAGTCCACTCCTTTTCACTTTTTCAGGTTCTCTGATATCACATTCTATAAATTTGTACTAAGCTAGGCACAATAAAAGCAATTTCAATTGATGTTTGTAAGCCTATTTAAGTACTCCTAAAGTAACGTTACTGCTTGCTAGGAAGAACTTAAAATATTTTAAAATACTCTTAAGCTCATCTTTGGCTCCTAGAAGATTATTCATTAAGCCATGTACAATCCATTGCAGTTTAAGGTTGTCTGCAAGGTAAAAAATGCAATGGTCTTATGTTAATAATTTGAAAATATATCAGTGAAATTATGCAATATTTAATAGTGTAAACTGTATTATTAATGATTTTTCTTCAACTTAACAGCTCCTTGCACCACATGTAGGACTTTAATATTTAAATCTTAAACAAAAAAAAAGAAAGGTAAAAAAAATATTTTATTTATTTAAATATAAAGTTAAGTTAGAGGTGGATGGACCACTTTGTGGCTATTATGAGTAGTCGTATAAATTATAAACAGGATAAAATCCTTATGGAGTCTGTATACTACTAGAAAAGAAGAAAAATGTTCTTGATTGCAAAGAAAACTCTGCTTATCTTGTTCAAAGTTCTGTTTTTCTTCTCTTTATTTATGTTTCTCCTAGCATAGCTCCAATACATTAAGTGGAACTCAGGCACATAAATACAGAATTAGGTTCCAGAAAATCTCTGGTAAAATAAGCAGCACTTGTTTGACTTTGAAGTCCTCCAGGATCAAGACTTATGCTTCTGTGCCTGTGCAGAACTTCCACGTTTTGAATACTTCAAATCTTTTTTCTCTCCTAAATTATACTGAGCTCCGGTGATCCAACATTCAGTTGATCTCCCAGTATACACACACACCGAGTAAGAATTATGACTAATCATAGTTATAGAGTCTTGCTTTTAAAACCGCTGCTAGTGACTCCTGCTGTTTTTATGAAATAGCTTCATGGACTGAATATTCACTTATAGAAAGAGAAACCTGTAAGAGTCCAAATTTGCACAACATATTACTCCATAATCATCAGCCTGTGAACTTTTCTGGGATTATGTCACTCTTCATTTCTGTTGTAGCTATGAAACATTCAGAAAAAAATTTAAAATACCTCATGCCAAAAAAAGAGTACAGAGAAAAGGACCTGTCTCTGTAATACAGTAATTAAGCCTATAAGCAGCAAAGAGCAGGTCCTGACTTTTAGTAAGTGCTTCCAGGACACTTAGATATTGATTTATTTTCTATGCATATAATTAGTATAGTGCAGAATATTATTTATTTCCTTATATATTTCTATAGATTCCACTGTGCCAACATCTCCAGCTCCACATCTACTAAGTCTGTTCAGCATATTACTAGGTATTTTCTGTGTCCTCCTAAAGAGAGAGCTATAGGGTTCTCCAGTAGAAATCTGTTTCTTGACTGTACCAGATACATAGGAACACATCCAGAAAACGCCATTGGATACATCTGGTACCTCAGTTCATGGAATCATAGAATCATAGAATCAAAGAATCATAGAATCATAGAATTGTTTAAGTTGGAAAAGACCTTTAAGATCATCAGGTCCAACCATTAACCTAGCACTGCCAAGTCCACCACTAAACATGTCCCTAAGCACTACATCTACCCATCTTTTAAATACCTCCAGGCATGGGGAATCAACCACTTCCCTGGGCAGCCTGTTCCAATGCCTGACTACCCTTTCAGTGAAGTTTTTCCTAATATCCAACCTAAACTTGCCCTGGCACAACTTGAGGCCATTTGCTCTCATCACTCGTTACTTGGGAGAAGAGACCAACCCCCACCTCGCTACAGCCTCCTTTCAGGTAGTTGTAGAGAGCCATAAGGTCTCCCCTGAGCCTCCTTTTCTCCAGACTAAGCAACCCCAGCTCCCTCAGCCGCTCCTCATATGACTTGTTCTCTAGACCCTTCACCAACCTTGTTGCCCTTCTCTGGACACGCGCCAGCACCTCGATGTCCTTCTTGTAGTGAGGGGCCCAAAACTGAACACAGTATTCGAGGTGCGGTCTCACCAGTGCCAAATACAGGGGCACTATCACCTCCCTGGTCCTGCTGGCCACACTATTCCCGATACGAGTCAGGATGCTATTGGCCCTCTTGGCCACGTGGGCACACTGCTGGCTCATGTTCAGCCAGCTGTCAACCATCACCCCGAGGTCCTTTTCTGCCAGGCAACTCTCCAGCCACTCTTCCCCAAGCCTGTAGTGTTGTATGGGGTTGTTGTGACCCAAGTGCAGGACCGGGCACTTAGCCTTGTTGAACGTCATACAGTTGGCCTCAGTCCATTGATCCAGCCTGTCCAGGTCCTTCTGTACGGCCTTCCTACCCTCCAACAGGTCAACACTCCTGCCCAACTTGGTGTCATCTGCAAACTGACTGAGGGTGCACTCGATCCCCTCATCCAGATAGTTGATAAAGATATTAAGCAGAACTGTCCCCAGTACTGAGCCCTGGAGAACACCGCTTGTGACTGGCCACCAACTGGATTTAACTCCACTCACCACAATTCTTTGGGCTCGACTGGCTGGCCAGTTGTTTACCCAGCAAAGAGTACGTCCCTGCAAGCCATGAGCAGGCTGTTTCTCCAGGAGAATGCTGTGGGAAACAGTGTCAAAGGGTTTACTGAAGTCATGTGTTGATGTAGAAAGTTCATGTGTTCATGTAAAGTTCATGTAAAAAAGGACTAGCTCACGCTCTGTCTGAGGAATAATTTTAGCACAGGCATGCAGCTGATATAGTGGGACAATCCAGAAATAGGTACTTACTAGCAAGAATGCATAGTTTCTTAATCATAAACAGGGCTGGTCATGAGACAAAATCTAGGTGTCCAGCTCTGTCAAAAAAGAAACATTTCTGGTTTTGTGTATAACTATAGTTTCATACTCCTAGGCCTTGGATTCATCCTGATAATTTGAAAAGTTTATAGTTGCATAGCTCCCACTGTAGCTAACGGAAAAGACAAATATTTCCAGAGAGTGGTTGGACCCATATGAGATTATCCTAGGTAAGGAATATTAAAATCAAATTCAGGTACTTGGTTTAGATGGCTATTTTGAAAGAGTATTCAGGTTCAGAATTTTGAATACAGATAAACTAAACCATTTTCATGGATAATTACAGATTTCCCCTGTTATTTATATTTTTAATGAAATCATTGAGTCATATATTCTCTGAGTTTTAGGTAGTTCCTTCTGGCAGAACAGATAGTGAGAATAATTTAATTTTATTTTATTGCTTTAGTTTTCAGGTGTCTGACATTTTACAGTTCGATTTGGATTTTCAGAAGTGTAGCACTTGCATGATCTATCCTGAAACTTTGCCTTTAGGACCAAATTGCTGATTTAGGTTCCTGTTAGGATCTGAAATCGATAATTAAGACATTAGATCTGTAATTACAGATCATTTGTTTAGATGTAAGCATAGCTATTCCCTCTAACTGTGAAGTTTAAAATCCAGGCTAGATGTGCCTGACTGGATGATCATTGATAAAATAACTGTATGGTTCTGAGGCTTAGCATGCTGGTAGCACTTTTTGCAACTAGGATGATTTAATTAAGGCAGATAAGTACAGGGTTTAGTCCAAGATTTTCGAAGATAACTTTTTGGCTGATTACACTGTTGCCTATCCCGAGAGGCTTTAACAAAGTGTATTTGGAAGGGGTTCTTTACTTTTTTGAAGCAACAAATATTGGAAGGCTGTAAACATCACTCACCTAATGAAAATCTTGATCCTAGAAATTCAGTTATTCTAGTAATACAAGTCATTTTAGTAGCACTGAGCTCTAAAAATCCATGGAATCCTTATGCTGGACATTTTTCAAATCCAAGAAAAGACATTTTCTGATCCAAGGAAAGACATATAAAAATCTTGCGTACACCAACATTGTTAAATCTGTTAGATCAAGACAAAAGCTGAAAGCATTTAGGCACTTAAGTGACCAGAAGATTAAACCTAAAGTTTGAGTTAATTGCAAGCAAGTTAATTGTAAACTTTAGAATCTAATTTATTACCTTTATTCAGTCATTATCTCCTTTTCTTAAACTGAAGAGAAGATGCAAAGAGTTGTAGAAATTTCTTGGGCTCAAAAGTCCTCAAAGTCCTATACTCATACAAAGTATTGCTAATAAAGTTGCTGAAAAAATATTAATATTTAATGAATATGAAACTAATTATAATACATTTTTCCATGGAAAATTCCATTAGAACTTTATTTAATTAAATAGTATCTGAAATTAAAAAAAAAAAAACAAAAAACAAAAAAACCAACCTAACTCTACAAAGCCAAATTTTAGAGATGCTAATGGGAAGTTTGATGCTAATTCCAAAGAGATTGGAATTTCTCCATAATACACTACTGACTTCCCATTTAGTTAAAATTTAATGTTAAGTTGCTGCATTTTTCACTGAATTTGGCATTCTAACATAGAACTCCCCACAACATAAGCAATGAATGTACTTTATATAGGAAAACTGAAACCTCCTTAGTGTGTGCTATTGTATACTGAAACAGGATTGTTTCAAACAATCAGACTGCGGGGAAGCTGAACCATTTGGCTCATCCCATATCTGCTTCAGCATTATTCTGTGCTTTATGTTCAAATTCTTACTGTGAGCTAAATGGTTGCTGTGTGAGGTCCAAGCACAAAAATTTTCTCTTCAGGACACTTCAGCTGCTGATCCAGCACAGAGGAGTTGTTCCCTTTTCTTCCCTTACAGGCACATTGATCCCAGAAAAGAGCTGAGAGGGGAGCTGGTCCATGTTAAATAAAGAGCTCACCTGGGCACGTGCGTCATACACAAACAAAAAGAGCAACCTGCTCATGCTCCCTCCACAGCAAGGCCCTTCTCATTGCAACCTCATCTGGTGGGCAGGTCCAGTGATGGTGGGCAGCGATGAAGCCAAAGCAAAGGCCTGCAACACCTATCAATCATAAATTTATAAATCAAGATACAATTATTATTAGTTTGTCTTTGCCTTGAAACAAAGTGTAGGTATAATAAAATAGTATAGCTAACAACAGCATTTAGGTGCTTCATAACACCATGATGGCAGGATCAAACATAATTTATAAGCATTTTACGTAAGCAGTGTGACCGCCAAAGAGGCAAAGAAAGATGTTTGTAGTTACCTGTAGGAGACACTCAAGCAACAAAAAGCTACCAGACAAATAAGCACAAGGGACTGCAGACAGGCAGGGTGTCCTGCCAACCTCACAGGAAGGATGACTGGTAAAACCAAAAAGAAGATAGGCATTTTCAGGAGCAGATGAGAGCTCTCTTTTCTGGGAGGGGAGGCAATAGAATAATATTTTTAAAAAATTAGAGAAGTAAGGAAAACCAAAGAAAGAAGATAATCCCACTTAGGCTCTACCTTCTTTTGTCAAAGAGCTCTCAAGCTTGATCATCATGGCGTCTGTGACTAAGAGCCACCAGGGACTGAAGCCAGCTCCATGGGATTACATCTGCACAGCTTGTTTAGAATGTGATTGTTAAAGACTAACAGTTTTGTATATGTATCAATGATGATTAATGACACATGAGAAATATCCATTAGCACAAAGTAGTAATTCAGTAGGATTTTGTTTAGAAGTTTAAAACTGTCCTGATTTGCCATTTTCATAACCATTCCCATCACAGTGTTCTCTGATTCTCTGAAATGTGGATATACATATATATATACGTTCAATCACAAAAATGGAATTTTTATAATATCGATTTGTTAACTATGAGGTATATTTATCTGTCTTTGTTTGCTATAATCTACATCTGTTCTGAGAAGCTCCTGCATTTCAAATATGCCAAATAGTTTACAAGCAGCAAAAATTCCACTTAAGTTCTCTATTCCCTCCCAAAAAGGGACAATAGATCAAGAAGAAGAAGAAGAAGAAGAAGAAGAAGAAGAAGAAAGAAAGAAAAAGAGATACAACTGAAGGGGAAAGCATGTGTAATTTTAAGCATGCTTTAATACCTCCTTTTTTTCCAATTCTTCAATCATAGAATCATAGAATAGTTTGGGTAGGAAGGGGCCTTTAAAGGTCATCTAGTCCAACCCCCCTGCAATAATCAGGGACATCTTCAACTAGATTGGGTTGCTCAGAGCCCCGTCCAGCATGACCTTGAATGTTTCCAGGGATGGGGCATTCTTCCTTTAGACTATCTCAGCTCTCTACTGAAACCAATACTGCTTTATTTAAAACTGCTACATTAAAAACTGTTTCATTTAAAGCTACTGTATTTAAGCTTATCACATTTTATACACTTGAAAGTCCTTGTCATTTCCATCTCACTGATTCTAAAAAAGCAAAAATTATTTAATTCCACTGGCAGATATCAGGAAACAGGACTGTATGTGGATCAAACACCTGCAGACAAACACTAGCTGTTAGAGCTGGAACCAGTGAATTTGATTGGTGTTTCCTTTCTATACACTATAGTTTCTTGGTAGTCAACAGTTTTCTCTTATATCTCCCAAGATTTATTCATTTTCTTGTCAAAGATTTTGCTGTACCAACTCAATAACATAGATTCCAAAAAAAAAATGTTTGATAAATAATTATCAGTCTTCCCTACTGTGATGTCTGATCCCTATAAGAGATTCATATTAATATTTAGGGATTTATATTGATTTCCAAAATGGCAGTCTAGTATTTGTCACTAGTCACAGAAAATCAAAACTAAAGGTGCTACAACTTGGGTTCCAAGGAAAGGCAGGAATATTTGTGCTTATGTTGGCGTTTTGCCTGAAAACTGGAAGAGTGAATTTATCAAAAGCTGTGTCCTGGCCAAGCACAGAGACATTATTGAGAAGGAGTGTTTAGAGAATATAATCTGTCACTTTCCTTCTGGTTGCTGTAAAGGTAGAGCAAGGTGCTAGCCATAAATAGGATGCTAACATCTAACAACCTTTATACAGAGTCCCTTGTGAGTTTGTGAAAAATCTGCCCTGAAGTTTTCCCTGACAATTACCATTCAGCTATAAAAAATAATTTTAGGTGGCAGCCTTCTGACTGCCAAAGGCTATCAGAGCAGCATGAGCTGGATTCAGATTTCCGTGCCAGTTCAGAATTACCTCACCACTAGCACCTAGCTGTAAACCTCTAGTGGAACTGGCTGCTTGCCTGCTTGCAGTCCCAATGAGGAATTTGTGTTCATAAATCCAAAAGCTAGCTCTCACAGCTTGCTGGCATTAGCACCTTCACCCTGCTTTCAGTCAGAAATTTTGTAGTCATGCTGAGTTCTTCTGAAAGTAAAATCGTGCATTTCTAAATTTCTATGTACTTACTTGTTGGACAGTTAAGCTTATCTCCTTGATAATGTCAAATTGTGAAGATTTGGCAATTTCTTAAATACTGCCTCCAAATTGACTGGATTACCAAAAGAGGCCATGGCTGGAGAATGCCTGCAGCATTGTTAAATGAATAGTTGACATGGAATTTGGGAAAATGCTGTTTCATACATGTGAAATGAGAGGACTATTGAACCAGACCTTTATCTGTGCTATCCTCCACTTATAATTAATAGGGAGAGATAGACACCTTTAGGTCATGAATTACCTCGGCCTAAGGTAGATGTCTAAATTAACTCTGATGACTTGCATCCTTAAATTTTCTATTTCTTTTCACTGACTTTAAATGGACGTAGATACAGTCTTCTACACTGCAGGTGTGATGAATCCCACCAGTGCAGCTGCAAGTCTTAGCTAGGATTCTGCTGAGTGGTCACATGATCTTTCCAACAGCAGATTTCAGCCAGTCTCTGGAAGGTAGGTACTAGAGATTGCTACAAGGCCATCCCAATCCCAGTTCATTTATGCAAATTGGCCAATGGGAATTTTAGATCTTGATGTACACTAGTCTAATTTATAAACCAGTCAGAACATTTATTCATCTATTACTTTACATTTTTTGTGACCATTAGCTTTATTTAATTAGATTCACTGTGAAAAAATATAAACTAATCTTATTGTTGCTTACTAAACAGTGTTATTATTGGGAGATCGCTTTACGCTTTATTTAGTGCTGTCAAAAAACATTCTGCTAATAAACTTTTGGTATGAAAAGCTGTTCAAGTACCTAAATATAAATAGTCCTCTGCCTTCATTTTATTTAATGTTCTATTCTGACAGCTTCATTCAAATATTACATGTTTAGTATTTTCTGGGTAATTGTCCATACTCAAGGCAGAGACACCAAAATTTTCCTCTTTGTTCAAAGGTGGGTTTACCTGCACAAAGGTAACTTTGGCAAGGTATTGCATATAGTCAGTCAATACTTAAAACAAAAGAATGGTATGGAATTTTACAGATCTCTTCTTTTAAATGCAAAATAAATGGCATTTCATAATATTGATTAGCCCCAGGAAAATACATGCAAGAACATACTGTTATTCTCTATCCCCTTAAATCTTTAAACCAGCTACAGAAAAAACTTATTTTGAAATGTTACATGGATGTAAATTGAATTCTGATCCACTGATTTACTGTATGTCTGTAGGGATCAGAATGATTTCTGAAGCCAAAGAGGTAATTTTGAATAGTAATTTATTTTAATATATTGAGTATTTTAACAGATAACAGATTACTTCATCCATCTGACACTGCAATAACTACTTACACGGAAAACATAGATAATATAAATAGAACAGGAAATGGGACTTTTTAGGGTATTAGCATGAGGGTAATAAAGGTAGGGAAAGTAATAATTTAAATCAAATATCAGCAGCATCTGCAATAGTATTCCTTATGAGAATAGCTACCTCTGGCTCGTTTTTCATTTTGGCATTCAGTTACCTACCTGCAACAGCTGTGAGTGATGACAGTACCAAGGCTGCTACTTTCCTTTTTTCCTGGTTGATACTTCCTATGCAATCTGTAGGGATTTACTGAAATGTGGGATGAGGGTTTAGATCACCTCACAGGGAGAATAAGAAAATGTAGTTGCACTTATACAAGGGCCGGGTATGATTTTACGTGCATGCTGTGAAGTCCTTTGTGTGTCTCTCAGACTCAGGTCTCAGAAGAACATTCTCTGCTTAGGAACCTAAGGAGTCGTTAGTGCAAAAGAGCTTTTCTCCTGTATCTCTTAGGCTTTTCTCCTGTTTCTCTTAGGCTTTTCTCTTGCAAAGTGCACATTTGTTCTTCTCTTCTCCCTTTTTTGGCTTGCTGAAGTCCCAGGCTATCCAAGTAATTACCACTTCTCCTTTACTCTGTCAGAAAAGTTAGCAAACTTTGCTAAATCTGTCAGCAAATCACATTCTCATCCTGACAGAGAACCTCTCTCTCTAGGGAACCTCTTCTTATCAGCTTTGGTCTGTGGTGCACCTGTAGGAATGGTATATAAAAATCCCTGTGAAGATACCTCAGTGGTGCAAAGTTTGTTTATTTTTCTCACAGAAACTTCAGCCTTGCAATATAATTATAGGATTTTTTTTTTCTGAAGTTAGAATGTTTTTATGTGCATTCCCATCTCTGTAAATGCAGTTTATTTGTGCCATCTTTTTTCCACTGCTTTCTGATACATTGTTTGAATTACTGTCTCTGCAGCAAGAAAATGTATTTCTTTACGCTTTTGGTACAAAGAGAGACAGAAGAGAAGAGGAGGTTACCAAAGCCTCACAGTTAATATTATTGGGCTTTGATCATTAATATAGGAAAAAAAATGACTGTACTTTATTTCATTCTCTAATAAAAACATCCTGAACTATTGCAGGTTCCAAGCTTGTTTTCCATCTGACCACCAAATCTTTGTCAATCCATGTCTTCTGATTTCCTCCCATCATCCCACTTTGGATGGCATCGCTGAATACTCTATGCTAACTTTCCACTCGTCTTCCAAAAAGGCAGAAGTATCTATTTTAAGTATTCTGATATATATACCCAAGTATTCAGTACATACACAATATAAAATCCACATTGAGGTTTATTAACCTCTCAAATTAGAGATTGATATGGGGCTCAATTGCCATCGACTTTTGCTGCTTCTTTTTACCTTTGACACCCTTAACGTAAAGGAAGATGAACAATAAGTGTTAAAGACATCTTCTTAGCCAAACCATAAGTAACCATATCCTGACTTTTCTCTAATATTGTCATCTTTATTCCTCCACATTGCTTATATATAGTGCTCTTCCACATTAATATTAACAACACTCTTAGGATTATTTCTGTGTGTAATTAAGTACAAAATCAATTAGCCTGGACATTTTGATTAAATGTTTGCAAAGTATTACAAAAGTAATTTCTTTACAAAGTTATTTTCTGATTACATTGTAGCCATGAAAGCAAAACATTTTAACTTAAAATTTTTATTCATATTATCTTAATATTTATTTTTTTGAATTTCCCTTTAAACCAGGAAAACAATACCCTTTCTCAGTAATAGGAGTAGATGCTAGATATAGTCATATAACACAATTTTACCAGGTGTTCATAAGTAACTCGGGCTTATGTTTTCTCTGCTTCTTTTCTTGGAAAATAAAAAAAAACCCAAACCCTTCCTCACTTCCACAATGGCCAGTAAATTAAGATGCTTTCAGCTATGTGTGAAAGAGCTTCCTTTCTTTTATCTACTGCCAATGCATTTGCTAGGCTAGCACAGTTTTCTCTTTCACATAACAACAAATGTTTTGCCTGTCCAAGATATTTGAGAGAATAACAGAAACCTCTAGAACAATGAAAACATGCTTTAGACATGCTTCCTGGACATGTTTCACACTATACGAAAAACAATATATGCATAGGAATATAAGAAAGTAAGAGAAAAAAAAAAGTTACTGAACTCAATTAAATAAACTTATCCAATTTTTCTAGCATTATTCTAATGGCACCAAAGAATCTAGAAGCCTTCTTAAATGAGCTGTCCTTTGTGCAAGTGCTTTAACACTAGGATTCATCTTCCCTGAAGTTAGTCATCGGAAGATAAATGTTTAGTCTATCCTATGGTGTAGAAATTTGGAGGAGATGAAGGAAAAAGAATGAATGGTCTATGAATGCTTCCAGCACCCTTTCTGAATTTTTTTTGCTTACGTAGGACTAATGTATAATTGTTTTCAGGGCAAGATATGGTTATGGTCTTGGTCAGGCTAACAAATGTATGATAGGTATATAATTAAGCAATTGATGTTACATCACTTTATTTGATGTATAGACATAGCATAGCTTCAAGCAGTGTTTAAATGGATAGTGGGAACATATGCTAATGTCTTTTTAGTATCATCCCATTCCAATAAGCCCATCTGGATTCCATATTTAAGAATAGCTTTTAAAACAATTGCAAGTTTTAAATCTGAATGTAATAACAGTGGAAACCTCATGATTTTGAGAGGTGAAGGAGAAAGAAAGAAACAAGTTGCCTACTTTCAATGTAAGCTGAAGAAAGTCTGACTTGTTTTTCCCGCATAGCTGCTGAGTTATCAGGAGATAACTAACTAACTATCACATTGCCTTCATGTCATTTTGGAAGAATGGAAAGATGCATAGATAGGAAGGAAGTGAAGAAATCAAAGGAGTTAGGAACAAGGGAGAGAGAACAATTTATCTTTACTGGATTTCTCTTTTTTTATTTTAAATTAAGATAAATAAGTTTAAGTCTGAAAATGAACATGAATTCTATTCCACATCCAAGCCCTCCTCTTTTCTTTCTCTTTCTGAGTAAAATGAGAATAAATGTCTGAGATTTTTTTTTGTCTGTTTGAACAAGTTATGAAATGTGAAAAATACCATGTCCAGAATATGAGGTTGAGAAGGAATAAACACAATTTTCCAATATAATAAGAGTAAAAAAAATATTAAATACAAACTCAATTTTAAGGCAATATGTTTCTAGGAGTAATTTTATTTATAAAACTGTGATCTTAATGTAACACTGTCTATGGCCAACACTGACTAAAGCAGTCATAAGAAAAGATATATGAAGATGGGAAGGGGCTTTTGTTGAAATTGTGTTGAAAACAAGGTCAGTAACTGAGGAAAATAGATGCATTTTATTATGGAAGTTTAAAATGAATTAAACTTTGTAAATAATATTATCTTCAATATATATGAAGAAGGAACAAGGAATGGAGGTATCTGTATCTCCTCTGCCAACATGCTGTTAATAGATCCTTCTCACAGCCACCCCCCAGATGATACCAAGGAGATTAGAGATGAGAAAAAGAGATATGTAGTCATAAAAGCACATGGCCTATGCCTATCCTGTGAGATTAGAAAATGCCCGGGAAAGTTTTCTTGCCCTGATGCTAAATAGAGCAGTCTATCCCTGTATGTACTATTAAACTTGCCTAGAATCCAAACCAGACTACTTTAGAGTTAATATGAGAAATAACCCCTTGCCAGTGCTAATTCCCTCCCTATCATGTCTGGAAAGTGGTTGGGAGAAGACTGATTGTCCCAATGCAATTCCATGCCAGGGACAGGTAAAATACTCCTGTTTCATAAACAAGCAGCATAAACAAGAGTATTTCAGTGTCCAGGAATAACCCCATGACTCTTTAATTCAGTAGTATAGACACAATGAAAAATGGTGAAATTAATGGAAAAGCTAAAGCTAACATAGCCACTCAGAAAAATCTCTGCTTACTAACAACTGCTGCTGTGTTGAACCAGATAATCCCAGTCTCTTTCAACAGTAGATGACTAAAGCCAGTCTATACTTCCAAAAATTAAAAAGGCCCATTTAGTCAAAATCATTCCCAAGGCTTAGGCCCTATTTCAGTGTCTGTGGAAGCTGATGGGCTTGGACTGGAGTCAGTAGGAGCAGCATCTTCATTTCTTTTTAAACTTTTTTCTTTCTTTTTCATTCCAGAAAACCTTCTAAGCTCATCAGAGATTATCCTTTATAATTTTTTATCTTTCCTCAGTTGCCAGGAATAAAATGACTACCTGCTTCCTTCTGATCATCTTCAGTAGTCTGCTTAATGCCCAGAAACATCTATATTGTCCGTATCCACAGCTTGGAGAATGAGCATTCGAGTCTGCTAAAAGCAATAATTAAAAGGCAAAGGTTCGATATTTAAGGACTTACCATATCATTCATTGGGTAGATACTTAGTGGGAACACCAAGTTATTCATATGTACCCAGAAAACTAACCCTTAGCTAGATTGTCTTTGTGGCACTGTTCCCATCTCCTGTGGATGTCCTGGCAACAAAGTCCTTCTGAAATTTCTTTGTAGATTGTGGGCTGATCATACAGGAATTGAAATGGTGATGCCAGGCATATTCTTTGCATGAGTTTTACTCTCTTTCTCAGGCCAGCTGGCTGAGCAAGCTTTAGATAATGTACAGGAGCCAAAGCCAAAAAATGTTCAGATTAATAAAGAAATAGCTGCAGCTCAAACCAGATGTATCTTAAGGGTTTATAGTGTTTCAAATGGCTGTAAAGACAATTTCCACCTAGTGAATATGAAGAGCAAAACTAATACTAGGGAACATATATAGTATAAATATAGCATAGCTTTCCCTCCTTTCTCAGTAGCATTTCATGCAAATAAAATTAAAAGACTTTCTCAGTTGGCCTAGCAGAGCTCTGGCTATGTGTGAAGCAGAGCTGCAGTTTACTCTGATTCCTTCATCCTGAGCCAAGAGTTGTGTCTGCAGTCTGATAACCAGTAGATTGAATGAAAAGACTGGATTTGATTACATTTGGTAGTAACAGGTGTGGGAAGGAAGTAAGAATGAACTACAGGAATTTTTCCAAAGGGCATTGGATGCTGAAAGAGAACATATCTTACTTTTTTCAAATATAAAGCCTTGTTTCTGTTGTTGAGCGTAAACAAATTTCATTAGCTTCACATATAAAAATTGCTGTCAAAGGTAATGCTGTGAAGTCAGACCATTTTTAACAGCTCTCAGGGACTATCTGACCCACCAAAAAGCTAAAACCAAGAGAGAAGATTTGTGTGCTACACTAGAGTGAGATGTAGTACTGAAGGATTTATACTGAGAGTATTTTCACATAAACAGTCATTAAGATCTAGCTCTGGCTAGGCACAAATCTATCAAACAGCATGAAGATATGTCACCTTTCTTTAGGGTGGTAAATGCAGACATATTTTGCCTAGCCTTTGAAAGTATCTAAGAAACAAAGAGTATCTTAGAGCACCAGCATATGTCCATAGAAATAGAATGAACAATAGTAAAAGCTACTGACACTTTAAATGCCTTAAAATTCTCAACTTCAAGCTGTGGGCTGCCTGCTGCCCTCACCCTTCACTGAAAATGGTCCATTTTTACAGCAAGTAAAGCATGTAGACATAAAGTTCTGTTCTACTAGTGGCAAAACGTAAAATCATGAAGACTGAGAGCTTCTCATACTCAAGCACTCTGTGGGATTGCCTTGTTGGACTACATACCCTTTTTTTCATTCTAACACACCAGCCTGTCATTTGACTTTCTCAGGTCAATGATGGGTCTTTGACTCAGCCAAAATGGACTGCCTCAAGGTACATACCAGGAACCCACAGAGTTGGTGGGTAGTTCAGCCTGCATGGACTTCTTCTCCTGACTGCGTAGAAAATGTGTGGGGAAGTGCAGTTGATCTGGAACAGCTACCTCCAAAAACTATACACAGCACTCCAGTACCACAGTTAACTTTTCTCTTAGGATGGCAGTTACATCAGTTTCTTTGTTGGAATGCAAAACTCAGTATGCAGATCAAATGCATTTTTTTATAAGTACACAATAATATGCAAACATATAATGATGTCATTACCATGGTTAAATGTATCAGTACTGTCAGAGTGTAGTGCAGGCTGGCTGCTCCCTGGGGGCCAGGAGCTGCAGGGGTCCTTGGGCCAGCAGGGCTGGTGCTCCCAGCAAGGGGGCAGGGCAGGCGCAGTGAGGCAGCTCCCAGCCCAGAGCATGGAGCACATTTGTGGTGAGAAATCAACTCCACATGTCAGGGTGCAGATCAATGAAGTGCGTGTGTAGATACAGACATGACTGCAACACAGCTGAATTGCAGCTCAGGCAAGGGCTGAGGGTGATAGTCTCTGCTTAGAAGCAGCTCCTAAGGAAAATAAGGGTAAGTCCTTGCTGAGGCTCCTAACTTTCATCACAACAGCCCTACACAAGGTCACCAGCTATACTATGTGTAAATTGGTTTGACTCCAAGCAGTCATGCCCCTGGGACTGCAGGAATGTGCTCAGAGACCTCACGCCAACTTCTTAATATGTGTCCTCACACTGTACAAAGGTTTGGATTCAAAGGGACACTTGTTACAAAATGTCCTGTTTTTACCTGGAGCATGCACGTAGTCTGCTAGTTTCCAGGCCAGGCTGGGTATCTCTGGGGATTGCTGTAGAGCCTGAGGGCATGCTGGGGACACCAAACCACCACTAAAAAGCATTGGAGACTAAGGTGGGGGTCAAGCCACCACTGAGAGGCTGAGGAGGATGGAAGGAAGCAATCAATAAGGAGACCAAGGCTTGGCTAGGACATTAGCTGAGAATATCAGGGGCCAGGCTAGAGAAGGCCAGTGGGGGAATCAAGGAAGCTGAGAAAAGAGAGTCAGGGCTGACCAAATAATAATCTTCTCAGAAACTTTCTGACTTTGGACGGGGTAGTGTCTCCCATGATCAACTAACATTCAGGTTAGACTTAGCACTAGGGCTAGCACTAAGGTTACATTAAGGGAGTAGCAAGAAAAGCAGGAAGGCTGCAGCTACACTTCAACTGGGAATGAAGTTGATTAATGAAACTGGGGATTTCCAAAATATGTTCTTTTTTAAAAATTTTCATCTCTTCATGACATGGGGTCTTCTGTGAGTAGCTAGGTTCAGGGAAAGGAGTACAATTAGAGTTTGCCTAAGGGATGAGGAGAAAGATCACTGCTACATTTCTGCTGGTAATGAAATGAGGATACCAGAAGCAATTGTGAGATCATGATAGAATGCTCTTCTCATTAACTTGTCATCCTTGGATGGAGTGATGTCTTGTGAATATCCAGGGTTTGGGTTAGAGCTAACATTATGGTAAGGAACAGAGTTACACTTGTTTAATACTGAACGCAGGAGGAAGTCCTCCTATTTAGACTGTACCATCTTAACTTAGATAAAAGAATAGTGTGGGAGATGGTGTTGAAAGCTTTGTGAAAGACAAAGTAAATTATTACCAGTCCTCTTTCCTCATCCACAAATCCAGCCATTTTATTAGAGAAGGCAATCAGACTAGTCAAGCATGATTTATCATCTGTAAATCCATGATGACTGTTCCAAATCACCTTCTTTCATGTACCCAGAAATGTATTGCCAGATGACTTGGTCCATGATTGCCCCAGAGACTGAAGGGAGCTGTAGTTCCCTGGGTTGACCTGGTGGACTTCCTTAAGAATAAGTGTATTATCTGAATTTCTCCAGTTGTCAGGAACTGTCCCCAATCTTTAGGATCTTTAAAAGATGTCCTTTCAAGGATATCGGCCAACTCTCAGTGCCCTTGGATGCAGCCCATTAAGACCCATAAACTGCTGTGGTTCAATGTCTCTCAAGTAATCCCTGATTTAATCCCCATCCACTGTTGGTAGTTATTCTCCCCCTTGTAGCTCTTCACTGAGAGAAATAACCCTGCAGACACCAAGGTCAAAGAAGCAGGAAGGGGGAAGAGGTGCTCCAGGCACTGGAGCAGGTATTTCCCTTCAGCCCGTGGAGACACTACTGGTGCAGGTGGATATTTCCTCAAGAAACTGTGGCCCATGGAAAGACTATGATGGATCAAATCATCCTGACAGGAACTGTGTCCCATATGAGCAGTTTTTTTCCTGAGGGTTTCAGCTCATGGAGAGGACCTTCACTGGAGCAGGTGAAAAATGTGAGGAGGAAGGAGTGGCTGAGAGGAACTGTTATGGACTAACCATAACACCCCATGCCCCGTTCCCCCTGCCCCTCTCAGGGACAGGGAGGTAGAAGAGTCTGGAGTGAAGGAGTGAAGCTGAGCATGGGAAGAGGGGGGATGGGTGAGATGTTCTCTTAATTTGTTCCTTACTATCCAAATCTATTTTAATGGAAAAAAATGAAGTTAATTTCCCCAAGTTGAGTCTCTTTTGCCTGTGACACTAATTAGTAAGTGATCTCCCTGTCTTTATCTTAAGCAAAAATCTTTTTCATCTTATTCCCCCCGCCCCCATCCTGTTGAGGAGGGGGAGTGAGAAAGTGACTTGGTGAGCATCTGGCAGCCAGTCAAGATCATAGTATCATAGAATCATAGAATTATAAAATCGTAGAATCATAGAATCATGAAATGGTTTGGTTTGGAAGGGACCTTTAAAGGTCATCTAGTCCAATGCCTCTGCCATGGGCAGGGGCATCTTTCACTAGATCAGATTGCTTAAAGCCCTATCCAGCCTGACTTTGAGTACTTCTAATGATGGGTCATCCACAACTTCTCTGGACAACCTGTTCCAGTGACTCACCACCTTCATCATAAAAAATTTCTTCTTTATGTTCAATCTAAACCTACCCTCTTTCAGTTTAAAACCATTGCCCCTTGTCCTGTCACTATGGGCCTTGTTAAAAAGTCCCTCTCTGCATTTCTTAGAAACCCTCCTTTGAATACTGAAAGGTTACAGTAAGGTGTTCCCAGAGCCTTCTCTTCTCCGGACTGAACAACCCCAACTCTCTTGGCCTCTCTCCATAAGAGAGATGTTCCAGGCCTCCGATCATTTTCATGGCCCTCCTCTGGATCTGGTCTAATAGGTCCATGTCGTTCTTGTACTGGGGGCCCCAGAGCTGGATGCAGTACTCCAGGTGGGGTCTCACAAGAGCAGAGTAGAGGGAGAGAATCATCTCCCTTGACCTGCTGGCCATGCTGCTTTTGATGCAGCCCAGAATATGATTGGCTTTGTGGGCTGCAAGCACTTATTGATGGGTTACATCCAATTTTTCGTCCACCAGTACCCCCAAGTCCTTCTCTGCAGGGCTGCTCTCAATCCACTTGTCCCCCAGCCTGTATCCATGTTTGGGATTGCTCTGACCCAGGTGCAGGATCTTGCACTTAATAGAATAGAATAGCATAGCATAGCATAGCATAGCATAGCATAGCATAGCATAGCATAGAGTATTTCAGTTGGAAGGGACCTACGGCGATCAACTAGTCCAACTGCCTGATCAATTCAGGGCTGATCAAAACGTAAAGCATGTTGTTAAGGGCATTGTCCAAATGCCTCTTAAACACTGACAGGCATGGGGCATTGACCACCTCTCTAGGAAGCCTGTTCCAGTGTTTGACTACCCTCTCCGTAAAGAAATGCTTCCTAATGTCCAGTCTAAACCTCCCCTTGTGCAGCTTTGAACCATTCCCACACATCCTATCATTGGATACCAGGGGGTAGAGGTCAGCACCTCCCTCTCCATGTCCCCTCCTCAGGAAGCTGCAGAGAGCAATGGGGTCGTTTCTCAGCCTCCTTATCTCCCAACTAGACAAGCCCAAAGTCCTTAGCCACTCCTCATAGGATATTCCTTCCACTTGTCCTTGTTGAACTTCATGAGGTTTGCATGGGCCTACTTCTCTAGCCTGTCAAGGTCCCTCTGGATGGCATCCATTCCCTCAAACATATTAACTGTACCACTCATCTTGGTGTAGTCTGTGAACTTGCTGAGGGTGCACTCATTCCCACTGTCTATGTCTTTGATGAAGATATTTAACAGTACTAGTCCCAGTACAGACCCTTGAGGGATACTACTCATTACTGTTTTCCACTTGGACGTTGAGCCATTGACTGTAACTCTTTGGACATGGCCATCCAGCTAATTTCTCATTCATCTTGGATAAGGTTTAGACAGAAAGAACTCATAAAGCCTGGGGTGCTAGTTAGAGTGGGGCTGCAGAAAGGCCACCCAAAGAAAAGTTTGGCTGACAAAAGATTTTTTATTTGTAGTCTTGCTCAACAGAGCAATGGTTGGAGGTCCTGGAGTAAGCCTGAGCCAAGGAGACTAAGCCCCAAGCATGCGGGTACGGTTGTGGAAGAGACATGTTATAGAGCATCCAGTTGGAGGAGAGCTGCAAAGGAGCTCACTAAGGAAGGGGTGGGCTGCCAAAAGCTTCCTACTGTGAGAGGACTGTGGCAGCCAGTCCCTTCCTTGGGCAACCCCTTTTATACCTCACTTCAAGTGAAACTTGAGAATTTGTCCCTAACCTTAAATTTCTAGTCACATTTTTGTGGTATAAGTCCCTGATTGATGACTCAGTATGATGACCCTAGGGGGTCAGTATGTAGCCATCATCCTTTTAAACAGTTTCACCCTGAGAACCATGGTGCTTTGATAAAGAAATACTATCTTTCCTGTAAGATGTTACTGGAGACTGAGCAGGGCTTGATTTTCCTTGGGGTCAGGGGGTTTTGTGCTGTGGATCCCAGGACTAGGATTTGGAGGAACCCTGGAGCCCTGGGCTGTCAAGAGTTGCCACTGTGGGGAGTAGATACTGTTGGTCCCTGGAGCCAAAGTGGGTATTATTTTGGAGCCTGAATGTTACCAAGATAAGGGCCTTGGGCAATCTAGATGCAGGGTCCTTGGAAGTCTGCACAGGGACAGTTTTGTGGGCAGGGTCTGCATAGCCTAAGGGCCAGGCTTCACGATGTTCACCTCAGGAACTGACATAGATTGAGGTAACCTCCAGGAGCATTGAGAGCTGGATGCTCCCTCATGGAAAGGGAGACAAGACCTGAGCATGATAACATGTCTGATGAGGCAGGGCCTGATTTGTATCTGCAGCGAGATCCACACCTACTACCTAAATACCTGTAGCAGTCTTACATGGAGCCTACGTGTTTCTCCTTTACTGCGTTGTTGAGTGCTCCATTACAATCAGCAGATCTTTACTATCAATCTGTAAGGCCTTTTCTGAGATATGTCTGAGCTGCTGGACAAAGTATTACACTTCACTATCAAAAAGATCTTTGGAATGAACAAGACCCCATGGCCATCATGAAGACTGCAGCGCAATCCCTACCTCCAAATGTAGGGGAAATCTTCCTTGATGGGCTAGAAAATAATTCTCCATCACAGAGTTTTTGGACTATAGTCACTGTGACTTAGTGGGTCCCAGTTTGTTTTCCTTGTGCTTGGAGTCCTCTCACTGTATTCCCCACTGTTTGTTATAATAAGTCATGATCACCCTGAATTCCACAATTTTATCCTAAATTGGGCAAGTCCTGCAGAAGAGTAGCTTCTGCCCACTAGTCACCTCTGTCTCCTCAGAGACCCTTTTTAGACT
The DNA here is from genome assembly GCA_020745775.1 of Theristicus caerulescens. Lineage (NCBI taxonomy): Eukaryota > Metazoa > Chordata > Aves > Pelecaniformes > Threskiornithidae > Theristicus > Theristicus caerulescens. The sequence goes on along the minus strand of CM036559.1, from coordinate 79,038,195 downwards.
TTTGCTACACACACATAAATCCCATCCACACCCATCATTCCAGGGAGCATCAACTTGGAAGTTTCCCCCATACAAATTGGTATCTTTAACTTTCAGTACACCCCAGTCTTCAGAAACATGCCTCAGAAAGACAATCCTCAGAAACAGAGTGATGTCTCTGTGGTAAGTGACCAACAGATATAGCTGTCACGGTAGAGGGGGACTAAAACAATGAAAAAAACCCTGGTCTGTCCCATCCTCATATATTTTACACACGATTTTACAGTATTTACTTTATACAGGGGTAGCACTGTGAAAATATACTATCAGTGCTAGATCTAGGAAATGCTCAACTAGTAATTTATAATGCTAAAATAGTATCCATTCAAAAATGTTTTTAAAAAGAGAGATGGACAAGTAGAACAACAGGACCATTTTGAAATTCATGTTTCTTGACATTTGTTTTCTGCATAAAATGTTCTTGACCTTTTCATCTATGTTTGAAAATCTAGGCCTGAAGATTTTATGTTATTTCCTGTGCACAGCTGGAGTCACTATTGAGAGTCAAGCACACACACTGAGAAGGAAAACAAAATTAAATTACAATTCTGTGTTTCACTGTACCCAAAATTCTTATTTCTTCAAGTACAGAAATGGGACACATTGGGGTTTATTGCAATACTAACTAGAGTTTTCAGCCAGGCATTGTAGCATTTGCTATATCTTGGTTTTCAGCAGAAAACTAAGCTACAAAATGAAATATAAACATTGTCAAATTTTATGTGTTTCTTTTTCTCTTCATAACGACATTTGAAACTGCCAAACCTTTACCTGGAAATTTTCCATAGCACCCATTGTTTCTCCAAGCACCCCTCATAACTTATATTTTGTCTATTTACTTTTTACCAGTCACTTAGAACTCATCTGACAGCTGAAGACTTTGAGATGACCTGTTTCTTTTCACTTTGATTCATAGGCTGCTGTATTTCAACTGTAGCCATATTCAGTATTGTGGTTCAATAACGTAGTTCAAGAGCAGCTATTAATCTTGAAAAATGAAAATTTGTTTCTGCCTACTGAACTATGTTAAAAGGATGATAAGCTTAAATCAGATGCACATGATTTAAAGTAAGATACACAAATTTAAAGTAAAATTTGACTGGACTGACTATCATTTCTTCTTCAGCAGTCAGTTGATGGTTCATTCATTCACCTCTATTCTATATTGCATAAGTAGACGGATTACTTGGAACTGGAATATCTTTGGTTGTTGTAATGAAGTTGCTTGTGCAGTTGAGGAATTAAAATCAAGGAAAGAAAGAAAAAATGATTGACATGAATATGACTCATTATTCTGTTGAGAACTTGTTTTGACGTATCAGTCAATGTAAATCACTAGTGTTACAATGGCATTGATTACAATTTTCTTCTCTTTGCTCACTTCAGAAATTCCTTGTTACGATAACATGTAACATGTATTTTCCAGCAGATCTTAACTGTTTTCATATTATGGCTCACCTCCTCCTATTGAAAACCATACAAACCACCTACTTCTATTTGGGTTACTTGCTGTGCTTACTACAGGGGAAAGTAACTTTAGGAAAGGTTTTGTTTATTTGTCTTTAAAGCTATTTACTAATTTGATTTGAACTCTGGAATGAAATGAAAAGCCAGCATAATCCAACATGCATTGATATGTTTATAGCAATGTAAAAGCTCCAGTGATGGTGGCTCTGGGCCTGACGTGACTGTTTTCTCACTTACATGCCTATGTCAATGCTGTTTAACGGTAAGGTAGTGCCCTAATGTTTTCTGTATTTCAACTAATGTGACTTTATTAGAAGGTCTTAATTTCCAGTTTGTCTGGCAATATTCCCCAGAGAGACTGCTTATACTTCCCCCTTTGTTTGCCAACTCCACAGGGATAAAGTCAACATACTCAACTCAAAAGAACACTCTGACCACAACTTATCCTTGGGCTATCTACATGATAATAACCTGAAAGATGACAAGTATAGGCACAGTGTCCCAGTGCTCAAGGTCTTGGCCATGAAAGACCTTCTAGGTTGGAGTGATATGAAACAAATGAGATTCTAGAATTCTGCATGGGCAAGACAGGATCAACATTTAAGACAAACCATCATATAAAAATTACCTTTTTACCTTGCTCTCACTTTTCCAGAAAAGTGCTTATTTTTCATCAGCCTGAAGTTATGGAATGCATTAACCTTCAGGGCTAAAAGAAAAAGACTTTTTCACTGTAAATTATTTCTGGATCTGTTCTATGACCTGGCACAATGAAATAAGCATGAATAGCTCTATAGCAGGAACCAGTCTCAGCCAGCTGCTATGGACTGTGCTCTATTATTTATGTTCTTTGCCTTACCATGAATCAGGTACAGCAGAAGCTATGATGCATGATCTCTCATAGACTATGTGTTGATGATTAAGAAATCCACATGGGAACAGGAAAATTGGAATTGTGAATTTGAAAGTCACAAAGCCAAAATGAAATTTGATTTTTTTCATACTCTGAAGCAATTGATCTTACAACTGGGATATTAGATCTAAAAAAACCCTGGTCTATATTTGAAAAGAAGAAGAAAGAAAAGACAGGCATTCATTCTTGGTTTTGAGCAATAGGTCCAGAGCAGTTCTACAGTCTATGCACGTCTACTCCAAAAAACTGCCAACAGATCAGAAATACCCCCATGCTTATTTTTTCTTATGGACTAGGTTTAGACAGCTAATGGGATTTTACTTGGGATTTTTAGATTATCCTTCCATCATGCTATGTGTGGTTGTAGTTTCCACTAAAACCTCTGGACACACATGACTTAAAGCTGAAGTGTATTCATGGAGGATACATTTTGCACTGTTTTTATGCATATGACCTTTTTACAGTCTTGCTTTAGATAAGAAAAAAATTAGCTAATTACTATAATTACAGAGCTGAAGGGAGAGTTCTAAGAATATTAAGCTTGAGTTACATTCTTTCATGCAACCCATTCTTTAGAATCTGAGGATGGGGAATTCAGTGAAATTTTTAATGTTTTAAATCTCAGGCTATTATATTTTGAGATTCTAAATAAAATGAGAATCATGGGAATAAGTACTGGAAATGAAAGATTATTCTTCTACTTCAAATAAAATTAAAATCAATACAATAATTTTGTTTACTTTTCTTATGACAAATGGTATGAAGCCCCCCCAAAAATGACAACCTACGCCAGCTCAAGGCTGCTGCTTTACAGTTATTATTGTGGGTATTAATATTAGGAAAATATTTTTTGTAAATTGTAGCACATTGTAGCTGACCATCAGTGTTTCTGTCAGTCATCTAGCTCTCCTAAAACACATGAATCCTTTCAGGAAATGGATAAGCATATTCTCATGTTTCAGTGAAACTTAAATATATGAAAGGTACAGATGTACCTCAGGTGGCCCAGAATATGATTACCTAGGAAATCTTCATGCAGACAAGGACTAAAAGTTCAGTGTTATGCTATTTTTTGTACAGTCAAAACATAGATAGCAGATGAGCTCTGGATTTTGCAGAAATATGAATATAACTATTTAAAAGCTTAGGAAAAGAACTTGCTCTTAGTCATGTTTAGTGGACATATTTTTGCACTAACATCTTGTGCAACATTGGTAGATCCACATTAGCATACATTGTGGCACAATAAAAGTGGTTGTATAGACAAACAGGATTTTGAGGACTCAATATCCACACCATATGCATTTCTGGAGTTTTAGTTAAGAAAAAAATTAAAATATTGGTCCTAGATGGAATATTCATCAACAAGTGGAGGCATCAGAGGAATTCTTGGAGCTCATCATCCAGTTAATCCACTCATGTTGAAAACTACTGCCTGTATCAAACTAAGTCCTCAGTGAATGTGACAATTTGGAGATTCCCTTTAAAAGTATACTCATGGTGTGAACCAAAATGGTAAGATAGTCTTACCCATTTTCTTCATAAATCAGTAGTGTTTCCAGCTTTAGTATATACAGATTATTAGATAGTTTGCTAGATTCTTGTTGTTTATATATGACAGCCAGAGCTGGCAGCAAGGAAAAGAGTGCTTTTCCCTACTTCAATAAATTTTGAAATAAAAAATAATAATTTTAAATAACCTGTTTTTTATGAGTAAGAACAATTTTCTTGAGATTTTTTTCATAAGCAGAACAGAAATGTAAATTCAAAAATATCAAAAATACAATTATTATGTTATTAATTTGAAATCTGGGCTGTCACCCAGGAAGATTTTGTGTAACATACTTGATCACGTATCTAATTTGTGTTATTTTGTTTTGAGCATATTCTGGTGTAAGGATTCACTGTAGTCTTACTGTTATTCAATCTTAAAACTGTGGTTGAATTTTCCACTCCACCATTCCATCTTTTCAGTTATGTTACATTCAGATTATTGTTCTGGGGAAAAGGAAACACACCCTATACACAGAGCCACAAATTAGACCAATTAATGATTTAACAGTCCATATGATCTAATTCATGCAGAAATGTCTCATTAATAGAACAATTATAATTGTCATGCATAACCTTCAAGTATTTACTCCTATTTCTCTATGTCATGCTCAGCCTTCCACTGGACCTTTAAAGAAATGAAAGGAGAAAGTAGATTTTCAAGAAGTCATCATCATCCTGAGGTCTTATCTGGAATGATGCACATGGCGAGGATTGCTTCCTCCTCAGTCCTGGGTTTGCTAGGTGCTATCTTTATGTATTCTATGACAACTTGATTCCTTTCTCTTGGTTCCCTGATAGTGCTTAAAAGATGCAAAATACAGTCCTCCCTCCCCCCTCACCCCACCGACTAACCACAAAGGGACTGGAGGAAGAATAAATCCATTGAACAGCTGGCATATCTTGAAAAGGAGTCAGGACCTGAAGAGACGATTCATTCAGATTGAAAAGTGAGACAAGCTGCAATGTTCTTCAATCTGGTTTATGACTCCTCAGATATTAAGATTTCAACAATCTTTAAATACCCAGTAATGAAAGTAAAGTTGATTTATTTCTTTCAATAAACAGCATGACCAGTTCTTTAAAAGAAAGGTAATAATTTTTAATGCAATAGCATTAGTGTATAATTGGATGCAATTCTTCCATTTTACTTGTGAAGAACACATTCAAGTCTGTAGAAGATAATGTTACCTTCTGGTTTATTGATTTAATTAAAGGGCACAATTTTAATGGATGGACAGAAAGCCTCTTGGCATTTCCTTGAGCACTGTTTTCTTGATTTATTAAGAAGCGATTTGTGTATAACTATTAACATTTCATTCAATGAATTAGTATCTTGCAAAGTTCCTGTGCTCTTTATTATTATCTTCTACCACTTTCTCTTCTTCTTTTTTATTCCCATTTAACTGATGAGTAAAAAGAATCTTTTAAAAACAGGGGGGAGGGGAGGACACCTAAAAAACCCACTGGGTCGCCTAAATAACCTCCTAACATTGAAGATTTATTCCAAAAATTTTCTTAGGACAACAACAAGAAGTTTAGAACTTTGGGACATTGTGCCATTGATCAAGTCTCTTGCTAGCATAGTGTGAGTTCTGTTGTACTTGACAATTTCCATAGGCCAGGATGAACATGTGAGCAGTGCATAGCTATTATCCTTTGGTCACTGTTCACATGAAAGAAAGGTTTGTTTCTTCTTCTTCTTCTTTTTTTTTTTTTTTTTAATCTCTGCAATAGCGACCTTTCCTTAAAAAAGAAATTTCCTTACTCAAATATTTGTCTATATATAGATATCATGTTTCTATTCCTGTTACACAGCTACACAGACCAAACAGACCTATGCAAAGAAGAAATGGGTGGACTGCTAACATCTGAAGAATTACTTTAGTGTGAAAACAATAGAATGCCATTAATTCCTATATTTGGGAATCTTTCAAAACCTCACAGTTTAGTTTCTTCCTAACTAACTTTATAATGATGCATTGCTGTGCTGTGCCTAAAGCAAGCAGCAGTCCTGGTATTTCAGTTACCCAGGGCAAGGGATCAATGGAGCACACGGTGAAATCATGGAAAGGTGGGGACAAAAAAAGAGGGTAATATCATGCCTTGTGTGGAGCTGAGACATGTGATTTTCTTCTTAGGGTACACATTTTTATTCCAAACATGCTGTCTTATGCTGCCTGTAAAGTAGCTTTAATCTTTTTCTGCCCTGCAATATTTATGTCCAGGTTAACCACAGTATTCTGTTTCATTTTGCCTGAGACAGAGGGAGAGCCCAGTTTATTATTTGACATAATGTTTTCCTTGCTTTGCTTTTTAAATGTCCAACATGAACAATTTTTGATCATAATTCAACAGTGTCATTCTTTAATTTTGTGATACATTTGCCAGCTCTTTGAGGTATAAGAAAGCCTCATCATTATTTAGTAAAACAGAGTATACTTCAGACAACTAATTTGAACTAGCAGATTCTAACACTATATTTATAGTCTGGTTCTGTATATTGATGTTAAAGGGTCATTAGTACTTCCTGCTACTTCTAGATTTGGCAATATATCCAACAGCAGTGAGGCTTTTCCATAAAAAAAGCCTACTAAGACCTACCCAAGTTCTGTGTTTACATACTAGCAGCATTAGTAAATAGTTTTGTGAAGCTGTTGTTATTTGGAGAATTTGTCTCTGTCTTTACAGTTAGTAAAATTCCCATAATTAAAATTATTAATTCTGTAGATTATTTTTATTCCTACTTTATACAAATTATTTCTTCTCAAAATAATTCTTCTCAGGTGATTGAGATCTGATGATACAGTTAGATTTTACTGCAAGATATTATGCAGTGACTCAAAAACTAGATGATTACAACTAAACCCTCAAAAATAAAAATCACCTGTTCAATTAGGTTCTTCATATAACAAGATCAAGTCTCCATGCCATCAGACTTGTTTCTGGCAACTGTAACACACCTGACATTTAGGGGACTTAAAATGATATCAGATTGCTTTGTTACAGAATAAGAAAAAAAAAAAATCCAATTATCTTTAAAATCTCTTTTTTCCTGTCCAGAGAATTATCTTTTAAATTATTGTGGTATTATTTTCCATTTGAAATCTCTCTTTGTTTAGGTATCAGATGTATTTATCTTCTTTCTGGACATTTTCTCTTTTGGAGGTTTAGCAGCTTAGCAGCTTAGAGAAACTTCTTTCTGTAACACCTGATCAACAATACAATAATGCAGCTTATGCTTCAAAAAATGATAGAGATGGAAAAGAGGGGAAGGTCTTTAACTCTTTTCTCCTTCAGATCACTACTAGGCTTTTTTCCTTTCAGAGTCTTGAAGAGTGCTCTTTCAAAACTAAATTTGACAGTCTTCCACTTGGGTTGTTTCTGTTCTTGAGAACAAAAGCTGTGAGATAGCTTTAGTATTCCCTTCAAAAACTAAATTGCTTGCTAAATTGCTTTCTAGGCATCAAGTCAAAATTCTTTTAGATTTGAATTATCTGTAGAAAAGAAGCTTTCCTGAAAGTCATATGAGTGATGCAAGAGACTTCACACAAAAGAAGCAAATACAAGAGTGATGTATCCCTGAGGATTTAGTAGTCTCATTTCTCCCAGTCAGGAGCAAACCTTTCTACTTCTACAATAATAAATTGTCACATTTAGGGGTGCTCACTAACTCAGCAATGGAAATTAGTTCTTACTGCTATTATGACAAAAATATTTCCTGTTTATGAGTTTGTATATGATGACTCATATTTACCAAAATGCCTATTCCAGATGTGAACCTAATTTACATAATGAATTAATAGCCTATTTGTGCATCTTGACCAAAGCCTTAATTAACCCATATCTTCTCATGCTTGCATAATGTAACAGTTCTTATCTAGCATTATAAAAATAACATGCATAGTTTATTTTGTGCATGGAAAATACAGGAAAAGTTTGTAGAACATTCTCCTGGAAACTATGCTGAGACACATGGAAAATAAGGCAGTGATTGGTGACAGCCAGCATGGCTTCACTAAGGGCAAATCTTGCCTGACAAATTTGATGGCCTTCTACGACTGGGTTACAGTGTTGGTGGATAAGGGAAGGGCAACTGATGTCATCTACCTGGACTCGTGCAAAGCATTTGGCACTGTCCCACACAACATCCTTGTCTCTAAATTGGAGAGACATGAATTTGACAGATGGACCACTTGGTGGATAAGGTATTGGCTGCGTAGTCACACTCAGAGAGTTGTGGTCAATGGCTCAATGTCCAAGTGGAGACCAGTGATGAGTGGCGTTCCTCAGGGGTCAATATTGGGACTGGCGCTGTTTAACATTTATGTCAGTGACATGGACAGTGGGATTGAGTGCACCCTCAGAAAGTTTGCTGATGACACCAAGTTGTATGGTGCAGTCGACACGCTGGAGGGTAGGGATGCCATCCAGAGGGACCTTGACAGGCTTGAGAGGCAGGCACGTGCAAATCTCATTAAATTCAACAAGGCTAAGTGCAAGGTCCTGCACATGGGTCGGGGCAATCCCAAGTAGAAATACAGGCTGGGGGATGCAGGGATTGAGAGCAGCCCTACAGAGAAGGACTTGGGGGTACTGGTGGATGAGAAACTCAACATGACCTGGCAATGTACACTTGCAGCCCAGAAAGCCAACCGTATCCTGGGCTGCATCAAAAGAAGCATGGCCAGCAGGTCGAGGGACATGATTCTCACCTTCTACTCTGCTCTTGTGAGAACCCACCTGGAGTACTGTATCCAGCTCTAGGGCCCCAACATAAGAAGGACATGGACCTGTTGGAGCAAGTCCAGAGAAGGGCCACAAAGATGATCAGAGAGGGCTGGAGCACCTCTCCTATGAAGACAGGCTGAGAGAGTTGGGGCTGTTCAGCTTGGAGAAGAGAAGGCTTCAGGGAGACTTTATAGCAGCCTTCCAGTACCTGAAGGGGGCCTACAAGAAAGCTGGAGATGGACTTTTTACAAGGGCATGTAGCAATAGGACAAGGGGTAATGGCTTTAGACTGAAAGAGAGTAGATTTAGGTTAGATATATGGAAGAAATTTTTTACAATGAGGGTGGTGAGACACTGGAACAGGTTGCCCAGAGAAGTTGTGGACGCCCCATCCCTAGAAGTGTTCAAGGCCAGGCTGGATGGAGCTTTGAGCAACCTGGTCTAGTGGAAGGTGTCCCTTCCCATGGCAGGGGGGTTGGAACTAAGCAGTCTTTAAGGTCTCTTCTAACCCAAACCATTCTATGATTCTATGATTCAAACATTGATAGTTATAACATTTTAATTATACATAGGATTCCTTGCATTTCAGATTCTTAAATTTCCAACTTTAGAGATAGATTTAAAGTTGTTGACAAGAATGAGATAAGAAATGTGGAGGTAACTTTAAAATCAGGCAAGTGTACTGGCCAAAGATACATGTCTTGTAAGTATTATGCCTGATGTACTTGTAAATCTAAATCCTATGTCAACTAATTTGGGGACAAATCCAAATAAGTCATATTAAGATGTGGAAAAATCCTCAGTTTATAAACTCACTTGCAGGGTATATCAGTGGTAAGTCTTGATCAGCCAGTGCAAACGGCCTACAAGAATACAAATCTTTGATCATATCTGAACATAATTATGCAGAAAGTACCACCTGGAAACTATGCTAACCAAACTAATATTAGTAGATGTCATTACTTTATCCTTACTTTGACTGTCTAGATGTTGCATCAATTCCTTGCTAATCATCTGGAGTCTTCAGTAAAGAAGACAGGAGGTTTCAAAAATTAATTAATGCCTCCCATTTAAAATATCTATTTTATGATTTTATTAGCCATTCTCAAGAGATGCTATTTTCTTTCTGTTAACTACTGAGATAGAATAAAAAATTACATGAGACTCCATAAGGTATTTCAGATTGCCAAATTTAGGTGAAATTAATTCTGCCTCTTGTGTATAAAATAAACATCACAACATATATAGAACAAAGGGTATAATGAAAATGGGTTGGACAAAAAAAGGAGAGTCTATTGAAAAACAATGATTTTTAAAAGGCAAGAGAAAAAAAAAAACAACCGACAAAACCCCAAAAAACACCAAAAAACCCCCAAACTTCCTGCACTGTCTCATCACCACCGCCATGTCCTAAAATATTTGATTGCATTTTTAGTGATTTTTTTCCTTAGGTTTTCTACTGATAACAAAATGGAGGCATCTAAAGTTCAAATCATATAAACACAGAATAATTCAGATTGGAAGTGACCTCTGGAGGTCTGACTCCTGCTCAAATCAGAGTCAGCTCAGAGATCAGAACATGTTGCTCTGATCTTTCAGGTCTTGAAAACCTTGAAGGACAGAGTTTGCACAACCTTTCTGGGCAACCTGTGGCATCTGCCTGACTATCCTAAGAGTTACTGGTACAAACTATAGAGATTTAAGTTCTGGGTTGTGGTAGTACACAATTCTAAAGGCTGGTAAATAGCAAGTATTTAGACATGATGGTCGGTTACAGGCTCTTCAGGAGGGGTAGGCAGGGCAGGCAAGGCGAGGCGTGTGGCACTGCATGTAGTGGAGGGGCTGGAATGCATGGAGCTAGCAGTTGGTGATGGCATAGTTGAGAGCCTCTGGGTAAGGATTAAGGGACAGACAAATAAAGCGGATGTTGTTGTGGGAGTCTACTATAGGCCACCCAGCCAGGATGATGACACGGATGAGTTATTCTTTAAGGAACTAAGGGATGCTTCTAAGTCATCTGCCCTTGTCCTTATGGGGGACTTCAACTTGCCAGATGTCAACTGGGAATACCACACAGCTGGTACAAGCAGGTCCAGAAGATTCCTAAACCATCTGGATAACTTCTTGGTACAGGTACTAAGGGCACCAACCAGGAAAGGTGCCTTCCTCGATTTGTTGCTTATTAACAGAGAGGGTCTCATGGGTGAAGTGGTGATTGGTGGCTGCCTTGGCCACAGCAAGCACGAAGTAGTCAAGTTTAAAATCTACGGTAACAGGAGGAAAACTGCCAGCAAGACCTCAACTCTGGATATCAGGAGAGCTGACTTCAGGCTGCTCAGGGAACTACTTAGCAAGGTCCCCTGGCAAAAAGCTTTTGAAGGTGCTGGGGTCCACCAGTGCTGGTCACTTTTTAAGTACCACCTCCTAAGAGCACAGGAGCAGGCAATTCCAAAATGTTGGAAGTCAAGCAGGCGAGGTAGAAGGCCGGCTTGGCTGAGTAGGGATCTTCTTCTAGTACTAAAGCGAAAAAAGAAAATGTATGACCAGTGGAAGCAAGGTCAGGCAACATGGGAGGACTACAGAGATGCTGTTCGCCACTGTAGGGAGAAAATTTGCATGGCCAAGGCTCAACTAGAGCTGAAGCTGGCCAGTACTGTAAGGGACAGTAAAAAGGGCTTTTTTAAAATATGTTAATGTCAAAAGGCAGGCCAGAAATAACATTGGCCCATTACTTGATGAGCATGGTGACCTCACAAACAGGGCCATAGACAAAGCAGAGACGTTTAATGCTTTCTTTGCCTCGGTCTTCAACACCGATGATGGGCTCTGGGACCCTCAGAGCCTTGGGCTAGAGTACCATGACTGTGAGAATGACAAACTCCCAACCAAGCCTGAACTTGTGTGGGATTTGCTGCTCCACCTGGATCCCTATAAGTCAATGGGGCCCAATGGGATCCATCCGAGGGTACTTAAAGAGCTGGCTGATGTCATAGTAAGACCTCTCTCAATGATTTTTCAATGCTCTTGGGAATCTGGAGAGGTCCCAGTTGACTGGAAGCTGGCAAACATTGTCCCAGTCTTCAAGAAGGGCAACAGACCTGTCAGTCTCACCTCTGTGCCTCGAAAAATTATGGAGAAGATTATTCTGGGAGTCATTGAAAAACACCTGAAAGACAATGCAGTCATTGGTCCCAGCCAGCACAGGTTCATAAGGAGAAAGGCCTGCTTAACTAACTTGATTTCTTTCTATGACAAGGTTACCCCCCTAGTTGGCCAAAGGAAGGCAGTGGATGTCATCTTGTTGGATTTCAGTAAAGCTTTCGACACTGTCTCTCACAGTATCCTTCTGGACAAAATGTCCAGCATACAGCTGGATAAACACATAATGCAGTGGGTGACCAATTGGCTGACAGGTCGGGCTCAAGGGGTTATAGTAAATGGGGTTACATCGGGCTGGTGACCAGTCACTAGCAGGGTTCCGCAGGGATCCATCGTAAATCCAGGGCTCTTTAATGTCTTCATAAATGACTTGGATGCAGGACCGGAAGGTTTGTTATCAAAGTTTGCTGATGACACCAAACTGGGAGGAGCTGTTGACACTCTCGAGGGCAGAGATGCCCTGCAGAGAGATCTGAACAAATTAGAGAGCTGGGCAATCACCAACCGCATGAAGTTTAAGAAGGGCAAGTGCCAGGTTTTGCACCTGGGACATGGCAACCCTGGACGTACATACAGACTGGGGAACAAGAGTCTGGAGAGCAGCCCTGTGGAGAGGGATCTGGGGGTTCTGGTCGACGGCAAGTTGAACATGAGCCAACAGTGTGCCCTGGCAGCCGAGGGCCAACTGTGTCCTGGGGTGCATCAAGCACTGTATTGCTAGTTGGTCGAAAGATGTGATTGTCCCACTCTACTCTGCACTGGTGCAGCCTCATCTTGAGTACTGTGTGCATTTTGGGTGCCACAGTACAAAAAGGATACGAAGCAACTAGAGAGTGTTCAGAGGAGAGCCACGAAGATGTTGAAGGGTTTAGAGGGGATGCCATATAAGGAGTGGCTTGTATGAGGAGTGGCTGAAGTCACTTGGTCTGTTCAGCCTGGAGAAGAGGAGACTGAGGGGAGACCTCATCGTGGTCTACAGCATCCTCACAAAGGGAAGAGGAGGGGCAGGTGCTGATCTATTCTCCCCAGCAACCAACGATAGGACCCGAGGGAATGGCAGGAAAATATGGCAGGAGAGGTTTAGGTTGGACATTACGAAAAGGTTCTTCACCCAGAGGGTGGTGGAGCACTGGAACAGGCTCCCCCAGGAGGCAGTCATGGCGCCAAGCCTGATGATATTCAAGAAGCATTCAGACAACGCCCTCAGACATATGGTGTGAATTTTGGGGTTGTCCTATGCAGGGACAGGAGTTGGACTCAATGATCCTTGTGGGTCCCTTCCAACTCAGGACATTCTATGATTCTATGATTCTAAGTATTTAGTTAATTAATATTATATTCAAAAGTGAAGGCTTTTGCGTATTTGAATAAATTAAGAAACAATATATTTTCTGAGATTTGCAGTAAATCATCATAGTTACAGATCAAGGGCTCCTGTTATCCAAGGGGGCAGGGGAAGAAAAAAAAAAAAAAAAGAAGACATTTTAAGAAACTCTCATTTAAAAACAGAAAAAAATCATGTATATAAGGACATAAAAGAAGCTTCTTGTAGCCCATGTAAGGAATTGAATAATTTTATACCAAGGAATATAAAACTTTTAAAAATAAAAATGTGAGAGAAAATATAGAAGAATGGGAACAAGCATGAAAAAGCATTTTTTTTATTCAGTATATGTTTACTTTTTTTCCCTATATATTATTCAATCAGTTTTCAAATGAAAAAAGAGTAAATAATGGAAGCGTGTTGCATATATACCTGAATTGGTGGTAATAGCCTAAAACAGATGAATTATGAGGAAATACGAGCATAATTATGGTAACCATATAATAAAAATAGTATGTTGTTTAACTGTATATTCTGATTCAGAATTCATCTGAAATTCAACAATATCATATTCTAACGCATATGATATTTGTCTGATATAGTCTGATTTTGATTCATGTGATATTTCAAAGTAAAAAAAAAAGGAAAACACATCAGAGCCCAAATCTAATAAAGCCATAGTTGCTATGAATTGAGCATATTTCAATGTTCAAAATTTAAGCTATGTTTCTTCCGTCACATTGTGAAGATTTCCTTATAATAGACTTCCTTTTCTTACAAATTCATTTACTGAATTTGCCGCAGTTCCTGCTGCCAGCAAGCAAGCAAGTAAGTATCTCTCTCTGTACACACATGTTATGGCTACTTAATGCCTAGTTGTTAAATAATTTCCTTACTTCTCAATTCATACTGAAACCTGTGAGGAAATAAAATAAAAAACCCATAAATCTGCTATAGCTCATTTTTTCTAAGAATGAGACATAACTAATGCTGGCATAACTAATGTTTGGTGTAGAATGAAGTTTACTATTTTAAAGTAATTGTAATTCTTACAACTTTAATTGAAAACTATTGGAATGAAGTGGAAAATCTATGCAGAATGATTAATGAAAACAGTGTATTTATTAGACATATATTATGTGGAATATTTAACTGCTTCACACTCATCTCCCTCACAGTATGTCATTGCCACTTTGGGAGATAAGCAGAGCAATAGTCAATATTAATGGTATTCAATCATATATAACATGCTGTAATTTTATTCCAAGTCATAGAAAGTGCAGAAGTTCCAAAAACTGCTGTATGATCAGGACCAATTTGGAAGCGTGTCACTTAACAATGATTGATCTGCAATGGGTTCTTGAGATAATACTACTGATTCTAAGAGTAATTAAGACTTGTGAGTCCATTATAATGCTAAAAGTAAGGTAACTTGATACCAGGCAGCAGTAGAATGATAGCTATACTAAGCTTACATGGCCTAGGCTAGAAATAAAAGCATCTCAAGTTATGAATAGACATCCCTAAGTAGGATATTTTTAATTGCATGTATTGATTCTGAGAAACAGATTTTGCATGTAACTAAATTAGATATTTTGTTTCAATAACACTAATAATAATAACAAAACTGTAGCATCAGTCATAACAAAGGTCTGAAGAGTTTTAGCTGCATGGATAACCAAAAATGAGAGAAAATGGTTTTGCAAACACCATTGAAATTTCTGAGAATTGTAAGAGACTTGTGACAATATAAATAATTTCTCTCTTATTTGGTCAATTTTTGCTCCCTACAAGGCCAAACAATTTCATCAGCTTTCTCCAATAATTTTTCAAATATACTAACTGAATGACCAAAATTTAAGTTAGCTAAGGAAATGCTTCTAAATCATATGCTATCAGCTGTATAATTCATGCTCCCTTCTGACATTTATATATTTTCTATCCAACATAGCCACCTAAAGTCATGTATGGTCAATAGACTGTCTTTACACTATCAAAAAACTTAGGTCTTTGTTCACTCTCAGAAACTTCCCCCAGTTCAGGGCAAGACAAGCCCACATACCCTGCACAGTCACATCAACATAATGCCTGTGACATTTATTAGCATTGGCAAAAATCATATTGTCTGTGCTAAAAAATGAAAAAGGAATAAAAAGAATTAAAAATAAGAGGTTGTTGAAAGATGAAGCCAGACCTTGCTACCTCTGAAACACAGTTTGACTTCCTAAGATGTGCCATACAACCATTCAAGATCTCTGAACCAGAATTAAATCTGCACATGGGCCAAAAAAAGAGAGGAATCTGCTTTTGGTCCCAAAACAGGGTAATGATGGAAATATCACATTACTTAACACTGTAGTATTTTAAATTTAGTAGAAACTTCAGCCATGCTGAAAGTTAGTTCAGTTTATGTCGAATAGATGAAGTCCTAGACCAAGAGCAAAATAACCATCAAGTTGAGAAACTTATATTAAATCAGAAAGGTGAGGCTGGACCTCTGCTTCTAGCATAAGCATGAGCCCTTGCTTGTCTCAGAACTGCAATAGGGCACTTCTGCAGAAGTGAGACTCATATTTTGAAAAGACTTACCTGAGTAAGATTTCCTAAATCAGCAATTTCTCTTAAGACACACTTTGGGTGAAGCAGGCACAGATGTCACGTAATACTGTGTTTTGAACAATGGGTTAAAACATGCATATAGGAAGTAGGAGACTTCTATCAAAGTATTGCAGAAGTTTGAGGTAGTTTAAAATTCCAAGAAAATTTTGTAATGAGCCAGTAACATTCTGGGAAGACATATTCTGCTATTTGGGACCAATGGAAAGCCAAGAAAGTAAGAATCAGAGGGCTGGAGAGAACCATTATACAATATTGTAACCTGCAGGTTAGGCCTCCTGTGAAGGAAGGATGGGAGTTATTTACATATAAGAATACTTTATTAGATGTTTATTAGGTGTTTCTGCTTTATTAGGAAAATAACCCCAACTTTTCCCTTCTTCTTCTGTTTGTAATGTCAACATTTTGGAGCTTTGGTCATTAGTCTGTCTGTATTGGGTTTATGTGGCAAGATTTTGGTAGTGGGGGGCCTGCAGGAGCACCTTCTGTGAGAAGACAGCAGGAGCTGCACCCGTGTCAGACAGAGAAGACACCAGGAACTGCTCTCATGTCAGACAGAGCCAGTTTAAGCTGGCTCCAGGATGGACCCGCTGATGGCCAAAGCTAAGACAATCAGAGCCACTGGTGATGCCTCTGTGATAACATATTTAAGGAAGGGTAAAAATGCTGGCAGGAGCTCTGTGAGAGAGGAGTGAAAAAAGTGTGAGAGAAACAGCAGCCCATGGAGGACCCCATGTCAGAGCAGGTGGATATGCCCTGAAGGATGCCGCAGGCCATGGAGAGCCCATGCAGGAGGAAGCTCCTGGCAGGGTCTGTAGCCCATGGAGAGGAGCCCATGCAGGAGCAGGTCTTCTGGCAGGAACTGTGGCCTGTGGGAGAACCACGCTGGAGCAGTCCATTCCTAAAGACCTGTACCCAGTGGAAGGGATCCATGCTGGAGCAGTTGTTGAAGAACTGCAGCCTGTGGAAGGACTCACATTGGATAAGTTCATGAAGGACTGACTCCCATGGGAGGGACCCCACGCTGGAGCAGGGGAACAGTGTGAGGAGAAGGAGCGGCTGAGATGAAATGTTATGAGCTGACCACAACCCCCATTCCCCATCCCTCTGTGCTACTCAGGGGGAGGAGGTAGAAGACTCAGGAGTAAAGTCAAGCCTGGGAAGAATGGGGGGTGGGGGAAGGGGGGAAGATGTTTTTAGTTTTGTTTTTGTTTCTCACTATCCTACTCTGTTATTAATTGGCAATAAACTGATCTTCCCCAAGTTGAGTCAATTTTGCCCATGACAGTAATGGGTGAGTAATCTCAATGCCCTTATCTCAGCCCACAAGCTTTTGCATTGTATTTTTGCTCTTCTGTCCTGCTAAGGAGGGGGAGTGAGAGAACGGCTTGGTGGCCACCTGATGACCAGCCAAGGTCAACGCACAATACTGTCTCCTTTCCCTACCTATGAACTTGTGAGCCTGAAGATTCAGTCATTCACTATGGGTTGCAGGAGTCATGTTTTGAAGCCTTCTTTGAGTGGGACTGTTATGTAAATAATTGGCAATTCATGTTCCAGCTGCATTTCTAATTGAACTCTGTGCTAGTAGAGTCAGTTAAGCTTGGTTTGAAGAAGCCTAATACACAATGTTCTCCAGGAGATTTAAAAATGTGAGTACCTAATTTCCAGATCTGAAATTACTTCAGGGTAGATATAGATACTTAAGCAGGCATCTCAGCAAAGGTAATTGTTCTAATAAGAATTCTAGTGATATAATTTTAAGTAATGAAGGAAATACCAAAGTCGTAATCATCTAGGAACCCTAGAAAGGATTTTTCTGAATTATTTTATTGGACTTTGCTTCTATATTCATCCTAAGTAGTAGTGCACTTGTTTAAATGTTTTATTTAACCTGGTTTTTATACACTAGTCATTTGAACTTTGTTTTTATTTTGGGGCTTGTTGTGGGGAGCATTTTTTTCATTTATATAATTAAATTTTAGACAAGTCTGTAATTCCAGGTAACAGTGTGGCTGGAACAACTATTTAAAGTGCTTTAGCACCTAAAAGACCTTAGTATCATCACGTCAATAATTTTCAAACACTTGGTATCGTTAGTACTTACTATCAATACTTTTAATATATTTCATAAAACTTTTTACTTCAATACTGAAAATGATACAGATGAGACAATCTCCCAGTATATCTACCTGATATATCTGACAACACCTATTTGTAAAATAGGGCTATAATATCTGTGTTATTTGATTGTTCACTTGTTGCCATACTGTCATTACTTTTTGTAGCTATGGTGGGATAGTGTGCAATGACCCTCTTGGAAACAGTTTAAAGTAGATGATATCATTTAACTATACTTTGGCTAAAAAAATGATCAATTGAGCCAGTGGAAAATGTAAATTATGAAAATTAGCATGTCTACATGAAAGGTTTGTGTAGCAGCTACAGTATTAGCTGAGACTGTGAAAGATAGAGAGTGTAGAATTAATTTCATTGTGAATTTGTACTGTATATCTGTGTGACTTCCCCAGAAAGCTTATCTGGATATTACTGTAAAACAAAATGCACCAACTTTCCTCATCCCAGCAAAAAATCCATACTTGCAGTAAGCTTTAATTAAGTAGCTAGGATTTTATGATACCATTTTTACTTTCTTTTTAATTCTCCTTATACACTCCACAAACCCCAGCAGAAAACAAGTGTTTATAAAGATGAATCCCCTGTGGAGTGTGTCAGCTGTCATGCTCACAGGCTTCCCTTCCTTCTATGAGACCATAAACTGTTTTCTACTACAGAAAGCCTTGCTTACATAAATTTTAATCTATTTCCTGTAGAGGAATTTTGTAAAGGTTGTAAATTCTTCAGATAGACATTAAAATTTTTTACAAGGGCTGAGTGGAAGATTATATCTGATACTTAAGTTAGATTTCAAATTTATTTTTCTTCATAACACAAAAAGTGCTTGTTTACTATAAGAAAAAATATTTTCCTTTGTTGATTTAGGGACTGATCTTGCATGTGCAACTATACAGAAAGCAGTATTTATTTTTAGAATATTGGCAGTGGATAGTCACTAACTAATCCTGTTTCATGACAGATATTTACATTGTTTTATGTTTCTCCCTGATTATTATACATATGAACTTAAAAAACCTGAAACAAACAAACAAAAAACCCCAACAACCAGTCCAGTAGTAAGAACTAAGAATGTGGTTTGTCTGTGAATGAAGGCAAAATTTATTCCAAAACCCTTTATATGTCATAAAACCACTTAAGTCATTATTCAGAGTGGATGGATAGCCTATTAACTACCATACTAAGTAAAGACTTGGTATATCTCTGAAGAAGTCTTTCCATCTTAGATGTCTTAGAAAGACCTTGGATGAGAAATGAAGTTCAGTTCATCTAACTCTGTCTACAATATCGATGGCTACACCTGAGATAGCAATCTAGAGTGCTATTATGTTTGGTGGAGAGCGATAAGTGTTTCTGCTGCGCAATTCATTTTACCTTGCAGGAAACAAAAACAAATGAACCATTCATCTCAAAATGCCTGTTTGTCTCCATCTCCTATGAATAGAGACTACAGTGCAAACGTTTACGCCACAGATGCTGAAGGCTCAATGGGATGAATCTCACATATAGTTGTTTTACATTGTATAGGATTTCACAATTTATGAATTTTAATGTAGAAAATTCAAAATAATGTGCACGGTGAAAATATGATGAATATCTAAATAAGGATTATTCCAAATTATCTTTTAATGTTCAATAAAAACATCCTGGACTCATACAGATATTTCTTTGAAAAGGTGAGAGCAATCCTCAGCTATAAAAAAATTAAAAAATAAACAAAATATAAGCATAACTGATTAAAGCATTACATAAATTCATGACACCATGGTCACTCCTTGCAGTTCTGATCAGGTAATATCTATAGGTCATATTAGAATTTTAAAAAATTTTAAGAAAAAGCAACTGACCATAATTTCATAATTTCAGACCACTGAATGGTCTCTACGTGAGAAAAGAATGAATATACGTTTTCCCTCTCACTGTCAGAAAAAGTGATAGCTGAGGGTGAAATACAGTGGATGACTCTAGAATCATAGGTGGCATAAGGAAGGCAAATAGGGAATTGTCATTTAGTACTTTTTTGTTATTTATTTTTTACTACAGAACTACAGGCCACTATGAAATTTCTAGGCAGCAGAGTTAGCTTGCTTTCCTACCCAGCCCCACACTCATTTCACAGTTGTAAATCTCTTTGCCTCAGAATGTTGTGAAGGCCAAACATTAAGAAAGACATTAGACAAATTAAAGGATGATGGATGCATCAGTTGTTTGGATGATCTGGATGCAGACTTCATCTCTGCAATTGCTGATAGAGATTTCCATGAAACTGAGAAGATATATTAGGCAAGAACTGCTGTGCAACCTGTGTCTTATAGTTTTCTGAATGCCTCTGTTACTGGCAACTGTCATAAACAGGAGACTAAAATATAAGGACAATTTGCCTGATCTAGTATTGTTGCACTCATTTTCTTATGAAAAATAAAAAAAATTGCAAGTGGACTCTCACTGTTAGAAGTGTAAAATTGCAAGTCAGTAAAGGTCTGATTGCTCTGTTTCAAGAATCTCCATCCATGCCTTACTGTTACTCTTGTGTCTTATTTCCTGAAAAGAAAATGTAAATATTCCTTAGGAACCTATTACATAGCATCTAGTAAACTCAAAACCCATAAACTTTTGCAAAATATAACATTTTTATTTTATTAATGTGTGAAAAATCTAAGGAATCAAGTCATAATTGTTATATAACTAGAGTTTGTGATGTAGCTGGATACTAGGGCTGTGCCTATTTTTACAACCAGTGCACTTAGCCATCAATTTGCTGAGTGATCCAAAAACTCCCCAGCTAGTTTCTGCCTAGATGAGACAATGGACTGACTTAACTTCTTATTGACTGAATTCCTAGCAGGCTTCACAACGAACCATTTGACTAGTTGCTACATGAGCTCTCCAGGTTGATATTTGGATAGTCCTCACGATCCTTCCTTCTGTGCATGGACCAACTGGTAATTATTACTTGTATGCTTAACTGTGTTGTTTAATATCCCAGAAAATCTGGGATTGTGGAAAACCTGGTCATCCCAGAGACTCCCCTGGCAGTTTCTGCTGTACAATTAGTCAAACTGTACATACTTAATTTTAAACGGTCAGTAGGAACTGTTCCTGAAGATGCAGAATTGTAGTGTAAGGAAGCCTTTTATATGCAGTTAAGACAGAATATGTTTTGTACATATCTTAAGACAACTAATAACAACAGGTCATGTATGCAGTCATAACTGGACTTGTTCTGGGTTTTTTTTAACATTTACTCAGTCCCTGCCTGTGAGAAACATGATGCTGATATACATTTAAAATACTGTTTTTAGGGTGTTTTCTGCTCTATTTTATTGTTGGCTGGAAAAGTCAAAGCAGCATGATTTTTTCTGCCTCCTAGGAAAGCTCTGATGCTCATTTGAACTTTTCTGTGTTTCCTGCGATCCAATTATCCAGTTCTATGTTTGCAGTGAAGAGAGATTCTTTGCTTCCCCCTTCTGTTTCATTTTCTTCTTATCATTGATTCTAGCTGAAGATTTTATAATAAGTTATGTGGGAAAGAACGCATTGCAGTTGCTGTCTTCAGGACAAATATTAACCTTCTGGCTTTAACTGATTTTTGGGGCATTTTCAATTGTACTGCACAAACACACTCAACCATTTTTTACAGGATAAGACTTTGATACTTAAGATAATAGACAAGAATCTTCTTAACTGAGACATTTCTTTTTTCTCAGGTAGGCTATCATGCAACAAGATTTTAACAAATCTGTCAACAACAGAATCTAGGACTAACCTTTTCAGCCTGAAATGGATGCATTTTCCCTGCCTGGAATTTCAGTTTGGTTTAAGGAGAACAAACCCACTGATTATTCAAACACCAGAATGGTATGTTCTGTTTGTGTTAAAATAACTCTCTCTGAAAATGTCTGATTCTTCTAGGAGAATGCCAGAACTATAGTTTTGACCCAAAGAACTCTTTCTTTACACTTTCAGGGACATGAACATTTTTTTGAAGTAGAGAGACTATTCAGCATTTAATACTTAAGCAAAACACTTCCTTCTCTCTGAGATTATCATCCTCAGTCTCCAAAGATAAAAAGGACTGAGCATCTGCTTAACACATGAAGGAAATAAGAGTAAAGTCAGTGGGGTATTTCTGAAAAGGTGCCTTTCCACTCGTTCTCTTACTCTGAGAAGTCAAAAAGGAAGGACTGATAGCTAGACAACCTAAACATGCATCAGGGAACCTTATAAAGATTGAACCAAAGATCTTTAATGGACATAAATCTGCTTGCTCAGATCACAGCTAGAGTCTAGATTATTTTAAGGCCATATAGCTTAGAGGGGAAGTATATGAAACATACTCTTACCATTTGAAAACTGTATCCTTTTCCCCATTTACTTATGATTATGCTCAGCTCTAAGTATTACAGAAGCCTTATTCCTCTATATTTGCATAAGGTCATATATAAGAGCAAGGATAAATTTATGCTGTAGTTTTCTTTCTAATGGACTGAATATCCAATAAATGCTTAAATACACTACAGGTGAGCAAAGCACTCAAGGTTATGTTTAGGTTCTTGGAGACATATGTTAGCTGAATTAGAGTAACTGTATTTGAGAAGAGAACCTTAGACCTATTTTTTTAATATTGCTTGGAAGTGGAGTTAAGAACATGGCCATTGCAAGTTTATTTTTATTCATACCATTGTTATTCTTTACATTATTAAGGAGGAGAGAACCATAGTGTGTTAAATACCGCTTGAGCATTAGCTAACCAAAGTTCATGACCTAAAATATAATAATTTAAATGTATCTTTGGAATAATCCATTTTGGGTGTAAGTGCAATGAATTTCTCTCTGCCTTAAATTAAAGATTGTGCCTTCCTAGTTTGGATAGAGACAATTTTTGCTCTATCTTCCCATCAGTTTTACAAGAACAGAATAGAATCTGGTATAATGTCCTTTTTATTAACTAAGTCAGCCCTTTTATATAAACTCTTATAACCTATCATAAAAACTAAAATAATGTCACTTCATAGTGGAGGAAGTTAACTGAACCATATTTGACCCCTTCCTTATGGAATCTCATTCATTAACATTACTCCAGCCTCTCAGTTACCGCAAGTTCACTCAGATTTCTTTTTTTCCCCTAAACTCTATAAACCTTACTGCTTACTGTTAGTGTGCTTTCCAGCACAAATATTCCTGTGGAACCCTCACTTCTTCCACTGATTCTCCACTTGGAAGCAACAGAGTCCTCAAAGGATGGATGCTGTTCCCCACTACACAAATTTATTGTTCTACATAGACATGAATTATCATGCTGGCCTTTGCTACTCTGACAGCAGAGGGAAGGCGGTATTCACTGACCTGACTAGAACACGTCAAGTGGGTCATTATTCAGTGTTACCAACATGATGTAGACCTCTAACAATTAATGATCTAAAATGTATATTCTCTGACTTTTGTGGTTTCATTAAGGCAAATCTGTCACATGTGTTAGTCACTGCAGGAGCTCTTCTATAGTTCATTTTCTCCTCTGTCAACCACGTGAAAGTAAGAAGATAGGGGTGATGTGGGAACTATATCTTCAGGTTAGCATCAAAATTTAGCCTGTCAAGAGGGCTGTAGCTGTAAATGCAGACTCTACCTTAAAGATAAAGAAAATTTAGTACCTGGATACCAGCAACTGCCTTTAAAATATCATCTAGCAGACAATGACATGTGAGCTAGAAAAGTATCCAATCAAGTTCTCTACTGGAAAGCATGAATAAATAGTCAAAATAAAACAAAGTGCTTAACTTTTTTAATCAGCTCCCTATCAAAATCACCATATGAGTTTCAATACAGGTGATGCAAACACTGAGTATGAGAAAAATTAATCCTGGACATGACTTGAAGGAATGCATATAAGACATATATTATTTAAAAAAATCTCAGAGAGGAACATTCTTCTTCAAATTTATTTATCTTTATGTTGAAATTATCATGTAAATGAGAAACACCTCCTCCCCCTGAAAAAAAAGGAAAGAGGAAATACTAAAGCATCACATAATGTTCATTGTTAATTAATTTGACACAAATTAGGTAAATTATTTAGGAGACTTATGCAATACAACTGTCAAGGATCAATCTGAGCCCAAAAATATAATGAAATCTCAATCGTTCAAACCTTCTTCTTAAAGCTATGTTTTTCTGTGTCTGCTGAACACTGAGTTTTTCATGTGCTAATTATGGGGTCAGTGGGTTAACAAGACTATGGTTTTCATATAGTGCATATACATGCTCAGAAGGCTTGGAAAACATTTTAATTTAAATCTAGGATTTTTTTTTCCCCAGCTTTTTCTAACAGGATTATTTTTAGGTATTATACTGAAGACTGTTGTTTCTGATAACACTTCGGTCCTTTAGTGGCATATATACAAGTGTGATCCCCACATTGACACTGGTTACAGCTACACACTATGAAGCATGATGCGTTACTGAAAGGAACAAAAATGGCTGAGACAGTTTGTTGGTTCTTTAACTTTTTGGCTTTCCTGAGGTGAACAGTGGTTTTTATGAACATGTGTTAGAGAAAGAAATAAAACCAAAAATATCTAGCTTCTGAGAAAATCCTGTAAAAACAGGATAATTAATAAAAAATGTATTATTTGTATATTTTGGGGACAACATATAGAATTTTCAAGACAAGATAGAATTTTAGTGAGAGATTCATAAAACCTAGAAAAAGAGTTTTCAGAATACGTTCTCTGTGTCAGCAATAATTGCTTTGCATAGTCATCTTTCCACTGCACTGATTTGAATGTTCCCTTAAAACATTACTACTAGGTATTTATACAACTGCAAAATGAAATGAATGAAAATTTTAGGACGAGAGGAAATGGCCTCAAGCTGCGCCAGGGAAAGTTTAGGTTGGATATTAGGAAAAACTTCTTCACTGAAAGAGTGGTCAGGCATTGGAACAGGCTGCCCAGGGAAGTGGTTGAGTCCCCATCCCTGGAGGTATTTAAAAGACGGGTAGATGTGGTGCTTGAGGACATGGTTTAGTGGCGGACTTGGCGGTGATAGGTTAATGGTTGGACTTGATGATCTTAAGGGTCTTTTCCAACCTTAACAATTCTATGATTCTATGATTCTATGAAAATATATATCAAAGGGTACTGGAAAAATATAATTCATGCTGATTCGGCACTCAGTGAATAATGACACAGATGGTGGGTGAGAGAATGAAAAAAAAAAACCCAATCTACTAAAAGGGCTTCATTTTCATCAAGGACAGCTTTTAAAACTCTGTTGGAGCTACTGGAGCTTCTTACCAGATATTCTAGGAGAATATTCAGAAATACTTTGGCTCCTAATAAATTCTGTCTGCTGTTGACCATAACAGGTGGTCTGCAATTATTTTTAGCCACCTGGAAATACATAGTTTAAATACATCATAATACTTTCTTCACAGTCTTCACATGGACAATATCATATCAATCATTCATGATAAGGATGCCAAACAAAAGAATTTGATACGACCAAATGTTGTGATGTCAGTGACCTTTCAGTGAAGGTTTCTGTTGAGTTTCTGGAATTGAAAGACTTGACTGCACCCACTCACTAATTACCTATGCCTCAGCAGACTATTTCTGACTCTGCATATGTGACTGCTGCTTTTTGACATTTTGGAAAGGGAATGATACCAAAGACAGGGAATAAAAGCCTGTTTCTACTTCATTCGTGCTGTTGAAGCAAAGACTGTAGTCCTGGTAAATGAAATGGTCATGAACATAGAAAAAGAATAGACAGCTAAACTACTTGGGGAAAGACTCTGAGAGCATTTAGCACTGCATTCAGTACATGACATGGCAAAAAATGTTTCAGTTGGTATTCTGGTAGTGATGATACCAACTCTTATGTCTGTTACTATGTGATACAGAATCATGGTGCTGATATGGTAACATGATATGACTCATCAAGACTGTCTCATCAATGAAATAGATCAAAATAGTTATGTCTAAAGGCATCTAGATGCCTAAAACAAGTGGAATAATTTGTATTTTCTTCATTGACTGTAGCTGACGAGTTTAGACTGAATGTATTTTTTTTTTTTCAAATTTAGGTATATTATTTTAGGTAGATTTAAATTTAGACTGTAATCAAGTGTAAGTGAGGTGACAGCTATGTACCAAAGAAGAAGAATAATAATGTATGTATTTAACCTATCACTGTGGAAGCATTACAATATTTCTTTATAAGAATATTTTTTTCAGTGAAAAAAATACTTTTAGGGTAATAGCATACCTTAGCTTGAATTACAGTCACGTAAATTAATTCTTTTTATTGTACTGTTTTATGGAAAATCTGGGGGTTTTGTCATGTTCATAGCTTACTAGTCTTTTCTGGCTCATCAGCCATGAAGGCTTTTTTTGTGTATTTCAATAGTCTAACAGCAAAAGCCTTGCCAAACTTTCTCTTAACTATGGTCACTGTTGTTGATGTACCAAGGCACCCAGCCAGAACAAGTCCTAATTATTTTCCTGCCCCAGGCAATAAACATTTTGACTACACTTCCTACTCACTTCCAATTCATAGCAAGCCATGAGAACCAATCAAAAGTGGAGTGAACGAAATGCTGCCCTGTCAGTTTTGCCATTGCAGGCACTTTCCCAGGCAGTTGATAGCACAGGCAGAGCCTGCACACAGCCAAGTAACACCACACAAAATCAAGCCCACTTTTAACCCACTGCCTTTCTCCCATGGGCCACAAAAGCTGAGCCTGCTGCTGCTGCAGCCACAGACTTGAGTACAGGATAGTCAAAGAGAGAAAAATAGAGAATGAATGAGCAGAGGATCAAGAGGAAGGGAAGGAGGGAGAGATAGATGGAGGGAAGGAAGGAAAAGAAAGAAAAAGGAAGAAGGAAAGGAAGGAAAGAAGGAGTAAGGAGAGAAGGAGGGAAAACAGGAAGGAGAGAATGAAGTGAGGGTCTTGGCTAAATAAGCCTTTATTTATCTAATTTAACATCAGTATCTGCTAGCATACTTCTCTGCGTAGATGAATAAACAACTGAATCTTGAGCTTACTAAGCAAAGATAATTCCTGGAAATACCTAAAGCATTCTCAGATCACTAAAGTACAATTCTCATAACCAATTTGTATAATGGTCAAACATCTGTATGTTCTATACCTTTAAGGATATTTGTTTGTGCCTAGCAAACAACTTAGAAACAATTTTTCCCTGTTTGCTTTCTGAAACCCTGATGTCCTATTATCATTTTTGCTGGTACAAAGTCAGACTTGCAGGTCTGATTTATATTGCTCTACACTCCTAAATTGTACAGCTAAAGGCAATATGTAAAATGTCCTAAATATTTTGAATCACATCTCTAATATTTGCTACATTGCTATAATTTCAGAGAAAAAAATACACTACTCATAAAACCTCACCATTTTATTTGTTTAAAATTGATTAAAATAGACATCTAAGTAAGAATTTTTATTGCCACTTTCAATTTCCAATTGGAATACACAAATAGAAATTATTTTATAGAGGGAAACATATTCTGAGTAATGTAGAAGATTCTACAGAAGAAGACTGAAAGTCCCTTTATTATGCATTCAAACTATATGTTGCTTTAGCAACATTTAAAGAGCATTTGTCTCCTTTCACAGAGAAGTCTTAAGATTAAGTTTCCTTTGCATTCATTTTGAATTCTTAGTTCAGCAGACTTTGGGAGAGACTAATAATACTTCACCTACTTGGAATCACCCAAATCCATAAAGCAGAAGAAATTCTTCAGCTTATACATGCCTAATGTGTTGTTATAACCTTTCTGAGCCATTGTACACTAATCTTGTAATTGTGTACTAAACAGAAGGAATATGTCTCAACCATGAAAACTTGTGTGTTTTAAAGCAGCTATCAGTAAACAACTGAAAATATTTTATGAACATATGAAATGGAATAACTGGATACAGTTTTTTCTAACTTTGCATCAATATGAACATGTGCAATGGCTTTAGACTATATTAAAATATAATTATGTTATTTTACTTTATGGAAATGCAACATGAAACATCACCAGAAATAACTAACTACTGCAAATGATTTTTAACAGATCTTATTAAGAAGAGTAAGGATGAACTTCCTGTGTTCAGTGATTATAATGAAGAAAAGAAAAAAAAAGAAAAAAGAAAAAAGTAGCAGTTGTAGTAGTAGTAGTAGTAGTAGTAAAAACTATATGCTAGGTTCAAGTCCCCCCAAAACCAGTCTGACTTGTGATGTCTTCATACATATAAGAAGAAATATTTTTTTTTATTATAATATGAGGTCATAACTAATACAGTCATCAAAGATCACCTTTCTCTGTAAATTGCCCATAAGTAATTTTTCCAAATCTGTAATTAAAGTATTTGTGTGGGGAAAAAAAAAAAAAACCTGTTTCCTAAGCGTAGAATTTAGGGTTTTAATATAAAACCCAAGACACTTCTTGTTACTCTAAGACGTCTTGTACTGTTTCTGACTCATGTTTGTATGCATGTAATTCTTAGAATTGAATTTCTGATAGAAAAGAGCATGGCTATTGGTTTAGAATTTTGCTGTTATTACTTGGCATTCTTCTAGTGAATATCCTAGACAGCTATCTCCATTACAAAAATATTGACAAAATAAAGCAATTTGAAAACCTTATAGATTTAGTTAACCATTTTCAATTTGCAATGACAATATATTTATGTTTTATATTATCATCCTACTCTTATTTATTTTCTGTTTTTTCTATCTAATTGCTTTTTTTAATAGAATATGTATTCTAGACACATTAAAAGCTTTACAGTTGAAAAAAAAAAATTGAAACCTGGGAAAATCCCTATTGTACTCCTCTCAGAATAAGCACATACCACCTAGGAATAAAGCACTTCAAAAATATCTTTCAATAATAAACATTTGTTATAGATTAGGCTGTAGAATTCAAAACAATTCACTTCAAGTTGCACAGCAGGTTTTTCAGTATTAATATATGGATAAAATGTACTTGACATTGAGTTCTTATTTCTTTAACTGTATCCATGTATAGCCATATTTTATTTCTAAATCCCTGTCTTCACCTGAGCCTATTGCCAAATGTTTTAACCATGCCTTTTCAAGGACGTGAGCTCATTCTTTAAAGATAAGAAACTCTTTTGGGAGTTTCAACAACTCTTCAGCAACAACAACTGGATTTAAAAGAATTATCCTAAAAGTACTATTAAAGCTAAATAACAAAAAAACCATAAAACAATTACTGTGGATAATTTTTTTTTTTTACTTAAAAAAAAAAGTAATAAAATTACTTGGGTGTGTTCCTAATCAGTTTTAAACAGGTATGGGAAATTAAAGATTAGAACAAACTGAACTAAATGAAAACTGTCAGCTCTCTCACATGAAGATAGGAGTGACATTTGCTTTTCTCCAGTCCTCAACACCTCCCTCAATTGCCAAGATTGTTCAAAGATGATCAAGAGTGGCCTTGTAATGACATCAGCCAGCATCCTCAGCATTTGTGGATGCATCCTATCAGGGCCCATGGACTTATGAATGTCTTAAGTATTCTCTAACCTGATCCTCTTCCACCAAGGATACCTCTTCCTTGCTCCAGACTTTCCCCCTGGTCTGTGGGGCCTGGGATTTCTGCAGGTCAGTCTTGCAAGTAGAGACTGAGGCAAAGATGACATTCAGTACCTCAGCCATTTCCATGTCATGTCAATCCAATGGATTTAATAGCAGGTTATAGTTCATAATGAAACTGCATGAAAATAGAAAGATAGAATCATTTCAACAATACTCAATATTTTTACTTGGTTCAAAGTTATTATAGTCCAAAGCAATTCATTTATATATTTTTCTGATTTCAACATAATCTGTTTCCCTGGGTGTGGTGGTGCATTGCCCCCGGCCACCCTTTCTTCTGGTGCACCTGGCAGAGCATGGGAAGTGAAGCTGCTTTACAGTCTCAGTAACTCCCAGCAAAACTTGGCCTTTGTGTAACAAGTTTGGTGGTTAAGTGTCCCTTGACTGTATCAAAACTCTTAGATGGCTAAGGTGGGAACAGCACTGTCTGTACTAAGGAGGCAGCCCTGACAACCTTGGAACATATTTTTCGTCTGTACTAGTCGCCTCTGACAGCCTTGGGGCCTATCTTATCTAGGCTGTAACTCAGGAGGATCTTGTACCGGCATCACTGGAATTTTTGAGAACTTTAGTAATCTTCAACACAGGCTGTGAAAGTAGAAGGGAAATTTACTGATGCCTAAAGTCAATCATCTCATGACCCTATAAACAGTGGTGCCAAGTTGAGACCCTTCGAGCTCTCCTGGACTACAGTGGGCTGCACCAGAATCTCCTTCTGAGTGGGACACCTCTCAGAGCAGCAAACTCAAGCTGATCTCTGGCGATCCTTGCTCCCCAAGATTTGACCCTTACCTGATCTTTGACAATCCTTGCTCCTTGAGGTTCGACCCTCACCCCTTGAGACAGTCATTTCAAGTGACAATTTCACTAAACCCGGTGGGGAATTTTTATTGGTGCCTTTGACTGTGCATATAATGAGTACGTAGGCCTATTGTGTGTGTGATATAAATATTGTAGTAAACCTCATTTAATCACTTTGTAGATGCTAGATTAATTAATAATTAGTTATTGCTAAATTTTTGTGATTCTCTCCTTGCTGCAAACAAACCTTAAACTGCTGCTAAACATATAATCCTTAGACATAAACCGTTGACCAAGTCTGAGACTTGGATTGGATCCAGCCGCACCTAGGCTCCTCTCTGAGAAGGAGTTTAGAAAGCAAGGGGGTCCATTCTGGATCTCATGACTCAAGAGGAGGGCTCCCTTTCTCCTCTGTGTATTTTCTTCGGGCTTGATTTCCTCTTTCTTTCTCTTTATATATATACACACATTCCATTCATTTAATAAGTAATAGAGTGAACCTTGCCATTGAATTCTGTAAAATCACACCTTTATAGATTTCTATTAAAATCACTGTTTGCAAATATCTTTGATGGTGATTTTTTAAGCGGCTTAACCACTCTTCCCTGGCACTGGGAAAATTTGATATTTGTAGAAGTTAGATTTTCTGATGAAAAATAAATTAAAGGGAAATTTCTGGTCAGCACTAATAGATAGAAAAAATGTATAAATTAATTAAGTTTGCAAAATATGGAATACAAAGAGTTGGAACCAAGAACCCATTTTCTTGATCTTTATGTCATAGCAATTGTATTTAGTTTTACTGAAAATATTCATAAAACATTCAATTGCTTAAACTATGTGTTAATTGGTTTGAACAGAAAATATTATGCTCTTTAACCCTATTCTTTATAAACAAATGCCTGTCATAAGAATTAAAGTGCCTGTATTACTTAGTCACTATTCTGTAGAAAAAAAAGAAAAAAAGAAAAGATATACCCCCCTTTGCAAATACTCCTGTTATTCACAGTTCAACATGTTTTTGTTAAAAGGTTTTCTTTTCAGTTCATTTTTATATCAGCCCATGTAAAGACCTCTAATTCACTATGCTAGAAGTTGAACATTAGCTTTGTTATGACCAGGATCCAGTACCTGAATTTCTTGTTTTAGTTATTGCTTAAATAAGATCTAACATGGGCAGTTTAACTAAATTTTTTCCTACATAAGAAAAAAAAGAGTGTTTAGTTAGTGGCAACATATTTGGTTTTAGAACTTCAAAATTAATGTTTTTTGTGTTCTGCAAAATATGTAGCAGTACAACCATTAGGAAATAGGAGGTAAGTTAAGAAAAGGAGGAGTCCAACTAGGTGGAAACTGTGCTGCTAATTAGCAATTACAAGAGCAGTGTGTGCAAATTGAAATAGCTCCCAGGCTTCTTACCTTGGAAAATGTACCATGAAGTGCAGATGTGAAGGAAATACACCTACTAAGGACTTAGGTAGACAAAATTATGGTGCCTGATGTAACTGTCCAGAATATAGATGAATGCAGTTCACTTCATCTTGCTCATAAAATGCTTTGATATGTTGACATTTGCAGCCCCAGAGGACAGCAACACTCCAGTGAACTGATCTTAGATATTGGTTTAGCTGTATCAGTTCTGCCGGAACTATTTACTAGCTAACAAAATCTAAATTACATTTGGAAGCTTGTTTAAAGAAAACAATCCTTGTGCTTCATTGCCCTAGTTTAATGCACTGCTGACTCACTACACTTGTCTATCCGTGTAATTCTTCAGAGAAACCTATTTTTAGCATCCACTAACAAAACTATAAAAAAAGAAAAACATCAATTTTTTTTCTGTTGTCTGTTAAAAGAGTTCTTCATATAACAGAAATGAAAATAATAGCACTACTTTCATTATTTGAACCAGTTAGAATTTTAACTTAAAAAGCTAAAAGGTATCCCGCCTCACTGACAGTTATTGCTTCTAAAGAGCATAGGTGTCCCAGAAGTCCCATGTCACATCTGCCAGTCTCTTGTGAATGACTATATCCTATGGCCTCGCAAATGCAACTAAATTCAAATTTTAAGGAAATGAGCCAAGCCCTTGCTCATACAGTAAATATGATTAGGGAAGTCTAGTTAGATGACACTGTGATTTGGTAAGCTGAATAGCTCTGCTGACTTCACTGACCATAACGACTAGATTTCCATTGGCTGCACTGAGAGCTCATTTGTATATTTTTACACTTACATTATTGGGTTATATGATAAAAGCTTGTCTGCCCACCAACAAATTGTCGTGGTTTAACCCCAGCCAGCAACTAAGCACCACGCAGCCGCTCGCTCACGCCCCTACCGGTGGGATAGGGGAGAGGATCGGAAGGGCAAAAGGGGAAAACTCGTGGGTTGAGATAAAAACAGTTTAATAACTAAAGTAAAATAAAAATAGAACAGTAGTAATAGTAATAATAACAATAATAATAATAATAACAAATAATAATAGTATGATAGTAATACAAAGCAAGCGGTACACTGTACAATTGCTCACCACCCGCCGACCGATGCCCAGCACATCCCCCAAGCAGCGATCGAACCCCTCCCCGGCCAACTCCCCTGCTTATATACTGAGCATGACGTCACGTGGTATGGAATAGCCCCCCGCCCAGTCTGAGTCAGCTGCCCCGGCTGTGCCCCCTCCCAGCTTCTTGTGCACCTGGCAGAGCATGGGAAGCTGAAAAGTCCTTGACCAGTGTGAGCACCACTTAGCAAGTACTTAGCACTACTTAGCAAGAACCAAAACATCAGTGTATCATCGACATTGTTCTCAACCTAAACCCAAACCACAGCCCCATACCGGCTACCAGGAAGAAAATTAACTCTATCCCAGCTGAAACCAGGACACAAATGAACCCACAGAGACAATGGCAACCCAAACAATACCCTGCCCTGGCTATTTCCAGGCCCATCACAGGAGAACTATCAGCCTCACAAGCCCAGAGGAGCACAGGGGTGCAATGGCAGGGGGAATCCAAATTAAAGACTCAGAGGAAGGAACACCATGTACAGGCCTTTCCCAGGGCTGTCCCAGGAGAGCCTCAGCCCGTGTCCAGGTGTGAAACCCGTTAAGATAATTCAACACTAGAGCACCTGTAGGACTGAGGGGGTTTGCTGCCTGGGGATATGGGATGCAAAGGAGGACCATATCAGGATTACCCAGGACTTATTGGGGGATTCTTAGGGAAGGAAACAAAGGTGGGAAAAGGGCATAATTTAGGTGATTTGGGGAGGAACAAGCATGGAAAACTGGAGGAATAAGGTGATAAAAAGGGCTGGTCACACACAAAAAAGCCAGTACACTTGTCTGCCCTGTTCCTGATCAGCAGTCTTTCTGCCTGTTTCTAACTCTTTGCCTGGGTGAGGGAATCTCTGTTCTCTGTGTGTGTGTATGGGGGTCTGAGTGCAGGAGCTGACATGGGACCTCAGGTCACAGGGTGTCCATGGTGCAGGCCCTGGAGCGAGTGAGTGTCTGGGTGCCAGCTGCCAGATTGGGTCCATGGCCCATGTGCCAGCGACTGGAGAGACCACAGTTAGCTAGACCAAGTGCCAGCTACTGGGATGGGACTGGGATCATGGGGGCCCATGTGTCCATGCTGCCAGTGACTGGTGTGCGTGTGGGAGTACAAGTGAGCGTGTGATTGCTAGCAAAAATCAGGGTGGACTAGCTGGCAGGTGGGTGAAGTGGCCTGGAATACAGGGATGTGTGTTTTCAAGGACAGACCATGGGGACGAGCTGGCTATCAGAGGTGCCAGTGGAGTCACAGCCAGCTCTGCATGTGTGTAGGTGTGTGTGTTTGAAGGTCTGTACTGGAGTGGGTCTGTGGCCTTGGGGGCTCATGCGTCCAGATGCCAGCAAGTGGCAGGCTTAGTCTAAAGGAAAAAAGAAAGAAAAGATGAGCATTATATGATTGCTGTTGTCGTGGTTTAATCCCAGCTAGCAACTAAGCACCACACAGCCGCTTGGTCACTCCTCCCCAGTGGGATGGGGGAGAGAATCGGCAGGGTAAAAGGGAGAGAACTCGTGGGTTGAGATAAGAACAGTTTATCTAAAGTCGAAGTAAAATAAAATAGAACAGTTAAATGGGTAAAGCAAAAGCTGTGCACGCAAACAAAGCAAAACAGGAATTAATTCACTACTTCCCATGGGCAGGCAGGTATTTGGCCATCCCCAGGAAAGCAGGGCTCCATCACGCGTAACAGTTACTTGGGAAGAAAAACGCCATCACACCGAATGTCCCCCCATTCCTTCTTCTTCCCCCAGCTTATATACTGAGCATGACGTCATATGGTATGGAATAACCCTTTGGCCAGTCTGGGTCAGCTGTCCTGGCTGTGCTCCCTCCCAGCCCCGCCTGCCGCCCCCCCCCCGCCCCCCCGCGCACCCGGCAGAGCATGGGAAGCTGAAAAGTCCTTGACCAGTGTAAGTGCTACTTAGCGACTATTTAGCAATACTTAGCACTACTTAGGAAGAACCAAAGCATCAGTGTGTTATCGACATTGTTCTCATCCTAAACCCAAAACACAGCCCCATACCGGCTACCAAGAAGAAAATTAACTCTATCCCAGCTGAAACCAGGACAGCTGTCTGTAAATAAACTAGGGGAGTAAAAAATAGGGAAAGAGGAGCTTCTTAAACAAACAAGCAAACAAAAACAATTCTAGCTAAAGAACAAACAGTTGAAAGCTGGTTGTGAAGTAAAATCACATTTGGAATTAATTTTCTAATCCTCAGAAAAGTGACGTTCACCAATAGCCTTTCAATAACTTTAGGGAAGGCAAGCATCCTAGTTTTCTACAAGAGTAAGAAACTCAGTTTACTGGTCTCTATGTTCTTACAATCTCAAGTTTCTGTTTAATTAATCAAGATACACAGGGAAATGAACAATAAGACAAAAAGATAAACGGCAGACTAAATCTTTATCAAAGGAGAAAAGCATTGCTTTCACATCTTTTCATGCATCAGGTATGCAGGTTTCACAAAAGGTATGTGAACACCAACATGTGACTTATTCACTTGGTTTATAGTATTTCAGCTATGGATGGAGAGCATCCTCACAGCCATTACATTGATAATATGAAGCAATTTTTTGCAGTAGCTAGGAGGTAAACTATATAACAGGGCATGCATCTCTAGTCTAACATTCTATGTCCCTATATTTTTTCTTAACTTTTAGTGAAATTAACCATTGGAATAAGAATCATGTGAAACCTTTAAATCATTATTGGAGGTTTTTCTAGGACATATTTTAGATCTAAACAAAAATTAAGTACTTGGTGTGGTACAAAAATTCACGGATGCTTCTCCTCACAGTCTGAATCTCCCCAAGGGAGAAATGGAATATTCAGAGAGTCCCTGAAATGAAACTCAATAGCAACAAAGTTACTGTTAAGCAGGTATTCTGTATTGCAGCACTGGGGATTCTCCACCATAAGTGCTCCAACGAATTACTGAACTTTTAGAGAATATATACTATACAATCATACTTATTCATAGGATTTCCGAGAATTGCTATGCATAAACATGAGATTTCCAGGAACTTATTAACATATGTAAATATCTGATTCGCATGCGCAGTCATCTCTCATGGTGGTCTTCAAGTGGTCTTTGGGGGTCTTGAGATGAAGGCTCGTAGTCTTCTTCATTGTGTTTGCTGATTGACCTTTGCTTCTGTGCAAACTCAGTCCTAGGATCACGTAAAACGTTGTCCTTCAAGGCTGATGTTGTCATTCTTCTGTGTCTTCCTGTCTTCATGGTTCCATGCATCTGTTCTCCCAAGGCCCGAGTTGCCTGTAACAAGATTATCCCAGAGCCCCCCTTATCTTATAACTGTTCTTTTAGCTACTCCCTAAATCACATCAGACTGCCCTCAAGTCTAACAAGGTATTCACAACATCCTTAAATCACAACAGGGTGTCTTCTGATCTAATTAAGTGACTAATTTACAACATCTTTCTTGCTCTTGTGATTTTTAACCCTTTCAGGTGCAGGATTCACCCATAAAATGATGTGACTTGTAAAACAAAGGCTAGATCAGATCGACACAGTATTTCCTTCTTAATATAAATTACAGTTGTATTGCTTTCACATGCAAGCTGGGTTGCCAGAATACAATCAGAATTGAACTTGCTGACCATCATGATACTAGTGTGGGGGATAAAACATATGCTTTTAGAATGTATTACCTTTATTGTTATCGGAAACAAATGTAGGTGAATGTTTTTACTACTGCTAAATTTTCCATTTTAATTTGTTTCCTTAAGAATTAGATTTAAGGCAAACCCCCCACTCTCAACCAACTTATAAATTGAAACTCTTCTTAAAATGTGTAACATACTAAGATGTATAAAACAGTATTTGTGTTGGTTTCTTTTTTTCCTTTTTAAGGAAGCAAAACCATGTGAATACAAACTTGAAATAAATATCAATACCTCTTTTATTTTCTGAATAAATTGGATGGGACATACCAAAATTATACTTTTTTTTTTTCTGTCATAAAATTTAAGTTAAGTCAAACACAACTAATGTTCAGAATTTCTTAATAAAGTACTGTACACATTGAGCTGAATCATTTGTCAGTCTAATAATATTATTAATCAGAAATAAGTATTTTGTGTTACTATTTATTACGAAATGGCCAAATATTAATATTTTTCATTATCTAAAATTTTCAAAAAGTAAGATTCCACACCATAAATTTGCAAAGTTCACTTCTAAAATCTGTTTATGCACCAGACTAAATGTATATGCACCAGACTAAATCACCTGACCTTCAAGCTTTCTGGGTATCCTGAAATGTCAGCTGAAAAGCAATAACCTATAACACTGAATCTTTGTGAAAGATTATGGAATAAATACAGACAAGTAAAAAAGAAACTTGAGTCAAACAGTCTCTAACAACAGTATATGGAGCTAAGTTGGTGCTACCTTTTCTTATCCTTCAGTAGTGAGGAAAATCACAGATTTTTTTTTTTTACTTTTATTTTTTTTCTTTCTGGTTTCCATCCCCTCCAAATCTCTTTTTCCTGATACAGTGAAGAGTGCAGAGATTCCACAGGATATGATACTGGTTTGGATTTTGTTCACTTACTCATTTAGAAATGCTATGAAGCTGATACTTGTATTTTGTTCAGAGATCCTGTGGAGCTCCCCTCTTCCTTACAAGAGAAATTCTTCTTTGTAGGAGGTGAGTACACAAGAAACATTTGACATTGTTCAACATAGCTATAACTAATGTTTTGAAAATTACCCATGCATGGTAGCAGCAGTTCTGTTTTTTAAAAAAATACTGAAAGATACACACTGCACAAACAAATATGTGCAGGAGGTCAGAAATTATTTATGTAACTTTCATGTTTCATTGGATAAAAGAATACCAAAATGTCCCTTCAACAATCATGTCCTAATTCTGTAAGTTTCAGAAAGAAATTCAAGTAGTTGTAATTAAGAACTGACTAACTAAATTAGTGTCTTGTAATGCATGTCCTAATAACAGAAAACAGATGCTACTAAATCTTGATGCGTGTTACTGTCAATGCCTGGAGCTAACACAGATGGACAGTGTATATGTATATTAACATCACATTCACTCAAATTGGATACTAGTGCTGTGTGCCACAGGGACCACCTAAGGCAAAAAGTTTACTTACATACCCCTATTTCTATAAATATTTATGTAGTCATATACTGGCTCTGTTATGTTTTATGTAGTAGCTCACACAAGGAGGGAGACATTTCACTTTATTAAATAAACCAATATGATATTGTAGTAGTAAAATGTTTCTTAGAAATAGACTCATAGAATCACAGAACGGTTTGGGTTGGAAGGGACCTTTAAACATCATCTAGTCCAACCCGTCCACCGTGTGCAGGGACATCTTTCACTAGATCAGGTTGCTCAAAGCCCCATCCAACCTGACTTTGAACACTTCTAATGATGGGGCATCCACAACTTCTTTGGGCAACCTGTTCCAGTGTCTCACAACCCTCATTGTAAAAAATTTCTTCCTTATATCCAATCTAAATCTACCTTCTTTCAGTTTAAAACTCTTGCCCCTTGTCCTATCACTACAGGCCTTGGGAAAAAGTCTCCATCTGTCAGCCAAAAAACCAAACAAGCTACAGCTCAAATAGAAGAGTTTGGGTTAGTCACAAAAACAAGAGAGATTTTTGAACAGTGTAAACATCCCAGTACCTCAGAGGTGTTGTTCTGGCTACTTTCTTTAGAGTCCTTACCCCAATTAGAGCTTACCACACTCTCAAATATGTCAATATAATGTCATTGTACTAGATCTACCACAAAGGCTTAGATTAGTTTAAATACTTGTTACCGTAGATTTCATTTCACCTGAATAGAGAAAGCACACATTTTATTATGAGAAAGGAAGCTTTTAATCTACATCCATAAAAGACCATTTGCACATATTATGAACTCAGTCTTTTGTATCCTCATTAAATGACTACCAATTCATTGGAAAATTCAAAATTTTTGGAGGTGTGTACAAAACTTAATTGTGATTTCAAAACAATTCTTATTCAGGAAAGTGTGTTAAATAAGTGGGTGGGGGGGTGTTTTCTTTTTTCTAAAAAGAAAATCCAAAGACTAGAAGGTAAAACTTTCTGTATATGCATCTGTGATAAACTGCTCTATAATCTTGGACACATTATGTAAAAAGAGAATACTAATGTTTGTCAGAAAGCTATCTTAGGAAAGTTAATTAGGTAATGTCCATGCACTGCTACTGAAATGCAAAGTAGAATGTAAATTCAAAGCATTATTTTTATTATTATTATTTTACAGTTTTATCAGGTGCCTTTTCAGCAAAATTTGTCAAACTTCTTTTTAGACACATGCCCAAGGAATCTTTGAAGCAGTCTGTTTTACATTTTAAGTACATAATTAAATATTAAACATTCCAGATTGCAAAATGGTATGGTAAAATCCAGATTTCTCATACAGATTTCAGAATTAGCTTAAAAAGGCCATATATAATTTTCTGTATGCTGTTGTGACACATTAAGTGAAGGTCAAAATCAGACACAGGGCTTTGGGGATTTGTTGATCAAAGTAATTGCTTCCAGTTTGAAATGCATAATGAGACAGACCTGCATTGCATTTGTGTACCCTTTTATATTCAGCAACAGTAAACAGATCTTTGCAACTAGCTGTAACTCACCACATATTTGAAAAAGGAAGTATAATGAAGAACAAAGATCCATAGCAGAATTCTTGAGACTGGACAGAGAAGTCCGCCTATGCTCTAGTACTTCTGTAATGGCAGGTGACTCCATGTTCTACATAGACTTTTCAGCTTTAGAGGAGACATTTACTATACCAGTTTACATTGTTGCAAATTACTTATTTTAATAGCTTCACCTGATTCATAAGTAGATGTTTGGAACCTTATTCAAATCTGTTTATGGCAAGAGAGAGAAACCTGTGTATTTCAGTTCAATTCATTCACAAATATGCAAAGTTTTCATTTCTCAAAATATTATTGAGGAAATAATCCTTCAAAATGGGTTAAGGAAAACCCCAAATGTACATATATGCATTGGTTGGATAAGGCCAGAATCACCCCGTCTTTCTCAGGATTAACCTTGGAAAGACTATCCAAAATCAGATTGCATGAACCATCTAGAAGAAAAAAGTACTGAAAAATAAGTGGTTCATGCTAACTAAATATACTATATGATATGCAGGCATATTTAAGTTATGCATACTTAGAATTTTCTTAAATTGAAAGTGTTAAAAAAAGCCATAAAGACAGAACAAAATAAAATATTATGTTCAGCTGTGTGTTTTGCATTTTTAATCAGCTTATTAAAGATTAATTTGGACAGATAATTTTTCCTTACATGAACCATTTAACTCCATAATCTCATTTGAAATACTAATAATTTTATTCATTTTAATAAATATAATCAACTCACAATTACCACATACCTCACAGTCCAAAAACTTGTTTATCATGCACTCAATAACAAAAACTATGTACACATGAAAACTTTTAACTGTTTACAGGTAATTATATGTTTATTGCTCAACATGTTTTACACAACATCCAGAATGTTGTAAATGCATAGTTAGTTAATAAAATCACGTTTTTTTCCTCTGAAGCTACAGCCTGAAATACCTCTATCTTTCTGTAAGAAAACAAAATTTTGAGTTTATTGTGTTTAATGAGAATAATGGTTGCGTTACGGGTTTTCATTTTTCTGTAATACAAGAATAATTCAATATGTGTAGTCAATAATTTTAAATTTACCTCTGAGTCACCATGAAAGACAATTAACACTATGAATGTATGTAAAGAAAGAAATAGACAAGTATTAATATTTTTAGAACACTATTGGAAACTTTAAAGTACTAGATGTTTCAATTGTCTAGAAATCCATAAACCTAAATAATTAATTATTTAAATCCTCAAAGTAATTCATGTCATTATTATGATAATATATCTGAACAGTGTAGTCACTGTGTGTGTTTACAATATGACTATCTCAGAAAACTCACAACTAAAATCAACTTAATACATAATGATGGAGAAAATAATTACATGGTGTATAGTACACACATATTACCACATTAAATGAATGCCATTGTGGTGGGTTAACCTTGGCTGGCATTCAGACCCCTCTGCCCCCCAGCTACTCTCCCACTCTCCATCCTCAACAGGACATGGGGAGAAAATAAGATGAAAAAGCTTGTGGGTCACAATAAGGGCAGGGAGATTGCTCATCAATTACCATCATGAGCAAAAGAGACTCAACTCGGGGAAGATTAATTTAATTTATTGCTAGTTTAAAATAGGGTAGGATATAGTTGTGGTCACTTTGTAACACTGTATCTGCCACTCCTTCCTTCTCACTCTGTTCCTCTGCTCCAGTGTGGGGTACCTCCCACAGGATACAGTCCTCATGAACTTCTCCAACGTGGGTACTTCCCACGGGCTTCAGTTCTTCAGGAACTGCTCCAGCATGGGTCCCTTCCACGGGGTGCAGTCCTTCAGGAACAGACTGTTCCAGTGTGGGTCCCTCACAGGCCACAGGTCCTTCCAGAAGACTTAGTCCAGCATGGTCTCCTCTCCACGGGTTGCAGCTCCTGCCTGGAGCCTGCTCCAGTGTGGGGTCCTCCACGGGCTGGAGTGTGGATATCTGCTCCACCGTGGTCCTCCATGGGCTGCAGGGGCACAACCTGCTTTACCATTGTCTTCTTCATGGGTTGCAGAGAAATCTGCTCTGGTGCCTGGAGCACCGTTTTGCCTTCCTTCTTCACTGACCTTGTCTGCAGGGCTGTTTCTCCTCTCTCACAGCTGCTGCACAGCATTTTTTACCCTTTCTTAAATATGTTATCACAGATGAGATTCCAACATTGTTGATTGTCTCAGCTTTGGCCAGCAGCGGG
This sequence comes from Theristicus caerulescens, assembly GCA_020745775.1. Classification (NCBI taxonomy): domain Eukaryota; kingdom Metazoa; phylum Chordata; class Aves; order Pelecaniformes; family Threskiornithidae; genus Theristicus; species Theristicus caerulescens. The sequence continues at coordinate 78,996,378 of CM036559.1, read as the reverse complement.
TGCCTCTTGAAGCCAGCTGAAATTGGCTCTGTCAGACTTGGGGACAGCTCTTGGTGTCTTTCCACAGAAGCCAACCCTGCAGCTCCCCCCGCCAAACCCTTGCCAGGTAAACCCACACAGTTTATTATATCGCAGTTTATTATATCCATGTGTAAGGTGCTAAACTCTCAGATCATATTTCTGTTTGGCTACTAAAACACAGTAATGTTTTTCTTGTCTTTGGGAAGATAAGCTGAGTAAGCCAGCTAATCTCACCATGGCAAAAAATGTAAATAAAGAGGTACTACCTATCCATTGGTAAGTTAGGAAGCAAATACATTCAGTATGTAACATATGTAATGCATTTAACCATGCTGGAAGGAGTCCTTTAAAATAATGAAATTAAGTTTAAAGGAATTTTTTGTGTCTTAGTCAGAAACACTTTAATTCAGCATCTATTAGAATTGGTGACAATTTGCCTAGGGGGGTTCATCATGCATATCTCCTAACTGTTTCTGGAACTAGAAGACAAAAACCGTCCAAACACAGGGGGAGAAAAAGAATTTTTTTTTCCTTCACTGAGATATCTAGGATTTCAAATGGACTCAGTTTTATTTTGATACATCTTTATGATTCTCAAAAAGCAATTTGTATTAATTTCATTAAAAAACTATAAAACTTCATGTAGTCAAAATGAACTTATTCTGACAAAGATGTCATTTGAAGAGTGACTAATGATCTGTGTATGATGAATTTTGTGATTAAAAACCTTGATACAAAATATGAAAAGGTTTAATTTATCTTCTTACATTTTTAATATATATTTTATATTGGTCTTTGCTTTTTTATTCGATATTCTATTCCCTGTATTTCCACAGGCAATTTATTACAGTAATACATAAAAACTATCATTGATAAAGTCTTATCAGTGTACTGAAATGGAAAATGTGTTTCATGTACATGCTACTTCCAGGCTGCATATAGGAAGAGAGAGTCTTATAATGTTCTTTTTTTTGGTTGTTTTTTGTAAGTATTTGTGGTTAAGAGGAGCACTTCAAATAATAACAAAACTCCAACAACACTGACCAAACAAAAATAAAATCCTAACACCAAAAATATCTGTTCATTGCTAATGATTATTTAAAATTAATTGATTTTCAGGAAACAACAGCACAATAGAAAAAAAAAAAAGAAAGATATTTTATACAACTGTGGTTTTTGATCTGTGGCTTATCATGCCAATGTGGGGTTTTTGGTTTTTTGTATTTACTATCATCATACAACAATAAATGTGTGCATGTGAAGTAATGAAAGCCACCTATTAACACTGTATTGCCTCAAGTGAAGCTTCTGTGATTAGCTTTGACTAGACGTATAATGTTCATCTAAGAAAGGTTAACATAACTGATTCTTACTCCCAGGTTGTATTAATAAATTATCAGGAAAAAAATTTATATTAATTACTGAGAAATGATTACTGAAAATCTCCAGGTAACTTCTCTGAAATTGCAATATAATTATATCTTAATTGCAGTATACTTCTTTAAGAATACCATTTTAGAGAGGAAAAAAGTTCAAGTACAGGACATATTGCACAGATCTATTAAGAAGAGTCTAAACACATTGAAAATTCTGTCCTTATGAAACATTCAGTATGGAGATACAACTTTCTCAGATGCACCTCAAAAAAGAAACCAAAGTTAACAGAGATAATTGGAATTTAAAATTATTTTATTTGGAGTAAGTGCTTTGCTTCTGGTGATATCTCATTAATAAAATGAAAGGTGAAACTTCAGTTCTTCTGTCATATGATATCAATTCTTCAATGCTACAGATAGCTCCATGAGGGATGGCCAAATCACACAGGCGATTCACATGGAGGTATTCAAGAGACGACCAAGTTTCAAAGGGAGCACTGGGTGGGATTTGGGAGGAGAATCTCAGGTAACTCCATTGGTGATACCATGAAAGACTGAAATCGCTTTGGTAATGGTATCAGAAATACCAAATCTGAGTATGGATACAGGAAAACTGGGACTAGTGGAGAAAATGTAATTTTTTGGAAGAATGTTTATTTGGGAGGTAGCAAGGGTAGGAAAGGGGAAGGCTCAAGGTATATGGGGGAAGAACAAGCATGGGAAAACAGAGAGAAGAGGGAGTAAGAATGACTGGTCAGTCATAAGCAAGCACATTTGTCTGATTAAGCCCTGCCCCCAATCACTGCAATATATCCTATCTTCTTATTAAATCATATTCCAAACTGATTTTTTGTGTGATCTTACTCTCTGCTCTGTGTGCATGTGTGATGAGAGGTTTAGGTGCTGGCAGTTGGAGATACTGATTGTTTAGAGCCAGCTGCTGTGTGTACATATAATTTGTTAGCAAATGTCAAGCTAGACCAGCCAATGAGCAGGAGACGCACATCTGGAAAAAAAACAATCCTTGAGCCAATGACTGTATAAGTGATCTGGGATCTGGGCATGGACATTGGGCAGACTTAATGTCATGCTAATATTTAAGGGATCTGTGATTGTGGTGTGCTTGTAAATCTAGATAGTTTGGGTTGAAGGGAAGTATACATCCACCAGTGAACCTTGATTCTGATCCGCTGGAAAGAGGAACAGCCCTGTGCTGCCTGTGCTCATATTTATGTGAGAGCCATTGGTGTTTATGTGGGTGCTGTTAAACCAATGCTCTGTGACGAGCCATGTTAATGTCCTCTGTGTGCATGTGCATGTGTTTGAGTATCTGCCTCTGCAATGTGGGCTCCACTTTGCTGCTTGTCAGACCTGCAAACAGACCCAACAGCAGCCACATCCTCCTCAGTACTAGGTGTACTGGATTTGGCTTAAACAGACTAGGAAGGAAAAAACCTGGGTTCTGAATTTCACAGGAATTTGGCAGCTCCTTAACATAAATTCTCTATCTTATGCAAAGGTATCTGATTTTTAGAAGGCATTCAGTTCTAATCTTGACTTTGGTATAGTTACATGTATGTATGTATACATAAATAGAGTACAGGCAAATTAAATCAGAATTTTAAAAATAAAATTTATTACCTGATGAAACATTCTTGAAAAATTTCCTGTAAATTTTCCTTGCCATAGTCATCACAAATTCCCAAATATCCAACAGCTTAGTATAAAATACTATAACATAACTTGTAATATTTTCATTCACATTTTATCATATGTTCAGCACAGTGTGAGTTGCCAAAGAAAGCTCATCAAGTTGCATTCTACTGTGAATTAAAAAGAGAAATCTGAATCTGTATTATTAAAATAGTCATCCATTTTTATCCAATTTCCTCACTATCTGATAACTATGACTTGTTGCTTTATTCATTCTTGGAACACGATCAGAAGATACTGTTAAACGGATATTATACCAGACATCATATATGAAAAAAAAATGTTTAAAGGCTAAAAGTGGAGGAAAGTGACAGTGGAAAGTGATGATCTCTTTATAGAGGTTACTTTCATTACAGATAATGAAAGAAAGGAATATAAAACTGAAACCCTTATGTTAAGAACACTGCACTTTCCACTTAAATGTTTGCAAAACATTATTGGTATTTGAAATATTATGGGAGCATAAGGAAAGAACCTAGCTCATTCACTGATTCTGATTTTAATTTAGTCTTGAAAAAGTACCTATCATACTTTCCAATTATCAATACCCTTTTCTTAATTTCTATAATATAACTTCTGTAATTCATATAATAAAACAAATTATTTCAGGAAATTTTAATGCTGTTGCTGTGCATACCCAAATATTCATTAAAAATTAACACTTCCATTAATTCCTGTTACATGCATATACTCAGTATCATGTAGATGATTAGAATGTTAACAACCTTTGAAGTGGATTCCATATCACGTATGCAGTGATGTAGATATATTTACTGTTTATTTTCCTTATTTTCACTCTTTTACAGCAGCACTTTGAATTTCCATCTTCTAACAGAATAAAGAATTGCTAAGAATAAGTATTTGCTTGACGCTGATACTGCAAAAGGCTTTAAAGTAAGAAGGAAATTTGTGCTTTTGTTTCCTTTTTTATGTCATTTTGTTAGTAATTTTCTACATAATTTTGGGACAAGACATATTGTTAAAGAGGATGAATACTTTAGAAATAATATGCACCATGAATGCTTTAGTTAGGCTCTAATTTGTAAAATGTCAAATAAATCCTTCATGACTGAAGAGGAATTGCAATAAAAATATAGTTAAAAATTACTTGAGTTATTTTATGAAAATCTGCAGGAAAATGAGGCAAAACAAAAAAATGTAACTGAGAGACAGAGCTGGATAAATACTGGAACAATAAAAATTAAATGATTGTTATGAATATCCATTTTCACTGCAACTGAATTTAAGATGCTCTGCCTTTGCTTTCCCAAAGTATGCAATGAATTAGTATTTTATTATTATTATTTAATGGGCAGGAATATTCACAGAAACAGACATTTCAAGAGATTGCCCTAGGGAATCTGAATTTGCTCATTGTGGTGGTGCATTCCCACCCCCACGCTTCTTCTTGTGCACCTGGCAGAGCATGAGAAGCGAAGATGCTTTACAATCTCAGTAACTCCCAGCAAAACTTGGCCTTTGTGTAACAAGTTTGGTGGTTAAGAGTCTCATGGCTAAGGTGGGAACAGCACTGTCTGTACTAGGGAGGCAGCCCTGACAACCTTGGAACATATTTTTCGTCTGTACTAGTCGCCTCTGACAGCCTTGGGGCCTATCTTATCTAGGCTGTAACTCAGGAGGATCTTGTACCGGCATCACTGGAATTTTTGAGAACTTTAGTAATCTTCAACACAGGCTGTGAAAGTAGAAGGGAAATTTACTGATGCCTAAAGTCAATCATCTCATGACCCTATAAACAGTGGTGCCAAGTTGAGACCCTTCGAGCTCTCCTGGACCGCAGTGGGCTGCACCAGAATCTCCTTCTGAGTGGGACACCTCTCGGAGCTGTGGTCTCTTAAGTTTGCATGAGCTGATCTCTGGCATTCCTTGCTCCTCGAGGTTCGACTTTTGCCCATTGAGGCAGTCATTTCAAGTGACAATTTCACTAAACCCGGTGGGGAATTTTTATTGGTGCCTTTAACTGCACATATTTCAACAGGTACCTTTGTGCATATAATGAGTATGTAGGCCTATTGTGTGTGTGTGTGAATCGATTCAAATATTATAGTAAACCTCATTTAATCACTTTGTAGATGCTAGATTAATTAATAATTAGTTATTGCTAAATTTTTGTGATTCTCTCCTTGCTGCAAACAAACCTTAAACTGCTGCTAAACATATAATCCTTAGACATAAACCGTTGACCAAATCTGAGACTAGGATTGGATCCAGTCGCACCTAGGCTCCTCTCTGAGAAGGAGTTTAGAAAGCAAGGGGGTCCATTCTGAACTTTGTGACTCAAGAAGAGGGCTCCCCTGCTCCTCCGTGTATTTTCTTCGGGCTTGATTTCCTCTTTCTTTCTCCTTATATATATATTCCATTCATTTAATAAGTAATAGAGTGAACCTTGCCATCAAACTCTGTTAAATCACACTTTTATAGATTTCTATTAAAATCACTATTTGCAAATACCTTTGACAGTGACTTTTAAGTGGCCTAACCACTCATCCATGACACTCATGTAAACATGACTCCTTATTCTGGAAACCAGAATTTAAGAATTTTGATCCTCACAGTAGAAGACAGAAATATAGCTTAAGACATACATGTTCCATCAATAAACAAAGCTCTATGTATCAATATCCAGATGGGTGTCAGTCTCTTCTCCCAAGTAACAAGTGATAGGACAAGAGGAAATGGGCTCAAGTTGTGCCAGGGGAGATTTAGGTTAGATATTAGGAAAAATTTCTTCATGGAGAGAGTGGTTAGGCATTGGAACAGACTGCCCAGGGAAGTGGTACAATCCCAGTCCCTGGAAGTGTTCAAATAACGTGGATGTGGTGCTTAGGGACATGGTTTAGAGGTGGACCTGGCAGTTAGGTTAACGGCTTGACTCTATGATCTCAGAGGTCTTTTCCAACCTTAATGATTCTATGATTCTATTTCAATATCAAAATATTACATGGGCAAATTCTTACAAAAATAATTTCACTGTCTTGGTTAGATATTGTCCTGTCCTCACCATTAAAAAGAAATGAGATATATATTACCAGTTAGTGCAGATCATTATTTTTCCAAAAAGAATAAGATAGATAGTCTGCTACTTCAGTCTTCCTCTGAGTCTAGGACTCAAATGATGCACATTATTTAGGTTAACTATCTGTATAGATGAGGATTACAAAAAAAGTATCTGGGGTTGCATATCTTTCCCAATTAATGACAATACAGCCTATAAAGCTAGTTTAAACTAGACACTGGTACTATTTGCCTAAATGTAGTCACCTCATTGCATTTGAGGCACTGTCAGGTAGATTTCTGGTCTTCAGCTGCTACTACAGATGACTGCAGGTCTCTTTTAAGACCTGTGTCATTCATGACAGCCCCATGTAGTCCTAGTTCTAACAGATTCTTTCTGATATGAAGGGGTCAAAACTGCACACAGTTTTCAAGAACTGCAAACCGTTACTAAAGTTGCCTAGAGGCCGATAGAAAAAAATGGGATGAATCCATAGGAAAGATCAATTCTTTTAGAGAAAGAAATGCTGGAATATGTTAAACAGTTGGAATGAGGAAGATGTTTAATTGTGTTTCAGACATTGAGAACTTCACATTTAGGACTCAATTCCATTGCTGAAATACCTCTACTGCCATTTAAGGCATTTAGGGTATTAGAAACACTTTTATAAAACTGGGAATAGTGACAAAGAAATTGTAGAAGACCCAGGCCCTGTGGCACAGCAGTGGAAGCCGTTCAAGGTAGACTCAGGCATCTCATATGGCACTAAACACCACTCAGCAGGCAACTGAGCTGACTGCTGAGGGTGAGGTTAAGATGCAGACTCAGACATCTAGCTTCTGTTATTTACAGTGTAGGTACTTGTAAGAGACCTAGCTCTTACAGAGCTATCTAAACTAGAGAGATAGTAAATGGGGGCCTGAAGACCTAGGCATCTAATGTCAGACTACATGGTTGTATCTGGTCTGTACTCTTTTGGTACCTTGACTGTCATGATTAGGTTGGCACTGACTAAATACAAGTTTAAATATCTAGCTGTCATGTAAAAACGTATAGTTCAATGTAGCTGCCCATGGATAGCAGATAAGTGCAAGCTGTGATATGTTAGGTGATCTAACTGGCCCCTCTGACAGGGCCCTGAGGGCCTCACCAGGCCTCACTGTCCCTGCCCAGGCCTCTCTGGATTCCCTCCACCCTGTCCAAGGCCAAGGACCCCATTTCAGCCCCTGGGGCTGTCAGTCTCTGCCCCAGCAGCAGGGACAGTCTCCAGCTCCCCACAGCCCAACCCTGCCCGGCCATGGGCCCTGCCAAGCCAGGCCCACCCACAGGCCCATGTACAAGCCCAGCCTTGGCCCTTCCCTGTCCCCAGGGAGGTGCCCGATGCCTGGGGCTGAGGCTGCCCCAGTGCCCCCTGGCTTCCCTGCTCCTGGCTGGGGCAGTGGGATGGTCCCTGGACGTCAGGTCCTGCCCTGCCACTCCAGGGAAACCCCATCACTCCTGCCTCCAGGAGCTCAAGGAGCCTCTGCCCTCCCTGCTCGCTGGTATGCACTTGGAGCAGGCAGTCAGAATAGAGAGTCTGCAGGAGACCACTGTCTTCTACAGCAGGTGCTGGAGGACAGGTAGGATACCATCACACACTTAAGATGTCACTTAATCTTGTGGGCAACATCTGTTGCATCCAAGGCAGCAGAATCCCACCCTCCACAAGGGACCTGTCATTCTGACTCAGTCTCTGGTCTGTGTGGATAGGCATTTACTGAGGGTGCTTCCTCAGTGCTTTAAGAGTAAAATAGGCTCTTCCAGACCTTTTCTATTAAGTTTCTCACCCATAAGTGAGGTAATCATATATACAAGTGGTTCGATAGAACAGGTAAGACAACTTCCTAAAGAACCTCAGTTTCACAAGACTCCTCTCAAAGTTTGTCTCTAAATGGTTATATAAGTTAAATTTGATGTTAGCTGTAAGGTTAATATATAGCCACACTAACTCCATTGAGTCCTGTTGGTCATAGAAACTACTGATTTTTAACCAAAGAAGACTAATATGCCATCTAGGGATGAACTGAACTTTTGACCCTAGAGGGCAGTATGCAAATAAATCTAATAATCTTTGTGACTACTAGCAAGGAGAAACCTGGTAATAACAGTGCATACATGTAAAGCAACCACTTTTCTTTCTTCCTGTTAATAAAAGGATTGTGAACATGACACCATGTTGCTTTGGTGTCAATAGTATGAAGTGTCATGAAGTAAGTCATTATGAAGTAAGTTGGTTTATTCACATTACTGTGTAAATTCTTCGCATTTCTCTCTATACTGACGCAATCAGATAACCTGTTTTTCCCCAGCTTGCATGTTATTTAGACAGTGAACAGAGCCAGCTGATGCACATCTGTTTTGAAGGGACTCTTGGGCTGCTTAATTTGACATGAGCAAACAACAAAAACCCTAACTTATAAACCTGCCAGACTGCCACAGAGATGGGGAAGATCCATAAGGTTGGCAATAGTGAAAGAGAAAACCAGAGGTTCAGAAAGTAGTCAGAGAATTGTAGAAGCTAATGGAAGTGACTGAAAGATGAAATTGTCAGAAACTTTTTTCCTAGATCCATTCAGAGAAAGTACATTTTATTGAAGGATTTTGACAACTTGATTAATGACTTCATCATGATTTGGAACAATCTACAAAATTTTCAGCTGGCGTCAAAACAGAATAGAGCTTTGTTTGAAAGACCTGAAGTCTTGTAGTCCCTGGTTGTGGCACACCTGACATACTGGGCTGATTCATGTTTGTGTTCTCCCAAAGGAGCTTCAGCAAAGAAATGTAGAAGGAACTTAGGCTAGTAATCCAGGCTTCATTTTTTTAGTCTATAAAGAGAGACACTACCACTGTAAAGCAAACCATCCTTTTAAGGTTTCCATCACTTTCCTGAATGAAGATGGAATTACTTAGCCTTTGAACAACTCTTTTTATATCATGCAGTTCAGATCCTTTATCTGTGAATTCTTACCAGTTTACAGGGACCCATGGAGACATTATTGACAAGAAAGCAATATGCATAACATGAGGATTTTCAGACAGTTCTTTAAGGTAGAAGAACAAATTCAATGCAACTTTTATTGTGCTGTCATTATAAAAGTTAGTTTTCTTCACTGAAATTATCTTTTGCTTCCTAATTCAAAGATGATATCCTAATTCAAAGATATATCCCACTACTTTCCATAAGTTTCTTTGATATAAAGCAAACATTAAATGATTCACGTTGTTCCAAAAGTGAACTATCTGCAGATGTGTATTTATCTACAACACCAAGCACCTGGCAAGCATTCAGAATACTCAGTGAAGGGGGTGGAGGAAAAACAGATAATTACAGTTACTAGAGACAATAAATCATTCAGGATGTTCTGCTAATGTGGTTAAAGAATTGTCTGTGAAGTAAAGGAGTATGATACAGATTCACCTTGCTTTCACTGGTACTGTTGCTCAGTTTCAAAAAAGAGGCATTCATCATTAGGCTGAATCATAAGCTGAGGAATTGGAGTAACTGGCAACTAAAGGAATCAGCATTAATTCTTCCATCTATATAGCACTAAGCTCTTACAATTAATGCTGCAGAATTTTAATCTTAAAGTCAGTCCCAATTAACAAAAAATTAAAGGTCCTTAGAAGTCCAGCTTTGTCATCCACAATATTGAGGTTATTACCATTTTGCCTGTTATTTCAAATTAGTTCTTCTGTCTGTATCATCATTATTTTTACTTTTCTGTTTACCTAAGTTTTCTTGTTGCTATGTATTGTTTGTATAGCATGAACAGTGCAACAGATGTTTAGCAGACACATTTGAGGATGACAGCACTGCTTGAATGACCATACATTTAAATACGCATGTAAAAAACGGAGAAGGAAAGCAGGAGAAGGCAAACAGTTGCAAAAACATGGTAAAGTCAAGTATTCACTATTTTAACATCACATTTTTGTCATCTTCAGGTTGAATATCTTTCTAATAGCAGTTCAAATAACAAGGAGATGCTCAAGTGTTAACATGTAAACCGCCTAACCTGGAAGCTGATCCTTCTGATAAACTTAATCATCATTCTTTTCTTTAATGTTCTGTATGAGTTTCCGTTAAAGATGATTAAGTAGTATGCTTTATCTGAAGGTTATACAATGTTTTTCTTCATTTTGATGGGTGTACTTCTTACATAAATTATAATGATCAATAATAAACTTAAGTGATTTGCAACTAAGGTATCACATACTCTAGCAGAGAACATATGGACAGCATGTTCAGATGTATCAGAGGTTTCACACTTCTGTGTTCAAGCTCAGTTTCTGCTTCACTTTTCATTGCATTTCCCAGAGACTGGCTCTAACCTGTAGCAGCAAGATTGACCTACAACAGAGTCCTGCTATTCAGGCAACTGTTGACCTAGCAGAGTGCAGGCTGATATCCATTTTAATTACATTCATACCTTTCTATAGAGGCTATGCTTCTTCCTAGAATGTTGGAAAATAAACACCTTGCTAATAGTATCTGTAACTCTCAATTTAACTTGCAAAACCACATCACAACTTTTTATGCAACTTTTTATGCAATTATTTATAACTCTTTATAAAAGTTAATATAAGGAAGTAGTTGTGTTAGTGACACAGGGAGGAAAAAAGTCTGTATTAAATCCAGCATCCAATACAAACATCAGACGGAGGTCAAAAGATCAATAAACCCCCTAGATTTTTAAGTAGTAAGTGGGATAACCAGTTCTGTTCACCATTCATTACCTTCCATTACTGTTTGTGACACATTTGTGCAGATCAGTTAGAATGAAACTACTTAAAGTTGTCATTGGCAAAAAAATTGTTTAGGTGGGACTAGACCAGAATGTTTAAAACTGGAGACAACAAAACACTATTTAAACAACACTAAATTAGGGCAGACTTTAATGATATGGATTAGTTCAGGATTAAGGAGAATTTAGGATGAATATTAATTCCAAAAAAATAATTTCATTAGGTGACACTAATTAAAGTAAAATTGCAACCTCCTAAACTCTTAATGACAACTATTATAGAAAATAAATGTATTACGTGAAAATGAATAATTCATTACTTGAACAGAGGACTACCATTGTAAAAAGGGTTATACCTCTGTTGCACACCAAAGAATACTGCTACATGCCAATCAGGCCAGCTGATTGAGGAAATATTTTCATCCACTCCATAGCTGATCCTAAAAGTCATCACAACAATGAAGGTGAACAGATATCCTAATTTACCAATACCACTGTAGAGAACAATTAGAATGATAGACTGTCACTTATCTTGTGACTTTTTTATTGGCAGACACAGGATATGTTATTTTACCTGTGTGTCTAGTGAAAATAAGCTAAGTTAAAATTAGGCAAGTGTTGATCAGCTCTTCCATGCCACTACAGCAAGATGCTGGTTTGGAGTTATTTTGTATCTTGTTCTTGTTTCTTGATGTTGTTAGGCAAGGAAGCTTCTTTTCTATTTTTTTCTTTTCTTCTAGCCACTCTTTTACCTCATTAGTAATTCTTAATAAACTTGGATCTTATATGCAATCATCACTTTCACTTCACATTCTTTCCAACTTAATATGGTCTCAGAACTGTCATAATCTAGTTTTTTATCAGTAAATTATGCTCAATATAAAGAACAGATTATTTGATACAGGGCCATCTATTCATCAGTCCCTCCTTTGCCAATTTATCTGGCCAGATTTTTTTTTTGTTTTTATTTTGGTAGTGGTGAAAACCTTCAATGTTATCTGAATGGTAATGCTTCCCACTGACTCACTCATCAATGTTTGTAATTTGTCGTGTGACGTTAGAACTTTTAAAAATATTTGCCTTCACTTATGCCATCTGATTTTTAATGAGCCTTTTCTTACCCAGTTTACTTCAGGAACTGTTAACATCCCTCAATAACTCTGAAGTTAGGCATATACCTTAATGTTACTATATAAATACTTGGAATAATCAATAGAGATAGACAACTTTAGACTGAGATTCATTTCTGGCTGATACTCACCCCCTGAAGATATCAATTTTATGCCATATTAGACATTTTTACAGGAACAAATTTTGATATTTAATTGTTAATTGCTAGAAATACCAATACAAGACTTTTAGCTGTTTTAAATAAAATATGCATTTCCAGAGTACATAAGCATAAAAAGGCTTTACCTATGTTGTTTAATATGAAATCAGCTCATAATAAACTTCTCATACAACTAGGTGTGCCTCTACTTGTCTGTGCATATGCTCACAGGCATATAATACAACAAAGTTTAAAAGGACAAGCAAAAAATGAACAGTGTGTTATTTGTGATCAAGATAATACTAAGGGGACAGGGCTATTTAATTACGCAATAATAAAAAAAAAGGCTTTATCCTATAAAAGACATTGCAGCTTTCTCCTACACCATGTTTTCCACATTCATCCCAAGGTGCCACATATTTTTCCCTGAGAGCTTGGGAAAGTCATTCCCTGCTGAGAGCTACCATGCAAATAAAGAATCCTGTTCCAGTGTACACTTCCTTTTCTGTTTTGTTTTGTTTTGTTTTGTTTTGTTTTGTTTTTGTGGTGTTGTGTTTGGTAATAAATACATGCACCATTTGTTCCTAGCACAGAGGGTGATAAAACTAAAAAAAATTACTGATGGTTATGAAGTTCTGGTGCAAATGGACACCACTGTCCCTGAGGTAAGAGCTGTCCTTCAACATGCCTTTAAAACCAATGACTATGTCTAAAACACTAGATAAAAAAGGCCAAGGAAAAAGCTTAAACACCAAAACCCTGATTGTTCATACTACTTATTTATTAGCTTTCTCTCTGACTCTATTTTGGAACATATGAAGTGACTTACTTCCAGAAAAATCTTCTGAAAAAGGATCTTGCCCTAAACAATGTGGTATAAAACTGCTTGATTAAGAAACAGGGATCAATTTCTGACCTTTTTTTTAGCAGGCTTATCTAATGGGACCCTTAACTGCCACCACCAAAATTGTTGATGTTGCTTTACTGCAAACTCAATTCCCACATTCTCTGTTTCTCCTTCCAAGATATTCTGCAAAGTGATAGCTCTGCAGAAGAGGTGTGCTGGTGCCAAAGACACATCCTCAGTGGAAGATATGCTTACAGCTATTCTGCAGGCAATGGCTGAATACAGGAGGGAAAATTGTGTAGACTGTCATTGTTTAGGATACTTTCTGCACAACTAAACAGGACTGTCATGCAACACAGGGAAAATTATTTTATTCCCATTGGACATATTGCTATCCTACAAGTACATTTTGGTAAGCAGCTACAAATTACTATAATCTCTTCTGCTTTATAAACTCAGACATCTAGGAATGTTTGAAATCTTACCAAAAATTTCCCTCCCATCAGACAGCTAAAGTGGGAATATTCCCAGACAGATTAACAGTGCTGTGATGACTCCTGATCCATGTCCAATCTACTACTACATATATTACATTAAAATGATCTCAAGAAACATTGTTTGTTTCTTCCTTTCTTTCTTTGCTTGGTTTTCAATGTTTATTGTATCTTTAGTTACAGTGGCCCAGATCCAGTAAATAATTAGTTACCTAATTCTTCTTTAAGTTCTTAGCTTCCCATTGAAATATTAATTGGATTTGGGCCAAAAAGTCTTAATTACCTCGATCCAAAGGATGTTTTAATTTTTCCTTAATGCGTTTAAATATATTTATTTGTATATGGATATAAATATCTCCATCAATACAAAGAAAGGGAGAGAAATGTAATTCTGCTGAAAGTAAATCATCTGTATATAAATGTCATGGTTTAACCCCAGCCAGCAGCTAAGCACCACACAGCCACTCGCTCACTCCCCCACAATGGGATGGGGGAGAGAATCGGAGGAGTAAAAGTGAGAAAACTCATGGATTGAGATAAAGACAGTTTAATAGGGAAAGCAAAAGCCACGCACACAAGCAAAGCAAAGCAAGGAATTCATTCACTACTTCCCATCGGCAGGCAGGTGTTCAGCCATCTCCAGGAAAGCAGGGCTCCATCATGTGTAATGGTTACTTGGGAAGCCAAACGCCATCATGCCAAATGTCCCCCCTTTCCTTCTTCTTCCCCCAGCTTATATACTGAGCATGACGTCATATGGTATGGAATAGCCCTTTGGCCAGTCTGGGTCAGCTGTCCTGGCTCTGCTCCCTCCCAGCCTCTTGTGCACCTGGCAGAGCATGGGAAGCTGAAAAGTCCTTGACTGGTGTAAACTCTACTCAGCAAGAACTAAAACATCAGTGTGTTATCAATATTATTCTCATCTTAAATCCAAAACACAGCACTATACTAGCTACTAAGCAGAAAATTAACTCTATCCCAGCTGAAACCAGGACAATAAATACCATCATTTAAATAAAAATAGAAATTTTTTAGCTTTTTCTGGATTAAACATAAATATGCAATATGCCACCAGAACTGGTTATCCTTCCAAGAGAACATAAATTATCTCTAGACATTGGGTAAGATAATTTTGAACTTTCAAAGACCATTTGTTTCTGTGTAATTTTGAAAGGAACAGGGCTACTCAATTTTTGGAAGAAATCAAGAGAATATTATTAATCAGTAACATCAATCTTAGATTTAATTTTTTAATCTTTTTATATGTAATTACTTAATCTAGAATGTGAACGTGTTTCTCATAAAGGTGGCTTGCTGTCCTTTCATGAAAAGATGGCTGTTATAAGCCTTCCATGTAAGAAGAAAAGGTAAAATGTATTTAAAATCTTCAGCTGAGCACCTTTCTATATACAGTTCAGTAGACTGATAGATTGATAGACAAATACATTTTTTGAAGGTGTGATCTATTATGCTATCAGCTCATAAGATCATAAAAGCACATCTGCTTTTTTGAAAACTACTGATCTCAAGCAGAAGGCTATGCTTCTGTGCATTTGTAGATGTACAGAGACACTCCAAATGATTTATGAAGCTATGGTCTGTCAGAATTCCTGAAAACATGAGATAAAATCTTCCTTCTTTTTTCCCCCTATAAATCAACTAAATTTGACCTGGTGCTGGAGACACAAATAAAGAATATCTAGATAGACTAGTGACCAACTGAGCAAAATGAGAAAGAGAAGCTTTAGTCCAGTTACGACTTCCATCTGTGCCTATGGTAGAACTTATGGCAAGTTACAGAAAACAAAGTAGATTGTAGAATAACATCTTTTGTACTAGAAGATGACAAAATCCTGAAAAGTATTTCAAATCAGTCTATTTTATATGGCAAAATTTGGTGAGGTAAGTTCACTTCAGATGTAATTTCGATGCAATAACAATATTTAAGCATTGATTAATATTACCTGTAACATTACAATTCTTCCTGGCCTATGAAAGTAAATTGTCTTTTTTTTTTCCTACCCAAGCAGAGACATAGTGAAATGTATCCTATAGAACAGGTTATGCCACAGCCATGGGGTAGAATTCTAAAGTTCCAGAAATTTATCAAATATTCGTAGAACTTCAGCACAGAAAATAATTAAATAAATATAAGAAAACATGCCAGTATTTTCAAACTCTCATATTTAGATTTAGTTCCCTATATCTTGATTATGTACTTAACTAAGGATCTAGACTGCAAAAAACTGAACCCTATAAAAATACTCAGCTGAATGCAAAGGGTTTTGGGCCTTCCAAAATATTAAGCAAATATAATATTCACTGAATCCAACAGGAGTATCTTAATAACTCTAAAAGTCATGTTATTTAACTACTTAAATGTGTATTTATTTTTTTGACTTTCAATCATTAATAAGACATTCAGAATTTTCAAAATTAATATTTTATTTTCTCTATGTATTTCCCTTCCCCTCCCCTTTTTCCTTCCAGTCCCATGTTTTACATACTAGTTTATTTGCTTACATACTTTACAGACGTGCTTATAGTAACACGATCAACCACCCCACCAATATAATTTTATGTTATTATACCAAAAGTTTTAGTATGTAAATGAAATTAAAATGCATAGGAATTGAAATACCACTAACAATAAGGAAGATGCTCTTTTATTAGATGAAAGAATGTAAAATCTGACTGGGTAATTAACACTATCTGCACAAAGAGGCTATAGAAAATTGAGCGCTACACTCCACATCTTAAATATTTGGGGGTTTGAGACTATTTGGATGAACTCATCAATCATAAGGGAAAATCTCTTAGCTGTCGTATATTTTCTTAACAACCATAAATGGTGCAATTGAAAAAGTAGTTCAAGCACTCCTTTGTAAAAGTGCCTGTAAAATGACTTCCATTAGAATGGCATATTTATTTTCTCATTAAATTAAATTTTAATTTTGGTAATTTTCTGAGCTTTTTCAGGTAATTACCTTTCTTTTGTTTCTGCATAAGGCCAAACACTTTACAGTTCAGCCTATGTAGAGTCAAATGCAGCGGTAGGTATATTAAAATAAAGTGATGGGTTGCATACACTGAAATATCACTTTCCTTCAATGACATTTTGATTTTCTTGAATCAGTAGACCATGAAAGTTCTTTTTGACACTAGCTCAAGATAAAATCTCCTCCAGCTCTGTAATCATATCTTTTAGTGTTTAGGCTACCAAAAAGACAGAGCTCACATTCTCATTCTATTTTGAAGATGAAAAAGCAATTTTGTACTGAACCACAGGAGGTATAGTGAGGCCCAGGCATCAAACACTGTTGGACATAGGTGATTGGAATTCTTAGATGAGAAAGTGCATGTGCAATACAGAAACAGGTCTTAAAAAAATTGAAAATGGAAGAAATGGAAGAAAAAAATTGAAAATGGAAGAAAACTGTTTGAGCTTGAGTACCTAATCAGAAACCCACTGAAGTTTGTGAGATGCAATGTCAGCAGGAGGAAAAATAATTTGTTTTTCCAGCTTCAGGATAGTTGGTGGAAAGGAACAGTTGTTGCTCCAAAAAGATAGAAATATAGTGAGAGGAAGAGCTGAGTTGCTTAATTTAAGTGCATCAGAGAGGACATACTATCAGTGGCATATGAAGGAATTCAGATGAAATAAAGACAGTGAATAATGGGATTTTTTCTTTTTTTCTTTTTTCTTTTTTTTAAATTTAAAAAAATGCAAATAAAACTCTTCTTTCTACAACTATTTTCCTGCAGCAAAAGTTGTAATGAAAAAAAACACCACAATCAAAAAAACCAACAAAGAACCCTCCTCAGTTATCAGCAGGAAATATAAATCTTTTCATTTCAAAAGAAAACAAATATGTGTTTCAGTTAAATAGGACTGATGGATCTGGGGTTAATTATTCATGCTGAAGCTTGCATTTAGTTTTGTCCTCAGCAAGGAAGTCAGGGGGAGTTTCGAACAGCTAAAACTTCAGGATTTAGTCTGTGATATTCAGTGCTTCCATTTACAAGTCAGAATGAGCCTGCCACAAATCCAACATCTTACAGCACTTCATGATGCAGAATTGGGGCCTGGCAATTAGGAAATATCCCAACATTTCAGCTCGTTGTAAAATGAATAGAACTAAATAATTCATATTACTGTAACTGAAGCTCTATGTTCCAGGCATTGAGGTGAAAAAAATCAAGTTAAGTTTTCTCACAGTAATTGGTGAATGATCTCTCCCTGTCCTTATCTCGACCCACAAGCCTTTCATTATATTTTCTGTCCCCTATCCAGCTTAGGAGGGGAGTGATAGAGTGGCTTTGGTGGGCACCTGGCATCCAACCAGGTTCAACCCACCACATCAGTCCTACAGGAATTTCTTACCTATTTGTGTTATGCCTAATCTCTTTTTATAAATACAAAAAAGAATAATTGGAATTATTAGAATAATTCTTTTTAATGATATCTTCTTCAGCAGTTATGCTGAATTTTGATTTGAATACTTTTTTCCTTAAATTTATTTTTATATATGATTAGAATATAAACTTTCAACAATGTCTAGATATCTGCATTCACAATTGATAAAGGCCTCCTGGATCACAATTACTTCAAAATCACCATTCAGAACAATCTTCTTTTTTTTTTTATCATTTCTATACAAAACCCAAACACATTAAATCCATTCAAATTAAACAGGTGGTTGCATTAATTTTTTCATTACAATACCCTTCTTAATTAGTAACAGACCCCAATATCTGCAAAACCATGACTCATCCCTTACTAAACAACATTTCTCCAAAATGTACATCCTCTTTCTGTGCACAGTGGGAAAGGGGACCATCATAAAAGTTTTGGTCCAATGCAGCCGTTAAATTATACTGAAGTTCAGACTGCTGTTCCTTGGCACTGTCTCATCTTACAGAAGAATCAGTGCTTTAGTATTTTAAAGAGATATCAAGCAGTAACAGTATCAGGATAAAAATTAACACTGAGAAGTTATACTTACGGCTTATGTCATTTATGATTCATTAAGATAAATAGTATAAAGTGCCACAGACAAGTAACAGAGAAGAGAGCATCCTGCCCTAATCCTGTAATTTCACTGCAGACTTTTTACAGTTCTAAAAAGTTTCCAGACTACTGTGATTTACATCCTGATGATAAGCCATTTCTTACCTACTACTTTGCTGGGTCAGTAGCAAAAGACTCAAAATAAGGTGGATGTTCAGATTTATACATGGAAAGGGAAGTGTTTTGGGCACTGTAAATAAGAGTTATCCCACCTAATTTTAACCATCTAAAACACAGGAATTTTAGTCTGAGCTTGTCATATAAATGACTGTGAAAGAACATAAAGAGTTTCTCTAGGACAGCTGAACTTAATTCTGCCAGGACAAATAGAATCATCAGCTTAAAATGCAGCCTTGAGGACTAACTTAGGATGGACATTTCATTTCATCCCAATTTCAGTGAAACCTCAAAAGCAAGACACAAGACCAAACATCATGTTCAGTTTATGTGTGCTAAAGAAATACACCAAGTATTAATTCATAATCTTATTAAGTTTTAGCAATTCAATCAAGATATGTTACACTAAGTCCAAATTATGCAATTATTAGAGCTTGTTCTAAAATAATACACATAGAACTGATATGCACACATTGTCTACAATCTAATATCTTTCTTTCCTGTTTTGCTCACTCTTTCCAGGCCCTTCTGGATTCTAAGGTCAGTGGTGCTAGACTTCTTCAATAAGAAGGGGGTGGGGACTGCAGGAAGTCACCAGCATCTTGAGGTCTTTGCTCCAAAAAGTCTGAGCAGACGCTGTTCTTTTTTACTCTTGCATCCATTTAGAATTATTTTTTATGTTTTTTAACACAGTCAACTTGCTGTCCTTGAAACAGGTTTTGCCAGGTTCCAAAAGCTGTATTCCTTTCATGAACAGAGAGTGATAATTTAACAGAGACTGATCATTTGGAGGTTTTGCTCATAGCTTTTGAACTTAAAATATCACCTCGTGCATGTACTTTCAAGGCTTCTGTGATCTTGTACTCGTTCTTTTGGGGCCCTTTGTTAAAATCCCATTTCTTTTCAGTGGCCTTCAGGCTGTGGTTTCCTAAAAAATCCTTAATGTTTTATTAGTGCCGTTTGGACATGTTTAAGTCACTGTTCTAATAGTTTTGAGTAGTTCACCTTACAGCAATAACGATCCATTAGAAAATGCATGCATCTATGGATACATACAGATGCTGATAAAATGCTTTAGTAAATGCTTATTAATATCTATTACTTGAGGCAGTACCACTGTTTCATTGTCCAAATTGCTTTACAGCAATTTAGGCAGTGACTACATTAGCAAATAGTGTGGTACAATATAAGGAGAACTACAGAGCAGAATATTGAAAACCCAATGTATACATTATATGCATTCACAAACATTTGCTTCAGACTGCCTCTAATCTAGTTTCGTGGAATAAATGTCCATTAATAGCTAAAGTTTATAGATGCCCTACATAGGTGCATATCTCAGCTTTTAGTTAAATTTTGAAGGAATCTGAAGTACATAGTTAAAGAACATTATGTAACCCACAGCACAAGAAAGATGCATAGTTGGTGCCAACTGGGAATTTTGCTTCAGAAGAGCACTCTTGATGAAAATGAAACACTGATATTGACCGACTCTGAAGGCTTGGACAGCTAAAATTTGCAGTGATGTCATTGCTTGTGTGAACTACATCTGATTCTGTTTCTCTTTCTGACAACTCCCCACCTGGTTTTCATAAGTTATTTCTTATTTTAAAAGACCACTATATTACCACTAACCTTGTTTGTCTCTGTTGTCAAATAAAACTAACCACCTTTTAGAAAATATCTTGTAAATTTTGAATGTGGTCTCTTAGATAATTTTTTTCATATTCATCAATCATTTTCAGTTCATTTAATTTTAAATAATGCAGCGAATTTTATATGCCCTTTGCTGTCTTTATTTCTAGTCATCAGAGATTCCTTGACTGATTAATTACTTTAAAATAAATATATAAATAAAAAGTATATTATAGGACAATTTTGAATTTTAGAGAGTTGTAATGAGAAGCTCATTTAGAGACTATGGTAATTTATTTGTTTATCTGAACTAATGTATCTCAAATTATTATGATTTTAAAATCCATTCATGTATTATAATTACTTTGTGTCAAGAGGATATTTTAATGTCAAGCAATTTAGAATAATCTTACACAATAAAGAATGACTAAATGGAGCACACAAATCTTTTCCGTATTATTATGAAGTAATTAATAGCACATTTGCTACTGCTACAATAATGAATGTTCTTGTATTTTTAACCTCTCTGTATTATTAATTCTATCAAATTCATTTTAATCCAAATAAATTTACTTTATTCAGGTCATTGTTCTACAACATGTATGTAATTTAAATACTTGGTATTTGTGGTTTACCCCTATTACTACTACGCTTATCTCTAGCGAGCCTGATTTTATGCCTTTCCCCCTTCAAATCTAGTTTAAAGCTCTTTCAATGAGCCCTGCTAACTCCTGCACAAAGATCCTTTTCCCCCTTTGAGACAGGTGTACTCCATCTGTCGCTAGCAGGCCTGGTGTTGGGTAGACCAACCCATTATCAAAAACCCAAAAATTCTGCTGGTGACACCAGGCTTGGAGCCAGGTATTGGTCTGCTGTGTTTTCCTGTTTCTTCCCTCATCGTTCCCTGCAACTGGAAGGATAGAGAACACTACCTGTGCTCCTGATCCCTTAACCAGTCATTCCAAGGCCCTGAAGTCTCTCTTGATTGCCCTGGGACTTCTTATTGCAACTTCATCACTGCCTACCTGAAAAAGCAATAATGGATAATAATCTGAGGGCTGTACAAGGTAGGAAGTTTCCTCTTCACATCTTTAACCCAGGCCCCAGGGAGGCAGCAGACTTCCCTAAGAAGCTGGTCCAGTCTGCATATTGGACCTTCTGTTCCCCTCAGAAGAAAGTCTCCTATGACAATAACTCCTCTTTTTTTCATTATGGAAGTGGTTTTGATTCAGGGATTAGGCTGGTTTAACCTTGGTGACACCTCCAACCTAGATGAACCATCATCCTTGTCATTGTTCGGTTCCACTTGCAGAGCTTAGTACCTATTATGCAAGGGCACATGGGAAGGTGAGGTAGTCACAGAGGCGACATGCCTGCTGTGCCAGACAGGAACTTGTCGCCATTCCTCCTTATCCCTTAAGTCACCACATTCTGCTGGGTGGAGAGAGGATAGGGAAACCTCTGTATCATGCATCCTGTCTGTCTGTTGGGCCTATCCCAGGGAAGGTAAGGTGCAATTCCAGTAGTCTATCTCTCTCTTGCTCTCCCTGATGCTCCT
Source organism: Theristicus caerulescens (assembly GCA_020745775.1). Taxonomy (NCBI): domain Eukaryota; kingdom Metazoa; phylum Chordata; class Aves; order Pelecaniformes; family Threskiornithidae; genus Theristicus; species Theristicus caerulescens. The sequence goes on along the minus strand of CM036559.1, from coordinate 78,974,473 downwards.
CAACCTACTCACCTCTTCCCGGAGCTCTGTCTCTAAGCATAGGAGTTCCTCTACCTGGGCGCACCTCACACAGGTGTGCTTACTGCTGCTGTCCAATACTGGCATAAGAGTAGGGCACACCTTGCAGTCTGACACCTGGGTGGTAGCATGCTCCCACCGGAGCTCTGTCTGGGAAGCTACGTCAGTCATGGCAGGTGCAGACTTTTGAGAGGACATGGACTTCTGCTGGGTAGATACCTTTGCTCCTTGGTTGAGCTGGCAGAGCTTCAGCACCCTTCCTGCGCACCCTTCCATGTGAACTACAGTGCAAACTGATGCACCACGCCTTTGCTGATGCACCACTCCCTGTTCGCGGCACTCCTGGTGGCTAGCGCTCCCTAGGGGTTTCTTTTATAGGTGGGGAGGGGGCTTGCCTGCCGTTGCTCCTGGCCCTGCCCAGATCTCATCAGCTGTTGTCGTGCGAGCTGCAGGCTCCTGGTGTGTCTTTCTGCTCCTCTGAGGTTTCCCCGGTTCAGGAAACCACACTGTGCACCCCGCTAGAGCACTCCACTGGGGATTGTGCTGGCACTAGAGCTGCTTGCCTCAGCGACCGAGGTGAGAATACCTTGTACCAACTACAAACTTACTATAAGTTTATTTGAGATATATTAGAAAATTTAATTAACTTCTATAGGGTTATCCATACAGGAGTGGATTCCTACAAGAAGGAGGTGAAATCCAAGTGGGACTATCTGTGAGAACCCAGGAATTTTGGTTTGCCTCTTTCCCCCACACTGCACTATAGGCATGGTGCAGTCCCATACATATGTTGCTATACAGCTCCCCAAATATGTGTGCATATGCATCCACCTTATCCCATTCTCAAATAATTTACAGTAATTATAAAGTAATTGCTATAGAAGTACACAGAATTTGTGGTGTGATTTTTTTCAAACATGTTTTAAATGACTTAATGTGCCTAATATTTTTTAATATTGTCGTAAATCAATAGGTTTTGTTATCTTAATGAGCTATTTGGGCATCAGACTTTTCCAAAAATTGGATTCTTAATGTGATTTTCCATGTACAAAATAGTATTCTTCTCAGGTAATTTTACATTTTTTAAAGTTAGGTGTCTAGCCTAAACTAATTAAATCTTTCTTTATTGACAACGATAGATAATGGTCTATATAGACAAACACTTATAAAAGGATGACCAAAGAGAGAGATTAGATAACTAGCTAAGATAAGAAAGATAATTACTAGAGAACCTGAGTCTCATTCTTTTTGATCACTTTCATCCACAGTATTTTTATCTGCAGATTCTCAGTCTGTTATCCCCTATTATGGGGATTTTAAACCACTTGCAACCAGTTACTCTGTTCCTCATCTAGAGTAAAAGGTCGTCTCCAACATACTCCAGTATCTTTTCAGACTATCTGGAGAAAACTCTATAACACTAGATATTCAGTCAAAGAAAGACTCCAAATTCAGAGCTAGACCAGTGTTTAAATTATCTGAGTAAAATAAATTATTCCTAGCTGGAGCTTTTTATGTGAGGTGGGAATAAGAGGCAATATATTTATATATAAACCATAAACATTAAGGAATGAGTATGTTGCAGACAGCTAGGTAGACAGAATAGCAGTTGGGGATATTTTGCATTTTTAAAAATTGCTCAAGTGAATGTAGTTGCCATTTATACCATTAAGAGTAAACCTCCGTTTCAGCAACTCACCCAGATGGGTTACTACTGCATGCATAACCATGTATATTCTTTGCTCTGACCCCAAAGTAGGAAGCTTTGAAGAACTCTTGAACAACTATATCACAGAGGAAAATGTTTCTCTTCTTGCTCAGGAAAAACACTGCTCTCATATCTTCTAGCCTATCCAGATTTCTTCCAAACAAATCAGTCCTGTGAAGTAAGCATTCATTCAAGTTGAACCACTTATCCATCAGCTGAAGAAGAAAAATGGTGCAGCTTTCAGAAATGCAGAATGAAATAATGTTGGCGTTATCTATATCCTCACAAAACACTCAGAAACACCATACGTAATTGGGAATTTGAGAGTCCCATAGGTTTAGTGAAAAGGAAATAATCTCACAATAGCAGAATGTCATCAGAAAAAAAAGCCTGGAACACAACTGGGAGATACTATGAAGAAGTATATATTTTGTTATATATACATATATATTATTACACATCATGCTCTATGTTATGTATGTATATGTGTATATATTTATTTTATGCATCTTCTACCTACTTGAAAATGGATAACAACTAGTTTTTCACTGCTGCTTTCTCTTCATTAAACAAGGACTTTTGATGGGTGAAAGTAATTATAGTGTAACTTCCATGGATGTTTATTACAAAAGCTAACAGAAAACGGATGTGTATAATAATTAGTATCATAAGTAAAATGTGAAGAAATCCTTCCACTTTACAAAGCCTCACTTGAGGAATGGAATCTGGTTTGGGGCACCAAAACTGAACCAGGTGATTGAAGTGAGTTCAATATCCAATCTGAACTTCCCCTGATGCAGCTGTAAGCCATTCCCTGGTGTCCTATCTCCAGACACTAGAAAGAAGAGATCACCATCTTCCTCTCCACTCCCCTTCATGAGGCAGTCGTAGACAGCAATGAGGTCACCCATTGGTCTCCTCTTCCTGAAGCTGAACAAACCTAGTATTCTCAGCCGCTCCTAAGTCATTCCCTCTTGTCCTTTCACCACCTTTGTTGCTCTCCTTTGGACAAATTCTAATATTTTTAAATCCTTCTCACATTCTGAAGCTCAATGCTGCACACAGTGCTTGAGGTGAGGCCACATCAATGCTCAGTACAGAGTACACTTCTTTGGACCGGCTAGCTATACTGTGCTTAATGCACCCCAGGATATGGTTGGCCTTTTGGATGCCAGGGCACATTGTTGACTCATATTGAGTTTACCGTCAAGCAAAATCCCCAAATCCCTTTCTGCAGGGCTGCAGTCCATTCTCGTATCCCCCAGTCTATACATACATCCAGGATCACACCATCTCAGGTTTAGAATCTGGCATTTGTCCTTGTTAAATTTCATACGGTTGGTGATTGTCGAACACTCTAATCTATCAAGATCTCTCTAAGGCCTCTCTACCCTTGAGGGAATGAATGGCTCTTCCTAATTTAGTATCATCGACAAACTTACTTACTTAGTGTGAACTCAACTCCTGTGTCCAGGTCATTGATAAAAACATTGAAGAGAACTGGCCCTAAAATTGTGCCCAGGGGAAACACCATAATTTGTAAGAAATGCTGTGGAATCTCCATTATTTATTCAGTTTTTAATAACATCTTAGACAAACAACTGTCGAGAAGAGTTTATGTATGAATATTTTACCTTGTGGCAGAGGAATAGACTACAGTACTTCTGAAAATGTTTTTTAGACCCATTTGCTCTAATAGTTGTAATTGGATAATTTTAATAGAAAGGTTATAATAAAGGATGAATTTTGCAAAGTAAGTGTACCCTTACGGCATCAAACCTGGGGAACAGAAATGTGAAGTATGATGAGTCAAAATAACCAGAACTACTTAAAGTATACAACTGAAAGAAGAGAAGAGAGACACAAACATGGTGTGAACGACTTGCAAATAGTTTTCTTCTTTATTCAGAGTTTGTGTTCCTGACCTGATACATGATGCTACATCATTTCTCTGGCTTGATTCATCAGGACTTTGGAAATCAAAGATATCTGGGATTCTGTAGCATTTTGGTTTTATTTATGGGGGGTTTTTTTTGTTTACTTCTTGTGCTTGCCTGCAGGAAGCCAGGAGCTAATTTTGCTAGTAATGGAGAACTCCCACTCTTTCTCAGCTAGTTATTGCGAATTTGAGATGTAGTAATCAAAATAAGTTTGTTTTTAAAACTTTCTGTAATTGAAATACATTGAGTTTTAATTTCTGGTGGAAAAAAACCCATGTATATGGGCAGTGAAAGCTAGCAGCTGAATTTTAGGGAATAATTTAATTCTGGTTACAGGCTTTCAGTCATTATTTATGATTCTATTTATTATGGTCCTAATATGCCCTCATTTATAGGCATTTTTTCTTACAGAATTACAGTTCTGTAGTATGACATCTCAATTTTTAACAGTATGGATCGCGATTCACTTAAGCATAACATCACTGTATTGAAACAGCAACATTTCACACAAAAATTAAGTGCTTAAAGTATTTAAGTTATCTTTTAACATAAGTTTAGCAGCTGGAAATAAACAAAAGTAACCCAAATCTGCACAACGTGACTAGCCAGCTGTTCACTGGAACATGATGTGTGGGCTATAGTTTCAGAAATCCTACTGTAAAATATTAAGAAAAAAATCATATTTACTGTACCTATATTTTTCTCAGAAGAGGAAATATTTTGTGCATTAAAATAATGCACTTTGTAATTTATTTCTTTCTCAATATTTGCAATATATACATAAGAAGTGAAGGACAGGTGGAGAACAAAGAGTGCAGGGTTACAGGAAAAGGACAGACTTCAGGAATGGAAAAACAGGGCAAAAGGAGGACCTCTTCAAATGTACACATGTATTGGGTTTGCATGGCAAGGTTTTGGTAGTGGTGGTGCTACAGGGGTGGCTTCTGTAAGAAGCTGCTAGAAGCTTCTCCTGTGTCCAATAGAGCCAATGCCAGCCAGCTCCAAGATGGACCCGTCGCTGACCAAAGCTGAGCCAATCAATCAGCAACGGGGTAGCACCTCTGAGAAAACATATTTAAGAAGGGGAAAAAACTGCTGCACAACAGCAGCCGGAAGAGAGGAGTGAGAATATGTGAGAGAAACAACTCTGCAGACACCAAGGTCAGTGAAGAAGGAGGGGGAGGAGGTGCTCCAGGCACCAGAGCAGAGATTCCCCTGTAGCTTGTGGTGAAGACCATGGTGAGGCAGGCTGTCCCCCTGCAGCCCATGGAGGTTAACAGTGGAGCAGATATCCACCTGCAGCCCATGGAAGACCCCACACTGGAGCAGGTGGATGCCTGAAGGAGGCTGTGACCCTGTGGGAAGCCCACACAAGGGCAGGCTCTTGGCAGGACCTGTAGACCTGTGGAGAGAGGTGTCCACGCTGAAGCAGTCCATTCCTGAAGGACTGCAGCCCATGGGAAGGACCACATTGCATAATTTCATGGAGGACTGTCTCCTGTGGGAGGGACCGCACGCTGGAGCAGGGAAGGATTGTGAGGGAGAAGGAGCAGCAGAGAGAACGTGTGATGAACTGACCATAATGCCCATTCCCTGTCCCCCTATGCCACTTGGGGGGAGAAGGTAGAAAAAATCAGGAGTGAGGCTGAGCCCAGGAAGAAGGGAGGGGTGGGGGAAGGTGTTTTAAGATTTGTGGTTTTATTTCTCATTACCCTTTTCTGATTTGATTGGTAATAAAATTAAATTAATTTCCCCAAGTCAAGTCTGTTTTGCCCGGGATGGTAACTGGTGAGTGGTTTCTCCCTGTCCCTATGTTGATGCATGAGCCTTTTGTTATATTTTCTCTCCCCTGTCCAGCTTAGGAAGGGCAGTGACAGAATGACTTGGTGGGCACCTAATGTTCTTATTAAAAAGTTTATTACATTTGGATGGAAAAGCCGTTAAACTACCTCATTTGCTTAATGGAGAAGTTTCTGATCTTTTCTGAAAGTTGAGGAGAGAGAGAAAACACATTACACATCTAGAAGGTTACCAGGATCCTCAGTTTTTAATAAATGTAGACATTAACAGTGGGTTATGTGAGAGTATTTTGAACATGATCTCACTGTGTTCATACATGTATTAAGTCTATGAAGTGAAGTTTTTGGCATTTGGCAGTAAATATGTACATGACTGCCTTTATGCTTCCATATTATTTTTCATTCATCTAGAATGGGATAAAATAATTATTTAACACCATAAATTGCATAAAAATATATAAACCAGAGATAATTATTACAAATAATTAAAGTTGCTATATATTATAGTGAAGATGAATGGTAAATGTAAGTGCTTATGAATATGTAAGTGCTTACACTGGAAAGAACCTTTGGAAGTCATCTAGTCCAAAACCCCAGTGAAAGCAGGGCAACTTTGAAATTTGATCAGATTGCTCAGAACTTTGTCTTGTCAAAATACTTCAAGAATGTATTGTTCATGCTTTCTAAGGGTAACATGTCAAACTGTTTAATCACTCTTGCTGTGAACACCTTTTTTCCTGAACTGGTCTTGTTTCAATTTGTGAAATTCTTTATTTCTCCATTGAACAGTACTCCTCTAAAATTGTCATTAAATTTTTACGTTTAAAATCATGCAGCTTGTGTACTGCTTAATATTACATAATGTCACAATCATATTTTTTAATTTTAGAAATTAAATGTGGTAGTGCAAGCCAGCTATTGTAGGTTTCCTGTATAATCTATAGAGAGAAATAGGCACCTTCAGAGAATAACAGTTCTTATCTCTCACCTCATTATTTTAAGACAAAATTAATTGTCGTCTAGAAATATAATTTATTCCTTAGAAAACCATGAAAACAATACATTAAAGGAACTCTCCTTTTCTAAACTGAATATACATTTGCTTTATATCAGCAAAAGTCTTTTGTACTATATTTTAACAACCAGACAGCAGGTGGAGGTCTAAATTTATCAGCAGTGAATTGCTTAGGAGTCTTATTGATTGTCATAAATTAGAAGCTGTCTCTGTACAATGAGTGGTAGCAAAAAAATCCTTTTTTTTTTTTTTCATGTTATCCATTGTTCTAATTTTATTTTTTAAAATAAACAAGTGGAGGGGGTTTTATTGACTATTACATAAGTCATGTGATTTTCTGATTTCTGCAAATAATACAATTAGTCCAGTTTAGAGCAGAGAATTTTGTCAACTTTGTGTAGTGCAATTTAATGATTAAGCAGGCCATTATTTGTTATTTTCTTGATGTCAGTTAAAAACAGTGTTAACCTTTTTATTGTTCTATTTAATTATGGAAAATTTATTGTTCTATTTAGTTATGGAAAAAACATGTTAATCAAATAGCATGTAAGAGGTGAGATACTAATGCTTAGGAATTACAGGTTTCTCCAGGAGATTCAAAAGAAAATTAATTTTGGAAAATATTGTAAAATTTTTCTCTAAGAAATAAATGGGGAAAAGAAGGAAATTATTGCATTAGTGGACTGTTCTGTGAACTTCAGCTTGTTGAATCCCTTCCCTCATTATTCCATCCTTTGCTATTTCTTTTCCTAGTACAGAATATGTAGCTATTCTTGTATGAATATGTGTCTAATATGGACTAAGTTACAATTTATAAACTCATTTTCACCTCAAGTCTTAAGTATGAATAGTTAGTATTACACATCCTCCACTGATCCTTCAGATGAGCACATTGAAATCCATGCCTTAGGATATACTATTAATGCTGTTTAGTAAGAAGTTATTAATTGCATATATTTATATTAAAAGAATGGATATATATAACTGTAGGGTTTTTAAAAACTTAAAGCAAAAATCACACCAACAACTAGCAGCTGTTTCTCAGAAGAGAGGATCCATTACCCAATAGGGGAAACTATTTTCAGCACCAATTCAATTATTATTTGTAAATAAGTCTAGACACAGAAAAAAACCCAACGTTCAAAACTTTCACAAAAGAACACAGCCCATTGTCAAAGAAGGAGTAGACGTTCAGATGACATCTGCTTATTTTAAGAGAATGACAATTTTAGGGAGAGGAGTGGAGACAGAGAGGGAGGGCAGTATTTAAGGAGTGCTACCAATGGAGCTTCCTCAGAGGAAGACTGTGTTTCTGCGTTCTCATTTTTTTTTTCACTAATGTCACTCCTCTATTCCTGCACAACTTCTCTAACTTCCAATGCTTAAAAATAAATAAGTCAATTCAAGAGATAATAACTATCAGTCTCCAATAAGAATTAACTTTCTGCCAAAATTTGTTTTCATATCAATGTATTATTGTATTAGGCATAGGTGTCAAGGTGTTGGCAGTGGAGAGGAGCTACAGTGGTGGCCTCTGTGAGGAGAGGCCAGGTGCTGCCCTGTGCCAGCCACAGCCAATTCCAGACACCTGCAAAACAGACCCACCACAGGACACAGCTGAGCCCCTCAACCAAGATGGTGGTGCCTCAGAGAAAATATATTTAAGAAAGGGTGAAATGCTTTGCAGCACAATGAGGGGGAAAAAAACTGTGAGAAACAGCCCTACAGACACCAAGGTCAATGAAGAAGGAAGGGGAGGCAGTGATCCAGGTGCTGGAGCAACGATTCCCCTGCAGCCCATGGATGAGACCCCACTGGAGCAGGTATTTCCCTGTAGCCTGTGGAGAGGTATTTCCTATAGCAGGTAGATATGGCCTGAAGGAAGCTGCAGCCTGTGCACAAGCCAAGCTGGAAAAGTCTCCTGACAGGGACTGTAGCTCATGGAGGACCCATGCTGGAGCAGGCTTATCCTGAAGGACTGCAGCCCTTGCAGAGGGTTCATGCTGGAGCAGGGAAAGGCATGAGGGGGAAGGAGTGGCAGAGAGGAATTATTATGAACTGACCATAATCCCCCATTCCCCATCCCCCATGCCGCTTGGAAGGCTGGGGGAGGAGGTAGAGCAGTGGAGAATGAAGGAGGGATATTCAGCCTGAGGAGTTGGGGGGAAGATGTTGTTTTAATTTTTTTGTCTTTGTTTCTCACCATCCTACTCTACATTAATTGGCAATAAATTAAATTACTGTTCTAGTTGAGTCTGTTTTGTCTGGGATGGTAATTAGCAACTGATCTTCCTGTCTTTTATCTTGACCCATAGAATCATTTAGGTTGGAAAAGATCTTTAAGATGAGCTTTTCCATGAGCTTTTCCATCTTATTTTCTCCCCATGTCCTGTCAACATTCAACTGTAATTCTCATTCCAGCCTCTGCAATGATCACTATAGCTAAATTTCCAAAATAATCATATAAAATCAGTTCCTGGGGAAAGAACATCTGTAGCAAGGTGAATACAAACGATGGTTAGAAAAAGAAAACTATTTGATGAACTAACTGCGATGTTATTTTCATCACTAAAAAAACATTGTGAGTCATATTAAGCAAAATATTTTGTACCCTCAAGTGTGTTTTAGGTGTAATTTTGAAACCTACATTAAGGAGAGCAAGCAAAAAACCCACTTTCTAACATTTCTGGTATTTCTGACTCAAACTATTCTTAATACCAAAGGTTTGTTACTTCATAATCTGTGCACAAAAAAAAAGCAAAATTCTGGTGCTTAAGCATTTCTCAGCCTGACAAAATTTGCTTCCACTGCTTCTTCACTCCAGAGAATGGAATAAAGAATCATCACCTTAGAATATAGCCTGGGAGGAAGGAGAATCTTGTTCTCTGAAGTTTTGGTGGCTATTCTGCAATTAATCCAAACTAATTTTAGCTATATAGACTCAACAAGGCTAAGTGCTGGGTGCCACACTTGGGTCACAAAAACCCCAAGCAACGCTACAGGCTTGGGGAAGAGTGGCTGGAAAGCTGCCTGGCGGAAAAGGACCTGGGGGTGTTATTTGACAGCCAGCTGAATATGAGCCAGCAGTGTGCTCAGGTGGCCAAGAGGGCCGATAGCATCCTGGCTTGTGTCAGAAATAGTGTGGCCAGCAGGACCAGAGAGGTGAAAGTGTCCTCGTACTCAGCATTGGTGAGGCTGCACCTCGAATACTGTGTTCAGTTTTGGGCCCCTCACTACAAGAAGGACATTCATAGAATCGTAGAATCATAGAATTGTTAAGGTTGGAGAAGACCCTTAAGATCATTGAGTCCAACCGTTAACCTAGCACTGCCAAGTCCACCAATAAACCATGTCCCTAAGCACCACATCTACCCGTCTTTTAAATACCTCCAGGGATGGAGACTCAACCACTTCCCTGGGCAGCCTGTTCCAGTGCCTGACTACTCTTTCGGTGAAGAAATTTTTCCTAATATCCAACCTAAAGTTCCCCTGGCGCAGCTTGAGGCCATTTCCTCTCGTCCTATCATTTGTTACTTGGGAGAAGAGACTGATCCCCACCTCGCTACAACCTCCTTTCAGGTAGCTGTAGAGAGTGATATGGTCTCCCCTCAGCCTCCTCTTCTCCAAACTAAACAACCCCAGCTCCCTCAGCCACTCCTCATAAGACTTGTTCTCTAGACCCTTCACCAACCTCGTTGCCCTTCTTTGGACATGCTCTAGTACCTCGATGTCCTTCTTGTAGTGAGGGGCTGAAGAGTGTCCAAACAAGGGCAACAAAGCTGGTGAAGGGTCTGGAGCACACGTGTTATGAGGAGTGGCTGAGGGAGCTGGGGTTGTTTAGTTTGGAGAAGAGGAGGCTGAAGGGAGACCATATCACTCTCTACAACTACCTGAAAGGAGGTTGTAGCGAGGTGGGTGTCGGTCTCTTCTGCCAAGTAACAAGTGATAGGATGAGAGGAACTGGGCTCAAGTTGTGCTGGGGGAGATTTAGATTAGATATTAGGAAAAATTTCTTCATGGAGAGAGTGGTTAGGCATTGGAACAGACTGCCCAGGGAAGTGGTGCAATCACAGTCCCTGGAAGTGTTCAAAAAACATGTGGATGTGGTGCTTAGGGACATGGTTTAGAGGTGGACCAGGCAGTTAGGTTAACAGGTTGTACTTGATGATCTAGGAGGTCCTTTCCAACCTAAATGATTCTATGATTCTATAACTCTATTAAAAGTGATGCGGCCAGTTCAAATACCTTGCAATAGCTAGTGAAGAGAGACAGGCATCTCCAGAGGACATATTGTCTAAAACTTTTATCTTGGCTGAGCATGAAATGTCTGAACGAGATGCTTATCTGTCTTGCTTTTAATTATAGAATGACTAACATACATTTGCTATCTACTTTTATGATGGATAGAAGTAGGACAGCTGAAATTCAACCCTGCAGTTCTACAGATATGACACATTCTTAACTCATTCAGAGGTTAGGTGCAATATGGTTGGTAGTGATGAAAGGTTTTGCAGACAGTTGTGACAACTATAACCCATCCTTTGAACTGAAAGGATGACTGTCTTTCCTTGCTTATTCAATCTTTTTCCTCCCCCTTCTGGTGTGACTGAAGATTATGAGTCCATGGTGGTTTTATGGTAATCATTTCTGGAAGAACTGCTAATGTTCAGAATATTTTCTTAACTTGGAATATCTTTGCTTTATTTATTATCCAGTTCCAGCTGTCAGCATGTTACAATGAGCACTTCCTATTATTATACCAACCTTCTTTGTCTGCAAAATACAGCTTTTAAAAACCAAGTAACTAATACTGCATAGGTGATTATGGGAGCCATTGTGATCACATATGAACAGAGTAGGAACAGCTGGTCAAATAATGTAGATCATAATATACAAATATCCTTACTAATACACAGCAGTGAGTTAATTGTTCTGCGTGAGCCATTATTGTCCATTGTTCCTGATTACACAGATTGCAACTAGCCATCCAAAAAAGTCTGTGAATCCTGGATATCTTTTTGAAGTTAGTACGAATAATTATTTGTCTAAAATTTGTTCATAGGATGGCAGTCATAATTCACCATTATCTCTTATTCTTTGTTATCCTATTTAGTATAGTGCAGTGTGAGCCAATCTGGGAGCAAAAACAATACCGTATAAGATGAGCCATCAGACACTAAAAATAACAAATAATGACTAGTCAATGTGAGCAGCTGTGAACAGGCCATAGGCAAACACGTATAAAGAACGAATACATTCACAGACTCAGCATTAGTTTGCAAGCAATTCACAGACAGAAAAAAAGGACAAAATTTGTAATTAATAGTATTTATAATGAATAATTCAGTTGGCTCTATTTCTTGACAATTGTTGTGACACTTCCTAACCATTTTTTTAATTGAGATCTGCATATTTTGCTCTTTTAATCTTTCATATGTTAGTCCTCTCAGCCTAAGTCTTAGATGAAAGTCCTTCAGTTCCTAAAGTAATACAAAAAAATCTCATTCCACTTGAAATCTTCATTCTTTCTAGAGGTATTAGTTTATTATGGTGGTGATTATCTACCTTCTAAAGGATTACCTTTTTATATAATTTAAAAATACAAAGCATGGCAACTTGTTCCTCTTCCTTTTCAGTGGAAGGCTTACAGACAAGTGAAGCAATTTCTATGCAAAGTGTTTTTTTTTTCTGGCATTAGCTTACTATTGTAAAATGGTAGAATTAATAGAATAAGGTTAACCTGTACCCAAAGTCCTCATTTACTTTCACTTTCCTGAGGAAAGCTCCTGATCTTATTCAGAAATATCATTCTGTGCTTTACTAGAATTCTCCTTGATATTAACTTCTTATTTATTTTACAGATGTTCAATTTAAGGAACTAAAAAGCAGTGTTTAATTGCCACAAATTTAAGAATACACCTGATATTTTTTATTCCCTTAACGATGAAGGTAGACATACCCTATGCATTAAAAGGGGCATAATAGAAAACTGTTGGACTAGAGTTGAAACCACTTGCTTATTCCCTAACTAACCATGGTATGGAACATATTTTAGAGCAGAAACCAAGGAATTGCATCTACAAAAAACTGTAAAAGATTTTAATACTCGAAAGGAACATACTGGTGTTTTCATTAAAAACATATTCTCTCAAATACAAATGCATGCTGTTATAAAATCTGAACCAGACAGCTCAATATGTAGTTTCTTTGTCAAATAACATGTGGAGTCAATTCATAGAGACCGAGGTGGGAATCATCTCGAGAAATTTAATACATTTTACAGGTAGACATCTAGCTTTGACTTAGTCACCACACTCTTCTTTCAAAGCAACTATAAAGATATAACAGTAAGCACAGAGTGATTTATCTGGCCTACTTCAGGATGAGACTAATTATCCTCTAGAGCTACTCTATTTCCTCATTGACTATAAAAGGAATCAATTAATTAACTAATTCAGAGTTAGATGTCTAAAACAAGGTCAACACTGCTTTAGATAAGACTATGGAACAAACTGGTAATCCAAGAAAGAATTATCATAAAATTCACCAATTCTCCTGCAGTTTCTTGCCTACTTTTGTTCAAATACACTGTTAATGTGGACTTGAAAATAAATAGCATACATTACTAAACAACTGTATTTTCCCTAGGGGAAGAATCAGAGGAGGAATCAACTTCAGATACCAAATCAGTCATCATTAAAATAAATCCATACTGCTGAGTAGAACATGGTCCAGAAGGCAGGATAAGGCCTGCATGGAGCTGGCCAGCCTTTGGCAGATTGTGGCTTGACATTCTATAGCATAGTCTCAAAGGCAATACAGGTGTTTGTCATGGTGAGTCCTCCAATTCTGATTCCCTAGGTGTCCAGTTTAGGGAATTTGTTGACAATCACATTCTATGCACTTAGATTTAAGTTCAATGGAAACAAAAAGGGAATCATTGTTTCAAGTAATCCTGGAAAGAATACAACTGAATCAGGTTATAGAAAACATAAATGAAGAATAAAAAGCTAGGAAAAAGTGAGAAGCAAAATGGCTGAGAGCCTTACTTTAATCCCTTTTTGCGTATGCATGCCATATATTTGCATATTTCTACTTTGTTTTTTCCTGTCTATATTCCTTACCTTATATGTTAGGCAGTGCACTCTTTATAAAATAAAAGAAAATGTCATTTCAAAACAGAAGGTTGGGACGTTCTGTTCCTGGCCCTTTCTCATTCACTGCACAGGATAGGTGGTTCTCACTTAATGTGCAGCTACTCAATATTTTTGTTTTATTCTCATTGCTCAAGGTATGGCCTCAAGCCAAACTATTGCACGCTATTTAAGCCCTACTCTGACGGCAGAGTTATTGATTTTGTTATGGACTTTCTTATAGTGATCCCCACTAATGTATACGAGCACTTCACAAACAATTTATCTTCACAACTATCCAGTAAGGAGCCTGGAAGGGAAGGGGAGATGGTGCGAAAGATCATATTCTCACCTTGATACAGAATGGAAGCATATTGTGTCTAAGGTTATTTTGTAGTAACTGATGTGAGGTAGTCTAAGAATTTTTTAGAAAAATTTCCACTATGTCACATTTCGTGTGTTCAAGTACAGTATCTTTTGAGCTTAGATACTTTCTTTTTGAAAAGCAATCCCATTTTTCAATTAAATTAAAAGATTAGGTTCAACAAGTTGGATGCTGAAGAGTGTGTTAATATGGTAGCTGCAAAGTGTAATTCCAAATTAAAGGGAAGATGCCTAGGGGAGAGCTAGAGACATGAGAAGGTTGATTAAAAAACAATAAACAAAGGAGAAAAAAAAACCCTACCGATAAAGCCAGAGCTAGCTAGTAGGTAAAATGGAGAAGCATTCACTAAAGCAAGAATTCTTTGAAGTTTAGTTCAGAGATTTAAAAGGAAGTGCAATCTCTATTCATGTTCTACAGTGCCTTTCCTAAGTATATGACTGTATTAAGCATTTGATTGAGAAGAGACCTGAACAATATTTCCCATGAAGTATGTCTGTCTCATGCTCTCTACATTACATTATTCTCATTAGATATTATTTGTGTTGGAGCAATACTATGGGGAACATTTTAAAAAAAAAACAACTAAAGTTAATTCGACATGAATTTTTTTAACATAATTTGATTTCCCAAGAAAACATAAATTTTCTTGGATTCCATTCAAGATTGGAAAACAAACCAACCAAAAAACATTAAAATATACTAGCAGAATTTTCTTTAAAACAGGAAGTGTTGCACAACACCCTCAAATGACAGAAAAAGGCTTCATGTCACATGTAAGTCAGCATTTTAGCTGAGTATTTTTTTCATGGGGAGAGTTAAATCAAGCTCAAGTTTACTTTTGAGTACTAAGGGGGGCTATGGAGTGTACCGCAGGCCTGTCATTGACGGGACCTAACATAGCAAGTTCCCTTTTTTTAACGTGATGCACATATGAAGCCCTTCAACTTGTACATTGATATTGCAATTGAATCCTCCCCAGATTAAATTTTCACTGCTCAGTTACCAACCCTCAATTTAGCTGTGCACTTAGTATGAGCTGGTTACCTCACTGGACTATTTTCATGACTGCAGTTCAGATTTGTGACTGTAGGCTTTGATTATGGAATCACTCTGCCAAAAATTGATAGCTAACACCATCACCCAGGTTCAGTTTTAAAACACTGGCTAGATTTCCTATCCAAAAATGTGAGAAAAATAAACCAAATTTTCTTCACCCGTAACCATGAGCTGAACATCAAGAAGTTTGATCTAATTTTCCTGTGTTTTGGGTGGAAACTCCAGCAAATGTCCTAAAGAGAGAAAACATGAATAAGGTGATGGAACAAGTTAGTGTAGAATATCTAAATGCTAAAAATACAGCTACAGTTAGCTTCCTTTTCCCCAAATGAGGCAGCTTCTAGGTTAGGTGGGAACTTTATCTTGTTGCAATAAAACAATAATAATAATTTTTAAAAAACCCATCCAGTATATCAAAGCTTAATCTAAGCAAACAAATGACTTTGCGGGATCAATTGGTTCTACTGAATGGTGCCACAAGTTGGTTGTTTCTGCTCCTTTTGCTGGTCACCCTTTCAAGCTTTTCCACGTTCTTTGCAACTTTTTGTTCTGCCTCTTGCTGTTTCTGTTGACTGCCCCATGCTTTGCTCTCCACTCACTCAAACAGCTGCTCACCACTCTCTCTTCTGGTTAAACACAAGAGCACTGCTAAGATCCAGTATGTCACCTACAGGCGAGGTTGTCTCTAGTACTGACAGTTGACCCCTACCTACACTGGAGAGGTGATTCTCAAACAGCTTCTCCTGTCTCCCAATTGGTAAAAAATTCTTAAACAGCTTCTTCTACCTCATTCCTTACACAAAGTCTACTGCTCTCTTCCTTTCCTTTCTAGGCTGTAATTTGAGCTAATCCTGGAAGTTTTGAGCCTTACTTTAGAGTAAGTACTTACCCCAGGGATGGTTACTTATAGTTTGCTAGTCCAAAAGCGATGGTAAATTAGAAACTTTTTCAGTTTATAACATGACTATCTTTTAGTAGAATTGCCTCTCATACATAATAGAACATCAGTATCATTTTTTTTTAATTGTTTCCCCTTCTTTCCACTTAATGTTAACAGGATACTCTCATTTCACAGGACTCCTTCCCCTTTGGATTTCCTTGGAGAGGAGGAATGTCAGAGTTTTATTTTCACTTTATTGATTACATACCAAGTGTATGGATGCTTAATGGATCTTATTCAGCAGGATCTTTGATTTAAAATGTTGCAGAGAAAAAGATCACTCACAATGCTTTGGCCTGTGTGAGATGTCTGTACTCCTGAGCAGTTCACATATAAGTCCCTTAGGTGTGTGTGTGCAGGTAAAATATGGAGAACATGTATGTTGTATAAGATTTTGCACTTATTAGTCCAGGAAAAAAAAACCACCTTTAATCAGTTATGTTTCTGTGAAGAAGTCTGGACATTTTTTACTCAACATCAGAGCAATAAGATCCCAAGCTGTTCAAGATAAGAATAATATTCTTTGTTAAATTACTTTTTTCTTTTTAATTAAAAATATATTTTTAAAGCTTTCCTATATGTTTTAAATAAAATATAACCAGACTCACAGTGAAACATGCCAGACAATTCCAATATGAAACTTTCAGATTTCTTGATTTCTAAGTAGAATGGCAAATACCACTAAAATCAGATCTTTTTGATGTATTCTTTACTTTGCATTTATTTCTTTCTATTGAGAAAAAAGAACCATGGTATAACTGTGGAACAAACAGATTCCACATAAGTATGCAAGGAGAGATGTGTATAAAAAAATTAACAAAGGGCTTGTAAGAAGCTACTTTACCTATGATAAAATTAAGATATATCATTTTGAAACAACATTTCAAATCATTATTTTACAATGAAAAGGTAAAGCATATGAATTTTCCATTTTTTCTTCAAACCTTAAAAAACATTGTCCTTTGCAATTAGATTATAGCTTGCTATTACCAAGACCAAGCAATTTTCAAGGGTGAAGTCTTAAAGACATTAAGGAAAAGCTTTATCAGGAAACTTGGAGGCAACCTTAATCACAGAGATCACTAATCTCCATAATAATGACACTATAGCGTAGAAACAATTTGCTGCCTCATATTTATTACAAAATCTTTGTTAGGGCAATCTTTTTCTCTCAAGGAAATACAAAGTCATTGCATTATCAGCATCATTTTTCTGCAGCACTTTAGATATAAACATGCTATAAGACACTTCTAATTGAACAGAAATTGCTTAATTTTTATATTTGCCAGAAATATATGTTGAAGACAACTCTTAGTATCTCCAGATAAGAATATGATCTCAAATTACTATAATCCACTCTGAGCAACAGGAGTTAAAACATTCACTTTCATCATTTGGATTGTTAGGAGATGAGCATTTGCAGATTGCTTGATCGGATATTATAGTGATATGCTTGTTGCAATATTTCAATAAAGACGGATCCTAGTATCTGATATTGTTCTATTTTCTCTTCAGCTCTGCCTAACTCTTCAGTATAATATTTTTAAGTTACTACTCTTTCTTGGTGGTTTTTATGCTCTTCTCTATTAGAATCATAGAATCATAGAATTGTTAAGGTTGGAAAAGACCCTTAAGATCATCGAGTCCAACCATTAACCTAGCACTGCCAAGTCCACCACTAAACCATGTCCTCAAGCACTGCATCTACCCGTCTTTTAAATACCTCCAGGGATGGGGACTCAACCACTTCCCTGGGCAGCCTGTTCCAGTGCCTGACCACTCTTTCAGTAAAGAAGTTTTTCCTAATATCCAACCTAAAGTTCCCCTGGCGCAGCTTGAGGCCATTTCCTCTCGTCCTAATATTAATAGTATTAAAAATATTTTCTTATGTTTCCTCCCATTAAGAGCAACAGTTTCTCTCTCTTCATGTATTCCTTAGTATCTACAATTTTTTAAAAATCCAGATGGAAAGTAAATGCTTAATCCTAGAGGAACTCTCATTTTACCCCTTGACAAGGCTATGATTTATCTTTCTTCCAGTCAGTAAGGTGACAAACACACTATAGAAGCTTATTTTCAGACATTTTTTCCCCAAAATATTTGCAAAGACATCTCACCCACTAAAAAATTCTGTTCAAGATTCCCACAGATCAAATTGCTTTCAGAAAAGTCCTCTACTTTTCCATTATTCTAGCCACAATATTTACCTCCCTGTGATGTTCCCTCCTCTTCTGTCCATACTGTGGTTACATATTGTATCCTGTCAGCAGGGGCAGGGCTGCCCCATGAGGGCGCCAGCGTGTGGGGTGCTGTTGAGCCCCTGAAACTTCTGGACCAGGGCTGGGACCTGGTCTGGGGAGTCCTAACAGGAGCAACCAGAGACAGGGCCAGAAATAGGGCCGGAGGTGGGGTCAGAGACTGGAGACAAGGCTACAGCTCACACCTGAGGTCCATCCATGAGTCAGGGCTGAAGATAAGTTGTGGCATGTTGACATTGGCCATCCGCCAGACCCCCATGCAGCCACTCTTTCACTGCCTCTCCTCAACAGGACAGGGGGAGAAAATAAGATGGAAAAGCTCAAGGGTCAAGACAAAGGCAGAGAGATCACTCCCCAGTTATCATCACAGGCAAAACAGACTCAACTTAGGGAAATTAGTTTAATTTATTGCCAATTAAACAGAGTAGGATAATGAGACATAAGAACAAATCTAAAAACACCTTCCTCCCCCACCCACCCGCCCAGTCTTCCCAAGCTTAACTTCACTACTTCATTCCAAACTCCTCTACCTTCCCCAAACAAGCAGTGCAAGGGGATGGGGAATGGGGGTTGCAGTCAGTTGATAACACTACTTCTCTACCAATCCTTCCTCCTCACACTTCTCCTCTGCTCCAGTGTGGGTCTTTTACATGGGGTACAGTCCTTCAGGAATGAACTGCCCCAGTGTGGATCCCCCACAGGCCACAGTTCCTGCCAGAAAACCTGCTCCTGCATGGACTCCTCTGCATGGGCCACAGTTCCTGCCAGGAGCCTGATCCTGCACGAGCTCTCCATGGGGTGACAGCTTCCTTCCAGGCTTATCCACCTGCTCCAGCATGGGGACCTCCATGGGCTGCAGGGTGGATATCTGCTCTATCATGGTCTTCTCCATGGGCTGCAGGGGAGTCTCTGCTCTGGTGCCTGAGAACATCTTACCCCTCCTTCTTCACTGACCTTGGTGTCTGCAGGGCTGTTTCTCACACTTTTCTTTTTTCTCCCTCCACTCTCTTGGGCAGCATTTTACCCTTTCTTAAATAGGTTTTCTCTAGGGTGTCACCACCCTGGCTGAGGGGCTCAGCTGTGCCCTGTGGTGGGTCCATTGGAGCCGACTGGAACTGGTGGTGTCCAGTGCAGGGCAGCCCCTGGCCTCTCCTCAGAGAGGCCACCCCTGCAGCCCTCCTGCTGCCAAAACCAACCCTTGCTACCTACACCCAGTACACAAGTATACCAAAAACCTGGCTCAGGCAAGGACTGGGCATGCAGGGTTGAGCTGAAACAGGGCTCCTGGTCCTGAGGAGATGCCCCAGGTAAGGCCAGTCAGGGTCAGTAAGACCCAGCATTGACCTCAGGGCCCTGGTATTTGTCCCTTCATCCCGCGAAAGCACATAATCACAAACATCGGCTGCCTTCTGGGTGGCCATCTCCTACAAAGGGGGTATCGTCCTGAGAGGGTCACACTTCAGTATCGAAGTTTCCCCTATACACTCTCAGGAGACCAAACGGTACACTAATACACAAAAAATTCCTACAAAGGGGATAACGTCCTGAGAGGGTCACACTTCAGTATCCAAGTTTCCCCTATACACTCTCAGGAGGCCAAACCATGCACTAATACATAAATTGTCAACAAATAAGAACCAACATTCACTCCGTCCTCACGCTTCGTTCGTCTCCGGCTGCTTCCCTCGCGGGAGAGCAGAACCGCGGATCAGAACTCCGCACTCGCTTCGTACTTGCTCGTACGTCTCATCCACACACAATCACACGGCACACTTCAAGCGGGTTCAATATTCAAAAAAAAGAGGTGAGGATAGTCGTCTCAGGGAGGCAACACGTAAGAGTTAATTTTCACAAAAGTTTCACCCTCTACTTCCCTGAGAGATATGCACGTAAGTCAAGCGAGTTTTAAAAGTAAGACAAAGAAGAGGTGCGGCACTTTCACTCCAAGGGATCCTGCCGACTACGCCTGGTATTGCACTGGCCAGACAAATAATAACCCAACCACCTATTTTAGTCCCTTGGGCAATAATAACAAAATGTATCTCCTGTTCCCTGGAGATGCAGCGGGGCCATTTGCCAACGGGGCCACAGCTAAAAGGGGTCATTATTGGATTTGTGGACATACCGCTTACAAACGGCTGCCAGCGCATTGGTCAGGGGTCTGTTATGTAGGAATTATCCGGCCTTTATTCTTCCTTCTCCCACAAATGAGTGGCTCTCAACTGGGGGTAAGATTGTACGATAATCTAGAAGATGGAAAGATTGCCCGCAGCAAGCGAGCTGTTGAGGTGAACATAGGCGGAACACAAAAATGGGGGGGAAAATGAGTGGCCTCCTGAAAGAATAATCCAACATTATGGACCTGCCACTTGGAACCCCAACGAACCAATATCAGGGGCAAGGGAACCAATCTATAATCTGAACCGTATAATCCGATTACAAGCCGTCCTAGAAATAGTTACGAATAAGACCGCCAATGCCATAGATCTTTTAACTCAACAGTCTCAACAAATGCGCACGGCAATCCTTCATCACCGCATGGTTTTGGATTATTTACTGGCTGAAGAGGGGGGGATATGTGGGAAACTAAATGTCTCTAACTGTTGTTTAGAAATAGACGACATAGGCGAGGTAGTCCTTCAATTGACCAAAGACATTAGAAAAATAGCCCACGTCCCTGCCCAGACCTGGAATGGTTGGAATGGCAATCTGTGGTCCTGGCTGCCAGGGGCACCCTGGGTAAAACAGTTGCTGTTATATTTGTTATGTGTGTTTGCTGCTTTAATGTTTTTACCTTGTATAATCCCCTGCTTTGTTCAGCTCATACGACATGTGGTATCTAATATGCAGTTCGTACCCACTGTCTCACCTGACGGCATAAAACAAATCTGTGCCGTTCACCAGGCAAAACCCACCACAATAACCATTGTTTAGAACTTGTTTCCCTTTACATTTGCTGATTGTTTAAAAAAAAAAAAATTTTTGCATATTCCTACCCATGTCACACTTACTGGTTGTTCTATATTTGTTATAATGGTGAACTACCTCACTCAAAGAATTTCTCAGGGTTGTTCTATAAAGTTAAGATTAAGGAAGAAGAGTGTTCGCATTGGACAATATTCCTATTTGTTTGTTTGCGAATTGAGCATTCCCCTACCATGTCCCATGCCACCTTTCTCCTCTATCCCTCCCCTCTGTTTCTGCTTCTGTCCCCACCTCTGCTCTGTTCTCTCTCTCTCTCTCTCTCTCACTTCTCATCTCTCCTAAAACTGCAATGTCGAGCCACGGGGTGGTGTCAAGGACTCTTATGGAACTGGAATTGTCCCGACATTGCCGTTATACCACCATCTTCTGGCTTGGACATCCAGCCTCCGACAGACTGCATGCACGCAGACCACAAGGCGCCTGTGCAGAGACCAGGGCGCGAAAAGCAGAAACACGGACTGCACTTACACAGACCTGGAGACGTTGGGAATTTGATCCCTTTTCATGGCTTCCGGGTAACCCCTGGGTTAAGCATATTTTATATGTTGTGTGGTTCAGCAATGTTGTTATTTTTACCATGTGTCATTCCATGTTTTGTTCAATTAATTCAACGTGTTTTGACTAACATGCAGTTTGTTGCTGTCCCATCACCTGACAATGTTAAATGTATCTGCAGTGTACCAGCCAAAACCTTTAGTTGTAAAAATTGTAAACAAATGCTCTCTTTTCTTACCTTACTATCCTCCTTCTATCACCACCCTGGACCATGAAGACAGAGATCTGCGAGTCAAGACAGCAATCTTTGAGCCACGGGGTGATGTAAGAGTCTGAAGTGTTAAGAACCATTGTCTCAAAGCTTGCTTGGGTGTGTTTATCTGATAAGACTGGACAGCAGACCACTCTTCTGTCTGATAAGGCCCAAGGGCGGACCATTCTTTTGCTTATCAAGTGCCACTATCTTGCAAAGAGATGCACAAACTTGCTGGAGCAGCAGGCCATTCTTTGGCTTATCAGGTACCATTAACTTGCAGGGAAATGTGCGAACTTGCTGGAGCAGCAGGCCATTCTTTTGCTTATCAGGTACCATTAACTTGCAAGGGAACATGCAAGCTTGCTGAAGCAGCCAGGCATTCTTTGGCTTATCAGGCACCACCAAGAATGGGACACCAATTGATATCCGGGCCAGGCCACTTGCCCACCAGCAATACATATTGTGTGACTGGATGTGCAGGTGTGGCATACGTGATAACCAAATGGAAATGAGAGGGGAAACTCCCTCTCCAACATGGGATAAAAGACGGTACTACGAAACCTGAAGTAGGCAAAAAAAAGAAGGGTCGGTGAAAAGAAGAAAGTACAACGAGGTCTGAAAAAGAAGAAAGTACAACGAGGGCTGAAAAAAGGAAGAAAGTACAACGAGGGCTGAAAGAAGAAAGCACAACGAAAGCAGAAAGAAGGCAGAAAGAAGAAGCTTTTCCACCCCTGAAGAACTAAAAGAAGAAGAAGCTTTTCCACCCCTGAAGAACTAAAAGAAGTAAAAGCTTTTCCACCACTGGAGAACTGAAGACTGAGGACCAACGGGACGCCGCTGGATCTAGGGTGGTGACTATCCTTTGCTTACCTCTCTGATCGCTTGCTTATTTTCCTCCTAATATTTCCTGCCTTTCCTATCGCTTTACTCTTTTATATTTACCTAATAAAACATCTGATTGGCGGCATATGACCTCGTTTGTGTCTTAATTTTGCCCTTGGGATCATCTCGAACCTTCCCCGAGCCTGACTATCAGGCCGGGTCGTGACAGGTGCATAGAACAATGTTTGATCTTCATCTGCATCTGGCCATGTCTCTGCAGGGCCTGCATAGTGTTTTGATGAGACATTTGTTCAGAAGGCAGCTCTCTATGCAGTATCTCCCATCTTCCTAGAGTTTGTTTTTTTTTTTTTTTTTGAACAACGCTTTTAAGATGTAGCTAGGGCATATTCATTGCTAAGGCATTTACAAGTAGTCTTCTCCAACACAATTTAGACAGACCCTCTCTACCCTGGAAGTCAATGCCACGTCCAATCTTTATCACTTATATGTTCCAATGAAATTAATATTCCAATTAGATTTCTGCTATAACTGGAAAACTGGACTGCTTCAGTCCTTTTATCATTCACAAATAAATCACATGCTGTCATCTTAGATTCCCATTTCACTCCTGAATCTTAGTCTTTTGACTGTTCCTAATAAAGAAATGTTAGTTTACACTGTAAGCCTATGTAAGAGGAGTGTGTCTGCTCCTTTAAAGGTATCTAGTCAATGGAGCCACAAACCAGAACATACAGAGACGAACCTGACTGACACATGATAAGGGAGGTCATGACAAGAACAAATCTGGTCAGTGGCACAAACTGGTAAGAGTATGTGGGGTGTAAGAATGTTTATTTTTTCAGTTGGGAGGATAAGAAAAGGGAGGGAGACAAACACATAGAGACATAAAACCTGACCAATTAAAGTTAACAAACAATAACCAGAAACAAACCTGGTCAGTCCCACCCTGGGGGGTCAGTCCTGGTCAGTCAAACCTGGTCAGTCCCACAAACCTGGTTTGTCAAGAAACTGCAGGCAACAGGTGATGTTGCAAACCTAGAGGGTACAAGATGTTGAATGGGGTCAGTGGAACCATGATGAGGCAATGTGCAGGGGAAGGGGTAGTGAGGGTCTCCATGCTGGTGGCTGGAGCAGGATCACAGGTCACAGCTGTTGTGCTGGCTGCTGGCGGGGGTGTGAGTGTCTGCATCTTCCCCAATCCTAGTGTGCATGATGCATGCATGTGTATTTGCTAGCAAAATTTGAGCTGGACTCAGCTGTGAGTGTGGGAGCCTTGGGTCCAGGCAGGGATACCAAGTGGCAGGGGGTCTGTGCTGCTATCTGGGGGCATGCGGCATGTGCACTTGCAGCCCACAAAGCCAGTTGTACCCTGGGCTGCATCAAAAGAAGCATGGCCAGCAGGTCGAGGGACATGATTCTCACCTTCTACTCTGCTCTTGTGAGAACCCATCTGGAGTATTGCATTCAGCTCTGGGGCTCCCAACATAAGAAGGACATGGACCTGTTGGAGTGAGTCCAGAGGAGGGCCACGAAGATGATCAGAGGGCTGGAGCACCTCTCCTATGAAGACAGACTGAGAGAGTTGGGGTTGTTCAGCTTGGAGAAGAGAAGGCTCCAGGGGGACCTTATAGCAGCCTTCCAGTACCTGAAGGGGGCCTACAAGAAAGCTGGAGATGGACTTTTTACAAGGGTACATAGTGATAGGACAAGGGTTAATGGCTTTAAACTGAAAGAGCGTAGATTTAGATTAGATATAAGGAAGAAATTCTTCACCATGATGGCTGTGAGGCACTGGAACAGGTTGCCCAGAGAAGTTGTGGATGCCCCATCCCTGGAAGTGTTCAAGGTCAGGTTGGATGGGGCTTTGAGCAACCTGGTCTAGTGGAAGGTGTCTCTACCCATGGCAAGGGGGGGTTAGAAACAGATGATCTTTAAGGCCCCTTCCAATCCATTCCATTCTATGATGCTATGATGCTATGATGCTATGATTCTGTGATTCTATGACCTGTGAGTGTGGGGTGCCTGTGGGACAAGTGTGTGAGTGATATGTATTTAAAATGAGCACTGAGATGGACCAGCTGGTGAGTAGGAAACCTGTGGGGCAGGTAAGAGGGGCCAGGATCCACACTGGGGTGGTGGGTGGGCAGAAGGGCTGTGCCGGATCTCGGGGGATCCACGAATGTGCGTGTGCTTGTGAACCTGGAGAGTGTTGTGTGTGTGCTGAACTAGTGATCTTCTGCCTCTGTCAGCCCAGGAGGAGGAGGGAATTTGGTGGCCATCTTAACATCCCATAACATATACTTGTGGTGGTTTAACCCCAGGTAGCAACTAAGCACCACACAGCCACTCGCTCACTCCCCCCCTGGGTGGGATGGGGGAGAGAATTGGAAGAGTAAAAGTGAGAAAACTCATGGGTTGAGATAAAGACAGTTTAATAGGGAAAGCAAAAGCCACGAGCACAAGCAAAGCAAAGCAAGGAATTCATTCACTACTTCCCATCGGCAGGCAGGTGTTCAGCCATCTCCAGGAAAGCAGGGCTCCATCATGTGTAACGGTTACTTGGGAAGACAAACGCCATCATGCCAAACGTCCCCCCTTTCCTTCTTCTTCTCCCAGCTTATATACTGAGCATGATGTCATATGGTATGGAATAGCCCTTTGGCCAGTTTGGGTCAGCTGTCGTGGCTCTGCTCCCTCCCAGCTTCTTGTGCACCTGGCAGAGCATGGGAAGCTGAAACGTCCTTGACTAGTGTAAACACTACTTAGCAACTATTTTGCAACAGCTTAGCACTACTTAGCAAGAACCAAAACATCAGTGTGTTATCAATATTATTCTCATCCTAAATCCAAAACGCAGCACTATACCAGCTACTAAGCAGAAAATTAACTCTATCCCAGCTGAAACCAGGACAATACTATAAAGTCTTACATCATAAGCTAGTGCATGCAACATATGCCATCACTTTCAGGCTATAAAAACCACACTTTGGTGACTGGCTGTAACATAATCTTCAAATTATTTCAGATATTTTGAACTGAAGGAAAATAAAATAAAATAAAATAAAATAAAATAAAATAAAATAAAATAAAATAAAATAAAATAAAATGTTGTGGTTTAACCCCAGCCAGCAGCTAAGCACCACGCAGCCGCTCGCTTACTCCCCCCCACCCCAGTGGGATGGGGAAGAGAATTGGGAGGGTTACAGTCAGAAAACTCGTGGATTGAGATAAGAACAGTTTAATAATTGACGTAAAATGAAATAGAATAGTAGTAGTAATAATAATAATAATATAATAATACAATAATAATATACAGAGCAAGGGATACACTATACAATTGGCTCACTGCCGGCCGACCGATGCCCAGCACGTCCCCGAACAGCGATTGCTGCCCCCCCGGCCAACTCCCCCAGTTTATATACTGAGCATGACGTCATACAGTATGGAATAGCCCTTTGGCCGGTCTGGGTCAGCTGTCCTGGCTGTGCCCCCTCCCAGCCTCTTGTGCACCTGGCAGAGCATGGGAAGCTGAAAAAGTCCTTGACTAGTGTAAACTCTACTCAGCAAGAACCAAAACATCAGTGTGTTATCAACATTATTCTCATCCTAAATCCAAAACACAGCACTCTACTAGCTACTAAGAAGAAAATTAACTCTATCCCAGCCGAAACCAGGACATAAAATAAAATAAAAGTAATTCTCTCTTAGAGTCATAGGGATGCCAACATGAGCCTAAATATTCCCAATACCAAGTGTTAAATAGGTTGGACATGACCAGTCTGCTTTAGCAGAAGCTAGCCATAAGCATTACAGGTGCAAACTGCTTTACTGCTTTGTGGTGGGTTGACCTTGCTCTAGAGGCCAAGAAGTTTTCCCATGCGACTGATGAATTTTGCAAGGAGAGACAGTCAATATGTCTTCCATGACAAAATTATTAATCTTCAATATTTCACTTATGTTTAAATTTCTGTTTTCTACTGACTTTTATTGCCAGCTATCAATATCTCTTTCTAATAAGTATTAGTAATATTGAAATAAATATCAACAACCTAAGTATCAGTAATCTTTATTTATATATGTTTGCACCCAGCCATCCTAAAAGTGTTTTCCCACTGCCCTCTCATTCTCCCTTACTTTTTCACTACTTTTCTTTATTTCCTCATTACAGGACATAGCATTTACAATTTCTATCTCCCCTTGAATTTAACAGAGAATATCAAGCCTTTTTTTCTTTATGTGACAGATATGATTGCTGTGGGGAAGCTGGTTGAAGGCAGTAGAATTACAAGCACATAATCTGTCAACAACCAAAGTAAGACTGTTGTAATACTTAGTGCTTTGATCCATGGATCCCCATTTTAAAGTTGTGGAGTCTAAAGCACAAAGAGGGTAAATATCATGTCTAGTGTAGAAAAGCGAGAGAAAAGTTTAGACACTATTATTTAATTCCTCCAATGTATTATTCACTGAATTGCATTATCTCTCTGTAAAACATTAATATCAAACGATTTCATTTTTTTTATAATTGTAAAGGTATAATATAATGTAGCTAATCTTATAATTAAAAAAAAAAAAAACAAACCAAACCCTGCACTTGGATTTTCTGTTAATGTGAAAAAAAAAAGCCTTCATTTGTCAATGTATTATCGTAGCACTGATATTGATCCAATAAGAAATATCTCATTTATACCAGTGTAATTAGTTCAGGTATTTAGGAATTCAAATGTTACCACTTGTATTTATTTTAAAATACTGCACATGTAAAATAATGATGAAAATCATAGAATCATAGAATCATAGAATACCAGGTTGGAAGGGACCTCAAGGATCATCTGGTCCAACCTTTCTAGAACAATCTAGATGAGATGGCCCAGCACCATGTCCAGCTGAGTCTTAAAAGTGTTCAGCGTAGCGGAGTCAACCACTTCCCTGGGGAGATTATTCCAATGATTGACTGTTCTCATTGTGAAAAATTTACCTCTTCTGTCCAATTGGAATCTCCTTGGGAGTAACTTGCACCCATTACCCCTTGTCCTCACCATGTGACTCCTTGTAAAAAGGGAGTCTCCATCTTCTTTGTAGCTCCCCTTTAAGTCCTGGAACATGGTGATGAGATCACCTCTAAGCCTCCTTTTCTCAAGGCTGAACAAACCCAGCTCTCTCAGCCTATCCTCATACGGCAGGCTTCCCAGACCCTTGATCATCTTGGTGGCCCTTCTCTGGACCCCCTCCAGCCTGTCCACATCTTTTTTGTATAACGGGGACCAGAACTGTACACAGCATTCCAGGTGTGGCCTGACAAGCGCCGAGTAGAGTAGGATAATGACTTCTTTATCTCTGCTGGTGATGCCCTTTTTGATGCACTCCTGGATTATGTTTTCCCAGGTACAAGACCTTACACTTGTCCTTGTTAAACTTCATAAGGTTCTTGTTAGCCCACTCTTCCAGCCTGTCCAGATCTTCCTGCAGGGTGGCTCTCCCTTCCAGAGTGTCTACTTCCCCATTCAATTTGGTGCCATCTGCGAACTTCATCAGGCTACACTTGATCCCGTTATCCAGATCACTTATGAAGATATTGAAGAACAGTGGGCCCAATATCAATCCCTGGGGGACCCCAGTTGTGACGGGTTGCCAGTTTGAATAAGAGTCATTTACCACCACCCTTTGGATGCGGCCCATCAGCCAATTCCTTACCCACCGCACAGACCATTTGTCCAGGCCATAACACATCAATTTCTCCAGGAGGAGGCCATGGGGAACCATATCAAAGGCCTTGGAGAAGTCCAAGTAGACAACGAAAATTAATTTGTTTTTTTGTATCCTCCCAATAAAACATTTTTGTTTCAGTGTTAATATATTTGGCTTCTTTATTTGTCCCTAGTGGGATTACTGGAGCAGAGATTAATTTTTTTTAGTAATAATTTATTTTCTTCTAAAAATTTATGAAAAATGGAAAAGTTGAAGCCAGGTTTTCTAAAAACTACAGTTACTAGGATGATTGACTATCTGTTATTTTTTGGTGTTTGCTCTTACCCATAAGATCTTCCTTCAATGTATTTTAGCTATAATGTTCAGGCCATTGCAGAAATCAGTGGTGGGAATCAAAAGAGATGAAGGAGAAATGTGAATATTTGAATCCTGATTCAAAACATCTACCTACCTTCCATTTTTCAAGCTTTGCAAAATAAAATAATTATCACTGAGATGTCATTCTCCTAATTAACTGTATACACACATATATATATATGTATGTATTTGAAATCTGTAAAAGATTCAAAACTGGTTGCTACAGGACGTACATAAACATTCATCGTATAAGTCTTGTTTTCCCACAGCTTGGTACTTTAGTTGCTGTCTCTTCTACCCTAAATGCTACTTTTAATCATAGAATCATAGAACCACAGAATAGTTTGGGTTGGAAGGGACCTTTAAAGGTAATCTAGTCCAACTCCCCTACAGTGAGCAGGGACATCTTCAACTAGATCAGGTTACTCAGAGCCCAGTCCAACCTGACCTTGAATGTTTCCAGGGATGGGGCATCTACCACCTCTCTGGGCAACCTCTTCCAGTGTTTCACCACCCTAATCATAAAAAGTTTCTTCCTTAAATCTAATCTAAATCTACCCTCTTTTACTTTAAAACCATTGTCCCTAGTCCTATTACTACAGGCCCTACTAAAAGTCTGTCCCCATCTTTCTTATAAGGCTCCTTTAAGTATTGAAAGGTCGTAATAAGGTCTCCCCAGAGCCTTCTCTTCTCCAGGCTGAACAAGCCCAACTCTCTCAGCCTTTCCTCATAGGAGAGGTGTTCCATCCCTCTGATCATTTCCATGGCCCTCCTCTGGACCCGTTCCAACAGGTCAATGTCTTTCCTGTGCTGAGGACTCTAGAGCTGGATGCAGTACTCCAGGTGGGGTCTCACCAGAGCAGAATAGAAGGGGGAGAATCACCTCCCTCAACCTGCTGACCATGTTTCTTTTAATGCAGCCCAGGATATGGTTGGCCTTCTGGGCTGTAAGTGCACATTGTCAGCTCATATCCAGCTTTTCATTCACCAGTACCCCCAAGTCCTTCTCCACAGGGCTGCTCTCAATCCCTTCATCCCCCAGCCTGTATTGACACAGGGAGTTGCACTGACCCAGGTGCAGAACCTTGCACTTGGCCTTGTTGAATTTCATGAGGTTCATATGGGCCCACTTCTCAAGCTTGTCCAGGTCCCTCTGGATGGCAATAATAATAAGTTATATCAGTGTTATAATTATTACTGTTTGAGTCCTCATACCTTCGGTCCAATTTGGCTAAAATTGGACAAATAATTCAAATTCTTGTAAGAAAAACACAAAGACTTATACACTGGGATTCACATGATCTAATGCAGATATTTACACACCAGTAGTGACTCTAAGATGCTATGTAGCTGTTTTAGTCAACAAGGAGAACTACATTGGACAAATACTGTAGAATTCATTTCGTATACAGCTGTCTTCAATATGTCCAATAAATCACAATGAAATCCATTGCAAGATTTCCAATAACCTTATGGTAACATTTTGCCCAGTGGGCATATTGCAGTAATCTAGCACCTGAATAATCTTCTCAAATAATTTTTTTTTTCATTTGTCCTTTTTGTCCTTTAAAACATTATTCAGCTTTAGAATGCATGTTTGCACTGAAGGAATTTTACAATGTAAAACTAACATTTGCAAAGACAAAAAACCTGGCTACTTCAATTGAATAATGATTCTTCTGTGTATGCATATATGTGT
Organism: Theristicus caerulescens; assembly: GCA_020745775.1. Taxonomy (NCBI): domain Eukaryota; kingdom Metazoa; phylum Chordata; class Aves; order Pelecaniformes; family Threskiornithidae; genus Theristicus; species Theristicus caerulescens. The sequence goes on along the minus strand of CM036559.1, from coordinate 78,943,877 downwards.
CTGTAAGTCGGTAAGAGACAACCTCTTATACTCAAATCCAAATGCAAATTTATATATACACCTAGTGTAAATCTGAATAAAGAAAGCTTTTATGTCAGAAAAGTAGACATCTTGCTTAAGCAGGTTTATACTTTTGTCGATTATTTATGAAGTATTTGTAGTAAGTTGGAGAAACACTACTGTCCTTTGTATTTATAAAGTACACTTCACTATTAGATGAGTTTGCCGACTGGCTGCCTGCCTCCAGCTACTCCACTTTGATAACAAATTTAATGGTACATACGTCAGCAGATGTGGCAAATTAGCATAGTAGACAGCAGCAATAAATCTGAACTATCTTAACAAAGATCATTACTTTTTTTCTGTTATTCCTTATAATTACCATATTCCATCCTAACCAGTTTTATATACAATCTGAGAGGTGAACCTTCATTTTTTAACCAAATATTTAGATTGATAAATACAATATTTCTCATGTAATGTCCAGGAACAGTTACAATTTTGACAATTGTATACATTTCATGAGTAGAATATTTCTTATTCTGTACATCAGCTATGTTGATATTAATGAAATATTACCTAGAATGACATGTCATCTAACTGTTAATAACCCTTGTATCTTGGCTAGGTTTCTAGACACTAGAGTCAACCAACAGAAGTAGGCAACAGATTCACCTCACTTGTATAAATGGCATTCTCACAATGCAAGGAAGCATACTATGAAGAATTTTCTTCCAATGACCATAAAAGAAGTTTTGATATATACAAATTATTTCAGTATGTACAAATGAAATCTGTCTCTAAAAATTATTTCCGGTTCTTTCCATGACCAAATAATTTCATCTTGCACTCAAAGACAGTTAGCACATGTCATATCTTGCAGTGTAGCGGGATCAAGTCCACAATTGTTGAAATAGCCACTTTGTTGTCTGATCACTTACAAGAAAAAAAAGAGATATTACAATAGAAATTATTAAAAATTGTTTTTTTTTTTTTCTTAGGCTACAAAACCCTTTACCAAAACATAAAAAGTAGAGTTAAGTGAGTCAAATCTGAACCATTTGAGACTTTAAAAAGTCAAGAATAAGAATCTTCCCTCAAATCCAAATCCTACCAGCTCCACCAGTAGGACAGATACCAGTAGGACAGATCATAAAATTATGTGTTACTTGATTGCTGTATAAAAAGGATGCTGACTTCTAGACTATCTTCAGTTTTCAAATGGTGATACAGGGTAGCCCCAAACAGACTAAATTATAGGAACCTAATTGCAGTGGTAAAAGCAGGAATACATGAAATGAGGTCTGTTTCTGAATTAAAAGTTTATACTGTATTTAACAAGCAGAGATGAAAACAATCATTCTTTGACACAGTCACTACAAAACCCCTAAACAAAAATGGGTTTACAAATATCAGCTTCAAGAAAAATAACCTTATTATCAAGAGTGACCTAATTTTGCATACTTAAATTTTTCTTAGCTACTGGATTAATTTATAATTAGAATGTGTGTGGGGGGGCTGTCTTTCTTTTTGCTGCTGAAAAGATACAAGACTCATACTAATTACATTCAGAGAGGGAATATGTGTTTGTTTTTCTTGGATATAATTTTAGAATAAACTATTGATTGCAAAATATCTTATTCCAATAGCAAGTCATCACAGCATCAGCACATCAAGACAAAATTCTCCTTTCTAATTGCTTGGTTTGTAAAATATGCTGTGCACAACAAGGAGACTAACAAAAACAGATGTACACTGTCAGCCAAAGGGGAAATTTCTGCATAACAAGTTAGCCCAGGAGAGGCTTATGTTAGCAGAGAAATGCAATCATTAATGTACATTATCATTCTTCATCACTCTGTTCTCTGCTTAGTGTTTTTGCTTTCATCTTCTAAAATCCTGTGTACTACTAGCATTGTCATGTACCATTCATAGAACATATGATACTTTAAATATTTAATGGATCATCCAAATAAGAGAAATGAGGGGGCTGATATATGCTTTTAGAAGCAGATCCTTACACCAGGGATTTGCTTGCCAAAATGTGGAGGCATGTCTGGAGCAGCATATGCAGACATAGCAGTCAGCTTTAATCTCTCTAGCTGAGTTACAAGCAAGGACAGGGCAGCTATTCAATAAAGTACCTCAGAGGCTCATGTGCTACTGGAAACAGTAAACTAAATTCAAGAGAACCACAGAGGACAACTCCATTCAGTCAGCATAGTCAGTTGATGCAACTCAGATGCCTAACATTTCAGGCACAAACATATCCCAGAGGGGATAAAATTATGGGGTTTGATATGCCATGAAGAGATAGTGAATTGTTAAACTGCCCATGAAAATGCTTGTCACTCATCTCCCTTTGTCTAGGATCTTCAAAAATCCTCTGAAGATTCTGATTTTATAGCATGTTTAGACCATACATATGTATGTATGTAAGGAAAATGAAGAAAATTTGAAGGGGGAAAAAAAAAGTAGTTGCAGAGTACTGGTAGAATACTTCAGCTAAGATAATGCAGTTCTACTGGTTCCTTCCCTCTCCCTTTCCTTCTCCTTCTCCCTCTTCCTCTCTCCCCACTCCTCCCCATTCTCCCCAGTCTCCACCACCTCACCCCCTACTTCTCCTTTTTCTCTTCCCCCTCTCCCTTGAATTATAAGAGTACATCTGAGCAAGTACAAAAGTGACGCCAAGACCCTCTAGACCAAATAGGTTTGAACATACAGTTCTCACATTTCATGAAGCGGAAGATAACAGATGAAGCAAAAGGTAATATTTGAAATTTAATTAGATTATTCATGTGTTTTATCATAGATGAGAACGGGAAGGATAGGGAGGGGAGGGGTAAAGAAAATGAAAAGGAAGCAATATTATTGAAGTTATGTATGCTTACATTTCCATAAATGGTTGGTGTGGCACAATTTTCCTCAAAAAGGAAGAATTCCTTCTTATGAGGAGAGGCTGAAGGAAGTGAGGTTGTTTAGTCTGGAGGAAAGGAGGCTCGGGGGAGACTTTATCACTCTCTACAACTAAAGGAGGTTGTAGCAAGGTGAGTGTCAGCCTCTTCTCCCAAGTAACAAGTGATAGGACGAGAGGAAATGGCCTCAAGTTGCACCAGAGGAGGTTTAGATAGGATATTAGGAAAAAGTTCTTCACTGAAAGGGTCATTAATTATTGGAACAGGCTGCCCAGGGAAGTGGTTGAGTCCCCATCCCTGGATATATTTAAAAGACATGTAGATGTGATGCTTAGGGACAGGGTTTAGTGGTGGACTTGGCAGTGCTAGGTTTATGCTTGGACTCGATCTTAAGGATCATTTCCAACCTAAATGATTCTATGATCTATGAATTCCAGAGCAATGTGAACTTTTCGTTAAAGTTGTAAAAGCAAGAAGAAATGGAATTTCAAGGAAAACCTGCTCTTGAAAATGTAAATCAAAATATGAATAGGATAAGTTTTAAAAAATATATTTTTCTTGATTTTTTTCTTTCTAAAGTGTGTGTAAAGAGAGAGAAACAGTGGGTAAAATAAACAAAATTCAGTTACCCTAACTGGTACTAATGCACAGAGTGATGGGATGACAGGAAGATGGTTTGATTATAAACACAAAACAAAGAAGTCTATAGTTCATTCAGCTCTAATTTGGTGATTTTACCTGAGATGATATTAATTTTTAACCACTGATAGTGTTATCAGTACAGTTATTTTAACAAACTAAATTGCTGCGGTTTGTGTTGATTTAATAACAAATTCAATGAAAGATTAATGAGAATTCCAAGTTAACAAATGGATATTATGATAAAATATAATGCAACCAAAGATTTACTCTAAGCGTGAAGCAGAATATCAGGTTAAAGGTATCCTTAGCAATACAAATATTTTGTAATTGTGCTTTTATAATTTTAAGTGTTAAATTGCTTAATCAAGGTATGTGATTCCAGGAAGACACAGAAAGGTCATACAAGCAATTTTCAAATTTCAAGTGACAATTATAGTAAAATATGATTAATGCAAAACAAATATAAATTTAAGATAGATTGTCCGGAAGGAATCGTTTATGGACTAAACAGAAAGCATGATAAAATCCTTCAAGGTATAATTTATATAGAACTTAGAAAAACTCTGGAGAAGCAGAGAGAAATAGTTGTCTGGTTTGTTCCATCTCTAAGTGATTTCTTAAAAATGTATAACGAAAGTGCATGTGGCCACTACTGAAAGAAAACGTGGTCTATTGCATACATTCCAATTGCAGACTTCAGCAAGAAAAATAAAATAAAGTCTGTAGAAAAGTTGTACTGGGTTTGTGTGACAAGGTTTTGATAGTGGGGAGGCTACAGGAGTGGCTAATAAAAACAAAAACAGATGAAGAAGACCAAACAGGAATTTTTAAGAGTATGCAAAGACCGTAATGGATTTTTGATTTTTCTGTGCTTCTTATGGAAGGCAATAAATAACAAAAATTACCTTAGTTAGTCATCTTAGTTGGAAAATATTCCTCCACAGTAGATTCTGGTGATATTAAGGGTCTAATTAACTGAATTATTTACTTATTTTATTGAATATATAAGTTTATATTTTTAAGCAACTGTGTATCAATCTTGTGATTGTTTGGTATGTATTTGTTCTTTTCTTTATAACAAACAGGTAAAATTCATATTTTAATATAAAATAGTATTTGCTAAATGTATGCAGATGAACATCTTGTCTTAGAAGCTAAAGGCTAGTAGTCAGCTACTCTCTTGTATATGGCTCTCATTTTCTTCCAAAGCTTTTTGGAAGACATGTTAGAGGAATCACAAAGCAAATACTGCACAGTTCGTCCTCACTTCCCATTGACTCTTAACTGTTAACCTTGTCATAAGGGTATTGATGGGAGACTTATACTAATTTATATCATCCCCCTATTCTTTCAATATCTGCCAGTATTTCCATCACCTTCTCTTCTGGTGCCCCTTCCAGAAGACTTATTTGCTCCTTCTAAAATGCCTCATATGTCTTCATCTATGGATCCCCTACCATATTGGGATTTCCTAATACCTTCCATACACCCTGTCTCACATCTATACCTCTTCTCCAGGTACCACTGTTGTAGACCATTGTTAGCATATGTTTCAGCCTTGACTGGTTTCAGTAATTTACCATCACTTGACTCTTTTGCTTGTTTCAGTCCCAGTTCTAAAGCTAACCCCCAAGGCTTCATTCAGGCCATGTAAATGAATCCCTTATTTGGGGAACATAAGTCAAAAGTTTAGGTGTCCTGGGATCTCCGTAATGAAAGGGAAAAATGTACATCTAGCCTACATGAAATGTGGATCACCTTCTGTTGTTCTGATGCTTCTGCAGTCAGGGAAATGTGGCAACACTTTTATCTCAATGAATCAAGATTAATGTTTTAATTTGCATGGGAAGATCAAGGTGCTTTGTACATTTTATCTGGCTATTTGATTTAGTAAATTAACAGAATTGAACTTAGGGTATTAAAGATTGAGTCTTATTTTGCTTTATACAAATAACCTTTGAAATCTGAAAGTAATGAAGACAGAATACACCCAGTGATCAACATGTAATTAAGGTGATTATTTACTCTAATACTAGAGAGTTATTTCCATGGCAGAAGAGATCATGTGCATTTAGCACATCTTTTCTGTTGTATGAGTTTATTAAACACTAGTAAAAAAACCCTCAATGCCACTATAATTGTCTTTGTACTATTCTACCGGATTTTTCCCCACAGAAGCCCTGATGCAATGACAAGTTTAACAGAAATGTTCCTTTGACTTCAAAGGACTGGCTCAAAGTGAGAGCAAAAATCTAGTTGAAAATTCAATGAACAAAAGCATATTACCTTCTCAACATGACTAGCGTGAATAACAACGTGTCACAAGATAGACCATGAATAACTTATGATTCACTGGAAGCAAGAAGAGCGGACTTTCAACTCTAGTAATTGCATTTTATATAAGTTTGCACTTAACAGTTATTAAACATGCAATTACTGATTTACCTTTCAATGTGTGAAGATTCACCATTCTTCAAATAACAGAAAAAAAGCTAAAAGGTAATAAGTGCATCAGACTAGAATAGTTGACATGTACATTTCTATGGCGCATTATAGTGAAGTATATACATAAAAAAGCAGTATTGTGAAATAGGTTGTTGTAATCTGTTGTAACTTAGGAGGTATTTAAAAGACATATAGATGTAATGCTTAGGGACATGGTTTAGTGGTGGACTTGGCAGTGCTAGGTTAATGGCGGGACTTGATGATCTTAAAAGTCTTTTCCAACCTAAACGATACTATGATTTTATGATTCTATGAATTGAACGGGAGGAAAAAAGTGCAGAAGTCACTTACATATTTCCCAAAACATCTTCAAAAGCATAGAGGGCTAGAAATATTTTTTACCCATTGTACTCTCCTTCTAAATTTTCCAATAAAGTGAAATAAGACAAAAATATCCTTCTATCTTTGAAGAGAAATAAATCAGGAAATGAAATAATGGAAAATCATATGCAAATATCACAGATATCTGCTTTGAATGATAGACCTTTGTATCACAAGATCAAGTTTGATATTTAGACTCACTCCATATTTTTATCTCACTACTATTAAAATAAATTATGAAGTTCTTTCCTCAGTTCTATAAATACATTTAGCAAAATAATATCATAATAATGTTCACATAGATTTAGACTGTTTTGGAATGTGAGACTGATAAAATGAGATAAATATTTCTAAAAAATGAAAATCCCTTTTCCTATAACAGTACATATTTGACTGTTTCCTTTAAAAACCTTTTTTATGTAGTTTTTGAAAAAAAAGTACTATCTTCCATGTAGGTCAAGTTTTTGGTTTTTTTTCTTCTGTAAGAGCTTCTTACCCATACGTATTCAAAAAAAAAAAAAAAACAAATCAAGGAAACTTTTTGCTCAGGAGACAGAGAGGGTGGGAGGAGAGAAGGGACAGAGAAAAAGGGAAAGAAGTGGAAGGTGTGGGGACGGGAAATAAAAATACATCTAAATTGACAAGAATTCCCTCAGGCACATGAGGGAAGTACTTCTTTACTTCAGAGATGTTCTTACTGGAAATTTTTAACACTAAAAGATCTTCATCATAGAAGTGTCTGTTTAGTTACTGCCTAGGTCTGGATGCCCGTCAGGACTGTAAGGAAGTAACTGTCAGCTTGGAACAGAGTCTTTTTGGATCTTGGCATACAAATAAGCACATTATGATTTTTATGTGTGCAAACCTGGGAGACTTGCTTTTTTTCTGCTACGTGTGATAGATGTTTTATGCACAATGTGAAGCTCTACATCATATGCAGTTTTATGCTCTGTGTAAAATGCCCACTGGTATCACTGCTAAAAGTTCTGTATATGAAATGAACGAAGAATATGCAGCTGAGCACCTGAAAGTTAAATAGCAACATTTTTACTGCTAACCTCTAGACACACAGTTATAGTAAACACTCTCTTGAGGTAGTTATTGAAATCTGTCAAAACTTTTTTCACTCTATGTCGGTGCACATATATTTGCCATTTTTTCCCATCTTATTTCATGCTTACTTTATAACTGCTCCCCTCCTTTTTGGTGTGAAATTGAAATCATTTAAATGTCTTATTGAAATGAATGAAAAAATAAATAGCTATTTTATTAGTACATTCACAGCTGGCCAGAAACTATCCATTATTGTGATGGTCTTTTGAAGTTTTAGGTAAATACAGCTTTGATGTAAAAATGCTTGCAGGTGTCTGACTTTCAGAAAAATACAAAACCTAAGAATGTGTTGCCTAGATGCTTCTGTCTCATAATAACTAACTCTTATGATGAGCAGGACACTGCCTAGAGCAAGCTACTAGAAACACTGGGAAAAAAACCCTACATACAAAGTTTGTCTTACTTGGTCAGAGGAAAAGCTGATCTCATTCAATATCCTGTCTCTAACTGTTGTAAAAATTGATGCTTAGGGAAGAGAATAAGCTTCAATAGCAAGATCTGTGGGTTTTTTTATTTAATGTATTTTGGAGACCTCAGTGTATTTCTGTTCTATGATCTGTCCCAGTTTTACCCTGACTAAACCTCAGCAGCCACAACATGACGAAGAGCTCCAGAGCTTATCTTTACATGTTATTTGAGGAATCATTTCTTTTTTTTTTGGCTTTTAACCAACCTACTTCTTTCAGCTGGTGTTTTTTAATTCTTCTTACATTTGAAAAGGCAGTAAAAAATTAACTTTTGTGACAATAATGATTTTTGTAGACCTCAATTATTTTTCCCTTATTTTGCCTCCTTATCAGCCTAGCTTACTTAGTCACTCCTTATGTGGAATGACTTATTTCCTTTTTCTGAGTCTTTTAAAGTTCTACTAAATCTTTCCTGAGGTAAAAGTACTAAAACAGCACTCATTATTTGGTATCTAGTCAAATTTAGATAATAAAGAAATTATGACTGTATTAGTGGACTCATGATATTTTTCAATTCTAGAGTCCACAAGGACACCACCATCATCTTCTGAATACAAGACAGGTAAAGACCCATGCAGTAACTTTTCCCAGCAGCCTCAAACAAAGGCATTACCCTTAACCTTAATCAAAAGAAATCAAGGATGAAAGCGATCCACGAGATGCTCCAAGAAAGCATGCCACCCAGATTCATCTGTTGGAGCATTTTGATCCACTTAGGATAAAATTAGTAAGGCCATATACCTGTTCCTTCTAAGTGAGTGTACTCTATAGCCCTGTAGCCTAGGAAATACAGTGCTGCTATTGCTTGTAACAGACTGTGTGCTAAGGTAACCACACAGGCCTCAAGATTTACAAGCTTTATCTGAGCTTGACCTGCCAGGAGCTTCATTAGGCTTCTTGAACTGTAACAGCAGTTATCTAACAACCAGGTGACTATTACCTACTTGTTTTAGCTTTTGCTTAGCTTTGTACAATTAAGTGTACAAGGCCAAGTGTCGGGTCCTGCACTTCGGTCACAACAACCCCAAGCAACGCTACCGGCGTGGGGAGGAGTGGCTGGAAAGCAGCCTGGCTGAAAAGGACCTGGGGGTGATGGTTGACAGCTGCCTAAACATGAGCCAGCAGTGTGCCCAGGTGGCCAAGAGGGCCGATGGCATCCTGGCTTGTATCAGGAATAGTGTGGCCAGCAGGACCAGGGAGGTGATAGTGCCCCTGTATTCGGCACTGGTGAGGCCGCGCCTCAAATACTGTGTCCAGTTTTGGGCCCCTCACTTCAGGAAGGACATTGAGGTGCTGGAGAGTGTCCAGAGAAGGGCAACGAGGTTGGTGAAGGGTCTAGAGAACAAGTCTTATGAGGAGTGGCTGAGGGAACTGGGGTTGTTTAGTTTGGAGAAGAGGAGGCTGAGGGGAGACCTTATTGCTCTCTACAACCACCTGAAAGGAGGTTGTAGTGAGGTGGGGGTCGGTCTCTTCACGCCAGTAACAAGCGATAGGACAAGAGGAAATGGCCTCAAGCTGCGCCAGGGAAAGTTTAGGTTAGATATTAGGAAAAACTTCTTCACTGAAAGAGTAGTCAGGCCCTGGAACAGGCTGCCCAGGGAAGTGGTTGAGTCCCCATGCCTGGAGGTATTTAAAAGATGGGTAGACGTGGTGCTTGAGGACATGGTTTATTGGTGGACTTGGCAGTGCTAGGTTAACGGTTGGACCTGATGATCCTAAGGGTCTTTTCCAACCTTAACAATTCTATGATTCTATGATTCTATAAGTGGTGTAACAATGTTACACACACACACACAAACACACATATATATTTGTATTTGTAACTAACAGTTAGTGGTAACAATCAGTTATTCATAGTGGCATGAACTATCTAGGTCCTTAGACTAAAATACAACATAAAGTAGTACAGGCATGGGATGATAGCAGAAGCTCTGAAAATATGAGCACAGGACTGTACTGGGGGCTCCAAGGATATAAGCATTTCATCAGTGTTTGGTTACTGGTCCTTGAAAGAATTTAGTCTTGAGAGCTATGTAAAACCAGTTTTAGGGCTAACAAAGAAAACAAAGAATAAATATCTGAGTTACTGTAAAACAAACCATATATAGTAAGCTTGGATGTAATGTGGAATTATGGCAAATGCATGAAAATAACCCTAAGCGAATCCTAGAACAAAGAGGAAGAAATCAGCTGTCCCCACCACAATGTTCCTCCCAGCAAAGCACTAGGGATGCTGATGATTCCCTGATCTGAAGCCAATGATCTCAGGGCCTAGAGGGCAGGAGTCACTACGTCAAGGTTGGTGTATATATCATATTAACTGTATGAAATTTGAACTATAAACAGTAGTGTCATCGTAACTGGACTAATAATAACACATGATTAGACTGTTAAGACTTAGTCAGACTAAAAATAATTCTTAGCTTTCCATATAAGTTGTCTTCCTTTGAACCAGATAAAATGCATTGTTGCAGTGTAACAAACTAATGGAGAATTTGTTGTTTTGTAACTGTGCAACAAATTGGTGATGTGCTAAAGACGGACACTAACTGTAACAACTGTGTTCTAAACAACTGCTTTTTCAGAGGTAGCGGAACCTCAGTGTGTAAAGAGTACATATTACTCAGAGATCATTAGGAGACAAAGTCACCCTTCTTTACAGCGGGAGCAGTGAAAGGAGCTGACCGTTTAACTGGACAAAGTTTAGTACCTCTCACATACAAAGAGTGCTAAGAGAACATTCAGAATAAAATGTAGGTCAGCTGTGGAAAGATTAGGTGGTTGCTAAGCAGATTTATATACAACATAGTTCTGGATATCAGCACCGAACCTCTGCTGATGTCCTGGTTTAGATGCTTCAGCTGAGACTGAGAAATCTGATGGGAGCAGACATTAGATACTCACGTCTCAGCAATTACGAACAAATGACTCCTTGCTGTAGCTCTTAACCCAAATTTCAGTCAGACCCTTTATTTTGATCCTGAAAGTCTCAGGTAAGGATAGCCAGGATTTCTCAGCAGAATCCCAATCTGGGCATGCAGACACCTTTTTCCTGCTGAATCATCACTGTGATTCAGATGATGCAGAGAGGTGCCTGGACTCTATCAAAAGAATTAGGACAAAATCTTAGACACAGTCATAACCCTTTTTTTCTCTGTAGGCCCTACTGTAAGCTCCTCTATGCCAAGGTTTAGCTGCCTGGGCACAAGGGCCACAGGGCCCAGCTCTCATTCAGCTGTGCTATGTAACTGGGGCTCGGGCTGCTGAGGCAGAGATAAACAGTGTTCATGGAGATGAGGAACTCACAGGAACAGGTGGTGGTGGGACTGGTGACAGAAGACCCTTAGTTGCTCAGGTATTCATGAAGAAAAAATGTCAGAAGGAAAGGTATAAAAGCCTAAAAGACCAAAGCCAGGGAAGCCAGGCAGCAGGGTTGGTCCAATCCAGGACTGATCAGGGATCACTGGATCAGGCTGGGCCATTGGCATCCACAGTGCCAATGAAGCTGGGGCAGATGGCAGCTAGGCAATGCTGAGGACCTACTGGATGGAGCCATGGGGGCCACCCCATCCCCTCCTGGCTGTCACCTGCCAGCCAGCAAAGGCACCTCACTGGAGTGGTGAGCACACCAGTCCTCAGCCTGAGAGCTCACAAAATTTTTGCTGTCTTTTGTGTGTGGTAGCCAATGAATGACTGCCTTGTATTGGTAAATTGTGTATATCCTACTATCTTGCATATGTCTGTGCTTGGCTAAAAATACCCAAACTAATTGACTCAAAAGAGAGGCAGGAATACTGTCCAGAAAAGTGGACATGTATGATACAATGTAACTGTATGGTGTAAATCTACATCTGAACCAGTGACCCTCAAGTTCTTTTAGATTCAGCAGAGAATAATAGACACTTCAAATCACAGATAATCACAGAATCACAGGATGGTTGACATTGGAAGATACCTCTGGTGATCACCCAGTCCAACCCTCCCGCTGAAGCAGGGTCAACTAGAGTAGGTCACTCTGGACCATGTCCTGTCAGGTTTTAAATATCTCCAAGGAAAGAGACTTAGTAATCTCTCTGGGGAACCTGTTTCTGTGTTTGACCAGCCTCACAGTAAAAGTTTTTTCTTGCATGCAGGCAGAATTTCTTGTGTTTCAGTTCGTGCCTGTTGCTTCTTGTCCTGTCACTGGGCACCACTGAGAAAAGTCTGGCTCTGTATTCTTCATCCCCTCCCATCCCCCACCCCCTCCTCCCAGCTATTTATACACATGGATAAGATCCCACCTGAGCTTCTCTTCTCCAGGCTGAACAGTCCCCGCTCACTTAGCATCTCCCCGTATGTCAGATGTTCCAACACTTTGATCATATTCAGGGCCCTTCCCTGGACTTGTCCCTGTATGCCCGCATCTCTCTTGTACTGGGGAGCCCAGAACTGGAAGCAACACTCTTAATGTGGTCTTTCTGGTGCTGGCTAATTTAAAAATCAACTGCAGAATGAGACAAACCATGTTGTAGAGGTGCCTGTTTCTTCATGCTGCTTATAAAAAAAGACTTGGGTCACGAGCAGCATGATAGATATCTGAATCCTATCCACTTTCACCTCATTTTGCTCATCCCTAAATACCATCTGCAGCCATTTCTATTTAAAAACAAGGGACATCATGCTGTCACATACTTTTTCAGTAAGAGATGGTAGCTAAAGCATTTCTCAGAAGCTTGACATAACTGCTAAGATACTAAACAAATAATAAGAAAGAAGGGCAAAGGTAAGGAAGGATCAGAAAGTGATGATCTCTCTGGGCTTGAAAATGGATCACTGTGCAACTAGGAAATGAGCAATATTTACATAGGAAAAAAACCCCAGCATGTACAAACTTGAAACTGTGGCCTCATGGCTTTGCAATTTGGAAGAGACATTTTGCTGCTACAGTATTCTCAATGGTCTTTCTGATTTTCTTCAATGACCATCTAGTGTATAACACATTAGCAGTCATGAGAGTAGTATCCCAAGATTATGACTACTGTCCTAACAGTGAAACTGTAGGGTTAAGCTTTTGTAGCTTCTTTTTCTCTTATTCCTGTAAATCTCATATTGGCAGCACTGAGAGCTGCCTCAAAGCAAATGGCAAACCTTTCCCCTCTTAATGGTTTATGCAATTTTGTAGAAAATGTGATGCATGAATCCGAATCCCTTCAGAGCAGCATGAAAGCTGAAGCCAGTTATCTCATTTTCTGGATGAGTGCTTTAGCCTCAAACTTGTATGCAAAAGTCAATCGATGTTATCTGTGTCTTAAAAAGTGAGCCACCCTCATTTAAACATCACCTTTAAGAGGCACACTACAAATTTTGAATCCCACTGGACAGATATAGTTGGTGTACAGCTAAAGTTGGGAGCTCTGCATTCACGAGAAATGAGGGCATTCTTAGTATGTTTAGGTTTTCTGTTAGCTAGCTATAAGCTAGCTATATAGTATAAGATTCCCTGCTTATAGATGATAACAGGGAAATTCATTTCCAAGACACCGAAATACAACTACAGAACCTCAGAGCATTGCTCGCTTCTTGGATTTGGACGTAAGTCCCAGCTATGTTTTAACTTCATGCTGGATTTAGGTGGAGCAGAAATCAGTTTGTCCTATCCCCAGTGTTCTAGGAAATCTGGATGGGTGACCCAAAAGGAAACATCCTGTGCTAAAGCTATAGTCCTGTCTGGATGACTGTGGGCCCAGGCTCTCTGAGTACCATGGTATGCATCTAACCTACATTTTTTCAATGATGTCCCACGTCATTCTCTTGACAATCTAGGCAGATGATAAAATACTTTAGGGAACCACTTCAACACGTATCAAAACCAATCCCAACTGCAAGAAGGTTATGAATAATGTCTTCAGACTTTCTTATTGTCTTAGAGAATGCTGATGCTCCTTTTCACCATTTTATTTTTCCATCTTACATTTTTCACTATTCAGCTGTACAAATGGAATACTATACAAAATTTTCTTTCTGAGGTTGTACTAAACTTTTAAATAAGATTCCTTATGTATTGATACATATGTAAATACTTAAATGTATGTTTGTTTTAATAGAAAGACAGAAGTTAATATATTATACAATCTCATCCTTTAAATATTGAGTTTGGGCAATTATCTCTCACTGGAATTTGATATTATAGTCATTACTGCAAAAAAGACTTAGACTTACAGTCATAAACATTTCACTTCTCCCAATGAGTTTAAATTAAGCTCATGGGTAAGCCTGTGAAAGAATGAAACCATCCAGAAATTCTGCCCACATTTTTAATCTGATTCTCTGCAAAATATTTTTGCATGCATGGGATTTCTTCCCTTTTTGATATTTGATTTTATGGGAAATAATTTTGAAAGAAACATTCCAGCAATACTTCCAATTCCTCCTTTATTAACTAGCTATTAACAGTGTTGGAGAGATCCAATGTCTATAACTTGAATCAAGGATGCAGTACTGAAGATTTTTTTTTGCAGTGAAGCAAGGTGAAAATCAACAGCATGGATATTTGACATTTTTCATGCACATAATCTCCATTATCATTTCCTTTCCTTCCCGCCTCCAGAATATATCAGAAATACAAATTTTTGTTTTGAGACACACAGAGAAATTTTTAATTCTAGATTTAACATTTGTTTTATTGTTATTCAGCAATGGAAAAAACAAAGTCCTTCACTGCCTTGAGATATTGTACATGACTTGGGGAGTCTGAAATAACACATATGCTTCTGTCCTTTGCTAATCAAGAAGCAGGCTCATGCAGATTCCTTGAGAGCATGAACACAATTGCATTTGTCTTCTGTGAAGTAGCTAGATAGGAAACGTATTATCAGATTCATTGCTTTGAGACCACTTTCCCCTCACCTTCTGTGATAAACTAAAAGCCTTGAATAAGTATAGTGATAACTTTCAACATGTTTTGAGTGCACTAATGCAACTTAATTCACTGTTTTTTTGTGAAAACAACTGAAGTTTTGAGAGTCATAGAAAGAAAAGAGAATTGGCCTGTTAAAAGGCTCTAAGAGATTAAAAAGGTGGTCAGATTAGAAAGAATGGTATTGTCTGAGGTAGGAAAGTAACATTTTAACACTGTAGAAGATTTATGTTTGACAGAATTAAGTGGACCATTATTTGAACTCAACTTTGTATGGGACTCCAGTATTATATGCTGACATAGTATTGGATTGAATATGATTGAAAGTATTACGGGGATGATGCTTTTCATGTCTATTTATTTTGTCTAGTAAATGAAGAACAAATTTTCTTTTCACTATTTTACTCGTTATATCTGGAAGGTGTTATTATGGAGAATATTTATGAAAATGTTACACCAGTAATATAACTAGCTGCCGTAGCTGGAGGCTGTAAAGGGCTTGTCTCATTTTCCCTAGTTACCTAACTTGCCACTTAGGCTGAACTATAAGTATTTTTAGATGCTTCTTTTGTATTTAATACTAGTAAACAGTTCTACAATTTAGTACGTGCAAACGTACTGTTTCTAGGTATGAAACACCATTACTCTCCTGCATCTTTACAGTGTTTTCCAAAAAATGTTAATTTGAACAGAACAAAATCTGTAAATAAAACTAAAAATACAAAAGACAAATTTGAAGAAATGTAATCAGCTTCCAGCTAATTTTAGAGCTAAACTATATAGAGTTAAATATATACAACCACTTCAAATCTCATCTGAGGATTTGTTGTTTTTTTTTTTTTTTTTTAATTGCATTCAAAGCTAGATAATTTTGGGCTCTTCTCAGCATGACTCAAATGAAACTTATTCCTAGGAAACACTGTAGGCTTCCATTGTTTTGATGGCTTATGGCTCAATAAAGCATGAGGATACTTTTTAAACTTGAAGTCAATGGATGGAGTGATTGATCCAGTTACTGAACAAGACAAATCTGTTGATGAAAAACAATGAATTTAGCTATTTTACAGGTTCTACTTGTAGACTAATACCTTTGTGTTCACCATTTGAAAAAGCTCACTAGCTTGTTTCTTGCTGATAGTGGGGTATATAAATTAACATCTAATTAACTTCTGAATTACTTTCACCTAACTAGGGAACTTTATTTAGATTAAGTACCAAAGGTCTATTAAAAGTCAGCTGAGAGAATTGTGCTATCCACAGAAAGTAAGCCATCCCCTTTAGGATTGTACTAAGGACCACTCAACAGTTTTTCTTAATTTTTGTGAAAGAATCTTTTCAGGAATATTTTAAAAAAGCAGATGAGTTAAATCTAGATGAACTGCCAAGAAAAAATGGTAGAAATATTACATGAAAATGTAAGATATTGGACAATCTGGTCTATTTCTATCTGATGTTATTAAATAATCCTCAAGACAAAAAAAGGTCTGGCTGTTTTGTTATGAACATTAGCTTGTGATATAAAAATAATAACAATAAGCCTAATTTTGTCAGGATTTTGATTTTTTACTAAAAGCACTTGATTTAGATGGCTTTTATGAAATCATAAAAAACATTTAAATGTTCATTCCCAAATCCATTTAGTTAAATGTTATATGAACTTAGTTGATACATTCACTTCTATCTAAAAATAATTTTAGAAAACCCAAAACACTTGGGAAATTATGTATCTTAGACATTATTGGCATATCGTGTGCTTCAGTAATGAATAATTATAGCATGTCATCATATATCAAGTAATCAAAAGCAGGAACATATGTAAGATTTATAACTTAGAAACAGTTTAATTTAAATACGATTGGATGCCAGTGGCATAGATGAAGCACATTATTCTATCCATTTGAGACTTAACATCAAAACAATCCAATGATCTTTGACCTTTATTGTGTGGATGTTGGCTATGCAGACAAAATAGTAAGTTTTACTTTAAAAGAGAAGGTGCCATCTGCAATGATTTATAGAATTTCAGGCAACTTAGCCTTACAATTTCATTAGTTACCAGGAATAAGTCTTTTTCACTCTCTGTTCACCTGTTCTCCATGGAAGAGATCATTTACTGGGGCCGAAGTCAAGAGGAAAAAGGATAAATGAAGCAAAAAAGGAATTAATTGGTATGTAGATAATGAAACAAGGCCCAGTAATGCATTTCTTAGATAAGAGAAATAAGACAAACTGTGTCTGATAGAAGAAACCCATAATGAAAATATTGAATAAAAGTCTTACTCATTTATAAAGATTTATTTTAACCTTATAAAAAAGAAGCCTATTTAATTCAGCTCCCTTAAGTTTTAATTCAAATTCAATTTGAATGTCTTTCTGCTTTATCAGCATGCAATTTGGCATGTATATCTTAATAATTCTCCTAAAGCTATTTTGAGATGAGTATAGATCAAAAATCAAAGCTAAAAGTTTAAGGTTTTCTTTGACATATTCTATATCTTGATTTTTGCTTATTGCTCACTGGACACATCATCAACATCAGAGTTTCCATTTAAGCTATCTTGTTACTAAATAAAGAACTATAGGTGGTTTTGAGTGTGATTCAGCTACCAGTTTTAAACACCTACATTAAGATGGAAAGAACTGTTCCTTAAAATCTTTTTCTTATCCTTAAGATGACTAATTCATTTGTACATAAAATTAGGCAAATATAATTAAACTCATATTATGTACTATATTAAGGGTAAATTTAGTTCATTCTTATTTATTGATTTCCTTCTTTATTTATTTTTAAAAAATTGTCTTTTATCTTAGAACAGTCTTTTAATGTAAAGAGAATATGACTTTAAAAAAAAAAAAAAGAAAAGAAGGAGCTATATGAATGGAAGGAGAAGTAGAGAGACATTTAGGAATATGTAGACTGTGGTGAGATGGAAAAAACTGTTGAAATCAAAAGGAGTGTACCTAAGAGGTTATTAAAAGGGGTTTTGACTTTCAAAAGACAGTAAAAGTAATCCACAAGGGACTTAACTACCTGAATTTCTATGCCCAACTCTTTGTGCTCTTAATTCCTTAAAGTCCTTGTTCAGCTGTTGCCCAAGCAAAGAACCTTAATTCTCTACTTAATTCTTACCTTAATTCTCTACTTTTCTTGTCACAGAAATTTTGGCCAAGTACATGGTGCTTACCAACTTTGCTGTTGGTTTATGGCTAAGCCACTCATTCTAGATTCCTTTACAAATGATGGAAAGAATAGGTACTTCCAGAATTTAAATCTCTCATCCTAAAATTAGCAAGTAAAACAGATCAGTGGAATCTGGAAAATGATTAGCTAATTAAGAAGTCTACAGTAAGGTGAAGTATTTTCCCTGAACATTTATTTCTTTTTAATTGACTTTACAAGGGATGTAGCATGAATAGTTTTGACATAAACACTAAAATAGTTGATTCTTAAAGTTAGATGAGATAAATTTCTTCTGTATGCTTAAATGTTTGGTTTTGGAGATGCCCATAAGCGTACAGGTCTTGACAGTACTGGAGCCTACTTTGCAGTTAGGCTGCCATCATTTTCCTGTCTATCCCCAGATCTACCACAGAGCTGTCCTTTCCTTGTGACTGGATTCCTATAACATACTGCCAGAGAAGGAAAAACTCAATGACAAAGAGGATCATGCAGTATCAATGAATTCATAAGCACTCTACAAGCAGTGAAGAAATATAAAAATGCAGTTTTCATTGTCCTCTATTAAGCTGCCTTTGATGAAACATCAAAGAAATATTTGTAGAGATTCTGTAGGTCAAACGATGCAAATAACGAAAATGATAAGTCCTTTTGCTGACAGTGTATGTAAATACAATTAGTTAATTCAAATTTATATTGCACATATCAATGTATGAATAACACTGCATGAATACTTGAGAATCTTATTGCTGAGATACTAGTACAGTTGAACCTGATAGACCTTTATCTGTCTTCTCTTTCTGGCTGCTAGCACATTAGAGCTGACCAATTTTAAAAACGCTTGAAACACTGTCTCTTCTCTTTATACCTTTGCCACACCTTTTGAACACGTTCTTTCAAACATTTAGGCAAATTAGACCTTGCTTTCTGGGGTCAGTACAAGTCACAAAGGGTAAAGTCTTAGGCAGTCTAAACATACCCTTTTTTGCAGAGTATTGTCAGTTAGACATTCAGTTTTTCACTTCATTGAAGAAGCCTTATGTCAGTGAAGTTCATTGAGAAAATTCCACTGTCACTGATAATTTTTTCTTGTTGAACTTTAGACTCCTATATCTTCTCTTATGGTCTAAGTAATTCTTATTCATAATCTGACTTTAAAACTGAAAGTCCAGTTTCTATTTGTGAAGAGGAATATGCCAATTTACAACAGTGAATATATGTAAAAGATGGGAAAAAAAAGGAAAGTAAAATATCCATATCATACACCTTTTAAATACGTGCTTATTCCAATTTTTTATTTCCCATTTCCAAGTTCCTTTAAAGACCTTACAGGTATTATTTCTTTCCTAGGTTTAGAGCAAGTGCAGTTTACACTGCTACCATTCCTATGGAAACAGAGTCACACCCATGATTCTTAAAGGTTCTTCTTCACCTGCTGCTGTTTCTTTCTGAGAAATGATTCCTGAATAAGGCCTGAGATAACTTAAACTACTGAATATAGCCATGCACATTTGCTTACTTTTGTATTTTGGTTTATTTAGCATGACATGTTTTCCTCACACCGAAGGCACAATTTTGCAAAGCCATTCTCCGTTTTAGAATAGTATAGAGTAGTTCCAACTGGAAGGGACCTACAGTGATCATCTAGTCCAACTGCCTGACCAATTTAGGGCTGACCAAAATTTAAAGCACCTTATTAAGGGCATTTTCCAAATGCCTCTTAAACACTGACAGGCATGGGGCATCGACCACCTCTCTAGGAAGCCTGTTCCAGTGTTTGACCACCCTCTCTGTAAAGAAATGCTTCCTAATGTCCAGTCTGAACCTCCCCTATGCAGCTTTGAACCATTCCCATGCATCCTATCACTGGATACCAGGAGATGAGATCTTCAGGAACCTGTAGAGAGCAATGACGTTGCCCCTCAGCCTCCTTTCCTCCAAACTAGACAAACACAGAATCCTCAGCTTCTCCTCATAGGATACGCTTTCCAAGCCTTCCACCAGCTTTGTTGCCCTTTTCTGGATGCATTTAAGTACCTTAACATCCTTTTTAAATTGTGGGGCACAGAACTGCACATCATCTGTAGTTCTTCTAAGTCAGATCTCACATCATTGTTTATATTCTTGGGGCACTTTCCTTTGTATATTTGCCACTGGAGAACTGTAAAGCGCTATATAGAGGTGATGTTTACTTTTTTAATGAAGTTTAGTGTATGAAAAACATCTCCATATTCACAGAGTATGTCAGGTACATTACCTTCAGATCCCATGATGGGACTTCTCTTTTGCACACGCAATATCAGGGGATCCTAGATAGAAACAGTCAGGTCCATGACTTCAAAGTCAGTAGAGAGGTATTGTCTTTTTTACTAAAAAGCCATGCATTTCTGCATTACTGATTCACTTTATAATTCTTATAATCATTTTATTTTTAAGTATGGAAACCTGTAATGTTTGATTCTCTTCCTCTCTTTTTTGATCACTTCAACATTTTTTTAATTATTAATGAACATGTCTCAGTCTGTGTTCTCTATTATTTTCAGTGTTTATTTTGTCAGAACCCCAATAAATAATTTTTTTTACCTTGTGAACTGCATTACTATCTTGTTCTATTTATTCCTTTCATATACTTCCAGATCATGTTTTGGCTGCACCATTCTGCATTTTTTACCCTTATAATGACACAATTTGCAAGATGATTATTTGCCAAGTTACTTAGCTTGCTCTGGACATAAGATTAGTACTATTGCTCTTCTTATTATTCTGTTTCTTTTCTACCCAAATTATTAATTTTGATGTAGACTTATGTAGACTTCTATGTTCTGTCTGGTTTGTTTTTCCCATCTCTTTTGCATTGCAGTTCATTGTTTATGATGGTGTCATATCAATCAATCAAATCAGTGACTTATGTGCTACTTAACCTCTTCAACCATATCAGTTTCTTGAGGTAGCATGTAGCTTTGGCTTTGGCAAGAACAAAGAGGGAGGGAGGAAGGGATGGAGGGAGGGAAGGAAGGAGGGAAGGAGGGAAGGAAGGAAGGAGGGAAGGAAGGAAGGAAGGAAGGAAGGAAGGAAGGAAGGAAGGAAGGAAGGAAGGAAGGAAGGAAGGAAGGAAGGAAGGAAGGAGGGAAGGAAGGAAGGAAGGAGGGAGGGAGGGAAGGTTGGTTATAACCCCAATAACTCTATGGAGACATTTATATTTACCAGCAAGTTAATTTAATTTTACTGCAAAACAAAGTTTTTTCACCTATTTGCTTTCTGCTAAAGAAAAAGTTGTACTTCTTTTAACACCATAAATTTACATCTTACATACATTTACAACATACAGATTTAGTCCATTTTTTAACTTGTCATTTGCATGGTTTCGCTAGCAAGATCTAACTACTTTGTGCACCTCTTAGCTGAAACTTGTAAAGGTTTGAGGCTCACCTTATATCTCATTTATGAATTAGATTATTTGCACTAAAAAGTCACGAAGTCTTCCTAGCTGGTCTTTTAAGTTTTTGTTGTCATTGCTTTAATCTCCCAGATGACTGCACTAGTCATGCCACACTGCAAAAGTCAAACTGAGCACTTCACAAATTTCTGATGCAGTGCTACTCTATCTGAAAAATTAATTATTAACTGTCAGAGAAAGCTGGACATGGCTCTTCTGCTTTCAAGAAAGCAGCTTACCTACTAGTCTAGCAAAGAAATGTTTTTGGTTTTCTCTCCTCCTTTGAATCAAATAATCATTAAATAAAACTGAAAGTTCTTCAGGAGATGCTCAACTTGCTGTGTCCACAATGTTTAAAACGATTGGATCATATTGGTTAATATTTAAAGTGCAATATGTTCTCTTTTTTTCTTTCTCTCCAAGAGAGGCATGATCAATCACTCAGGCTACACGAGAACATCACTGACTTCCTAACTGCTCTCCTTCATTGCTTGGAGTCACATGCAAATGTTCCACCAGCAAGTTATAAACAACACCTGCAGTGTACTACCAGTGGCAGCGCACCCTCAGCAAATTTGCAGATGATACAAAACTGGGCTGATATACCAAATGGTTGTGATGCAATTCAGAGAGACCTTGAAGATCTGGAGAAATGTCCTGGCAGGAATCCCATGAAGTTCAGGAAAAGGAAATGTAAAGCCCTGCACCTAGGAAGGAGTAACTCCAGGCATCAGGACAGGCTGGTGATCAACTGGCTGGAAAGAAGGTTGGAAAGACCTGAGGGTCCTGGTGGACAAGAAACTGACCATGAGACAGCAGTGTGCCCTTGCAGCCAAGAAGATCAACAGCCTACTGGGTTGCATTAGGAAGAATGTTGCAGGCAGGTTGAGGGAGGTAATCCTTCCTCTCATCTTAGCACTGGTGAGGCCGCATCTTGAGTGCTGGGTCAAGTTCTGGGCTTCCCAGTACAAGAGAAACATGGGCTTACTGGGGCAAGTCCAGCAAAGGGCCATGAAGATGATGAAATGATTGGAATATCTTTCATATCAAGAGAGGCTGAGAGCTGGCACTGTTTAACCTGGAGAAGAGAAAGCTCAGGAGGGATTTCATCAATGTATATAAGAGCCAGGCTCTTTTCAGTGGTCCCCACTGACAGGACCAAAGGCAATGGGCACAAACTGAAACTCAGGAGGCTCGCTCTCAACATCAGGAAATGCTTTTGTACTGTGAGGGTGACTGAGTGCTGGCATAGGATGCCCAGAGAAGTTGTGGAGTCTCCATCCTTGGAGATATTCAAAAGTGGTGTGGACATGGTCCTGGGCAGCCTGCTTTAGCTAATCCTGCTTGAGCAGGGAGAGTAGACAACATGACCTCTAGAGGTGCCTGCCAACCCAACCATTTGTGATTCCATGATTCTATCACTTCAGTTGAAAGTGTTCTCAATTCCTTTCCTTTGATACTGTTGTGCTTGGCATAAGATAATTAAAGAAACATTGGTCCAAACTGGAAAAGAAAGATTAATGTGTATGACGTGTAGTATACGTAACAGAAAAGTATGCACAGCATATGTATTATACGGTATACAATATACTGTGTACAAGTAATTCTCACATAGATAGTTCTAAAAATGGAACACTTCATGGCAAAAGGTGGGATCTAATTTCTACCCCAAATATATATCTACAATAAATTACCTTTTGATAAAAAGCATGTGTTCCTTTCAGTCTGTGTTAGACCCACATGATTGCTCAGCTTTTGGAAATAAAACTTAAAGCTGCAAGAGCCAGTTAGTGGTTGAAAAAAAATACTGTGTGAGATTACTAGACAAGAGAGGCAATTCTTCCCCACACCTTCATTTAGGTAGCTAAACCCTACAAAAAGTTTAAGATATAAGACAAAATGCTGTTATTGGTTGACTTAGTCGGACACCTTCTTCCATGCATGTCTTTAGGGGTACAACTATAAAAGGGAACTATGGAGTAAGCTCAAGAACTCTTCTCCAGAGTGTCCGCATTGCAAAACTGTGGGATCCCTTAAGCTGCCTGGATTTGCTTCGTCTTCTCCAAATAGTTGTCCAAGGATAAATTATAATAGAGAGAAAGAGCCCTAGATAGAGGAGACATGATCCAGTCATTGCCAGATGGTGTTTGGGCCAGGGATCCATCTTGGATTCTGCATATTTTTTTAGCCATATGGCTTCAGTGGTTGCTCACCTCTCCTTTTTTGCATACCTGGACTCTCCTTATTTAAGAAATAAGAAGCATAAAACCCTTGCTTTGGGCATCTGGCCTAGTGCCAACCAAACTAATCTCTGGAACCAGAAAAATATTGCTCTGCCAGAATTAAGTGGTTCAACACAAACTTGTGATAATGAAATTACCCTGAGATATCATTGCACTTCGCCATACAGTCAGCTCAGCTTCTCAAGTGCAGAAAGAGATATCCCACATTTATTTTTCACAGCATTCTGGATTTTATCTGGTGAATTTTGTCCCATTATCATATTGTTATATCAGAATCAAGCTTTGTTTTTTTTTCCTCCTAAAGGTCTTAAATTTCCTTTCATATTAATGTTTTTTGTCACATTTTTTGTTCTTCTTGTTGTGTAATAACTACACAATAATTTATGACATTTAATTTCCAACATTTTGTATATTTATACGTCTTTCAATTTGAACACTGGCTTTCTATAAATTATTTTATGTGTCTCAGACAATAGATGTGTTTTACGTGGCTCAAAAGGACTCCATGATGTTACTAATTATATGTGCTGTACTGACATGCATATCAGAGCTGTATTCAAATTAGGGAAGGATATCTTTTAGTTAGTAATGTTACAAAATAAGCATTGAAGTAAGAATTAACATCTTATTTATCAAATTTTCTGAATCACTGCAAGTTGAGAATCACTGCAAGTTCTGAATCACTGCAGGTTGAGAGTCTCCAGAGGAGAGCCACAAAGATGGTGAAGGGTTTAGAGGGGAAGCTGTATGAGGAGTGGCTGAAGTCACTTGGTCTGTTCAGCCTGGAGAAGAGGAGACTGAGGGGAGACCTCATTGCAGTCTACAGCTTCCTCACAAGTGAAGGAGGAGGGGCAGGCACTGATCTCTTCTCCCTGATGACCAATGATAGGACCCGAGGGAATGGCAGGAAGATATGCCAGGGGAGGTTTAGGCTGGACATTGGGAAAAGGTTCTTCACCCAGAGGGTGGTGGAGCACTGGAACAGGCTTCCCTGGGAGGTAGTCACAACGCCAAGCCTGACAATATTCAAGAAGCATTCAGACAACGCTCTCAGACATATGGTGTGAATTTTGGGGTTGTCCTATGCAGGGACAGGAGTTGGACTCGATGATCCTTGTGGGTCCCTTCCAACTCAGGGCATTCTATGATTCTATGATTCTAGTTGTATTGCAAAAAAGGATGGACTGATTTAAAGCTATACTTGTCTGATTTGTATTAAATAATAGATATTTATTTAAGCAGTTATTTTTGCTATAAATTAATGTTATTAATGTTGAAAATTGTGTAATATTTGATATAGATAAGGTCAAATTATATACAAGGGGGCTGTGAGAGCATTACAGCATGATGTGATTATATCAGGAATTCTAATGAGGAAGCTCCAGACCTCTACAGTTCCCAAGTAAAACCATAACTGTAAAAGAAAAATATAAATAAACATTAACAAAAGCTGTAGAGGCATGTAAAGGAAAATGAAATATGGTTTATACTAGAACCTCAAAAAGCATATATTTGCCTGCTTCTCATCTGCAGAGTAGTTTATAAATTTCTTATTACATTTATACCTGATGTTCCCAAGACTTTTTTAACATATGGTGAAAAGCAGAGAAAATTCAGTTCTTTCATACAGAAGGGACTAGGTTTAGAAAGATTATAAATCTGATCTTGTAAAAGAACTGTGACATTTGTAGGTTTTTGTGTCAAAACTAAAGATTATAAGAATCACCAAAGTGTCGTAATATGATAACAGTAGTTTATAATACAAACATATGTATGGTATTTTTGAAAAACAAATTCCAATAAAAAGACAAAAAAGCTAATGTATGAGTCATATTTTTAAAAAAAATTCACATAACAGTTTTTGGTAGACTTTCAGGAGAGTTTCTGGTGGGTCCAGTACAGAACTAACTTAGGTCTAAATATTGTCTATTTTGTACAGCCTGTTACTCTCAAGGCTAGAATATAGAATTCCCAGAGTGGGGTGCTAAAGGTTATCTTAAGCTTGTATAAACATTCTTTTTTAAACTAAATATCTACTTTCATTACCAAAAAACCAAACAAAAAAAAATCTTTTAGGGAACAACAGTGTCCAACCAATTATGAAATAATATACTCTTTGAAAAATGTCAGTTTCTGGGAGAAAAACATTAAGTAGAAGTGAGCTGATTATATCAGAATACTCTACCATGGCTGTAAAAATCAATACTACTGCTATTATAGGACGATATTCTTCCATGATTAGTTATATGTCATCTTAAGCAAAGCTCAAGTATTAAATATGACTGACCTGGTCTTTGCAAAGTTTAAAAGACAGATGAACTAATAAAAGAGAAAATAGCTGAAGGTGGATTTCCAGAAACTTCTGGGCCTTGGGTCCTGAGAGAGTAAAATATAAGGTCAATTGGCTGCTCAACTGTCTGGCACAACATAACCAACTCACGAGTAGGTCAAATTAGTGACATATAATGACTACTGAATACATTTAGTGTCAAAGCTTCTATATGCTTTGTATATGATTTATTTCACTTTTCAGTTATCGTTTGCTACCTCATTTGAGTTTTATCCCTTTTCAAGCTATCATGTAAATAAACTGCACAATTCTATTTTTAACATCACATTAAAACTGCTTCACAACATATGCATAATAACTTCCTTTTATTTTCTTCAAAAAGATGTACCTTTTATGCCCCAAATTGCTCAGGGCAAGGAAGAGATGTAACAGTGAATGCAGCCTTTGAAAGTCCCACTAGATAGTCCAGAAGTAGGCTGATCTGCAAGAAACAACAAGGGAGGAACATAAGAAGAAATTGCACTGAAACTCAGAAAATAATGAAGAGCAAGAAAAATAATGAGAAAATGGGCAATTCTAAGGAGGGTTACATGTGTCTTTATTTGAAAGAAATGAGGGGGAAAAAGTATTCTTTAAAGGCAATTATAGTAAGGTTAAAATGTATAGATCAACCTCTAAAGAGATTTGAGATTCAATTTAAAAATGAGATCTCGTTCCAGTTGATCAGTTAAGTGTTCTACGCCTGTCATAGTTATGGAAAGAGAAATTGTCACTTTCCTTTTACAAAAATGTCTATATTCAATAATAGCATTTGTCGTGTCAAGTTGCTTAATTGATTTTCTATTTTTACAAAGAGGCAATTATAAACCAAGTAAGAATTTTTGCAGAGTTCTAATGTCATCTGCATTCTTGTGGTGAGGAAGACTATGTAAAAATTCATGTCAATGAATTTTGTGTCAACACTCAAGGATGATTCAGAAATATGAAGTGAATAAAGAAATAAGCCATACTTTCAAAAATCATATTTTGAGTCTAAAATTAGCTAATTTTAGACTTTATTCAATATCAGAATTACTACACCATTTAAATTCATGTGATATTTTATTTGAAATACAGTATATAACAGAGAATAATTTATCTGAATTTAAGAACCTTTATAGGACTAAACTTGCTACATAAACAAATGAGAATTGTGAATACAGGACCATATATCTGCTATGTACTGGACCCTTCTAAAGTTCTAGATGAATTGAAACTTAATAGTATATAAAATTCTGTTAGAATCTTTTACTTTTCTTTCTTTTTTTAGAAAAAAACTGCTTTTCTAGAGAAAAACATCACCTAGTAGTGAACTATGTTACATTCTTCTTTCATACCAGTTCAGACAGTAGACTATGACAACTGCAACATGATATAACTCAAGCAATGAAATGCCTGAAATATGCAGGAAAGCCACTTTTTTTTATAGTACATTTGAGTAAAATGTCTTCCCTTTCTCTCAGAAAAATAAACTCAGTTTTCCTTTACTTTCTCCTTATATTTGTGATATTCGAGATATATGGTAGACCTTTTTTTAAATCATCTAGGGTCTTTGGTCAATCCATGACTCATTGTAAAGGCTACAGCTGAAAGACTCTGGAAGTTAGAGGAATAGTTGACATGAATTACCTACCTGATGTGTAAAAATTACAAACAAGTGTTTGGAGAATACATATGTAGATTGTGCAGCTGTGAGTAAGAATGAAATTTGTTTTGGTGTAGAACATCCAGACTCCTGTTATTAGGTAAGGTGTAAGTTTTCCTTGTTAATTCATCATTCCTAAAACTATGAATAATTTAACCAGGCAACTGGCTAACAAATTTAGCCCATAGGACCACAGGACAATTCAGGCGAGAAGTGACATCAGGACATCTCTAGCCCAACTTCCTGCTTGAAGCAGGGTCCTTTCTGAGGTCAGAGCAAGGTGTTCAGGGCCATGTCCAGTTGGATCTGAAAAACCTCTAAGGACAGAGACTGTACAGCCTCTCTGGGCAACCTCCTCCACTGCCTGACCATCTTCATGGAGAAGAGGTTTCTCCTCATTTCCAGTCTGAACCTCTCTTATTTCTACTTACACTTATTGTGTCTCATCTTCCCACTGTTTGGGATTTTTGATTTTACTCCTTGAGGTGAATTAAATACACATTTGTTCTCAGATATATTAAATAAAAAATAACAATGCTGTATGGATTAACCTTGGCATTGGACAGAGTCCTACTGTGGTTCTACAAGGAGTCGTCAATAATGCATCAAAAGCTGATTCCTTATGTACGCTTTCACCAGCACCAATCATGTGAGTGTTAGCATGGGGCACTTCATCCGAGCATTAGGTCCATCCCCCAGCACCAGCTCCACTGCTCAAAGGTGGCCCCTGAGTGCTCACATCATTCCAGTACTGCTACAAGACAAGACTGCAGATGTTTCCTATCTCATCACCAAGGGAGACTTCACTCCCTTACAGGGAGTCATTCTGTCTCTGGCATTCCTGTTTCCAGCCAGTTTAACCCCTTCTGCAGTTGGGTTTTCTTGCCTTGCACGCCAAATCATTCTTTCATTACCACTGCTGACCAGTTACAATTTGAATTTCCCTTTACCACTATGTCCCACAGTAAAAAGCCTGGTTTCATCAACTTGAGGACTTCCCCACAAGTACAAGGGAGGCTGCTCTTCCCTCACAGCTGTCTCTTGTTAAGGCTGAACAAGCTCCAGTCCTTCAGCCTCTCTCACAGGGCAAATCCTCCTATCCAGACCATCATCATGGCCTCCTCTGGACTCACCCAAGTTGATCAACACTTCACTGGCAATGAGGAGACTTCAAACTAGACAGAGTAAAAGCAACTGGAAAATGTTGTTCCGCAGCAATACTTCCGTCATGTTTGTTGCTTCTGTTTTAGACCTGAAACAAATAAAAGTAAGTTTGTTTGTTTGTTTCCCCAAATACATTTGTTAATTTAATAAAATTATAATCTTTCCCTCCACATTTTGCCTAATATAACCAAGTGTTTCTAGTAGATGTCTAAAAGGAATTGCACTCAGTGATTACATCCCTTTTCAAACTGGTTAAGGCTACAACAAGCACTGTTGTTTTACAATGTTTTACAGGCACTGTTCCAAAATAGGTATAATTATTTCTACACATAAATGGACAATAGAAACAAAATAATTTATGTTACAGGGGAACCATTCTAGGTCATCTAGTCCAATTCTCAGCTCAAAGTAGGGCCAATTTCAAAGTTAGATCCAACTTCAAAGCTCGATCAGAGTAATCAATTACACTCAATCAAGGTTTCAGTATCTCTGGTGATGGATATCCCACAGTCTATTTGGGAAACTTATTTCAGTATTTGACTACCTTCATTGTGACTTTTTTCTCCTAGTATCTAACTGTAAGTTTTGTTGGTCTGCCACTTATGTGCATTGATTCTTGTCCAGTTGTTGTGCATCTCTTTCAGAGGCACCTTCAGAAAACTCTTTAAGCAGCATTCATAAAATTAAAATATTTTAAAATGGAAAAAAAAAGATAAAATATGTAGGAAATTTATTTTGAAAGGTATAATATAAAAAATAGCTATTCCTTGTAAAGGAAAAGATTTTGATAATACTCTCAAAGTCAAGAGCTACATTTTACTTTTGGGCTGAATTTTAGTACTAACATGTTAAAAATTTCCATTTTTTGTAATTCAATGATAAAATAATAGAATAAATAAATAATCATGGACGAATAGAAGGGCAATTCATTTTTTTGTTCTACCTTTGCTAAGACTAACACTGTCAGAAATTTCTGTTATTAATAAGAAAGACGAAATTTAATCTTTGAGAAACAATTTCAAGTTAAAAATTCAGTGAACTTAGCATTCTATTATTTAAACTATAGTAAATCTTACACTAATTTTCTAGTAACTGCAAGTGTAAATAGATCTGTGCAAAAGGCAAAAAACAGCCAGAAATCAAGTTGTAGTTTCCATTAAATTAATGATCACAAAATGAGTAATGAACAGAATGATCCTAATCTGTTTGTGTTATTGAAATAGACAGCTGTTTCAAAATATAAATATACTGAAATGGCCAGAAGAATTGAACAAATTCTCATGACACGGTCTATTAATTATCAGTAAGACTACTATACTGGATTTTTCTTAATAACTGCATAGTTTTTAAACCAATTCTGATAGTATGTTCTGATATTTGCAGACTTTCAAAATATAAAGACTTAATAACAGAAAATAGAGATTGTCTCATATTTATTTTTATGAAGACACCAATCTTTGTGAAGATTAGGAAAAGCTGTCAATATGTTGATCACCTACTCCAAATCTCTTGCACACTTCAGAAATTTACCAGAGAACTAAATTTGTATAGTCGAAATTTGGAGGCATGAGTTTCACTTTAGTATAAATCCTGTCACTAAAAAGGTTTCAAGTACACACTATCTATTTTAGTATCTACTAGAAAGCTTTCATGGTTATTGTCAGATTTTTCTACCTGTCCAGTCATCTCTCCATCTGGACAATGCATCTGAAAAGGAGGCCTTGTCTGTTACCTTCTAGAGACATTGGAGGATAGACTGGAAAGCTGAGTCAGCTACTGTCCTACATTTTATTTATCTACTTACCTTAAAAATCATACTTAATCCAGGGTAGATTAAGATAAAATATGAATAAAAATATGTAGTCAAAATAGAAAATTCAGACAGGATAGTAAACAACTGCATAGATAAAGCATGAAAAGTAAAACCTACGAAGAGTAAAACTTAATCAGAAATATCTCTCTGCTTTATTCAGTTAACTTTCTGTCTTTTTGAGTAAAAGATGGCTGACAGGTTTTCTTTTTTTCATCACTTATGCATCAGTTTTTAATTATGCTAAAGAGCCTATTCAAGAGCCTCAATTAGAGAGAGCTTACCTTAGAAAGCTTTCTTTAAAGAATATTTTTAAGCATATTTCTTCAAGGATACCCTTAGCTCCACCTGAGTGATGTTAGTTCTCCTAATCAATTTACCTTCTGAAGTCTTTGATAGTGTCCAGACACATTTAAATTTTCATTCAGGAACTTGTGTTTCCCCTCCTTATTTAAGAGACAATTGGATCATTTTTAGTTAAGCATCATGTCTCTTATTTTCGTGCATAAATATATTTTCAGACAAGTTGTCAATCTCCTATTGTAGTTTGGCTACCAAACAGCTCCTTACCAAGAAGCAGTACAAATGACCTCCTTTCTCCTTTTCTGACCAATTGCCATGTTTCAGTAAGAAATGTTTCTAACATTGAGCCTATTTTAACAAACATTCCTGATATAAACATCTAAAAAGGGTAACATTGTGTAGCTCATTATTAGCTCTCAGCTGAAACCAGGCAAAACAATAATAGAACAATTTTTTTGGGTTGACTGAAATGCTTCTCTGTTTCTTAACCATAGAAAAAATAAATATTGACATAATCATTTGAAGAACATGTGCAGTCTATGTTTTTAATATTCATACAAATTCATTATTTTAATATACTCAAATTGAGGCAGAACAACATGTCCTGACAGATTTTGATTTTATATTTATAAAGACAAGAACAGGATGGTGCAATTGTCCTTATTGTTGTTGTTTTTTAAGGGGGAAGGCAAAGAGTTGTTCTTGTCAGAAGACTAGATATTAATCTGGTTTGGTTTTCTTTAATTAAAAAAAAAAGAAGTTTCAGACACTGAGTAACTTTACATTTATTGAGTCATATATGGCTAATTCAACTTACTATGACTTAGGTCATTTGGCAAGATTATGACTTCACTTAAATTTATGTCTTCTGATGGGATGATTCATGATTCATGGACAATCCAATAATGTAGATTTCCTATTCATTTCATAACCAATCTCAGATCAAGCTGACATAATAACAGCCTAGCGATGCTTCACTGAACAGCAACAGACTTCATACTTTCATAAGAATGCATGACAGCCAGGCTAAGGAGTATGCCAGGTAAAGAGCAGGACAGGATTCAATTTGTTATGTTCCTGGTATGTCCTTGGGCAAAATACATCTACACCAAAATCCAGCCTTTAATTTCAAGCAAAATAGTTTAAAAAGGTTTAGCTTTAATGTGTGAGAGAATGAGGAATTATGGATTTCTGCAAGTGAAGAATTGGTCAATCATAAAAAAAAACCTACTCAAATTGATTTGAGAGAGATACCAGGAAGCTTGCTTTTCATAGACTGTGAATCCCTTCTTGATGTGTATTGACCAGAGGGAGTTTGCTCTATGAAGTGCATATTGAAAACTAATTTGACTGGACAAAATTATTCAAAGGCATTTGGTTTTCAATAGTAATAAGAATTAGGTCTGTAATCTATATTCCTCACTACACTAGAAATAAGATATTTTCATTCTTTAAATTTAAAGTACTTGTGGTTACTTTTAGAAGACTTGCCTGGCACACCCTTTTCAGACAATGAATTTAGGTTGCCAGTGTTTGAGATGTATATTATACAAGTCAAGGCATGAGGTCCTTGTTTAATGAAAAAAACAAAGTAAAATTTCTAAAAGACTTAGTTGCGTCCTGACAGGAACATTCTCTAGAGTTAGGAGAAACTGTTATCCTTAGTTATTCTGTATATTGTATAAAATATGTAACACTGGCCCCAGTTAAGTGCTTGATACGTGAAAGGTTATGAACTGGTTATGCTTTTTCCCACCATGAATGTTCAGGTGGCCATTAAATCCATACCAATGCCTGATGTTCTCTCACCATGTACCCTAGTTAATTAAAGGGAACATAGGATTAGAAAGGATGCCCTAGGTCATTAAATTGCCTGGTGTTACAAGGAGCCACATTTTGTAATTTTTTCATGGGTTACAACAATTTGAAGGTATTTCCATTACAATCTCCACCCCTGGTCCCTTTGGGCCAGGCCATAGGGTTTAACATTTCAATGAACTTGCCCCTGCTCTGGTTTGGATTTATCCACAGACTTCAGTCCCTTAGGGGTTTACCTCCAAGTAGAGCCTTATCTATCAGCCACAGTCTCTCCAGAGATACACCTACTGTGGCATGGACGTATCCACAGCCATAGTCACTTTGAGGTACACATGTTCCTTCTCCATGGGCCACAATGCCTTCAGAGGTATACCTGCTCCAGCATGGCCTTACCCGTAGCCACAGTCTCTTCAGAAGTAAACCTGCTCCAACATGGCCTTACCCATGGCTGCAGTCCCTGCAAGGGGAGTGCTTGCTCTGTCGTGGGCTTATCCATGGCCACACAGTTTGAGGTGCTCCAGCATGACCTCATGTACATCCACTGATGCTTCAAGGTGTACCTGCTGTGGCATGGAGTAATCCACAGCCACAAATGCTTTGAGAAATACCTTCTCTAGCATGGACTTATCCTTGGGCCACAATTCCTTCAGAGGTATACCTGCTATGGCACAGACATAACCACAGCCATAGACACTTTGAGAGGTACCTGCTCTGGCATAGGCTCGTCCACGGCCACAGATGCTTTGGGGTGTCCTGCTCCCATGCGGACTCATCCACAGGTCACAGTCCCTTTGACTTGAGTTCACACTGGAGTTCCAGCCTGTCTAGTACAGCAGTACAGAAACAGCAGAGATGCCCTGGCCATCTGCCAGCCCCGGCACATGGCCATTGCTGCTACCAAAATGTTCCCAGGCACAGCAGAGTAAGATGATAGGCAGCACAGCAGTACAGCAAACAGCAAAAGAAGCAAAAAGCAGCCACTAACAAGCACTAGACTCTAACATACAGTAAAGCAAGTAAGACCCGTGGCAAGCACAGGAGCTTGCCAATTAACAGCTAAACAGCAATAACAGCTATAAATTTGATCTAGCACATTTGCATCAAATCCGTTGTTATCTCAAACCCTTTGAGCCCTACACTGGGCGCCAAAAAGGACTGCCATGGTTTAACTCCAGCCGGCAACTAAGCACTACACAACCACTTGTTCACTCCCCCCAGTGGGACGGGGGACAGAAATGGAAGGATTAAAGTGAGAAAACTCACGGTTGAGATAAAGACAGATTAATAGGGAAAGCAAAAGCCATGCACACAAGCAAAGCAAAACAAGGAATTCATTCACTGCTTCCCATCCGCAGGCATGTGTTCAGCCATTTCCAGGAAAGCAGGGCTCCATCACGTGTAACGGTTACTTGGGAAGACAAACGCCGTCACTCTGAACATCCCTCCCTTCCTTCTTCTTCCCCCAGCTTTATATGCTGAGCATGACGTTATATGGTATGGAAATATCTCTTTGGTCAGTTGAGGTCAGCTGTCCCAGGTGTGTCCCCTCCCACCTTCTTGTGTACCCACAGCCTACTCGCCAGTGGGGTGGTGCGAGATGTAGAAAAGGCCTTGACTCTGTGTAAGCACTGCTCAGCAATAACTAAAACATCTCTGTATTATCAACACTGTTTTTGTCACAAATCCAAAACATAGCCCCATACTTGCTGCTATGAAGAAAATTAACTCTATCCCAGCCAAAACAAGCAGTGTGATGATCATTTATAAATATATAGTATAACACATTTAGATTTCAGTGCTTTTAGGTTTTACATATAGTCACAGAATCACAGAGTGGTTGAGGTTGGAAGGGACCTCTGGAGGTCATCCGGTCCAATCACCCTGTTCAAGCACAGCCACCTAGGGCCAGTTGCACAGGACCATGTCCAGACAGCTTTTGAGTACCTCCAAGTATGGAGACTCCACAATCTCTCTGGGCAACCTATTCCAGTGCTCAGTCAACCTCACAGTAAAAAACATGTTTTCTGATGTTCAGAAGGAACCTCCTGTGTTTCAGTTTGTGCCCATTGCCTCTTCTCCTGACACTTGGCACCACTAAAAAGAGCCTGGCTCCGTCCTTTTTGTACCTTCCCTTCAGGTATTTATATACATTGAAAACATCCCTCCTGAGTCTTCTCTTCTCTAGGCTAAGCAGTCCCAGCTCTCTCAGCCTCTCCTCATAGGAGAGATGTTCCAATCCCTTCATCATCTTTGTGGCCCTTCATTGAACTCTCTCCAGTATGGTGTGGCCTCATCTGTGCTGAGTAGAGGGGAAGGATCACCTCCATCAACCTGCTGGCAACACTTATCCTTATGCAGCTCTGGATACCATTAGCCTTTTTTGCAGCAAAGGCACATGGGTGGCTCACATTCAACTTGCTGTTGACCAGAACCCCCAGATCCCTCTCCACAGGGCTGCTCTCCAGCCTCTTGTTCCCCAGTCTGTACGTACATCCAGGGTCAACAGCTCCTCCCAGTTTTGTGTCATCAGCAAACTTAGATAGTAATCCATCAAGTCCTGCATCCAAGTCATTTATGAAGATATTAAAGAGCACTGGCCCTAAGATGGATCCCTGTGGAACCCCGCTAGTGACTGGTCACCAGCCCGATGTAACCCCATTTACTATAACCCTTTGAGCCCGACCTGTCAGCCAATTGCTCACCCACTGCATTATGTGTTTATCCAGCTGTATGCTGGACATTTTGTCCAGGAGGACACTGTGAGAGACAGTGTCGAAAGCTTTACTGAAATCCAACAAGATGAAGTCCACTGGCTTCCCTTGGTCAACTAGGTGGGTAATCTCATCACAGAAGGAAATCAAGTTTGTTAAGCAGGACTTTCTCCTTATGAACCTGTGCTGGCTGGGACCAATGCCTGCATTGTCTTTCAGGTGTTTTTCAATGACTCCCAGAATAATCTTCTCCATAATTTTTCGAGGCACAGAGGTGAGACTGACAGGCCTGTAGTTACCGGGGTCATCCCTCTTGCCCATCTTGAAGACTGGGACAACGTTTGCCAGCTTCCAGTCAACTGGGACCTCTCCAGATTCCCAAGAGCATTGAAAAATCATTGAGAGAGGTCTTGCTATGACATCAGCCAGCTCTTTAAGTACCCTCGGATGGATCCCATTGGGCCCCATTGACTTATAGGGATCCAGATGGAGCAGCAAATCCCACACAAGTTCAGGGTTGGTTGGGAGTTTGTCATTCTCACAGTCATGGCTCTCTAGCCCAAGGCTCTGGGGGTCCCAGAGCCCATCATCAGTGTTGAAGACCCAGGTGAAGAAAGCATTAAATGTCTCTGCTTTGTCTATGGCCCTGTTTGTGAGGTCACCATGCTCATCAAGTAATGGGCCAATGTTATTTCTGGCCTGCCTTTTGACATTAACATATTTTAAAAAAGCCCTTTTTACTGTCCCTTACAGTACTGGCCAGCTTCAGCTCTAATTGACCTTTGGCCATGCAAATTTCCTCCCTACAGTGGCGAACAGCATCTCTGTAGTCCTCCCATGTTGCCTGACCTTGCTTCCACTGGCCATACATTTTCTTTTTTCGCTTTAGTACTAGAAGAAGATCCCTACTCAGCCAAGCCGGCCTTCTACCTCGCCTGCTTGACTTCCAACATTTTGGAATTGCCTGCTCCTGTGCTCTTAGGAGGTGGTACTTAAAAAGTGACCAGCACTGGTGGACCCCAGCACCTTCAAAAGCTTTTTGCCAGGGGACCTTGCTAAGTAGTTCCCTGAGCAGCCTGAAGTCAGCTCTCCTGATATCCAGAGTTGAGGTCTTGCTGGCAGTTTTCCTCCTGTTACCATAGATTTTAAACCTGACTGCTTTGTGGTCACTGTGGCCAAGGCAACCACCAATCACCACTTCACCCACAAGACCCTCCCTGTTAATAAGCAACAAAATGCTTCTGTATTCCTCCCAGGTTACCCATCTTTATTTCCACCCTCTGTACACTTCCCTTTTGTATTTGAGTTTGGCCAGGAGGTCTTTGTTCTTGCTCACAGGCCTCCTGGCATTTCTACCTGACTTATTTGTTGGGATGGAGCTCTCCTGAGCTTGGAGGAGGTGATCCTTGAACATTTACCAGCTTTCACAGGCCCCTCATCTCTCTAGGGCCTTATCCCATGGGACTTTTCCAAGCAGATCTTTGAAGAGGTCAATGCCTGCTCTCTGAAGTCCAGGGTTCTGAGCATGCTTTTCACTCTCCTCCCTGCCTTCGGGATCATGAACACCATCTCATGGTCACTGTATCCAAGGCTACCTTTAATCTTCACATCCCCAACGAGTCCCTCCTTGTTGGTGAGTCCAGCAGAACACATCTTCTTGTTGGCCCCTCTGTTGCTTGGAAGAGGAAGTTATCATCAATGCACTCCAGGAACCTTCTGGATTCCTTATGCCCTGCTGTGTTGTCCTTCCAACAGATATCACAAATAACATTTTAAGACATATGACAAATAATATTTTTAACACATGCCACAAATAATATTTTTAGTTATGTGAATCTTTGCAAGCTGGCTCAAAATCTAGAAATTCATAGTATCTGGGTAAAAGTTATTGTCATCTGGATATGAAACACATAGGCCACATTTTTCATAGTATATAGTGTAATGTAATAACCAATTACTTGTCTGTGTTTTGCTTTTAGCCTCTACAATTGGCTCTAAAAATCACAAGTGCTTATAAAAGAATCACTTCTGAAATTTTCATTATACTTTTTTCAGCTTCTAAAGATCACTTGTCTTCGAGTACCAATTTTCACTAGTCCTTGGGTATCTGCTTTAAACAGTTCTGACTACGTTTAGTCACAGTCTTTTTTACTTTTTGAAGAGACTTCTAAGAGAATAATTTTCTCTGGAATAAAGAATCCCATTAACGATCTACAACTTCAGAACAATTGAAATCACAAAGTAGCATTTATTACCTAACCACCTCAGCAATGTCAGCATTAGTATAGCATGCAGTATGAGGGTCTGGAAAAAATACAGCATCTTCATGTTGATATAAGGAAGAAGAACATTTAGAATAGGAACTTGGAAGAGGTGGAACTATGAATATAATAAATTATGATATAATTTATACAAACTCTAATTTTCTGTACTTTGTTGCTTCCAATAAAGAAGAAAGACCTTGAGATAAAATATGTTTAACATTGGTATGCATACCCTTTGGGGAATAAAAAATTACCAGCTCCCTGACTTTTACAGCTAACAATGCGTCACTTCTGACAGAATAATTATGATGTCATAAGCTTTTTTATGCTTCAGAAACATTCACCTCACCACATTTTACATTTCAGAAATGAATGAACTGTATCAAGAATTAGGGATATTGTAAATACAGATTTCTATTTGTTCCAGATAATAATGCATCTAGATGAAAATTCTCAGTCTGTCTGAATTTCAGAAACATGAACTATGACATATCATGGATCTTTAATATGAAATAATGTTAAGAATTAGATATAATTCCTGAGATTCTTGGTGATGAACTGAGTTTATACACAATATGTATGAAAGATAACAGCCTGCAGCTCTTCTAATATTCATTAGAACATTGTGGGCTTCTTTGTATTATGAGTGCATGTACAGTACTAAGATTGCTAAAATCATTAAAAGACAATGACAGCACTGATAAACATTTCCCTTACGTATATGTATATGTATATGTATATGTATATGTATATGTGTATATATAATGCATTTCTTGCCAATGATGTCATTTTTCTCTTTAATCTTCATGTTAGGATACGCCTAAGGCTTTGATATCATCCTTCTCTTGCCCTCATCTTTCTTCCTCTGATGATCACATATGTGGATGACATCCTCCTTCAAATCACATCTTTTGGTTTGTCTTAACTGCTATCCACACAATTAGCTTCTTATTTGTTGCTGAAACAGCTGAAATATACCTTTATTAACCTAAATACCATTAATAACTTCTCTATGTACTTACTAATTATTTTTTAAGAAATGTAAAACCTGATTGCTTTTTTACTTTCTTGAGCTTCATACATACAAGACCATGGATTCCGATAGAGTTATTCTTATCATTTTAAGTGGGATACATAATCAGACCTTTTGTTTGTTGTCAACACTAGTGATCTTGGAATTATTATTGATCTTTAATTTTAATTTCTTCTTGAATGGTGATTTTCCCATAATCTGTTTCACTTTCAACAAAATGCTATTTTGTGTTAAAAATCACTCACTAGAGAACTCCAAACAAGCTTCACAGATGCCAGTTATTGTAGCTGACACTGTCCTTCTCAATCTTAAACTCATTTTGATTGAAAATGATTTTTTAAACAACTTTTATTTATTAAAATGGTAAAAAATGCATCCCTGGAATTGTATAATTCACTTTTATTTTGTTCTATTGAGAAAATAAACACATAGGTTATTATTTAATTGCAGTACAGAGCATGAAACAATCAAGGCAGTTATGATTGGGATATGTTAATGTGTTATTCCTGGTATGTGTTAATGTTATTCCTTTTGGTTACCTGAACCAAGGGGGGAGGAAATGAATCAGAGAAT
Source organism: Theristicus caerulescens (assembly GCA_020745775.1). Classification (NCBI taxonomy): domain Eukaryota; kingdom Metazoa; phylum Chordata; class Aves; order Pelecaniformes; family Threskiornithidae; genus Theristicus; species Theristicus caerulescens. The sequence goes on along the minus strand of CM036559.1, from coordinate 78,904,512 downwards.
TAAACAGTCAGGAAATACAATATGAATAAGTAATTTGCTGCATTGTATGGAGCCAAAAAGACCTTGGATGGCATACTGCACTGCTGTCTCTAACTCTTTTTCTTTCTGCTCTGTCCTTCACTACTCTTTTGGCAAATGTGGAAAATTCTTATACTTGCTAATCAAAAGACTGATGATAATCTCACACTTTACCCTTGATTTTCTGATAGCTGTGCCCCTGCATTACTTGTAATTCGCCAATGGTATTTATATCTCATTCTCATATGAGAATTATATTTTGAATATGGCCTGACAACGAAAAATGTGCTCAAACATTCTATAATCTTGTTAATACTGAGGTAAACTGCTAAATATGATATGTTCAAGATGCACCAAACTGAAAAAAATGGTTTAGCCAGATATTCATTATATTTTCAGCCACAAGCTTTGTATCAGACTGAGACCTTCTGAAACAAGTCAGGATTCAAGACTTATTAATATAATGAATTTTAGAAAGATTGTTCTTTTTTGTTTGTTTTTCTTAACCTGAATAAGGCTATTCAAATGTCGCACAAATTGAAAGCGAGTATCAGTTCATATATGTGTGTGATTATCTATCCTCTCCTGGCTAACAAATTTTTCATACTCAGCCATCCTCCTATTGCTCATCACTGGCTGTCTTTCCCCTCCATGCCTCATATGTGAGAGCTAAAGGACTTGTGCATCTCCACAATGCCTTTCAGTCAAAACGAGATATCAAAACTAGTTCTTCAATAGTTTAAAATAATCTGGTTCAATTTTTGGTCAGAGAGATTAGGGACTCTTCTCACAATCAGATAAGACTGTGGTTTCAGGATACAAAATCTTCAGTCAATATTTGCTTATTTTTGGCATTTCTCACCTTTCACCACCTGTTCCAGCTTCTGCGCCATGCATGGAGTACTCATATGATGTGTTGGCATCACTACTTGTGATATGCCATGAAGCAGAGAGAAGATTCAATCCAATTAAAACATACAAAAAATGTTTGTTAATTCCTAAAAGTAGTTGTGCAAGCCTTATGTGCAAGCGACAGTGGAACAACAATGGAACAACAATGGAAGAGGAAACAATAAAAATTTATTCACATCACCTATGTAAATACGAATTTTTCCATGTCAGCTTATCAGAGAAAGAATTTTAGAGAAAATGTAACCAGAGTATATCCTCCATCCAATGAATACAGTAACCTTTTTGTTACAGATCCATTGTAAATGAAAGAAAACGAATTATTAAACCCCAATAATGTGTGATCAAAAACAGGTGCAAAAACTTGAGTAAAGTGAATGTTAAGCTTAAGTAGCTGAATTTCTTATTTCAGCTGCAAAACCCGCACTAAGCAATGTAGTATAAATGATATATTTCATTTTCAATTTTACCTTTTACAGTTCCTGGTGCATTTGGTATTTATAGAAAGTTTGTGAAGTTTAATAGCAAACAAAGGACTTTTTCTCAGGAACTGAATAAAGAAATCATATATAAAATATATCTTTATTCCCACATATAAAGTGGGAAGAGAATAGTCTCTCAGAACTGGGCTTTACATTTGATGCATGCTAGGATGCCTAAACGAGGCTACCAGAAATAACGAAGGCATAGGCATTAAGTTTCATAGAATCATAGAATACCTCAAGTAGGAAGGGTCCCATAAAGATCATGGAGTCCAACTCCCTGCTCCTCGCAGGACTACCTAAAACTGAACCATATGACTAAGAGCATCATCCAGATGCTCCTTGAACTCTGACAGGCTTGGTACCATGACCACTTCCCTGGCAAGCCTGTTCCAGTGGCCGACCACCCTCTCAGTGAAGAACCTTTTCCTAATGTCCAATCTGAACTTCCCCTGATGCAGCTTCATTCCATTTCCTTCTGTCCTATCGCTGGTCACCAGAGAGAGGAGATCAGCACCTTCCCCTCCACTGATGCCCTTGAGGAAGTTGTAGACTGCAATGAGGTCACCCCTCAGCCTTCTTTTCTCCAAGTTGAACACCTGCTCCTCATAAGTCCTGTGCTTGAGACCTTTCACCATCTTGGTTTTCCTCCTCTGGACACACTCTCATAGTTTGATGTCCTTCCTATATTGAGGTGCTCAAAACTGCACACAGTACTTGAGGTCAGGCTGCACTAGTGCAGTGTAGAGTGGGACAATCACCTCCCTCGACAGGCTAGCTATGCTGTGCTTGATGCACCCCAGGACATGGTTGGCCGTTTTGGCTGCCAGGGCACACTGTTGACATAGTCAACTTGCCATCAATCCAAGCCCCGAGATCTCTTTCCGCAGGGCTGCTTTTCAGCCTCTTGTCCCCCAGTTTGTATGTATAAGCAGGATTACTCCATCCTAGGTGGAGAATCCGGTACTTGCTCTTGTTAAATTTCTGTTTCATTGTATCTAAAGTTTCATTGTATCTAAATCAAGACAGGCTTTCAGTCTCTGAAATCACACATGTACCTAACATGTCTGCTGATCAGCTGCTAAGAACAACATATCTAAGGTTAAAAAAAAAAAAAAAAAAAAGTTGGAAAGAATATATGGCAGACTTTAGTCAATTTTGTTTCAGCTAAGGTCTTGGAACTGTCATAAATGTTACTCACTCTCTTTTCTTGATACCTCTTTGCTAAACCTCCTGCATACACCTCCAACACCATACATCTATCCCATCTTTCTCATTAGCAACTAAGTCAGTAGATTTATTACAGTCTTAAATGAGGATTTTTTTTTTCCTTTAACAACTCTGTGTCTCTTTTACACCCTATTCCATTTCCCAATAAATATTCATTCATTAATTGTAATATATTTAGTCAAAATATGTTGAGACTGTGTTTTTCTTGCAGTGGAGGGTGTTTATATGATTAATTTTGAAAAACCTGGTAACCATTTTTCTCAACATTACACCTGTTAGGATTAAGGTTCATATTCAGACATCTAAATCTAGTTGTCAGTGACAGAGGTATCTAACCTCTGTCACAGGTTGCATCCTAGTTTAGGATCCTGTTTTAAACAAAGAACATCAGGTCAGTTTCATGAGTCTAGAGAACTGGACTGCTGACCACTATACTACTGTCCAAAAATATGTCTACTTTATAGTAAAATAAATAGTTGTCTCTGTTGACTAAAGGCTGTGTTCAGCTTGCCTGCAGAAAGCCTATTGCCATTTGAGGTGACCAAGTGTCAGTGAAGAGAGCTGGAAGATCAGACAAAGGACATGTGGGAGACTTTTGCCTTCTGGACTAAAGGCTGTATATCCGACAGAATGTCTTAGAACACCATAAATGCTAATAAATGTTTATGTGGTAGTAATTAAATTGAGCCCTAGACCACTGCTGCTTGTGTTGGATACATGTGTATGCATGTGTGCATGTGTGCATGTGGCAGAGAGTGGCAGAAAGAATGTCTCTGTAATTAAATGCATTAGCTAGGCTTATGAAAAAAATGTCTTGGTTAACAGCTCAGAACTTATTTTTTTTCCTTAATCTTTTAAACCTCATTCTTTTTCCGATGGTATTATTAAATCAGATTTACTTCAAAATGTGCAAAATGATTGCTTTTCTCTCTACAAAATATTTTTAATGCAGAATTATGTCTTTATCTCCTTTGATAATTACATTTGCTGTATTCCTATAAATATTTTTCTGTGCACATACATTGTGTTATTTTTATCTGAGAAGGAGAACTAGACATATGTCTTAGAACAAATGCAGCCTAAATTTAAATTCAATTTCCTAATCCATTATACATCTGTAGTTGTCATATAATTTCAGAGTAAAAAATATTTTCTATAAAATGTTAGTTATCTCCAAATACAAGTACACAATGATATAAGATTTAAGTGCAGAGCATAAATTCAAACATTACAAATATTCTGTAACTATTATTTCAGAAGATATTATTTTGTTGAGAACTATAGTTTAGACTTAGATAGAGAAATAATAGTGGGTTTTTTTTGTAGAAAACAATGCATGAGCTATACATGTTTCGGATAACTTTTCAATAAAACTAATCTTTTGGTAAAGTAGATGATTGCAGTTTTGCAACTGTTTTCAAGGAGAGCTGGAATCAAGTCAAAGTTCTTATTGTTAGGACTTTTGTTAAACATACTGTGGTGGAACATAAAAAGAAGCCAAAACAGATTTGGGGTTTGCGGGGTTTTGTTGTTTCTTTTTTTTATGCTTTCTTTTGCCAGAGTGGAAGAGTATGAACAAGACCATCTGTTACAAGACAAATCCTTTGATAATTTTGATAAGAGAAAAAAAAAATAGCAGAGACATTTTGCTTAGCTAAACTAAAGGTTACATATATCAGTCAAGGTAGTTCTTCAGAAGGTTGAAGATGAAATTAAATTAGCAAAGCAATTTGATATTGGATTATGCTTTATGTTCTATGTGCTGTGATTACCTGTTGCACCAGAGAAAAGTTAAATATGGAAAAAAAGTAAAATTTCAGTAAGCATTATTTATAGCTATGAGTTTTAAAAAATGCTAAGGCATGCTGGAGGTTTCAAGCTTTCTTGGGCTGTTTGCTACAACAGTTATGGAGACATCAATAGCATTTTTCATTATTGTCAAATTCCTTCTGTTATGAAGTAACTATTTCAGACAACTGTGTCATATAATACAATTCTATATATACGCCCACAAGTTTCCTTATTAAGAAAAAAAAACAGTTAATATAGACAGACTATATAAAAGCACAAAGAAAGATCCTGATTGTTATGTGTAAAAGCTCGATTAACCAAGTCTGTGTAACCCACAGCTGTGGCCTTCCAGGGTGTTTGATTTCAACAGTAGTCAAAAGCTTCACAGTGTGAGGCAATATCCAAAATAAAGTAAGCATGAAACACTCACGTTCAGTTTTGAACAGTTCTTCCCAAGTGTAGCCTAGTCCTTGCAGGCTAAGAAGCAGCATATTTATTTATTTTGGGTTTTTGTTTGTTTGTTTAGTTCTCTTCCTGTTCTATTACATTTGTGATATAAAACAAGTCTGTAGAACTTTTACAGTCAGTCTGTAACTGTTTGTTTCTGCTGCTTCTTCCTCCTCACACTTTTCTTCTGCTCCGGTGTGGGTCCTTCCATGGGCTACAGTCCTTCAGGATAAGCCTGCTCCCATGTTGGCTCTCCACAGGCTTCAGTTTCCTTCAGGAAATATGTCCCTACTGTGGCATGAGGCCCTCCATGGGCTGCAGTGTGGATATCTGCTCCAGTGTGCTCTTTTCCACAGGCTGCGGGGAAATACCCACTCCATTGTAGTCTTCTCCAGGGGCTGCAGGGGAATCTCTGCTCTGGCACCTGGACCAAACTCCTCCTCCTCCTTCTTCTCTCACTGTGATGTCTGCAGGGCTGTTTCTCTCACATTTTTTCTTACTCCTCACCTGCAGGCAGTGTTTTTCCCTTTCTTAAATATGTTATGACAGAGGTGCCATAATCTTGGCTGAGGGGCTCAGCTGTGCCCTGCAGTGGGTCTGTTGGAGCTGGTTGGAACCGGCTTTGTCCGGCATGGGGCAGCCCGGGCCTCTTCTCACAGAGGCCACCCCTGCCGCCCTCCGCTGCCAAAACCCAATTGCATAAACACAATACAAATATACATAAATAATCCTTGTTGATTTATTTGACAGAGGACAAGGTATACATCTTCTGATTTTGCTCGGTTTTCAGGCATGTAAAAAATTCAAGTATCCCACATGGCTTATTGTGTCAGCAACCCACTATGTAGTGAGGTTTTTTTCTGGTGCCTACAATGTTGGATCAAATAAACATGCATAGTGTTATCCTAATGGTGATTAATCAGCACTGCTTCCAGTAAGAAGCAGTAAGAAGTTGCAAGGACTGTGGTACTTTGTTATAACTCTATAATACTTCAAGGAGGTAATATTGAGGGAACTTTCACTAAATTTTGCATAAAATACATCCTTTCCTCTTACTTCTTTTTGCATTGGTTAGATTATAACTGCAAGACTTTTTTAAAGGCCACTGGGGATGCACATCACACTGTCATAAGCACATTTTGACTTCAGCAGACATCCTGGGAAGTTTCCTGGGGTCATTCTCAGATGTTTTATACACCAGTGTAATAAGAAGAACTGAGTAAGAGCTACCATTTGTTGTCAAAGGCCTCGCTGCTGCTCCTGCCCAAATGGCACAGAACAGCTTGCACCCCCACCACCTGAGAGGTATGTCTAAAATGCATAATACTGACCCTCATTTTTCCCAGAGCTGCATGTGAGATGCCTCAGATAGGAACATTATTTTATTCAAAACCAAAGGTTCAGAAATATTTGAGGGCTATACTGAAGCAGTGTTTTTAAAGTGTGAAAACACAGTTTTATGTTTTATTCTCCAATGCATTGCCTGAGGGCTTACTGCAGTTTTTGAGACTGCAGAGCCTACTGGGACAGCAATGAAGGATTATGCAGAATGTAAGGAGACAAATCTGTTACACTCCTGTCTGTATGGGCTTTTGGCAACCAGACTTTCTTGAAGGGAGCTGTGTAGAATGGCTGAAAATAAACCCACCAATTAAGGAATAGGGATGATCTGGGATCCTGTACTCAAACTCACTGATGTTTTATTTGGCAATATAGATCTACTCAGTTATCTCTGTCCAGAACACTTTGGGAGCAAACAGCTTTTGAATTTTGACATTAAGATATGATACCAAGAAAAAAACCAAACTTTTAAAGACAAAGAAAACTCCATGGGCTAGCACTTGTCGTGGTTTAACCCCAGTCGGCAACTAAGCACCACACAGCCGCTCGCTCACTCCCCCCCCGGTGGGATGGGGGAGAGAATCGAAGGAGTAAAAGTGAGAAAACTCATGGATTGAGATAAAGACAGTTTAATAGGGAAAGCAAAAGCCGCGCGCACAAGCAAAGCAAAACAAGGAATTCATTCACTACTTCCCATCGGCAGGCAGGTGTTCAGCCATCTCCAGGAAAGCAGGGCTCCATCATGTGTAATGGTTACTTGGGAAGCCAAACGCCATCATGCCGAATGTCCCCCACTTCCTTCTTCTTCCCCCAGCTTATATACTGAGCATGACGTCATATGGTATGGAATAGCCCTTTGGCCAGTCTGGGTCAGCTGTCGTGGCTATGCTCCCTCCCAGCTTTTTGTGCCCCTGGCAGAGCATGGGAAGCTGAAAAGTCCTTGACCGGTGTAAACTGTACCCAGCAAGAACCAAAACATTGGTGTGTTATCAACATTATTCTCATCCTAAATCCAAAACACAGCACTCTACTAGCTACTAAGAAGAAAATTAACTCTATCCCAGCTGAAACCAGGACACACCTAAAATACCAACAGCATTCTATAAGAAGGTAATGTTTGAAGTAAGAATTACCAAAAAAGTTGAGCAAAGTGAATAGAGAGTTTGATAACTTTATTTATTTATATGTGAGGCTCCAGGAACTGACTCCCCCATGAGCACTGTGTGAATAAGACCATGAACACATCCTGAAAAAGCAATATGCCTGCTCAGAACTTTACTCACAGGAGCTTTTCACAGAGATCCACATAATATCACGGCTTGGATGAGTATACTCTTCGCTGGGTAATAAACTGGCTGGATGGCAGGGCTCAAAGAGTTATGCTGAACGGAGTTAAATCCAGGTGGCAGTCAGTCACAAGTGGTGTTCCCCAGGGCTCAGTATTGGGGCCAGTTCTGTTTAATATCTTTATCAATTATCTGGACAAGGGAATTGAGTGCACCCTCAGTAAGTCTGCAGAAGACACCAAGTTGGCTGGGAGTGTTGATCTGCTGGAGGATAAGAAGGCTCTACAGAGGAACCTGGACAGGCTGGATCTATGGGCCAAGGCCAACTATATGAGGTTCAACAAGGTTAACTGTCAGGTCCTGCACTTGGGTCACAACAACCCCATGCAATGCTACAGGCTTGGGGAAGAGTGGCTGGAAAGCTGCCCAGCAGAAAAGGACCTGGGAGTGTTGGTCGACAGCTGGCTGAATATGAGCCAGCAGTGTGCCCAGGTTGCCAAGAAGGCCAATAGCATCTTGGGTTGCATCAGAACTAGTGTGGCCGGTAGGGCTAGGGAGGTGATGGTGCCCCTGTACTCAGCACTAGTGAGGCCGCACCTTGAATACAGTGTTCAGTTTTGGGCCCCTCACTATGAGAAGGACATTGAGATGCAGGAGCACATCCAAAGAAGGGCAACGAAGATGGTGAAGGGTCTAGAGGACAAAAGTCTTATGAGGAGTGGCTGAGGGAACTGGAGTTGTTCAGTCTGGAGAAGAAGAGGCTCAGGGGAGACCTTATGGCTCTCTACAACTACCTGAAAGGAGGCTGTAGCAAGGTGGGGGTCAGGCTCTTCTGCCAAGTAACAAGCAATAGGACGAGAAGAAATGGCCACAAGTTGTGCCAGGGCAGGTTGAGGTTGGATATTATCACTGAAAGGGTAGTCAGGCACTGGAACCGGCTGCCCAGGGAAGTGGTTGATTCCCCATCCCTGGAGGTATTTAAAAGACGTGTAGATGTAGTGCTTAGGGACATGGTTTAGTGGTGGACTTGGCAGCGCTACTTTAATGGTTGTACTTGATGATCTTGAAGGTCTTTTCCAACCTAGACGATTCTGTGATTCTGTGAAATAATACAAAAATTCTGTACTTAAACACCAGCCTAATATTTCCAGAGAGGAAAACTTAAAACATTCAGCTCAGGCTTTAAGGCAGTTAGAAGAATATTAAATCTTATTGTGGATTTCAAAGCTGTTTAAGTTGTCAGCATGATCACAGGCTTTCTTATCCATGCTGGATACCACTATCTATAAGTGCTGTTAGCAGGTCCTATGGACTTACCCAGGAGTAAGCCAATTGGGAACTCCATAGATTAACTTCATACCGATGCCCACTGCTCCCAGAGAGTAAAACTGGAGAACACGTGTCTTCTATGAAGACACTCTTAGGTATAAACTATTCCTTACCACAATTTCCTGACTGATGAACTATTAAAAATGTTATGGAAATCTGTTTTTCTATTCTGATAAGAGAAAAATCTACTGGAATCTTTCTTTACACTGACTGGCACACTAGAGTTTATCCAGTGGATATGCATATTTAATTTAAAAAAGTGGAGACAGGATACCTGAGCAAGAAAAGGAAAAAACAGAATATCTGTATTAATGTTTTCATTTTGAGAACAGAATTCAGTAAATCCCTTCAGATTTTATGCTATTTTTATCTTTTTCTTTTTGTGATCCAATTGTCAGGGCTGGAGCTTGGATCACACTAAAACAAATCACATTTTTTAAAAGTTCAAGACCTTGTAACCTGAAACAAATATTTTTACATGGAAAGGAAAAAAAAAAGTGGTTTTAGATGAAACTAGAGTGTACAGGAAATTAAATATTTTGTTTACTTTTGGAATGGAAAGAATTGTCTCTTTTTTTTTAAAAAAAACAACTAAAAAGTGCTTTGAAGTGCTGAGAGGAATATTTCATTTAGAAGAATGTTGAAACAAAGCATTTTGGCAGTTTCAAAATGTAATGTTTCTTTGTTAAGTTGTCAGAATGAAATGTTTTGACATTTTTAAATTATTTCTTCCTTCTGGCCAAACGTATTTGCAACATTTGCAATGGAATTCGATTGCCTAATAGCTTCTGTTTCCTTATTCCTCAATTTCTGATAAATGTTCCAACCAACCAGAAAATACTCATTATTTACATTAGGAACATTTTCTAAATCTGCTAGGTAAAGAAGGACTAGTCCTCAGAAACCAGTAGTGACTGTATTAATTAGTTGAGGCTATAAGGATTTAAAGTCTTCTAAATACAGTGCTTTTCTGTAGACACTGAAGTTACCTGATTTTGAAAAAGTGAGTCATGGTGACAGGACATTCTCACTGAATGTTAGAAGTCAGAAGGCGAGATTGGTCTATTTTTAGATTATATTACTAGGCTTTTTCAGAATAGCTCTAAATTAGTCCGGTGAATGATTCATTCTGCCCATCTCATTTATTGTTGTATGGGGTCGATTGTCCTCTGCAGTGCCTATTTCTGTTGATAACTATATTAGGTTAAAGAGATTACTTAATTTTTCAGTGCTTAGAATCTGATGAGATGAGCCCAGTATTTTTTATACGTGTAGTAAAGAAAATTTTGCTGATTATGAAGGCCAATGGGCAGGATTCTGCCGCTACATATAGGTGTCTAATGCCACTTTAGATATTGTGAAGTATCCTGTTTGGATGTCATCTGTTGGGGGTTTTTTGGGGGGGGATTATTTGGTTGGTTGGGGTTTTTTTCCCCATAAAAATACAGGTCTTTAGAAAGTCCAGTGTTATACCTGCCAGATTCACCCAGAGGTGTTGTACAGTCTAAAATTTATCAAGAGCTTTATGTTTAGCAGTGAAATCCCATCGTTTGTTAAAATGGCCTTAGTGTAGTTCCCTAAAGACTGGACTCCAGTGCCAATTTAGGTATTAAGGTATCTCAGATATCTTAATGCAGGCAGGTACCACATGACATGAAGATTTCCATTGATCATGATGGGAATTTAGAAACCTGGTTCATATATGTGAACCTACTTTTATATCTTTATTTGGGTATCTGAGACCTGCTGCTGAATTCCACCCTTGCTGATGTTAAAAACAAACAAACGAACAAACTGCCCCTTGAAAACATCCAAACAAAAAAACCCAACACACTCAAGTCATTAATAAACAACAAAACCCCTGAAATTGTATGAATCATCTTTAAATCTTTTTTCTATTAATACAGCTAGAATTGATAATTTCCTTTGTTACATCTTTTTGTGACTACAATTACAGAGCCTAAACAAAATATTATCATGTGATAACCACAGAAAGAGCTTCAAAGTCTCCTGAAATCAATGCAATTTCTCTTTGATAACGTAACTAATTTTCTCAGGAGGGTATCTGCAATTTGTTAACACACTGATTTATTTTCCTAAGGGAAAGCTCCAGTTTTCAGTTCTGGTAATTTGTCACCTAGCCACTACAAGAATAACACCTGTAAATTTGCTCTGAGACCTACTCAGTCTAAGCACAGAAAAGTAATTTAGCAATCACAACTTATACTCAGAGGAGCTACTTTCTCAAAAAATGGTACAGCTATCTCTCTAACATACCCTGCTAACAACTCTCCATAATGGTTGCACAATATCTGAACAAAACTGCTCCTGCATATCATATATTTGTAACAATATAATGTTGCTGAATGTCACTTGCAATGCTTTCTCTTTTCTTTTTTTCTTTGCAGAAATCCAAAAGCTCCAGCTGGTTTGTCTCATTTCAGAGCAAAAGAAAGAAACCTGGGAGAATGTGGGATTCTGTCTAAGGAAATGTCACTATTATGCTGTTTGTGGTAATAGTTGCTAAAACAGAACGTGTCTTTTTAATATTGGTGTTCATCTCCTTCTTCATAAACTGTTACCTTTCCAAAATAAAAGTAAAAACCTTGAAATCATTATACTAAAAGTAATTTATTTCTTTGTGAATCTGCACTCCAAGCTGGCTTTTGTTTTGCTGGCTTTTTGCTTTAAAGAAGTAGACAGATGACTATTCTAATAAGAACGTAGGGCAATAAAAACTAAATTAATAAAAATGAAAACTCTGTTCTTTTTAGCACTGATTGTTTCTTGATAAAATTAACAGAATGGCAAGTGTGATGGTTCCAGTTCTTTGGGGCTTTTATTGGAAAGTAGGGAAATTGATGGGAAAAGATCAAAGAAATGTATTTCTGTTTGTGGTGGGTTGACACCGGCCAGCAGCCAAACACCCATACAGGCACTCCCTCCCTCCCTCCCTCCCTGCCACACGCCAAGAATCTGGGGGAACAAAATAGGAAGCAAAAAGAGTGAGAAAGCTCATGGGTTGAGATAAAGACAGTTCAATAGATGAAGCAAAGACAAACCAGCAAAGCAGAAGAAATTGCTCATCCCCTCCCACAGACAGACCAATGCCCAGCCTCTGTCCAAACAATGTCCATCTTGGAAGACAATTCCCCTTCTCCACTTCTTCCTTTACTCTGGCTTTTATTGCTGAGCATGATGTTGTATGGTGTGAAATATCCTTTTGGTCAGTTTGAGTCAGTTGTCTCTGTTATGTCCTCTCCCAGTCTCTTGCCCACCCCCAGCCTACTCACTGTGGGGAGCCGAGTGGGAAAAAAGAGAAAGTCTTGACACTGTGCAAACACTGTTCAGCAACAGGTGAAACATTATTGTGCTATCAGTGCTATTTTAGCCACAAATCCAAAACACAGCCTGATACAGGATGCTATGAAGAAAATGAACTCCATCCCAGTCAGACCCAGTACATGGCTTAGTATTTAAAATTTTCTAAATCCATCACCACATTTACTGTTTTCCCCTTGTCTTCAATCCTTCCCTTCTGACCTACATGCACCCTTCTGACTACTTCTTAAAAAAAATTATTAACAATTCACCTTTACCAAAATTCACAAATCAACCTTAACTTTCCTCATTTTCCTCCCTAAGAGTTCATCCTTCAGCACTTTCACTATTGCCTACATCATCTTAGGGAAACACAAGTAATTCTCTGTCTTAAGAATCCTTAAAACACATTCCAGATTTCAAAAATGTATATTCTGGAGCAGTGGATTTGTTAGTGGTTTATATATCCATTTGAATGTTATTCCTTGCTGCTGGGACTGAAAGAGCAGTTCATATTTATATAGAAATGAAAATTTATCAAGAGCATTGTTTCACATCTGTTTTAGGACAGAAGTCCACAATGGCATCTAGCTGTACTGCAGCCTCCAAATGTGGGAAATTGGACTAGAAATGTGAAGATTGTTATGAATGGATAGTGAGTGGCAGCCTGTGTGTGTAGAAACATCAAAAAGGTAAAAAAAAACAGGCAGAAGGACTATGGAAGTAGGATGTGACATGATTCCTTGTCTAGCAGGTCATCCAGATTGCAGCACATATCCATGTGTAGCTTCTCAGGACACACAGACTGAATGATAAAGGACAGTAAGTAAATCTTGATGGCGCACAAAGGTGAGTCAGCGTGGAGAGACTAATTACTGTCAGCTCCTGAAGGCTATAAAAAGGCATATTCACAATCTGTATATGGTCACCAGATTGGTGTCTGCTACCCACTGTACCAATGAAAAAAATCCTGAACAAGGGTGCATGGATGTAAATGTCCTTATGTCTGCAAGCTGGACAAACCACCTGAATCAACATATCTTGGTATTAGTAGGTGTGTGGATATGTATGAATGTTCTGAAATAAAATCATCTTCCCCTCTTATACCTCTTACATAGTGCTTTGCTACACTGTTGTAAAATTATATCCTACACAAAGACTGGATATGCTTTAGTGAAAATTACAGTGCTTAATGGCAATTGATGCTGCGTTCTGAAATTGCATGCGTAGAACTAGGCAGGCTCAGAAATCTTCCATTACAAAAGGTTTCCAAAGCAGATGTCCCTTTAATCAAATTGATAACTTGTGTAGGTCATCAGATTAAAAAAACCCAAACAAACAAACAATCCAAAACAAAACAAAAAACAGAACAAATATTATTCTATATCTTGAGGTTTAAAAATAATTAAAATATTTATAATATTCCCCAAATTCTCCTAGGAGTGCCAAAGTGGCACTCCTCCATTGCCTTCACCTTCATAGCAAGTGTCAGTCTGATGCTTCTTCCTCAGGCAGAAGGTGAAATTGCATTTGCAAATTTCCTATTCAAGAAACTGAACAGTTATTCCACAAGGGATTTTCCCCTTCTCGCAAAACAATAATCTTCAATTTTTGTCCAAATTTATGGAGTAAAGATTATTTCCAATAACAATATTTTTAATAAGTATCGTGTTTGATTTTTATTTTAGCTCTAGTCACGATGTTGTCAGCAGGGCTGAAGACCAATGGTTCTAAAGTCAGCTGTGCCTTCAGCTGCTTGGACAAATACAACAGTATCAACTGTAACCAGAACAGTTTCTCCCAGTTAGTTCCTAGACTGTTCAGGAAACAAATATTTATCCACACTCAGTGGAAGTCTGAAAGGATTACTTCACATTTTGAAAATCAACAAGAAAAGCCAGACTGAACTAATCCAAGCTGGAAAATAAATCTGAAGTAATAAAATTTCTGTGTTGATACAAATGTTCTATGTCCTAGCAGATGCAGAAGTAGATATAAATTCTGGGTATGGTGTTTATGCAACTCAAAAAAAATAATTTAGAACAAAATAAAAGAATATAAAAATTATTCACTGTGTCCCTGTGGAATGCTCAGTTGTTGAATTTACTCCCAAAGTTCTCTGCATGGCCACTATAGAGTGATACATGTTGCTAAAAGGTACACCAGAAAGCTCATGCAGTGTCAAGACCTACCAAAAGCTATGCAGTAACAAATACTGAGTATGAGGCTGTGTTACTGTATTAGTGTATCTAACTCTGAAGTGTAACTCTATACATAGAAGTAATAAGATTCAGTTATAGTTTCCAAATGATTCAGTTTAAGTATTTAAATAGCAGTGTGTACATACTAGATGAGGTTCGATTTTCACATACAGATATTTAGTGCCTTTTGAAGTGTCATAGCATATCCACCCTGACCTCTGGCAGATGCTACAGAGGAGTATGTGTCTTCTTTAGGTGCTGTGTCTTATCTTTTAATCCCATACATATGTTTTACATATCCTAAGAGGTTTTAAATGCTGCTAGACACTTATGCATGGCAATTGAACTCTGTGTGTTTAAGCTCTTCTTATAGACAGTGAAGACCTGCTCAACCCATTTAGTGGGCTGTATATTTGTTCCCCTTTTTCAAACATCACTGCTGCTCCAAAAAGTTGTGAGCCTCCCTTGAGTCCTCTGACATATGAGCTAATTCAAAGAGGATAGTCTGGACTTTTATGATGAAAGTTGAGCAGGGATATACTGAGGTGCTTACGATGGGAGACAGGCTTCTATCGTTATACACCTGACCCAACACTGTGCTGAGCTGAAACTCATTGAAGATGTTTTCATTCACTCATGATCCTAAGCATTTGTCTTCTCTTAAATTCAAGTGCCTAACTGAACAGAATTTGCCATCTTAAGAACATGCCTAGACAGAGAAACAGTGCCATACACTCCTTGCAGTATAATGTAGTGCTGATGACACATACCAAAGAAACAGGAAACTTGAATTTAAGTTCTGTTTCATTATGAGGAAATCCAGAGTGTACTTTGTAGGAGAGAACCTTAACAGCTAGATTATGAAACAGTTGAAGTAAAATGGAGGAGGGGAATAAAGAATTAATCCAGAGGAAGCTGTATGCCAGGAGTGCTGAAGTCTTGGACACCTAATTCATTTTACATTAAAAAATAGTGGACTGAAAAATGAAGAGCTCTTTGAGAAAAAAACACTATAGAAGGCTGCCCCCTTCTAATCCTGCACTGCAAATTATAAATGCAGTATTCCTCTAGTTCTCCCTCACTTTGCCTTGTTTGTCTTCAACCTCTTACAGTGTCATGTCTGTGCAAAGGCAAGTATTTCTGCAGTTTACCTGCACTTTCGTAGTTTTCACACTCCTGAAATACAGTTTTGTTTCTGAATCTTCTTATGCAGAAGACAGTACTGAACCTATCTGCAACACATCACAGATAAGCACTTCAACTCACACAATACTTTCTGAAAAAGGTGGGAGGCACCACCTATTTGAATGAAAATCATCATGGCTGCTGTGCTTTGAGCCAATTTCATGTTCACAAGCTATACCAAGTTCCAAGCTAACCTCAGAATTTAGGTACTTCTGTCTTTCATCCCTGAGAGAATACAGACCAAGCCATAACTAACCAAATGTCCAGACCAATTTAAGGTAACCTAGCATCTCTTTTAGTCTTATCTGGTATTAACAAAATATTCATAAAAATTCAACAAATTAACATATTCATTACTTACTTGATTGCCTCTTAGCGAAAGTCAGATTGGCAGACAGTTCATAAAGTGTAAAGTGAATACTGCAAACTGAACTCTGAAATTGAAAAAGACACTTTCTGCAAATGCCACAGTGCTTGTGATTTATCCAAGATAACTCCACATATATGGTAAGTTTTTTGATCAGAGTTGACTTCTGTTATATCAGAGAGGTAGAGTGATTTCTTGTTTATGAAATGTGATGAAAATATTTCCATAGAAATAGATAGTCCTACTATCTTCAGTTCTGATACTTATCTTTCCCTGTCTCATATCAGCCAGAAACCAGGATTTAAGGAAAATTCACCTTGCCACTCAGGACAGTAATGTGATTAGTCACCCATAAACACAGTTCATAAGCAGTTCAGTCTTTCATGGAAGCTATAAATTGGTACAACAAAATAACTTCATAGAAAGTTTGTCTGTAGGGTCGACTTGTTTTGCTCATATTTTTCTCTGAACCATTGTCCACGTTATATTCACAATATTGCTACAGCCAAAACAGAGAACACCACTTCAATGAAATCAAAGATTTGTTGGTACTCTAAACAAAATATTAGCAATCTAAGCAAAATATAATTTTGTATATATTATTATATATATAATTATATAATATATATATTATATATACTAGTTATATTATTATAATATAACTAGTACTTTACTGCTAATTAATACAGAAAAGTCACATTAATAATATGTTTAAAATTCATACAAAAGAAAATGTACTAATATCTACATCTTTACTTCAGTCTTATTGTCACCCTTCCAGTGTTCTCTGGATCATAAGGCTGATGGTGTCAGCTTCCTCAAGCAGAAAGGTGATGGGTTCTGTGTGTTATCAGCATCACAAGTCTACACTAGGAGGAGTTTGATGTTGGAGATGAGGGTCCCTTCATCCTAAATTTTCGAGTCTGATTGGACTATTTTTATACATTTTCTTACTTCAGCCTGCTTCTTGGTTGTTAGTATCCAGATAAAGATCAAAAGTTGCCCAATAGCGTCCCCCAACCTCAGCTGACATCAAGGCTACTGCTTGCTGCATTATCACCATTTTGCTTGGTCAGACCTTTATTCTATGTGGTATTCACAGAAATGAAGCTGAAGCAGGGCAGGAAACAGTTATTTCAGTGGTATATAGTTGTTACAGCAAGGTAAAATACTCCTTGGCCAAAACAAGCTTTGACTAGTTCTGAGACCTCTCATGGTAAAATCAATATGAAGCCTACCTTCTTGTACCAGCAATTAAAAAAAAAAAAAAAAAAAAAGTTATAAACCCATGCACAATAGGTTATATATTTCTTCATTCCTGAACTCAAATCTAGAATGAGAACAGCTGTTTTCTTGATGAAGAAGCCTGACCTGGAGCAGAGCACAGTTTGGCTCAGAAATAAGTGTGAGTGCACTGAAAGACACACTGCTAATCTTCACTCAGTAAAATAAATAAATATGACAGAATTATTTCCTTTGTGTTGGAATACCATTTCCTTTCAAAGGCATAACTTTATGTCTTGATGCATTTCCTCTGCATGCATGCATATATTAGGAGAGGGACAGAAAGAAGCAGTAGTGTGAGAACAGAGAGATGCTAAAAGTAGTATCTTATTATGCAAACAAAACATTCATAAAAATAAATAAGAAATTTTACTTGCTTCTTCATCTTGTTCATGTCACCATGATGTGTAAAATCAATTATTCTGAACATTAGAGTACCTATTCTCATTTACCTATTATGAAAAGTATTGTACTCTAATTAAAGCATGACTTACAAATAAAAACTCTAATTTAATTTAAAGAACAAGTCAATAAAAAATAAACATCTATAATTCAACCCCCATATCTGAATTTCAAAAAAGTAAAATTAAAATCTGAAGATAATGATGAAGCAGAGGAACAATTCATGTACAATTACAAAATCAGTTAGTGCTTTCAAGTCAAGCAAATCAAAACAGCATTAAGAATTAAAGGCAAGAATCTGATGCATCTTACAAAGAGATGAGAACATATATTAAGGAAACTTTTATAGATTAGAAGGGAAATAGTTAATTATATATAGTTCATTCTATAAAGAACAAAATTTATATAAATATAAATAATTTATATAAATAAGAAATAAGTCAATCGCATAGCTGTTGAGATAAATACTTGCTGTGGCTTAATCAAGTTTCAAGTCCTGCGCTTCTAGTCAGAATTTCAGAACATTCAGAAACAGGAGACTCTGTGAACATTCTTTATATCATAATCCTCCAAACTTTTTCTCTTTATAACCTGTCCTGAAAGTCCACAGAGAACTTGTGTACCTACACTATAGAAAAATTCTACAAAACAACATCTAATTACTAGACAGAAGATAAATTTAAAAAAAAAAAAAATTGCTTTATCTTAGACTTACAGTTCTCACAAGCTTATGGATAAAATATACTCAGCTTTCACAGAAAAGTAAAGAAAAGAAAATCCTTCATGATCAAAGACTTAAGCTCACCTCATTAGTTGGAGTAATGAGCACAAGCTCCAGAAAAAGAGAAAAATCCTCTGTAAAATCTTTTCTATCATCTATTTTGAAAACTTCCAAATATGTTCATACTTTTTGGTTCTGTTTTGTTTTGCTATTATACATTATATAAGCAAAAAACGCTTTGCTATTATATTTGTATTCAAACTGCCTTTTGGAAAAATGGCAGAATATATGTTGACAGAATCCAAAAATCCTTGCTTAATTCTCTTTCCAAAAGAGAAAAATCAGGTTAAAGGGATTTTTACTGTTGTCTCCACATCTTGGGTATATCATGATTGCCAAAGTCATGTAGGCTATATTTACTTTATTTTTCATATCATTATACAGCACAGTTAACTCATCAAAATGTTCAAATACAGACTTGTGGTGGGTTGACCCTGGCTGGACACCAGGTGCCCACCAAAGCTGCTCTATCACTCCCCCTCCTCAGCTGGACAGGGGAGAGGAAATATAACAAAAGGCTCATGGGTCAAGATAAGGACAGTTTAAGAAGCAAAGACCATGTGCAGAAAAGCAAAAGGAAAACAAAAAGATTTTATTCTCTACTTCCCATAAGCAGTGGTGTCCAGCCACCCCCTGCGAAGCATGGTAGCAGTTGTTCCAGAGGACAAATGCCGTAAAACACCGAATGCCCCCCCCCTCCTCCTTTCTCTTAGCTTTTATTACTGAGCGGACATCATATGGTATGGAATATCCCTTTGGTCAGTCAGGGTCAGCTGTCCTGGCTATGTCCCCTCCCAAGAGACAGCCTTGATGCTGCACAAGCACTGCTCAGCGGCAGCCAAAACACTGGTGTGTTCTCAACAGCCTTCCAGCTCTCAATACAAAGCACAGCATTATGACGGCTGCTATGGGGAAAATTAACTTCATCTCAGTGAGACCCAATACAAGTCTGAAGCTAAATTACTAAGCCTATTCCATTCTGTTCAGTTTTTATACTGTGCTAGTGTTCTTGCAGGAGCTAATTTGTCTAAACTGTTCAGGTTTGGGGGTTTGGTTTTTTTCCTGATATTTAAACCTGACCTGCCTCACTTCCTTCTATTATAAAATATTTTTTCTTTTTTTCCAGAAGTCATATTTATTCTTACTCAGTTGAAAAAAAGCCACTATGGTGTTCAGAAATTATGAACTTTTAAACATGTTTAGAGAAGAGCAATTAGGGAACAATAAATCTAAAGGTACAACATAGGAATAGAAAGTATTAATATGCCATTTTTGGCATACTCATGAATTAGCAAAATGTGGGAGCTATAAAAAAGACAAACAGAGATAGGCAGCAATTGTATATTTAATCTTTCTCTATATTTATTGATAATATATACATAATAAAATGTGAAGAAGGAGAAGATGACATAACAGTATTTCCAGGAAAATGGAAGAGTGGTGAAAAACCATCAAGGATTATCTGTGTCAATTCATCAAGGAAGAGTCCAAAAGGATTCTACAGAAAATAGGCTCTTTTTTTTTTAAGAACTATACCTTTCATAGGGAAAAATACTGTATTGTCAGATAAATGAACTTACAGGTCTTTTTATCTCAGTTGCTCGGAACTTTGATCATCAAATTCTGCAAATATATTTTAGGTTGTAGATAGTCATAACAGATATTTTTACAAAGAGTTTATTCTTTTAAATATTTCACTTTTCTTAGGAAAATATTAAAAAGCCTTTCAAAACACAAATAAGTAAATCCACATAAAATGTACAATTATACAAAAAGTTCTTAAACCAGTAGCTGAGGTGCTCCATCTCTTAGAAAAGTCTTGTTGACCTACAGCTTTTAATTAAAAGCAGTTAAAATGGACCACAATTATTCAATGTTTTCCATCACCTTTGGACGATCATGGACATATTATGTATTCTAAATAAATGTATCTATAGGGTGATATCACCATTGGTTTGCAGAGGATTGATCATTTTATGATCAAAAATATTAGATTTCTTTGGATCTCTGCTGCTGTGTAAAAAAGCTTTTTATATAACTGATAAACTACAGATAGTTGATAACTATTCTTCAGTGTGACTACCTCAAATCCCTAAAATTTAACTAATAAGCTTCTAGAAATTGGTTAAAATTGTTAGTCTCACTATATATTGACCATCTTTTTCATGCAAGACATCTATTATCATTGAATGACAGAAATTTATTAGTTATTTCCAACCTTATTTCATTCATGAACACCTTTTGTCCTGGTTTCAGCTGGGATAGAGTTAATTTTCTTCTTAGTAGCTAGTAGAGTGCTGTGTTTTGGACTTAGGATGAGAATAATGTTGATAACACACTGATGTTTTGGTTCTTGCTGAGTAGAGTTTACACTGGTTGAGGACTTTTCAGCTTCCCGTGCTCTGCCAGGTACATGAGAAGCTGGGAGGGGGCACAGCCAGCACAGCTGACCCAGACTGGCCAAAGGGCTATTCCATACCATATGACATCATGCTCAGTATATAAGCTGGGGGAAGAAGAAGGAAGTGGGGGACATTCGGCATGATGGCGTTTGGCTTCCCAAGTAACCATTACGCGTGATGGAGCCCTGCTTTCCTGGAGATGGCTGAACACCTGCCTGCCGATGGGAAGTAGTGAATGAATTCCTTGTTTTGCTTTGCTTGTGTGCGTGGCTTTTGCTTTCCCTATTAAACTGTCTTTATCTCAATCCATGAGTTTTCTCACTTTTACTCCTCCGATTCTCTCCCCCATCCCACCGGGGGAGGGGAGTGAGCAAGCGGCTGTGTGGTGCTTAGTTGCCGACTGGGGTTAAACCATGACAGTCCTTTTTGGTGCCCAACGTGGGGCTCGAAGGGTTCGAGATAACAACAGATTTAATTAGAATATGCTAGATCGATTTTATAGCTGTTATTGCTATTTAGCTATTAATCGGCAGGCTTCTGTGCTTGCCATGGGGCTTGCTTGCCTTACTGTACATTAGAGTTTAGTGCTCGTTAGTGGCTGCTTTTTACTTTTGCTGCTCGCTGTACTGCTTATCATCTTACTCTGCCGGGCCTGAGAACATTTTGATAACAGCAACGGCCATGCGCCTGGGCTGGCAGATGGCCAGGGCATCGCTGCTGTTTCTGTACTGCTGTACTGGACAGGCTGGAACTCCAGTATGAACTCGAGTCGAAGGGACTGTGACCTGTGGATGAGTCCATGCGGGAGCAGGACACCCCGAAGCGTCTGTGGATGTGGATAAGCCCCTGCCAGAGCAGGTATGTCTCGAAGCGTCTGTGGCCATGGTTATGTCTGTGCTGCAGCAGGTGTACCTCTTGAAGGCATTGTGGCCCGAGGATAAGTCCGCACTGGGGAAGGTACACCTCGAAGCATCTGTGGCTGTGGATAAGTCCGTGCTGCAGCAGGGACACCTTGAAGCATCAGTGGCTGCGCATGAGGTCATGCTGGAGCACCTCAAAGCATGTGGCCATGGGTAAGGCCATGCTGGAGCAAGTTTACTTCTGAAGAGACTGTGGCTGTGGGCAAGGCCACGCTGGAGCAGGTCTATCTCTGAAGGCATTGCGGCCCATGGAGAAGGCCATGCTGGAACAGGTGCACCTCTAAGTGACTGTGGCTGTGGATAAGTCTATGCCACAGCAGGTGTACCCCTGGAGAGACTGTGGCTCATGGATAAGGCTCCACTTGGAGCAGGTAAACCCCTAGGGGCCTGCAGTCTGTGGATAAGTCCAAGCCGGGGCAGCGGCAAGGGGAGGAGTCCATTGCAGTGTTAAACCAAATGGTTTGGTTCAAAGGAGCCAGGGGTGGAGATTGTAATGGAAATACCTTAAAATTGTTGTAACCCAGGATTTGAGTTGCATGTTATGGGAATTACTATAGCAGGAACCTCTTGTTGCTAGCCAGGCTAGGAGCAAGGGGAGGAGTTCATTGCGATATTAAACCCTATAACCTGGCCCAAAGGGGCCAGGGGTGGAGATTGTAATGGAAATACCTTTAAATTGTTGTAACCCACAATCTGAGTTGCATGTTATAGGAATTACCATAGCAGGACCCACCTGAACCGATGGAGGACAAGCCTTACAAGAAGCAGTGCAAGTGCAGCAGTGACCTGACCTGAGCTGGTTTGGTGTCCAATAACTCCACGCAACACACCACCTCTCCTGTCCTGAGCAACCACCATCACAGATGGAGCCCAAAGTCATGGACCAAACGAACTCAATGGACATTATGTGGACATTTGTGGATGCTTATGGACATTTTACAGACATTTCACAGGGATGGTCCATAGACTAAGGGAATGATACCTGTGTATTGTATCAAAGGATCGGAAGGGGTGGGGGTGGTTAATGAAGATGTATTAGATAATGTGGGACCTGAGCATGAAGTAAATGGTAGGGAATAAGGGGTGGATACTGTCCTGGTTTCAGCTGGGATAGAGTTAATTTTCTTCTTAGTAGCTAGTAGAGTGCTGTGTTTTGGACTTAGGATGAGAATAATGTTGATAACACACTGATGTTTTGGTTCTTGCTGAGTAGAGTTTACACTGGTTGAGGACTTTTCAGCTTCCCATGCTCTGCCAGGTGCATGAGAAGCTGGGAGGGGGCACAGCCAGCACAGCTGACCCAGACTGGCCAAAGGGCTATTCCATACCATATGACATCATGCTCAGTATATAAGCTGGGGGAAGAAGAAGGAAGTGGGGGACATTCGGCATGATGGCGTTTGGCTTCCCAAGTAACCGTTACGCGTGATGGAGCCCTGCTTTCCTGGAGATGGCTGAACACCTGCCTGCCAATGGGAAGTAGTGAATGAATTCCTTGTTTTGCTTTGCTTGTGTGCGTGGCTTTTGCTTTCCCTATTAAACTGTCTTTACTCCTCCGATTCTCTCCCCCATCCCACCGGGGGAGGGGAGTGAGCGAGCGGCTGCGTGGTGCTTAGTTGCCGACTGGGGTTAAACCACGACACCTTTATCTGTCTAACAACATCTCTATGTGAAATAAACTGGCAATGTCTCTTCATCTATCAAAGAAGTCTCTACAAGAAAGAAAATGAAAGTCTTCACAAGTCTCACATACATAAATGATATGAATAAATGACTTATAATTATAAAAAAATTGTAAAAATTTAAAAACAAAAAGTTAAGTGTATTTGATTGTAGCCTGTTGGGAAGAAACTTTCTGACAGCTGGCAGAGAGTTTTTGAAATATTCTCATATGTGCTATTCAAACAAAATTAGTCCAAATTAAAAAAAAAAAGGTGGATAATAGAAAGGATGCCTTAAATTTCCCTCACAGTACACTAAAATGAATTAAATAACAAATGTCAGATCCATAACTTTAAAGAAAAAGAAATAGAAAAAAAAAATAATTTCCTCTGCATCTCTTAAATTAAATCAATATGCATTTTCATTAAAATGTCGTACATTTTAACACAACTTTGACAACCAATGGTGAGATTAGTTTCTAATTGTTTTGACAGGATTTCATATCTCACAGCAGTTACATATAGCTAACTGAAAGGAAGATATTTAGAATAAGTTAGTCATTTAGGGCCTCTGTATGTGACCGGATAGAATGCATCTCTGAAGAGTTATTCTATCTTAAAATGCATACCTATGGGAAATGAGATGTTCTCTGCTGTGTAACTCCAGTCCTTCAGATGCAGAAATTTGCCTGAATCTATCAAAGTTTCTTCTTTTGGAAATTAAAGTTCAAAGAAAAGAGCAAGAAATGAGAGGAAGAAAGAAAGGATGTTGTACAACTGGTTCTCATCCTATTTTTCCATTAGGATGTAGGTCTTAGGAACTAGCAAGCTTTTCAGTCCCACACTTACAAAGCAGCATTTATTTGCGTTGAAACTAAAAATCAAAGGTCAGATTTGTTTCTGATGTCTTTATATGTGAATTACTTCTGAGCTACATGCTGTGTCATCTCTATCTTATTCAAGTAGAGTTGATAAAAGAGTAAGGATATCTGGATACAAACACCTGCCTTTTTATACAGTTCTTCCATGCATTGCTCTACCAGCCTGTGACTTCACACTTGAATGTCACTGAAGACAGAAGGATATATGATAGACTATGTGTTTAAAATGCATTTTATCTGGTTACTGAACAAGAAATATTTAACATATATATCTTTGAAGAAAGGTACTTCTAAACAGAAAGATGCAGTTGAAATTTTAAAATATGTAGTTCTCAAAACATTCACTAGTAAAGCAGAGGTGTCATGATCATGTAGGTCTTTTCTGTAAATGTCTTATTATTTTTCCTTCCAGCTTGCTAAAAAGTGAAGAGTTCCACATTGTAGTTTTGTTTTGGTTTGGTTTTTTGTTTGGGTTTTTTTTTGAGTTTTTTTTTTGTTTTGGTTTATGTTATATACATAGAAATGTAAATAAACAGACATTTTAAAAACCCTTTCATCCTCAATTCTCAATATGTAGTGGCATTTAACAAATGGCTTCTCAGCATTGTTATATGTATATTTCTTTTCATTTTTCGCTATATGATAGAAGCTTGTGTAATCTATTTGAATAAGCTTTACAACTGTTCTCAATTTAACAATCATTTACAGCTCAAGACTAAGATATTCTCTGTACATTTTTCTCATTCATTCAGTAAACAATAATCTACCTTTTATTAAAAATGAAATTTATTTCTTTTAGTGAATTTAGAAAACATCATGGAATATATGCATAATATGTATAACATATCATCATGGATGTTCGAAGAATGTGGAAGAAAATTTAAGTGATCTAATGAGACCTCGTTGTCCAAAACAGATGTCATTTTCCAATCATTTGACAAAGAATGGTGACCTAGAAAGGAGTTAGGATTGTAGAATTAGGTGTCAGAATGGCATAATTTCCTCTACCATGGGAGACATCTTTCTTGTCCCCTTAGAATAAATATTTACAGCTGGTTTGTTAAAATTTAAAGTGAAAAGAGAGATATAAATCTTGAGTTAAATTATTAAGTACATTTTCTGCTGACTTCAGAAATGGGCCTGAGATTTCTTACTGAGAAGTCAGGGTGATTTCAAGACCTATGGGAATTTTAGTTCACCAGCTAGCTATTATACTTTTTCATTGTGGTCATGGTAAATTAGTAATGGCAATAAAATAGATATTCTGGAGGAAATTAAATTTTGACCTTTCTAACATTATGATAAACAAAATGTTATTTTATAGGGAGAAACAATATACAATTATTTCTTTGCCCTTGTTTTATGTTTATTGTCCTGGTATATGTGTGCATATCTTTTTATAGGTGTGTGTGTATAATATACATACATATATAAAAACACAATGCATGCATACATTATATTTGCATGTATATTATGTATGTGTACATATATAGACAATATACACAAGCATGCACTAACATCTACAAAAGCAGCAACTTCCGGTCTAATCAAATAGCTTTGGGCTTAAGCTTGTTTAAATATTTGCTCATGTACCAAACTAGTTTTGGATATTGAAAAGTAAATGGCACCGAAAGTAAGGAACACATGCAAATATACCTGGAATTATGAAAAGAGAAACTTCTTCATACACATCACAAGTTTTATAGATTGATTTGATAACATTGATAAATTTCAGCTTTTGGATTTCAGAAATACTACCCAGGAATAATTTTGTACAAATATAGAATTATGTATCTAAACACGTGCTAAAGGTTATGCAATTATAATACTAATTGTAAGTAAGAATCATTTTCTTTACTATTTTCCCCTTTGCAAATATTTTCCTAACACAAACATGTTAGGTGATTTTCATTATAAATCATTAATTCTTGTTTATGTCAGTTGTCCTATTTCATGGAAACAGAACACACACAAACAGAAAATCATTGATGACTGTTTTGTAAGAGCCAGCAAAAAAAAAAAAAAAAGTCAGTATAAATCATCAGGGTGAGAAGGGAATACTTTGTGTAGAAAAAGAAATAGAAATATTATTCGGGAGGTGAGGAAAAGCCAGTATCTTCCAGAAAGAAGACAAGTTCAAGCTGAAATTATTATTTTTGTAAATTGGAATAGGAAAGAATGCAAAATCAAGTTACAAGGAAGGAAAGCTGTATTCTGATGAAAAATCATAATATCAAAAGTCAGAGCTTCGAAAAACTAATCCTTTATAAAAGGAATCACAGAATACAGAAAAGTTGAAGTTGGAAGAGACTTGAGGTCATTGAGTCCAAACACCCTGCTCAGAGCAGAATTACCTAGAGCACTTGCCCAAGGCTGTGTCCAGTCAGGTTTTGAATATCTCCACAGAAGGAGGCTCCATCAGATCTCAGGGAGGTAATCTGTTCCAGTTTTCCATCATCATCACAGGAAAAAAGGTTTTTCTTATATTCAAATGTAATTTCTTGTATTTCAGTTTGTGTCCATTGCCTTTCGCTCTGTCATTGGACACCACTCAGGAGAGTCTGGCTGCATCTTCTTCCTCCCTTCCACCAGGTATTTACACACAGAGATCCTCACTGATCTTTCTCTTCTCCAGGCTAAAGAGTTCCAAATCACTCAGCCTCTTTGAATGTAAGATGCTCCAGTCCCTTAATCATCTTAATGGCCCTTCACTGGAATTGTTTCAGTAGCTCCATGTCTTTCTTGTAGCCCAGACCTTGATCCAACACTCCAGATGTGGCCCCACCAGTGCTGAGTAAAGGGGAAGGATGACCTTCTTCGACCTGCTGCTGATGCTCTTTTCTATTACAGCCCAGGAAGCTGATAGCCTTCTTTGCCATAAGGGCACATTGCTGGCTTATGGTGAACCTGTTGTTCACCAGGACCCACAGGGTTTTTTGTTGCAAAACTGCTTTCCATCTGGTTTCCACAGCCTGTCCTGGTGCCTGTGGTTACTCCTTCCCAGGGATATGACTTTGCTTTTCCCTTTGTTGGACTTCATCAGTTTTTTCTCTTCCTATTTCTCCAGCCTGTCGAGGTCCCTCTCAGCCATCTGGTGTATCAAACACTTCTTCCAGTTCTGTATCATTTGCAAACTTGCTGATAGCTCACTCTGCCCCACCATCCAAGTCATTAATAAAGACATTAAATAAAATTGTCCCCAACATACACCATTAGTGACTGGCTGTTTTTCACCTTGTCCAGGACCTCAGCAGAGATTAATTTCTTCGGGGTGGGTGGGGTGGTGTGGTTCAGTACAAATATTTACATGCAGTTTTAATTGAACCCTTGCTGTCTGGTTCTGTCAAGGTATTGCTTTGGCAAATGATGCCCTAAAATTTTACTTCTGTAGCAGGTCTTGAGGTTAATCTCCCCACCATGATGCATATACTTGAGGTGACCCCTGTCTTGCTAATTTTGATATCCCCTTTGCTTGCCAACTTGGTACACCACTTCCTCATTTCATTTTTTGTCATCCTCTTCCTCCCCTGTCATTCTGTTTAAAGTTCTCCTCATCAGACTGGCCAGCTTGCTGGCAAAGATGCTTTTGTCCCCCTTAGTCAGGTTGATCCAATCTCTTCAAAGGAGTCTTGATCCTCAAAGATGGTCCCCTGATCACAGAAACTGCAGCCTTACTGCTGACACCAGCTGCACAAACAGTTGTTGACCCACAGGATCCTTCTCAAGGCCTTTCATCTCACTGGCAGAATTGAGGAGAAAAACATCTGGTCCACCAGGGTCTTGACCATTGCCCCCAGACACATTTAGTCATGTGTGATCCTTTTCAGGTCTCTCCTGGCAGTATCACTGCTGTGCACATAGTAGAGCAGTAGGGTTTAATAGTCTGAGGGCCAGAGAAACCTCAGCAGTCTTTCCATAGCACACTGGATCTAAACATCTGCATATGCAAAAAATCTCCCTAAGACAGCAGGTTAGGTCAGCAGATGGGGACCTTTCCTCACAGCAGGGGGTCGCCCACTGCTATCACTTGCCACTTCCTCCTGATTGCTGCTGCAATGCTCAGACTCAGCCAGCTCAGATGCTTCATTGGACACAGCTCCCAACTCCTCACCTGCTATCAGGGCACTAAATCTCTTCAGTAGTTGCAGACCTGCAGGTGGATGAAGAGCTTCCCTCCTAGTGCCAGAAGCCACAATCTTCCAGCCTTTGCAGGATTCTCCACTTCCCACCCTGACAGGCACAGACTTTGCCTGTGTTTCCTTTCGTTTGGGCTCTTGAAGCTGCAGGGTCTTGGAGAAGATCTGATTATCTCTTTCTGGTGATCTCTGCTGCTGCGCAAACTGCTGACGTCCTGCAATTCCTTCACTTGGTGACACAGACCCTCCTACTCTGCCCATCTCTTGTAGGCAAGGAACATACCTCCTGCTGCTCCAGCCTCAACAGGTGGTTCCAGATGTTTCAGCAGCCCAGGACCTGGACAGCTGCACCCTTCTTGGGTCTGGGCAGAGGCCTCTGATGTTACAGGAATAGTTGCTTCAGCACATGCTGGAGATCAGTCCTTGCATTGCATCACCACCATTGCTGAACATGTACCCTGCCCTCAGAAGAGTTGCTGGCCCCCTTCTGTGTGCTCCACTCTGCAAACTGCTGTGTAAAATGCTACACCTGTGGGCTGCTTCTATTAGCTGCACTTATATACAGGTAACATCTCAGTAAATATTGCAAAAACTTATTACAACTTTACTCATCTCTATTACGTTATAATGCAGTACAATACAGATTAACCTATATCTGTAATAATACAAGGCAACATCATGAATGATGTCCATAATTTATACATGCATTAATGTAATAAAACAATTTAAAAGAACTTTCTGTATTTGCTGTAATCTCAGCATTAATTTCTTTCTTGTATATTTCTTATAGTTTTTTTGTTAGCTTAACTTGACGAGAAGACGGGAATTGCAGATCAAGCAATATGTGTCAATTGTCAGAATATCCCTCCTTGCTTAACATGCTATTATTTGTTTTGTGATTCAATGTTAATAAACCTTTCTTGATATTCTTATGTATTTTATTCTCCTTTGTGAATTTTTACTTCATCTCTTCTCCTTTTCCTATTGTCTGTTTCAGATTTCTTCCAATTCTATATTCTCTCTCTCTCTCTCCATGTCCTTGTTTTGTTCCTTCTTTCAATTTTTTTAACTCATACCATATAGTAAAAGAAAAAAGAGCAGGGTGACATCTGGGTGCATGTCAAATGCCTTATTTAGTGGCAGTAACAGAAAGAAATATATCTGTTTCTAAAGATGCTGTAGATCCTCACTTTATTTCCGATGCACAAAGATGCCTGTCTTCAAGTGAATATGTTTCAGTGAACAGTAAAAACCACAGAAACTTAAAGGCTAGATAGGTTCAGTGCGATTGCACTAGTTAATGGAAAAATCATAAAGGGTTAATGAACACAAATTTACAATAACCAGGTCAATTAAAAAAAAGTCTCTATGACTTCAGGAAGTTGGGAGAACTTAGAAGATTATATGTTGGGAAAATATTATGTGCCTCATTTTAATTTCCTTCACTTGCATTGTAATGCCAGTTGCTCCTCAAAATAGGTTGTCAGTCAACCTAGATGCAGGGCAATCATTCCTACATTCTTAAATTGCCAGAAATGCCATGAAAACGTAACCAGTATTCCAAGCCATTTGTGGCAGAAGCACATTTTTCAGTGTTCATCCTATTATGATCTTTTGGAAACCTCTTCCTTTGATCATAATGTAGGACCCTTCCATCTGTGAGTAAAATTTGTGGTTTATAAGTATTTTGTGGCTAAAGTATCCTCTGAATGAAAGAAGAAATGTAACAGGGGAGATAAAAGAGATTTAGAAATGCCATGCTACTTTTATACTCCATGTATTCCTTACAGTTTTTCTAAGTGATTAGCTGTGACTTTGATCACCAGTGAACTTACCAGAAATAATATTAATAATGCTGACCTACTTTGGTATTAAAAGCTGCAGTTTAAAAAGTCCCATTTTCAGAACATTCAAAATCTCTAAATTTACTATACTGCAACAATTCATTGCAGGAAAGACATTTTCTGCTTATATGCTCCTCTTCAACTCCAAGAATTTAGACTCAGAGATTTTGTACTGAATAAAATGTGCCATGAAAATTGGGAGGCTATTGTAATAAAATGAAAATGGTTTTATTACAGAACTAAATAGAAAAATTCTTTATGTACTTATAGAATGTTATGTGAATTAAGGTGTTTTTTCTACCCAAATCACCCAGAGATATGCTATTCTCAAGACACCCTTGCTCATCAGTAACCTGAAAGTTCCCATCAACAATTTTAGCAGAGTGATGGCTAAAGACAAATACTACCCCTAGATAATTTGATAGTTTACTACCAAGGTAAGGAATATGTATCTGATAACACTCCCCATTTCCATAGTGCAGTTGTATAACTAATTTCCCACACAGAAAAATAATACTCTTCTAGCAATAAATATTAAGGAGTTTGTCCATTCAAGAAAAGATGAGAATCCCAATCATCAGGTCTTGAAAGCAGGACAAGATTCTCAGGGCATCTGATATGGGCATACCGTGGCCATCTTGGCCAAGAGCCAACTACAACCTGAACAGGTGCAGTGGGCTATGGCCCAAAATGACAGTGCAGACAAAACCCGAGTGATGAGCCTTGGAATCGGTGATGGATCAACAGGTGACAGGATGACAATATCTGCAATTGCTGGAGAGGTATAGCAGGATATCAACCTATTTGGTTGGCAGTCTGTGCTGATATCTGGCTATAAAACCCACCCAGTCATAGAGACCTGGGGAACACTGTCAAGCCACTGTCCAATATGCATAGAAGCAGGTGACTCAAGGTGTCAGAGCTGAGCCCTGCACAGAGCTTGACAGAGACCCTGGTGGGAGTCCTCAGACTGGGTTGTTTCAACTCACTGGTGTGGTGACTGGGACAGGTCTCAGCTAACTATAACTGTGCATGTGTGTTTGCACGTGCGTGTGTTTGTAAAACTTTACTTGACACAGCTTCTCACTTGCTTGGTCCACTTCATAAATTGAGTTTAGTAGTATCACTTTATTTGGTGTTCCTTTTTGGCCCATGACAGCATAACCTATTACTCCTAGTCCTACTGCCCTGTCTTCAGCTTCTGGGAATTAATGTACGGTACTCTGATAAATAAGACAGCACTTCAATTAATTTAATATCAAACTAGAACTCCTAATGAAATGTTGCCCTATTATTGATTTCATCTAAGGCTTAGAGACAGTTTTATACCTGCCATATAAATATAAGTTATATAAATTCCTGGGTTACTCTAGATAGTTTGAAATATGCTGTATCTTCCATTGCTATGAATATCATTCCAGTAAAAATAAGAGTGCAGCCTCCCTTTGTGTAGACATTGCTTTGCTCTGCCAATCAGAGAAGATTAAGAATTAACAGACATCACCCACGGATGCCCTCTATTTTTAATAACAGATGTAAATGGAGCAGACTATTGAACCTGATCACCCTCAGGTCACTGTTGTAAGTCCTCAAATCTTCATGAGTAAGAAGAATACAGGTTTACACATGGGAGGATCAACAGGGCACTTTTGGTCAGATACTCTGACCTACTGTATGAATTAGGCCATGAGATTTCCCTTAATTAATGCCAGCTTCACACCCAATAACTGTGGATGAACTGTATTCATGTCAATCATTGGAATTACTGGTGATATGGGAAGATGTTTGGCAGTGAGACAGGGGGACATCACGATCATTTTCAAGAATGGGAAGAAGGAGGACCTGGAATACTACAGGTTGGTCAGTTTAACTTAAATTATTCTGGAAACTATGTCCAGACACTTCAAGGACAAAAAGGTGTTTGGGAGAAGCCAACACTGATTGCCAGATGAACCTGATTAATTGCCTTCTATGATGAAATGAGTGGTTCAGTGGAGAAGGATAAAAAAAGTTGATATTGTCTACTTTGACTTTAGCCAGGCTTTTGAGATGAAAACCCATCCTTGTGTTATCCCTGGAGGCACACTGAAGAGATATGGCTTGGACAGACGGAATGCTCACTGAGTGTGGAATTGGCTGAACTGCTGGGCTCATAGCATTATTAGTGGTATGGAATCCTACTGATGACCAGTTTTTAACCATCCTCAGGGGCTGATACTGGAGCCAACACTGTTTAACATTTTTATTTATGACCTGGATAATAGAATGGAGTGCACTCTCAGCAAATTTATGGATCATGCTACAAGGTGTGAGGGTTGTGTCTGTCACGGTCATGACCTATGAGGGTTATCAAATCTGGGAGTGTGTAAAGTCACAACTGTGATGTTTGCAGGATTCCATAATACCCAAGGACTTGGAAGCTGCATTTCTGTGAACTTCTTTATTACATAATACTGTTAGTTAAGCAAGTGTGTATATATATGTATATAAAACAGGTTACTACAAAATGACCACTAGTAAGGTAAGAATATATATATATATATAAAACAAGTTATTACAGAATTACCACCAATAGAGTAAGTATATACTTATGATCATTCACCTATAAGCATGCCTATATGTATTATGTGAGGTGTTAATGGTGCAACACTCGTTAAACCACTCCCAGGAGCAGGACTACTTCACAACAGAAAAAGTCTGTCTTCATAGATGATCTGTGTCATGGAGTCTGGAGTCAGCCAGGTGTCCCCAGCAAGGGTCTGGCCTGTCTGGGAGATCTTGTGCAGAGAAGCTCCTGCAGAGAAACTCATTTTGGGTAGATAGTGAGTTACTTTTTTATACCTTTTTGGTGTAGATATGTAAGTGGGCACAGGACACCAGTTCTCGGAACAGTTGTTAGATTCCTGCTTTCCTGGAAGGTCGGTTTGTTATCATGATTTCTTTGTTCTGTGCCCACCAAGGTTTCTTTGTCCTGACACATACAGCTCATCAAGGAGCTTACCAGGGATGTCTCCGGGCTCCAGGTTAAATAGTTATTCCTCTTTGTCTGTGTGTTTACTGGGTTGCCTTTGTGTCAGGGTTTGGGTGGGGGGGGTAGAAAAAATGCTGGAGGGAAGGGCTGCTATTCAATGGACCTTGACAGGGTAGAGAAATGGTCTGACAGGTACCTCATGGAGTTCAAGGAATTCCTACACATGGGGAAAAATAACCCTAGGCATCAGCACAGACTGAGGGTTTATTGGCTACAAAACAGCTTTGCAGAAGAGGACGTAGGGATTCTGGTGCACAACAAGTTGAAAATGAGCCAGCAATGCACTCTCCTTTCAGGTAGTTGTAGAGAGCAATATTTGCAATAAAGAAAATTCTAATCAGATAGGAGGGGGAAAATATCACAAAAAGGGTGGTCAGATATTGCCCAGGAAAGCTGTGGAAATTCTTTCTGTTGAAATTCTTTCCATGTAAATACTTCAAATTTTACATTAATCGACCTGGTATAACTTCAAAGCCACCCTTGCCTTGATCAGACTATCAGAGTGTTGTTCTGGATGACCTGTAGATGTTTCTATTAATCTGAATTATTGTCTGATTCATTGATTTTCTGTATAAAACAGTTTTGGGGGAGGAAGTTGCTTTAATTTTTCAAGTATTAGCAGTCTAGCACAATCCCTGGTAAATTATTTTACTGAATAAACTGGCCTTTCTTGTAACTTCAAATTTTGTAGATTTCTTTTCTTGCTTTCACTGCTAAGAGAAACTAAACTGTAGTCAAATTTCTACTCTCTGTCTACTTACAAACTGCATTAAGACTTTTCTTTCAAAAGGTAAGTGAAGGTACCTTCTTGTATCTGTCACTAACAGTCTGGTTTCCTTTTCAATACTATTCTAGTGGCTTTTTTTCTGAATCATTCTTAAAAGCACAAAAACCAGGCAAAATAGTTAAAAGAAAATTGTACCATACTCAAATAAAATGGCAATACTTTCCTTTTGTTGTAGTTTTTTATACTATAAAGAATAAAACAGGAATACAATTACTTTTAGTCAAGACTCTTACCTGATAGGTGAAGAAATATGAGTTACAATATCTGTCTCAAGAACTTTTGGGGTGTTTTAATTCAGTCTCAATGTAATTTGATATAGAGTTACTAGGAATGTTCTGTATTTCCTCTACTCAATAAAGCAGGTTATCAATTTGGGATGCTACAGAACACAGTATTGTTCTCATCCTACTACTGGCATTGAAGAATGAGTAGAAAGAACATTTCTTTTCCTTTTTTTCATAACAACTTTTTACTGCTCCAGTGGAACCAGTCAGAAGCCTGAGGCCAAAATGAAGTTTAAACTAAGGCCCAATTGAATTTAAGTGTGACTCACTTATTCATTCTATAGCTCTCTTTTCACTGCTTTTTAAACAAAATTATGAGGGTTTGAATATGCCAGGATAGTACTGGGACACATGGTAGGGAATATTCATGTGATGGGAGAAGACCAACTATCTCTACTTTCTGAGTCATTGAAAGGTAAGGTAAATGTGTATGGGAGTTCCTGAGATGACTAAATTCCTGGGTATGGGTTATTTGATTTGAAAAGATCTGCTTGGTAGTTTCAACACAATACCAGCATTTTTTCCAACTATGAAAAAATGCTGAACATTAATGGTTGCTGAAAGGCAGCATAAAATTCATACATGATTTCTAGCTTTCACAGTTGGGGGCAAAAAGTGAAATTACTGAAATTTGAGGAAACTATACAGACCTAAAATGGGAAGACTAGTAAAAAAAAGTATGTGTTTCATCTACTAAAAAATAAGACAATTATTAAGTAGCTCTTAAAATTAATTTGTGCATTTAAATGCTGGAGTTTGGTTCAGCTTGGTATTGCAGTAATATTACTGATAATATTCTAATTTTGTTGACCTACAGTCATAAGCTATATGCCTACCAGTCTATGTTTGTTCAAGTTAACAGGAATTTTATGATTGATTTCATGGGGCTTTACATCATATTAAATATTTATGATTTCAAAGAAGTATAAATAAAAGCTAAATTTTGTCTGCTGGGTCAACAAGACAATCGTAATTTCAGATTTCAGCTGCTCTGAACACACTGCTGATTTTAAATAATTCTGTACCCCTGAATCCACTTACTTTTTTAAAACTATCGGTGTTTTTCCTCTGAGCTGCTCAAATATCAAACAGCTAGCCAAGCTTTCTTGGCAGGGTGAAGTGTTTGGTCATTACATTATTATTCCTAGAGGTGCTGCTTCTTCCAGAAGCAACATCACTTGTGTGCTGGTTTTGGCTGGGATGGAGTTAATTATTTTCTTCATAGGAGCTAGTATGGGGCTATGTTTTGGATTTGTGCTGAAAACAGTGTTGATAACACAGGGATGTTTTAGTTATTCCTGAGCAGCACTTACACAGAATCAAGGTCTTTTCTGCTTCTCACACCACCCCACCAGCGAGTAGGCTGGGGGTGCACAAGAAGGTGGGAGGGTACACAGCTGGGACAGCTGACCCCTACTGACCAAAGGGATATTCCACACCACATGACATTGTGCTCAACAATAAAAGCTGGGGGAAGAAGAAGGAAGGGAGGGACGTTGCAGTTAATGCATTTGTCTTCCCAAGTAACTTGCTCATAATGGAGCCCCTCTTTCCTGGAGATGGCTGAACACCTGCCTGCCGATGGGAAGCAGTGAATGAATTCCTT
Organism: Theristicus caerulescens; assembly: GCA_020745775.1. NCBI lineage: Eukaryota > Metazoa > Chordata > Aves > Pelecaniformes > Threskiornithidae > Theristicus > Theristicus caerulescens. Next base: position 78,868,586 of record CM036559.1, on the reverse strand, counting down.
GTTTTGCTTTGCTTGCATGCACAGCTTTTGCTTTGCTTATTAAACTGTCTTTATCTCAACCCACGAGTTTTCTCACTTTTACTCTTCCAATTCTCTCCGCCATCCCACCCAGGGGGACTGACTGAGTGGCTGTGTGGTGCTTAGTTGCTGGCTAAGGTTAAACCACGAGAACATGAAACGTTCAGTCAGTACTGAATAATCTGCTTTTTTAAATCATTGTTAATATTTGCACTTTAGAATGGCTGTTATCTGATGAATTAACAACATTTGGCTAAGCTTTGAAAGACTGCTTTACACATGTGTTTGTGATTTCCATAGTGTGAAAGAACAAGGAGAAACAAAGCTGAGGAAATGACACTCTGCAGGTTGAGAGGGAATGAGGGGTAAACCTAGGAATAAAGCACTAGATTAATGAATTTCAGTTTACAATTGTATTTCTCAGACCTCTTTCTCCCACACTGAGAGCCTCAGAGGTGTCATACTAGACCAAGAGAGAAGACAGTTTTTGAAGTGATAATCAGTACTGCCAAGACATGACACCATCCTGGAGATAAAAAGAATCAGAAATACTGTTTAACAAAATACCCACTATAACCCTGCTGGTCCTGCAGAGGAGCTAACTTTACAAGGTCTCAAAAAGCTACAGGATTTTAACTGGCAACAAGCAGATGCTTTTTCCTGAAACTTTTTCCTATCTCTACAAGACTACTTCTTATGTTTTTTCATGTCAGTGTTCATCCTTTTTCTCCCTTGTCATCTCCTGGGCATTTTTTCAGTCAGCTAACCTCTCTTCCACTATCCACAGTTTTTAAAAACAATTTTTTTTACTGTTTTATATCAAGGAGTTCTTGGAAGTAATAACTGAAAATAATACTAGCTTTTAGAACATTATTTCGCAGCCTTGCTGTGATTTGGCAAGACTCTATATGTTTTAGTGTTTCTTATACTGATCCATCAAAATGGATATAGCACACACCTTGAAGTTTTCAAGAATCCTAGCTTCCCACTTGTCATGTATTTTCAATCCAGGACCTGTTTCTAAGATCTGTGTGAGAGTCCACACATATCTGTACATATTAACATCTTTTCTAAGCTGTATCTTAAGGTCTACAGAAAGGCTTTGCATTCATTTATTTATGTCATGCTCCATAGTCAAGCTGTTATTGCAGGCTTGTAAGGTGGATAATGTGAATACGTTCAGCATATTTTTTTTTAAAGAAGATATTTTGTTAAATGTACATTCTTTTACTGACAGTAACAAGTTCTTACATCTGTTCTGGAATGCAATTCCATTTCTTACCAGCATTTTTTCATAATTTAAGACTGTCAAGTACTGAATTACAGGGTCCTATAGTAATATTTGAAACTTTTTTTCCCCTCCTGTCAGTTCAGATTCATTTACTACAGTTTGTAGAACACTGATGCTTTAATTAGATTTTGGGATGTGTCAGTTAACACAATATTATTTTTAATTAAACAGATGTTATTTCAGTATTGTTTCTCATTTTCCTGTCTAACATATGCTTTCTACTATGAGATTTAACATTTGCTCACAAGGCATATGTAGTTCATGCTGAAATTACTCAGGTCTCCTTTTTAATGTTCTTTAGGAAGACTGACTATGATTTGATAAAGTGTCAAAGATTATTCCAAAGATTCATGTCTTTGACACCTGAATCCCTGGACCATGTCTGGAATGGCTACACAGCTGGACTATTTTGACTCACTAATTTAAGTGTCATTGTAGGTACCTTGGTGTGACTACATAAACATGTATATAGGCCTGATGTGAGCAGCCATAAAGGCAACCTGGTTATAAGGGGAAAATTACTGAACAGAAGAAAATGTCTGCTGAAATACTGACAGACAAAGTGCCTGCCAGCCTTGGAACTGTTAGCCTGGGAACTAGGCCTGTTAATCAGAAGCATCCTTGAGAAGCGCAGCTGGCATCTTTGAAGTACAGCCGGGTACCTTGAACATGGAGACATCCTGAGATACCATCGATAAGCCCAAAGACCAGGAACTGTAACTGCAACATATCAACTGAAAAGGTGAAAAATAGTCTGGGAAAAGGCTAAAACATCCTGAGAAAGTAAGAATCAGGAACTGCCATTGGCTCTTTTAACTGCCGGAACAGGAAAACAATCTGGAAAAATAAAAATTGGTCTGAGAGCATAGAAAACATCGTCATCTATTGGATGTTCCAGGTGAAAACCAGAAATTAACATTATCTATTGGCTGCTCAAAGTGGTGTATGTCCTATGTCCTCTTATGTCTCTATGATATAAAAATTACATAATTTTTATCCAAAATGGAGCTTCTCTCCCTGAGGACTTCCTGGGCTGCACATACTTTTCCCTTTCTTAAACAGGTCTGCATGAACTTTCTACAAGTTCTTGAACTCCCTCTGGGGACACCTATCTGACTCCTAACTCTGTGGCGCAGATCACCTTTGAAGTGAGACTCTATTATTTTATTGGTCCCCCTTTGGGCCCACTTCTGGGGTCTGTTTTGTTTGTCCTCCCACTTCTGAGATGGTTGTCCTCCTTTCCTCCCTTCTGGTCTAGTTTGGCTCCTTTCTGGAATCTGTTTAATGCACTTGTCACTGTGTGTATATATATATACACACACACATATATATACAAAAAAAGTTATCTGTCTAAAATATATCTGCTGTTATGTCATTGATAAGTTTGGTTCACTAGCGATAAATTGATAACTTGTAATATATATATTTTATTATTGCTATTATTGATGTTATAATTGGTTGTTGCTATACTATTGATCACTGCTGTTGCTGATTGCTGATAATAATTTGTAATAGCTTGATATATACATTCACTTTATTAATCATAGGTATGATTGCTAGTGATTTTTGTGGCAACAAAGTAGAGAAATTTAGAGAATAAAGCCTCTGTGTCCTTGTGTATTACAGAATGCTGTGGATCCATGGTCTCAATCTCTATACAGCTGCAGGCCAGGTAACCCTTTAGATCATAACAAGGCCAGGTTAACATCTACAAAGCACTGTAATTAACCCATGGCAGAGCAGTGCCGGATGATTCACCTGCATGACTTCTGAGATTTATCACACAGTCATGGTGTTGAAAACTAACATATGAATTCAGTAGGTATGATAGGTTCTGATTTCCACTGGAACTAAGACATGGAGGTTAGAGGAGCTGAAGGAAAGCTGAAGGTGAAAAAGTAGTATTTACTGATTCTAAGACTTATTCTTTTTTTTTTCCTAAAAAAATGTAAAGAAAGTAACTAATTTTTAACTCTCATTTCATTTCAAACTATTTTATGGAGAAATCTATCACAATTGTTTACACTAAATAGCTAATATACACCATTTGCCTTCAAATAAGACAGTGGTTTCTTTTTTCTTCTTACTTTAAAGTTTTTAAAATTCAAAATTTCTCAGTATCACACTGATGTGGCTAGCTGCCTCTCTTATTTTCAGACTTGTGGGATTACCACTATAATACAACACTCAGAAACTTCATGCATTTACTGACCAAAATGCATAAGAAGCAGCATTCCAACACTTTGTGAAAGGAGAACCCCAGTGTACTCTAGCTGGGTGCCAGTCTAGAGAAGGGAAAGATCAGGACTCCAAAGCAAACTGAATGAAACCAGAGGCAAAGGCAGAGTGATCCAACTCTGCTGACTGAACTTCTGCCTTTACCTCCCTCTGAAAGTAATGCCTCAATGTAATCTCATGATTCTACTATTCTTTAACCAAGACTTGGAGATGTTACTTGTGCGGGTCAATGTGTCAGAGGGGACAGCAGTGTTTTGTAACTTGCTTTTTTCTCCATTTATAAACCTGTGGCCAGCACTAGTGATCAGCAGTGTGCTTATTGCTTTAGGTGTTTTAGAAAACCTAGCTGACTACTTGCACAGAAAACATCAGGGAACTGGAAATGCCTAATTCCAAGGCATGACTGAGGTTTTATGTCTTTTAGTTGTCACACCATCTTGGCTGAGGGTGTCAAAATACTCAGAGCACAAACCACCCTAGTTTTTGTGAGTTGTACCTACACTGTAATGTTATACAGTAACCATCTGTTTTATGTTGTTTTCCTGTCATTTGGAAATGATTTTAAGGAAGTAAGGTGAAGTCAGCCATGTGGATGTAATCATTGTGGTTCATTATGCCGAAAAAAATAATATGAAAATAAAATACCCTGAAAGAAATCCATCTCTGTATAGATAAGCCCTGGGTTTGAAACATGATTACCTGTATCTAAAATCCCTTTTTCATTCTTTATTGTCATTGTTTCAGTAAATATTTGATACTTGCACTTTTTTGTGTCATAGTCACTAGTTATGAAGTCTGTATTTTATGATCATTGGAATATTGCTCCTGGGATTTGTGATTTTTTTTACTCTTGACTTCACTGACATCAGGATCTGTGCCACAAAGAGACGTTTCTTTCTGTATTCCTAAGAATAAAAGCTTTTGTGCGATACTAATTTTTTTCTTTGTTCAATGATTGTGACCTTATGCCAGAACAGTTTATTGAAATGGCAGTATCAACGGACAAAAACAATTCCCCCCCATCTTTTTTTTTTTTTTTCCTAATAAATTTTCTTTATTCTGGTGTTCTTTTGTTGCTCACTATAACTTTGAAATATGTGGGTCTATGAACAGCATGGGTTTTTTTCATTAGTTATGTCCATTTCAATCAACATTTTAACTCAGAATCATTGTTGAAGTACAGTGAGGTGGAAGAGCAAAGGAAGAAATAGGTAGAAGGGGATAAGAAATAACAGAAACGTTGAGTCTGTTTTTTTAATACCTGTTTTAGCTTTGTACCACAGCAGACTTGCAGAAATACAAAAAATAATAAATTGTCTTTTCTTTCTTCTATTATGATATTTCTGAGCCAAATCTACCATCCCAAAATGAATAAATGTTTTGTTATTATGAACCCATAGAGTTTATGTTGAGACTTTATTAATTCTCAATTTTTTCAGAAGTTTGTTCATCTGTAAATGTCAATGTTTGGAAAATATAAACACAAAAGCAAAGAAATAAAATGAAAAATGTGAGAAAAAGTTCTGGTGATTCTTCAAAAAGAATTTGCATTGCATTTTCTCCTTCAAATTCTATTAACATTAAAAAAAGACAGAAAAACAGGCAAAGGAATTTTTATTATCCTGGTTAATCATTTTACTGGGTTTCTGAAGTGTCATTTACTCATATCTTAGGAAGAGGGGAAATAAGAAAAGGAAAGGGAAGTCTGATTTAAAATCAGGATTTGCTGCTTGTCTCTCAGAAGTATCCAAAACAACCTTCTCCACTTCTTTCCATTTCTCTTCTCAAATGTCAGTTATAAATACAGAAGCTTTGGAAGACTCAGATCCAAACTGTGATTCAGGTCTATGTTCTTATTTCCATTACCAGTGTTATGAAAACCTTCACATTTGGTTCAAATGAGGATAAGACACTCCCCACTTTAGAATGTTTTAAATTTATTAAAATATGATTACCCCTAAAACCATACAATTCAAAATACTGATTGCTCTTGCATTTGTATATTTTATTCTTTGAATCTGAACTGTTATTGTTATGTCTTTGAATAATCATTGGTCATTAAGAGAATTCTGTTTCCTTTATATAAGGAATATATTACCAATGATGTTGAAGAGTTCTTTGATTACACATAATGTTAGAAAAAGCTGTCACAATAACCATCATAGTACTTAGGCTACACCATCTGGTACAAAACAGGAATGTTCAAATCCAAATGTATTATATCAGCCTATATTCTCTTTATAGGATTATTAACTCAGTCAAATCTATTTAAACACTTTATTTGCTTAACAGAAAATTCTGACTCAATCCTAAAATGAAAAATTTTGATGTTTATTGAATCTGAAAGAATTTAGGTGTTTTTTTTAGTGCACTCTATCGTTTAAATAACTGCAATATATGTAACAAAGCAACATATGCACATATCTACATTTGTACAACATAGGAAGGTTAAACTGTAAATATTTAAGTATATCTGTAATAAGATTTTTTATTATTATTATTTTGATAATGGTTGACATCTGAAAGTTCAGTGTAATTGTACCAAACCATGAGGAGCAACAGATGGATTATTTTTGAGCTTAAGAAAAATTCTTTGTTTTAAAACAGAAATATAAAATAAATATTTTCCACTTTTCCCCATCTAACTGGAGGAAACCTCTCTGAAATGTATAGACAATAGTATTGTTCTTGCCATGAAAGACTGAGTTTGAAAGCATTCCCTTTTTCATTGCCATAAAGTAACACAGTAAAAAGTTATTTTCTTATGAGCTGGCAAGCATTCACACAGAATTTAGGCTCAGCTGGGCCCAAAGAGTTGTGGTGAATGGAGTTAAATCCAGTTGGCAGCTGGTCACAAGTGGTGTTCCCCAGGGTTCAGTAGTGAGGCCAGTTCTGTTTAATATCTTTATTAATGATCTGGACGAGGGAATTGAGTGCACCCTCAGTAAATCTGCAGAAGACACCAAGTTGGGCATGAGTGTTGATCTGCTGGAGGGTGGAAAGGCCCTACAGAGGGACCTGGACAGGCTGGATTCATGGGCTGAGGCCAACTGTATGAGATTCAACAAGGCCAAGTGCTGGGTGCTGCACTTGGGTCACAACAACCCCATGCAATGCTACCGGCTTGGGGAAGAGTGGCTGGAAAGCTGCCCAGTAGAAAAGGACCTGGAGTGTTGGTCAACAGCCAGCTGAACATGAGCAGGCAGTCTGCTCATGTAGCCAAGAAGGCCAATAGCATCCTAGGTTGCATTAGAAATAGTGTGGCCAGTAGGGTTAAGGAAGTGATCATCCCCCTGTACTTGGCACTGGTGAGGCTGCACCTGGAATACTCTGTTCAGTTTTGAGCCCCTCACTACAAGAAGGACATTGAGGTGCTGGAGCATGTCCAAAGAAGAGCAATGAAGCTGGTGAAGGGTCTAAAGCACAAGTCTGATGAGGAGCAGCTGAAGGAACTGGGGTTGTTTATCCTGGAGAAGAGGAGGTTGAGGGGAGACTTTATGGCTCTCTACAACTACCTGAAAGGAGGTTGTAGCAAGGTGGGTGTCAGTCTCTTCTCCCAAGTAACAAGTGATAGGACGAGAAGAAATGGCCTCAAGTTGTGCTAGGGGAGGTTTAGGTTGGATATTAGGAAAAATTTCTTCACTGAAATGGTAGTCAGGCACTGGAACAGACTGTCCAAGGAAGTGGTTGAGTCTCCATCCCTGGAGGTATTTAAAAGACGGGTAGATGTGGTGCTTGAGGACATGGTTTAGTGGTGGACTTGGCAGTGTTAACTGTTGTACTTGATGATCTTAAGGGACCTTTCCAACCTAAATGATTCTGTGATTCTATGATTCTGTGAGTGAAACAATACTGAGAACTTGACTTACACTATGTGCTTCTCAGAGGACTGACTTACCGAAGTCTAAGTCTTTTCAAAGACAACATCTCCACAGGGATGGCTGGTAAGAGTCACAAAAGTAACAGCAGACACACCCCTTTTTGGGACAGTCCCTGAATGTCATGTAGGATAGACAAGGACATGTAAAACACAACTGTTTAGGCACCTGATTCATTGTCTCAGAATCTTTGAAAATCTTTTTATGTATCAGTAGATCACACGGATTTGTCATTTCCATTGATTGATATAGTCATCAAAGAGAATCTCATAGAAATTTCTCTTTTTCAGTTTCTGTCATTGGGTTATCTTTGTAATCCTACAGTTTATTAACACTAATGTGATTATATGAGTAGTATAAATGCACATAGATGAGATATAGATGTATATAGTGAGATACAGATGCACATGCAAAGTTCCTTTTCCTTGTTTGCTTGTTTCTCTTTTTCTGTATGCGTCTTGTGCCAACACTGAAACTACATTTTAACCCCAGCCTACAGGTTGCATTTTCTGCAACTGTCAGTGTTGAAAATGTTTTTCAGACTGTAGTATCAAAAGCAGTTTATTTGGAAAACTTTTCTCAAAAAACTGCAATAAGGTAATCATCTGATGGTTTTATAGCTGCTGTCCTTAGCCACTATCTTAAAAAATTCATACTTATTACTCACCACCTCTTGATGAGGATTCTTGTATGAGTTTATATCATGCCTTTTTATGCAGTGGTGTCTTTACTGTTCATTTTGAACCTTTTTTAATATCTTTGGGATATTTGGAAGGATCACAGATTTCCTTAAATACAAAATTTCCAAACCCATTAAGCTTTCTTCTTTGTTTTTGTCTTAGTATGTAGCCCTTTGCACTTTAACTTTTTTTTTCCATGCTGAGATGTGTCCAGAATCTCATTCTTGTTGGTGCTCCATAAGCAAATAGTAAATTACAGAGCTTTTTCATATGACCCAAAATGGGATTACTCTGACCAAAGATCAACATGCATATTTGAACTTTTCACTCCAGCTTCCTTTGTAGATAATACAGAAGAAACAGAACCACAGTTTATCTGATCATGAGACAGATTTAAAAGTAGGTAAAACTCATTTAACAAATTTATTTCTCTCTACTGAATAGAAACAGGATCTAAACTGAAGAGCTTAAAGTACGCATCAATATTGTGTTGGCAAAATACAAATAATGTGGAAAAATAAGAAATGCTGGTTTCTGAAAATGGAACTGAAATATCACAGTAGTGAAAGTGGAGAGAAAGACATTTTTTCCAGGTTTCACTCTTCTGTGTTACATCTTAATTACATATTTTATCATGTTGGCACATCTGAAAAAAAAAAGCCCAAAACCAGAAAGGCCAGAAAACAGAACATGTTAGATTTCCTTGGACATATATGAACATTCTTCATGGCACACACACCTGTAAACTAATAATTGATTGCATTTTAGTCTTTTTAATTACCTTTGAAAATTCCAGTAGAGGGATTGTTGGTTGTACAGAGTTAAAAGATTTTTTTTCTGATTGCCCTTTGTTTGGAAGGAATTCTTTTGTTTCTTTTATTTTTTCCAAGTCCCAATGAACTGATAAAGAATGTTTGCAATTTATTGAAGAAAACAGGGTGAAATAAACATATACTTATAGATAGTTTGGGTAGGCACATTAAGTGCCTAAGTTTGGGGGGTGGGGGCATAAGTTACTTAGCACTTTAATAAGGCTTTTGCTTATTATATTATGATAGAATCATAGAATCATGGAATAGTTTAGGTTGGAAGGAACCTTTAAAGGTCATCCAGTCCACCCCCCTGCAATTGGCAGGGACATCTACAACTAGATCCGGTTGCTCAGAGCCAACCTGGTGTTGAATGTTTCCAGTGAAGGGGCATCTACCACCTCTCTGGGCAACCTCTTCCAGTGTTTCACCACCCTCATTGTAAAAAAAATTCTTCCTTATGAGCTTGGAAAGTCATCTCTAAATTAATTGGAACTTTGACCTAAAAATAAGTGAATAATATGTGATGATAACTTTGTGGCAGAGTGTTTGCCTTATCTTTTGTGACAACATAACATGAATAAAAATGTATTTTTTATTATAAGAGTCACCATCAATCCACCTAGTAACTTTCTTTGCAAGAAAGTCATGGCAAATAGTAGTGAATTAAACATTTGTGAAAATTATTTTAGTGCTAGAGTTAGCAAATAGCCCATTGACATGAGTTTTCCATGTTTGTCACATCTTTACCAGTTCATTAACTTAAATTTTTCTTCAGTTTTATGGGAATACACAAAGGAAAATCAGACTAAAATGCAAAAACCACTCTAGCAAAGCTACCCAGACTATGAGAGTACTGATTCTGAATAAAATTTTTTTACGGGTCAGAAATTGAATATTCAAGAAATATGCTGGAAGCAAAAATCAAGCTTGAAGCAGTCAAGATTTCTCTTTTGGATAAAGCTATTGTTTTGAATGCAGAGATGAATCAATACAAAAATGCCTTATAGAGTCTGATTTTTTTAATGATTTCAGTAGTAGCAAGATCTGGGTTTATATGTAAAAAATATTCTGAAAACATTAGGTCAAATCCATGGTTCATTATATGCTATGATTCCACAGCAGTACTGCCACCCCCAAATTGCTACTATTGTACACTGTTTATTTTGATGTTTTCTTTTGTTCCATGTTAGTACAGTTCCAAAGCCAAAGAAGTCTTTGTGTATAACAAGGGTGCCTAGATGATAAAAATGATTAATTATAGTAAAATTCTAATCTCATTTCCAAATAATGTGAAGGCCTAATGAAGGCTACCATTTTAAAATCTTGCCATTATTTTCACAGTGTAATGGTACACTATTGTACAAAAATGTTTCTGCCTTTATATTTTACTATACACATCTAGGATACTACTGGTTAGTTTTTCAATGTGTTACTTTTTTATATAGTGCTCTTCATAAGTTTGTTATTTCACCAAGGTAAAATAATTTCTCTTAAATATTAAATCAAACTAAATCTTTTCAAAAGCCTTGCTACACAAGACAGTTACTACGCATGACAAACTTTTAACAGTTTTCTTATGGCTAAGAGGATGTTAGCTTCTTTAGAGACTCTCAGCATCTGAGGGTTTTAAATATTTCTGAAGTTTCAGATTTTCAGATACAAAAGGTAAAGGAAGAAGTTGCACATGTAACTGTTGTGTAACTCTCTAGGTAGCTCACAAACTATTTCCTCTGTGCAGGGCAGAGTTGTTTATCTGTTACAAACACCAACTTCAAGCTACAGAGATTTTTTTGTTTCTAAACAACATGGCAGCTGTCATCATAATCCATTGTATGAATCCATTGCCTGAATTGTTACAAAAAGGATATTTTCCACAACTTGTCAATATGCCTCATAGTAAGTACTAAATCTTCTCAATAGTGGTCTTATTAGGGAGCTTGGTTTAGGATTCGTAAATCTTATTTGACATCCAGCAAGGTAATCAGACTGCTAGTACATTAAAAAGTTCTCAATAAAAAAATTAATATAATGAGAAACCTAATTTTGGACATTGTATTGATTGTTTCTTTAAGATGAAAATTAAATCTCAGCAGGAGGTGGAATCTGCCCACACTGAGGGTGTGTAGTAAAGGTTTCAAAAAGTTCAAAACATTCGTAAGCAGTAAAACAAAAAATAAAAATATGTAGAGGATAACTTATCTTTATTACAAGTTGTCTATGGTTTCATAACTAAAAATACTATTTTATGCTACTAAAATACAACAATCTTGTATTTTTTTCAAGTAAAATTTTAGTACATGGCACATTTCAAAAAGCAAATCCCAAGGGGTTTTTCCATTGTAATCTCAGTCAGTTTTTTCAGCCAAAGGGTTTATGAAACAGACTTTTTTTTTTAAATTAAGTTAACCAGAACCATAATAGAATTCCATGTAGTCTAACGTTTACAATGTATAGAGCAGAATATGGGCACACGAATACACTACTTTGTTTCAGCAGAGGATGCTCCAAATTTAAGGTACAAACACATGACCCACCTGCCTGAATCAATTTAATTCTGCGTTGTCATGGTTCAACCCCAGTCAGCAGCCAAGCACCACACAGGTGGTTTCTCAACCTCCCCACCCCTGGTGGGATGAGGGAGACAATCTGAAGAGCAAAAGTAAGGAAACTCGTGGGTTGAGATAAGAACAGTTTAATAACTGAAATAAAATAATAATAATAATAATATTGTAATTAAAAGGAAAATAACAAGAGAGAGAGAATCAAAACCCAAGAAAACCCAGGTCCTTTCCAATCTTTACAATTCTATGATTCTATGATTCTATGAAAACAAGTGATGCAACTGCTCACCACCTGCTGACCAACACCCACCCAGTCCACAAGCAGCAGTCACTGCTTCCCGGCCAACTCCCCACAGTTTATGTACTGAGCATGACGTCATATGGTATGGAATATCCCTTTGGCCAGTTTGGTCAGCTGTCCTGGCTATGCTCCCTCCCAGCTTCTTGTGCACCTCCTTGCTTGCAGAGTATGGGAAGCTGAAAAGTCCTTGACTTAGTATAAGCACTGCTTAGCAACAACTAAAGTATCAGTGTGTTATCAACATTATTCTCATCCTAAACCCAAAACACAGCACCATACCAGCTACTAGGAAGAAAATTAACTCTATCCCCGCTGAAACCAGGACACACGTATATTGAGATATTTTACTTCACAGATTGAGGTCCCACCTACAATTAAAATGTTGAGGATATTCAGGACAGTGATACAGTTTCTAGAGTAAATATCTCAATCTGTCATTCAGGATTCATCATAGATGCTCAAAGTGACTTCAGATATCCTCTCCAATGTGGTGCTTGGAGTACAAGGTTTGGTCATTATGCAGATGTCCCAGATGGCTAATTTCTCCTTATACACAACAATGTACACTTCAGAGCTCTATGCACTTAATCTTTGTGATGTATTTTCTTCATGTCTCATTTGCATATGTAGACACCCTTGCGACAAAAGGGTTTACATGACATTACTACTGAAATTTGGAAGCCAAGGCACCTTTATATCCCAAAGAATGTCAAACCAAGAACTGCTGACCTGTGAATACCTTTTCTCCAAGCCCCGTTTTCACAATCAATACCAAGAAGACTGCACAGTCGCTAATGCATATTTCCCCTTTCTTGTCACAATTCTAAAATTTTGATTAGGTTTTGTTGCTGCCTCTCAGCATTCCCATCTGCTTTACCATGCTACTATTCTGCGCTTCTCTAAAGTTTATATAAAAGTCTGTTACTGCTTTCTGTTTCTTTTCCCTGTCACCATTTTTAACTCAAAGGCTAAAATAAAAATATTTTGTGCATTTCTACAAATAGTGGAACTCAAATCTCATCTTAGGACCTTCACTTCAGAGAGGTTCAGGTGGGATACTAATGGTGAATGCAAGGCAAAAAACAATGACAGCAGTTGCAGACAGTAGGATGCAGATGGCAGAAAAGTTGTTACTGAACTGCGATTGGTCTTCACAGAAGTTTAGCTGACAAAGTTGTCATGCATGTATATGGACAATTTAGCCCTAAGTGCACATTTAAACATTTAAAGATAACTACCTGTTGGATGCTGATACAACACAAATGTCACAAGTGGATGGAGTGTATACAGACCTTGTCAGAATTTCTCTCCACCAGTGCAAAGGTAGACTAACAAATTTCATCCATAATCAATACCATCCACTCTTAAAGAAAAATGATACTGGAAAACATTTAAACGTAAGAAGCATGAAGTCATTTAACATTTAGGAAAAATGTGAAAAAAAACCTCAAAACCTCTGTAGAATAAATCTGCTTTTGAAAGTCCAAGAGTTTTTAAGTAGAAATCTCTTGAGAAATGCAACTATTTGAGTCATATACATTCCCACTTCACTGTCTTTCACTACATATGAGCAAGCTAACAACATTTACCAGTACCTGAAAAGGCTTCCATCTTCTGAGTTATAATTCTTAGATATGTCTTAGTTTCAGCTGAAACAGTTGTTCTATGTCTCATACACTAAAATGACCCATTTATATTCATAACATACTTTTTTCAGTCCTTACGTGAGTCAATAAGAACTTCTCAGGGCTCCAGACTTATGCCATATTATTCATATTAGCTTACCAGAAAATCACTGTAACCTACTTAGGCTGTGCTTAGTAAGGGCTTCTTGGGGATCATCATCAGCTGTACGTAGCAGATGGTCTTAGCACTTCACCAAATCATCAGCAATCCTCCTGGTCCTGGTAATTTTCTTGACAAGACTTTTGGAAGTATGTGTACCTGTGAGCAATCATTGCAAGTCCATTGACTTGTTTTCCTCTTGCTGAAGTGTAAAAGTAACAGATTTCAGCATGTCCAGACTTCTGGCTTAACTGTAAATATGTTTACAGATAGTGCCCAAATCTATTTTGGAATTAAATGCACATATATGATTAGTTGAAACCCAGTAGAGTCATTAACTGATGGGACATAGTTCTGTTTTTCTCTTGTTCATATAAAGTTCTGAGTGAGCCAAAACCAAGAGTTACCTATGTATATAATGAAATAATCTATGAAAGAAAACATCAGCTCTTGTCAATGTTCTTGAACCAGCTCAACCAGTCCTTATTGAACTAGGCAGTATTTAAGGATCACTTAGAAATACACTGTCTAAATATATATATATATATATAACAAAAGGAACAATCCAATCTTGATTTCTCAAGGAAAATTTAGTCCTGTGAAAACCTTGACAGAATCCAATCTGTATTATCTGAGCTTCATTTTGGCAAGGGTTATGTACTCTAAATATTTACTGAGATGTAATTTCCTAGCACCCTTCAAAAGCTTGTTCTATGTATGAAAAACACTGTGGTCATGAATATTAAACAATAATTAATGTCAACATGTTTTAAAGAGTAGTAAAGGATATGTTGACAAATAGGAACTTAGTTCTCTCATATAATTGTACTAGAGAGTTAATACATGCACTCTACAAATCTTCAAAATATTGTCTTCTATGTATGATAAGTTTCTGTATTTTTTCTGTGTGTGATGTATAAAATCTCATAGTCACTTCTGATTTTTATATGCCCAGCTCTTTTAAAAATTAGCTGAAACCATACCCTTCTATTGGAAATAAATTTAATCTTTAGGAACAATAATCAGCTAATCCCTCTACACTTTTTTTTCTCTTTCAGACCTTTTTGTCTCAACATTATTTCCCACACTAACTGCTTTCCATCCCCATGCAACTTCCAGATCTTTTTCTCTGCAGATATTTCAGATATGTTATTTGAAGCTGTCAATTTATAAAGCTCAGAAATATTATTGAAAGAAGGGACAGATAACTCATCATTTTCCTTTATTCCTGAACCACAAGATAGCAGAATAACTTGAGCAGGATTCTTCCTTCTGTTTTCTTTTGGATCTATAATGCAAGAACTGAGAGCTCAATAGAAGCACATCTTCAACAATAAACTGAAATCAAGCAAAGAGGTCTGCTCTGGACCTGCCTAGTTGCTCAGATTCCCAAGGGACTGGAATTCCATATACAGAAGACAATGAAAAATTATAAACTTACACTTATAACTTTATAACCCTTCACTAGGATTTGGAAAGGTCTGATGAATGCCTTTTATATATTATTCATAAGTGTGTGCAGTGTGACTCTTGTCAGTAGAAGCTGTAATTGCAGAAGTTGGAGTTTCCTACGTTCACATTACTGAGATTCATCACGTTTCTATTTAGAATGAGTATTTCCTCCTTCCTTCATTGACTGGTTCAGCATTTGATCCTAGTCCAGTGCTGCCAAAATAAAATAAGTCTTGGAAGGGTTTCCACAAAATCAACAATTTTTTTTTTTTTTTTTATTTGGAGTATCAAAGGTTGTCCATGTTTCCTGTGGAATGACGCATAACATCCTAACACATGCTTGTTCTTTGTATCTTGAGAAAAAATTTGAGGCCAGTACCTGAAAGGGTTTCCTAGTTGCATCCTGATTCTAAGTCACTACAAAGTGTTTGAACTTTGATACTGGTTATTTTACAGAATTTCTGTAACTGCAGCTGTTTGTACAATATTTGCTGATAGAATGATTAACAATACTGGAAGCCAGATCTGCAGTAGTGTTCAGTTTCAAAGTAGTTTTTATTATTTTAGTTTGGTAGCTGTTACAGCAACCAAATGATCAAAACTACAATGCAAACAGAACATGTGTGCTTGTTGCAAACTTACGAATTCAAGATTGCTTTTTTCAGCTAGTATTTGCTAGCTTTTTTACTCAGACTTTTGTCTTATAGGGGTGTTGTTCAAATTCTGGGAATAATCAAGAGTCCTCTCTAGAGTGGTCTGATGGTGCTTAATAAATTAATATATATTTGAATCTCATAGCACATGAATTTACTGTGAGTTGTCTCTCTGCCTGCTGTTTTCTCAAACTGGGTGTCAGATATAAACATGTATGACAGACAATGAACAAGATACCAATGCTTTAAATACTGAAAAGTACTGCCACATGAACAAAGCCTTTCAGGAAAACCATAACTGAGTTTGTCAAAGAGTTGGTTTTGTTGCCAAAATACCTACTCCAGCTGCACTATTACCGAGAATTATACTGTCAAAGCAAGGGAAAATTCACATTATTTGAGATGTCAAGCAAAATGCTTTTCCACCAGACAGTTTATGCTTGGATAAAACTTCAGTAAGTAACTCCTCGCTGACTTCTACTTGTTAGCTTCTATATACATAGTCAATGCTAGAACCTGTTTACAGGAACTGTGAGAAGATATAAAAAGGTCTAATTTTTTTCCCACTGGGAATCCTTGCTTTAAAACATTCTTAAAAGATGCTGTTCTAAATTCTTGCAAAAATCTCAAAAAGCAAGTGTACCGTCCAGTTCACTGTCTTCCTCAGGCCTAGGGGCCACTATGACTTAAGTCCACTCTTTATGAGCTTTATATTTTGAGTATCCATTAAAAGTTTTCTAATAATAGTCGTCTTTTCCCTTTTTTGCTTTTGAGGAGCTCCATAAAGATACTATTAGCTAGAGCACTTTTTGTCATTTAGTGTCAGCAGGGCTTTTGTTTATGTCTTGCCTGACAAGAAGTGCAAAAGATATAGAAGCAGCCTGACAGTTTGGCAAGTTTTGCTGGAATTGTTTATAGACTTAACTTTGACAGAATTTATATACTAGTACCTTTGTGTTCCTGACAACCTCAGCATCTAGGAGATAAGGGAACTCACTCAGCTTTGCAAGACTTTGACTTTGTAGAATCAGTATTCTCATTGTTTCCCATCAATAGTTGTGCAGATAACATTCAGTAAAAGTTGCTCTTAATTTTATTTTGTTTTTTGTAGACAGCTTGCACCTAAAGCACTCTAGTTTGAGTCATCATAGATCTTCTAAACCCCTGAAAGATCACTGGTTCCACCAGGGTCCTCATTAATGCTTGCAAATTTTAAAAAGTGGGGGTTTTGGTGGTCTTTATGGCTATGTAGTTCTGTGCACTATAAGTTCCAGAAATCTTAGGGCTTGATTTAATAGCTTTTTATAATAAACAAAACAGAAAGTATTTGGAAGATGTTGGATTTCAGCAAAAATGGGAAATATTGTCAGTGGTAGAGAAATTTACTATGCAATGGAATACTAACCAAGCAAATAAAAATATTTTTACTTGGTTTTCAACATAATAAATCAAAACTCTCCAAAGATGTTCTGAAAATGTGTGTGTGTGTGTTTAGAAATTACCAATTTGGCATGCAGTGGGTATGTGTTAAAAACTTCACTTCGCTTAATGGGTTGATTTACCTTTGTGGGCAGTGATGTAACTTCTTTATGATTTTCTCTGTTAAGTGTGAAAATACAACTGATGCCATCAGCTTGTTGAATAAATACTCTCAAAAGTTCTCCTCAAAAAAGAAAAACCCAAACCATCAGTGATAAATGATCCTTTTCTATGTCACTTGACAATTACAGTGATCCATTTCTACATGCCCCGCAGCTGGACATAGAAGAAAGTTACTACAAATATGAGATATTAAAAATATGATTAAAGGTACAAAATGTTGATAGCTTTTCACTTCAAGGAATTCAGCAGGAGAAATAAGGCTTGCATGGAATTTCTGTCTCTAGCTTTGTCAGTGATAAACCATGACAGACTTATATGTGGGTCTTCCTCATTTATTAAATCCAAATGGGCATAGATATGAAATGGCCACCTTAGCACCTAAAATGGTGGTCTACAACTGATGGTATACAAAAGAGACTAATGAACTTCAGGCAGCTAATATACTTTTATGACATTAAAAAATAAGCAAACAAACAAAACCCTGAAAAACAAAACAGCAAAGAAAAAGTAAGGAGTATAAACATTTGGAGTTACTGAGGTTTCATATGCCACTTCTTTTACATTCAGGAACCTAAACTTTACTTAATGGCTTTCCAGATACCCAGATGGTTTTTTTTGATCTTGCTTCTTATGCCCAAAAGCTGAATTACCAGTATTTATGGGCAGAAAATCTATTATATCTGAAATTACATTGACTAAAAATTTAAATAAGAGGGAAACTTAATGAATACATTTAAATATATCTTTAAAGTTTCAGTGATAAAAGTAATCCAGAAAAATATATGTGAGAAAACATAGTAGCCACTCACTGAGATAATAAAGATAACACAATCACACTATGGCATTGAAAGCTATCTTTTATTATTGGAAGTGAGACCTAAGAAAACTCCTTTCCATGACAAATGAATGAATACAAATAACTTAGGTATGCCTGTATGATTATGTGAACCACAGGTTTTTTTTCGTTAGCAGTCATATGGACTAATGAAGAGGCTGAATTAGGATTCACTGAGCAATCGAGATTATCAGAAAAGCAGTAAGGTACCTTCCTAGAGGCGTCTTTGGTTAATTAGTATTTGCATGTGTAGAAGAAGAGTAATTATTATACTACCCCCACAATTTTTTGACCTACTGCAACTTTGTACATGTGAATGTTTAATTATAGACATTGAAAAGTATAGTACCCTACTTCTGAGGATGTTTTAGTGGTTTGAATCCTTCACAAACTGTTCATATTTAAGACTGTACCTTTAATCCACAATACTACTTAAACAGTTTAAGAATAAAATTAATAAAAAGATAACCATTACAGATGATAGAGTTCTGTTAAAAATTCTTCAATGTAAAAATCTTTGCGCTATCGTGGTTTATGAGACAATGTGATGTCGTATGACTTCCTCTTTTTTTTTTTTTTGGACCTTGGAAGTCAAGAGTTTGTCTGCTTTCACTGTAAATGTCAAAGATCTAATGATTATTTTCTGGTTGCTATGTATATGCACTAAGTACCATTCCATATCTTTTCAGATCGGTTTTTGACTAATTTGCCCAAGATACAGATATTGATATGAATAATATTGATTTCTACAGCCCAGGATACCTCTTTATACTTCATTACATATTGGGCATATGCAATATTAGTGGAATATCACATATGTAAATGCAAGGTATAATTAAATTTGCAAAAATACATTCAAATTAAAAAAATGTTAGAAAAGATATTACAAAACTTCAATAAACTAGTCATTTTAATTCTCTATCCATCTACATAAGAGCTATTCTTGAAGCCTGTTATATAAGGAAAACTTGAGCAAATGTAAAATATTCATATGCATAATATGGCAAAATTTCTTTCTGACTTCAATAAGAGAACAATTTACCCCTTGAAATGTAAACACTGATAATCCTTATAATACATCTTCTTCATTGTGCAGCTGTGCTAATTTGCATACATGACCCAGGATCCAGAAATATGCGGAAATGAGTAGGCCAGCAAAATATATTATTGAGCTTATGTGTAAAGAAAGCAAAGAGAAAAGCAAGCCAATCATGAATAAGAAAACCAAGATAATATTTTGAAATACTTCAACACTACAGATGAAAATCACGTCTTAAAGTTTGCTGGCCCTCATTGACAACACGGGGTAACAGTCTGATGGAATGATAGGATGAACTTCTTAAGATGAACAAATGGATTGCTTTGTGCAAGGCTCCATAATCTGTTTAATTTCAGGAATGAATTACAAATTCGTTGTAATCATTCTGTTTGTCTGTTATGCCTCCCAAATAACTATTCGATCATGTAGTCAGTTACAGCTAAAGTAGTAGAATTTGCAAAGACAAAAGGTTTCATTAAATCGGTGGCCAATATAAAACAGTTACAAATGAATGTCACTGAAAAAAAGCTAATATTTTTCTGCAAAAATGAGCAAGCCACAGCATGGGCTGCTATTTGGTCATAGAAACAGATAAAAGATATATGAGGAAAAAAGAAATATTTCATAACAAAAGGGAAGGGACACTGAATACGGAAGAAAGAAATAAGACGTATGTGACAAAGGTTTCATAAGAAATCAGGTTTTATTGCTGCCATTATTCAGGTTTTACCAGTCCCACTATTCACAGAGTAACTTGCTTATATGATAATTGAATAAGAGCATCTTTGTGTCTATGAGGTCTTCTTTCTTCTCTAAGTTAAACTATATTTGCCTTTTCTTATATGGGACTCTGCATGTCTGATATCTAATATTTTTAAGTGTCCTTTTCTTTCTCAGATAAGGGGAAAAAAAACAAAAGGTACTTTAATTTATTTCCATTTTCTCTCATTTTGCTTATTGAGTTAGCACAAAGTAATATCGTTATCTCTAAGAAAGATGTTTAATTTTTTTCTTTTTATTTTAGTTTTGCTGAAGTTCCAGATTGCATATTCTTCTTTGTAAAAGATAACGTCAACACACATTCAGAAATAGTCTTGTTTACCCCTTGTCACTGTTGGGGAAGGAACATCAAACAACACGACACTGTTAAGATTGATTTATGAAGTGGGACAAGTGGGAGAGGTTCTGTGTCAGAAAAGTTTTGCACATGCACTGTCATATACACACACGTGCGCATACATGTGCGCACATGCATAATACATTCCAGTTAATGGAGACCTGCACCAGTAACCACGCCAGTAAGTCAGCACGGCCCAGCCTGGAGAAATACAACACTCACTCCCTCCAGTGTCTGTATCAAGATCTGGGCAGGGCTTGGCACTGATTCCTCAAGACCTCTGCTTTCATGTTGGATGGCTCTGTGACAGTGTTCCCCCAGTCTCTATGACTCTCTGAGTTTATATCCAGGTGTTGGCACAGGCTGTGAACCAAATCAGTTCACAGTGATATTGTGGTATATCTTTCTTACCAAGTAAGGTCCTGATGCTTCCAGGACAAGTCTTTAGCAAAGATGCTATATAGTTCAATGAAGACGTTATAGCTATAGCTCAGTGATTGAGGAATTCATGCTATAGTTCTGGAATCTATTTTGTCTTTCCAAACTGATGTCAAGATTAACAAAGGTTTTCTCACTCAGTTTTTCACTAAGCCATTAGGCCCACACACATTGTTTTGATGAAGGTTCATTTTTACATTATTATTTTAGTCATACCTTTGGTAGAGCTTTTGCAGAACTACCTATAAACATAGCTGTATGTGTTTTAAGATTCTGCAGAAAGCATGTACATTTTATACTTTAATCATGGATACATTGACATCTTGTGGCAGCTAATGCAGGTAATGCTTATACCATTATATTAGGACTTGAATTTTTCAAAGAATATATGTTTATACAGTTTTTATTTTATTTTTATTTTTTATTCAGACCATATTGTCACTTATCTCAGAGAAGAGCTATAGAAACATAGCTTTGGATGAATGGTATTTTTTGGTTTTGCTTCTACCATACTGAAGTTCAGATATTTCACAGCGATACCAATACTGACATTTGTAAAAATGAAAAAAAAAAAAAGAAAACTACAAATAATTCTTTCTTCTTACAGAATAGAAGTCTTCCAGAAATTGTGATGTGTCCTCACACATATTATTAAGAAAACAAAATATATTTTTAAACAATTTTTTAGTTCTCTATAGGTTTTTTTTTTAATTTTTAATGATAAAGATGGAAATAATGAGCTAAGAAAAAAACTCAGAAGTAATTCCCCCAGAGCCATTGTCTATTTGACCAGAATAAATACTTAATTGAGACAATGTCTAAATTGAGTAGTTCTTTAACAAGAAATTTAAAAAAAAAAAAAAACCAACACGTCACTTATTCAGGACAGAAGGAATGGGACTCAGCTCACTTAAAATCAGATATCTATATCTGAGCTAACCTCTCTGGGCAGGATTCAATTGCTTTAACATAAATATTTAATGTCATTTTTAACCCTCTGCAATATTTCCCCTGACTTCCATCATGACTTCAGCTGATCTCATCTTTGAGCCATACCTGCCACCCCCATGAAGGCATTTCAAGTGTCCCAAGCATCTATACTGGCAATGGACTCCAAAGCTTAAGAAGCATCCTGACCCCTATTTTATTTTGATAGCCACGAGAAAGTAATGTACACCTTAGAGGGATAATTCTTCTGAACTATTTTAGATGTCTGCTTGAGGAGGATAGGAATTGGTCACTAGGAGTGCCTATTTCTCTTCACTGATTATAAGTCTAGACAACTACCCCAGATGTAAATGTTTATGTTAGAGCTCGCTCAACTAGGATTAAATCTGATATCAAGATTCCTAGGTTTAGGTATCTACGTGCAAATTAGGCCTCTAAACTCCTGTTATGGTTAAAAGAGATTTAATCAAGATAATAAACAAACTATCTACTAAGGGCTTCTTTTATTTGACTGAACATATGTGTCTAGTGCCATTTGCCTAGCCTCCAACTATCAGTCCAGCTCTCTTCTGTGACCTGTGCTATATGCAATTGCTCTGTGAAAATGTCTTTGTGTCTCATATAAAACCAGACATCCATACTAAGACAAATGAGTTGAGTCAAAGTCAATTTTTGGATATATATTACATGTGGTGAAAGCTAAGAATAAGCAATTGTAATCTAAAGCCTTCTCACAGAAACACGTTATTACTGAGCTCTGACAAGAAACTTGAGGTTGTTTAAAGTCTATTCTTTGGTCTGTTAACATTTTTATTTAAAACTTCTCTCTAACTTTATGAGTTCTGCGCTTATTACTTCTTTAATTAAGAAGACAGGTTAAAAAACAATCTTAAATTAATTTAAAAATCTTCTCAAAATTTCCCAACTTCCTTCCATACATTTTTCTGAATAAAGGCATAATCTAAGTAAAAAAATCTTAATTCAAACCAAATAACATGAGAGAGTGTTAAAGTGTTAAGAATTTGGTATTAAAGTCTACATGCTATTTAAATTTCAAAAGGTTCTCAGACATGTTAAAGGAAAAGACAGACACATATATGGAAAGTCAAGTAATATTTTTTCTCTCATGTTGCTGCAAAAGCCCAGGAAGTAAAATCTTGATCTAGATTATTTATCAAACATTTGATCATTTATCAAACATATCAAGCATTTATCAAACAAGAACAGCATCGTCTTTCACTGCAGGAAAAAAAACCTAAAAGATTAGCCAGTTTCTCCCATCAGTGATGATAATTCAGCAGAATTCATGAATCCAGTTACAGAATTCTCATTATAAATGAATCTGCAGTATGGTTGGACCTGATGATCTTAAAGGTCTTTTCCAACCTAAACGATTCTGTGATTCTATGGCAATGAAGTGTTAAAATCTTTCAATGCTCTTTTTAAGGCAATGTCCTGGTTCCGGCTGGGATAGTATATTTTCTTCCTAGTAGCTGGTATAGTGCTGTGTTTTGGATTTAGGATGAGAATAATGTTGATAACACACTGATGTTTTAGTCGTTGCTAAGTAGTGTTTACACTAGTCAAGGACTTTTCAGCTTCCCATGCTCTGCCAGGTGCACAAGAAGCTGGGAGGGGGCACAGCCAGGACAGCTGGCCCAGACTGGCCAAAGGGCTGTGCCATACCATATGACGTCATGCTCAGTATATAAACTGGGGGGAGTTGGACCGGGCTGGGCACTGGTCAGCAGGTGGTGAGCAAATGCATTGTACATCACTTCATTTGTATATTATTATTTTATTATTATTAATAATAATAATTTTCTTTCAAGTATTAAACTGTTCTTATCTCAACCCACAAGTTTTCTCACTTTTACTCTTCCTATTCTCTCCCCCATCTCCCTGGGGTGGGGAGTGAGCAAGCGACTGTGTGTTGCTTAGTTGCTGGCTAGGGTTAAACCACGACAGGATGGCCAGGGTTAAAAACATGGGAAGTGTGCTTGAATCAAAAGGGTTAATAGATCAAACCTAACTGACAGTTATGCAATAGTTTTTATTTCCAGGTCCTGGTAATCATATTGTTCATTTTCACAGCTTCCTGGCTGAGAGGGTTTGAAAAGGAATGCGTAATCCACTTAGCCTAAGGTTGGTATGGATAGCCTGTGTCCCGTATTCAGATTTCTGTGCGTATTGCTTCTTTACCTGAGAAACAGTTATTATACATTTAGAAGCAAAGTGGTAATAGTTTCTTCCCAAACTAACTTTGTACATGGATAACATTCACAAAAAAATATGTGATTTTTTTTTCAGGGTTATGTTACTCAATAGCTGGGGTTTTTTTGTTTTCTTTTTATATATTATTATTTTTCAGTTGTTTGAATAAAACTGAGAAGTATGTATTAGTAATGAGAAAGTGAGATCAGATGCCAGGAACTCTACTACCTGCCTTTCCTAAGCTTTTACCTTTATCTCTCTCCTTTATCTTTAAAAGAAATTTCTTTAGGAGTAGCCTTTTCTAATAAGTAGACATATTTCAAGAGATCTGTTGCTTTCCTCTACTCCTTAATAGAGTTTTCTTGTTCCTGCTTCACACTTGTTTTGAGACAGAAGTGTAACTCCCTGGTACTTCAGGTTCTATTACTGAGAGAGACAGAGAGAGAAGAGAAGAAACAAAGAGAGAAAGAGCACCATCTCCCTAATCCCCTAAGCCATCTATTGCTTTTCCAGTCCTCTCAGGTAATGCGTATTGCCCAAACTAGAACAGAGAAAAGACAGTATTCAGGCCTATAGTTCCATCTTCTTTAGTGCTATGCTTGCACAATGCAATGGACAACGTAACAAACAAGCCACCCCAAACCCAGAAACCTCTGTGTGGGAATTTCTTTTCTTAGAATTTGTCAGTTCCCATGAAATAAGGTTCTTATCTTCATTGGAAATGAATATCTTAACTGTCCATTTCCTTTCTTTTGTGCTTTGTCTCCAACCAAAATTTGATCGCTTGATTGACTTCTCATCAATCACAACCTGTTGTAGATTGAATGTTACTTAAAATACCAATTAAAGCTCCAT
Organism: Theristicus caerulescens; assembly: GCA_020745775.1. NCBI lineage: Eukaryota > Metazoa > Chordata > Aves > Pelecaniformes > Threskiornithidae > Theristicus > Theristicus caerulescens. Next base: position 78,843,869 of record CM036559.1, on the reverse strand, counting down.
CAATCATGAGATATGAGGTTAAGAAATTGTCACATTTACTAATGAACTGAACCAGATTGTTATACTTGTTATCCTTAGTACAGTTAAGAGGGCTAAGGGAGACTTTTACAGTAAATTTACCATTCCTGAATTTCTACTGCACCAATTTCAGTTTGGTCAATGTATTCTTTCTCTGCAAAAATTGTCCTTTTTGTTTCTTATGATATGTTTGGCAAAGGCACTGATTGACCTGACTGTTTTCCACTAAATTTTAGTGCAACAAAGAAAGAACATGTTTGTTACCTATGTCAGAAAGGGACAGTCCAAGTAAGGGCAGTGACCTTATACTGACCAAATTTGATTTGGTGGTGGGATCAGACTTGGAGTGAAGAGCTGTTGAAAGGATTGCGTTTGTAGGTGTTTAACCCATTTGACTATTAACTGAAAAATGTTGGACAGTTGTAGAAAAGAAGGAAATGTATGGAGCAGCAGTCCAGTTCCCCAGGGTTCATTGGAAAAAAACCCTTAATGTGCCACCTTATGTGCTTTTTTCTAGGCAGAACTATCCTTCTTCTCTGTTTTTCAGAATGTACTAACAGGAATATTAAGTTTTTTATATATATGATCTATGGGTTTTGTAGCATGTCTGAAGAAATTTCCTTTTTCTGTAACTGATTTATTATCTAAGATATTTGAACTGTTCCAACCTTGGTGTGATAGAATTAGGATCCTTGATTACGTTATTTTTTAGCTATTGTGGAGCAGACATTTTGATAATCGATGACAGAAAGGGTCATAAGTACATTATGTAGTAACATAGCATTGAAATATTATAAAAAAGGGAAAAGCAAACAGCTTGATCACATCAAACTTGTCATATATCTCAGCATTCATACTTCTCTCAGATAGTGATAGTCATACCACAAAAATAGATGCTTTAGTGTTCTATCACACAGCCTCTACATGTACCATTTATAATTCATCTTAATAGACATTAATCTAATACTTACTATGGTAGAAATAAGGGAAATAGGGGCATAAAAAATTTTAAATAGAGCATTCATGCTTTGAATGTGAGACATGCCCGATGTAAAAAAAAAAAAAAAAAGTTGTGGGTTTTTTCTTTTTTTGTGTGTGTGTACCTTAAAGAATAAACATCACCTTCCTCAATGTGCTGGTTTTGGCTGGGATAGAGTTAATTTTCTTCATAGTAGCTAGTATGGGACTATGTTTTGGATTTGTGCTGAAAACAGTGTTGATAATACAGGGATGTTTTTGTTATTGCTGAGCAGTGCTTACACAACATCAAGGCCTTTTCTGCTTCTCACACCACCCCACCAGCAAGCAGGTTGGGGGTGCACAAGAAGTTGGGAGGGGACACAGCTGGGATAGCTGACCCCAACTGACCAAAGGGTTATTCTATACCATATGATGTCATGCTCAGCTTATAAAGCTGGGGGAAGAAGAAGGAAGGGGAGGGACATTCAGAGTTATGGCATTTTGTCTTCCCAAGTAACCGTTATGCGTGATGTAGCCCTGCTGTCCTGGAGATGGTTCAACACCTGCCTGCCGATGGGAAGTAGTGCATGAATTCCTTGTTTTGTTTTGCTTGTGCATGCAGCTTTTGCTTTGCTTATTAAACTGTCTTTATCTCAGCCCACGAGTTTCTCACTTTTATTCTTCTCATTCTCTCCCCAGTCCCACCGGGGGAGTGAGTGAGTGGCTGTGTGTTGCTTAGTTGCTGGCTGGGGTTAAACCACAACACTCAATAAAAGGTATCAAAACCAGTAAAAAGTCAAAGGTGGCATGATGTTAGTAGTTGGTGGCTGATAAAAGATCTTCCTTTAGCACAGAAAAACAACGTGCTCTCAAAACCTAGTGTGTGGCATCTGTCACTACAAGATTGAGATAATGAAAACCAGGCAAAAGTCCTGAAATAATTAGTTCTGAACTTTTTTGTCTTAGAATGATGGAATCAAGAATCATAGAATCATTCAGGTTGGAAAAGAACTTTAAGATCATCAAGTCCAACTGTTAACCTAGCACTGATGAATCCACCACTAAACCATGTCCATAAGCATCACGTCTACACGTCTTTTAAATACCTCCAGGGATGGGGAATCAACCACTTCCCTGGGCAGCCTGTTCCAGACTACCCTGACTACCCTTTCAGTGAAGAAATTTTTCCTAATATCCAACCTAAACCTCCCCTAGCACAACTTGAGGCCATTTCTTCTCGTCCTATCACTTGTTACTTGGGAGAAGAGACTGACACCCACCTTGCTACAACCTCCTTTCAGGTAGTTGTAGAGAGCCATAAAGTCTCCCCTCAACCTCCTCTTCTCCAGGATAAACAACCCCAGTTCCTTCAGCTGCTCCTCATCAGACTTGTGCTTTAGACCCTTCACCAGCTTCATTGCTCTTCTTTGGACATGCTCCAGCACCTCAATGTCCTTCTTGTAGTGAGGGGCTCAAAACTGAACAGAGTATTCCAGGTGCAGCCTCACCAGTGCCAAGTACAGGGGGATGATCACTTCCTTAACCCTACTGGCCACACTATTTCTAATGCAACCTAGGATGCTATTGGCCTTCTTGGCTACATGAGCAGACTGCCTGCTCATGTTCAGCTGGCTGTTGACCAACACTCCAGGTCCTTTTCTACTGGGCAGCTTTCCAGCCACTCTTCCCCAAGCCGGTAGCATTGCATGGGGTTGTTGTGACCCAAGTGCAGCACCCAGCACTTGGCCTTGTTGAATCTCATACAGTTGGCCTCAGCCCATGAATCCAGCCTGTCCAGGTCCCTCTGTAGGGCCTTTCCACCCTCCAGCAGATCAACACTCATGCCCAACTTGGTGTCTTCTGCAGATTTACTGAGGGTGCACTCAATTCCCTCGTCCAGATCATTAATAAAGATATTAAACAGAACTGGCCTCACTACTGAACCCTGGGGAACACCACTTGTGACCAGCTGCCAACTGGATTTAACTCCATTCACCACAACTCTTTGGGCCTGTCTTCATAAATTATAGGATCAGCAGCCAGTTTAATGAGTTGACTGCTACTTTTCCCTGGGACAACAGCAGCATCCAGCGGACAGTTCTGCTCAGCCTAGCTATGCTGCCTGTGCACTGCAGATGTACAATAGTCTTTTTATGTATTCTCACCTTTTTTCTTATTGTGAAAGCAGCAAACAGGATTTAAGGAGGCAATATCAGCACCCTGCAGGTTTGGTATGTCTCTGCATAAATTCTATATAGATTTTAGGTTTTGCTTTGCTATGTGGTATGCATAATATTGAAGGAGGCGCAAGAAGTCATTCGTGACAGCTTTGTGACTTTCAGGTTTGTTTAAGTGTCTATTTATTGACACAAGCACAAGTGAGCAGTAGGATGTTCAGAACATTGTTTGGTATACATAACCTGTGGGGCCTTCATGCTGAATGGTATACATAGGTGTTGTATAAGATGCAGTCTTAATCTGTTAGAGAGCTGTCAGATGAACTGGAAATGCTGTTTAGGGTTTATCAATACTGACTGTAGATAGAATTGCAATAGTCTCCACAGAACTTAAATGAGTTTGAGCTCTATTGTGTTTGGTGCTTTATGTCTGTTTCAAGGGTGGAGAGAAAGTTCTTGCTTCCCCATGCTTAGAAAGAACTACATAGAAAAAATATGAATGTTAACTATGTACAAAACACAATATGGGATTAAAGAATTTTGGTTTTGTTCACAATGTTCTATTAAGAAGATTCCTCCAGGCAAATGGAAGTAGTTTAGAAAATATGTTATTGCTTTCCTTTGCCTTAGTAGTATTTTATTTTCAAAATCCTTTTTTTTTTTTTTCAACTTTATACATATAGCATCTATGGGCTGCATAACTTCCCTGCAAAATGAAGCTATCCATAGCATATTTTTGGAGATGTCTTGGAAAAATTGTTTTCACATGTCAAAGATACAGCTTTTGCTGAGTGTATTTGATTCATTGGGATAAGCACTATGGCAATGACAGTGTATGTATTTTATACTTATGAAAGTAGCACTCTTCCACACACAGAAGAAGGATATAGTAAGTATGAATTTTAGTGCAAGAAAGACACAATATGAAATTAAAACTGTGTTATCGTTTAGTGACAATATTGTGCATGCATTCTTGTCTACGGACTAAAATGATCATAACTCTTTGTATAGTATTCAAAGAGGAAACAGTTTAGTGAAGGGCCATGAGACCTGAGAGGCCTGTGTACTCTTCTGTACTAGGCATGCATAAATGTGACAACTTTCATAGTGGTCACTGTAGGCAAATCACTTCAGTCCTCTCAGGTGTCAGTGTGTATTCTGACATCAGTTATGTGCATGATGCAGTAGAACCAAGCCAAGATTTAAGCCAAAGCATTTCAGAATATTACCTCACAAAATAATAATATGCAAATGTAAATATACACAAATATTTCTCCCTTTAATAACTTTCCTCCCATCCCTATTTATATTTCCCTCGCATTGTGTGAAGGACTTGGTAAAAATATTATGTACCAGTGCCTAAAGAGTTAAGCAGGTTTTTGGAGACTGTAAGTGGTGCACTGCTGTGTGCAATTAAGATTTAGAGAGAGTAGGATTAATGGGCAGCAGTCAAGGACAATGGGAGGCTCTTTTGGAAAAGAACTAAATGGAGGAAAGAGACAGACCCATGCTAAGGGTACTTGTTTCAAATTGGCTGAATTAATTGTGGAAAAAATGCATTTGAAAAGTTCTTTGTTCTTTAAAAGCATCCTTTAAATATTAAAATATTAAATACCTTGTCCTTGTGTTCTTTCATCCCCTATATTTTCATGCACTCAACTTGGTAGCTAGTTGGAGAGTTTTATGTCTATTTTCATTTCTTAAAATACTTTATGAGGATTGGTTTGTTGCATGGAGACACAGTGGATATGTAGCCTCTACAAGACACAGGCCAGTTTGCTCATAGTAAGTAGCATTTAGTTTGAATGAGCCAAATAGTAAAGACCGAGTGGTAAATTTATGGATAAATAAGAACATACAAATGGAGAGATCAGATATAAGTTTATTCAATTATTATGACTCTGTGTAGTAATTAGTGATTGAAATATATGGTTTTTTCTCTTCAGCTTTAGCCTGTTTCAACTTTGCCATTCCAAGATAACTAATTCCCTGCCTTGGAAATTTTTTCATACCAAGTGTGTGCTCTATTTCTTACATCTCAACAGTGTCAGTGGAAAGAGGAAAGGGAAAGGAGCTAGAAAATCCACATAAGAACTTAGATGTGAAGAAAGTAAGATGAGGAATGTTTTAATTATGTCCACATCACAAAATAATTTTTATAATTTTGCTGAAGTTTATTTTAAAACACAAGTAGTCTTACTGAAACTTCTCTATGATAGAATTCGTCTGTTTAGAGATGTATCATTTTCAACTCAAATTTATTAATGGCTAGAATATATCATTTTTTCCTAAGAAGCATTTCCTCTTAATTTAAAAAACCTTTCCTTAACTAAAAAAGCTTTTCCAGAGACTTTCCAAAGGCTTTCTATGGATAGAAAGAGTTGTTAGTTCTCTCTGACATCAGTTTCCTTGGTTAACACTGTTTTGTGTCCTAAACACACTAATAGCTCTCTTGCATCTGTTCAAATCCATCTTTTCTGAAAACTGGTGATCAAACCCATATTCCTTTCTGAATGATTTACAGCTACATAGTAATCAATATTCCCAACTTTTACTATTGACTAGCATATTACTATAAAAATATATATTTTTATAATAAGCAAATAACTAATTCATTTGGTGATATTTTCAACCAAATGATCTTCTACTTTGGAACAGAGCCCTCTATTATTTATTTATGCATTTATTTTTAATTCATAGCTTTTTGCTAATCATTTGGAATTTCACCTCATTTCTATGACTCCAATTGCCAAGACAACTAGTTCTTGTAAGATAGCCTACATAAGAGTAATCCTCTACATCCTTTATGATCAAGAAATGATTGTTTTTAATGCCAAATCTGTTAATAGAAATATCACATTAAATCAATCTACAGACAAGTAATTGAGAAACTTGCCTAATAACTTTCCTGTAGTTTCATAGTTCCTCCTTTTGGTCCCCTTGGTTTACTTGTCTTAAAGAAAACAGGGTTAAATCTTCTGTATTCATTTTGTCTGGAAAATCTGCTTATCTGACAGAGAAAGGTTTATGTATGACTTAGTTTCAACTACCTTTTGTACACTCTATATTATTGTGTGAAAAAAATTCTTTTAGATTTAATTTAAACATTAAACTCATAGAGGTTCATTTCTTCTATGACATTAATGACAATTGTCTTCAAAATTATTTTGAGCTCTCTCATCCCACAATACAGAGAGAATACTGGTATGAGCAGGATGTTAACTGGACACATATCAGAACTGACGTTAAAAAGACAGTAGAGGAAGAGGCAGAAATACAGTGAAAGTATTTTTCTAGATGCTTTAAGGTTGTTTAGGTGTTATAAAATCTTTACCTAATTACCTCGTAGTCATTCAATTTCCTTCTCCCAAATGGGATTATCTAGCAGTTTAAAATCTCAGCACCTCATATATTTTCTCCTTTCTGTCTCGGTAATATTTACCATCCAGGTAGCCTTTTTGCTTTTTATTCATAAAAAGCAAACAAATAAAAATGAAGATACGTAGTCAAAGCTGATTCTTTGGGTTCTAGTTTTTTTGTTTGTTTTGGGGGGTTTTGTTTGGTTTGGGCTTTGGGGGGAGTGATTTTTAGGTTTTGGGGGGGGTTGGGGGTGTTGGCTTTTTTTCCTTTTTTTTTTAAGAGCACATATTCTTAGGAGAAAGAAAAACTTTATCAAAACCTAAAATTTTACTTTGGTAATTTTCTTTCTTCATTCCTGTTATGAATGAATGTATTCTTTTTTTTGCTTATAAGACAAGCTATCTCAGAAACGTTTTCTTAAAAATAAAGTAATTTCATCCCCAATATGTCTATATTTAAATTAAAGATGTGACTTTGATTTTCTTTTGCTCAGTACTGTATATAGTAATTTCTTTCAGTGCAAAATGGATTTGAAAGTCTACTAAATCAGAATGTTAATGTTTTATACCAAGTATGCCATCAGTTCTCTCTTTAAGTGCATATGGTACAAGATACAATTCAGGCAGGGTCTCTTTTTATCTTCTTAAGATCATCCCAAACTCAATTTTTTATAGGCTGCTACTCAGATCTCAAAGTAAAGATGCTGTACCACAAATCTGCAATCTTTTAATGCAGAGACTGTATATTTAATTACAAAAATTGTCTCATGAATAACTACTCTGTCACTGGTGATCTCATTACATATGACAGAAACAACAGTAATGCTTTAAGTGGAAAAACCAATATGAATATAAAAAATAAAAATCTAAGGCAATTTTATCTATCTTTTAATGAAATGAGTAACTAAAACTAAGAAGGAAATAACAGAGTAGCTAGCCACCTACTGATCAAGGCACAAATTTTCAGATTTTTCACCTAAATAAATATTTCTTTACATGAATGTGTGTCAGAAATACATTGTTTATGTGTACTTATTTATGCAGATGAGGAGGTCAGGATTTTTTTCTTATGGTAATCTCTTAAAGTCAGCAGATCTTCTGAACTTATTATGTTTTACTTTTATCTCAGTTCTTCTCTTCAATGACTGAATATTAGCTTTAGCGCTATAGACTGACGTTAAGCATTTAAAAGCTGCAACAGTTCTACACACTCAGTAGTTACTTAATGTAACTGTAATTGAACTGTAATGTAAGTAGTTATTTACTGTACTGCAAAAGATGTTGAAATCTTCAGCAGAGCTGCAGAAGGTGAACAACTTGCAGTATCAGCAGGAATACACAATTCCCACTCATGGGAGTAGTCTATATTTCCTGCTCGATCAACCTGAAACAGCACAGACCTTGTATATCTTAGGTGTGTTGGCAAAAAGAAGTTCTGATGTTTCTTGCTTGTCCAACAGGAAGTACAGTATGACGTAAAAATGGAGAATGAATACCAAGTTATAAGGGTACAGCCCTTGAACTATTACCCATTACTGCTCTTCCATATGGGTGGCGATGAAACTGCAATACGTAGTCCAAGGGTGATCAAAAGAGACTTCAGGGCCTTGGGAAGGTTGGTAAGGGAATCTGGAGCACAGATCATTTTTTCCTCTCTCCTTCCAGTTGCGGGAACCAGAAGAAACAGACATTGGAAGAAACAGATGGGCACAGTCTATTAATACATGGCTCCATGGCTGGTGTCACTGCCACAATTTTGGGTTTTTCAATAACGGGATGGCCTACACAGCACCAGGCTTGCTGACATCAGATAGGATTCACCTTCCTCAAAGGAGCAAGAGGGTCTTTGCTCACAAGCTAGCAGGGCTCACTGACAGAGTTTTAAACTACACTTGAAGGGGGAGGGAAATAATATCAGGCTTGCCCATGACAAGATGTGGGATGACACGTCCTGGTTTGAGGGACAGGGTGCTAGCGAGGACCCTCAGCCTGCTGCTCTGAGACATGCTGGCTACACTGCAGCATGCCTGAAGTCTTACAGAGGTAAGCCTGGGGCTCCTGAGGTAATAGGATCCAACAGGGAAACGCCAGTGAAATACCTCAAAAGGATTAAGGCATGTTCCTCTAAGAAGGTGACACGGCTGACAGCCCAGCTGAAGTGCCTCTACACCAATGCACGCAGCATGGGCAACAAACAAGAGGAGCTGGGTGCCACCATGCTGCTAGAAAGCTACAACCTATTTGCCGTTACTGAAACTTGGTGGGACAAATCCCATGACTGGAGTGAGGCTATCGATGGCTACAGGCTGTTCAGAAGGGACAAGCAAGGAAGGAGAGGTGGAGTCATTGCCCTCTACATCAAGAAATGGTTAGAGTGTGAAGAGCTGTCTCTGAAGAATAGCCACGAAACAGTTGAAAGCTTATAGGTAAGAATTAGAGACCAAGGTAACTGTCCTGGTTTCAGCTGGGATAGAGTTAATTTTCTTCTTAGTAGCTAGTAGAGTGCTGTGTTTTGGATTTAGGATGAGAATAATGTTGATAACACACTGATGTTTTGGTTCTTGCTGAGTAGAGTTTACACTGGTCAAGGACTTTTCAGCTTCCCATGCTCTGCCAGGTGCACAAGAAGCTGGGAGGGAGCAGAGCCAGGACAGCTGACCCAGACTGGCCAAAGGGCTATTCCATACCATATGATGTCATGCTCAGTATATAAGCTGGGGGAAGAAGAAGGAAGTGGGGGACATTCGGCATGATGGCGTTTGGCTTCCCAAGTAACCATTACGCGTGATGGAGCCCTGCTTTCCTGGAGATGGCTGAACACCTGCCTGCCGATGGGAAGTAGTGAATGAATTCCTTGCTTTGCTTTGCTTGTGCGCGTGGCTTTTGCTTTCCCTATTAAACTGTCTTTATCTCAATCCATGAGTTTTCTCACTTTTACTCCTCCGATTCTCTCCCCCATCCCACCGGGGCGGGGAGTGAGTGAGCGGCTGTGTGGTGCTTAGTTGCCGACTGGGGTTACACCATGACAGTAACAAAGGAAACCTTGTGGTTGGTGTTGACTACAGGCTGCCCGATAAAGGGGATCCTATTGACAAAGCCTTCTTATTTCAGCTACAGGAGGCATTGTGCTTTCAGGCTCTCCTCCTGCTGGGAGACTTCAACCATCCCAACATCTGCTGGAAAAGTAGCACAGCAATCCGTAGGCAATCCAGGAAACTCCAGCAGTGCATTGAGGATAACTTCTTAAGCCAGGTAATAGACAGCCCTACCAGAGGGGATGTGATACTGGACCTGGTGGTCACCAGTGCAAGTAGGCTAATTGGTGACGTCAAGATTAGAGGCAGCCTGGGCTGCAGTGATCATGCACTGGTGGAGTTCACAGGCCTGAGGGATATGGGTCAGGTGAAGAGTAAAGTCAGGACCCTGAATTTTAGGAAAGCAAAATTCCAGCTCTTCAAGGACTTAGTCAATAGAACCCCCTGGAAAACTGCCATCAGGAACAAAAAAAAAGATCAGAGCTGGCAGATCTTTAAGGATGCTTTCCATAGAGCGCAAGAGCTCTCAATCACCAGATGTAAGAAATCAGGAAAGGAAGGCAAGAGACTGGCATGTCTGAGTTGAGACCTGCTGGTCAAACTAAAGGGCAAGAAGGAAATGCACAGACAGTGGAAGCAGGGACAGGTATCCTGGGAAGAGTATAGGGATGCTGCCTGGTTGTGTAGGGATGGGGTCAGAAAGGCCAAGGCGCAGCTGGAGCTGAACTTGGAAAGGGATGCAAAGAATAAGAAGAAGAGCTTCTACAAGTATGTCAGCCAGAAAAGGAAGGTCAAAGAAAGCATACCCCCCTTGATGAGAAAGACTGGCACACTGGCAACAACGGACAAGGAGAAGGCTGACAACTTCTCCACAGTTAAATGACTTTTTTGCCTCAGTCTTCACTAGCAACCTCTCTTCCCACACCTCTTGAGTGGAGGGACTGCAAGATGGAGACTGGAGGAGCAAAGTCCCTCCCACTGTAAAAGATTAGGTTCAAGACCACCTGAGGAACCTGAACATATCTAAGGATATGGGACCTGATGAGATGCACCCCAGAATCTTGAGGGAATTGGCTGATGTCGCTAAGTAGTTCTCCATGATATTTGAAAAGTCATGGCAGTCAGATGAAGTCCCTGGGGACTGGAAAAAGGAAAACTTGGCACCCATTTTTAAAAAGGCTAGAAAGGAGGATCCTGGGAACTACCGACCTGTCAGTCTCACCTCTGTGCCTAGGAAGATCATGGAACAGATCCTCGTAGAAGCTATGCTAAGGCACATGGAAGACAAGGAGGTGATTCAACACAGCCAGCACTGCTTCCTCAAGGGCAAGTCCTGCCTGACCAACCTAGTGGCCTTCTATGATGGAGTGACTGCATCAGTGGACAAGGGAAGAGCTACAGATGTCATCTATCTGGACTTCTGTAAGGCCTTTGACATGGTCCCCCACATCATCATCCTCTCTAAATTGGAGAGAGATGGATTTGATGGGTTGACTGTTTGTTGGATGAGGAATTGGCTCGATGGTTGCATTCAGAGGGTAGTGTCAATGGTTCAATGTCCAGATGGAGATCAGTGACAAGTGGTGTCCCTCAGGGGTCTGTACTGGGGCCAGTGCTGTTCAATATCTTCATCAATGACATAGACAGTGTGATCGAGTGCACCCTCAGCAAGTTTGCAGATGACACCAAGCTGAGTGGTGCAGTTAACAAGCCTGAGGGATGGGATGCCATCCAGAAGGGACCTGGACAGGCTGGAGAAGTGGGCCTGTGTGAACCTCATGACGTTCAACAAGGCCAAGTGCAGGGTCCTGTACCTGGGTTGGGGCAACCCTCAGTATACAGGCTGAGGGATTAAGGGATTGAGAGCAGCCCTGCCAAGAAGGACTTGTGGGTACTGGTGGATGAAAAGCTCGACATGAGCTGACAATGTGTGCTTGCAGCCCAGAAAGCCAACTGTATCCTGGGCTGCATCAAAAGAAGCATGGCCAGCAGGTCAAGGGAGATGATTCTGCCCCTCTGCTCTGCTGAGACCCCATCTGGAGTCCTGTGTCCAGCTCTAGAGTCCCCAGCACAGGAAAGACATGGACCTGTTGGAGTGGGTCCAGAGGAGAGCCACAAAAACGATCAAAGAGCTGGAACACCTCTCCTATGAGGAAAGGCTGAAAGAGCTGGGGTTGTTCAGCCTGGAGAAGAGAAGGCTGCGGGGAGACCTTATTGCAGCCTTTCAGTGTTTAAAGGGGGCTTATAAGAAAGATGGGGACAAACTTTTTAACAAGGCCTGTTGCGATAGGACAAGGGGTAATGGTTTTAAATTAAAAAAGGGTAGATTCAGACTAGATATAAGGAAGAAATTTTTTACAGTGAGGGTAGTGAAACACTGGAAGAGGTTGCCCGGGGAGGTGGTAGATGTCCCATCCTTGGAAACATTCAAGGACAGGCTGAATGGGGCTCTGAGCAAGCTGATCTAGTTGAAGATGGCCTTTAAAGGTCCCTTCCAACCCAAACTATTCTATGATTCTGTGATTCTATGAATTATTATTGCTAGCTTCACAGCTTCCATAACCAGGGTTGGTGCATCTATGGATAAGAAGTCTAGTATGCTGTGGCAAAAAGCATATTGCCTAGAAAAAGAGCCTAGTGTGACAAATTCAAAATCTAACATTTATTTATAGTTATCGAAAGGTATGTGATATAAACCTCTTAGCAGTTGTAATTAATTCCTCTGTGAAATAGTTAAACCACAAGTGAAGCGTTATTTCTGTGTCTCATTGTCTCTCATGTTTTATACAACCTTTCAGATTGATGAGAGAAAAAGTGAAATGAGAAAACAATTTTGTTCCAATTTCTCTCTATTTGGTTATTAGCTATGGTAAATCATCCATTTTGCAGAGATGTGTCATGACAGGGTGGTTCTGCAATTGTTTCCCTGAGGGGAACACTCCTAAGGAAAGGCTGGAAATCCCTAGCTGCTTAATTTAATTCAAGGGAATTGTTTAGATCAATAAATTCTAGAAGGAATAAAGGCTACTTAATCTTATTCAAAACATCCATTTTGGGGCGCTGAAGTCACTGAAGCTCTGTTTTCTTCTAGTGAGCAGCTATTCAAGCAAACTACACTCATCTCTGCTTTAATTCTTTGTTCAGTTGAAATACTATATTATTCAGCACAACAGTCGTTAATTAAAACTAGTTCAATCTAATCACAATAACTATGAACAAAACTGTGTTGCACAAACTCTGACTAGAAATCTATATCTTCTCCATAGAGCAACAGAATAAATCTAGTAAAAATTCCCATGTTTCCTTTTAACAATACAGGCTCAGCTGTGACCAAAGTATTTTATAGTTTTTGTGAAAACAATTACAAAAAGTAAATATTTATGAAGCTCCAATACATTGGGAGAGAGAGACTGTTAATTTATTTCTAGAATATTTACTTAATAATCATTTGTTGTGATTCTGTTCTTTATGTAGGATGGCATCAAAATATTTAGTGAAAGCTTAATTAAGAACTCTTTTACGTCAGTGGACATCCTCTTGTTTAACTTGGTAGACTTAGATCAGATCCCTATTGCCTATATTTATATATGGACAAATGTGCAAGTTCAAAATAAATATTTTGTGCTAAGTTAAGCCATTTGTGTATAATACTAAAAAGAAGAAAAAACAAAACAAAACAAAACAAACCCAACAAACCCAACAAACCCAAAACACACAATCACAGAATATTTGAGATTGGAAGTGACCTCTGAAGATTGGCTTGTCCAATCCCTCAGCTCAAGGCAGGGTCAGCTACAGCAGGGTGCCAAGCACCATGTCCAGTCAGGTTCTGACTATTTCCAAGGATGGTAGATCCACATCCTCTGTGGGAAAGCTGCCCCAATGCTTCACCACCCTCACAATGAAAAAGCTTTTTTTAAACTTTTAGACAGAATTTCTTGCATTTCAGTTTGTGCCCTTTGCCTCCTGTCTTTTGACTGGACACCAATGAGAAGAGTCTGGCTCTGTCTTCTTAACTTCTCCTCATCAGGTGTTTACACATACTGTTAGGTTCCCCCAAGCCTTCTCTTCCCCATCCAGAAAAATTCCAGCTCTCTCTGCCTTTTCTCATATGTCAGAATCTCCATTACCTTAGAACAATGAGCAATAATTCTTTAAGGCAATTCAATATATCTTTTAACAAAAAAACCCCAACAAAACAATTTAATTTTCAGATACTTACCAACTACTCCCACTGGTGGAGCTTCTAATGCTTCAAAGAGTTCTAAGTATATCTGTCAGGAACAAATTAGTATTAAAAGTCAGGTAAAAATATTAATTATAAATTTCTTCCACAGTAGGCATATTGTGTACTTATATATGTATATACATATATGTAAAAATAACTATACAAAAGTATAAAATGTAAACTTATTTTAAAAATTCTTCTTGATGCATAATTCATTAGTGAAATGCACAGCTATTGTTTACTAGTATTTTATTCTGGTGAATCTGAGGTTTTACACTGCATATCCCTTATCTGAATGGAATTTGCCACAAATTGAGATATCATTAAAAGGAAATTTTTATCACACTGAAATCACATGAAATATGGATGAACTCAGAAATATACCATCAGAATTTTCATTTGACATTGGAAAACTGTATTTTGCTAAATAAAAGGGTGAAATGTTCCAAACTATGGAGGCAATATAGCTGTTATCAGTACAACATAGTAGCAAATGACAAGCTACCGATCTAACGTGTCTGATATAAATCAAGTCAGTTCAGAAGTTATTTTGGACATAAAAGCAGTATCAGTTACGTTACAAAATACTACTTTTGAAGTGCATGACAAAATATATTACATAATCATACACATGAAATTTAGTTCAAAACTTTTCAAAATATTTCTAAAGCTGCCTTTGTAATGAATCTGCTGTTTAATTAAGGAAAATGTATTGCAACTCTAATTTTTGTGCTCCACATACCGTCTTTTTTGTTTCATTTTGTTAGATATGTCTTCTTCATTTTTATAAAGTATGTATATTACATAAACAATGCATCTTACCTGCTTTCCAGTAGACAATAAAAATTAGCCCAGTGTAATCACTGCAAAATTATTACTGTTTATTAAACCATTTAAATTATTTTCTGTAAGTGCTAATATCTCCTTGTCTCTTTCCCAGAGTTATATCTGCTGCACTCTGTTGAGCAACACTGGAAGACAGCCTGTAGCACCAGATTATCTCCCACATCAGCAGGTTTTCATTTCATTGAAACCGACCCTTAGCCTAGCCACTACAACCTTCTTGCCCAATCAAAATTCCTGTGCAACTAATCTTGCTAATGCTTTTTCTTCTCTGGGAAATCTTGTAACTGACATTTCCTGTCTTTTGTATTTTTTCAGTGATTTTTTGAATGCTTTCCCTTATGTTTCTTCCTTCTTGTTAGTATTGCTTACAAATTTTCGTTTCCACTTCTTCAGCACCAGCATTTGGCATCCACTTCACTTATATATCCCTATAGATGATGCCACCAAGTGTCTTCCTCCTCAATCAGCTTGCTTCCTTTTTATACATTTTCATACTTTTCAGATTCGTTAGCATCTCCACATGAACATTCTTCAGCTTCCCCAGGTAGGTAACCCAAGTTCTCATCAGGTACATCATATACAGTCTGAGAATTCACCCTATGATTCATTAAGAAAAAATGAATATTAACTTTTTCTTTACTTCTTTGCATTCTGTGCTTCAAAATAAGCACTCTGAAAATCTTGGCATTTTACTTCCTGTAGCAGCTGAATTGCTGTGGCTTTTATTCTCCATTCTCACCAATTGTTGTGTGAAATATCAGGAATGGATTTGAATTCAGAAATGAACAACAATAATGCTGAGATTAATGTTCTTTTATTCTGTATACTCACAAATCCCACAGCAGGGGGGAGCCCCAGGAAGGCACCCTGCTGGGAGGCAACAAGGAAAACCCAGTCCTGGCAGATCATCTGCCTGTGGTTGAGGCATCAGTGGCTGCAAATTTCTAAGGTGTTTTCCTAAAGAGGGATTATGACATCTCTGGCATAAGCATACAATGACCTGTCAGTGAAGTGATTCATGTATGTACCAAATATAGGTACTAGATATGGGGTATTTTATACTTCTATACATCTGTGCATAGAAATGTTATCTATCTTTTGTTTTCATGTTTGCCAAGTCCTCAAGCAGTGCAACATCCAACTGTGAACATTTCGCTAGAGAACTGAGTGAATCGGTCAACGTGGCCTACTCCTCCTCACCATTCTTCTGTTATATTGTAGTGTCCAGTACACCAATACAAGCCTGAAACTAGTTTTTGGTCTATAGTCATTAACTCTTGCTTACTAGTTTTTCTGATTCTTCTTTTCCTCCAGTAAAGTATTCTCTTTGATCTGTCTATTTATTAATAGTAAATATTCACTTTCAAAATGTCAGACTGCTCAGAATATTTAATTTCCTTTCTGTAAGCAAATGTTTCAAAAGGAGGTCATACTTTTTGGCAGAAAGATGGAATGTTTTGTCCTCATCTACAAAGTTCTGTTTTCTTCCTTCTGTCCTCACATTCATCTATTACTACTTTTTTACCTTAAAATAATCTACCTTGTTGCAGTCTTTTCTTTTTTTTTTTTTTCTTCATTCATGCTCTCATGGGCTTTGCATTCTGCCATCTTGAATTTAAACAACTCAGCCAGTGTGGAGAAAAATATATATGCTTATAGAAATAAAACCTTTATACCTGCATGACTTCTTACTACACATGCATGCAAAAAGCCTCCAGAAGACCTCAAACCTTGTATTTCTGTACATATGCACATATGCATGCTTGCCTGTATGCTCCTTCCTTCCTGACTTCATTCCTGCTTTCTTCTTTCTTTCCTAAAGAGTAACAAAAGAGGTTACTAGAATTTATGTAAACGTATTTTGCAGCTTTGGTTTGTTTTTTTTTTTATGGGACTTCAAGATTTATTTTAAGTTAACTGTCATTTAAAATAAAAAATTAACAGTTCTCTGAATAAGAAACTATACAGGAAACCAGTATGTATTTGTTTGACTTACACTGACTTATAGTATGTTTATTTCATTATGTCAGTTTTATTATCTTTTGCATTGAGTATTGTCACAGCTGCGTGGATTCCTAAAAGAAACTTGAATCACTTGGAATGATTTCAAGATCAAATTTAACATATGCTGTGATCTGGTTTGTAATAGATATACCTTATTATGCTGTAAACTGAACCAGGCACATTTTTCCTGTGACAAAACCAATCCCTTATATTTCTAATAAAATTTTCAGAAAGTCTTGAAAACTTTATAAATGACAGAGTTAAATGTGACAGATAGCTTCTTTGGATTATTTTTTCCTGTATGCAAGTGAATATGACCATGTTTTTCAAATTGTTGATGCTACACAAATGCAATCTACAAACAAAAAATATCAGTAAAAAGTAATGTCTATTAAGTTGCCCAGAGTTAGTTCCAAAAGAATTTAGAACAGCCTGTCTTGAGGTATAATATAACTTGATGGAAATATAATGGCATAATATAAAGGCATGATAAAATAAAACAGCCTCTATCACGAATGATACTTTTTAAACAATAGACTTGCAAATCTGTAAATATAAGGATCATAGCATTTAAGTGGCCAGCTTTATCAAATACGTTGTTGTATTTGAGACGGATAACACAGAATCAGTTTTTTGTTTTCTTCGTAATATTATTCAGACATAAAACCATATTTTATTCTCTCAGGCTGAAACTACTCTGTGAAGCAAAGTGCCATAAAAAGAACTCTGCATGACTTCCATCATAACTAGCCATTTCTTAAGACCTGTTAATTTTTTGGAACCTGTAAATAATCCAAGAAAAATAGGCCAGTTGCTAGCATATTTTGATTCCCTGTCTTCTACTTTTAGTGCATGATTTATAGCAACCCATATCTGGTTTCCTTCTAGTTACTGAACAAAGTCATAACCAATGGGTTTGGACTGTCTGACTTTTTAGTATTTCAAAATTATTTCAGAATTATTTTATTCTCACACTTGAATAGTAAATGCATTCATATGTTCATATATCCCCTTCCAAGTGTGTTTTCACTATCAATGCAACATATGAGTAATCAGCCTATACTAGAATTTTCTTGATAATCAATTCTGTACTCATTCCACACCCATCATTCTAATTGAACTTCATTTTCATTTGGCTTGTAAGAGTATGCATCCCTTTTTCAATTTTAAGAAAGCTTAGATATAAAGCTACAATGTCTATTATCTTTGTTTCTAACTATAAAAGAAGATAGGATACCCATAAAACAGTAATGTTTCATTTTTATCCACTGCTTCTGTTGTTACAGATACTAAGACATTATGAGGAAGTATTTCAGTATATGTAATTCTGACAAAATATTTATTTATACTATTGAAAAACAAAATCTGAATTCAAGGGGAAAAACCCATAAACAATATATTAGATAAAAGGTAACTAGAAGGTGTGCGATGAAGTGCTACAGTTTTCGGTACAATTTTATTAGCCATTTTCATAAATTGCCTGGAAGTACTAAAGAGCTTGTTTTGATTTTCATATAGGATGTTATACTGCAAGGAACATCACTAAATTCAATGTGATATATATGCAGAAGAATGTTTAATATCCAAAATACTGCATTTGATTCTGATCATCATACTTCTGACACAAAAGTGTGATTGTAGAGAAAGGGGACAAAGTTCACTAGTAGCAAAAATGATTAAGAAATCTCTGAAAAATAATAAAAAAGCATTATGTGGACATGACTTGGCTGAAAGACTGAGAACTACATGAGCAGGTCTGACTTTTGGTTCAGCTATCCAATCAAATTTCTTTTAAAAACAGAATGAACAACGCATAATATTTTTTTTTCTTCACTGAAATATAAAACACAGAATACCATTTCATTGACAGGCAGTAATCCACTTGTGCCAAAATGTAAAATAGCTTGTACCTCCATATTCCAGTGTGGATTTTCTTTTACCGTTCTCCAATTAGCAAAGTGTATAGCACTGTTTTTACATCTTCAGTCACTCCCACACACATTCTTGTACTGAATGCTATCCATTCTATTTCCAAAAGAAAAAAAGAAAATAAAGAGTTAATCTTAAAAAAACAAGACAGTTTCCCAATGTTATCCAACGGTATCGTGGTTACATAGCCACACAGGTTCTGTCAATGTTGCATATATAATTCTACTGATACGAACTTCTGTATACTAGCTGCTTACAGAAATATTTCCTTCATCTGTTCTTATCATCTTCTGTAACAATCTTTTGAAATCTCTTGACTTGTCCAACCAAGTTTTAATTCAGTCCTGCAGCAAGACTCTATGTTACAATTTGCTTTTCTTCCCACTTTTCAGTACTGAAGAATCAAGTATTCCTTTTCCTTGCCTTTGTGGTTTGCAGTTCATAAATGATAATTATTTATTAAAAAATTGTAATAAGTTTTTAGATCAGTTCAGTGCAAAGATTTCTAAAATTCTCCGTAAAAACATGAGTAAAAAGAACATCAGCTTGGGATTTTCATTGAGTTAGATAAATATGGTATTGAGCTGCTTGTTTTAAGTTGCTTCAGAGCAGCAGTATTAATAGATGAATATTAAGTATTATGAACACAGTAAGATGTCATTAAAAATAGCATCCTTGAATTATGGAAAGTTTATAACACAAAAAATCAAGTATTTATAGCATGTGATTTTTAATTTTGTGGTCTTCCGTAGGAATCAGCTCTAACTTTAGATTTAACACTAACCCCAGATTTGTATATCTAAAAGGCTGACTCCTGGATCTGATAAAGTTATTTAAGGATGCTTTTATTGCAAAAGAGAGAAATAGCTACTTCTAATTAACGTGATCCATCTAGTATTGCTTGTCATAAGGTTGAATGAGTTTCCTTCTGAATGTGTTTATTTCTCTCCACAGATTATAAGAATTTTGAGTGACTAGCTCAGACTTTGAGATCCAACTTGAAGGTACGTTATTTAAGGCAGCTGAATCATACATCTTTTTAGTAGGAAAAAAACAGGTAAGCAGTGAAGATGCTCAGTACTTGTGAAAATCAGTCAGCTACTTATTTACACATGGAAAGTTACTACTGAGGTTCTATTTTTGCAAATGCCCCAGTGTCAATTATTTAGGTCAAGATATAGGTCAAATATTTTCATGCCTGAATTTTACACTTGCACTTCTCATTCTAGTACAGCCTCAGAGATTTTCAAGCTACAGTCACTCAGAAAGGAAATGCTTCTTATTTCTTGGGTATAGTACCCTAGCTATAAAATTTGGGAGTAAAAGAAAGGATAAAACACATTATTTGGTTTTACATTCTGTGCACTCTAATTTGTTTAGACATAGACAAGCAAGTCGATTAAACCAAAACCATTCAAAACCAGAGGAGGAGGAATATTTAATGTATTGATACAGCAAGAGAGAAGTCTTAACTTCAGTAGCAACTAATTTCTTAAGTAAGGACCATCGTATTTTATCTTGCTAATTAGCTGTTAGTAAAATAAATAAAAAAAAAAACAAAAACAAAAGTGTTTAAGGAAGGATTCAGACTGAGATTGATAGAGTTAAATTTCATTTTTTATGTGTAGGTACAGAAGTTAGGTTTCAGGTACTACATCTGCCATGCTCTTATCCAGAAATAGTGTTAGACATGAGAATTCTCTTTGTAATTAGTAGAGATTTAGTTATTAGCCATTGCCATGGTTTAACCCCAGACAGCAATTAAGTATCACACAGCTGCTCACTCACTCCCCCCACTGGGATGGGGGACAGAATCAGAAGAGTAAAGGTGAGAAAACTCATGGGTTGAGATAAAGACAGTTTAATAAGTAAAGCAAAAGCTGCATGCACAAGCAAAACAAAACAAGGAATTCATGCACTACTTCCCATCGGCAGGCAGGTGTTGAACCATCTCCAGGAAAGCAGGGCTACATCACGCATAACGGTTACTTGGGAAGACAAAATGCCATAACTCTGAATGTCCCTCCCCTTCCTTCTTCTTCCCCCAGCTTTATAAGCTGAGCATGACATCATGTGGTATGGAATAACTCTTTGGTCAGTTGGGGTCAGCTGTCCCAGCTGTGTCCCCTCCCAACTTCTTGTGCACCCCCAGACTACTTGCTGGTGGGGTGGTGTGAGGAGTAGAAAAGACCTTGACTCTCTGTAAGTGCTGCTCAGCAATAACAAAAACATCCCTGTATTATCAACACTTTTTTCATCACAAATCCAAAACATAGTCCCATACTAGTTACTATGAAGAAAATTAACTCTATCCCAGCCAAAACCAGCACAGCCATTTAGTGCCATTTTAGATGCCACAGAATACCAAAGACACCTTTTTTGGGGGATGGCCAACATTATACAAGACCAAAAAACAACTCTCCTTCTGGACACCTAAATGTAGCTGGCTAATTCTTGAAATAAATTCTACACCAATATCTGAATCATTGGTTTAAAGGATTGTTTTTGTCTTGCTTAGTTTTCCTGATTGTCTTGTTCCTTTTCAGGAACATTCTTAGTTTATAAGGTGGCTCCTCTAATTTCTGTTTTACTTACACCTGTGAACTCCTGCCTCATTGTGCTTAGGATTTACAAAACATTTTAAATGCAAATCTTATAAATCTGATCCTGGCTTTTACGTATTGTGTATCGGGGAACAGGTTGTACAGGATAAGATGCATACAGCAGTTACTTGATTAGAGGTAAGTACCCAGAAAAGAAGTAAAAAGGAGGAATGTTTTTCATCCCCATATTGTTCCTAGATAATTTTTTTTCCTGATTTAGCTCAATCTAATTCAGTATCTATATGCTGGGAGGTATTTTTTTCCTGGGTTTCCAATTCTGGTCCTGTCTCTTTGTTAACGGTCCCTGCTTTGCCCCATTTCCTCTTTCCTGAACCAGCTGATATTTAAAGGACAGCATAATCCTCTTCTAAATACTTTGTAGAGTCAGATTCAAGTTACACCATGTACTCAGGACTGATGTGCTCTGGGGAGGTGCAGTTCTTCTGTTGCCAGCTGAGGTTTAATGAGGCATCTATGGATTTCACATGCCCCTAGAGCAACGCAAATACTGAAGTGCATTTTGGTTTTTTTAGATTTTCAGATTTGTACTTAAGCACCCTACTAGGAAAGAGTAGGTTTGTAAGTTTTGGGTTTTTTCTCATAGAACTAGCTGAAAGTATTTTAAAGGTGCACAAATAACAAACATTGAGCTCTCAAATCTTACAGAACAATTTTTTTTTTTACAGCTTTAGTTTAGACATAAAAACCATGAAAAAATTAAGCTTGCAACCTACCATAACAAAGAGCAACATTCTACTGACCTGTAGAATGTTGCTCTGTACTTTATTACTACTAATAAATTATTGTGTTAGCCATGACAGAAAGGAACAGAGACATGCAGAAATGGACACAGAGAGATTGCAAGGCTAAGGATTTATATATCCTACCCATAATTTTTAAGTGCAATGCAGGAAACTGTAATTCCCTAAAGACAGATTTGTTTCAAACAAATTACGCTAGGTTTTAGGGTATAAGGAACCACAGGGAAAACTGTTTATTACCAGTATCTTTGTAATTCATACGAGGTTAAGTTTTAACAGTACACTCTGAGGGCTGAACTTCAAATAGCATTTGAAACTGTTAATGGGAGTATACTCATTCACAGCAGTCTGTGGATGTTACATCAGAATTAAAGCCTGCTTAAGAGATGTTTTCAATACATCCAGAACTCGAGTTTATTTGATATAATTTATAGGCATTCAAGGTGACATTCTTCTTATGTAATCTGAGGTTATTAATTACTGTGCCCTTTGTAGCTAATACAGAGACATTTCTGATCTACTTAAGGATTATTCCTGTGTTCTGATTTATATGTGAGGATTTCATCAAATTAATTATACTGCGGAGATGAAAACAGTGGTCAGTTAAGGTAATACCCTTAGTATAATTTCTTTAATATCCAAATGCTTGGGAACACAGAAGGGTGTCCTATTTTAAAAAGTTTGTACTAAAGAAAAGAAATAGACACTTACCTAGAAGCAGAAGACAATCAGTGGGAAAATTTGGAAAGGAAGGAAGTAATGTGTAGAATGAAACTGTTTGAGACATATCTTTAGTTTTTTTTCCCCCTAAGATATATAGTTTACTATATGGTTAGTTACAATACTTGCAAAGCAAGATTGCCATTTAAAAGTTTTTGGAAAGAAGCAAAGTTTGTAAAAGTATCTCTATGAAATTAAGCTGTTATATTCTTGAGCTAAGAAAGATATCCCTTGACTGTCTGGTAAGTCTGAAAAACTGATGTACTGGAGGTGTTATTAGACAAAGCAGCAAGCACATCCTGAAAAGTATTGCTACGCTTTTGTAATGCACAGAAATAATGAGTTCAGTACAATGTGGTGATAACATGGGCTCAGCAGGGCCCATGGCCAGGCAGGGCAGGGTTGTGAGTAGCTGGAGACTGGCACTGCTGTGGTGTCACTGGGGCAGGGACTGAGGGCTCTGGACTAAGCTGAAATGGGGTCCTGGGCTGTGGGCAGGGTGGTGGAAGGTCCCAGAGGAGGCAGGACCAGTAAGGCCCATCTCCAATAGATGTCTGTACAGTTAGATGTGAATAATTCAGATATTCACTGTCAAATGGTGCTGCTGAAACCAACAGCCCAACCTAGAAGAAAACTGGAGTTAGTATGACCTTTTGAAAATATCAGTGACAACATTACAAAAGTGAGAGGAAAAGACTACTGTGGAAAGAGAAGGAATCAAGAAAGGGAGGGAGAGAAAAGAGGGAAAGTAGGAAAAGTAAAAAACAGCACAAAGGCAAAGTTTTATTGACCTTAGATTAATATGCGCTTTGATATGAGAAGATTTTGGGAATCATGACACTAAAATTGAGAGTGCACTTTCTTTTCTAAACTCCAGTGAATTGCTTTTGGTTGTAATGAACTCAAACGAGGTGCCACCTATGGTCCCCTATACTTCAGCATGATGCTTTGAAATCCACTCAAAGGTTTACACTAGCCATTAGAAGTGTGGACACTCAGAGGATTGTGCTTGAACGAATACATCTTTGTTTATTTTAAAGACTCATCTGTCTGAGTAGCTGCGTTTAGCTCCTTATCTCTGAGCTCAGGTTTGAGCACTCCTTTATGTTCACAACAGCAACATGTCTTCTCATCTTCTCATGTTTTTGATAATTCTTC
This sequence comes from Theristicus caerulescens, assembly GCA_020745775.1. NCBI lineage: Eukaryota > Metazoa > Chordata > Aves > Pelecaniformes > Threskiornithidae > Theristicus > Theristicus caerulescens. The sequence continues at coordinate 78,820,071 of CM036559.1, read as the reverse complement.
AGAGAATTTTATCAGGTTTTAGCCACAGAATGAAGATGAGCAAAATTTATCAATAAATAACTGCAGAACTACCCATGAAAAGGCATGCATTCATTTCTGCTATATTACTGTTTCTGAATCAGACTTTCACTTTTCTTAATGATACATTATGGTCTATTGTCATGTGATGCGACTAGTTTAATTCAAGTTATTTTATACAAATGTATATATATATATAAATATATATAAAAGTCACAGAATAACGCAATAGCTTCTGCTGAGTTACTATTTCTTTTTGCTAAACAATTTCAATCTTAAAACCAAATCCCATCAAAGATTAAGCAAATACATACTGAACAGTTGACAAACATCTTACTTGTGGACCTTGAATTTTAACTTTTTTGACAGTTCAGTTTCTAAAGAGCTGATATATTAGACAAGCCTCATCTTCTCCCTTGATTACAGCTCCACAAGTCAGCTTTTTCATGTAAAACATTTATTATTAAAAAAAAAAGGCCTTGAGACAAAATAAATAGAAAGCTGACAGGAGAGGATATAATATCAGGCTATTACAACAAACTTTTTTTTTGCTTGTTTGTTTTCAGAAGTATCTAGACTCTTCAAAATTTTTCCACAGAAGTGTAGCTAACAAAAGAAAACAAAATAAACAAAGAATTTTACAGATTTCCTTCATGTGTTGAGATATTTAAGACATAAACTATTAAACTGTGATTTAATTAGGAATAGTTGAAAACTAACAGTGCATTTTTAGCATTAATAAGATAAAACTTACCAAAACCATTCCTCTAAGAATGTTGACTCAATTTTTCCATGTTCCTTTAATATCATTGTGCAGATACTTCCTGTAGAAAAATGACATTTATTTTTCTCATCTGACAAGAATGAATGTTAAATATAATATACATATATATACAAACACACACTTTTAAACATTCCCAAAGTGAAACTATAAAGTTTGGAAATAACTAATGTTGAGTGAATTAAATGTAATTTTTCCAAGAATGATATATCAGTGAAAGTATAAATGCCATGAACAAAACATGAAGGAGACTTCTCACCTAACAATAATATCTGTTTTGAACTTAAGGACTGATGCTGCCTTTAAAATTCCTACTTAGTGGCTAATCTTATGTGATTGTGAAAGGCACAGATTTTCATTTACACTGAGGGCATTCTGCATTATTTGTGTAGAAGCTTATTAATGGCATATCCAGAATAAAGGCTATCCTTAAAACAGTAGCATAAAGTATGTGCTTCCAATTACTGACATTCCAAGACCAAAAGCCATCTAAAAACTTGCTAATCATTCTTCTTCTACACTAATAAAACAACAACAACAAAAAAAAATTTGTTAGCTGGGTCTTTCTGCATTTTGTGTTTTTTGAATAGTACTATCTACCTCATAAAAATCAAAGCAAGCAAAATAATAATACTTCCTGTGTTTGTTTGTTTGGGTTTTGTGAGCTTTTTTCCAAGTAAAATACATAAGTTGTAGCATGTAATATAGTCTATTCTACAAACTTTCTATCTGGAGAGCATTCAGTCTGGAAAGTCATTCCAGATGCTCTCTGCTCTGTTCAGAAGCTTTCTTAAAATTTCCAGCTTAATGTTGCTTGCAGAGAGTTCATATTGCTTTTTCTTGTGCAAAAAATGTCATCTAACTGAAGTATCTCTTGTGTGTGTGTTTACTCCCCTGATTTATTTATATACAAACATTTTCAGTCTTCATTTTTCCATATCAAAGAAACTATACCTTTCTGATGCTCTCTTTATAGAAATGTTCCCTTTATTACAGTTTTTCTCTTCATTGCATTTGTAACAGAGGAACCCCTTTGCATATTAACTCCTGAATTGCAGGGGTTTGTTTTGGTTTTTTGAGGTTGTTTTGTTTGTTTGTTGGTTTGTTTTTTTCCCAAGAATAAATCAAATTTTGGCAACATATCCATAAAGAGGCAGTCTTTGTATAATACTAAAGATTTTTATTGTTATTCTGCATTGTACTGGATGAATAGATAGTAGTCCCAGACATGTGGCTCAGTGAAGTTCCCTTGGGTCAAACTCAGCAGAAGTTTAAATGTTTCTCTCCTTTTAAATTTCTCTTTTTATTAAGAAAGCATATGCAGAATAAAAATTTTGGTACAAGCGTAGGAAGTCAAATTGTCTGTAATTGTGTAATTGTATAATTACCTATTTTGTTCATAAAAACTATAAAGGAATGCAGATGATATTTTATTATAAACTCATTGTTTGTACTGGTTTTGGCTGGGAGAGAATTGATTTTCTTCATAGTACCTGGTACGGTGCTCTGTTTTGGATTTGTGATGAAAACAGTGTTGATAAGAGAAGGATGTTTTAGCTATTGCTGAGCAGTGCTTACACAGCATCAAGGTCTTTTCTGCTTCTCACACTACCCGGCCAGTGAGTAGGCTGAAGATACACAAGAAGCTGGAAGGAGACACAACCATGGACATCTGACCCCAGCTGACCAAAGGGATATCCCATACCATGTGACAACATACTCAGCAATAAAAGCTGAAGGAAGAAGGAGGAAGGGGTGGGGGGGGACGACACGACACATGTTCAGAGTTATGGCATTTGTCTTCCCAAGTAACTGTTATGTGTGATGCAGCCCTGTTTTCCTGGGGATGGCTGAACACCTGCCTGCCGATGGGAAGTAGTGAATGAATTTATTATTTTTCTTTGCTTGCATGTGCAGCTTTTGCTTTCCCTATTAAACTGTCTTTATCTCAACCCATGAGTTTTCTCACTTTTATACTTCCAATTCTCTCCCCCATCCCACTGGTGGGGAGTGATAGAGCAGCTGTGTGGTGCTTAGCTGCCTATCAGGCTTAAACCATGAGAGCTGTTCTACACACACGAGTCACAAGTAGAATATTTTAAACCCAGATGAATATATTTTTAAAGATAATTTCAGGAGATAGCTTCCATAATCTCTGTCTTCCTTCAATCAGTGGAAAGTATCCACAGGCATTTACATATTTACCAAAACTGTAAGTAGGGGACCCCTATCATGGGAAGAGTTACTGGTCTCCAACTTGAGGAAACTGAGGATCAGATGGGACTCCATGTCACTCACTTATACTCACACATGACATTTACCTGTACTTACACATAGTTACAATTTAAGTATCTCCTATAATTCAACATTCACTGTCAATGTCCCATATATCCTGAGTAGACCTCTATAATGTAGATGTGAAGAGACACTACTGGGTGCCATAAAATCTGCTATAGAAAGAAATCAATATACCCCAAGTGCAATGTAAAATAGCTATTTTCTTCCCTATTTTCTGTCTTTTTTCTACAATACTTATGGGATGACATATTAAAATGCTGTTTTCTTCAAAATTTATACTAAACTGTGAACTGAAGAGGCTGAACTAAGACTAATGTGCATGTGAATTAAAAGGAAAAAACTTGAAATGCCTTTAGACAACTAAATGCACGTCAGATATTATGGGAGTGGATAATAATAGGTAAGTGCATTTAGATATTTAACTGAATACAGACAGCGGCCATATGCCAAGGCAGAAAGCTTATATTAAAGAAGATGTGTTATCTTAACCACTTTTCTTTTTGTGTATTATACAATGTTTAAAACCAAATTAATTCTGGCACTTACATAGTAAACTGTATAATACATATCCTTCCAACTTGTTGGGGTTTGTTTGTTTGTTTTTTCAGAATTAAAAAAACTCAGTTTTCCCATTGACATTGCACCAGAAGCATTCCTATCTGAAAAAAAAGCTGAGACCAAGTTCACCTTACTGTGAGTCTGACTGAAGAAAAATACTTATATTATTTTGATATGCAAAGGTGTGGTGTAGGTTGAAGTAGTGGTAGTTTTAGGTAACAGTTCCTTCTAATACAGTGTTCTTTTAAATTTTTGAATAAATTTGCAAAGAGAGAGACATTGAAAATTACCTCAGGATTATTTGTAAGGATATAGCATACATGCACCATTTGCAAAATGGTTTACAAAATTACAAGACGCTTGGTTGAAGGAAGAAACTTACTCCTTGTTCAGGAAATTTAAAGCATTATCATTGCCCCTGTGTTTCAATTTTTCTAACAATCTAACAGTGAGAATCAAGCTACAGAAATGACAATTGTCTTGGTCCTCACTAGATTATAGATTTGGGGTATCTAGAGTTAAAACACAAATTACAAAGGCTGACTGCTCTTTCTGGTATTTTGAAGAGTGCTGCTTTTGTTTGGTCAGCAAAAAATGGCAACAAGTAACAGACTCAAGACTGAAGTAGGAGTTTTATCTATTAATGAAATGTTTCAATGCTTAAACTTTAGACTAGATTTTAGTCTCTGCTCCTAATAAAAACAGAGATATGTTAGCATTTTTAATGCTAAAACATACAGTATTTTCAAGATAAATTTGAAAAAATTATTTCAAGTCAATATGGTTGCAATGTTGGCAGAGCATATAGACACAGAAAATTAAAATAAAAAAACCACAAAACCAAAACCAAATAAATGTTAATATAGCTTTGGTAGAAAGAGAGTGATGCCACATCATTTTTACTAATCAATCTATTCTTTGAATATTTGTCTTCTTGTTTAATGTTATTTCTGTTAGAACTGCTTTTGAGGTTTTTTTGTTAAATCTTTGAATACCATAAAAGTACTAGCCTTCATATTTGAATATGATAGTCATGAAAACTCTGATCCTAAACTCCATATAACAGATTGAGCATCCCAATAGGAATGAAATACTCCTGTAAACTCAATGGGAATAATACCTCCAGTATGCCTTTGTTACAGTCTGAGAAGTAGAGTGAAGATTGTTGCACGGTTGATGTTCTGGGCAGGGATTGTGTAAACTGTGTGGATAAGGAGTTTTTACAGCATCCAGAATTAAACAGGCCAAAAGAGCAATCTTTAACATTGTTTTATACAGTTTTCTCTGAATTCCTGACAAGAGACAAATGCTGCAGTGACAGCTGCTCCTGCTCCCTTCCACTCAGCTCACAGAAATTGCACAACCTCTCACAGCTGCCATGCGTCTTGACATAGTACCCACTGTACATCAGCTGCAGAGAAGCCACAGCATGTTTTCAATTTGAGCTGTCAAAAAAGGCATAAGGGAAGGGGAACAGTGCTGAAAAAAACAAACTATTTTAATTTTGTTTGTGTTTCTTCAGTCACTCTATATAGCTATGAAAATGTTGATAGTGGGACCAGTCATGCCTAAGCATCCAGATCATCCAGCTTAAATGATGAACTTCATGGATGAATCCTTTTTATAGAGTGATATTTTTCTCAATTAATTTTATGTATTATATTTTGATATTTAATATGCTGGCAGATATGGTTGCCTTCAGCAAGGAATGCAGCCAAGTCGATTTCACTGGCACAAACAATGCTACTGTATGCACTAGCTCTCTTGGTACAGACAAGAAACTTACTTTCCTTTCGAGTATTTTACATTCTTGGTATGTTCAGTCTAAAGTAGCCTTGGGAATAGGAACCAAAATCTGTTCTTAAATCTAGATTAACTGGCACTGCAAAATGCACTCCTGATTGTCATTGATCTTGAAATCAAAGTGAAATATAATAGATGTGAACCAGCAGAATTTTTTTTACATAATCGTGTCTACAAATTCTGTTTCCTTTTTGAAGGTGCACCGTATATCTAAGTTTTGATATCCTTATGTTAAATAGGAGACTTAGATATTTGTAAATAGGTAAATATATCCTCATCTGCTAATTTTTTAGTATGGACTGCTAGCACTCCCAAATTCACCATTATACAGATCTGCTAGTTATTTCTCCTACTTTTATGTAAGAGAAATGGAATAGACATGCAACATCTTCAGGGTAGTCTGACTGTGATGTTTTTGTGACTGAGCTATGATTCTTCTCTGGAGAATTCCTTGTCTTTGTGAGTATCTAGAAAGATAGTAAATGTTACTACATAGCAGTTTATTACAATTATGTTATCCATTAGTCTTTTCCCAGAAGGAAATAAATCGGCACACTTACACAGTTACAATCCAGGTCTGATTACCTCATATGGTCCAAGGGAACGCCTTAATCAAATTAATAGTCTCAAGCAAGCAATGGTGCAATGCTATTTTTTAATGGTAAATTCACCTATTTTATATGTCAGATAGACAAAGATTCATGAATTCTGTTCCATCCCAACTGGAAGTAGCAAAGCTCCGTTTAAGACTTTAGCCTTGTGGGGCTTGGTGCTCCAGTGGGACCTCTTGCTCACAGATTTGAGTATTTATGTCTCACCAAGTTAGTATAAAGAGTTCCATCTGCTGATACAATAATATCCAGCAATGTATGCCTTGCTAAACAGGTGGAGGGGTAGAAAACATGAATGAACAAAGAGGCAGCTGATTCATCATGCTTCCTTTCTACTACAAATGATTTTCAGTACCATGGGAGAGTGGGAAGAGGTGAGTGATACAACAAGGCACAGTTGCTCTAATTGTTTCAGATGAGTGCTCCATAGGTCACAGCTACTACTGTTGGAAAGAAATTCTACAGTGATGGGTGAGTGACCATATGACAATGGAGGTGGTGGCTGCGGTTACAAACTTGCATGCATGTGGTCAGGATGCAGTTAGAAAGGACAGGTCACTATGTGCAACATTTTTTCTTCTCTGCTTTCTCATACATTAGGTGGTGAAACATCAAGTAATTTCCTTGATTTTCTTTATAAGTAGTCCCTTCATTTGAAGGGGTAAAACCCAACAAAATGTGATCTTCTGAAATTAGAAGCATGAGAGAAACTTCTAAGCACTGTGAGTGTTAATCTAAGTACAGCAGTGAGGAAAGGATACTTTCTGATAGAGTTAGTCAGAAAATCTATTTTAAATTTGACTTTTTTTTTTTCCCAAAGGGTGATGGCTCAACACGTCAAAACTTTTCAAAGAACCATATTGCTGTCAAGGAAAACATCAGTCTTTTTTCACATTCAGGATAGAAATGGGAGAAAGATATATAACTACCACTGTCAGTAAAGTACTGTTCTAGCTTATGGGAGACTCTTGTTCCAAACTGAATAAAACAGGAACTTAAAAAATTGCCCTTGCACGGCTTGGATTTAACGTCTTCAACACTAAGCTGTTGAGGGAGGAATTGATAAGCAGGGGCATCAGAGGTGGTGCAAATGTCTTCTCCTCTGTTATACTAGCATCACATTCAAATGACCAAAATAACTTATTCTTGCTACAAAATGGAAAGGCGTGTGAAACAAAATGCATGTTTTACAGTAAGTCAGAACTTTTATTTGTGAGTCTTCATTGTGAACAGTTTGGGGGTGGGGGGAGCAGGGGAGAGAGAATTAAAATCTGAGAAATGTCAGAGACCAAGATACTTCAGAGATATTTAATTAAAGACTAAGGCATTTTCAGTCCATCTAGAGAAAATGTAACACAACCCAGAGTCCTAAGCCTGAAAGCTGTCAGGTTATCCCCCCCAATCAGATTTTAACCATATGAAGATTAATTTGTGAATTATGTAGCATAGGCAGTGAAGACAGAGAATATGCTTGTCTCTCTGTTTGGAATTCAGAGACACAGGTAGTCCTGCAACACACATTGGGCATGAAGAAACAGATTTTTAAGAATTTTTCTACAGTATAAGATGTGCAACATACTTCACATACAGGCACAAAATATAGGCACAACGTAACAACACGATGGACCCATTGAATAAAGCTTTTATTAGCTGCTCATCATCTACAAAAACAATTAAGAATCCTAATAAAAATCTGTCAAAAAATAGGATACAGTTCATTACAATATATTCATGATTCAAAAAAGACTAGCTGGTCTATTGAACACTAAGTGTATCAAGTGTTAAGAGATGTCAACCTAACAGTTAATGAACTGAAATTTTTTAATGGTTTGTTTTGTTTAATAGTTGGGGGCAGGGTGAGGCTGTATGTTTTTTTGTTTTTTTTTTTTTAATCTGAGAGGAGAGAATCTGTTTAAACATTTCTCCTTCATTTTCACTGTTCTCTTTTCTTAATCTTTAATTCATTGATATTTTGTTGTTTCTTTTAATTATTTTTCTATTTTACAGTTGTCTAAGCACAATATAAAACCAATCATACTTTGTAGTTACAGTGATTAATCTTTTAAGCAGAGTGAGTACAGCTCACTCAAAAAATACCATTTGAAATGCAAGTCTCAAGTGCTACAGCTCATCACAGGGAAACTGATAAGGCCCTAAGCAAGAAGTAGAGATGCTGCTATTATCTGTGGGCTTTGATGATGCCAAGTGAAAAGTCATTTGTGCTATTGAAAATACTGTACATTACTGTTCTAACTTTCCAGAATGAGTCAGAAAACAGACTATGTCAAAAGTCTCAGTTACCCTGCCTTACACAGTGTTCCTACACCTGGGATCAAAGTAGATTCATTGTCTTACTGCATCGACTGTGCAATCGTGTTCCAATGGGCAGGAATTGTTGGGCTACAGTATGGTGAACAGGAACTGCTTTTCAGGCCATCACTATATCTCTCTACTTTGTTCCAATCTACTCCCAACCTCTTTAAGGAGCAGAATTTTAAGGAAAGCAAGAGAATGGTTGCTTAGCAGGACAGAGGAAGAGATTTCAGATGAGACATGGAGGGGAAACAATAATGCAGATCATTGTTAAGGCATCAGTGATAGAAGCAGCAGATCTAGGCACATACTATTAGCTTTCTTTTTTGTAAATAATGGGGTGGATTAACAGTTTCCTCCCAGCAGCTCCCTCCCCTGTTCAAGTCTACTGCATTTAACAAAGCTTTGGGCTGTGGCCTGTACACAGACCTATTATTGGGATTTCAGAAGCAGCAGCTTTAAGTATAGTCAGCTCAAAATGTAGGGGAGATGGTCTGCATTAAATGCAGGTGAACTGAGAATTGGGAATTACACTGGAAGTTCATATATGAAAGTCACATACAAATTCTGAAGTTAAAGAAAAATCACATGCTGTTAAATGAGAAGTCTTCTATTTTAAACTTTCTGCAGTTCTCAATCTATACTAAAGCCTGCTAAGCCTTGTAATGTGAAGTCTTTTAAACAACCATAACCATTTTATTAATTCATGACATTATAGTTGGAAAATTATTGAAAATTGATTTTCAGAATGAATTCTCACAACTTTTCTTCTTTGTCGGCATTGAAGAAATACTAGGTTTTTACAGTATGTAAAATGAATAGCTATACTGGAAGAGACCAGCAGTCTATCTAGTCCAGTAACATGTTTCTGTCAAGGCCAGCAGCTGAGATCAGGAGAAGAGTATAAGAGAAAGACAGCTATACCTGTGGACATTCTGTGATTTAGACCAAGAAGTTGTAATCCCACTATCCTGATTTTGTGTAATCATTCTTATTAACTCATGTAAACACATTTGGCATTCAATTATCTTATGACTTGAATTTAATTCAATTATATGTTATGTGATGTAGCACTATTTTTAGTTTGTTTTTTAACCACCTACATGAGAACCTTACATGGTCCCATAACTCTTGTGTTAGAAGAAATAATAAACAATTTTTTTCCTACTTACTTTTTTTCTGCTGGTTATGATTTTATGACCTATAATCATATTTTATTCAATTGTTTCTTAAGTTAATTCATTCTAATCTCATATCACATGGAAGCCATAATATACATCCAAATATCCTTGTTGCCTCTACTTAATATCTTCACTTTTACTAAATTACTTTTGAGATGAGTTGCCTTGAATGAAACATGGAATTAAAAGATGATACATGAAAATACAGAGTGGCATAGCTATTTATCTATTACTTATCTGATAACTCCCGAGTCTTACGTTCTTTTTGTAGCATATTAAGCATATGCTTTCATAGAACTACCTAGGGTATCTGTAAAATATCTTTCTGAGGAATGTTAACTGATTTTGACCATGTCTATGTTGTTAAATGAAGTAGAGCAACATTCAAATCTCTGGCTCCAAAGATAAATAATATCAAAACCACCACATTCACAATGCTTAGAACTAGCTTTTTTTTTCCCCTCTTTTTTTTTTTTTTTTTTTTCCTTTTCTTTGAAAGGTCCAAAACAAAGATTGTGAGTAAGTTAACAGTCAGGGTTCTAGCACTTCATCTCATTCCTCCTTTTTTAAACTACATCAATACAGCTTTAACTGTACAAATGCAGTTTTAAAGTCCATCCCTAAGGTAGGTGAAGTTAGAAAGGCTTCTCCATATATCCATCATTTGAATTCATGGCAATTTCTTCTCATCAGCTCATTTTATCATAGTTTACTTTAGTTTTGATTACTTTGAAAATGCTGTAATATTAGAACTCACTTGCTGTTGTAATATTAGCAATATCTTTGCTAGTCATTTCATTTTTTACATCATTTTACAGGTATGATGAACAGCACAATTTTCAGTACAGACCACCACTAATGCTTCTCTCTATCACAAAACTTGTCCATTCTTTCTCTTTGTTTCCTGCAATAGCGTTACTAATCTGTGAGAAGGCAATAAATTTTACATATAATAAATTTTACAATAGTTTAATTCCCTAAAGTGTCTTAGGAGAATAACTTTCAAAGTCAAAAGCTTTTTGAAAATCCAAGTTTATTCTATCAATAATATCAAGCTTACCTGAATGCCTATTGACTTCTTCAGAGTACTCTGAAAGATTATTAAAAAATAACTTCTTGATATAAAACTGTGTTGATTCTTCCCATATATTCTATTTCTCCATTTATATACAAATTCTGTTTTGTATTACACTTTAAAACAATTTTTCTTGTTTTCCCCACCAGTCTGTTCCACACATCCACACTGAAGCCTTTTCTAAGTATCATTTCCTTACTTGCCTCCTCCCTATCGCCTGAAAAAAAGCCAATTTAGATGATAGTTAACATAACAGTTAACAGTTTGGTAATTCCATATTCAATTTCTTTTAGAACTTCTGATTGAAATAATTTAGTTCTATGTCTTTTATTGATTTGTTTTAAAAGTATACTATTAACATGTCTGTGTGTGATATTTTCTTAGATTCTCCCCAGAAAGACAGAATGTGGAATAAGAATCACCCTAAAGTCCTTTGCTGTGAATGCTAATACAAATAATTCATTTAGCTTTTCTATTATGTTTTATCTTTCCTTCAGTGTTCCATTTTTGAGATGATCATCTATCACCCCTGTCAGCTCTCTGGAAAATTTTCTATTTCTGATGTGCTGGAAGAAGTTTTTAGTTTTAATGCCTACAGTAAGTTGTTCATGAAAATTTTTTTTGTACAGTCTTATAGCTTTATATTTTCTTTGCCAGGTTTTATGTTCCATTTATGAAAGAGAATATTCTACTTTTTATAATCTCCTTTGTTAAGTATGTAACTACTTCCACTTCTTTCTTTCTTTCTTTATTGTCATCCTTTTAAAGTCATTGTTAACATTCACGGAATTACTTTGAAACACTCCAGACTATCTCTTGCAATGGTTTTATTTTACTTATTCTAATGAGATTCTAATGTTGTCCCTATCTGTGGTAACTGAATACATTATGAAGAGGATCCTGTTACTAAGCTTAAAGATTTTCTGAAAATAAATGCTTAAATGCTCAGCAAGCGATAAATAGTACTATGATACTTCAAGGAAATTGTAGCAAACATAAAGCAGCATGGATAACAAAGTACTGTGAACTAAGCATGTCTGAAATGAACAGCTTTTGAAAAGGGTCAGCAAACAATTCTGAACAGTATTACCTAAAAGTAGAGGGGAAGAAGTGTACTTAGAAATTACTAACAGCAAAAAAAAAAATAATCTTGGAGTGCAGCAGATAACAGTTTGCACTTGTTACGAACAGGACATATTAGCTATGCTTATAGGGAAGCAGAAACTTCTTGGCAGCTGGCATCCCCATTGTACATTGCAAATATGAACTGCAGTAGCTGATACTTACATTTCAGTATTTTTTCACCATTCCTTACTATCTCTTTTGGATAGAGAAAACTATTAGTCCCTGCTCTTCCTTTTTGAATGTAGGGACCTTAGGATAAAAGCTGTTTTAAAGAAATTTAACTATCTAAAAGTAAAGCATTTAAATTTGAGAAAGGTGTCTAGATCAAATGAGACAGACTTTGCACAGACTCCTTAGCTAACACATTTTTTCCCTACTAGCAGTCATGTAAATTGATCTGATTTTCTATGAATGGCTGTCAAAGAGAGGCCACAAGTAGTTCTGATAACATTGCAAGATCTTACAAGAATGTTTGTAGGGAGTCAGAGAGGATGGGGCACACAATGCAGCAGCAGAGATTTCTTTCTGGACTCTGAAGATCCCTTAACGTGTATTGCTTTTGTAAATAGGAAGGAAAACTGTCAGCAGGACTTCAACTCTGCATATGAGGAGAGCTGACTTCAGGCTGCTCAGGGAACTAATTAGTAAGGTCCCATGGGAAAAAGCTTTTGAAGGTGCTGGGGTCCATCAGTGCTGGTCACTTTTTAAGTACCACCTCCTAAGAGCACAGGAGCAGGCAATTCCAAAGTGTCAGAAGCCAAGCAGGCGAGGTAGAAGGCCAACTTGGCTGAGTAGGGATCTTATGCTAGAACTAAGACAAAAAAAGAAAATGTATGACCAGTGGAAGCAAGGTCAGGTGACATGGGAGGACTACAGGGATGCTGTTTGCCACTGTAGAGAGGAAATATGCGTGGCCAAAGCTCAACTAGAGCTGAAGTTGGCCAGTACTGTGAGGGACAGTAAAAAGGGTTTTTTAAAATATGTTAATAGCAAAAGACAGGCCAGAAATAACATTGGCCCATTACTTGATGAGCATGGTGACCTCACAAACAGGGTGTCGTGATTTAACCCCAGCCGGCAACTAAGTACCACACAGCCGCTCGATCACTCCCCCATGGTGGGATGGGGGAGAGAATCGGAGGAGTAAAAGTGAGAAAACTCATGGATTGAGATAAAGACAGTTTAATAGGGAAAGCAAAAGCCGCGTGCACAAGAAAAGCAAAGCAAGGAATTCATTCACTGCTTCCCATCGGCAGGCAGGTGTTCAACCATCCTCAGGAAAGCAGGGCTCCATCACGTGTAATGGTTACTTGGGAAGACAATCACCATCACACCAAATGTCCCCCCCTTCCTTCTTCTTCCTCAGCTTATATACTGAGCATGATGTCATATGATATGGAATAGCCCTTTGGCCAGTCTGGGTCAGCTGTCGTGGCTCTGCTCCCTCCCAGCTTCTTGTGCACCTGGCAGAGCACAGGAAGCTGAAAAGTCCTTGACCAGTGTAAACTGTACTCAGCAAGAACCAAAACATAGTGTGTTATCAACATTATTCTCATCCTAAATCCAAAACACAGCACTATACCAGCTACTAAGAAGAAAATTAACTCTATCCCAGCTGAAACCAGGACACAGGGCCATAGAGAAAGCAGAGATGTTTAAAGCTTTCTTTGCCTCGGTCTTCAACACCAATGATGGGCTCTGGGACCTCCAGAGACCTGGGCTAGAGAGCCATGACTGTGAGAATGACAAACTCCCAACCAAGCCTGAACTTGTGTGGGATTTGCTGCTCCACCTGGATCCCTATAAGTCAATGGGGCTCAGCGGGATTCATTCCAGGGTACTTAAAGAGCTGGCTGGTGTCATAGCAAGACCTCTCTCAATGATTTTTCAATGCTCTTGGGAAACTGGAGAGGTTCCAGCTGACTGGAAGCTGACGAATGTTGTCCCAGTCTTCAAGAAGGGCAAGAGGGATGACCCCGGTAACTACAGGCCTGTCAGTCTCACCTCTGTGTCTGGCAAAATCATGGAGAAGATTGTTCTGGGAGTCATTGAAAAACACCTGAAAGACAATGCAGGCATTGGTCCCAGCCAGCACAGGTTCATGAGGGGAAAGGCCTGCTTAACTAACTTGATTTCTTTCTATTACAAGGTTACCCACCTAGTTGACCAAGGGAAGCCAGTGGACTTCATCTTGTTGGATTTCAGTAAAGCTTTCGATACTGTCTCTCACAGTGTCCTCCTGGACAAAATGTCCAGCATACAGCTGGATAAACACATAATGCAGTGGGTGAGCAATTGGCTGACAGGTCGGGCTCAAAGGTTTATAGTAAATGGGGTTACATCGGGCTGGCAAACAGTCACTAGCGGGGTTCCGCAGGGGTCCATCTTAGGGCCAGTGCTCTTTAATATCTTCATAAATGACTTGGATGCAGGACTTGAAGGATTACTATCTAAGTTTGCTGATGACACAAAATTGGGAGAAGCTGTCAACACTCTCAAGGGCAGAGATGCCCTGCAGAGAGATCTAGACAAATTAGAGAGCTGGGCAATCACCAACCATATGACGTTTAAGAAGGGCAAGTGCCAGATTTTGCACCTGGGACATGGCAACCCTGGGTGTACATACAGACTGGGGAATGAGAAGCTGCAGAGCAGCCCCAGAGAGGGATCTGGGGGTTCTGGTTGATGTCGAGTTGAACATGAGCCAACAGTGCGCCCTGGTGGCCAGGAGGGCCAACCGTGTCCTGGGGTGCATCAAGCACTGTATTGCTAGCTGGTCGAGGGAGGTGATTGTCCCGCTCTACTCTGCACTGATGTGACCTCATCTTGAGTACTGTGTGCAGTTTTGGGTGTCACAGCACAAAAAAGATACAAACCTACTAGAGAGTGTTCAGAGGAGAGCTACAAAGATGGTGAAGGGTTTAGAAGGGAAGCCATACGAGGAGCAGCTGAAGTCACTTGGTCTGTTCAGCCTGGAGGAGACTGAAGGGAGACCTCATTGCAGTCTACAGCTTCCTCACAAGTGAAGGAGGAGGGGCAGGCACTGATCTCTTCTCCCTGATGACCAATGATAGGACTCGAGGGAATGGCAGGAAGATATGCCAGGGGAGGTTTAGGCTGGACATTGGGAAAACGTTCTTCACCCAGAGGGTAGTGGAGCACTGGAACAAGCTCCCCCGGGAGGTAGTCATGGCGTCAAGCCTGACAATATTCAAGAAGCAATTGGACAATGCCCTCAGACATATGGTATGATTTTTGGGGTTGTCCTATGCAATGACAGGAGTTGGACTCAATGATCCTTGTGGATCCCTTCCAACTCAGGATATTCTATGATCCTATGATTCTATGAAATAAAGTTGTTTGATTAATAAGTGGCTAACCTTCTTGCTCCTTACTGAAATTTCTTTCAAGTTTTCACTGAAATATCAATGAAGTGAAACGGTTTTTCCTGTAATGTCAACAAAAACTGAACCAGTGAATAACAGTTCCCTCTCTCCTGTGTAAGTAGACAAGAGACAAAAGGACAAGGGATACTTTTTTACTCATTATGTAGAGTAAATATATTTTTTGAAAGTCTTTGTGACTTTTCTCTTAGGAAGAAAAGTTATTTTGCAGACAAAAATATCAAGTATTCTTATAAATATTACTGTTAAACATTTTCTTTCACAATCAGTTCAAATATGAGATTTGCAACTAATTGCAAGTATCTGATAAGGTCTTTTTTATTCACAGTTCTGCAAGAGGCATAACACCTTCATTCCACCAAGGTCATGTCATTCATATTACCTAGATTCATGTTATATGTCTGAATTTCACAGTATAGCAGAAGAAAC
This sequence comes from Theristicus caerulescens, assembly GCA_020745775.1. Lineage (NCBI taxonomy): Eukaryota > Metazoa > Chordata > Aves > Pelecaniformes > Threskiornithidae > Theristicus > Theristicus caerulescens. The sequence goes on along the minus strand of CM036559.1, from coordinate 78,804,475 downwards.
TGCATTATAAAAAATAATTCTGTTGGACATCAAGTGTCAGAAAAAGGCCTCTGTGTTTCGAATGGATAACCAAAAACTTCAAGAAGACAACAAGAGACTAAATACCTTCATTATTCTTTTCATATATTTTATTAAAAAAAAAAAGAAAAAACGTTTTCTACATGGAAGAGGAGTGAAACGAAAGTGTTTTCTACATTTTTTTTAGAAATGGAAATATGAAATATTAAGGACAAGATTACCAGGTCTGCTTAGTGAGACAAGGACATAATTCTCTGCTCTACTAAAAGATTTTTTTTTTTTTTTAAGAAAAATAAAGTATTCAGCAAGACTGGTAAATGCATTATGAAATTTAATTCTCATTTCTCCTTGTTAAGGATATGTGAAAATATTGCAGTCATCTGAGAACTGGATTCACGTGAAACATTTCACTCATGTCAAAAAGAAAAATCATGACAATGTGCATTTGGTGCCTAAGCTAAATGTAAATTCTATTGAGAGCTTTTGCCTTTTTTCAGCTCATTGAATTATTTCTTGATAAATTTTACTTAGGAATAGACTTGAACTAGAAATGATATGCTAAACCCCTGATGCATGGGCTTGTGCCACAATTCATTAAATGAATTTTTTCATTGTCTCCTTACTTAATAATTTCAAAGATAACCTGCTGCATTACAGAGTTTCACTATTTTTGCTTCAGATAAGACATATTTTTTTACAAATTTGCATTGCCCTTGTGTTCTCACTGAATTTGGGATTCGGGATATCTGTTATTTCAGAAAATCAGAATGGGGTTTGATTCTCCTTTTATATAATTTGAAATACTGATATTATCAAAAGACATTTGTTTTCAAATTTGGGCAGATTCAGAATGCTGGTGTTAGGCTAATTGTAGCTTCTGTGACATTTCAGGGTTATTCTGCATGTATAAGTCCCTGGGGCCCCTTTAAATCATTGAAAAGATCTATGGGCATAGAATATTTAAAGGGGTTAATTCTAGTGTGAGAGAACCAGTTTCTGTCAGGGAACACCTGACATGAGTGTCCCTGTCCGAGTTGCTCTTTCTGTCTACTGATAATCAATGTAAGGCCAAGGAGACTATGTTATGGTGTTTTCTTGCAGAGATTATTTTCAGTAGAGATGGTCAAGCTCATGTGACCAGTATTTAATGGAAAGTTAGGGATGAATCAGCTTTGGAACTAGGTAGCTTGGTAAGTCCTTCAGATCCTACTTTTTCAGGGTTGCAAGTGTGTGCTCAAAATGCCCCAAAGGGAAAAGTTGTAGAAGAATTGTGACCTGAATGTGGGAGAAGTTTTGTAATACTGTTTATGGGTAAGAAACTTGTCATTGTAAGGCTGTTAGCTTCTGTATTTTTTCCCCTCAAGTACTGTAGATAGTTTTGAGTTTGTCCTTTTTAATTTTCTTTATTACATGAAGTATAGAAAGTGAAGAATTTTAATACATTCTGAACATCAGTGAATTGATCTGAACAAAAGTCCCATGAGGAAAGAAATTATATTAATCCTGATGATGTTGATTATTCCAGAATTTGATAGGTGAACCTAGAACTCCTCAATGCAAAGTCTGTAGGTAAAGAAGAAAAAACCTAAAAATAAATGTTTTAAATGAATTCTTACCATTATTATATACTTAATTGTCCTGTTTTACCACACACTAAATATGTAATATATCTCTAGTGGTCATCAAATTTCCTGTCTTGGGACCAGCTAAGTAAAATCCATGAAGAGAAATCTTTTTGCTTTCAGTGGTCTTTAGTGCACTCCTGGGCTGAAATTCAGAATGTAATCCATAAAATATGTGATTTCAAAGGACTGGTTCAACTTCTCAGATTGTACAATATGCCATCTTTTGCCACCTTGCAATTTGTGAAATATAACTAACATGAATCTTAAATCTTCCGACCTTTGTAGGAGTTACCTGAATAAGAATCTTACAGGGGCATGATGCAAGCCAGTAGAAGTTTCTGTAGCATTAGGAACGTGTCTAAAACCGCTGTCTATATAATTGGAACCATAGCTACCATCAGTTTCCAAGTCCAGCACATGCTCCAGCCATAACTGGACTCCAGGCAGGTTTGAGACTCCATTGCCCAGAGTTCCCTTGGGTTGGGGCTGACCTGGAGCCACAGCAGCTGTAAGAAGTCTCTGATTTGGACAGTAAGGCACAAAAAGGTATGTAACTAACCACTGCAGGTGAGTTTAATTTCAGCCACAAGTCAGTGACGTTTTTTTTCAATAGGGCAACATATTTAAATTATGCTAAATCAAACAACTTCTAAAATAATAGTGAGTGACTCTCCTGCATAAAAGTGTTGTTGTTTTTTTTTAAATTTCTCCTAAATTAATACACCGGCCTTGAACATACCACATATGTAAGTAAACACAGTGTTTTCAGAGCAAATGTGTCAGTGAACAACTACTACAGTGGTATTTGGAAAGCCAATTTAAAAAGGGTAATGCAGCATAATTCCTAAATTTCTCTTTTTATTAGGGAGCATGGACCAGGATTTTCTGCTTGCTAGTTATTTATTGCAGGTTTTGAATCTTGCTAGAAAGTTGTGTTTCAGTGCTTTCCTTGATAGATATATTTTAATTTTTTTGCAGAACAAATAGCTAAAAAATTTATTATGGTGATTTCTTTCTCCATTTTTAATCTGTGATCCTCATAGTATTAGATTTTAAATTAGTGACATGGAAGCAGAATATGAGATTAATATCCAACTTTTTCTTGTAAAAGATAGAAAGGAGGAGGCATAGACATTTTCATTTGAGATCAACATTCTTAGAATAAAATGTACAGTGCAGGAATATTAGCTAGCTTGTTGTTACCTCTGTGAAACTTTTGTAATTACAGGGGAAACAAGATGCATTACTTGGACATTTTAAAACCACTTTGAATAATTAGATATTTATACACAGTGATTTCTGTATCCCTTAGGCTTTAATTAGTTTCTCAGCTATTACTTGCAAGTTTTTAATAATAACATACCGAACTTGCTGAATCTTCTACTGGAAATTATTTTGTAAGTAAATGTTTGACCTTCATGTTTTTTTCACCAGAAAAGTAAGAATAAGCATAACTACATGAACTAAGTATCTCACTTTCTTGATTTTGTTGTTTATTTTGCAGGATGATAATTTGGTGGTGATTTCCAGTGGGCCCAATGGTATCTTGGAATGAATCCAAGAAGCTTGTTCATGACAGCCCCACCCAGCTGATTGCATACAATTGTTTTTCTCTGGTGGGATTTTGCACTTTCATAGGAGAAATCCAGCAATGAGATAGTATTCCTCCTATCACCTTTAGTTGAAACTGAGAAATCAGTCAGAAAACATTATGCAATGCTCTATTCTTGCCGGGAAAAAAAAAGTTTAAAAATAAACATTTTCCCTATTCTCTTCCACATTCACATCTGTGCTATTCATCCCATTTTTATCTCAAATCACAAAGGCATTATTTTAGATTCAGGATGTTAGAAAAAGAAAGAGAAAAGGAAGAAGAAAAAGAGAAAGAAAAGGAAGAAGAAAAAGAGAAAGAAAAGGAAGAAGAAAAAGAGAAAGAAAGAAAAGGAAGAAGAAGAAGAAAAAAAAGAAAGAAAGAAAAAAAGAACAACTCCCCAAACAAGCTGCTGTTGTGGTTTAACCCCAGCTGGCAACCAACCACCACGCAGCTGCTTGCTCACCCTCCCTCTCCCTGCCCCTCCACCCCTGGTGGGATGGGGGAGAGAATTGGAGGAGCAAAAGTAAGAAAACTTGTGGGTTGAGATAAGAACAGTTTAATAATTGAAATAATATAATTTAGTAATAGTAACAGGAAGGAAAAGGAAAAAAAGGAAAACAACAAGAAAGACAGAGAAACAAAGCCCAGGAAAAACAAGTGATGCAACTGCTCACCACCTACTGACCGATGCCCAGCCTATCCCTGAGCAGCGATCACTGCCCCCTGGCCAACTCTCCCCAGCTTATATACTGAGCATGACGTCATATGGTATGGAATAGCCCTTTGGCCAGTCTGGGCCAGCTGTCCTGGCTGTGTCCCCTCTCAGCTTCTTGTACACCTGGCAGAGCATGGGAAGCTGAAAAGTCCTTGACTGGTGTAAACTCTACTTACCAACAAGTAAACCATCAATGTGTTATCAACATTATTTTCATGCTAAATCCAAAACACAGCACTATACCAGCTACTAGGAAGAAAATTAACTCTATCCTAGCTGAAACCAAGACAGCTGCACACTCATAAACAAGCTTATAATATAGATTAAAAGAAATATTTTATACCCAAATCCTACAAAAGAATCAAAATAGTTGAATTATATGGAAATTGTGCTTTCTCACAAGAAGAATATATGTTACATATGGAAGAGAAAAGGCAAAAAAGTGAAATAGAAGTTTCTAAAATGGAATTATATCAGCTAAATCATGTACCATTTAGAAGATACCTCCAGATTACCAAAAAGGTTAAATGACTCTGTAATTCAAGCGGAAGATGCATCTAACCTTGTTTTCAGCCTAGTGTAAGTGGTTTTATGAATGGCCATGAGCCTAATCATGCCCATAAGATTAGAGCTAAATATTTTTTCTCCAACATCATTTACTGAATAAATTGATTTTTTTAAGCATTCTTCATCCTTGTATATCATTGATGAAAAGCTGTCTAAAAGAAAAAATGAATGTGTCCAGTTGGACTAGCATGACAATACACATAACTGTTAAAGAAAGACGAGATACTGTAACTGGATCTCATACTAAGTTTGTGATATTGCATATCAAGATACTCCCAAGTTTAAGCTAAAGCACCTGCTGAAATTACAGATCATCATGTTGTAAGACACTCTTTCAGCAAGAGAACTGGCAGACATTTCTGCTCTTCCTCCCATCTCCAGAACCCTTTTTTGTCTCAGTGACACAATTTGCTCTTCTATAACTGTCAGTGAACATATCAATAGCATCATGAAGTACAGTAGAACTTTAAAATGATATGAACAGGTTGCTCAAAGAAGTTGTGGATGCTCCATCCCTAGAAGTGTTCAAGGCCAGGTTGGATGAAGCTTTGAGCAATCTGATCTAGTGGAAGGTGTCCCTGCCCATGGCAGGGGGGTTGGAACTAGGTCATATTTAAGATCCCTTCCAATCCAAACCATTCTATGATTCTACAATTCTACGATTCTGTGATTCTATGATTCTGTGATTTTATGATATGGGCAAAAACTAATTTTTACAAAAATAGGTTTACCATTAACCTGAACTAATTCAATGATTTGGTTAACAGTAGCCCATAAAAATGTATACATTAAGACCACTAAAAGTGTTAACTTGATAGAGCAGCACTGAAATTGTCTTCTCTAGGCAAGAACATCTCAACCTGTTTTCATTGCCATCTCACTCTTTTTTCCGCTCCTCTCTGTCCAGCATTTTTGCCCTTTCTTAAGTATCTTTTCTCAGAGGCATCACCAGTTTGTCTGACGGGTTCAGTTATGTCCTGCTGTGGGTCCATTTTGGAGCTGGCTGAAACCAACTGTGTCTGCCATGGGGCAGCCCTGGCCTCTTCTCACAGAACCCACCCCTGCAGTACCCCCCCCTATCAAAACCTGTCCATGTACACCCACTACAGGCACTCAATATGTTAATGACTATAAATTTATGGTCAGTAATTCTTTCAGGAAGTGTTCTGCACCAACAGTTTTCATTTTCAGCTGACTACCAAGAAGTAATAGACAAAGGTATAGTGCTTGAATCCTTAAATATCCAAGATATATAGGAAGATATTTAATCGTTATACTTGTTTTACCTTTAAAGTAGGATTGATCCAACTTGAGCAATTAAAATTTTAGGCATCTATTTTCAACTACTCAAGCTCCCCAAGTGATCCACCCAACGCGAAGAGAGGCATTTGAGAATATTTACTGATTTGAGCAATCCAAGAATTCCACCAAAGATTAACTGCCTTAGCATGGGGCTAGTATTAGGACTAATAAATTTCTTCCTCCTCCCCTTATGCTAAAATATCTTTTGTAAATTAAATTCTATCCTCATTACAAAGCTCTTTTTTCACTATTCTCTCAGAATAAGAAAACATATGTGAGAGACCATAAATATTACTTTGTGCTTTTTGATCATTGTTGGCAATTAATTAATAATTACAGGAATGTATGTGGAGGACCATTTGATAGTTGAGCAATAAATGCATTACTGACTATACTGCCCCCCGCTTTATTACAACCATAGTATCAGAACAGAATATCTGCAAGTGCTCTTGAGCACATCATTTATCAATATGCTACATTAAGGAGTCTCTTTTCAAAATGTAATCATTATGGCTTTTAGCTGGGCTTCACAGCCGTTACTGAAGCCACAAGGCTGAAATTGCATTATTGTTTTTCCAAATATAAATCTCTGGTAAATTTTACTATATTTGTTTGGTTGTTTTTTTCCCTAGTAGCTGTAAGGAGGCAAATAACTAAAGCTCTTGCCTAATTTTAATTCAAAACAGTGTACTCTTTCCCTGTTTCATTACTAATTCTTCTGCATATAAATTTCTTATCTTTTTTCATCACAAATAACTTTGTCACATTTACAACTTTGTAATTGGTCTCAAAATAATATATGCCGGTAGATTTGAAAATTAGAATCATAGAATCATAGAATCATAGAATTGTTAAGGTTGGAAAAGACCCTTAGGATCATCAGGTCCAACCGTTAACCTACCACCGCCAAGTCCGCCACTAAACCATGTCCTCAAGCACCACGTCTACCCGTCTTTTAAATACCTCCAGGGATGGGGACTCAACCACTTCCCTGGGCAGCCTGTTCCAATGCCTGACCACTCTTTCAGTGAAGAAGTTTTTCCTAATATCTAACCTAAACTTACCCTGGCGCAGCTTGAGGCCATTTCCTCTCGTCCTATCGCTTGTTACTGGGGTGAAGAGCCCGACCCCTACCTCTCTACAACCTCCTTTCAGGTAGTTAGTTAGGTAATTAGTACTGAAATACAAGAAAGCAGTGTATTTAAAAACTACTGACTATCTAGTATCTTCCTTCTCATCAATGTTTGGTCTACTTCTTTGCAAATTATTATGTATTTTGTTCATGACATATAAAGTGATACAGAAATTAAAGTCAGCCAAGGGAGATGTATCTTGTTATGCAACCTTTCTGGAAAAATAATTAATTTTAAAGAAAATAATTAACTATGCACATAAAGTCTGAATCAAAACTCATTCACATTCTGTTTTCTAGTAAAAGAAAACCTGTAAAAGAAATCTCTTTGATTTGTTGGTTTTGAGAATAATATGAAACCACAAATGGTGCTGAAATTTCTTAAGCGTGCCATGGGAGTCATGTGTAGTTTATTTCCATTCCTTTTGCAAAACATAATTAGTTCTTGTCAGACTCCTTGATCAGGATTCTGGTTTAATTTCTGTATCTATCTTTTCACTTATGTGTACACTTTACAGAGTCAAAATCAAATTTGTTATGCACCAGTTATATTCAGCTTTATTGAAACTCCCCAGAGGGGGAAAAAAAAAAGAAAAAGAAAAGAAAAAAAGTTATAGTTCATTGTAGATGATGCACAACTAGAATATTATTCATTTATTGTAATTTCAGCTGTCTTAGAGTTAGGCATATTGCCTAATTAGCGATGTAAGTTCCTTCCATAGTCAGATGGGAGAGACAAGTACCTCCAGAGGCTTATTTAGTTCATTTTAGTTAATAACCTGAAATACCTGGTACAAAAACCTTTTTGTGACAACTCTCTTTCCAGATGCACTTAGATTTACACATTATTCGCAAGTATCTGACAGTGTCTGCCAAAGAGACGTTGTCAGGAAGCAGGTTAATTTGGGTTTATTACAATCATTTTATTTAAAAATACTTTAACTATAACAATAAAGTTATCTTTCTGAAAGAACAATATTCTTAATTAAATGTTAAATAAGTTATTGATTGCCTCTACTCTCTGGAGAAAAAAAAAAGCAAAAGAAACAGGAAAGACCATGGATTTTTTACTCACAAATAGTCAGGTGATCCTTCAATAAAAAATTTAGGGGCGGGGAAGAAGAAAAAACCTGAGTTTCTTCATTTCATCATCCAAAGAATTATATTAGTTTGCCATACCTGGTAAGTATTTATCAAAATTCTTTTCAAAGATCACAAGGAATAGAAACTCTCTAAACAATTTATTGCATTATTTACCAGTCTTCACATTTAGATTTTTCATCCCCCAGTGCCTATCATAAATTTCTGTATCTCCAATTGAAGCTCATTTTAATGAACCACTTTATGCAAGCAGTTTAAAATAAGTACTCTGAACTTAATACATAGTACAGTCTTTCACTTAATGGCTTCTGGGAATGTCATTATTTCCCCCTGGTGCCACTGAGGTTTATATGTAGTCAAATGAATAGCATAAAAGTTTTTCAGGTGGGTTGACTAGACAGAACACATTCCTCTCGTTCTCCTTCTTAATGTAATTTGGCATTCTTCCATGTCTGATATTTTTAATTCATTAAGATCAATAAAAATATTTAAATTAAATAGCTACCATAGAGAACTAAAGCAAAATCCTTCCTTTCTTCATAGCTCAAAGAAATGTTTCTAGTTTGTTTAGTTTTTTTACCTTGATAGAAATACACTAAACATTTTACTAGGTTTATTTTTGTTAACATTTGGCACTGTTGAATTAGTATAGTAGTGAAAAAAAACACACCTGAAGAGATGAAAAAGAAGTGAATAAACACAAATAAATTATTCTCTTGTCAATGCAAGGCAATGAAAATATGAAGTAGCAGGCACAGGCCAATACACCAGCTGTCATACGTGATTTCTTGCAAGCAATATGTAATTTTTAAAACCCATCAAAGATTTTTCCCAGCCCCATTTGATTTGAATACTGCTTACCTAAAGGCTGGATAAGGAATGCTTTTTCTGTCCAGCTTTTTTTTCCTTTTTTAACCTGTTTCATACCATACAAAACCAAGACCTTTCCAATAATTTTGCACGAGAATTAGTCTAGTTACTGAGATACAGATTCAAGGCCTTGTGCTGAAATTCTTCAGACCAATGCTCTAAGTAAGAGGTTACTGGTGACTTCACATGTCTTCCTTTCTCTAATAAGAAGTTTCCTTCAGTAGCAAAATATGACATCTTCACTGAAACTATCACTGAAATATAATGAAAAAAATTAATACTAAGAATAAAATTAATCTTTAAAAATTTTTACTCAAAAGGATTTGGGGTTTTGTTTCATTTTTATTTGGTTGGTTAGGGTATTTTCCTTTCTAAAATAATTTGTGTCAATTTGTAATTTATGAACATTCAGTCGCTGTTTATCTTCATGTTAGTTCTTAGAAGCTGATAGAGAAAACCACATAGGCTTCAACACAGTGAGGTACTTAATTTGGAACCTAAGCACTTATGGGAAAACGTCTCACTATTTCTTGTAATATGTATTTAAAGTTAAGAATAACCTATGAGCTTTTTCCTAAAGAAAATTATTAGTCATATTCATCTGGCACTTTTTAAAAGTGTCAAAAGTGATCAGGCAACAGGCATTATGAAATGCCTGTATCTTATCACAGTCTTGTACGAGAGCTGAATCTGGGACAATCATGAACCTTTTTACCACAGTAACAGCAGTTAATTCTAGGTCCATTCTGGAACTGAAAAAGGTCTTTCAAGTCATCTACGCAATCTTTTATTTTGCAAACTCGGTTATATACTAAGTCTAAAAAAGGCTTATTCATCCTCTTTCTCTCCCTCCCACATAAACGATAACAAGTTCTGAAGAAAATTTGTCACCATCAAGGAAACACATCAGAGGGTTTCACTTATTTCAGCTGAAACCAAATCTCTTCTAAAGAAATACAAGCATTTTCCCAAAAGTTAGAAGTCTTTTATTCCTTCCATTCTCTGTTGCGGTCTTTTTCCCTGATGTGGTGGATTAACCTTGGCCAGCTGCCAGACCCCCACATACAGCTGCTGTCTCACTCCCCCTCCTCAACAGGTTGGGAGAAGTAGATGAAAAAGCTCATGGGGTGAGATAAAGGCAGGGAGATTACTTGCCAATTACCATCACAAGTAAGACAGACTCGATTTTGGGAAAAAACCCATAATTTATTGCCATTTAAAATAGAGTTGGGTAGTGAGAAATAGACAAAAACTAGAACACCTTCCTGCCACTCCCACCACTTTTTCCCATGCTTAACTTCACTCCTTCATTCCCAAGTCCTCTGTCTCCTCCCCCCACTTCCCAAGCAGCACAGGGAGGATGTGGGATGGTGGGTTATGGTCAAGTTTGTAACAGTTCCTCTCTGCCACTCCTTCCTCCTCACAGTTTTCCCCTGCTCCAGTGTGGGTCCTTCCCACAGGCTGCAGTCCTTCAAGATAAGCCTGCTCCAGCATGGGTCCTCTGCACGGATGGCAGTTCCCGTCAGGAGAAGTCGGCTCCAGAGTGGCCCCTTCACAGGCTGCAGTGTGAATATTTGTTCCAGTGTGGTCCTCTCCATGCACTGCAGAAAAATACCTGCTCCACTTTGGTCATCTCCATGGGCTGCTGGGGAATATCTACTCCAGTGCCTGGAGCACCTCCTTTCCCTCCTTCTTCTCTCACCTTGGTGTTCACAGGGCTGTTTCTCATACTTTTTTTCCTTGCTCCTCACACTGCCAGGCAGCATTTTTCTTTTTCTTAAATATATTATCACAGAAATGCCACCATCTTGGCTGAGGAGCTCAGCTGTGTCCTGCGATGGGTCTGTTGGAGCTGGCTGGAACCAGCTATGTCTGGCACGGGGCAGCCCCTGGCCTTTTCTCACAGAACCCACCCCTGCAGCTCTCTCCAGCTACCAAAACCTTGCCATGTAAACCCAATACATCAAAATATTGTCAAAAAATTTTATATCACACAAGAAAGTACTCTCTATCTAATTGCAAACCTATACTGGAACAGTGTTCAGTACTAGCTAATAGCTTAGAAAAGCTAATCTTAGCTTTCAGTATTGATTACTCTCCATAGGGCCTTACCCCAGCCCCACGGCCCCTAAAGACCACTGAAGAGAAACAGCAGAGGACCCAGAATGGCTGGTCCTATAAAACCTCTGGAAGAATCTGTCCACTTCTATGGAAGAGAAAGGAAATCAAGTGTACATGTGCAAGTGGTACACACCATTCAAACATGTATAGAAGAAACTCGAGCTTTGAATTCGTAAAATTAAAAGGTTATTCAGAACTTGAAATAATAAGGCTAAATTAATTCCTCTGATTTATTAGACAAAACAAAATTACGTGAACTGTTTTTTTTAAACACACCTGATGAATTCAGGCATACTTATGAAGAGAACATTTTACATGATGTGACATTATTAATAATCACCTAGTAAAGACATGCAGATCTCATTTAATCAGTTAATCTGAAAAATATGCAGCTTCTAATTAATGTTACTGCTTAGATAACTAGGTAAATAAGATCATAGAAATAACTGAAATTCTTGTATACCATTTTGTTGTCATACTTCCTGTGATGTACTCTCTTTGCCTGCATCAGTCACAGGTCACAGACTCAGTCTTTACAGCACTACAATTTCCTTTATAACTGTAAAATCTTTATTTGAACCCCCTGATGTTCAACCTCCGATTCTTTGCTCTTTTCAGACCTCACATTCCAGTCACTTAGCAAATGCAGTAAGCATTTTTGTTCTACTGCTGAACAAAGCATACTTTCTGACATATCTAACTTGGTTTTCAAGTTTGACTATTAGTGGTCTGGATCTAATAAGTATGCTACACATTGACTCAATGCTCTTCCTTAAATGCTACATCTGGCAGCCCTAGTTGTTGCAGAATATAATTTCTCAAGAAAGGAAACATAACACAAGTGCTTACAGTCTGCAACCCAAATTTCATCACTGTTAGATAAATCCTTTACCTTCTAGAGAAGAGAATGATTGGAATTGGTTTTCTTTCTGAGGTAACAAATAATGTAATTGTACTAATTGAAGTAGAATAAGATGAACTACAAAGTCCCCATTCCAACATATTTTGTTCTTACAGTTTTTTATTGGAGTTACTAATTCTGTCAGATAAAGGACTGAATTAAGCATCCAGAATGTTCTCCAAATATAGAGGTAGGGTCAAATCTGCCTTATATATTACTAATGAGGAATTTAACCTCAGTAAAATGGCCAATACAGTCAAGTACCCCAATACTCAGTACAATACCTAATACATTCAAAAGAAGGTAGAGCATTTTTTATTTTTATTTTTTTATTATTATTGTTATTATTATTATTGTTATTATTATTATTCTATATGAAGATTCAATTCACCTAGATCATATATCTAAAATAAGGAACCTTCAGAGGCTTTTAAGGTCCCCCTGTTTACAGTATGGAGAATTTAACAACCTTAGAATATTGTTATGCTCTATGCCAAAAATTCAGCAGATAATTACCTCAGCTGGGCAAACCAATCATAGCTTAATGACAAAACTGAAAGAGAGAGACCATTCTTTTATTAGCTTTTGTAGGAAAGGTCTGCTGACTTTAGCTCCAGATAACATTGTGAATATGATTATTAATTAGCAAAGAGAGCAGCTCTTGCTACTCTGTATAAACTTGTAATAGACACAATTTTATACACCTAGCATTGACTACATTTTGAGTATAACTTCCCAATTAACACCTTTGTATTCCATAAGGTAGTCCAAATTTAGACAGAACAACACTTTCCTGTGTATCACAAAAAGTATGCCCAGAGAACAAATAAAGGATCATAGAAAGGTTTGGGTTGGAAGGGATCTTTAAAGGTCATCTAGTCCAACCCCACTACATCTTCAACTAGATCAGGTTACTCAGACCCCTGTCCAACCTGAACTTGAGTGTTTCCAAGGATGGAGCATCTACCACCTCTCTGGGCCACCTATTCCAGTGTTTCCCTGCCCTCATCATAAAAAATTTATTTCTTATATCTAGTCTGAATCTACTCTTTTTAGTTTAAAACCATTACCCCTTCTGCTATAGGAACAGGCCTTAAAAAGTCTGTCCCCATCTTTCTTCTTATAAGCCCCCTTTAAGTATTGAAAGGCTGCAATAAGGTCTCCCCAGAGCCTTCTTTTCTCCAGGCTGAATAACCCCAACTCTCTCAGCCTTTCCTCATAGATTTTTATTATTATTGTTATTATTATTATTGTTTATTTATTATTATTCCACTGTGTATAGATAAGGACTCCAGCAGATGGACGCTTCCAAAGTAAAAGGTCTCTAGATACCTTGAATCCATGCTCTGATTGTTAACATAAGCTAAAGCTTGTACCAATGCATCTTTCTGTTTTCTTCTGACTTTCAAATAGATCAACAGATAGGCAGGTAGATAGATAAATAATCCATCTATTATATGTTCAAATCCCATCTCCACTTTGCTGTCATCTGTGTCTTAAGCACTATCAAACTGAGTCTTACTTTCTTAGCCCTGCCTGGTTGGAAGAAGAAGTTTAAAAGCAAACTATACTTGTTAGAAAATACTTGAGGAATATTAGAAAAAAATTTTACACTTCTTTGCAGAATGAGGTGTATCATTTTCAATAGCACATAGCGCAGTCATAAAAATGCTTGAAAAGTGTAAATTTTTTTATAATGATATGTAAGAAAAAAAGATATACCTTCCATTAAAAAGATACTGCCATTCCAGAACACAGTTGATCATCTTTCCCAGATACAAGACATTCTGTCAAAACTTTGCTATTTCTACCGTAAAGTTTTCAAAGCTCTTGGTGCTTTTATTCATGTTGCTATTTTAAACCTCTTCATTCCTTAGTCAAGGGATGATCTGTTGGTGGATAGCAGTTAAAAAGGACATATAAACACCAGCTATAATGGTGATATTTTATATTTTTTTAACTTGGATCAATTTAGCATGCACAACTGCTATGCCCTTTGGAAGATCTGCAAGTATTGATACATCTAACTTACCCTTTTATAATGGAGAACATTATCGTACTTACTAAGACAACATTCTCATTTGTATCCTGAAACAAGGGTTAGGTGACAAAGTATCAGCAAAACTAGGCAATGATAAAATTACAAAAGAAAGACAATTACACCTGTCAAGACATGAAAGGAATACAGAATTACAAAATAACTCAGGATGAGAGGAACCACTGCAGTTCATATAGGACTACAAGAAAAGGTATTTAGTGCAACCTAAATGTAAGTTAATTTAATGGTACTGAAAAAATAATAAATGACAGATTTAATTAATTCAGGAATTAAATAACAGGAGTGCTTAATTTGAAACACAAGAGAATTATTTATCTGTCTTTATTTTGAGAGACCACTTTTTACAAAAGAATTGGATACGTACAAGGAGAATAAGAAGGATATGATTTTCTTAGGTCTGGAAGACCCAAAACTAAAGGATCAAGAGGTGAAGAAATTCCATCTTGTAAAAAGATTATCATAAAGAAGAAAAGAGTCAATCTTTTCTGTCCACTGGAAACTAACATGAAAATCACTGAATATGCAGCACAGAAGATTAATGTGTGAGAGCTCTCATTCCCCACTTTCCCAGTTATAGACGTAATCAAAATATCGGGATAGGCTAAGGACTAAGAACTTATATTTCACTGATGTTTTCATGTTTCACAGAGTATTTCACTGTTGTGTAAAAATAAAACAAAGCAAAAATCAATGGTTGTCCAGGCATACTTGATTCTGGTCTATATTTATGTATCAATAAAAGTTCACTTAAGAAGTTAATGCTTCTATCACCCTGTTGAACTAAGAAACAAATTATATGAATTAAAATTAAAAAAATCAGTACTGGCTGTTTATAAACACAAGTACTTACTGTTAGATTTATTTCCCTGAACTTCAGCAGTCTAACAGGTAATATTTTAAGATTTAGAGAATTACCAAAGATATCTTGTGAGTAAGTGAAAAGAAAGAATCTACGTTAAGATGGGCTAAACAAGCTTCTGGAGTGATCTTTTTGCTTCCACTATCTAAAGTTAATTATTTCCTGGTTTTTGTTGTTGTTGTTTCTGAGCAGGGTTACAGTACAGAATGAATCAAAGGTAAAATAATTCTAAAAATAAAGTTGTTCCACTTCTCAGACATTTTAAACTGATATGGTTAGAGGTATCTTGGTTTGGGCTTGATCACAGGATCCTGCTCTTCAGTAGATCCATTGATAATCTGTACCCACAAAATAAGACTATGCAGCAATAGCAACATATTTTCTGGGGTTTGTTTATGCTTTAAATTTAAATAATTGTCCTGAGCTAAGTTCTAAAAACAAATTTGGCTTTGTATTTAGTTCACTTTTTTGCTCCAGTAAGAAAAAGGTAGGTTTATACCCACTTAACTGTATGTAACTACTGTTAGTCTACATGTCCATGTTACATATTCTTTTTTTTTCACTTGAAAGCACACTGTTAAAGACAATGTTATTTCAGTTTCTCTTACTGTTCTGATATGAAGTAGTTCTCTTAATCAGACATAAAAGCAAAGTCTCTAAGAAATGTTTTATTCCTAATATCTTCAATTTCCCAAGAAAATGAAAAAAGAGAGAGAATGTTCTGATTGCATATGATTATCTCTATTCATTTGAAAAGATTTTTTGATAGTTTGCTTTCTAAACATTTGTCATAAACTTAATGATGGTAGGAGCTATTAAAGAATTTATAACTGTAAATCTTATAACATAGGTAAATACAGATCTACTGTAACTGTAGATCTTTATTCAAGTTGAGTAAAACATTCTGCATAACTGCCAGCTACTGAACTGGTAGTTCAGTCAAGACATCCAAATTCTATATTAAAATTTTGAGTCTCAGCCAATGTCCTCAAGTAAGTAATAGAAGACAGAATTGGGAGATAAGATTAAATAACTAGATTTTACACAGATGAAACGGTGTTCCTACTTGTTTACTTATATTTTCACCCTCCCTAAAATATTATCTACAGATCTTGGGCAACTAAACTACTAAATACCTTTTAATAAAAGGTACATTGCTTTGTTCACACTAGGGTTTTTATGAAACAAATTGCTTCCACATATATAAGATCATTTTTACATTAGTGGGATAAAGAAAAACATACTCAAAATCCTGGCTATAGTATCAGAATGAAAGTTTTGTTAACAGAGGACATACGATGGCCAGCTGGACCAAAGGGACAAGGGCTGCAAAGCTACCTCTGATACAGTGAAAGGATGTCATACGTTGACTTGTACTATAATGTAATTTATAGAGCAATGTGAGGCAGGGAAAAAATAAGTTTTTGTTTTCTATCAGATGTGAATGACATCTTATGGAAAGCAAAATTCATATGCCACAGGTTTCAGAATGAAGGTATTTTTTTCCTTTTTTTACACTCAAAATTTGGTTATGTGCAAATACAGATATTTGATTATGAGCAAACACAGAGCTAAGAATTCATTGTTAATACAATTAGTGACTTGATAGTTGAGTCATCCAAGATGCTACCACTGTTGAACAAGCAGGAATCCAATCAGGCCAAGGCAAGCCCGGGTGTCTTCTGAGACCCAGTGCTCTAAGTCAGTGCAAAGCCTTTTACTAGTAATGGGAAATGTCATATTTACTCAGTCATACCTTCCAATGCTATCTGATATTTATGTCTAAGCAGATTTGATCCTTTCTGTTAAGAAGGGAAACGTTTACACCTAGACAGTGAGATTATAGGGACGTTTCTGGGAAAGTTATTAATGCTGCTAGTCATAATACTTTTATTTTTATGCCTGATGATATAAGCATCTGAAGGCCTCTGACTTTCAGTCTATCAGCTGGAATCCAGACACATTTACTAAAAAGACTTACAGTTGCTTACACAAAATAGGAGTGTTCCAGGCTCTGTAAATACTTCAGTCTATTTCAGTGAAAATTCCATGATTTTAAAAAAAATATAGACAGAACATTTCTCATGACTTTTTGTAGATTTGAATCATCTAGACTGTGCAGGGCAGTGCAAAGGAGCTTAAATGACCTGCCCATATCTTCCAGAGCTGTCAGACAGGTGGCTGTCATAAAAACAAAATTTCGCCAAAGGGGAAAAAGTAAGCAAGCAAGCAAAAAGGCAAGAATTTCTTTTCTGTTCTGCAAGATACTGCTGAATAAGCAAAAAAATATATTAAATATTGTGAAACAAAATGCAATGAGCACATTTTTTATTGCAAACATTGGGGGTTTTTTTGTGTTTGCTTTTGTTTTTTTTTATTTTGGCTATAAAGTCTGTCGGCAAAATTACTCATAAATAGGAAAAAAGGATCTGGTATTATTTTTCAACGTATATAATTCTAGGCAGGAAACAATGTGAGACACATGGAAAATTACAAATAACATGAACGCATTGATCCATAAATATATACTTATATATTTATTGAGAGCAGCCCTGAGGAGAAGGACTTGAGGGTACTGTAGAAAAGCTGGACATGAGCTGGCAACGTGCTCTCACAGCCCAGAAAGCCAACCATATCCTGGGCTACATCAAAAGAAGAGTGGCCAGCAAGTCAAGGGAAATTATTCTGCCCCTCTGCTCTGGTGAGACCCCACCTGGAATACTGTGTCCAGCTCTGGGGTTCTCAGTACAAGGACATGGACCTGTTGGAGTGGGTCCAGATGAGGGCCACAAAAATGATCAGAGGGCTGGAACACCTCTGCTATGAGGAAAGGCTGAAAGAGCTGGAGTGAAGAGAAGGCTGTGGGGAAACCTTATTGCAGCATTTCAATACTTAAAGGGAGCCTACAAGAAAGGTAGGGATAGTCTTTTTAGCAAGGCCTGCTGAGACAGGACAAGGCTTAATGGTTTTAAACTAAAGGAGGGTACATTTAGACTGAATACAAGGAAAAAATTTTTCATGGTGAGGGTGGTGAAGCACTGGAATGGATTGCCCAGAGAGGTGGTAGATGCCCCAGTTTTGGAAACATTCAAGGACAGTCTAGTTGGGGCTCTGAGCAACCTGATCTAGTTGAAGATGTCCCTGCTTATTGCAGGGGGGTTGGACTAGATGACCTTTAAAGGTCCCTTCCAACCCAAAGCATCCTATGATTCTATGAGTCTATACTCACTTTATGTCACTTGGGGAAACACCTACGTCAATGTGATGTGATTCAGGTTTTTTTTTTTAAGTTTTGCAGATGACAGCTATAAGTATGTAATTCATGAGTCACTGAGTAAGCCAGACTGTTGTTGTTCATGCCTTAAATTGCAGGAAGCTACACCTGTACATGTTTCCAGTACCAGACAAAAGGACCTACCTAGATCCTTTAGTAACTTGTAGTTCCTTGACTAGTAAGGTAGGTTGCTTACCTACCTAGAAAGTAAGTTGATAGATCACAAACATACAGGGTTGAGTTAAAAGGTTTTTAATACCATTTCTCTAAATTTTGATTAATCTACAAAAAGGCCACAAAGATTTTAAAACTAATGTGCAGTAACACTGCAGGAATGTTATCCCCTTTCTGCAGTTTTCACAATTGATTAGAAACTTTGTTCTATATAAATAACTTAAACACCTAAGGAAGTGGACTGGAAGATTTAAGGCAACTAAATTTAAACTTGCGATGCCATCAACTCAAACTCAGCTGCTACTTAAACTGAGAGATGGGAAAGGTTCAGATGTGTTATTGGCTTCTTGCTCTTAGAGTAGTAAGGGTCTTCTATTAAATGTAAGATATGATCTGTCATGGTTTAACCCCAGCTAGCAACTAAGCACCACGCAGCTGCTCGCTCACTCCCCCATTGGTGGGATGGGGGAGAGAATCGGAAGGGCAAAAGGGAGAAAACTCGTGGTTTGAGATAAGAACAGTTTAATAACTGAAATAAAATAAAATAGAACAGTTAAATAGGTAAAGCAAAAGCCGTGCACACAAATAAAGGAAAACAAGGAATTCATTTGCTGCTTTCCATGGGCAGGCAGGTGTTCAGCCATCCCCAGGAAAGCAGGGCTCCATCACGCGTAACGGTTACTTGGGAAGACAAACGCCATCACGCCAGATGTCCCCCCCTTCCTTCTTCTTCCCCCAGCTTATATACTGAGTATGACATCATGTGGTATGGAATAGCCCTTTGGCCAGTCTGGGTCAGCCCCCC
Source organism: Theristicus caerulescens (assembly GCA_020745775.1). Lineage (NCBI taxonomy): Eukaryota > Metazoa > Chordata > Aves > Pelecaniformes > Threskiornithidae > Theristicus > Theristicus caerulescens. The sequence goes on along the minus strand of CM036559.1, from coordinate 78,785,358 downwards.
CCCCCCCCCGCTGTGCACCTGGCAGAGCATGGGAAGCTGAAAAGTCCTTGACTAGTGTAAACACTACTTAGCAACTATTTAGCAACAGCTTAGCACTACTTAGCAAGAACCAAAACATAGTGTGTTATCGACATTGTTCTCATCCTAAACCCAAAACACAGCCCCATACTGGCTACCAAGAAGAAAATTAACTCTATCCCAGCTGAAACCAGGACATGCTCTCACTGCAGAAACAAGGTGTATCACTGCCTTAGCCAGTGCCTCTGCCTTATAACTACATGTTCCAGGCTGTACTCATGATTGTTCTTGCTCTCTTTCCATTGAATTTGCAATCTTTTTTTATATTCAGTAACACAGTCTGAACATGAAACACTCTTTCTGCCAGCATGGACTTCTTTGCTAAGAGCAAAAAAGGATATGAATCCACTCTGACAGGAATAAATTGAATCCAGTTTTCCCACTACCTGGATGAGTGCTTTAATTACTAGATTATTAAACTCATACAGTGTTGTCCTTTACGAGGAAGTCTGGAGAGTTCATCGTGTATATCCAAAAGTCTTTTTTAAAACCTTTGCTCTAGTATATAGTTTTAGGTTTTGAATCACAGCTTCAGAGACTTTTATCTTTTAGGATTGCACAGTAAAGCAAGAGGATTTCAACCACTCCCATCTATTCTTATTTCCTCCTGTTCAACGGTCCTTACTGTCTGGCCTGGACATCTCAATTGCAAATACTATTCTCACTTGGTTAACAATCGTCTTCAAATCTAAAACTCTTAGTATACCAGACTCTGGTGAGTTCTGCAGTCGGTGCTGGGTGTCATAACTAAGTCTTTCTTGCATGTGGGTCCAACTGCTTAAAATGTGTAGCTGTTTAGTGGAAGGCTTACATTTCGTTTTCATGGATATGTGATCCTAAAATCTAGTGTAGCATTGACCACTACAGAATGGGAGTTCACAAATGCCTACTTGAATACTCGTTCTGATGACATGTCAAATATATCTCGTATCTTCTTTTTGTTTATTTGTTTGGTTTGGGGTTTTTTATTGTTTGTTTGTTTGTTTTTTTTCTGTTGCTTCCCCACAGTTTTAAATTTTAAATTATCAAGTAAATCAACTTACAAATAGTACATATAACTTTTATCTCTTTTACCTTTACAGAAGGGCAGTCAGAAATTGTCTTCACTTTCTGAAATAATCTACAGTATGTATTAAGAACTTTGGTACAATGGAGCACAGGCAAAAGAAACAAATATAGGAAAAGGGTACTGATATTTCAGAAACTTGTAACATGGAACATGTAGCTAAATTGTAGTTTACCTTGATGAAAAGCAACATAAAACTTTTACACAAATAAATAACATCATGAAGGCGCAGAAACCGAAACAGGCGATCTGAATCTAAGGGCAATTTTAAAAGCATACCATTACATGCTGAAAGTTCTTAATTTTATTAATGGTGGGCAGTCTGCATGCATAGTTGTCGTGGTTTAACCCCAGCCAGCAACTAAGCACCAAGCAGCCGCTCGCTCACCCCCCACCGGTGGGATGGGGGAGAGGATCGGAAGGGCAAAAGGGGAAAACTCGTGGGTTGAGATAAAAACAGTTTAATAACTAAAGTAAAATAAAAATAGAAGAGTAGTAATACAAAGCAAGCGGTACACTGTACAATTGCTCACCACCCGCCGACCGATGCCCAGCACGTCCCCCAGGCAGCGATCAAACCCCTCCCCGGCCAACTCCCCTGCTTATATACTGAGCATGACGTCACGTGGTATGGAATAGCCCCCTGCCCAGTCTGAGTCAGCTGCCCCGGCTGTGCCCCCTCCCAGCCTCCCGTGCCCCTGGCAGAGCATGGGAAGCTGAAAGGTCCTTGACCAGTGTGAGTACCACTTAGCAAGTACTTAGCACTACTTAACAAGAACCAAAACATCAGTGTATCATCGACATTGTTCTCAACCTAAACCCAAAACACAGCCCCATACCGGCTACCAGGAAGAAAACCAACTCCATCCCAGCCGAAACCAGGACAATAGTGGAACAATAAGCAATAACATAGCATGTCAGTTTGCCCACTGCATGACATTATCTGCAAAATAATGGATGTTTTCCTGCAATTAGGTCCTCACAAGAAAAATTCACATTGAGCTGCAGAGATTCTGTAGGAAATAAATAGGATGATTGCAAGCTCCAACTCAGTTTTTCTTGTATGATAGTCTCAGTCTTGAAAACTTTATATTAGAACCTGTTAAGATGCTTTTGACTAATCTTCAACTAATAGGATAAAGAAAATACTATTACTTCATTGCAGGAAAATCTATTACTATTAGGTTATTGTTTTTCCAAAGGATGAATAATATATCATATCAGTAGTTTCAAAACACAAAATAAGACATCTGTGCTCACAAGCACACTTGTGAAAGAGACAAGATGAGACTGTGAGAAGATGGTACAAATGATTGATAGAATGTCGAATTTGCCACAAGACTTCTCTTTACATTTAACCTTTTAGCATTCTTTTCTTTCTGCCAGAACAATGCCTGAAATCATATATAATGTCCTTAACCCAATTCTTCCAGAAGTACAGTTATATAATAAATAAGTCCTTTCAATGAGGTCAGCTGACCAATTGAACTAGCATTTCTTACTTACTGGGAAATCAGAGAATCATAGAATATCTCAAGTTAGAGGGGACCCATAAGGATCATCGAGTCCAACTCCCTGCTCCTCGCAGGGCTACCTAAAACTGAACTGTATGACTAAGAGCATCATCCAGATGCTTCTTGAACTCTGACAGGCTTGGTGCCATGAACACTTCCCTGCAGAGTCTGTTCCAGTAACCAACCACCCTCTCAGTGTAGAACCTTTTCCTAATGTTCAATCTGAACTTCCCCTGGTGCAGCTTCATTCCATTTCCTCGTGTCCTATTGCTGGTCACTAGAGAGAGGTCAGCACCTTCCCCTCTGCTGCCCACCTTGAGGAAGTTGTAGACTGTGATGAGGTCACCCCTCAGCCTTCTCTTCTCCAAGCTGAACAAATGTGGAGGAACAACTTAATATCTTGTAATTTACAGGACAGTGAAGGATTTAGCTCAACAATGGGAGAAATGATAACACAATGATGTGAACAATGCATTTAGGGGGTGAAAATATAACAAATTTTTTTAACAAAAAACATCATGAGAAATTTGCAATATACTCAAATCAACAGAAAAACTTGAAGTGGTATTTCATAGTCAAAGTAACTATAAAGATCAAAGCCTCAAAAAAACCCTGCAAAATATACAGAATAAAAGATGATTACATGGATATTGGCAAGATCAGTATGAAGAATACTACAATATTTAAAAATTAAAAATTATGACAACCTGCATGAATCATTAGTAAGTAAATTGAAAATGAGTGGGATTCTAGAAAAAAAATGAAGAAAAATTAAATTAAATAACAACATTCAAATTTAAAAATTTTAGTAAGGAATTTGAACAGAAACAAAGGAGAAAGAGTGATGGTAAGCTCAAGAATGACAAACCAAGGTCAAGGACCTTTTTCAGTGCAACAAGGGATAATAAGAAAAGGAGAAATCTATACATAAAAACATGCAGGAGCACAAACCTGACCAACAAATGATAAGGGAGGTAGTGATAAGACCCAAGCCTGGTCAGCCACACTAACTGATGAGGGCATATGAGAGTGAGAGAATGTTTATTCTAGCAAGATATCTGTTCGGGGATCTTCTCAATTGGGAAACCAAGGGAAAAAGGGGAAACCAGAAAAAATATACTGAGACAGAGACCTGACAAAACAAACACAGAGACAATGACAAGAAATAAACCTCACCACTCACACTAATTGATGGGCTATCAAGAAACTACAGGTGTCACTTCCAAGAAGAACAATCTGGACTTTGTAACTAATAAGATCATAAACGAGGGGGACTCTGGACTGGAAAGGGTACAAACCCATGAGGGGACATAAAGGGAAAGGGGAAGCAGGAAGAAACAAAGAGGTGGTAGACAGAAAAAGGTATGAAGGGGCTGGTCACACGTAAAGGTCACCTATCAGTACCTTGTCTGGCTGAGCCCTGTACTTGACCACTGCAGTCCATCCTATCATCTTATATCTTCTTATTAAATCTTTTCTTAACTCTTTCTGCACAACATCACTCTCCATCCTGTGTGTGTGTGCTGCAAGGACTCAGTGACAGCTACTGGTGAGCCCTGTATGTGTGTGAGTGAAATTTGGTGCCAGCTACTGGAGTCAGACCAGGGGTGTGGGCGCCACTGCCTGTGGTGTCAGCTACTGGAGCCAGTGGAGGTCCTTAATCTCCAGCCACTGGGGCAGGAATATTGTGTGTCCTGAAAACCAGCTAATGCAAGGAGCGGGGTGAGTGAGGCAAGTGAGGGTCTCAGCACCAACAGCTGGAGTGGGACTATAGGTCACAGCCGGTGTGCCTGGTCCCAGCTGATGGTAGGGTTTCAGTGCCTGTATCTTCCCCAACCGTGGTGTGCATGGGTTTTGCCTGTGTATTCACTAGTAAACTTCAAGCTGGACTTGCAAGTGAGTAGGGGACCTGAGCCACCCAGGGGTGACAGGGAATGGGGGTTATAGTCAGTTCATAACACTTTGTCTCTGCTGCTCCTACCTCTTCACACTCTTTCCTGGCTCCAGCATGCAGTCCCTCTCAAAGGACACAGCTCTTCACAAGCTGCTCCAATGTGGGTCCTTCCCACAGCCTGCAGTTCTTCAAGAACTGCTCTAGCGTGGGTCCTTTCCATGGGGTACAGTCCTTCAGAAATAGATTGCTCCAGTGTGGGTTACCCATGGACCACAGTTCCTACCAGGAGTCTGCTCTGGCTTGAGCTCTCAATGGGCTACAGCTTCCTTCAGGGCACATTTACCTGCTGTGGTGTGGGGACCTCCACATGCTGCATTGTGGATATCTGCTCATCTGTGGTCCTCCACGGGCTACAGTGGGACAACCTGCTTCATGATGGTCTTCTCCATGGGCTGCAGGGGAATTTCTGCTCCAGCACCCAGAGAACCTCCTCCCCCACCTTCTCTCACCTTGGTGTCTGCGGGGCATTTTTGCTCACACACTTTTTCTCACTACTCTCACACAACTGTTGCACAACGTTTTTTACCCTTTCTTAAATATTTTATCACAGAGGTGCCACCATAGTGGCTGATGGGCTCAGCTGTGCCCTTCAGTGGGTCTCTTTTGGAGCCAGCTGGAACCAGCTGTGTCCAGCATGGGACAGCCCCTGGTCTCTTCTCACAGAGGCCACTCCTGCAGTCCCTCCATTGCCAACACCTTGACACCTACATCCAATATAGTACCTATCTATTTTCATCATGTGTTTAATACAGACCTCAGAACCTCATGAAATTCACCATTAAGTACATAGCTTTTGTTTGAGTTAAAGCATCTATCTCAATCAAAAATTGAGTCTGGATTTAAACTTCAAATAATGGAGAAACTAGTATTCTTTGGGTTTTTTGTAGTTTCTAAGTACCTGTATCAAGCAGTGTTCTAGATGGACAGAAGGGTAAGCATACTCTCCAACAAAGTAATGCACATAATCATCTACAGGAAATAAATCTGCATGAATCCTTACTTGCTAACCTCTGTCTGTCATTCTTGTAAATAAAACGTGTGGGGGAGTTGTTTGTTTGTTTGTCTTTTCCCCATTTATATGAACATTTAAACTATACGAGATTCAGTTTCGTTTTTTTGAATACAAATATGAAAACAAAAGTTTCTAAGGTCAAGGGCTTGAAGGTTATGATTTTTAACAGTGGCCTTTTCAAATACTCAGGTGATATTTAAGGCATTTAAGTAATCAATAAAATTTTATAAAGCATTCTGGGATCACCCACTTCTCCAAATCCTGTACTTAAAAGTGCATGATCTTATTCATCTACCCTGGAAAAAGTCTTACTGTTGCAGAGGATACATAGCAAATAATTGTACTTCATTATACCCATTTTTCTGGTTGTGTATTACCATAAGGGCACACAAAATTTATCATCAACAAACTTAATGACAGATTTATGTTCTTAATAGTAAAGCAACATTTACACATATATTTATAAACATGCTTCGCTTCAACCAAGTTAAGTGAAAATCAGAGTTTTCATTCCTTGCAAAATGTTTTTTGTTCCAAACTGGATTAAAATTTGATGGGTATATGATTTCCTGTTTTTGTATACTACAAATTGGCTCATTCAGAGAAGACAGTACATTATGGTAATTTTTACAATTAAGTTAATGTTTCAAGTGGTTCAAATTAGTCTGTACCCAATTCATTTTAAGTCAGTACAAATCTAAACTTCATTTCAGTATTGTAGAGCATTGCCTCAGAAATGTTACAGTTCTTATCTGATATCCTGTTCTCTTTGAGGAGAGCGCTTACCACCCAATCACCTGGTACTAGTATACACCGCATATGGACTGCAAGAGAGCAAACACAGAAAGTAGTCCTGTGGCACTGTTAGATCTTGGAGGCTTATGAAACAAAATTTCCATGGGTATGCTTTAAAAAGAGAAAAGGGGTCGGGGAGAGAAAGAGAAGTTAGTCTCATGTTGAAATTGTTTGAAACATGTTGGTCAACTGGGAAAAACTTAATTATTTAATTACATGTTGAACTATTGCCAAATGGAATATTTCTTTTACTTGAGTAATTTTTAAACTTTTAGCAAAATAATGAAAAAAAAAAACCAAACACAACTCTAGAAGCTACACTTTCAGTTGAAAAATCACTCTAGTTGCTCTAAATTAGATTACCATTTTCTTTGGATGTGATTTTCAGTTCTGTACACTTTTCTGGGGTTGCAAGTGTGCTATTAATACATATTTTTCACCTCTGAAGCAGAAAAGAAAGTAGAAGTTTCATGCAATCAAAAAAGTAGAAAACACATTCTACAATATGCCTTTTGTTCCTTCCACAACACAACTGCAAGCATACCTAAAACAGAATAGGAAAAAGGCGAAAAGCTGTTAATGTAGTCCATGCTTCTTTGCCACAATAAAAATATTTCTTTTTTTAATAAACAATTTCTAGCCCTTTTCACAGTAGACTACTATTTTATAGAGGCAATTATAGACACCCAGGGAATTACTGGGACTGAAAAAAACGTATATTTACACATAAACCCTAAAATACATATAATTACCAAAAATTACTGGTCAAAAATTTGAGGTATCATTACTGTATGTTATATTGAGAGTCATTAAATACTGAGTTTACAAAGATTTTTTTTTTTAAATAAATTAATTGCTCACTACCTTAATAGAATGGCTTTTGATTTCCTGAACAGGGAATTCAGAAAAGGGCTTTTATGCTAAATACTTGATTGTTTTCAAACTAAATAGCTCTGATATGCAAATGTAATTCCAAAAAGTGCAAAACAGCTACCTGCACCACAGTCCTGCATATTTATTAGTGGAATCGTACAAAACATACCATAGCAAGATTTAGATAAGTAACATCATGTGACAAGATTATATTTGTATAGTACAATCTTAAAGTGTCTTTTTGCAATTTAAATTACCTTAACTGGAATGCTAAAATTGCTTGAACTTAGTTTCTCTTTGATGTAATAATGAAAAAAGACTCATCTATGCTATATGCTTTATGTTGACATTTTAGCTTCTAGTTCAAAGGAAAAAGGCCTGAAATACTTTTCTTAAAAATGTTTTAAATAGGAGCTGCCAACCTATTTCTAGACATCAGCATGTTAATTGTATTTTCTTATTCAATCTACCTCAAGAAATCACAGAGGCAGATATAGAGAACTGCCTGTTTGAGTATTCCCTAACACTCTGCAACTTCTGCATGTCTCCTCAGTGAAGATGAAGTCTATAATGTACAAAGTGATAAAGCTTTTTTCCAAACAGAACTAAATAGGGATTTAACTTTGTCAGAAAAATACGGTTGCATCTAATGTGAATATGCAACAATAAAATAGTTATATTTTCTGGCAGTTAAATTTCCTATTAGCTGGTTTATATCTATCTTCTTTAGGCATGGCTTCAGATAGGAATGAACTGTCTGACCCTCTGAGCCTGAGAATCCAACCAGGTTTTTTTAGCCATCTGTTTGTTCAGACCATCCAGACAGTAACATCCTCCCTTATTGCGGAAGGCAATGTCAAAAGCCTTCCTAAAGTTGAGGTAAATTACCTCTACTCTTTTCCCATCACTCACAAACTTAGTTATTTTATCAGAGAGGGCAGCAGTCAGGTTCATCAAGAATTATTTACCCTCAGTAAATGCTGACTGTTCCCAATCACCTTTTTCATATACTAGGAGTATAACTAGTACCATTCATTTCAAAAGCCTGGGATTTAACTCCAGATTTAGATACTAACTGAAGGAGTCCAATGTAGCTCTACTTGTGTTTAATAGAAGCCTGTACTCCTTTATGCTGAATTATTATTGTAGAGTTATAGATAGTTCATTGTACACAAAATAACTGCTAACTATCTATTTAAAATGTATTAATGAGAGGCATTACACCTTATAATTATACAAAACTAAGCAACACTAAAATTAGGTAATAGGCACCTGGTCATTTGACAATTGCTTTTACAGCTAAACAAGCTAAAATAGACCTCTAAGCATGCCAAGACAACTTCAGACAAAGAAAGTCTGTCAATCTGACTCCTATGGTGTTAACTTAGTACACAGTCTGTGACCTGTTGCTAGTAATGGCCGTACTATATTTACAGGACTGCAGGACTACATGGGTTCCATGCCCTTAGGTGGCAGCTTATTTAGAAAGCATACTTCCTTGCTTGAAATGTGCATTCTTAGAGTACAAGAGCTGCATAGATTTAGAAAGGTAATAATAGCATTGTTGGACAGTCAAACTTAGGTTTCCTAGAGTCAAAGAGAAGGTACTTTCCTCCAGGAGGTGAAAAAGAAATGAAAATTGATAGACAACTACCCACCAGGGGCAAAAGTGTTGGATAAAATTCTAAATAATGAGAGTTAGGTAAGTTTGTGCAGACTTGTCCACCAAAGGAAAACATATAAGAGCAATTTCACATAACAAGAACTCCTTACGACATTCTCATTGTGGAAATCCAAGTGAGAACTCTAAAAATATGACTAGTTCAACGGAATAGAAGGAACTATAAGGTATAGCTGTAGATGGTTATTCAGCTCCAGATATATTCCAGTCACAAGTCCTGTTTGTCCAGAAGAGACCTTTAAGTACCTAAGGTGGAAAAAGCTCAATCAAACCTACAGGAAGATTTATTCATTAAAAAAAAATAGAAATAATGTTCTATAAAGGATAAACTGAATGTATTTCTTAGGTCAGTGGGCAAGAATGAAGTAGTGATCCTGCCACAAAAGTATTGACTTTTTCTTTCAGGACTAAGGATACTGGATAATATGATACTTCAGGGATTACAGATGGTTTCAGTGAGCTAAGAGAATAGTGCTCTAAAATTATTTCTCTCCCACAAGCAATGGAAGCCAGTAAGAAATCAGAGCAATAAAAATAACATGCTATTACACCTACTAATTAGTGATAAAACTGCATAACTGACCAGTTTAAAAAGCAACTGTAAAAAGTTAAATTGCGGCCTATCACAGACCTGTGGGAATCTAATACTATAGTACTTATCACAGATTACTTATAAAATAATACTTCTGAAATTAAGTAAAGATTGGGAAAGTTAGAACTTAGAAAATAAACCCCACTGATAATTATGAATTATTTTGAATATCAGCTATGCAGTTTTACATTGGATTTTCTATTTTTTTCAGAAAAAATGCAATACAAGAAAATCCTTGTTGGCATAAAAGGGTGCCTTTTTATTGACTTCCATTGAATTTTGTCTTGGGAATTTAACCTGACAACTGTAAGAAGTTTTCTCATGTGAGAAAGTGAAAAATCATTAGACCTGAAGCTTCAGTATTGGAATCTGACAACACAATATATATCCTTTTTGCTTTTTTCAGTGAAATAAAGTTATATTTCTTTGAAATAGATCTCAGAAAATCTAGTATTTTGACCTATCAAAAGCATTACATTCATTCAAATATTCAAATATCTGTGGTTTAATTAAGAACCAAAAGGCAGTTTATTAAAAATATGTTGATAAAAGTGCAGTAAATAAGAAGTTAGGGTGTTTTGATCTGGGTAAAGAGATTTGACTATAAGCCTCAATTTGGACTCATTAAAAAAATGTCCCTACTCAAGTAATTTTGGATGGGCGAGGATGATGATGTCATGAGGTTGATGGGAAAAAACAAAGTAATAGTGATTCCAGCAACATTTATTTACATGTCTTTCTTACCAATACTGGAATGCCTTAAACATTCTATGCCATTGAGTCTTTTAGACTTAGTCATGAACTTGATTTGGACTGATGGAAAGCAGGAAGGAAAAAATGATGTTTCCTTGTGCCATTATTAAAAGGGAGGAAAGAAACCCAGAAAAAAACCTTTTTTTCTGGGTAAACCTGTGTCTTTTATGACAAGGCATCTCCTATATAATAAAAGGTTTGGTAAAAATTACAACACATGAAATATATACTATTAAATGAATGAGTGTAAGATTTTTAATCTAAGTTTAGACCAAAATCATGACATCAGAAATGACTACTTGCCTTTATAGGGGGCCAAAAAATAACATAGAATGTGTCTCTCTCACAAGCTATTCAGAAAACTACCAGGATTAAAAAAATTAGTGGGATAAAAATCTTAAGAATATGGTAGAAGATTTGGATTTTTGCATGCTTTTATTATTACTTCATACAATAGAGTTTATTTATTCTGGGATTTATTTACCCATGTGATCATATTAGTTAAGGCTTTATGAGAAGGTTTTATGTGTAAGTACATTCATAGACTTTAAATACCCAGCTTCATTATTTGGTACCTTATCAACAAAAATGTTACAAAATATATCTGAATCATACACTTTATATATGGTATAAAAGACATATAAACAGAATATATTTGTGCTCCTGTTGGTCCACATGATTAACCAATATTCAAGGCTTTGTGGTTAGCACTAGAAACTACTGGTAGGAGGAAGTGATAATTTCTCTTATTTGGTACTTAAAGACCACACACAAAAGACTGCCTTTTTAAGTTAGGAAAACTGAATCAGTCAGATTCTTTGCTTGCAACTCCAAGTCCGCAATTCCTGCTAGCTTTTGCTTAAAGATTCATTTGCTTAAATTTGTATTTCAAATATCCTAACATTTTAAAAGACAAATTTTAGATTTTTAGTGTTCAGGTTTCAGGTTGCATTCTTATGATTTTTTAATTTAATTTTTAAAAAAATTACTTTATTGTTTAGGTTGTTTGGTGAGTTTCTCTATAGCTGAGCAAATGTAGCACACATTGAAATTCTTTTTTTTTCTTTTTCCTTTTACAGCTACTGGATGATATACCTATGAGAGCAAAATGTGATACAGAGCTGATCAAACGGATATATCAGATCAAATCCATCTTTATCTATGTCCTCTACACATATTCAATCTAGCCTTTAGGTTATGGTTTAATTTGTTTCAATTATTGTTAAATAAAGACAGTTCTAATTATGCTTGTAACTTTCAGGATCCTTGCATACCCATCATCACCATAAATGAGATTTTTTTATTAAAGACACACTTGCTGGATCACCCTGTTCACAGCATAACACATATTAATAGATTGTTGATGAAAAAGGGCTAATTCTTTTTTTAATATTGTAGTTAATTTCTATTGCAAGCCACACATTACAGAAAGCAGCAGAGTCAGGTAGGAAAAAAAGATACAAATTATTGGCAATGATAATAATTACCATGACCTGGACATATTCAGTATAATTACTCAGGAACTCAACCAGACAGATCTCACACTTTCTTGGTATTGAGGTAAATATATGCTTACGCAACATCCAACAACCATAAAGTTAAGTAGGAACAGTGTATTGCAAATCTATTTCAGGCAAGACATTTCTTTAAAATAATTAGTATTTGAGAATTCATATGCTTAAGAGTCAGTTATGCCAGAAGTAACATTAACATTTATTTGAACTTATTTTTAGAACAAGTTCCAGGAAAGAGTAATTCCTCTTTTAATTTATTCTGATTATAAAGAACTTGCATTAAAATATTTTGCATGCATACAGTAGCTCATCTGGTAACACATTATAAATGATAAAAATATAGACCACCAGTTAGGATTGCCTTCTGGAGCAAAAGGCAGAACAATACAATATTATCATTACTGGGAAATTACCTCTTGCAATTCTTTTAAAAAATATAGCAACGTATAGCTGTGATTGTGATAGATATTAGAAATAAACAAGATAATGATATAATAGCTGGACACAAATTTAAATTACTTTCTCCCCTCTTTAAGTTTATAGATTTTATTGTTCTCATACCTTTCAGTTCATGTACTGCTGTCGTCTTGAGTCCATGTGTCATTCACTAGTTCTCATTTAACAGTTCTGACGAGACAGCTCAAATCATTAATTCCGTTTTAACAGTGATTCAAATAGTCCATTTTAATTAATGCAATCCCACTATTATTAATAAAGCCTAAGAAATCCATTGAAAGTCTCTAATGTTATTTTAAAAGTAACAATGTTTTTTTTTAATTAGCAGATATTTGTGATTATCTTTTAATAAGCGGCCTGGACATATTTTATTCATGAAAGACTTACATGTGTTGCAAAAAGGCTCAGACAGGATGATTTCAGTGCTCTCTCTTTCATACATTCAGATACATACATACATTCATATTTTAGAAAATGAAATGTCATGCTTGCTTGTCAATGACAGCTAGATTAGATACCCGCTAAAACGTTGTGCAAAGCAATTTAAAACCTATACTGACTCAGTGGCCAAGGAATGCAGAACAATTTTTCCTATGCCAACAGGACCCTCTGATTTACACCTGCAGCTGACAATGTTTAGAGATTAGGCCAGCAGCTGGGGATTCATGTGGAAAGAAAAGATTCTTTTGACCATGCTCTTTTTCTATGCAAATTGTCAGAAAGGTGCTTACTGAGGGCCTAGGAAGCTCAGATTAGGTTTAAAGCCACCAATTCATTCTTCTGCATAAGGATAGTCCTCCAATTTTCCATAGGATCAGATTTGTTCAGCTGGGGCTATGCAAAGACTTTGCCAAAAAATTCAGCCTGCAGTTTCATCTTTATAATTAGCTAGGGTAGCTTTTTCTCACTGTAGGTTTTGATGGCATTCTCACCTCATCTTGTCAGTCTGCTGAGTTTGATTTCACTAGATACACAAAGAGCTAGTGTTCTTAGTTTCTTAGCTAAATACCATTTTGTGTAAGCAATGAAAATAAATTCAAACATTAAATATTGCAATATGGACTAGAGTTAGAAACCTCCCAGCCCTAGGGATATTTTTCATCTCTGTCCTATTTCCTAGTAAATATAATTTCTGTCTTTCAGATTATAAATTGCATAATTGGAACAAAATTAAACAAATCAGATATACATATTGGATATTTGTCTTGTCCTGTGAAATCCTCACAAAAGAAAAAGAATTAATAATTCTAGGGGATTACACCATTTTAAAAAGAATCAATTCAGGCAAAGAAGAATTTCTGTTATTCAATGCATAAGATAAAGATAAAACACATGCTATTTCCTCTTGTGCCTTACACTTCCCATCTGTTTTACTTAAAAATGTGATCAATAGGTGGAGAAAAGGGAAATATTAGTATTGTGTTGAGCTGTCTCACACAGTGTATCTGTATCAGATACAAGTCACTTGCCCTCAGACCTTCAGACTGAACTGAAGACAAAACTCAAAACACCTTCCCCCACCCCACCTTCTTCCCAAGCTCAACTTCACTCCTTCTTTCCTGACATTGATAACCCCCAAAGCAGCATGAGGAGGATGAGGAATGGGGGGCTGTGGTCAGTACATAACAGTTCCTGTCTGCCATTCCTTGCTCCTCACACTTTTCCCCTCCTCCAGCATGGGTCCTTCCCATTCAGGAACAAACTGCACCAGCATGGGCCCCTGACAGGCCACAGTTCCTGCCAGAGAACCTGCTCCTGTGTGGGCTCTTCACAGGCCGCAGCCTCCTTCAGCACACATCCACCTACTGCGACGTTGGGGACCTCTAATGGGCTGCAGTGTGTATACCTGCTTTAGCAGGGTCATTTCCACAGGCTGCAAGGGGACAATGCTTCATGATGGTCTTCTCCATGGGTTATAGGGGAATCTTTGCTCTGGCACCTGGAGCATCTCCTCCTTCTCCTTATTCTCTCACCTTGGTGTCTGCAGGACATTTTATGTGTCTGCAGGACATTTTATGTGTCTGCATCACATATTTTTTCACACTTCTCTCTCTCACATCTGTTATGCATCATTTTTCACCCTTTCTTAATATGTTATCACAGAGGTACCACCATCATGGCTGATGGGTTCAGCTGTGTCCTGCAGCTGGCTTGTTTTGGAGCCGGCTGGAGCTGGCTCTGTCCATCTGTCCACAAGTATAAACTGGGAGAAGAGAGGCTGAAGAGCAGCTCTGCAGAAAGGGATCTGGGGGTGCTGGTCAACAGCAGGCTCAATATGAGTCAGCAGTGTGCCCTGGCGGCCAAGAGGGCAAACCCCACCCTGGGGTGCTTCAAACACAATATAACCAGCCGGTCCAAAGGGGTGATTATCCCACTGTATTTAGCGTTGGTGTGGCCTTGCCTTGAGTACTGTGTGCAGGTCTGGGTCCCACAATTTAAGAAGGGTGCTGAGGCACTCAAATGCATCCAGAGGAGGGCAACAAAGCTGGTGAAAGGGCTGGAAGAAATGTCCTATGAGGAGTGGCTAAGGACTTTGGGCTTGTCTAGTTTGGAGAAAAGGAGGCTGAGGGGCAACATCATTGCTCTCTACAGCTTCCTGAGGAAGGGACGTGGAGAGGGAGGTGCTGAGCTCTTCTCCTTGGTATCCAGTGACAGGATGTGTGGGAATATTTCAAAGCTGCACCAGGAGAGGTTTAGACTGGACATTAGGAAGCATTTCTTTACTGAGAGGGTGGTCAAACACCGGAACAGGCTTCCTAGAGCAGTGGTGAATGCCCCATGCCTGTCAGTGTTTAAGAGGCATTTGGACAATGCCCTTAACAATATGCTTTAAGTTTTGGTCAACCCTGAAGTGGTCAGGCAGTTGGACTAGATGATCCTTGTAGGTCCTTTCCAACTGTAACTGTTCCATTCCATTCCATTCTATCTCATGCCAACCCTGGTCTTTTCTCACAGAAGCCACCCCTGCAGCTCCTCCACCCCCGCTATAAAAACCTTGCAATGTAAACCCAGTGCAGAAATATAAAAACTATGGAAGTCTAGACTTACAATGACAAGACTAACAGTGTTTTCACTGTGGTGTTACTAAACACAGTAATGAACTCCTTTGGCAAAACGTTCAGTCACCATGTAGAAGATTAGCTGTGTTCTGCAACCTTCAATCACTGCAAAGGAATTAATTGAACAGTTAGAAATCTACGTAGAGAGGAAGGAAATTAATTAGCCTGTCCTCAGAAATTGACTTTTTTTAAAAATGCATTCCATTTTCAGAGTGAATAATCTTGGAAAACATCCTCAATATAATTGAGTCCATTCTTTAAGAAACAGATGCTTAAAATCCAGAGAACCTGAAACCATCTTGATCTGACTAGAGGAAAATATCTGTGGAATAATAATACTATGCATTGGCAAATACAAAATCAGAGTAACCCAGGATGAAGAAATCACACATTAAGTTATGATACCCTCTCAGGTCAGGGGGCAGACAAAGAAATTCAATTTTGGAAGGCTGTTTTTACTTTAATGTGAATTAGAAATTATATTTTTGGTCGTACTCATTTTTTAATCCTTCAAGTTAAACATATCCTGTCATAGTCATATTCATTTGAGTGGTGAAGTCTATGTTTTTCAGAGGGATGATTCTCACCATAGACTTAGAATGTCTGTCTTTAAGAAAGCCATCCTGTTTACTAAGGAATTGAAACCAAAAAGGTCTTTACTCTTCTTTAGTGCAAAAATTCTCTTGTATGCACTGTATGTTCTTTAGTTTCAGTTGGATCTGGTCCATCATATTTAAAATGTGAAATGTTATCAAGAACTTGCATACAATATATATTTTTAGAATTACTGTTTGAAGAGGTAAATTGTAGGTAGTGACAAGCAAATCTTTCAGGCAAATGTACTGTAAGACTCAGGGAGAGATTACAAAATAAAATCCATTAAGAACTGAAAGTACAAATGCCACTAGAAAACCATACTCTAACCCCAAATCTCTGAATAAAAATACTTCAGGATTTAGACTTTGACTGGTCTATATTAAAAAGAACTATGAGAAGAAGGAATCTAAACCATAATTTACTAGCATTGGTCAATAAAAAAGCATAACAGTCTTTCATTAGCGCTTTATTAAGCAATGTATTTGAAACACCAATAGCAAAATATGAGACAGTAATTTACAGACAAGTTTTACCTTCTTAGATAACTGTGTGTAATGTTCCATATATATTTGAATAAACATTATTGTCTGTAGATACAAATTTCTTTTTTTTTTATGTTTCTTGGTGAATCACAAAGTTAGGGTCAGTTTTGCATTAGATGCTGTAATTCGGGAAGTTTATAATAAGTAGCTTTCCCCGGCCAGGTTTCTAGCTATAGAAATGTCATAGCGTGGTTCAATCTGAATTACATAAATTTAAAATAATTAGGAACAGTATAAAACTCACTGTTTTGACAGTGTCACTTGAGACAAATGACCACTAATCTTTGCTGTAATGCATCTATATACAGATTATGTCTAACCACTCCCTTAGGCACTATGGCTTGAATCTGGCTGTATACGTGCAGCTGCCACCAGTCATAGAATCATAGAATCATTCAGGTTGGAAAAGACCCTTAAGATCATCGAGTCCAACCATTAACCTAACACTACCAGGTCCAACATTAAACCATGTCCTTAAGTGCCACATCTACATGTCTTTTAAATACTTCCAGGGATGGGGACTTAACCACTTCCCTGAGCAGCCGGTTCCAGTGCTTGACTACCCTTTCAGTGAAGAAATTTTTCCTACTATCCAATCTAAACCTCCCCTGCTGCAACTTGAGGCCATTTCCTCTAGTTCTATCACTCGTTACTTGGGAGAAGAGACCGACCCCCACCTCACTACAACCTCCTTTCAGGTAGTTGTAGAGAGCAATAAAGTCTCCCCTCAGCCTCCTCTTCTCCAGACTAAACAACCCCAGTTCCCTCAGCCGCTTCTCATAACACTTGTTCTCTAGATCCTTCACCAGCTTCGTTGCCCTTCTCTGAACATGATCCAGCATCTCAATGTCTTTCTTGTAGTGAGGGGCCCAAAACTGAATACAGTATTCAAGGTGTGGCCTCACCCATGCCAAGTACAAGGGGAAGATCACTTCCTTACTCCTTCTGGTCACACTATTCCTGATACAAGCCAGGATGCTATTGGCCCTCTTGGCCACCTGGGCACACTGCTGGCTCATATTCAGCTGGTTATCAACCAACACCCCCAGGTCTTTATCCTCCAGGCAGCTTTCCAGCCACTCTTCCCCAAGCCTGTAGCGTAGCATGGGGTTGTTGTGACCCAAGTGCAGGACCTGGCACTTAGCCTTGTTGAATCTGATACAATTGGCCTCGGCCCAATGATCCAGCCTGTCCAGGTCCCTCTGCAGGGCCTTCCTACCCTCCAGCAGATCGACACTCCCACCCAACTTGGTGTCATCTGCAAACTTACTGAGGGTGCACTCAATCCCCTCATCCAGATCATTGATAAAGATATTAAACAGAACTGGCCCCAATACTGACCCTGGGGAACAATGCTTCTGACCAGCCACCAACTGGATTTAACTCCATTCACCACCACTCTTTGGGCCTGACCAGCCAGCCAGTGTTTTACCCAGCGAAGAGTATGCCCGTCCAAGCCGTGAGCAGCCAGTTTCTGCAGGAGAATGCTGTGGGAAACGGTGTCAAAAGCCTTACTCAAGTCCAAGTAGACAACATCCACAGCCTTTCCCTCATGCACCAAATGAGTAACCTTGTCACAGAAGGAGATCAGGTTAGTCAAGCAGGACCTGCCTTTCATAAACTCATGCTGACTGAACCTGATCTCCTGGTTGTGCTGTACGTGCTGTGTGATGGCACTCAAGATGATCAGCTCCACAACCTTCCCTGGCACCGAGGTCAGGCTGACAGGCCTGTAGTTTCCTGGATTCTCCTTCCAGTCCTTCTTGTAGATGGGTGTCACATTTGCTAACCTCCAGTCGACTGGGATCTCCCCGGTTAGCCAGGACTGCTGATAGATGATGGAAAGTAGCTTGGTGAGCACCTCCGCCAGCTCCCTCAGCACCCTTGGATGGATCCCATCTGACCCCATAGACTTCTGTGTGTTTAAGTGGTGTACCATGTTGCTAGCCATTTCCCCTTGGCTTATGGGGGCTTCATTCTGCTCCCCGTCCCTGTCTTCTAGCTCAGGGGGCTGGGTACCCTGAGAAGAACTGGTCTGACTATTAAAGAGTGAGGCAAAGAAGGCACTAAGTACCTCAGCCTTTTCCTCATCATCTCTCACTATGTTTCCCCCCACATCCAATAAAGGATGGAGATTCTCCTTAACCCTCCTTTTGTTGCTAATGTATTTGTAGAAGCATTTTTTATTGTCTTTAGTGTCAGTAGCCAGTTTAATTTCCAGCTGAGCTTTGGCCCTTCTAATCTTCTCCCTGCATGACCTCACGACTCCTCCTGAGGTTTTGGTTTTTTTTTTCCCCTTCTTCCAAAGGTTGTAAACTCTCTTTTTTTCAGCCAAAAAAAGAGCTGGTTCCAGCCAAAGCTCTCTGTTCAGCCAGGCTGGTCTTCTTCCCCACCAGCTCATCTTTTGGCACATAGGGATGACGTACTCCTGTCATAGAATGGTTTGAGTTGGAAGGGACCTTAAAGATTGTCTAGTTCCAACGCCCCCTGCCATGGGCAGGGACACTTTCCACTAGACCAGGTAGCTCAAAGCCCCATCTGACCCAGCCTTGAACATTTCCAGGGATGGGGCATCCACAACTTCTCTAGGCAACCTGTTCCAGTGCCTCACCAACCTCATCATAAAAAATTTCTTCCTTATATCTAATCTAAATCTACCCTCTTTCAGTTTAAAGCCATTACCCCTTGTCCTATCACTTCATGCCCTTCTAAAAAGTCCATCTCCAGCTTTCTTGTAGGCCCCCTTCAGGTACTGGAAGGCCCCAGAGCTGAACACAGTACTCCAGGTGGGGTCTCACGAGAGTGGAGTAGAGGGTGAGAATCACCTCCCTCGACCTGCTGGTCACACTTCTTTTGATACAGCCCAGGATATGGTTGGCTTTCTGGGCTGCAAGGGTCATGCTGATATTCTCATCAACAAACACCCCCAAGTCCTTCTCCTCAGGGCTGCTTTCAATCCCTTCATCCCCCAGCCTGTATTTGTGCTTAGGATTGCCCTGGCCCATGTGCAGGACCTTGCACTTGGCCTTACTGAACATGAGGTTCACATGTGCCCACCTCTCCAGCCTGTCAAGGTCCCTCTGGATGGTATCCCTTCTCTCCACAGTTTGGTGTCGGTAAACTTGCTGAGGATGCTCTCAATCCCACTGTCCATGTCACTGGCAAAGATGTTAAACAGCGCTGACCCCAATACGGACCTCTGAGGAACTCTACTCATCACTGTCTCCACTTGGACATCGAGCTGTTGACTGCAACTCTTTGAGTGTGACCATCCAGCCAATTCCTTATCCACCGAGTAGTCCATCTTTCAAATTCATGTCTCTCCAATTCAGAGACAAGGATGTCATGCAGGACAGTGTCCAGTGCTTTGGACAAGTCCAGGTAGATGATGTCATTTGCTCTTGCCTTACCCACCAATGCTGTAACCCCATTGTAGAAGGCCACGAAATTTGTCAGACACAATTTGCCTTTAGTGAAGCCATGTTAGCTCTCACCAATCACCTCCTTATTTTCCATGTGCCTTAGCATAGTTTCCAGGAGAATCGGCTCCATGCTCTTGCCAGGCACAGAGGTGAGGCTGACTGGCCTGTAGATCCCCGTGTCTTCCTTTTTTCCCTTTTTAAAACTGGGGGTTATATTTCCCCTTTTCCAGTCAGTGGGAACTTCACCAGACTGCCATGACTTCTCAAATATGATTGACAGTGGCTTAGCAACTTCATCCGCCAGTTCCCTCAGGACCTCCGGATGCATCTCATCAGGTCCCATGGACTTGTGCATCTTCAGATTCCTTAGATGGTCTTGAACCTGATCTTCTCCTACAGTGGGTGGTTCTTCATTCTCCCAGTCCCTGCCTTTGCCTTCTGTGCCTTGGACAGTGTGGCTTGAGCACTTTCCTGTGAAGACTGAGGCAAAAAAGTTGTTGAGTGCCTCAGCCTTCTCCATGTCCCAGGTAAACAGGTCTCCCATTTCCTTCTGGAAAGGACCCACATTTTCACTAGTCTTTCTTTTACTAGCAATGTACCTATAGAGGCTTTTCTTGCTGCCCTTGATGTTCCTGGCCAGATTTAATTCTATCAGGGCTTTAGCTTTCCTAACCTAATCCCTGGTTGCTCAGAGAATTTCTCTGTATTCCTCCCAGGCTACCTGTCTTTGCTTCCACCCTCTGTAGGCTTCCTTTTTGTGTTTGAGTTTGTCCAAGAGCTCCTTGTTCATCCATGCAGGCCTTCTGGCATTTTTGCTTTGTCCTGGTTTCAGCTGGGATAGAGTTAATTTTCTTCTTAGTAGCTGGTATAGTGCCGTGTTTTGGATTTACTATGAGAATAATGTTAACACACTATGTTTTGGTTCTTGCTGAGTAGAGTTTACACCAGTCAAGGACTTTTCAGCTTCCCCTGCTCTGCCAGGTGCACAAGAAGCTGGGAGGGAGCACAGCCAGGGGGGCTGACCCAGTCTGGCCAAAGGGTTATTCCATATCATATAACGTCATGCTCAGCATATAAAGCTGGGGGAAGAAGGAAGGGGAGGACATTCGGCATGATGGCATTTGTCTTTCCAAGTAACCATTACGCGTGATGGAGTCCTGCTTTCCTGGAGATGGCTGAACACCTGCCTGCCAATGGGAAGCAGTGAATGAGTTCCTTGCTTTGCTTGTGTGTGTGGCTTTTGCTTTCCCTATTAAACTGTCTTTATCTCAACCCATGACTTTTCTCACTTTTACTCTTCCGATTCTCTCCCCCATCCCGTTGTGGGGACTGAGCAAGCGGCTGTGTGGTGCTTAGTTGCTAGCTGGGGTTAAACCATGACAATGTACTATTACCAAAACAATAAAAGACTTCAGAACAAACTTTCTCTAAAATCCTGTGTGCCTGTGGCATTCAAAATTTAAGATTCTCTGCAAAGTAATCTGAAGAACTGAAGGAATCTGTTTTTTGGAGAAATTGGATAAATTTGGAGAAATTTTCCTATTGCCTTTTTCTCAGTAATATCTGAACTTGAATAAAATAATTTAATAAAACAAATTCAAAGTAAAAAGCAAAATTCTAGACATTTAAACATCATTTAAGAGTATTAGGCGCTATTGTCCACATTAAATAAAGAGATTGGAAATTATTTATTATGCATATTGGTAACTGAAATAAAGAAAAAAGGATGAATTAAGGTTTCTGCCAATAAAAAAATATTACTACTTCAATTTTAGAAAAAATATTGTTTCTAATTAATTTTTTTCACTCTGGAAGATTGAATATCCAGTCCAGTATTAAGTCACATTGCTGTAAATTGGTGAGGTGAAGTAAGCGTATGATTTAATGTCTTCCAGACAACCAAAAAAACCAACCAGACTGATTTAAAAATAAATCATAGTGTAATTTCTATGTGAGTGCAAATCTCTGTGATGCTAAATCTCTGTATCTACTGAATACAACTATAGTAACTCTTTGGGAGAGTATGAAAAGAGATTAAAGGAAATTAGGATTATATTAATTTAAAGTTATCAACAGAAACTTCTAAAATCAAAAGTTATTTGAATATTACTTAATATATCAAGCTTTTATTTCATAATATTAGTCAGAAACATGCAATCTCTCATATTCCCTAGAGAGTTGCATCTTTTTCTGCACATTAAAATGAGATATATCAGGGAATCTGTGAACCATGAACTTTCTCAATGAGAACACAATGATATCAGGCAGCTCATTATACTGATCTGCTTACTAGAAATGTCAGCTCTGTGACTGAGCAAAAAGCAGAAATTGAAGTGGTAGATCTAGGAAAGGTCATTAAAATATAAAGAAAAAAAATTTGAAAATGTCCTTGAAGTTTGTTGGCTAGTAACTATATCATGGGGGGCATAATTGCACATAAACATTTTTATTATTTGTTTAAATATGTGAATAGATTGGTCATTTATTACTGTCCCTTTCCTTTTGCTTGAAAGAGGATATAAAGGAAACAAGCTGAAACTGTGTGGGATGCCTTACAGATACATGACATGTATGTATACAGATTAAATACTTTCAGAGATGCAAGACACTATTAGACCAAACAAGAAGAGTAAGATGGAGGGGATAATGAGATAAACATATGAAACTCCTTAAGAAATAACCTTGTACTCTCAGTCTCATTTGCATAGGCTGACTTTGTCTCCCAGGTAGTTGATGGATAAATACAAGACGGTGTAGCTGTGCCTAATATGACCTATGATTATGTCGAGGGCTAGTTAGAAGACTGTACACCTGTCTATGGCTGTAACTCGTCACTTCATACTTTGTATTTTATAGATGAAATACTTCTAAAAACTTCTTGTCAGTCAACAACTAATAAGCAGTTATATTTCTTTGAAATTAGGACAGGAAAACCAAAATCTGTTCCATGTTTATTTAAATTTTCAGTGCCATAATCATAAGGGAAAGATCTCTTCCTAAGACTCATTTTACTACATGAGAATGGTTTTCCTTTCCCTTCCCCTTCCCCTTTTCCTTCTGCTTCTGCTTCCGCTTCCCCTTCTCTTTTTGTTACTGCCATTGCATTTCATTCAGATCTACCACCAGAGCAGAACATACATAGCCTATACACTTCTTTATCAAAAAAGTTCAAAAAGTTAGACTAGAAATTTTCACATTTAATATAAAATATTAGATGAATAATTTTGTAAGGAGGATTTGATTCTGAGTAACAAACAATTGTGTGAGAAACAATTAAGAGAGCAAAAGATTTTTTTTTCTTATTTCACAACCACCTGACAAAATTATGCTAATGGCAGTATTCAGACACTATGAAAGTATTAATTCTTGTTCTCAGTTACTCAAATACCAGGTTACCATATGAAGCACAAAATATATTATTGACAGTGATTTAGCCCTTAAAATACATCAATTTTAAATATTTCAAACTTAAATCAACATCCTATTTCAGAGATAAACATAAGTTCAGGTAGATCATATCAAAGTTGTGCAAAGTAACCTGGATAGAAATTAAAAATTCTCTTTTTTTTTCTTTTTTTCTTTTTTTTTTTGTGGGGAGGAAGTGGCCAGTTTTGCTTTATGTGGTATGTATCAGTATATATACAGTATATTTTATTCCATTACCTGCATGTTGTTCAATCATACTTAATCATGCACCAAACTCCTTTTCTCTGGAGTAATCCAGTAAATTTCAGTCTTTGATGACTATTCCAGTGTCATCACTTGGATCACATGTTGCAAACAGTAACTCCAGTTTCTATTATTATTTTTTTCTCAAAACACTGGCATAACTTTTCTTTCTTTGCATAAAGTGTGTTTACAGACAAAAGAATTATCTTACTGCTTGCTCTAAAGTTACCATGTTTTAACAGGCAATAAATTCTTTCAAACCATTTTTTCAGGTAATTAACAAATTGGGTAATCTGCCAGAAACAGATTTTATTACTTGTAGATGCTAAAGAATATCAGGCATTCTTAATCCTGTACACCTATAGAACTTAAACACATGAATATGTATAATTTGTATGTATAAACTAGGAATTTCAAATTGTTACAGGCAAGTCTCAGAGGTATGGTATAATGACTCCTAAAAAGAAGGCCTGAATATTTATTCTATATTTTACATTTTATTTAAAGGAAAACTTATATTTTAAAGTGTTGTTTTGTGTGCATTTTATAATGTGTATTTCTTCATTTTAAGGAAATGTGTGGGACATAGAAATGTCTATATGAAAGTCCGCACAGCCTGCCTCCACTGAAAGCTTGGGTAAATAAACAATCTTTATGGCATCTCTCAAGGTCAAGAAATCTGATCGTTATTGAATTAATTCTAGAATGGACAAGTAATAAAAAGTGATGTCTGCTAAGAACTACCAAACTGAGACATTGAAAGGGAAGACTCGACAATTCAGTTACTAAATATACTATTTATAAGAAGATTTCATTTAGCTAATAAATGCCAGGGTTATTTTACTAGAACTGCTAAAGGGAAATTTCAATTATCTGATCATCTGAAAGTCCTATTTTACCATGTTTTAATTTTAATGACATATTCATGGAAAAGGTTAGTGTAATTTTTTTCCCCCAGTATTGTCAATCTGGATGCTTTCTGCTTCTTTAATCAAAATTATAAAAGTCAAGAGCTCCCACCTTTATTGAAGCAATTAATCAAATTTTGTTTGAAAAGCAAACTTGTGGGCTTGCTTTTTTCTTATTTTGGTTGGATTATTAATTTCAGAATACACAAGAGATGTAGATATTCTTTACTGGCTCTGATTAACCTTCTCTTATTAAAAAAAAAAAAAAATACACTGAGTTCAAAGAAGTTCTGCAAAGAAGATGGAGCCAGGTTCTTTTCAGTGGTGCTCAGTGACAGGACCAGAGGCAATGGGCACAACCTGAAACGCAGAAGGTTCCCTCTGAATGTCAGGAAACACTTTTTTTACTGTGAGGGTGACTGAGCATGGGAACCAGTTGCCCAGAGAGGATATGTAGTCTCCATCCTTGGAGATATTCAAAAGTCATCGGGACATGGTATTGGGCAACTGGCCCAAGGTGGACCTGCTTGAGCAGAAGGGTTGGACCAAATGACCTCCAGAAGTCCCTTCCCACCTTGACTATTCTGTGATTCTGTGAACTCACACAGGGTGAAATTAGGCTGACTCTTTCTTCATGTACTTCCTTAACAGTAGTAAAACCTCATGGTTTGATTTCCAGAGCTTGGGAGGATTTTTTATATAGGAAGGGAAGGGGAAGGGGAAGGGGAAGGGGAAGGGGAAGGGGAAGGGGAAGGGGAAGGGGAAGGGGAAGGGGAAGGGGAAGGGGAAGAGGAAGGAGGAGGGGAAGAAGAAGAGAAGGGCAGGGCAAGGAAGGGAAGAGAAGGGCAGGGCAGGGAAGGGAAGGGAAAACCATTCTCATGTAGTAAAATGAGTCTTAGGAAGAGATCTTTCCTTATCATTATGGCACTGAAAATTTAAATAAACATGGAACAGATTTTGATTTTCCTGTCCTAATTTCAAAGAAATATAACTGCTTATTAGTTGTTGACTGACAAGAAGTTTTTAGAAGTATTTCATCTATATATATTTTTATATATAGGTGTATGCATATGTACATATACGTGTACACAGTATATACATGTACATGGACAAATACTTTTAGAGAATATACTTTCTGTTTTCTAAAGACATTTGAAGAGAAAAAAGGTTTTTTAAAAAATCCCAATATTTCATGAATGATTTGCTAAAATATTGAGGCTCTTAGTACCTGAATCTGAAAGCATAATTTACATCTTCTTCATATCAGTCAGACTCTTTGGAGACCCCTTAGGCCAACTGGCATAACTTCATTTTAGAGTATTTAAGTGCTCTGATACTGCTGATGTAGGATGTTTTGTAAATGCTCAGCAGTGTCCTAAAGAACATGTAAGACTGACTGTACTCAGATATAAGGAGGCGCCACAAATCTCTTAGGTCTTTTGAAGAACTAATTTATTAGGTGTGTACAAGTAAAGTTTTATTCACTGATAGTGATCTTTAAATCACTGAGTTTTATGAGTTAAATTAAAAAATGGTATCAGTTTGCAACCCCTATTTACATGAAATCTTTGTTTTCAAAGAACAAACAGGCAGTGAAACAAATAAATGAAAAAAATGTCCTTGACAGTCCTCAGCCTATATTCTCTATGAATAGTTTAATGTTTTGGAGAGTTGCATCAACCCTGAGCTATAGGATGTTTCAATAGAAGAAACCATGTTTTGCAGTATAGCCAAGGGAAAGAGCTATTTCTTGTAAAATTTGAATTCACTGAAACAAAGAGGGCAAATGCAGGGGATGCTGGGAAGAAATAAAAGGAGATGGAGCCTGATCTACAGTTCATGTGAAGGCAAGTCCTCAGGGTCTTATTTATCCAGGAGTCTCCCCCACAGGGCACCCTGCTTTCCAGTAGGTTCCTTCTTCATTACTCTTTCTTACCTGCTCCATAACTCTTTATTCTTCATTTTACTGCATAGTAGCCCCTCTTTCCAAGGAGGAGGAACCTGGGCTTCCAGGGGCTTTCTGAATGGCTACCCTGGATGCAAGCATACGAAGTTTGATGTTGCAGATGCCTTAAAAGGGAATAGTAATAAAAAACATCCTCGTTATCTCTATACTATATACAATACAAAATATATGTTTTCTCAAACATGCAATTTCACTTAAAAAGAACAGCTTGACAACATTTTCAGGATAACTGTAAAATTGTCCTTAATTCTCTGAGTGTGAGATAGATACACACTTGCACAAACTATGTGAGAAAGATAAGCACTAGTTGCCCCATTATTGTCAAGCATTTGTGCACCTCAGAAGACACACTCATGACTGTTGGATGGTTATCTTTAAGGAATTGATGCGTATTTTCCAGATATTATTATTTTCCTCTCTTCTTAGAAGTCTAAAAATATCAGAATCAAAATGCACATAAAAAACCCCAAGGAGAGAGCTAATTGCCTTTGTTGGATGAAACATAAAATAAAAAACTACAAGAAATATCCATGTGCACTTGGTAGGAAATTTCTTTTTTTGCCAAGGGTTAATTCAGAGTCAATATATAAAAAGTGAATCTTAAAAACAAATGAAAACAAAATAAAGCAAAGAAATACAAAAAGGTAGCATGCAGCATCTATCATTTACCACATCATTTAATGACTATTGTATGATTATCTGTCCTTCTCTCTTTAATTACCACACTCTCATATGTATTACTTTGTTGTTATTTTTCTTCTAATTAGTTTTATTTGAAAAACCTAATTACGTGCCACTTATTTCCTTACACTCAGTGTGCAATTATCACTGATCCACAGTGAACTGAGTGGTTAATGATCATATCGGGAAATATCTGGTTTATCCATTCCAGGGAAGCAAGCATTATTTAGTGATGACTCTTGCATTTGCTTTCAGAGTTCCCCAAACATAATGATGGGAAAATCTTCAGCTCCTTTTTTATGCAAAAGGAAAAAAGTACATTTTATCATAAACCTATGTCCAGCATTTAATGACACTTCAGCAAAATATCACACATTTATTTCTCATCTTCACTGGCTGTCAATCATTCATATCTTCCTCCTAAGTTCCTCACCATTTCATAAGATAATTACTACTGGGATGCTATTAAATGCTAATAACTGGAGAATCTATTTTAAACTTGCTTCATTATCTATACAATGGGTGAATATGGTATTATCATTTCAAACACAAAACACATTTTATGGCTTTTTTACATTTTAATATGTGCCATGGTCTTATGCAGTCAACATTAAACATGATTTTTAATCAAATGTCATAGACGCTCTGTATTAAATACAGCTGGTATAATAATATTTCTAAAGGAGAACGATAAGTATAATTAGATGACACAATGTTGATGATTAGATTTCTTAAAATAGACAATTTCATATGATGTTATGATGCTGTTGATTAATTCAGAACATATTATTATATAAAATCTTCCGTTACATGCTATTGGGAAGCCCCAGCTCTAAGATGTTGAGAGACAGATGCAAGTAAAACATTGTATAATTGTTCAGTTTACAAAAATGCACTTTTCATTTCTGTTAATTTTACAGTTGACCTGCTTTAAAATGAAAATTCTCAAAAAAGGACAAAGAAATACTAATTCTAGGGTTTATCATTATTCTTAGTAATAGCAGAATTTTACGGGATTTGAACTAACAAAATACTTTGAACACTTTTTTGAGTGTAAAAAACATTTGCCCCATTTTTTTTCCAATGCTTTATAAAAAACCTGAAAGTTCAGAAAACTAAATAAAAATGGATAAATCACAGCATCACAGAATGATTAAGATTGGAAGGGACCTCAGGGTTATCAAGTGCAAGCCCCCTGCTCAGGCAGGGCCACCTAGAACTGGTTACCCAACACCACGTCCAGATTACTTTTGCATATCTCCAAGGTGAGAGACTCCACAACCTCTCTGAGCAACCTGTGCCAGTGCTCAGCCACCCCCTCACAGTGAAAAAGGGTTTCCTGATGTTCAGACAGCACCTCCTGTATTTCAGTTTGTGCCCGTTGCCTCTTGTCCTGTCTCTGGGCACCACTGAAAAAAGCCTGGCTCCCTATTCTTTGCGCCCTCCCTTCAGGTGTTCGTATACATTAATAAGATAAGATAAGATAAGATAAGATAAGATAAGATAAGATAAGATAAGATAAGATAAGATACGATACGATAAGATAAGATAAGATCCGATCCCCCTGGAGCCTTCTCTTCTCCAGGTTGAACAGGCCCAGCTGCCTCAGCCTTTTCTCATAAGAGAGATGTTCCAATCTCTTCATCTTCTTAGTAGCCGTTTGCTGGACTCTCTCCAGTATGTCCGTCTTACATCCCCTGACGCAGTGATGCCGTAGCAGAGCTGGTCTCCAGCTCCCCACAGCCCTGTTTTGCCTGGCCATGGGCCCTGCTGAGCCAGGCACATCTGTGGTCCCATGTCCTGGCCTGGTCTCAGTCCATTCCCATTCCCAGTGAGGAGCCTGATGCCCAGGTCTGGGGCTGCCCCCAGTGCCCCCCAGCTGCCCTGCTCCTGGCTGAGCAGTGGGAGGGGTTCTGGCTGCCAGGCCCTGTCATGATGCCCCATGGGGACATCCTGACCCCATGGAGCAGCCATCTTGTGAGGCTTTCCGAGGTTGAGCTTCAGAAGTTGAGTACCCAGAACTGAGGACATAAGAAAATCATGGTTGGTCCCTTTGTGTGCATTTTCTGTGGGATTCTTTCACTGTTAAATACACAGAATTACTTTTTTCCTAGCATGAATGGAAGGACTGTAGCTGGTACACTGCAGAACTTGTCTTAGAATTAAAAGTAAAAAAAAAAAATTGAGGGAATTTCATTATTTTCTGGAGATTTCTATTGTTTTGCTGTACGATGATTTCAAACTGCCTGCTAAGAGCTGTTTGTAAAGTAGCTACTATGTGCTTGTCACTTTTT
This sequence comes from Theristicus caerulescens, assembly GCA_020745775.1. Taxonomy (NCBI): domain Eukaryota; kingdom Metazoa; phylum Chordata; class Aves; order Pelecaniformes; family Threskiornithidae; genus Theristicus; species Theristicus caerulescens. The sequence goes on along the minus strand of CM036559.1, from coordinate 78,755,932 downwards.
AGGAGTTGGATTTGATACCAGCAAATTTTATTCACAAAATGTTAAGTACTGCCAGCTGTAATGAATTTCAAGAGAGCAGAATTTTGAACACATGAATTACAGTATAATAATACAAACAGACCCTAGAGTTATAAAAAGAAATGCTTAGAGTTCATATTTCCCATTTGTAATAGGTGAATATGTACACCTTCTCTTATATGGCTGCTGTTAAAATAAACACATTAATACTATGAAACACTCAGTTACGGATAGGGCAAGGATAACTCTACATGGAAATTAACACATCTGTGTGTGGAGAAAAGATGCAGACAATGTGGTAAACATAACGTGGTATTGCATACATTTAGTGTTATTCATACTTTATAAAGACCAAAATGCACATGAGGAAAGTGGCATGTGTCTGTATAAATTATATATACACAGGTTAATTTTTTTCTGCTTGTGAGAAGTTTGATGTGGATGTGTCCAGACCATGCTAACCTTCCTCACACAGACCCTTCCATCTTCCCTCTCCAAATCCACCAGGCTTCTAAATACAGGATCATGTTTGAACAGAAACTTGAAGAGGTAACTCTCAGTCATAGGTCAAACTGCAACAAAACTGAAATAAAAATGGCTTGTAAATGATCTTCTTTTCCACTTCCTTTAAGACTTTGCAAGATAGAATTTTCTTTTTAGGTTTGCTTTCATAGACTTTCTTGTTTGCTCTTAAAAAAACATCAATACAAGACGCATTTGTGTTTTTCTTTCTGTTTTGCAAGGATCTCAGCTGAGGTCTTCCTTAACTTTTTGCTCTTCTCATCAGTGTTGTAGTATCCTGTTTTATCAATATCATTATTATATTGTAAAGAAAATTAAAGAAAATCAAACACATCTTCAATATGTATAATAAAAATACAGTACTGCACAGATTTATACAATCATTGTTCTGACCACAGCTAAATAAAGAGTACTTTATTTTGAAGGATAGCTTTATGAACAATAACACATGACGTTAAGTTCAGTTGCTTCTGTCCTTGGAACAGGTCTATCTTTACATCCATAAGAACAATCTCTATGTGTAGTAACTACCTTCTAATGATTCCAAACCTCATTTTAGGAGAAAAGAGATATATTTTTTGCAAATAATTGAGTTGATGTTTTAGCTTATTCCATCAAGGACATCATTGCTACAGAAGTTAATTTTGAAATAAGAAAAATGGCAACAGATGCAACATTCTCTGTACTGTCTTCTGGTAATGTAGCTTCTCCAGTCTGCAAAGAAAATACATGAGGGGGTGCGCTGTGTTTCCTTCAGGAAGCTGATCTGCTGTTGCATGTTTCCTGCACTGACCATTATATCAGTGTTATCAATCTCAGGCATATGGAATATGGTGTTGTTCACTCTAGTGGGTGAGCAATATTCTACCTCTTCTTGACAGTCTCAGAACTCACTCTCATGCAAGCTTCACACTCCTCTGGGCTGTTTCCTATCTGACTAAAGTTCTTAAGAAAAGTAAAGTAGTTGAAAATCATTAATTAAGTTCCTATGCTAAGACAGAAATCTTTTTTCTTTTACCAATTCCTAAAACTGTACTAGAATCCTATATAAGTAGGATTGAGTCCCAAGTATTATTACTAACTCTCTTTTCTATTTAAAAAATCCCAAAGCCTTTGCCATTTTCTGCATCTTGTAATTTCCTGTTGTCCTTCATATGAAGGATTTTTTCAATGTTAGAATTCACATCTTAAAAATATTTTAATGTCATAATTAAGCATCAAGTCCATGTCACTGTTTGTCAGACAAAGAACATGAGAACTTTAGTTCACACTTAAGTGAATCAAGGGGACCAAAAGTTTATCTGCACATTTTAATCTTAAAAGTGTCCAAATATACAGAAAGTTTTCATTTGATTGTTTTTCTCCAACTTAATAGTAGGTGAGAAAGGTTTGGAAAAGCTTTTTTTTTTTCTTAACAATGTTTAATTGCTTTTAAAAAAAATCAAATTCTAATACATTATAGCTATATTAAAATATTTATTATAACGGTGTCTTTATTCATGTTGATGTGCAGGTAAATTTGGCAGCATTGCAAAATTAGTGCTTAAACAAAATAAAACCTATTTAGTTTTTATGTAAGTTTGAATTAATGTGTCTATAGCTATGAAAGACAGTACACAGACATGGGAAAATAGACATGAGCACAAAAAATTACAAAGGAATGGAAACTCTGCTATTCAGTAGTTAAGTTCAGGCTACCTTGTTCTTTGTCAGATTTTTCTAAGTCCTCTGACATCCATATTTCAGTGGTGATATGAAATGTGTTGTGTTTCCTGGATGGGAGGTAATTGAGTCAATGATCAAAATTTGAGGACACTTGATCCAACATCTAACATCTTGAGCTGCAGCCCACTAAATAGACTGGAAGAAAACCTTTTATTTCCTCACTAAGGGGTGAGAAAATTCTTCTGAGTCTTAATGATGTGACACTGTTTTTTTCAGAGTCAATCCCAGCTACTGTGTAACATCTACGTCTCCTTTGAGGAATCAATATCTTAAAAGTTACACAGAGCAAAAGTTAGGTCTATATTATAGTTCAAGCCACGCTGACAGGTTGACAAGAAAGAGAAAGTCATTTATCCTGTATGGCAGAACCAGGAACAGAGTTCTGTTCTGATCAATCCACTAACAGGATAAGAAAGTGTCTCAAAGTGACATGCTGTGTCCATTGAACTTAAACAGCACCAATCTGCTGTTCTTTTAAACCTTGCCTTTGGCAATTTTCTGGAAAAGTGTGTTGAGCACTTCATTTAGTTCTTATACTTCTTTCTGTAAGTCTCTGCTAGTAATTTTGTCCTTGGAGAAAAGTTCCGTTTAAAAAAGTTTGTATGTTCCAGCACTTAAAATGAATATCCAGATTTTACTTCAGAAGACTATCCAATGAAAAAAGCTTTGATCAAAGAGCAACTGCTGCACATTTCATGTTGCTATATGAATATAATCTTGAAAGCGTACACATTTATTCCAATAACTATTCAAAATTGCGTGTGTCTGTGTGTGTGTGTATATGTGTGTGTAGGAATATACCAAAATTGAAATGTGAGCTTTCCACACTTGGACTCTAAAAGGTCAATATTATTTGATGAGATCTCAAAATATCAATTAATCTTACCTACATTTTACAGTTACAAGAAAAAGGGAAAGAAAAAAATAATCTTTAGTAACGTTGCTTTGAGTGGTTCACATCTCCAAATTTGTTGAATACTTTCTAAATATATGATCATAAACACATTTATCAATCTGGTAGGAAAAAACTATGTATCTTTATCAGTATTCCTTTATGATGTCTATTTTTTTCTCTCATGTACAGTTTAGTGGTGTTCATCAGTGAGATAAATGGTACAGCATGCACTTGAAGAGCTTCTTTCTTCCCATTAACACTGACCTGACTGTTGCTACATGACATGACAGTGCCTATAGAGGAGCACAAAAACATGCCATCCATTTTCTCTCATTCAAAGTGACAAGACAATATTTTGTTGTCTCTAAATTTTGTAAAAAGGTCTCCTTTGGCTCCATATTTAATTAATTTAGTTTTTTTTTTCCTTACAGAAATGTATACATTCTTGAGAAATATTCTGCAAAACAATGGATGAAAAATAAGATCTTATGTTATTCCTTTCCCATTTCCCTTTATGAATTTATAAAGCATTTTGCAGCATTTACAACATAATGAAATGAAACTTAATTTTCTTGATTCCACAGGTGATGGCTAGACACAACTAAGTAAAATTACCCAAATTTGAAGTTTAAATGGTGTTACATGTTTTAATTTATGACATTATTTTAGATCATCAACTCCAGTTCTATTAGTACAATATTTCAAATATTCCTAGATAGCTAAAAAACCATGTGTGTCTGTGTGTGCATGTGTGCACACGGGTTTGAGAAGAAGAGAAAGAGAGCAAGAGAAAAGGATCTTACTTCTCATACATTTCTTTGCATAATCATTCCTCTATTGTAACCTTAGGATAACTTGCAAATTACAAAAAAATGGTTGGAGAAGGAGGATGTGGGGGTGCCTACATGATCCACCCATAGCAATTGGCCTGCATAAAAACACCTCTTAAGATAAGACTGAGTGCAACCATTATGTGTGTGTTACTGTACTGAATAAACAGAACTGCCCCAAGGGCATTTGCCAAAACCTCATCTTGTTAAAGAGGAAGACAAGCATCAGCCCCAAACTAATGACGATCATCTGCTGGATTCAACAGTAACTGGGAAATACCCAAACGACTTTTGAAACAAAGGAAGAATCAGCCTGATAAGAAGTATGAAAGAAGCATGAACATTTCATGGGGATAGATACCTTGGAAAGGAAGCATCACTCAGTTCTGTCCCTGCTGGCAATGATGCCAGGACACCCAAACACTGCCCAGGCTTGGTAGCACAGCCTCCTTATGGGTCACTGAGAGCAGCCTGCACCCAGTTAGCAGAGTGACAGTACCCAAGTGTTTAGTAACATTGTGCAAAACTAATGTTATGGTTTGTATGTTGTATTACTGATATTGATCCTGAATGTATGGTTCAATGACTGTCAGTTAATAACCTGTCATTAATAAATTCATAAATCACTTTGATCAGGATTTTGGCTTAAAGCATTTGAACTGAGTAATTTCTGACATATTGCTTATCAAAGTAATATGGAAAGCAATATACTTTAATATAGGTTGAGAACTGAGATCCAAGAGTAGTCCAACTTAAGTCAAAGCAAAGTATGCAAATTAATACTGATTATCAGAAGCCCTAAATCTTGATGGACAGAAGTAATTATTAGGAGGGGGTGATTAAAAAAATCCCATGACAGAATGTAATGGGTTGCTTCAGATTTACCTGCTAAACAAGGTAAGGTACCTTTAAGGCTGGCATATGAAACTGTAAGTCTAACACTCAAGGGTCAGAGATTTTCAACAGAAACTATTAAAAAGTAGGAGAAAGGATGAGATTTTCCTCCATGTCTACTTGATATCTATTCTATGTCTCAGCAATGAGACTGCTCTGGTGAATATCAGGAGGGCCATGTAGCAAAAAATACTAGGGCTGAGCTTATTTTCAACTTTAATTAATTCTGCTGCACACTTAAAATATTCACAAGACCATCCTACCCAATGTACACTTCTAGCAGTACAGATTCAGAACCTGGTGTCCCCTATAGGCTTTCTTTCTCAATGTCTTCACAGACATTTTTGTTCTACCATTATTTGTTCTTGTTTATACTTGTTCCACCATGAAAAGCTGGACATGAGCAGGCAATGTGCTCGCAAAGCCCAGAAAGCCAACCGTGTCCTGGGCTGCATCAAAAGAAGCATGGCCAGGAGGTCAAGTGAGGTGATTCTGCCCCTCTACTCTGCTCTGCTGAGACCCCACCTGGAGTACTGCATCCAGCTCTGGGGTCCTCAGCACAGGAAGGACATGGACCTGTTGGAGTGGGTCCAGAGGAGGGCCTAAACATCATCAGAGGGCTGGAACACCTCTGCTATGAGGAAAGGCTGAAAGAGCTGGGGTTGTTCAGTCTGGAGAAGAGAAAGCTGCGGGGAGACCTTATTGCAGACTTTCAATGCTTAAAGGGGGCTTACAAGAAAGATGGGGACACACTTTTTAGCAGGGCCAATAGCGATAGGACAAGGAGTAGTGGTTTTAAACTAAAAGAGAGTAGATTCAGACTGGATATAAGGAAGAAATTTTTTACAATGAGGGTAGTGAAACACTGGAAGAGGTTGCCCAGGGAGGTGGTAGATGCCCCATCCTTGGAATTAAATAGGAAACATCGCCCAAATCATCAGAGATTTTTTTTTTTCCCGTTAAGACATTACATCTGAAAAATTGTACTGTATTGGGTACAGGTGGCAAGGTTTTGGTAGTGAGAGTGAAAGGGTGCAGGGGGGCCTCTGTGAGAAAAGATATGGGGCTTGTACCATGCTGGCTCCAACAGACCCACCACAGGACACAGTCGAGACCAGAAGCCAAGCTGGTGGTGTCCGTGGGAAAGTGTGTTTAAGAAAGGGAAAAAAAACACTGGACAGGCAGAGGAGAAGGGAGCTAACAGAGAAAAAGCAGAGGGAATGCCACAGTCAGAGAAGGAGAAAGAGGAGTTGGTCCATGGTACCAGAGCAGACACTCACACTGCAGCCCATGGAGGACCCCAGATTGGAGAAGGTGTATATTTCCTGAGGGAAACGGTGTCCTGTGGAAAGTCCATGCTGGATCAGGGTAAAAGTGTGCAATAGAGGCTGGCAGTTAGGAGAGTACTTAGACACATTTATTCTCACAGAGTTTATATTACTGAGAAAGTTAAATATTGAGCTAGAAGCTTGCTCAAAAGCAAAGTAGTCAAAGGGAAATCAGAATAAACTAAAAATAGGCATGAAACCATGCTCTATTAATCTTTTCATATAAAAATAATATTGTAAAATAATCTGCATTGTTTTAAGAACTCAAGGAACAATCATTTAAGTAGACTTTCTTAACTTGTTAACATGAATAGTTGTCCTGATTTTCAAACCTTTTCAGCATCATAACTTATTCTAATCAATTCTGCATAGCCAGTAGATTGAGGAACATGAATATTTTTTTGTCGTTCGTTGTACTACGTCAGAAATAGTGCATGCAGTTCTGGGCCCCCTGAGACAGAAAAGACGTCAGTAAACTGGACCAAGTTCACTAGGATGGTCATGGCTGGAGCACTTGATCTTTGAGGAGAGGCTGAGGGCCTGGGTCTTTTTCAGCTTGGAGAAGAGCCAATTGTGGGACACCTAACAGCAGCCCCCACCAGTGCCTACTGGGAGGTTACTGAGCAGACAGAACCAGGGTCTCTACTGATGTTCATAGCAGGAAAACAAGAGACAGTGCTCTTAAATTGAAACAAGAGGATGTCAACTGGATATAGAGAAATAAAGCTTTCAGTCAGAGGATAATTAAGCAGCAGAGCAGGCTGCCCAGAGAGGTTGTGCAGTCTCCATCTGTGGAGTTTTTCAATACTCAGATGAACAAAACCTTAAGCAATGTGGTCTGAATGCACTGTTAATTCTACTTGGAGCAGGAGGTTGGATTAGATGACACTGAGGTTCTGAGGACCCTACCAACCCAAATGAATCTGTGATTCTACCATTTTTGCTTTTTTATGAGTCATACGCAATATCTTCATTGTCAAGGGCAGGAAAGTTGCTCAAGTAATTTAACAGAGAATAACACACTGGAGAGTAACATACTCGCACCCTGCAAAAGTTTGCAAAAGGTTCTCAACAAGTACTTTCTCTTTGATTCATCCACTTAAATACTAAGATTCAGTTTCTAAATATATCATTCCAACTGTATCATCAAACTTAATACATTGTAGGTCTAACAAACTCTTGTAGATATTTTTTTCTTTTTCATTTCACCTGCTGAACGCAAGTAGGATTCCTTCAATCTCTAACAAAACTAAACAATCAACTGGGAGCAAAAGTTGAAAAAAAAAACCAAAACACCCTAAAACCCAACCAGTTTCTATGTTTAGGTTTATCTAATCATTAACTTCACTGAAAGCTATTTTATTACATTTTTCCATGATTTACATACACATTTTATGTGGAAAACATTTTGAATGTGCAGGTAAATTTATGTGCAAGTATGTGATTTCCATCACACTCACGGAATTCTCTCATGGATAGTCCCATGCCTTTTGGACCTTACCTGGATAATTTACGTTAGAAGCAAGGCAGTGCTCAACCACTGTTTCCTGAGTCCATGCACTGTGGGTGGCTTTGGGGAAACAAGACCTCATCCCTCACCACTCTGCCTTGCTACCACCAGTGTAATTGCAATGATATTACCACAGTGCGTGAAAGAGTTTCTGAAGAGAATAAAATGAAATGCATATAAAGCATTCAGGAACTGATTTATACCTGTAGCAATACTTTTCTTCTTTCAACTTATGTTATCACAAGAAATATTTGTTTAAGTTCTACTTATGCAATTGTAGTTTCTTGTATAAACATGTGGAATGAAATTGAGACCTCTGTCTGGTTCCATTGAAATCTGTGGAAGGGAGGTTTAACTTCAGCTCTCTGATAGAAGTATTGATGGATAGGTATGTTTTTACATATATTTTTCACATACATGTACAAAATTTATAATTTTTCCAACTGCTGGTCTTTTACAAAACAACAAAAAAATAAAAATATATAATTACTCTATACTCTATGTCAAAAGTTTCTAACAGAATAATTCATAGTGTCATCCAAGAGGAGAAATATTCTTTTAAATGTTCATCATACCACCTATTTATTTTATTTTTTTAAAACAATCAAATCAAACTCACCTGTCTGTCTCTGTTAACATCATATTAATTAAATAAATTTATACATATCTTTTATATAAAGGCACTTTCTAGAAAAAAATTATTGTAATCAGATTAATATGCTGGCAAACATTTTAGAATGTTGTTCTTCAGATCTGTAGTTAATTGTCTAATTGAGGTTTCATATGCAAAAGGTGCAACAGCATATCTTCTTTCATTCAGTTCAGTGCAAGTTCTCAAAGTAGAATTTACCACATCTAATTTTAGACATGAGCAATGTAAACTTTCATGTCTGAGTTCCAGCACAGGAGCTTCATTGTCTACTTTCTAGACAATGAAGAGAAACAAAATGGTGTTGGTCTGATTATTCTGGCTAAATGTAAATATTGACTCTGTGATGACAAGAATCACATCCTAGACATGTCAATTTATTCCTATTGACTAGGAAGATAGCTTTGGTGTTCATCTGCCTTTAGTCATATTAATTCTTTCATGAATACTACCTTCGCTATGTTGAGAATGCAGTCTGTTTTCAACTTACACGCACACAGATGAGAACAAACTCATATGCTTTTCTATGCCCACAAGTTTGTGTATTTAAGGGTAGACCCGCGTAGATTACATTCTATTTGTACAAGTTGGCAAATTTAAGGTAGATCTGCTTGAATTACCTTCTATTTGTACAAGAAAATAAGTTGTAATGTTAAAGGGATATATGCATGTGTACCTAGGTCAATTTCCATACATAAGCATTTATGTTAGGACTTCTACCTTTACGTGAAAAAAATTGTTATTCATGTATCTGTCCAATAAGTCACTGCAGACAAATTTTTCAATACACATGGAAGTGGCTAGTAATTAAATCCATTACTCTGTTTAAATTCAGAAGCTTCACTTAATACATGAATATGAAGATAAGGCAAGAGCTACTAGCAAAATGAGAAATATATAGTGTATGTGTAGATATTAACATATTAGAGAAATTCAGATAAGAGGAAATACCTCCTTTTGAATTAGTGAATGCAAAAAGATGGCAAACAAAAGGTAAGAACCAAACTGACTAGCTTAGTCTCTGGAACATATACTCAACGTACTTCAATATATCCAAAAATTATTTGAAAAAGCAATTAATAAAGCCGTGACAGCATGTTGGTGATCAAAAATATTTTTCAGAGCATAAAAAAAAAGTTGACAAAAATGCACAAGAATCTTCTAGAAGTAAAAGACTTGAAGAAGATTTCTTTTTTCACAAGAAAATGAATGTTAGCTGTGAAAGGAAAATAAAACAACCCAAACCCACAATATTCAAATTTTCCATTACCATTGATAAAACATCTTAAATTCATTATGGATCGTTATCTGAAAAATCAGCTCAATATTCCACATTTATGAAAAGGCAAGTGATAAAGTAGGAAATCTGAGGTAGTTATTTATTAAATAACAAATTTATAAGAGTATTGTGTATTTGATAGGTCTCTATCGCATCTATACTTTCAAAATGGAGTGAAGTATTAGTCATCATATCTCAAAAAAAAGAAAATAGATCTGATGATTTTATAGTAAATAAAGAAGGGGAAATGAGCTAATTACTAAGAGATCATTAGCTTTGGGTGGGCAACTGTAGTTTTTGCTTGATTTCTCTATTACATAAGCACATTATCACATGAAAGGATGAGCACAATAAAGCTCTATTGCTATTATTTTTTTTTTAGTTATTTCTTGCAGCTACATATCAACTGCTATAAAATTAACGGATCACTTTCTGAAGTAAAATTAAAAAGCTACATTTGACAAACAGTTATTTCAGTAAAATTTAGTTGGCTGAAATTCCACTCCTCAGATCATACCAATGAACAGCTTTACCATGAACACCATGTAAAGAAAACACTCATTTGTTTAGAAAACTCAGTTACCACCACATAGCTCAATAAGCGGAGGTACTGTTTTGGAGGGGGAAATACCTTGTGTGCTCTTTCTCCCTGGTTTTTTATGAAAAAGACAGTATATTTGGGATTTTATTATTATTAATGTAGGTTGCATGCTTTTTTTCTGAGGGGAGGTTACTTAATTAGCCTAAAACAAATACCTCATAGCTTATCTTCCAGGACTGTATGGGTAAAGGCGTGTACATAGGGGTGACTGTGTACCTTCATGTATGATCTCTTCAGTGAATCATCAGTTAAAAAAATTACAAAAAAGTTGTTAAAAAGTATTTGCACTTTTGAATTTTTTTTTTATTTCCATACTAGATTAATAAAGTGTTTGGATTATCAAGTAAAAGAGATTAAAACTGAAACTCGGAAACTCTTTTCAAAAAAATGAAGTCTTCCTCTCATGGTAGCATAAAGACATCTGTAAGAACACAGTAAAGATATTTCAGACTTTAACAAGTAAGGGTCATATATTCAAGAGCAAACTTGGGTCTTCTAATTCCCAAACGGAGGGACATTTTAAATTCAGTACCATCAACAATTACAAATCTGGTGTTAGTACCCACGAAGGAAAAGCTAACATTTCAATATGCTCAGTGTAATTAGACAAAATTGTCTGTTACTGCAATTCATAGGGATAAATTGTTCCCTCAAATATAGACAATAGTTTGCCAGACTGCTTGGTATAACTATTCTTGTTAATTTGTTGATATTAAGAGGCATATGGACTGTACTGCTGAGAGAAGTCAGATGAACTTATACAAGGGGTCTGGGGTGTATTTAAGGACATTAAAAGGTCGAGATATTTCAAGTAAATTCTGCAACAAAAATTTATTCAGTTTTACCTTTATCCTTTGTTCTCCCCAAATACACATTTTATCAATAACAATTAGTAAAATATGTAAAAAATTATAAACTATAAATCACCTTCAGTATTATACATCAAAACTCTGAGTCAGTAAAAAATAAACAATAACACTTTTCCAGCTGATTTGTGTGTGTGAGTCAGACTGCAGACACTGCATGTAATTCCAAAAATGACATGCTATTCATTTGAGGAAGTGTGCTTTGTTTTCCACCAAGCAAGGAATTTTGTTATCAAACAAAAGATGAATATCTGAGAAAAACACAATTTATTCATATTTACTTACAAATACAGTGATCAAATAATTTATTTATTCAAGAGATCCAAAGCCAGCACTTCTTCAGGCTTTGGCTGGAATGTTTTCTATAACTAAGTGAGCAGGACAAGATTCTCTCTCTTCTCAAAGATTTATGTCAGAAGTGACATTTTGCCCCTTCTGTCTCAGTGATGTCACCAAAGGGCTGTAAATCCATAGTGAAACAGTACTACAGTAAAAAGGACTCGTTAGTAACTTAAGGCCAAATTCAGATTCCTCCTGAAATCAGTTGAAAGATGGTCCGATAATATCAGCTGGGAAATATGCTTCTAACAAAGGCTAGAATCAATTGGATTAAATGTTTTTAGTGGTTATTCCTAAGGGATTTTTGCTAAAAATCCCCAAAACCCAGACATGATAGACAGAATTTTCAATGTTTTTGAGAAGATGTTTCAGCATCCTAAGATTTGTGTTTACTGTGTTAGGAAAAATAAATATATCACATTTCAACTCAAAGAAACTCAAAGTTCTGATCTAGAACTTTTATGGGTAACCTAGAGCCAAGAATATGTAATTTGTATAAAAGCAGGACAATATCTTACAACTAAAATTAAATATCTACTTTTTCTTTAAAAATTTTGGACTAAGTGTCAAATAAGAGTCTAACTACTGTATCCATTTTTCTTAACCTGTAGTATACATTTAGTATTAACGCTACACTTCAGGGGTAGTATATACTATATATTTATAATGTTTGTACCCAATGTTGTTTGTGTGTATTGCAAATAATACCAGGAAAAAAGCCCAAATAAACAAACAAATAAATGAGCAAAAAAACCCCACATCACCAAGAAAATAAATATATAATATGATCAAAAAAAGGAAGGATTTTGAATTAAGCAGAAATATGCTGCAGTATACTACTCAGAAAATATATTTTACAGTAATATAAGTGATATGATAACTTGTCATGGTTTAACCCCAGCCAGCAGCTAAGCACCACACAGCCGCTCGCTCACTCCCCCCACCCCAGTGGGATGGGGAAGAGAATTGGGAGGGTTACAGTCACAAAACTCGTGGATTGAGATAAGAACAGATTAATAATTGAAGTAAAATGAAATAGAATAGTAGTAATAATAATAATAATATAATAATAATACAATAATAATATACAGAGCAAGGGATACGCTATACAATTGGCTCACCACCCGCCGACCGATGCCTAGCACGTCCCCGAGCAGCGATCGCTGCCCCACCCCGGCCAACTCCCCCAGTTTATATACTGAGCATGATGTCATACGGTGTGGAATAGCCCTTTGGCTGGTCTGGGTCAGCTGTCCTGGCTGTGCCCCCTCCCAGCTTCTTGTGCACCTGGCAGAGCATGGGAAGCTGAAAAAGTCCTTGACTAGTGTAAACTCTACTCAGCAAGAACCAAAACATCAGTGTGTTATCAACATCATTCTCATCCTAAATCCAAAACACAGCACTCTACTAGCTACTAAGAAGAAAATTAACTCTATCCCAGCTGAAACCAGGACAGTATCCACCCCTTATTCCATACCATATACATCATGCCCAGGTCTTACACTTTCCAATACATTCCAATTAATCACTACCACTTTTCCAGTCTTTTGATATAGATATATATATATATACACACACACATACACACATGGATATAATTTCCTTAGTCTATAGGCTATCCCTCTAAAATGTTGAGTTCATTTAGTCCATGACTTTGGGTTTCATCTGTCCTAATAGTTCTTCAGGGCAGGAAAGATGGTGTGTGGTGTTGGATTGTTGCATGCTGAAGCCAGTTCTGGTTCCATCACTGCTGCACTTTGCTCGGTTTCCTCAAAGTTCATTCTTCATTAATTTGGGCAATTCTTACTGTATACTGTGATATGGCACATAGTAATCATTGAAGTGATGACATCCAGTATTATATAGCAACTAACATTATACAATTCAGTTCATTGGTTATTTTCACCCAAAATCAAATCCCCTTGAGGTACACATCGGACTTCCCCATCCTCTCGCATCACCCACCAAGTGCACCCAGGTCCTTGAGCAAAAGCAATCTCAAGGATGGGTTTACCTCTGCCTGAGGCAGGAGTAACCCAGACTGTCTTCCCCGTTATATTTTTTAGGTGCACTACAGGGACTTTATCTCCCTCTACAGTACGTAAAAGTCTTGATTGGGCAGGGCCAGCTCGATTGGCAGATCCCCTAGTGTTGACTAACCAGGTGGCCTTTGCTAAATGTGTGTCCCAGTGTTTGAATGTCCCACCACCCATTGCTTTTAGCGTAGTCTTTAACAGTCCATTGTATCGTTCTATTTTCCCAGAGGCTGGTGCATGATAGGGGATGTGATATACCCACTCAATGCCATGCTCTTTGGCCCAGGTGTCTAGGAGGCTGTTTCGGAAATGAGTCCCATTGTCTGACTCAATTCTTTCTGGAGTACCATGTTGCCATAGGACTTGCTTTTCAAGGCCCAGGATAGTGTTCCGGGCAGTGGCGTGGGACACAGGATATGTTTCCAGCCATTCGGTGGTTGCTTCCACCATTGTAAGCACATAGCGCTTGCCTTGTCGGGTTTGTGGGAGTGTGATATAATCAATCTGCCAGGCCTCCCCGTATTTATATTTGAGCCATCGTCCTCCATACCAGAGAGGCTTGAACCGCTTGGCTTGCTTGATTGCAGCGCATGTTTCACATTCATGGATAACCTGTGCAATAGTGTCCATGATCAAATCCACCCCTCGATCACGAGCCCATCTATATGTTGCATCTCTTCCTTGATGGCCTGAGGTGTCATGGGCCCACCGAGCTAGAAATAATTCACCCTTATGTTGCCAGTCCAGATCCACCTGAGCGACTTCAATCTTAGCAGCCTGATCCACCTGCTGGTTGTTTTGATGTTCTTCAGCGGCCCGACTCTTGGGTACATGAGCGTCTACGTGACGTACTTTTACAACCAGGTTCTCTATCCGGGCAGCAATATCTTGCCACAATGCGGCAGCCCAGATGGGTTTGCCTGTGCGCTGCCGGTTGCTCTGCTTCCATTGCTGTAACCACCCCCACAGGGCATTTGCCACCATCCATGAGTCAGTATAGAGATATAGCATTGGCCACTTTTCTTGTTCAGCAATATCTAAAGCCAGCTGGATGGCTTTCACCTCTGCAAACTGACTCGATTCACCTTCTCCTTCAGCAGTTTCTGCAACTTGTCGTACAGGATTCCATACAGCAGCTTTCCACCTCCGATGCTTCCCCACAAGACAACAGGACTCATCAGTGAACAGGGCATATTGCTTCTCATTTTCTGGCAGTTTATTATACAGTGGGGCCTCCTCAGCACGTGTCACCTCCTCCTCTGGTGATATTCCGAAATCTTTGCCTTCTGGCCTGTCCATGATCACTTCCAAGATTCCTGGGCGACTGGGGTTTCCTATTCGGGCCCGTTGTGTGATCAGTGCGACTCACTTACTCCATGTAGCGTCAGTTGCATGATGTGTAGAGGGGACCCTCCCTTTGAACATCCAGCCCAGCACTGGCAGTCGGGGTGCCAGGAGGAGCTGTGCTTCAGTACCAACCACTTCCGAAGCAGCTCAAACCCCTTCATATGCTGCCAATATTTCTTTCTCCGTTGGAGTATAGCCAGCCTCAGATCCTCTGTATCCTCGACTCCAAAACCCTAGGGGTCGACCTCTAGTCTCCCCCGGTGCTTTCTGCCAGAGGCTCCAGGTAAGGCCATTCTCCCTGGCTGCAGTGTAGAGCACATTCCTTACATCTTGCCCTGCCCAGACTGGCCCAAGGGCTACTGCATGAACTATCTCCTATTTAATTTGTTCAAAGGCTTGTCGTTGCTCAGGGCCCCATTTGAAATCGTTCTTCTTCCGGGTCACTTGATAGAGAGGGCTTACGATGAGACTGTAATTTGGACTATGCATTCTCCAAAAACCCACAACGCCCAAGAAAGCTTGTGCTTCCTTTTTGCTGGTTGGTGGAGACATGGCTGTGATTTTGTTGATTACATCCATCGGGATCTGACGACGTCCATCTTGCCATTTTATTCCTAAAAACTGGATCTCCTGTGCAGGTCCCTTGACCTTACTTTGTTTTATAGCAAAGCCAGCTTCCAGAAGGATTTGTACTATTTTCTTCCCTTTCTCAAAAACTTCTTCTGCTGTGTTGCCCCACACAATGATGTCATCAATGTATTGCAGGTGTTCCGGAGCCCCACCCTGTTCCAGTGTAGTCTGGATCAGTCCATGGCAAATGGTGGGGCTGTGTTTCCACCCCTGGGGCAGTCGGTTCCAGGTGTACTGCACACCCCTCCAAGTGAAAGCAAACTGTGGCCTGCACTCTGCTGCCAAAGGGATTGAGAAAAATGCATTAGCGATGTCAATGGTGGCATACCACTTGGCTGCCTTTGACTCCAATTCGTATTGAAGTTCTAGCATGTCCGTCACGGCAGCACTCAGTGGCGGCGTGACTTCATTCAGGCCCCGATAGTCTACTGTTAGTCTCCACTCTCCATTAGACTTCCGCACTGGCCATATGGGACTGTTAAAAGGTGAGCGAATCTTGCTGATCACTCCTTGGCTCTCCAGTCGACGAATCAGCTTATGGATGGGAATCAGGGAGTCTCTGTTGGTGCGATATTGCCACCGGTGCACTGTTGTGGTAGCGATTGGTACCTGTTGTTCTTTGACCCTCAGCAACCCCACAATAGAAGGGTCCTTCGAGAGACCAGGCAGGGTAGACAGCTGTTTAATTTCCTCCGTCTCCAAGGCAGCTATGCCAAAAGCCCACCGGTACCCTTTTGGGTCCTTGAAATACCCTCTCCTGAGGTAGTCTATGCCAAGGATGCACGGAGCCTCTGGGCCAGTCACAATGGGGTGTTTCTGCCACTCCTTCCCGGTTAAGCTTACTTCGGCCTCCAATACAGTCAGCTCTTGGGATCCCCCTGTCACTCCAGAAATACAGATGGGTTCTGCTCCTTCATAGCTTGATGGCATTAAGGTACACTGTGCACCGGTGTCTACTAAAGCCTTATATTCCTGTGGGTGTGATGTGCCAGGCCATCGAATCCACACAGTCCAGTACACCCGATTGTCCCTCTCCTCCACCTGGCTGGAGGCAGGGCCCCTCTAGTCCTGGTTATAGCATTTGTTATTCACTTCTTGTACACGCAAATCAAAAATCCCTTTACTAAGATCGGAAGCAAAATCAGCCCTTCTACTTTGTCTGGGGAACTGCTCATTGGAAACTGGAGCAGCAATTTTCCTGGAAGAACCACCTTTTTTTCCTTGCAACTCACGTACTCGTGCCTCTAGGGTCGAGGTAGATTTTCCATCCCACTTCCTCATGTCCTCTCCGTGGTCACGCAGATAAAACCACAGGGTGGCCCGTGGTGTGTATCCACTATATCTTCTCTCTTGAAGAGAGGGACGCTTACTCCTAATGGCTGAGATACTGGTCTGTACAGGTGAGGAGTAGGACATGTCCTCTTTGAACTGCTGGAAATCCTGGGATAACTTCTCCACAGCCGAGATGCAGGCCCGTAGGGAGGAAGAGAGACTTTCTTCGTATTGTCGGAGTTGGCCAGCCAATTCATCCACCGTTGGTCCCTCTTCATCTTTCCAGGTCATTATTGCCAATGAGTTTGCGTACGATGATGGGGCGCTCCGTACAAACTTCCGCCACATGGGTCGTGTGCACTGGACTTCATCTGGATCTTTGGATAACTGCTCATTGTCCAGGTCATTATGAATCACCTCCAGCACGGCTAATTCCCTCAGGTACTGGATACCTCTCTCCATGGTGGTCCACTTGCCTGGGTGACATATAAGATCTTCCTTGAAGGGATACCTTTCCTTCACGCCTGACAGGAGTCGCCTCCAAAGGCTGAGGGCTTTTACCCCTTTTCCAATCGCTTTGTCAATGCCTCCTTCCCTAGAAAGAGATCCCAGCTGCTTGGCTTCCCTACCCTCTAATTCCAGGCTACTGGCCCCATTATCCCAGCATCGGAGCAGCCAGGTGATGATGGGCTCGCCTGGACGACGACTGAAATCTTTTCGCATATCTCGCAGCTCACTCAGGGACAGGGATCGGGTGGTTACTGTCTCGTTTATGGGTTCTGCCTCTTCCTCCTCCTGTTCTCTTGATGACACTGACTCATCATCAGCTTTTACTAAACGAGTTGATTTTCTTGTGTATTTTTTCTTCTGTATAGGGGCAACTGATACTGGCACGGGTTGGTTCTCTGGATCAGCCGCAGTGCCTGTCGTGGGGGCTGGCGCAACCACAGTGACTGTCGTGGGGGGCTGAGGGGCTGGCGCAGGGGCTGGCGCAGCCACAGCATCTGTCATTTTGTCGTCAGATCCAGAGACCTTCCCTTCCCCTTGTGGGTTCTGAATAGTGTTGAATAGGGCTCGGTAAGCATGGGCCAGGCCCCAGCACGTTGCAGTGATTTGTGTCTCTCTGGAGTTGCCAGGGTGACAACATACTTTTTCCAAATACTTTACTAGATTTTCAGGATTCTGCACTTGTTCAGGAGTGAAGTTCCAAAACACTGGAGGTGCCCACTGTCCCAGGTACTTGCCCATGCTCTCCCACACACCCTGCCACTCATAACTATCCAGCCTTGGAGCAGATCTCTGGATGATATTCTTAAGGTGCTTATTAACCTTAGACAAAACTGAAACAATATTCCCAAGAACTATCAATAGATATATCTTAACTACCCAAGGATGCTCAAGATACTGAAAAGTTGTTGCAATGAAGGACGAAACATCACAGAAGAAAACAACAAACGTGCTATTCTGTATTTCCTCCATAAAGAAGCTCTCAGAGGAAGACGTATAATTGCCAAGTGTCTCCATGAGGTGGTACCCAAAGTACAGTAATGGCTTCACTACAGAACCCAAATACCAGATAGCGCTCAAGGTCAGTGTTTTAATAACAAATCTCCCAGGCAAAACATCACTGATCACTGCAGAGCACAGCAAACTGCAAAACCCAACACCAATTTTTAACACGTACTGCAAAAACAAGAGCATGGTGCAAATCAGGTAGACTAATACCGAGAACAGATGAATCAATATTATGATGAGCAACTGTTAACACATACAAATTCCTTATCACGCTCTGGTTATCACGCTCTGGTTATCACGCTCTGGTTAATCTGTTATTATTTCAAACCCTTCGAGCCCCACGTTGGGCGCCAAAAAGGACTGTCGTGGTTTAACCCCAGCCAGCAGCTAAGCACCACGCAGCTGCTCGCTCACTGACATACTCATAGAACTATCACAAACTCAATATCTCAGCACTGAGTGGAAACAGCTCAGAACCACTATTTTTTACATAAAATACATTTTTTCTTTTCAATGAAAAGGAAAACAACAAGAGAGAGAGAGGGAAACAAAACCCAGGAAAAACAAGGGACGCAATTGCTCACCACCCACTGACCAATGCCCAGCCAGTCCCCAAGCAGCGATCGCTGCCCCTCAGCCAACTCCCCCACTTTATATATTGAGCATAACATCATATGGTATGGAATAGCCCTTTGGCCAGTCTGGGTCAGCTGTCCTGGCTGTGCCCCCTCCCAGCTTCTTGTGCACCTGGCAGAGCATGGGAAGCTGAAAAAGTCCTTGACTAGTGTAAACTCTACTCAGCAAGAACCAAAACATCAGTGTGTTATCAACATCATTCTCATCCTAAATCCAAAACACAGCACTCTACTAGCTACTAAGAAGAAAATTAACTCTATCCCAGCTGAAACCAGGACATAACTTCATTTACAACTTTCCTCAATAAGTAAAGGAAGTTACGAAAGAATTACTGGAAAATGTTATAAAGGAGTTGTAAAAAGGGACTTAGCTTAAATTCTTCTAAAGCACAGTATCTACTACAAGTCACCTTTATTTGAAAAAATGGAGAGCAGTTCTAAAAATCCTATAAAGCTGTATCGACAAATTATACTAATATAAAATCTTAAAAAATATTTTTGAGTAACAGCTGCAGAACAAGCATTAGACATATTCAAAAAGAAAAGCCCAATCATCAGTTTAATTAAAGTTCCTTTTAATTAGATTAAAAAAAATTGTTGAACATTTTATATTTATATTTTATTTGCTAAAATTGAAGCCATTTTCCTTACTCTATACTTTTCTATATTATTCTGTACTTCCTGTTAAAGTTTGATATTGAACAGTGAAAAAGAAAACTTACCAAAAAGTACTCTGGTAAAAAAGTCACCACTTTATAACTGCAAATATTTGGTAAGTGTCTCAAGTTTTATGAATTATAAAATTTATGACCATTGAACATTCTATATAATTTAGCTATGGGTAGGAAAAAATTATTCTTGAATATGACATATGATATTCTAGAAAGCATATGTACTAGCTTGTTTATCCTAAGGAACTTGAATTTGATGTAAAATATTAACTGAACATGCATTGAAGCTCTCATTTTTTAATATTCCCCAATAATTCCTTCTTCTTCTCTGCGGCCAACCATTTTCTCCTGTCAAAAAAGATGAAGGTTTGGGTTTTACAAAGGTTACTTAGTGGTGTATGCCAAAAAGTTCCGACACTAACCATACCCTTGCTGCTTCACCAGAATATTCTGTTTCCTGAATTCTTATTTTAATTTTGACCTCCCTTTCACCTGTATTTTTTTTTCTCTTCTCTTATGTAGTGACTACTGGCAACCCTTATCAGAGGGAAGCATATCAAAATCTTTCCTGTCTCTTTCTGCCTGAAAGTACACTTTTTCTGATAGATTGAAGTGACTGGGCTTGTGAATATAAAAAATGTCGTCATTATTTCTTATGAGTGGTGGCAGGTGAATAAACAAGACTGAGCCATGAAGCACTCTCCATTTCCACTATATTTAGATCCAAAATGCAAGCAAGAAACAAGGTATGGCATAAAAAAGTATGATGCATTCATTATTCCAATTTTATAAGTATGGATCAGAGGTATTCATGGGATCTGAAGGACTATCTATGCTAGCAGTATAAATATTGTTAGGGGATATTCCTTGACCCTGGGACTTGACCTAAGTCAAACTTGTTGAACAGACCTTGGCCTGATCTTTGTCCATTCCTGCTAACACTTTTCCATGCAATTCCTGGGCATTGTTCAGGAGTTCGCGTGGGCCAGGAACCTTTATCAAAATGTAATATTGATGTATCTACTGATTCTGTGTATATCAGCATGTTTAGTAGTGTGAGTACCAGTCATTATGTGACTACAGTCAGAGAACAGGCTCAGAGCACTTTTAATTTAATGAAGCAGGAATAACTTATGCAGCCCTCTTCCTCCTTAGTCTTCTTCAGGCAGAATCGTAACACGTGCTTCACTTTAAAAATGATGCTGCAGAATAGAGGAAATAGATGTAATTTTTGCAGTCATCATACACAGCAAAAAGTTATCTTTAGCTCCACTATTTCTAATATAATTGGTAATGTAATTTCCTTCCACAACATGAGATGCTTAGTAAGAAGTGGAGACAGGGCGGCCTTGCCTCGGCCCCATTCCCTGTGCTCTGTGAAGCGTCTCATTCCCCCACCACCACCTCCTGCCTGGGGACAGTCCTGGTATCACTCCTCTCGGTTTGACTGGTCGCTGATGTAATTCTCCAATTAGCAAAACTACTAACCACTTGTGCCTTGGGAAAGGAATTTGGGAGGGAGCTAAAAGGTAACAAACTGTGGAAAACTAACGGCTCTAACCTTGAAGAAGAGCTAACAAGCCGATAAAAGTGAACATCTTGGCACCAAAGACTGGACTGTGGCCAGAGAAGATAAAACTGCAGAAAGTAGGTGAAAGGTAAATGTGGCGAGGGGAGATCGCGACCACCGACTCAATTCAGGACCGAAAAGACTTGCCCCCCCACACCTGAAAGGAGCATGGGTGCTAATTTACATAGCAAGCGAGGCTAATTTAAATACAGTAAACCAATAGTGTATGAAATGTTAATCACTAACCAATAAGTGTAAATTTAGGTGGGTTTATACTAATCATGTAGCCTGATAAATGTGCGTGTGCTCGTGCTCATGTTTTGTGTGTTCGTGTTCATGCTCGTGCACGTGTGATTTGTGGAATTATTATCACTGAGCACCTGGCGCAGAATCAACATCTCTAGAAGAACCTTCACTTCTCCTCACTCTTCTCCTTTTTTCCTCACCGAATACCCTTGTTGGCAGGACCAACGCTGGATCCAGAACTGGTGATTCTCTTTTCCTTCTCTCTCTCTCTCTCTTTTACTTTTCCTAAGGTGATTAAGTTGTTAAAAGTTGTTAAATTGTAGTCAAGTATTGTATGGCTTATCTTGACTTTCCGTAAACCCGCGTAGCTGGAGTGGATATAACCATGAGAGGGTTGGCGGGTATCGAATATTTGTACTCAATATTTGTCTCTATAGAAGCTTTCTATCAAAGCTGGTGTTTGTGTATGGACCTTGAGTGTTGGCCCACCTTAATCCACACTGAGAGGATTTGCGAATCTTTGTCACTCCTCCCCCCTCCTCCCCAGGTGGGATGTGACAGTATTTTTCTTTATTATGCCATATTTGCACAAGCAATCAAATATGCACAAATTCTTTTTTCTTTTGTGGATATAAAAATATTTACAATTGAGACATTTTTGTCTTTTAAACTACTGTTTGTTCAGATAAGATAGGAACATGTTAATATTTCCACTAAGAAAATTCTTGACTTTCTTTGTTGGACTAGCATTGGAGATTTCATATTATCCATCATTAATATTTCTTCTAAGTCTTTACACATATGTCAATTCGAAAAAGCTTCTTGTCTTTTTAATTGATTGAGGGGTTCTTTCAATCTATTCACCTTATGAGTGTCTTCTTATATTTGGATGACACTGGTGAAACACTGGAACAGGGTGCCCAGAGAGGTGGTAGATGACCCATCCCTGGAAACATTCAAGGTCAGGTTGGACGGGGCTCTGAGCAACCTGATCTAGTTGTAGATGTCCCGGCTCATTGCACTAGATGGCCTCTAAAGGTTCCTTCCAACCCAAACCATTCTATGTTTCTATGATTCTGAATTTGTAAAGACTGTCTGGAAAGAAAGACAGCAGATATATACCCATGTACACATGTAAATCACTGCTATGTCTGCCAGAAAGAAAAAATTAAGGTCCATGAATGTTTTGCCATATTCTTACATCATCTTGGCCTGATTTTTCTTTCTGCTAGTATTCATCAGAATCCTCTGATTTGTGTTAAATACGGTTGAAATTTCAGAGAAATAGAGAGCTGGCATTTTAAATGAGAGTCAGGCCTCCTCTGTCCATGTTATTGTGACAAATCTTTATAGGAACGTTATAGATACAGAACTAGTGATTAGCTCCATTGCTATGCACTCCTGTATCTCTGCAACAGAGAACAATCATCAAATTCACATTATCTGGGAAGTTGGGAGTTAGCAGTAGCTGACCATGCCAGCTGGAAGAGGCTTAAAACATGTGTTATGCTATTAAGTGGTATTACAATGTACCAATAATGGCTTACAAAAAAATGTTACAGACCTTCTATTCGGAAGTATGGATGTACTGTGAACATTACTCAGCCATGGTAATGCAGTTTGCTAAAAGAAAAATGATGAATTGGTATACAGTTTAGCATAATGAATTATGCAGAGGTGAAACTGGATTAAATAAATTTACACAACAAAAATAAATACAGAAAAATTAAAATACAGGCATGAATACTAGCAATGGTATAATTTTAGAATGTTCTTTTTTCTTTGTCTCGTTTTGTATCTACAGTGTATTTTCCCTTCTGGGCTGATATGGGCCCCGCAATTATCACTGTTGCACTGTGGCTGTAATTAAGACAATTTACTTAAGGGCACTCCAATGTGTAATGGGCTGTCAGAAAAAGATCACCATCAACAATAATAAAACCCTCCAATTTAATACAGGAAACAGAAGGAGGTTCAGGTCTGAAAAATTCTTGAATCTAGAAATTTTGAGATCTTTCATCCACCCCATCTTAGAATTATGAAAGCCTGTTGTTTTCTCAGTTGGCATTCTGGTTTAATACCACTATGGAAAACTATATTTTTGTAATATTCAGAAAAATTCTCCTAGCAGGTTAGCATCCAATCCTGCTACAATGGTAAAAGTAACAATACTCATTTCAGTGTAATAAAACGATATATAGCTTTACAAATGTCAGATTTAGCCACCTGTCCAAAGTTCTAAGATACCTGTCATTTTAATTATCAAGTCTTTACAAGTAGCTAACAGTAATAATGAAACCCTCTTCAGGAAAAACAAGTATCAGAACACAAACCTACCCTGTAAAGTGAAAATGGGTTCCTCTATGTGTGTTTTAATTTTATTCCGTGTTAAAATATGTATGTCCTCCTTATTCAGAATATAAACAGAACCCATTCGCATTAGTAAATAGTTTTCTCATGGCTCTGAAGCCAGAAGTGTTTTCGTGGTAATTTCTTAGTAGAAACAAGACAATCTTCAAATAAATCTGATGGTATGTTCAACTTAAGAAAACAGAAAAAACGTTATAGCAGATTAAATGCAGAAGCACAATGAAGAAATCCACAAATAACTTGCAGAACAGATATCAAAAAGGATAAAATCCAGTACTGAAGTTTTCTTCAAATACAAAAGGGAAAAAAGGCTCCTAGAGAGTCTGTAAGGCCAAAATACATAGTAGAGTGCTCAGGGAACACAAGGCCATTGCCTAATGCATTAAGAATGCATTAGCCTAATACTGGTGTCTTTTAAAACTTCCTGAACACCTGAAGGTGAACATCTGAGTGAAGTACTAAAAGGTTATTCTTTACAGAAAAATTAGTAAACACACAGAACTCAACACCAAAGATTCAGGCTCATCAAAGATTTCAGACTCATTGCAAAGATGCTTAAAGTTTATATCCACTCAAGGTTTAACAATAAGAAATGGAATCCAGATGGGGTAAGTTTTTACATAAGTAAATCCATTGAGGGTAACTGATCTGCAAATAAGTCAGGTCTAGGAGAGGAATTAAGGAAGTCGTATTTGTATGTCATGTCATTGGGTTGTTTGCGTGGGTCCTCTCACAACAAGATACCACGCAGCTGGATTCCTGATATAACACAGTATAGAAGTCCTTGTACTTATCTATATTCAGACAGTGCTTGCATAAATTAATGGAGGAAAAAATATTCTACAAATATGAAGTCACCACCTCTGGCTCACTAGGTCTCTGAAGCACAATTTACAACAGCTTGAGAGAGAATGCTGTTAAATATAGTTCCTCATTTATTCTGTGCCGGTGATCTTTCCTGTCTTTTCTGCTGCTCACCCCCCTAGACAGAACTCTGTTCACGGTTGATCTTTCATCTGAAAGGTCAATATAACTGGTTTTATGTTTGTAAGAAATGAAAGAGATGTCAGATAGTGGGATTAAAAAAAAGGAAGAATAAATAACATTTTTACATAGGTACACAAATTCAAGAGTTTAGAATTCTGGTCAGTCTTCCTGGGAGAAGAAGAAGATGTTGTAGCCAATGAGGAATTTTATATCCTCTGTATTTCAAACAGTTTGCACTTTGGTATGGATTTGGGTAGTCTTATGTAATGAGTAGTCACTGTGATATTCTTACATTTCCAGACAGTCAAACCAAACCTTCCTCCAAAAAGTTTCTATTTAAAAAAAATAAGGGATTCTAGAGACTTCTTTATTAGTCTTATTTTCTCCTCTAATACTGCTTCAAGAGATCCTAATTTCAGTTTATTGTAGCCCTGGAATTTTGGGGACTAAAAATATAGAGAACAGTTATCATTTCAAGATGGGAAAAGTGATGTCATGGGTATTTATCTTGTGGCAGTGTTAATTTAAAATTTAATCTAAAATTGCACACACACACATATATAGAAAAGATAAATGCAAATAAGAAGTAAAGGAAGTGTATAAAATCCATCATTAATGGCTACATTTTTGTTCATGCTGAATGATATATAAGAAGTTGGTATTCATACATTTTCAAACATGTACCTTTCAAAAATATTTACTCTTTAGTTATACCTTACTTTACATATTTGTGTAAAAGTTAAATATTTAGGCAACAGTACTGTCTATGTTCATGTTTTAATCAAAAGAGAAAGACAGGTTTCTTCAGAAGGTGGTTCTGAGATAAGGCACCTGAAGTAAGTGCCAAAATAGTTTTGGAGGGACTCTTCTCTATTGGCAATGAAGAAAGTCTTGGTAACTACACTGAAGGAGTTGCTCAGCATGTAGATAGTTAAAGTTGAGTAGATTAACAAGCTTTTGGGAAGGCCAGGTCTAAAGTTCATCTTTAGTTTGTGAAGCTTAGTGCTACTTTAAAATCAGAACCATATGAATCTTCATGACATAAACAATAAGCTTTTTATTCAATCATGAATATGCTTCACTTTATGAACATAAGCCTGAGAACAATTGCCTTCATTGTTTAGTCCTGTCTCTTTCTATTGCAGACAATCATCTCATAAAATGGCTTTCACAAAATCATTATGTTGTGTCAAAAGTCTATTTGTATTTTCTTAAGCTCACTGTTTTCCTTGGGTTGCTGCTCCAGAATTTCACTTGTGTCATTATTAAACAATTGCTTTTAATTTGCAGTATATTTGGGACTACGCATATACTTAAGCTTTTGTGCCCACACTGTCCTTGAGTTAAGTATTTCTTTTCATAATGTTTGTCCCCTGGTGCATTTCTAGAGATCAAATATATTGCCTTTGGCTGTGTCTGTATTGTTAAATGCATCAGTTCCAGGGCATCACCCTTCTACTTGTGGGGAGGAAGAACAGGGAGATGTATGTCAACAAAATTTAGAGCAAGCTTACTTTAGAGCAGACTGACTATACAAACTTTGTCCTTGGATTTACATTAGGCCTAATATGTTGCTGTTGTGACTCTAGAACACGTTTAGTATTGCTATATTTTTTTTTTTATTCAGAAAGTCTGAGACTACAGTACAGCCTTTTATTTTTTATGGTATAAAACAGCATAAATATCATTAGTGTTGTGGTGCAAAGCCTTCTGATAGAGTTTTTGACAAAAAGTAGGGCAGGTCAAGTGGTATCTGCCTCTGTTTTATCCATACTGACTTTTAAGAATGGTCACAGGAGTGAATTATCTTCAGGTATGGTGAGGCTTTATCTTGGAAAAAGTTAATTGGACTAGTCCAAACTAAAGTCAAGGAACTAAGCAGTGTGGATAGTCTGGGATCAACTGCTAGAGCTTTTCCCCCAGTGTGTTTTACTTGGGAGGATAGACACAATCTCTGAATCTTCACTTGCTAAGTAAGTCATATTTTGCTAGTTTCTTTTTCAAATGGCAATTTTTTAATTTTTTTATTTTTAAATTCTACATAGTAGCCCATGATCCTTGGGTAACTAAATCTGTACACTGTCTCTAAATGAGGTCTTCACTGATACATTGCACAAAGGTATTAAGACTTCTGCTTAGCTGGAAGCATTGTGCTTACTGATTTGGGGGACCATAGTTGCCCTTTTCACAGCTTTATTCCATTATTGATTTACTATCATCCTTATAAACGTGCTTTATAAATATGCAAATACTTGTTTTTTCCATTCATTTCTTGTTTCCAGCTGAGAAAATTCCAGCTTGTTTCCAGGTCCAAGACTGCACTACAGATTCTTGTTCCGAGTCTCTAAATGAATGGACTTTCACTTTGTTCTCATAAATTCCCCCTCATCCTATTACTTCATTCCCTAAGGCTATTCATTTATTTATGTATAATATTTCACCGCTCCCTTTGTTCAAAATGACTGCCAACTTTGTGATATCATCTAATTTCATTACCTCATTTCAACTTTTGAGCCAAGGTCAGAATTGAAGATTGAGATGCTGAGACTGCTCCCAGTCCTCAATAAATTCCAACTACGACTCCTCAACAGTCTAATATTTTCTCTTCAATAGAACAAAACAGCTATTGTCATCTGACACTGTATACTATTGTGTAAGCTCACATCATATGTTTATTTAATTCCTTGAGGCTTTACTAATTTTTCTGTAACTATTTGTTCTAAAACCATGCATAATTTAAGTAGAAAAAAGTTCAAAGGAATATAGATCAATTCTTGTTCCCTTTGTAAATATCAGTATTTGCCAATCACTTTTCATACTTATTCACATACAGTGTGATGCATTTAATCTTTTGGTTCTCCAGAGTTCTCTAAGGAAGATTATCCTGCTCTTCTGTCATAAACACATTTTGATTTTAGATGCAGTGTTTTCAATTTGCATATCATCATTGTATATTACCAGTCCCAGTGGCTCTCCTATTTGTTTCCCATGTCCAATGTGACAAAAATATTAGGAAATCTTTATATATATAGTTTTGAGTCACAGTCAAACTATGTTTAGTCAGCAGTTTAGTCACAAAGAATAGTACTGGTTCTTCTGTATGCCTTTTTTTCAAACAAAACCCCAATAACTTATTCTGAAAATGTATACCTTGTGCAACACTGTTTAGCCCTGAGCAAAGTTTTATGATCAGGTTAGAAATTCCAGAAAAGAAGTATTTACAATTGAAATTACAACTCAAGTTGTGTATCAGTATATGACTGCACTATCTTAATTTAAGTCTATGGTCTTTCACATGCCATAATTATTTATTCCTAAGGGGAAAGGGTTATGGCTCTCAAACACCTCTTCCATACAGTTAGAGTAACTGAATGGTGATGCATTTTCCACCTGAAGTTAGCCTTCCGTTACATTTTAATTTCCAATATCTGAAAGAAATTGGGTCTTTTGATGTAGTCCCAGGTTGCTTAGTCAGATGAAAAACCAAAGCCCCTCAGGTTGCTAATATAAATGCTGAAAACCTAATAAATTAGCAAGAAATATCAGGAGATAACGAGTGAGGGATCTTTTTTTAAAGTCACCATATAAATAATTCTAATTCCTTCCGAATCCTAATTTCAAAATCCCTTATAAGATTTTTACCTTTATATCTTGAGCAGCTTCTGATAAAGAATAAAACACTGGTCAACCAAATTGCAGTATGTTAAATTTTCAGTGCCAGATGTTCATCAGATGATTGTAAATAAAACCATGGTACTAGAAGCACAACCCTTTTTACCTGTCACTCCCTAATATGGATCTTTGTGTTTGATAAAAAAATTTCTCTTTTCCATCTTCTGTATAGGAAGATAAAGCTCTTTACTTTCCAGTTTTATTATATACTAGAATGCTGTTTTTCACATATTAATAAAAATGTGCTGCACTCTGTTATACAAGATCTAATAATAATATATGCAGATTAATGTAAAAATGACTGCGATAATGCTGATGGCAAATTTTATGAGAAAATATTAAAACTAGTAAAATATACCAAACTGAGCAAAATGTTCATAAGCATAGCAAATTCAGTGATTAATAGTCAGCAGGATTCTAGCTTTCTATGTCACCAATTGGATTTTATGTGGTGTTACTAAGCAACAAAGGTTATTCTTCAGCAACACTTATATGCAGTATTTGCAGTTTTAATCAAATCAGCTGCTAAGTGAATAGTATTTTTGTGCAATCTGTTTGTCAGTGATAGATAAACAGTACAAACAAATCAAATATATGTTAATTTATGTTATATAGAATAATTATAGCAAGTCTCATTTTAGTTAGTTAATGGGCTTTTCTAATATACTTGTCTGATTATGTAATTTATCTTATTGTGAACATCCTTGGTAGCAGGAATAATTTAGGCAATATTTTAGTTTTGCCTCCAAGCTCCAAAAAATATTTACTCAAGTGTACTCAAAATGATGATTAAATCTGTTATATTGATATAAAGATGAGAATAGCTCACATAAAAAATTTCATTGTCAGAATTATTTTTTCTTGTTGTTGTTACAAATTACAATTACAAAATAATTTTGTTTTAAAAACTGAATCCCATAAGACATTGTACATCGCTTTTCAATTTTATCTTCTACTTCTCCCTGTGGTACTAACAGAGAAGACTAGACAGGGTAACGTGCCAAATTATTGAAAGATCCATCAGTTCTGCTGCTTTTGAAATTCCATGTTGATTTAAAAGTGAAAACAGCTACCCAAAGAAAGTTTCTCTATTCCAGGAAGCATAGACTGTAAAACAACCATTTGTATCAGCTACTAGCTAACAGAGGAAAGTTTGTTTCAGATAAGGCATGATGCCTTTAAAGTTGAAGGCTTACAGAGGTGAACTGTTTACTTTAATCTGTATGCCATCATATGGATGGTTTTGCT
The DNA here is from genome assembly GCA_020745775.1 of Theristicus caerulescens. Taxonomy (NCBI): domain Eukaryota; kingdom Metazoa; phylum Chordata; class Aves; order Pelecaniformes; family Threskiornithidae; genus Theristicus; species Theristicus caerulescens. The sequence continues at coordinate 78,726,277 of CM036559.1, read as the reverse complement.
GTCATATTATAAGGATTCTGCAGAGATAATTGCAGAATTCCCATTGTGGGTTAAAAAAAAAAAAACAACAAACAAACAAAAAAACCATATATACAGATTTTAAAGCCAGATCAATTTAAATGCCTGATAGCAGAAAAGACTGGACAAGAATAGAATGACATGAAGAACAAAGAATTTATATGTGACATGCTGATATGTATAAGTTAGTGAAGATGGTAAATTATCTTTCTCTGCTTTTGGAAGTTAATTTTTTCATAAATAGTAGTATAGAAAGAATAGTAATGGCAACACTGCTTTTGTTGTTATGCTAATTTTTAAAGAAGTTCTCATTAAAAAATTGTAAATAAAATTCCCCTAAAGTCTTCACCCTCCTGATATCATTTAAATAACATACACTGTTTTAGGGAGAGAGGGATAAGGGAGAGAAGAAAGAGAATAAATAATGGTGCCAGTTCTACTGTATTTGCATGAAGAGCTCATCTGAAATCCATATGGCAGTCCATGGAGCACACAATCTAAGCCTTTAAAATATTCTCCCATGAGAATATTTATGTAGCCCTTCTAGTACTGTAGATGGTAAGATTGTACTTGAACACATTAGTGAATGTCATCTATTTTCTATATAAGGGATATATTGCTGATTTGTATTTTTACAGCAATAATTAGGGTTGTCATTTGTGTTTTTGTTCCTGAGGTTGTGTGATGTCATTTATTGCAGAAGAGAGAGTCTGTTGCAGAGATATAACAAACTAACAAGCTAAAATAAAGAAAGGTGGGGGAGGAAAGGAACAAAAATGTTAAGATCCACAAAACATTAAATTACAATGGTACTCTAAATTAGGAGTCAAGAAACTGTTTCACTCCCTAATTAATAGGGGTAAATAAAAACTTCTGGGGGCAAGGTAGCTTATCTGGAGTTTTGGGGGAGTGTGAGCTTGATGTTTTTTTCTGGACTCGCCTATCTCACTTTATTGAAATGAAGAGCCTCTGCTCAGACTATAAAAACTATAAATAGTCTAATGTAATTTTCTAAGTGCAGTGGAAATAAGGCTGGTATGATTTTACTGGAACAAAAAGTTTTCCAAGCCATATTCTGAAACAATATGGACTACTTCACATGGCTTGTATATGCACTACCTGTTAATTTAATGTGTGCAGAAAATTAGAAACAAAGGATCTAATCTTGATGCCAGTAGATCTGATGAAATTTTTGTTGCTATGATCAATTTCAGTTAGTCTTCAGGAAATATTTGGCCTATAAATATTCAATTAACATTTCCATTTGGATGCTTATGCCCTGGAAATATTTCTCTAGCTGTGGTCAATAAACACAAAGAAATCTTAATAAAAAAATCTTCCTCCAGCATGTAATAACTCATGTAAAAGAAAAATATTTTGCTAGTATTACATCTCCCTCTACTGGTAAAATATTATTTTCCTTAGGATTAATTTCAAAAGCAGACTATAATTAAAAAAAGAATGTAACATGGTAGCTCCCTCTCGAAAATATGGTCCCAGGATGAATATTTTAGAGACAAACAAGAATTAGGTCTAAGTATTCTTTTGAAACTAGGTAACGCAGGAAGTTCAGGCAAGGGTTACTGATTTATTCAAGGGAGATTGATTCACAGGGAAAGTAGAATGATATTTGCAGTGAGGAAGTGTATTGGAGTTCTCTCAGTAATTTCCTTTAAAAACAGAATAGAAAGTATGTAAATGTGCAAGTAGTCTAAAAATGTTAATACTCTATTACAAGAAAGAAAAATAACAGGAAGTACAGGTTATTCCCTGCTGCCCAGTAACAATGTGAAACAATTAAAGCTTGGTTAAATAACATAAGTAGTAATAATTATTAAAAAGAAATGATGACTGTAAAAATAGACAACATTCACCCATCTGTCAAAATGATTAAAAACCTGTAAAACAGGGTAGTACTGATAGTAAATATAATAAATGTGTATTCAATTAAAAAAACCCTCAACATTCTGAAACGTATTTAGATTAAACAGATCAAGAAGCCCTCATGCATTATTGACTAGTAACATTGGACTCAAAAGGACTTTTCATTCTCCATAGGTTTTTATTACACTTCCATAAATACATACAGGGGAGAAACTGCGGCACAGGACACTTCTGCTTTTCTAGAACAAGGATGAACACATTTTCTGTATAAATTTTCCACCTAAAGCACTGGAAACCAAGTACCTCAAATCCTGACTGAGGTTTTATTAGGATTTGCAGCCTAGAGCCTGCTATAGGCAGTAAATTTTGCCCTTGTTTTAAAGCACAGCTACAGGAGTTGGTTAGGCCACCATCTAGCTTTTAAATAATACCTTTAGGATGGCAGTACTCACTCTGGAGCCAGTAAGTTTGGTTTCTTGAACACAAATAAATCTCTTCTCCCTCCCAAGAGAGTGCTGTAAAAAGCAGTAACCATACACAAGGATGGTCTAAGTTACATTTTAGGGGAATGAGTGATTTTGCAATTTGAGTAAAGTATTTTGGCTATCACAGCACGTGAACTAAACATTTTGTGACACAATGCTCTCATGGTTCAGAATCTCCCTCTCTCATGGTGATGATGATATAATGGAGATTATGGCACTGATCATGAGTACATTTTCACTGTGTGTTTTTCCAGAAAATTATCAAAACCGAATGAAAGATTTAGTAATCAACCAAAGACAGTGAAATTATTCTAAAAAAGGCTTAAAAAAATAAATCAGGAAGTCCAAATAAACAAGAGAAAGAAAGACTGAGAAAAAAAAGGGAAGTAAGCGGGGTGGAGGAGTGGAGGAAGAGAGGACCAGAGGCAATAGGCACAAACTGAAACATGGGAGGTTCCATCTGAACATCAGGAAACATTTTTTTATTGTGAAGGTGACCTAGCACTGGCACAGGCTACTCAGGGAGGTGGTGGAGTCTCCATCCTTGGAGATCTTCAAAAGCTGTCTGGATAAGGTGTGTGGTGGGTTGACACTGGCTGGAAGCCAGGTGCCCACCAAAGCTGCTCTATCACTCCCCCTCCTCAGCTGGACAGGGGAGAGGAAATATAACAAAAGGCTCATGGGCTGAGATAAGGACAGTTTAATGAAAGCAGAAGCAAAGGCCATGTGCACAAAAGCAAAACAAAAAGTTTTTATCCTCTACTTCCCATAAGCAGTGATGTCCAGCCACCCCCTGGGAAGCAGGGGCCCAGCATGCGCAGCAGTTTCTCTAGAGGACAAACGCCATAAAAACAATGAATGCCCCCCCTTCCTCCTTTCTCTTAGCTTTTATTACTGAGCGGACATCATATGATATGGAATATCCCTTTGGTCCGTCTGGGTCAGCTGTCCTGGCTATGTCCCCTCCCAAGAGCCCTGATGCTGCGTGAGCACCGCTCAGCAGCAGCCAAAACACTGGTACGTTCTCAAGACCCTTCCAGCTACCAATACAAAGCACAGCATTATGAGGGCTGCTATAGGGAAAATTAACTCCATCTCAGCCGGACCCAATACATGGTGCTAAGGAACCAGATCTAGGTGACCCTGCTTTGAGCAGGTGAGTTGACCAAGAGGACCTCAGCCATTCTGTGATCCTGTGAAAAGAAAGGGAAGAGAAAGGGAGGGGACGAGGAAGGGGAAAGGGAAGGAGAAGAAGGGAGGGGGAGGGAGGGAAGGAAGGAGGGAGGGAGGGAAGGAGGGAAGAAGAGAGAAAGGAAGGGAGGAAGGGAGGAAGGGAGGAAGGGAGGAAGGGAGGAAGGGAGGAAGGAAGGAAGGAAGGAAGGAAGGAAGGAAGGAAGGAAGGAAGGAAGGAAGGAAATAAAAGAATGAAAGGATTAACAAAATCAAGACAGAGAGAGAGAGAAGAAAGACAGAAAGAAAGACAGAGAGGAAGACAGAAAGAAAAAGAGAGAGAGAGGAAGAAAGAGAGAAAGAAAGAAAAAGAAAGAAAGAAAGAAAGAAAGAAAAGGAAGGATGGAAGGAAAGAAGGGAAAAATATGCTTTTAACATGAAAAAAAGGAAAAAGAAAAAGCTATTCTGCCCCACTTTTGTATGCTGATAATGGTGGTATTTAACCACGTGATCAGATGAATGTCCTTTCTAAACAGTCAGTGTCAAGGTAAATTGATTCATTGCTCATGGTGTTCACAGTCAGCATCTATTGTTATCTTTTCTTTTCTCACTTGTCATTCAGATTAATAACATTAGTCGTGCTATATGCTTGCAGCTTTCTTCCCCATGTCAGTCACTTAGGAAGATGCTCTGCACAGATAATTTCTCTTCCATGGATTTCTTTGTAGTACTTTTTTGATTAGTTTAAACTGGAAGCAAGAGCACATTGTGTCTCCTTCTGACTACTCACATACGTTAAATGTTTCTAAAAGCTTGATGATGTAGTCACTGAATACATGTCCATGATCAATGAAAAATTTTCATTGCTTTCATTTTTACTACCTTTTGTTTGTGTGCTTTTTTTTCCTCAAACATGGAAGAATGCAGTTGGTGGCTATTAGGAGACTAAAAAAAAGAAAGAATACTTTTGTATGTACAACACTGAATGAATCTTTCTTTTACTTTAATAATAAAATGTTATTAACCAGACATAATTAGAGAAAATAAAGCCTACAATTACAGAAAATAAAGCCTACATATTATGAATTATGAAATCCTACTAGAAGTAGAGCTGGAAAAGATGACAACTGGTTTTGATGCAATGGGAATCGGGTTGGAGACACTGTTAGTAGACTAGTCCTCCAATTGTTAATATTTAAATTCATTATGCTGAAAACAATCCAGAACTTGCTAACAAAATGTCATGATTATGCAAATTTTTGAGATATTGCCAAAACAGAAGAGGACCAGAATGCTATCCAGGATGAACTATATAACCCTGTATGAATAGTGGTCTAAAACAAATGGGAAAAATATAATTGTAGAAGTGCAAGATCATTAATTTAGGGACTAAAAACCAGAATTTCTGCTACCAGCTAGGAGCTCAGCAGCTGCAAATATCACTGAAGCAAAAACCTGCATGTGTATGATTATTCACAAAGGGGAAGACTAATGCGATCCCAGATAACAAGTTGTTTCCATTTGAGACAGAAAAATATTAAAGCCTTAGCACAAAGGACCAGTGAGTATGTATCTGTGATACTCTGTGAAGTACTGTGTTTAATTTTAGCAGTACATGTTTAAAGAAGATAATAACTAGAAAATAGCGTGCAATAACGCAGAGGAAATGGTTGGTATTTTACTAAAAATAATAGCTATGTTCACAGGTTTGGGGTTTGTTTATGGTTTTTTAACCCAGTGAAACTAGTCAGCTAAATGTCTGTCTTGCCAGTCAGAGATAAGGGTGCAGGCAGAAGTCAAAGCATCATGCAGATCAATACCTGGCTTTGTGGCTGGTGTCATCACCAGGGGTTTGGTTTCTACAGTCATGGGACATTCTTTGACAAATACTGCTTATTGGGGAGAGATGGGATCCACCTGTCTAGAAAAGACAGGAGAATCTTCACTAGCAGATTGGCTGATTTAGTAAATAGTGCTTTAGATGAACTTGGGGGATAGTGTTCAAAGCTGTGACACTTGTATATTCAAAACCAACTGGGTACTGGGTGGGTGAGCATACTTACCAGAGTAGTGAGAAATGCTCCCCAACCCTTAGGCAAGAAACCTAAGTCCAGCCACCTCAAGTACACGTATACCAATGCAGGTAGTCTGGGCAACAAACAGGAGGAACTGGAATTCTGTGCCCAGTCTGAAAGTTATGATGTCATAGGAATCACAGAAATCTGGTGGGAAAACTCACATGACTGAAAGACCACAATGGATGGCTACAAACTGTTTCAGAAAGATAGGAAAGGAAGAAGAGGAGGTAGAGTTGCACTTTATGTAAAAGAGAAATTTGAGTGTATGGAGGTGAGTGTCATGGTTTAACCCCAGCTAGCAACTAAACACCACACAGCCGCTCGCTCACTCCCCCCTCGGTGGGATGGGGGAAAGAATCAGAAGGGTAAAAAGGAGAGAACTCGTGGGTTGAGATAAGAACAGTTTAATAGTTGAAGTAAAATAAAAGAGAACGGTTAAATAGGTAAAGCAAAAGCTGCGCACGCAAACAAGGCAAAACAAGGAATTAATTCGCTACTTCCCATGGGCAGGCGGGTGTTCGGCCATCCCCAGGAAAGCAGGGCTCCATCACGCGTAAGGGTTACTTGGGAAGACAAACGCCATCACGCCAGATGTCCCCCCCTTCCTTCTTCTTCCCCCAGCTTATATACTGAGCATGACGTCATGTGGTATGGAATAACTCTTTGCCCAGTCTGGATCAGCGCCCCTGGCTGTGCTCCCTCCCAGCCCCCCCGTGCACCGGGCAGAGCACGGGAAGCTGAAAAGTCCTTGACCAATGTAAGCGCTACTTAGCGACTATTTAGCGGTCCTAAACCCAAAACACAGCCCCATACCGGCTACCAGGAAGAAAATTAACTCTATCCCAGCTGAAACCAGGACAGTATCCACCCCTTATTCCATACCATTTACGTCATGCACAGGTCCCACATTATCTAATACATCCTCATTAACCACCACCCCCCTTCCCATCCTTTGAAACAATACACAGGTATCATTCCCTTAGTCTATGGACCACCCCTGGGAAATGTTTGTAGTTCATTTAGTCCATGACTTTGGGCTCCATCGGTGACAGTGGTCACTCAGGACAGGAGAGGCAGTGTGTTGTGCGGATTTATTGGGCACCAAAGCCGGCTCAGGTCGGGTCACTGCTGCACTTGCACTGCTTCTTGTAAGGCTTCTCCTCCATTGGTTCAGGTAGTTCCTGCTATGGTAATTCCTATAACATGCAACTCAGATCATGGGTTACAACAATTTAAAGGTATTTCCATTACAATCTCCACCCCTGGCTCCTTTTGGCCAGGTTATAGGGTTTAACATCACAATGAACTCCTCCCCTTGCTGCTAGCCTGGCTAGCAACAAGGGGTTCCTGCTATAGTAATTCCCACAGCATGCAACTCAAATCCCGGGTCACAACAATTTAAAGGTATATCGATTACAATCTCCACCCCTGGCCCCTTTGGGCCAGGTTATAGGATTTAACACTGCAATGGACTCCTCCCCTTGCCCCTGCTCTGGCGTGGGGTTCCTCCCACGGCAGACAGTCCTCCATTAACTTCTCCAACATGAGTCCTTCCCACGGGCTGCCGTTCTTCACAAACTGCTCCAGCGTGGGTCCCCTGTGGGATCACAAGTCCTGCCAGCAAACCTGCTCCAGCGTGGGCTCCTCTCTCCACGGGTCCACAGGTCCTGCCAGCAGCCTGCTCCAGCGTGGGCTTCCCACAGGGTCACAGCCTCCTTCGGGCATCCACCTGCTCCAGCATGGGGTCCTCCATGGGCTACAGGTGGATCTCTGCTCTTCCATGGGCTGCTCTGGCATGGGATTATCCACATTCACAGATGCTTTGGGGTGTCGTGCTCCCGCAGGGACTCATCCACAGGTCACAGTCCCTTTGACTTGAGTTCACACTGGAGTTCCAGCCTGTCCAGTACAGCAGTACAGAAAAACAGCAGAGATGCCCTGCCCATCTGCCAGCCCAGGCGCATGGCCATTGCTGTTATCAAAATGTCCCAGGCACAGCACAGTAAGGTGATGAGCAAAAAAACCAGCCACTAACGAGCACTAGGCTCTAACATACAGTAAGGCAAACAAGCCCCGTGGCAAACACAGAAGCCTGCCGATTAACAACTAAACAGCAATAACAGCTATAAATTCGATCTAGCACATTCCAATTAAATCTGTCGTTATCTCCAACCCTTCAAGCCCCATGTTGGGCACCAAAAAGGACTGTCGTGGTTTAACCCCAGCTAGCAACTAAGCACCATGCAGCCGCTCACTCCCCTCCCCCGGTGGGATGGGGGAGAGAATTGGAAGGGTAAAAGGGAGAGAACTCGTGGGTTGAGATAAGAACAGTTTAATAGTTGAAGTAAAGTAAAAGAGAACGGTTAAATAGGTAAAGCAAAAACTGCACACGCAAACAAGGCAAAACAAGGAATTAATTCGCTACTTGCCATCGGCAGGCGGGTGTTCGGCCATCCCCAGGAAAGCAGGGCTCCATCACGCGTAAGGGTTACTTGGGAAGACAAACGCCATCACGCCAGATGTCCCCCCCTTCCTTCTTCTTCCCCCAGCTTATATACTGAGCATGACGTCATATGGTATGGAATAGCCCTTTGGCCAGTCTGGGTCAGCTGTCCTGGCTGTGCTCTCTCCCAGCCCCCCCCCCCCCCCCGCCGCCCCGTGCACCGGGCAGAGCACGGGAAGCTGAAAAGTCCTTGACCAATGTAAGCGCTACTTAGCGACTATTTAGCGGTACTTAGCATCGACATTGTTCTCAATCTAAACCCAAAACACAGCCCCATACCGGCTACCAGGAAGAAAATTAACTCTATCCCAGCTGAAACCAGGACAGTGAGCTATGGAGACTACGAAAGTTCTATTGAATACCTTTGGATTGAGATTAGAGGGATCATCACCAAGGGGGAATCTCATGTTAGGTATCTGTTACTGACCTTCCAGTCAGGATGATGAGGCCAAAGAAACCGTACTTCGGCTGCTCGACGAAGTCTTGGGCCAACAGAACCTGATCCTCATGGGTGACTTTAATTACCCAGACATTTGTTGGGAAAACAATACAGTGGTGCACAACTTGTCCATCAGGTTCCTGCAATTCATTGAGGACTGCTTCCTTCTACAGATGCTGGAAATGCCAACTAGGAACAGCACATTGCTAGATTTACTGCTCACAAACTGAGAATCATAGCATCATAGTATTGTTTATGCTGGAAAAGACCTTTAAGATCATCAGGTCCGACCATTAACCTAGGACTGCCAAGTCCACCACTAAACCATGTCCCTAAGCACCCTAAGAAGACTTACTTGACAACATAACTACCAATAGTAGCCTTGGATACAGTGATCACAACATTGTGGAGTTTAAGTTCCTGCTGAGCACACTGAAGATCAGTAATAAGACAAAGACCCTGGATTTTGAAAGAGCCAACTTCAATATGCTCAGAGCCCAGCTGTGAAGGATTCCCTGGGAAGCATCCATGTAGGGCAAAGGACCATGTGAGTGCTGGGAATTATTCAAGAACAGCCTTCTGGAAGCACAAGAACAGTCCATCCTCCACAAAGAGAAAGGAAGAAAACAGAACAAAAGAATATCCTGGCTTAACAATGAGCTTTTGTATGTGCTTAAAAGCAAAAAGAAGCATACTAGCTATTGAAAGGCGGACAAATAGGCATCAAGGGCTACTAGAAGCTTGCTAGAGAATGTAGAGATGCACTCAGGAAGGCTAAGGCTCAGCTAGAACTGAAATTGGCCAAGAGAGGTGTCAAGAAGAAGAAAGCTCTTCAGACATGTGAGCAATAAGCAGAAGCACAGGGAAGGTGTAGGCCCACTGCTAACAGGGCAGGGAAACTAGTTACTAATGCTGATGAGGCAGAGGTTCTCAATACCTTCTTTGCCTCTCCAGCACAGGATCAAGTAGCTATGACAACGCATGTGTCAACCCATCAGTAGTGGAGGAAGGGCTGGTCTGTGGCGTCTTGCAGGGGCTCAACCTACATAAATCTATGGGCTTGGGTGGAATCCACCCCACGGTGTTAAGAGAAATGGCTGACATTGTTGGAAGGCCACTGTCTATAATCTTTGAAAAGTGGTGGAGATCAGGGGATATCCCTGATGACTGGAAGAGGGCAGATGTCACACCTAACTACAAGAAAGGCCCAAAAGAGGACCCAGGAAACTACAGGCCCATTAGTCTTACTCCAATCCCTGGGAAAGTAATGGAACAAGTCCTCCTAGAAAGTATTACAAACCAAATGAAGCAAGTGGTTGGGGAAAGCCAGCATGGATTATCAAAGGGCAAATCATGCTGAAGTAACTTGATCACCATCTACAACAAAATGACATTTTCTGTCGAGATGGGGAGAGCAGTGGCTGTTGTTTACATGGACTTCAACAAAGCATTCGACACCACTTCCCACAGCCTTCTCCAAGACAAACTGGCAAGATACAGATTGGATGGGTGGTGTGCAAGATGAGTAGGAAATTGGCTAACAGGCTGCACCCAGAGGGTGGTGATCAGTGGTTTTAACTCAGACTGGCAGCCTGTCACAAACGGGGTCCCCCAGAGATTGATACTGGGCCCCACACTGTTCAATGTCTTCATAAATGATCTGGATGATGGGATTGAAAGCTCCTTCACGAGCTTTGCTGACGACACTAAACTGAGTGATGAGGTGGACACATTTGAAGGGAGAGAGAGACATGGACAGTCTGGAAGACTGGGGTAGCAAGAACTGTGTGAAGTTTAACGAAGACAAGTCCCTGCACCTGGGATGGAATAAACAAAGAGCCCAGCACAGGCTAGGATCCTTGTGGCTGGGGAGCAGCCTTGCTGAAACCAAGGTGTCAGCTTGGTGGACAACAAGCTGAACGTGAGTCAGCAATGTGCTGCTGCAGCAGCAAAGGCAAATTAGATACTGGGCTGCATCTGCAGGGTCATTACTAGCAGAGATACAGATGTGATCATCCCACTCTACTCAGTGCTTGTCACGCTGCACCTGGAGTACTGTGTCCAGTTCTGGGCCCCACAATTTGAGAGAGATGCAGACAGATTGGAGAGGGTCCAAATGAAGGCCACAAAGATGGTCAAAGGGCTGGATAACCTGCCCTATGAGGAAAGACTAAATCTCTTTTCTTCTTGGAGAAGAGAAGACTCAGGGGGACCTAATCATAGTGTTCCAGTATGTAAAAGACAGATACAAAGAGGACGGGTTCTCTCTCTCTTTGCAAGAAGTGCATGGAAAAGACAAGGGGCAACAGGTACAAGTTGCACCAGGAGAGGTTTCATCTCTATAAAATAGAGAAATTTTTTGCAGTGAGAACAATAAATCACTGGAATGACCTCCTCAGGGAGCTGGTAAAGTTCCCATTGCTGGAGGTTTTTGAGGTGCAATTGGACAGGGTGCCAGATAATCTCATCTAGGCTCCCTTTCCCACAAAACGTTGGACCGGATTATCTTTGAGGTCCCTTGTAACCTGGTCTGTTCTATGTTTCTTTTTCTTATTTTCTGTAAGGTAGGCCTGATACCTGCGAATATAGATAGAAGCTCCTGAATACTCCCCTTTACCAAACAAAAGCAAATCTTTGTGAATAGTTAAGACACTTGTAAGATAAGAAGCTCCTGAATACTCCCCTCTAGACAGCTAGGCCTTGGGAGAGCAGATACGCAGAGCCATGAGGATAAGAAAGTTGCAAGGTGACCATTAGACCAGAACAAGCCGACCCTGAAGGACATAGTATACGTGATCCCAGAACTGAGTTTGCGCAGAAGTAAAGGGCAGTCAGCAAACACAGTGAAGAAGACTACGAGCCTTCATCTGAAGACCCCCAAAGACCACCTGAAGACCACTATGGAAGATGACTGCGCATGTGGATCAGACATTTACATATGTTAATAAGTTCCAGGAAATCTCATGTTTTTGTAGACAAATTCCCAGAAATCCTATGAATATGTATATTTTCATAGTATATAATTACTGAAAGTCCATCAAGCCTTTGGAGCACTTATGGTGCTGTCCGGCACCGCAATAAAGAATGCCTGCTTTCTAAAACTCCAAAATTAAGTTTTAGAGAGTGAATTATTTTACCTCTTTCCGGTAACAGGCCCATGGTAAGAGAGATGAGAACTAACTTCTCAGACATTTAGAATTACTTAGGATTTAGGGAATAAAATGATCTAAATGATTTCCCTGGAAGACTCCAGAAGAACCTGCATAAAAGCAACTACTCTTCAACTGAAAATAGATCAGTGAAATAAATCTGAGACATTGGACATGCAGATTTGTTGTTTGGAATTAATTTATCAGGAACATTTACAGTATGGATACAGGCATCTGAATCAATTACTCTAGGATGCCTTTGTAGTCAATGGAAAACAAGAAAAAAAGAAACATTAGAAGGATAGAATTCATCTGAATATTTTAGATTTCTATTTTAAGATGAGATTCTAAAAGTGCCTATTTCTCTTCCCTGATGATGAAGCTCGCTTAAAGTGGCAAGTTTAGACAAGAAGCCTACACTGTAGAAAATTAGTTTTGGCCAGGTGAATCATCATTGAGTCTTTGGTTGTGCCAAATATACATCTTTCTCAAAAGGACTAAATGCAGTGAGAAGAATAGTGGTCTTTTAGATTTCATCTTAGCTAAACAGATTATTTATTGTGGGGTTTTTTACTAACCTCTGTCATTTTTTAAAGATTTATCATTGTGCTGTTCAATTTGGAACACTGTATATAAATATTTGAGTTGCCACTTGCCGTGCCTCGGGTTTTGTTAAGTGTGGTTTCCATGTAAGTGTTTAATTTCATGACATATCGCTCCCAAAGGGGTGTTGTCCTTCTGCTGTTCTACTAGGCCATCCCAGGTAAGTGCTAAGCTGCCAACACAAGGCTCCAGAGTATCTGAAAGCTAGCACAGTATTTATGCAGAATCTGCATATCCTAATTTTAGAGATAGTAGTGCAGGTGGTCAGGAGAGAAGAAGTATTTTCCAGTGGCTAGCAAGAAACAGAAATATCTGTTGGAAGTGACAGAAAAGCAGGGAATAGTTGAGTCTGTCCTGGCTTCAGCTGGGATAGAGTTAATTTTCTGCTTAGTAGCTGGTATAGTGCTGTGTTTTGGGTTTAGGAAGAGAACAATGTTGATACACTGATGTTTTGGTTCTTCCTAAGTAGTGCTAAGCTGTTGCTAAATAGTCGCTAAGTAGCACTTACACTGGTTAAGGACTTTTCAGCTTCCCATGATCTGCTGGGTGCATGGGAGGCCGGGAGGGAGCACAGCCAGGACAGCTGACCCAGACTGGCCAAAGGGCTATTCCATACCATATGACGTCATGCTCAGTATATAAACTGGGGGAAGAAGAAGGAAGGGGGGGACATTCGGCATGATGGCATTTGTCTTTCCAAGTAACCATTACGCGTGATGGAGCCCTGCTTTCCTGGGGATGGCTGAACACCTGCCTGCTGATGGGAAGTAGTGAATGAATTCCTTGCCTTGCTTTGTTTGCATGAGCAGCTTTTGCTTTACCTATTTAACTGTTCTATTTTATTTTAATTCAATTATTAAACTGTTCTTATCTCAACCCACAAGTTTTCTCCCTTTTACCCTTCTGATTCTCTCCCCCATCCCGGGTGGGAATGAGTGAGCAGCTGCGTGGTGCTTAGTTGCTAGCTGGGGTTAAAACACGAGAGAGTCCTATTGTTACTGGAAAGAGGTAAAATAATTCACTCTCTAAAACTTAATTTTGGAGTTTTAGAAAGCAGGCATTCTTTATTGCGGTGCCGGACAGCACTGGGGATAGTTCCACCATAAGTGCTCCAAAGGCTTGATGGACTTTCAGTAATTATATACTATGAAAATATACATATTCATAGGATTTCTGGGAATTTGTCTACAAAAACATGAGATTTCCTGGAACTTATTAACATATGTAAATGTCTGATCCACATGCGCAGTCATCTTCCATAGTGGTCTTCAGGTGGTCTTTGGGGGTCTTCAGATGAAGGCTCATAGTCTTCTTCACTGTGTTTGCTGACTGCCCTTTACTTCTGCGCAAACTCAGTTCTGGGATCACGTATACTATGTCCTTCAGGGTCGGCTTGTTCTGGTCTAATGGTCACCTTGCAACTTTCTTATCCTCATGGCTCTGCGTATCTGCTCTCCCAAGGCCTAGCTGTCTAGAGGGGAGTATTCAGGAGCTTCTTATCTTACAAGTGTCTTAACTATTCACAAAGATTTGCTTTTGTTTGGTAAAGGGGAGTATTCAGGAGCTTCTATCTATATTCGCAGGTATCACTATGTGCCCTGAGAGAATTTTTAAAAAATACCCCTGCAGTCTGGGCAACCTGTTACATGCATGTAAAAAAACCCATAAAATAAACTAAAAAAACTGATGAGTATCTGTGGTGAGAATCAATCACAATAAAATAAAAGTAATAAATATTTAGTTATATTATCTGCCAAATTCTGCTGCCTATGACAAGCTGCAAATATATTGCAAGGTAAGCATAATCTTGTTTACAATGAAGTCAGTGACCAAACTGCCACACAAAGGAGTGGAAAGTTATGCTATTGATGGTCACTTCCTCAGTTTGAAAGAAACAAACCCCTACAGAACCTTTAAGCTGTAAATTTAGTATAGACGGAACTGAACTAAATTAAAACTCACTATAAATAAAATTTATTTGGCTATATATTCAGTGTAGTCTGCTATCAGTGAAAGTCATTATTACAAAACATTAACAAAGATGAAGATCTGGCCAACTAGCTTAAAATTAGAATGTAATTTGTAATATAATATCTCATTCTCCACAGAGGAACAACCATAAAATTTTGATGCTTTTCAACAGGAATTGTGCATAAAAATACAAGATGATATATGAAGCTATCAACATTTTATATTGACAGACATTTTTTTCTGCTTATTGAAGGATTATTTAAAATGAAATAGTCTTGAATAGTAATAAATATGGCGAATAATTTCTGTTAATGTCCTCCTTTGTCAGTTTCTAGAAGTTTAATGTCTGCCACAGATATAAATTCTTCCATATTTCAAGGCCATACTTTGATTTAAATAGAAGCAGTGAAAGAAAACAGCAAAAGTGTGAACTCCCATATTCTTTAGCAATATATACTTGTGTGTTTGTATGTGTATACATGCACATATCTATATATACATATTTGCATAGATTATATGTATACACAGATATATATAAAAACATTTACTCACAGTTAGCCAATCAACTTTGTTAGTATGCTGTTGATTCTAAAAAACTTTCCTGTTTTGTTATTTCAAGAAGTTGTCTGTCAGAATCCTATAAATCTACATAGACTAATGTTTATAATTGAGTAACATTTAATGGAGATTATTTCATGCAAAGAATGCTTATTTCTAAAGTTTCTTTAACTCAGAAAGGAGGGTAATGGGCCACCATTAACGTAGTTGGATTCATGCTCGGAGGTGTTGTCAAGCACTGCTCTTCACAGTAGGGCATTTATTGAAACAAGTAATGCAACATATCTATCTAAAATGTGTCTAGCCTGGAAAAAGAACTGTATCATGAACCCTTACGACGTTGCTCATGGTTTTATCACAACTATGTTGAAATGAATTAAAATGAATCACTGTTCAAGGCAATATTTCAATTAAACATTTCATATTCAGCTAGGCACATTTTTGGAGATGTGTGCATCCACGCTTGAATGTGTGTGAAAAAATGTGCAAAATTAGACTGAGGTTAACACTGCACCATTAATTTAAATAAGGCCTAGATATAAGCAGAGTATACATAGAAGTAAATTTGCTTAATGCTGTGTTCAGCATTATATTTGTTTCTGTGTCTAGTAAATTCACGGAAGTTAAAGAAAACAGAACGACTAGAAGGCCTGTCACAATAAAGTGTAAGCTGAATGATTGTCATCAGTTACAACTAAACTATTACAGTTCTAAAAATATTTCTGTAAGGTAGACAGCATTGTAAGTTGAACTAATTTACTTAGTTTTTTACAATATATTTATAAGGAGCTATTAACTAGAATATGACATAAGAAGTCATTCATCTCAAGCACCTAAAAGATATAAAACCAAGGACTGTGAAAGGATGCAAATGAATGTGAAAGGATGTAAATGAAAAAAAAACCCACCAAACAAACAAGCAAAAAGAAACCCCAACCCCCCCAAAACTATCAGTTCATTTTCATTACAGTGAAATCTCAAAAACTAGGAGTGCCACAAGGTTCCCTAATTGGTCTGATTCTATGTCTTACATTTTTAAAAGATCTAGAGAATAGGTTGGACAGATAAATGTCATTATTTGAAGATGACAAAATTACATAGTTAGTGAAATTCAGGACCTAAGAGATGCTAGAAGAGTATTTTGAAAACACAACAAATAAGGTTTGATCAGTCATCTTCAGTCAAAGAAATAACCTGGTTTCACTTGAATAGTTAAAACAGTTTTAAAGGACTTCAAAAGAAAAGTTTATTTTTTGATTTATTTAGATCAACTTGAAGATTTGCAATCACTTTTACAAAAATTATGATTTTATACTAATGGTAGTTGTACATGTTTGAAATAGCTGTGAAATTTCTTTTAGATTTTTTTTTCTGAGAAAAAATTTTGCTTTTCAAAATAAAAAAGGAATTATCTGGGGAGAAAATTAATTCTACTTCAAAACTTCTGTTTTCAGAATTACAGCTCCTTAAAGGAAAATTTCTCCAGTTCAGGCTGAACTAGAACTATATTGAAATCCATAGTTATAATAAAAGCTAATTGTTGTGGTTTAACCCCGGCGAGCAACTAAGCACCACACAGCTGCTCGCTCACTCCACCCTGGTGGGATGGGAGAGAAAATCAGAAGAGTAAAAGTGAGAAAAGTCATGGGTTGAGATAAAGACAGTTTAATAGGTAAAGCAAAAGCCGCGCACACAAGCAAAGCAAAACAAGCAATTCATTCATTAATGCCCATTGGCAGGCAGGTGTTCAGCCATCTCCAGGAAAGCAGGGCTCCATCACATGTAACGGTTACTTGGGCAGACAAACACCATCACTCCAAACATCCCCCCCTTCCTTCTCCTTCCCCCAGCTTTATATGCTGAGCATGACATCACATGGCACAGAATAGCCCCTTGGCCAGCATGGGCCACCCATCCCAGCCATGCTCTCTCCCAGCTTCTTGTGCACCTGGCAGAGTATGGGAAGCCGAAAAGTCCCCAACTAGTATTAACGCTATTCAGCAACAACCAAAACATTGGTGTGTTATCAACATTATTCTCATGCTAAATCCAAAACACAGCACTATACCAGCTACTAAGAAGAAAATTAACTCTATCCCAGCTGAAGTCAGGATGCTAATAGAGATGTATAATCAACTTATTATAGAATATATTAAAATCAATAACAGAGAAAGCCAATATAAGATGTGCTGTTTTGCTGGATCCATTATTATGATCATCTCATTTTTAGTCTGATAGTTTTGAAAAGCAGTTGAAGTCAGAGACCTATCAGACTCAGTTATCTGTTATCTCTTAATGCAGTGATTGCCAAAACCAGTAACAAAACACCCACAGAAACACCAGATTCCTTAATTGCTGCAAAAATAAGCATTGAAGGGTATGGACTCTATGCTAAAACATTCAATATGAAAATAAAACAAAAATACATAGTCTGGTATTCTTGTTTCACCAGTTCACGCTTACCAGACTGTAATAACATTTTTAAATTTTGCATTACTATACTATAATATTATATCATAATTATATAACATTTTAAAATTATTATGTAATATAATAATAATGTTATACTATAACATTATTATTATAATAAAAAGCTCATAGGCTTGTCACTTAAGACTAAATTAAAAGCACTTATATGTTTAGAAACCAGGCAAGCTCCAATCCATAAACTAAACCTTTATTCTTTATTATATACCTTAGCTCTACGTGCAGAGTATAGGCAAAGTTAGACACTTCAGAATGGCATCACACCAAATGCTAAACCAAGATCTGGCTAAAGCAAACCAGCAGGAAATTGTTGAGGTTGAAGGAAAATATTTCATTTAGGCTTACTTAAATGTTCAATAAACAATCCCAAAACTTCTATGATGCAGTAATTTGTGTGGGACAGTTTCACCCCATCAATGTGTGTTCAGTCTAGCTGATCAAGTTACTCAAGGGATTGGATGAGATTTAAAATCCTCATCAGACTTAATTATCAGTTGATAATTGAATTTCTCAATGCTTCCAAATGAAATGTTACTGTACATATGTAGACATAAAAAATTAAGGCATTTTAAAGTCACACAATTCATCATCTTGGAATTTAGGTGATGATAATTTATTTATATAAGAAATATATATTTATATATCAGGGGAAATTTAATAACAAAATTAATTAACTGCTTCATTTCTTTCTACTTTGATCAGAGGGAATGAAGCAGTCAATTGATGCTATGCGGTGAGGATATAATTAGACAGATTTAATACATAAAAAAGAAAGGCACAGCAATACATTTTATAAATTTAAGCTTATGTAAAAAATCTTCCCAGGAATCCAAAATTTTGTGTAATTTCACTGAGATGAATTGGTACAGTAAAAAGTATTTTAAATAGCATTGTTGGTGTTTTGATGATTGCATCCAACAACATTCTTCCAGCTATAGGAAACCAGGTGTTTCTTTCTGTTAAAAATTAAATCAGCTTCATGCAACTCCCATGGTATCAAAAAATGTGTTGATTTTTAATGATTGAATCACCAAAGGCCTTCTATTATTGATAAATCCCTTTAAAATTATAAAACCTGCATAAGTACTTGCTAATTAAAGACATCTGGTCAGTTACTGAGGTTCGTGAGAGTCAGTCTAGATCCAGATTACATGGAACAAAATAGTGCTTAAATTTAACTCACCTAGAGAAGGAATGCTCAGTGCTATGGACAGCAAATGTTTGCTGGCTTTACTCCAAGAGAAAGCATTTAACATATCTAACATATCTGTTTAGTAGTATAATTATGAACATTCACTAACAATAACTATTAGAAACAAGTGCCCAGAAGTTATGTAATTATAATTTAGTTTTTTGCAATATTTTAGGAGCACTGAAGGTGCTAAACGAAGATAAAGTTTGGTCATTCTCACTTAGAATATTCTGTACCTGATTCTGAATTATCTTTTATTCCTACAGAGATTTGCATTCATTATAATTGCAGAATGCCTAAAGATTAAATTCTGAATCTCTTCCAGTGACATGCGCATTTGATAGCATTACGAGTTTGAGATTTAATGTTCTTGGGAAGCTTAAATTTTATTAAACTTTTATTAACTAAGGATTTTCTCAGTGTAATTGAATAACTGAAAGCACTCAAAGCTTAGTTGAATTAACAGAGATTAAAAACATACAATAAATTGAAAAATAAAGCTTAGATTTTACAGCAAAAGAATAAAACTTGAAATAAAGTTTAAGTAAAAAGAGTTGACAGTTCATATTTACTTGTCCAATAGTACATTGTTCCATCTTCAGCTCAGTTTTTTCTGCAGAGACTTTTGTAGGAGATATGAGGCTTAATCCAGAGAGCTTTTATTCTTTATGCTATGGTTTTGTTTCCAGTCTCCATGAACCAGCACTTTTTAATATGGAATAGACTTCTAAATCATCATATGAATTAATGTGCTAATAGTATCTTAATACAATTAAGTTTTTCAATTATTTGGTTATGTGCTATAGTAAAAATATCAAAACAATCAGATTCCCTATGGGAGTTAGAAAAGATCTATTGCTAAGATTTTTTTTTCCAAAATAAAGCTAAACCAAAAGGTTAGTAAAGTTGAAGATCAGAACGGTTTTTAAGAAATAGTATTGGAATTTATACTGCAAAAGTCACCAGAAAGTAGAGTAATTCTATACTGTCAGAAACCATAGGTAAAGAGAAAATAGTAATGGATTAATTTAAGAAAATAGTACAAGAATATATATATATGAAATACATCTTTATATATGATTGAAAATTTAATAACAAAAAATTAAGAATAAAACAATGTTATATTTTTGTAGCATTTGTGTAACATGTATATGTAAAACAATTATAAATGCACACACGCAGGGAATAAGAATGTTATTGGTAGATTGTATTGGAAATATTTGTAGCAACATGAAGAGTCATAGTGGATTCCAGCTGTGTTTCAGGAAAAATATGCTAACCCTGGATTTAAGAAATTTATGTAAGAAACTGGATCAGGTACTTCTTTGACCTGTCTTCCTCCATAGTCAGTGGCAAGAGAGAGCGATGCCAGAAGCTTCCCTAAAAATGGACTCACCTTACAGTGGTGACTTTCTGTTTTCAGTAGGAGGAGTTGAGCATGATTAGAATCCTGTGAAAATCCTTCACTCAGGCTGCTAAAATTGAATTTTATGTATGCCCTACCACTTAATGTATATTACTATTATTATAAGAACCTGGTCATTCATGAATAGTATTAGCTTCTGTCTCACAGTTCTTACTATCTATACCCACATGGTGATAAGATAGGAAAGACATTAAATAACTAGGTTTATACCAAAGCAGCATCTGAAATAGAGTTTATGTGTATCAGATAATGCAAAATTTTGCAGCTTGTGAAAAGGCTGAAATTATTTGCTATTGTCATTAGCTCTAATACAATATCCTTGTATATAAAGGCTACATCTTCACAGTCATCTATTTGCCATTCAGTGCAATGTGTTGCTTACCAATATCACAGGTGGAAGATAATTCTAGACTCTGGAAATAAATATGATGTAATATTTATTTATTTCAATGGTACATGCAACTGTTAATAAACAAAGCAAAGCTATATAAAATTTGCAAATCAGAGATTTTTCCAATTTTCTTTATTTTTGGTTTTCCAAATCTGTAGCTTTTAATTTGCAGAACTTGGAACAAAGTGGATCCACACTAACATTTTGTAGCATGTGTGAGTATCACTGTTTAGAAAGTGTAAAAAATAGTTTACTGTTATCAGATTCCTTGAAAATATGAAAAGAAAGAAATACTTAATTAAAAAAATGATACTTGATTCATTCCACTCTTTATAGTAATTTCTGTTGATTTGGTGGAACTTGTAGGGTGAGCATCAGAAGTTTCCCAGCAAGTTTTGAGGTTTTGAAGTATGTTTTTACTCTGGACTGCAAAACAAAACCATTGAAACTTTTGCAAAGTAGACTTGTACTGAAATAATTTATTCTAAATTGAAATGGTCAGGTTTCAAATTCTTCCATATTTCTACTTTGCTTTATAATTCACTGATCAGGAAGTCCATGCTGAGTCTCAGAAACCTTCACAGTGAAAATAACTTCAAAATCAACATGTGTGTGCTTGTTACAGCTTTGCCAGAACAGAAACGTTTCTGCAGGAAAAAGCTTAGCAGAAAAGGTCTTGAACCACTCTGGTTTCTCCATATCACAGTAACTGACTTCAAACTATATGGCTATCAAAGATTTATAGGCTTTAAACCTGTGCCTGTTGGCCCATTATGAAAAAAGTAATTGATATCGTAAGGCACAAAACTCACTAATGATGCATTGTTCTGCCATGCAGTTGCCTTTTTTGTGCTTGGTAAATGGACATCTGAAATACATGAAACACTCCTCAAATCAGAATGAAAGCCTGAGAATGCCTGGTTTGTTTTCAGAGAATTCCTGACCAATGCCAGATATAGGCATTGAAATTGCCACAAGACAGTGAGACCACCAGGAGACACAAATACAACATTGAAGTTCTGTGTTTACTCGGAGCTGTAGAATTTTGTGTCTTAAGTGGAAAAAAAAAAGTGCCAGTGATGTTGCCGTAACTGAATAGACATTAATAAGTTGTTGTTGAAAAACTTGAATGTATAGAGAAGTATGTACATAATGGACCATTATTTTTGAGTGAACTATTCATAAACCTTAGAACAATGATGTATTTGTGACTATTCAGCTAGTGTAAATCAGCTAGATGCTGAAAAAAATTGAACCTCCTCTTGGAAAACCTTGCTATTCTAATAGCAAGGACTAAATACTTCTTACACCTTAGCTCCTGGCAAATTAGTGGCTGGCTGATAGGTATATACTATTGATACTGAAAAAAGATAGTCGATGCTTTTGACAATTGCTTGTAAGTCTATTTGTACTTTGGGTTATTTGTAAAACTTTTATTGTCTCTAAGCCAGATCAAAATGAAGTTGTTTATGTATATCAATTTAAAAAGATCTTTCTTATGGGTCAAAGTCAAGTATTTTGAATTAAGAAACACTGCCCACAGTAACATGTGATCAGATAAGATCTAGTGTTGAAGCAAACTTCCACTTCGTGAAGTCAAATGAGAAGGATTTACTGTAATTAAACTGAGTCAGAAACAGACAGAATTGTAGAGAGCTGAGCTAACTTGAGAGAGAGAGTTTACAGAGACATAATTTACACCTCTGCTTCTTTAATTCTTCATCTCCCGGTTTTCAGAGGTTTAAGCATAGTTGGACATTAATTTCATGAAGAACAAAAAGCATGACTGGGTAAACTAGGATCACCTAATATCAGACCTATAAAGATATAAATTGTTTGAGCACCTTTTTGATATAGTTTTACACTAAAAAACCCACAACCAGGCGCCCCCAAAACCACAACTACACTTAGATCAATTTACTCTAAGCTGCAGACAAGAAATGGAGAAGGAGAAAAAATGTTGAACTGAAAAATTTATAAATTTCATTATACCAATGCACAAAACCAGCATACAAATGTATCCATTAGGCATTGGCCACACATTTTTTCTACTTTGTCACAGTAATGTAATAAGGTATTCTTTAATCTGTATAACACTTCTGTGGAATATATAAATTGTCTTGTTTGTTTGAACAAAATAAAAAAACCTCAGTATATAGCATGATGGCAGTATATCTGATTATGTAATTGTTCATACAATGTCATATGCATTTTGTGTACTTCCTTAGCCATATGCTTGAACTGGCTCATAGACATGCAAGAGGAATCATATTTGAACTACATGGAAAACTTTTGATCTTAGAAATCCTCACTCAATTAACATATGATGTTGTCTCTGGGAGGCATTTCAAGTATTATGCAGATACTGTGAATACATTGTGCATTGTAGAGTTCCAAAATGTCTGCAAGGACATTTGGACTATAAGGTTAACTATGAGGCATATTGGAAATAGTCCCCAGTACAAATAAGTCTACTCAGTATTAGAGAAACAAGGTGTTGGGTTTACTGCTAGCAGATTTCTTTGACAATAATTTAAGAAACTTGGAAAATTTAGTAAGAACAATAACTTAACTGTCAGACATCTAGCAATTTATATCCAGTGCCATAGTTTGATGAATTTTTCAACCGTTCATCACATTGCTACAATTCTAATTTGTGCACACACACATATATATTTGTGCTCTTTGTGTATTCATGTGCTGCACTTAGCAATAATACAAACACTGAAACATGTTCTAAAAGGACAGGCCAAAAGTTATATTTGGAAATAACTAGCTGAATGGAAACAAAAGAAAATTTATTGTATTACATAAGTGTTCCTTTGCTTTTCTCTTTCTGGTTTTATAAATTGCCTCTGTGAGTTGTTTTAGCAGTGCAAACTACTGGCAAGTTGTTCATCATATTACCTAACCTAGAAATTAAAGAACTCTATAATACCAGAAAATCTCCAACAGGAGCCACCTTATAAATATTTCGTAAAGCCTGAGCAATTTTTATTACTGTAAATGCCACAGTGGAGTCACTAAGAACCCCTGGTGATGAACACAGGATAAAATAAAAACTATCTGTTTTTACAGCTTGTTTGTAGGAATTGGAATACAACTGTATTGTAAGTTCCCTTAGGTTAAGAATAAATATCTTTAACAATTTTAGTGAAGATCATTGGTATTTTCTTGCAACATGTTTTTTAATGAAAAATAAAATTTCAGCAAAAATAATAACAAAAATATTTCTTATTATCATTTAAAAAATCATTTTATGTACAAATGAAAGCCCAAAAGAGATACTCAGATGTTAACTTCATGAGGAAATATGAGAACTAAGTATGAAATAGACCCATTAATGCTTTTGATTTGTCTCAAGGGTGTGATTTGAATCTTGGTTACAATATAAGAATTTTTTTGTTTCTTTTTTATTGTTTTATTCTTATTCTCTGTGTGAATTCACCTCTATTTCACTTCATTTTTTCTTTTACATGCATTGGTATCTTACAATTACGATGATCTCAGTAACTCAAGAATTGTGGCAAGAAACACACTTTGTGGGAGGAGAACACACAGGCCCTTCTTCAAAAGCTGCAAACATCAAGTTAAGTATACAATTTATTGGGGTTTAACTTAATTATTTTAATCAGTTAAATAATTTGGCAAAAGGACAGTTGGCAAATGGGGAGCAGAAAGGGATGTCAGCAACAGGAAAGGTAATGAATCCATTAGCCTTCTGTTATGTCCCGGTCTGATTGTCAGGCTCAGGGAACAATCGTAATGATCCCAAGGGCGAAATTAAGACACAAACGAGGTCATATGCTACCAATCAGACGTTTTATTGGGTAAATATAAAAGAGTAAAGCGATAGGAAAGGCAGGAAATATTAGGAGGAAATTAGGCAAGAGTTCAGAGAGAGAGAAGCAAAGGATAGTCACCACCAAGGATCCGGCAGCGTTCCGTTGGTCCACAGTCTTCAGTTCTTTGGTGGTGGATGGCCTCCACTCAGGTTTCGTTGTTCTTTTATCCCGTGTTGGAGAGGGAGTTTTCCCTCTCGTTTCGGTTTTGTTACCCAGGGCAACATCGTGTATGCCACACCCGCACATCTAATCATACAATATGTATTGTTGGTGGGCAAGCGGCCTGGCCCAGATACCAATTGGTGTCCTATTCTTGGTGGTGCTTGATAAGCCAAAGAATGGCCTGTTGCTTGAGCAAGTTTGCACATTCTCTTGCAAGCTAATGGTGCCTGATAAGCCAAAGAATGGCCTGTTGCTTCAGCAGGTTTGCACATTCCCTTGCAAGCTAATGGTACTTGATAAGCCAAAGAATGGTCTGCCCTTGGGTCTTATCAGACAGAAGAGTGGTCTGCTGTCCGGTCTTATCAGATAAACACACCCAAGCAAGCTTTGAGACAATTGTTCTTAACACTTCAGTCTCTTACACCTTCATAGAGAGAGGGAAAGGCAGATGAATATCACCCGTGGAAAACTGAGTAGCTACTTGGGGCGAGATACAGAGTAATAAACTTAATAAAAGTTTATTAAAAAATAAACTGTAATAAAATTAATATTACTATAATTATCTAGCTGGTGGCTGTGTAAGTGTACCTGGAAGCTTGAGGTCTCCAGGTAATTAGAATTAGAAGGATGACATCTTTCAAAAGAATTGCCATTTTATAGAACTACAAGGTGACTGTGACCTGCTGAAAGAAAATGGTGTCCACCTGCCATAACTGCAAGGCTGAGGTTGAAACCCAAATAGAAGCTCTACAGCCTAGCTATGTTGACATCTCCACTCAAACAGCCCTCCCAAAGACTGAAATAGCTGACCAGATCTCAGGCTGCTTGGAGCCCCACGACCTGGAAGTCCCTCTAGCATGTGAAGGCAGCAGTGGATGTCACAGCTGCAAGTGTGCCCAGCTAGAAGAACTCTTCAAAGGAGTAGCTATGTTACAAAATGAGCTCAACAGGCAGCACAGTACCCAGGGCTGTGACTGGGAGATAGATAATGTGGTATTGCACACTGTTTCAAGCTGAGTGACAGCCCAGCATTAAGGCAGCATAAGGGGAAGGTAAGCCTGAATTCAACCTCAAGCTGGCTGACACAAATAACTCATGAAGTGAAGGAGACTGAACCCTTGACCCTGCTCAGGGCAGAAGGAAGAACCTTCCCCTTTCCTCTAAAGTGTTCCTATGTAACAGTTATGATGGTCTGGGGGTAAAGAATGAAGAGCATGTGAGTAATGAACTGGATCGAGCAGAAGCTGGAGCATGCAAAGTTGATCCAACCGCTCATTCACATTAAAACCAGTGCCACCAGAAAAGTGCATGAAGTATTAGTAACTGGACATTCCTTACTGAGAGGCACCGAAGCACTCATGTGCTGTCCAGACAATTTCTCTAGAGAAATTTGCTGTCTACCAGGAGCTTGCTTTTGCATCACTGAGAGGCTGCCGGGCATGGTGAACCCTGCAGATTATTATCCACTCCTGCTATTCCACGTAGGGTTCAATGATACTGTGATGAGGCAACTTAGTGTCAGAAGTGTTGATTAATATTTTCACAAATTCAGGCATATTTTAGATTATTTACCCTTTCAGAAACCCTGGTGCTGATAATAATATATATCACTGGAATATTACAGGCCTTCTAGATACATATGAAGATACATTCTTTACCTAGGACACCTTCCCTATTTTAATACATTGACAATTATATGTGTTTTGGGTTATTGTTTTTTTTTTTATGGATATTAATACATGTAGAAATAAGTTATTACAAGTGTGAGTGTGGATATCAAGGAATTACAGAGAAACACTTGAAAACACTTGAATAAATTAGTGATAGTTTTAGATTCATTTTAATGAGATGTGGTAGTATGTGTTATTTTAAAGTTTTATAGTTAGTGGTTGAGCTCCCACTTCCTCATTTATTGTATATACCCAAATATTCCTTCCTTTATTTAACATTATTTTATTGTTTTCTACTTAAAGTAATTTAAAAAGCATTCTGCTTTCGATATTGTCTTCTATGAAAGTGAATGAATAAATAAGCAATGGCAACAAAAATTTAGTGATATCTATACTACATCTGTTTGGAATACGTGTTTCTTTTATGATGGATCAGACTAATTTATCACCAGAGTGACAGCTCTTATCACAGTCATTCTGATGATGTATTAGTGTAGTATACCATAATAGTGCTGTCACTGTGATGATGTATTAGTGTGCTACATCATCAGATTGATGGTGAAAACAAACTGTACCCAAGGCAGAAAACATTAAGAAGTTTCATTATATAATCCTTCCAGGCTCTGTCTGTATGTAGAATAGAACAGAACAGACTATTTCAGTTGGAAGGGATCTACAATGATCATCTAGTCCAACAGACCAAATAAAAGCATATTATTCAGGGCATGGTCCAAATGCCTCTTAAACACTGATGGGCTTGGGGCATTGACCACCTCTCTAGGAAGCCTGTTCCAGTGTTTGAACATATACATTTGTATATGTTTACAGAGAGAAAACTTTTATAATAGTTTAATGTTCCTACACTCTATCTGCTTTTGATTTTTACTCTTCTGTTTTACTCTCTCTTTTTTTTTTCCACTCACTTAATTTATCTTTCCAGGTTACCTTTCCTTTCTCACCTTTCAGCTCCTATTGCTTCTACATACATCCCTTCCCCTCTTTATCCTGGTATTTGATAACACAAATACAGGTTATACTCTTCCTTTCTATTCACCTTCCACATGTCTTCTCCTGTTCTGCTTTTCCACCATTACTTACACCACTTTGTCTATATTTATTACTCTGTTTCTTATCCTTCTTTCATTCTAAGCATTCCCTGCAGCACCTATTCTAGCTTTCTGAAAATGGTGACCTCTGGCTTCTATATTTATATTTTATTTGGATTCTGTAATTTTCATAACATCTGCATTTTAGTGCCCTTTCCTGCATATCTCCTACATATTTTCAAACAAGGTGAGGTGAGGCAGGGTGAGGTGAGGCAAGGCAAGGCAAGGCAAGGCACCTAGAGGTGCTTGCAGTTAGTCACTATCTGAAATAGGATATGAGCTGAGTGGACTTCAGCCTATAAAAGGACAGCTTGTTCTCCTGTACATTTTCTCTGATTTATCTTGTCAATGAACACCAATTTAACTGTCGCTCTAATTAAGGACTCACAATTCTCTCTTTGGACAGAAAATTATCCTTAAACCAAACAACCAACCAAATAAATTAAAAATGTGTATAACCAAGAGTATAATTATGCTCATAGAATCATAGAATAGTTTGAGTTGGAAGGGACCTTTAAAGGTCATCTAGTCCAACCCCCCTGCAATGAGCAGGGACATCTACAACTAGACCAGGTTGCTTAGAGCCCCATCCAGCCTGTCCTTGAATGTTTCCAAGAATGGGACATCTACCACCTCCCTGGGCAACCTCTTCCAGTGTTTCACTACCCTCATTGTAAAAAATTTCTTCCTTATATCCAGTCTGAAGCTACCCTTTTTTCCTTTAAAACCATCACCCCTTGTTCTATCACTACTGGCCCTGCTAAAAAGTCTGTCCCCATCTTTCTTAGAAGCCCCCTTTAAGTACCGAAAGGCCACAATAAGGTCTCCCCGGAGCCTTCTCTTCTCCAGGCTGAACAACCCCAGCTCTCTCAGCCTTTCAGCATAGGAGAGATTTTCCAGCCCTCTGATCATTTTTGTGGCCCTTCTCTGGACCCACTCCAACAGGTCCACGTCTTTCCTGTGCTGAGGGCTCCAGAGCTGGACTCAGTACTCCAGGTGGGTCCTCATGAGAACAGAGTAGAGGGGCAGAATCATTTCCCTCGACTTGCTGGCCACGCTGCTTTTGATGCAGCCCAGGATACAGTTGGCTTTCTGGGCCTTGCAAGCACATTGCTGGCTCACGTCCACCTTTTCGTCTATCAGTACCCCCAAGTCCTTCTCAGCAGGGCTACACTCAATCCCTTCATCCTCCAACCTGTATTGATACCAGGGATTGCCCCAACCCAGGTGCAGGACCCTGCACTTGGCCTTGTTGAACCTCATGAGGTTCACACAGGCTCACCTCTCAAGCTTGTCCAAGTCCCTCTGGATGGCATCTCGTCCCTCAGGTGTGTCAACCACACCACTCAGCTTGGTGTCATCTGCAAACTTGCTGAGGGTGCACTCAATCCCACTGTCTATGGCATTGATGAAGATATTGAACAGCACTGGTTGCAGTACAGACCCCTGAGGGGCACCATTTGTCACTGTTCTCCATCTGGACATTGAGCCATTTACCACTACCCTCTGAATGCAACCATCGAGCCAATTCCTCATCCAACAAACAGTCAACCCATCAAATCCATCTCTCTCCAATTTAGAGAGGATGATGATGTGGGGGACCATGTCAAAGGCCTTACAGAAGTCCAGATAGATGACATCTGTAGCTCTTCCCTTGTCCACTGATGCAGTCACTCCATCATAGAAGGCCACTAGGTTGGTCAGGCAGGACTTGCCCTTGAGAAAGCCATGCTGGCTGTCCCGAATCACCTCCCTGTCCTCCAGGTGCTTCAGCATAGCTTTGAGGAGGATCTGTTCCATGAT
This sequence comes from Theristicus caerulescens, assembly GCA_020745775.1. Taxonomy (NCBI): domain Eukaryota; kingdom Metazoa; phylum Chordata; class Aves; order Pelecaniformes; family Threskiornithidae; genus Theristicus; species Theristicus caerulescens. The sequence goes on along the minus strand of CM036559.1, from coordinate 78,697,337 downwards.
CTTCCTAGGCACAGAGGTGAGGCTGACAGGTTGGTAGTTCCCAGGGTCCTTCTTTCTACCCTTTTTAAAAATGACATTTGTCTGGGGAAGACAACCCAGTGCTCTTGGACTAAATAATGCTGTACACTGTGGCAGTGTTATTTCTTCTTCCACCTATACATGATTATAAATACTATACATTTGAATTTATTCAGTAAATAGATTGTTTATAATTTATCATTGTCGTGGTTTAACCCCAGTCGGCAACTCAGCACCACACAGCCGCTCACTCACTCCCCCACAATGGGATGGGGGAGAGAATCGGAAAAGTGAGAAGACTCATGGGTTGAGATAAAAACTGTTTAATACGTAAAGCAAAAGCCGTGCGCACAAGCAAAGCAAAGCAAGGAATTCATTCACTACTTCCCATCGGCAGGCAGGTGTTCAGCCATCCCCAGGAAAGCAGGGCTCCATCACGCGTAATGGTTACTTGGGAAGACAAACGCCATCATGTCGAATGTCCCACCCTTCCTTCTTCTTCCCCCAGCTTATATACTGAGCATGATGTCATATGGTATGGAATAGCCCTTTGGCCAGTCTGGGTCAGCTGTCCTGGCTGTGCCCCCTCCCAGCTTCTCATGTACCTGGCAGAGCACGGGAAGCTGAAAAGTCCTTGACCAGTGTAAACTGTACCCAGCAAGAACCAAAACATCGGTGTGTTATCAACATTATTCTCATTATTCTCATCCTAAATCCAAAACACAGCACTATACCAGCTACTACGAAGAAAAATCAACGCTATCCCAGCTGAAACCAGGACAATCATCTATGAAATGCAGCACTGCGTTGCTTTTTTCTTATTAACTCTTTCTTCATTACTAAATTAAAGGCTACAAATATTGTATCTAAGAGAAAAATATCAGTCTGTAAAGTCTGAATTCATTAGGGTAGATAATTGATACCCATCACATACGAGAGAACAAAGAGAAGGGCTGAATAACCTAACACTGGTTAGAGAATAAAAGGTTACCAGCACTGTTTTAAAGTGCATAGAAATGTAAAGCCCAGTCCTAAACTCATGATAATGTTTCTTTTGGAACAGCAATTCTTTTGCTTTTAGAGAGAATGTTATTTCACAGAGCACAAAAAAATAATTTCTTTTTTATATTTTCAGTGTCCATTCATAGAATCTCAAAATGATCAAACATAAAGAATATGTAAATAGCCTCCTTGTCGTATTCCCTACAAAAGGCAAAATTTTCTGTATATTTCTCTCTCCCCTTCTCTCAGTGATATGGCAAGTGATTTCTACTGCGAAGTCAAAACAGTAGAATAACTTTACACAGATGTAATACAGCTCAAATCATAGAGTTGAAATACAAATCAAAGTTCAACTTGAGTTCTCTTTGATCCAATTTTTATTCTTTTTGGATTAAGTAGTGTGATAAAAAAGGGAAAAAGGTAGAAGATATTAATCAGGCATTCAGCTTCGTTAAGCAAAAACACCTTTTGCTTATGCTACCATTTCTTACCTGTTTAATTATGGCCTGAACTAAAACTTGCTGCAACCAATGCAAATGTTTAGTGGACTTGGAGAGAAAGCTGCAACTCATAGTCTAAAAGCTATAAAGAGACTTCAGGGCCTTGGGACAGTTGGTAAGGCAATTGGGAGCACAGGTTATTTTTTCCTCCCTCCTTCCAATTGCGGGCAGGAACACTGAAAGGGACAGATCCAGTCCATTAATGCATGGCTCTGTGGCTGATGTCAACATCACAGTTTTGGGTTTTTCAATAATGGGATGGCCTACACGGCACCAGGCTTTCTGGCATCTGGAGGGGTTCACCTTTCTCAAAGGGGGAAGAGGGTCTTTGCTCAGGAGCTTGCGGGGCTCATTGACAGGGCTTTAAACTAGATTTGAAGGGGAAGGGGGTCGATATCATGTTTGCCTGTGATAAGGGGTGGGATGGTACACCATGGTTAGAGGGATAGGGTACTAGCGGGGGATGGGATGCTACCAGGGGCCCTCAGCCTGTTGATCTGAGGAGTGCTGGAGACACTGCAGCACAGTCGAAGTCTTATGGGGATGAGCGGGGTGCTCTTGAGGTAATAGGAGCCAATTGGGAAATATCAGAGAAATTCCTCAAGGGAAACAAGGGATGTTCCTCCAAGAAGGTGACATGGATGACAGCCCAGCTGAAGTGCCTCTACGCCAATGCACGCAGCATGGGCAACAAACAAGAGGAGCTGGAAGCTACCGTGCTGCTAGAAAGATACAACCTAGTTGCCATCACTGAAACTTGGTGGGACAAATCCCATGACTGGAGTGCAGCTATCGAAGGCTACAGACTGTTCAGAAGGGACAGGCAAGGTAGGAGTGGTGGAGGCGTTGCCCTCTACGTCAAGAAATGGATGGAGTGTGAAGAAGTGTCCCTGAAGAATAGCCATGAGCAGGTTGAAAGTTTATGGGTAAGAATTAGAGACCACAGCAACAAAGGGAACCTTGTGGTTGGGGTCTACTACAGACCGCCTAATCATGGGGAGCCTATGACGAAGCCTTTTTTCTTCATCTACAGGAAGCTTTGCACTCACAGGCTCTTGTCCTGATGGGGGATTTCAACCACCCTGACATCTGCTGGGAAAGTAACACGGCAGGCAGTAAGCCATCTAGGAGACTCCTGGAGTGCATGGAGGACAATTTCCTAAGACAGGTAATAGATAGCCCTACCAGAGGGGATGCAGTACTGGACCTGGTGGTCACCAGTGTAAGTGAGCTCATTGGTGATGTCGGGATTGGAGGCAGCCTTGGCTGTAGTGATCACACACTGGTAGAGTTCACAGTCCAGAGAGGTAAGAGTTGGGTGAAGACTATAGTCAGGACCCTGAATTTTAGGAAACCAAAATTCCAGCTCTCCAAGGAGTTAATCAACAGGACTCCCTGGGAAAGGGCCCTCAGGGACAAGGGAGCAGAACAGAGCTGGCAGGTCTTCAAGGATGCCTTCCATAGGGCACAAGAGCTCTCGATCCCCAGGTGCAGGAAATCGGACAAGGAAGGGAAGAGGCTGGCATGGCTGAGCCATGACCTGTGGGTCAAACTAAAGGCCAAGAAGAGATTGCACAGGCAGTGGAAGAAGGGACTGGTATGCTGGAAAGAGTACAGGGATGCTGCCCAGTTGTGTAAGGATGGGATCAGGAAGGTCAAGGCTCAGCTGGAGCTGAACCTGGCAAGGGATGTGAAGTATAATAATCAGGGCTTCTATAGGTACATTAACCAGAAAAGGAAGGTTAAGGAAAGCGTACCCCCTCTGATGAGCAGTAGTGACGAGCTGATAACAACAGATGAGGAGAAGGCTGAGGTACTCAACAACTTCTTTGCCTCAGTCTTCACTGGCAACCTCTCTCCTCACACCTCCCAAGTCAATAGGCCATTTGATGGGGATGGGGAGGGCAGAGGTCCTCCCACTGTATGACCAGATCAGGTTTGTGACCATCTGAGGAACCTGAACATACATAAGTCTATGGGTCCCAATGAGATGCACCCCAGACTCCTAAGGGAATTGGCTGATGTAGTTGCTAAGCCACTCTCCATGATAATTGAAAAGTCATGGCACCCAGGTGAAGTCCCTGGATATGGGAAAAAGGGAAATATTACACCCATTCTTAAAAAGGGTGAAAAGGAGGACCCTGGGAACTACCAACCTGTCAGCCTCACCTCTGTGCCTAGGAAGATCATGGAACAGATCCTCCTCAAAGCTATGCTGAAGCACCTGGAGGACAGGGAGGTGATTCGGGACAGCCAGCATGGCTTCCTCAAGGGCAAGTCCTGCCTGACCAACCTAGTGGCCTTCTATGATGGAGTGACTGCATCAGTGGACAAGGGAAGAGCTACAGATGTCATCTATCTGGACTTCTGTAAGGCCTTTGACATGGTCCCCCACATCATCATCCTCTCTAAATTGGAGAGAGATGGATTTGATGGGTTGACTGTTTGTTGGATGAGGAATTGGCTCGATGGTTGCATTCAGAGGGTAGTGGTAAATGGCTCAATGTCCAGATGGAGAACAGTGACAAATGGTGCCCCTCAGGGGTCTGTACTGCAACCAGTGCTGTTCAATATCTTCATCAATGCCATAGACAGTGGGATTGAGTGCACCCTCAGCAAGTTTGCAGATGACACCAAGCTGAGTGGTGTGGTTGACACACCTGAGGGACGAGATGCCATCCAGAGGGACTTGGACAAGCTTGAGAGGTGAGCCTGTGTGAACCTCATGAGGTTCAACAAGGCCAAGTGCAGGGTCCTGCACCTGGGTTGGGGCAATCCCTGGTATCAATACAGGTTGGAGGATGAAGGGATTGAGTGTAGCCCTGCTGAGAAGGACTTGGGGGTACTGATAGACGAAAAGGTGGACGTGAGCCAGCAATGTGCTTGCAAGGCCCAGAAAGCCAACTGTATCCTGGGCTGCATCAAAAGCAGCGTGGCCAGCAAGTCGAGGGAAATGATTCTGCCCCTCTACTCTGTTCTCATGAGGACCCACCTGGAGTACTGAGTCCAGCTCTGGAGCCCTCAGCACAGGAAAGACGTGGACCTGTTGGAGTGGGTCCAGAGAAGGGCCACAAAAATGATCAGAGGGCTGGAAAATCTCTCCTATGCTGAAAGGCTGAGAGAGCTGGGGTTGTTCAGCCTGGAGAAGAGAAGGCTCCGGGGAGACCTTATTGTGGCCTTTCGGTACTTAAAGGGGGCTTCTAAGAAAGATGGGGACAGACTTTTTAGCAGGGCCAGTAGTGATAGAACAAGGGGTGATGGTTTTAAAGGAAAAAAGGGTAGCTTCAGACTGGATATAAGGAAGAAATTTTTTACAATGAGGGTAGTGAAACACTGGAAGAGGTTGCCCAGGGAGGTGGTAGATGTCCCATTCTTGGAAACATTCAAGGACAGGCTGGATGGGGCTCTAAGCAACCTGGTCTAGTTGTAGATGTCCCTGCTCATTGCAGGGGGGTTGGACTAGATGACCTTTAAAGGTCCCTTCCAACTCAAACTATTCTATGATTCTATGAGCATAATTATACTCTTGGTTATACACATTTTTAATTTATTTGGTTGGTTGTTTGGTTTAAGGATGATTTTAAATACAATACATAGAAATACATATTTTATGATTTTTTGATTGTGTTTACATCTGCACAATTCTGCTAATTCTGTTTATCTCTATATTTTCTAGAGTATATTTGGATGAAAATGTAATCTACTGTCCTTCATAATGTCAGATTATTTTATTCTTCAATATTCTCTGAATAGCTGAGGACTTTTTAACTCAGAACCTGTTGGCTATCCTCAGTGATGATTTTTTCAATAAGAATGGACCAATTGCAGGGGGGAGGGACTAGATGACCTTTAAAGGTCCCTTCCATCCCAAAGCATTCTGTGATTCTGTGATTCTATGACTTTCAATCAGACCATAGGATGTCAAAGGATTGTTTTCCTGACTGTTTATCCTAACTGGTTTTGGTGTTGCCTTTTATTTTTCTGTCTTTTGGTTTGTCAGATAGTCTCAGATCTGGTCTAGCTATATTTTCATTCATATTCCAAATGAGGGAGGGGGAAAAACAACAGCACACAAAATGCAAGTATAAAACATTTCACCTATGAACACAAAAATTAAATGAGAAAAAAGCATACAAAGGCTATACACAATCTCTTGGGTGTTGTTTGATATGGTATGAAGCATTCACTGACACTGAATAATTTAATTAGGAAAGCTATAAATAACAATGTAGTTTAGAGGCTTGCTGTAATATTTTAATTTTAACGAGAGCTCGCTCTGTTCATTCTATATCCAACTAACTCTTTGATGAAGTTAAAATCTGACAACATACACAGGTGGCAATGTTTCAAGGCACAACAAATGTTCCCTTTTGTTTCCTTTTAACAAGCTCCATTAGAATGGGGTATTATCTTTCTAAAGATTTTAAGCTTGTTAGTTCTGCACCAGACGTTTTTAAGAACACACTTAAAGTAGATGAGGTTTCTCTTTGCCTTGAAACACGGCTCCTAAAGATAGCGTAACATGTTTTTACATTGCCAGAAATTCAAAACTTGAATACAGTCTTTGTACTCTTTCATTCTCCAGGGCATCTTTGCTAAAATGAACCTCCTGAATATTTTTCAGCTGTTGTTTCCTGTCTGATTATCACTTAACATATTACCCCATATTAGCTAGATAGCTTAGAAATGGTCAGAAGTGAAAATATGGTTTAGCTTTCAAGGCATGAAAGTGTATAACTGTATTTTTTTAATGGGAGTATTTAAGCACACGGTCATTACATTTGTTCCTAGAGATGAAGATGTACAAGAGTAAAGGTATTATTTTACCTACTATTCCTATATATTATTCTGATATTCTCTTTCTTTTTCCCTTGATAATGTGGACAGATGTACAGAGATTACAGAAGCCTAAATGAAGCCATTTTATTGCTTCTATTCACTGCAATAAAGGATGCCCTAATAATAGCCTATTATCTTTTACATTATTCCAATTATTCTTGTAGAAAATACTGTACTAGTCTCAGAGATTTTTTTTTTTTAATTTTGATTATGAATTTAGATTTCTAAGCCTTTTTTATTTCAGTGTGCAGCAACACATTAGTCATAAATGGTCATCAGGAAGGCTTCAACAAAACATGATAGTAAATTCAAAATTAAACCTAGGCTCTCTATAGGGGGAAAAAATCAATAAATTTAAAGTTTATATTTTTATAAAAAAAGAAACAAACATACATTAGAATATACTTCCATTTGAAATGGTATCAAGTAAAATGTAAGTCACTATGCAGAATACACAAACAGGAGCAAATTCTCATCCTGGTACATTTTCTGACAGTTTTGTGTCCAAACAGGATTGATGTGAAACAACATGAGACACATCTTAACAGAAAATATAGTATATCCTGAGATGATAGGGGCTGAATACATTTAGTTAAGCAAAACTTAGGGAATTTAGCTGAAAATACAGACAGAAATACTTGGGATAAGAATGCAAAATGACATTGTAGGATTTTGGCTTCCCAAGTGGCAGTTCAGAGCAGTCAACATGCTGAACCCCTCAGTGGTCAGTCAGTAAATTTAGTGTATGGCTGCATGAAGACATTAATTAGAAAGTGCTGAGGAAAAGGACAAGATGTAAATTATGCTTCCCAATTACTTTATCCAGAACTGCAAACAGGTATCTCTTGCTATTTTGGGTTACAAACTTATAAGTAGATCTATACTTTTTAAAATTTTATTTTGCAGAGAGCTTAACTAGGTTTACACAGCAGCAGAAGGAAGCAAGGTTGTGCTAATCTTTCATATGATATCCAGGTAGTGTGAGGAGCTGCACACAAACAGGATCATAGATATGCAGTTACTGTCTTTCCTGTAGGGAATTTAAAACTCCTCTTTAACACTGGTTAAAACTTTCTAAAACACTGGTTAACTTTCCCCATAGCAGGCCTTATAATGTTGTGCTTTGTATTTGTAGCTAGAATGGTGTTGATAACACACCAGTGTTTTGGCTACTGCTGAGCAGTGCTCACACAGCATCAAGGCTGTATCTCCAAACCTCCCACCTCAAAGCCCAGTAGGGCTGGGCTGGGCAAGAGGTTGGGAGGGGACACAGCCAGGACAGCTGACCCAGACTGACCAAAAGGATATCCTATACCATGTGACATCTTGCTCAGCAATAAAAACTGGGGGAAAAGAGAAGGAGAGGGGGGCATTTGTTAAGGCGTTTGTCTTGCAAAGCAACTGCTATGTGTACTAAGGCCCCGCTTCCCAGGAAGTGCCTGGACATCGCCTGCTTATGGGAAGTAGAGAATAAATCCTTTTTTTATTTTTTTCCTTTGTTTCTGCACACAGCCTTTCCTTCTCTTCAGTAACCTGCCTTTACCTCAACCCAGTTTTTCATCTTATTTTCTCCCCCTATCCTGCTGAGGTCAAGGTCAATCCACCACACTGTCTTAGGGAGAGATGAAACTCATACCAATAGTTTCTATTTCTCTCTACTGGCCATGACAGGTAACCTAGGATGATTTAGTCAACTATAATAATATAATAATATTATAATATTGATTCTTGTTATTTGGATTATTTAAGACAGCTCAAAATGTTTATCTTATGAGGACTGATGCAGTTTTTCAGTAAATGAGGCTGTTGTTATTTTTATGTACAAAACAACAAAATCCCTTTAGGAAAAAAGTTGAGAAAGAAATGTTTCCAATATATTTTTCCATCCATCATTACGCAAGGTTTTTCTTGAAAAAGTCATCTTTTACAGAGAAATCATTGATATTGTCTATGTAACTAAATCATTTCTGCATGACAGGACTTGATTCACATTTGCATTTACACAGCTATTTTTCTTCCAGTGCAAGATGTTTTCAAAACAGAATAGAACCTATCACATTTGATCTCATGAAAGTTTCTTCCCTGAAAAGAGGTACAATAATAAAACAACACAGAGGAAAAAGAAGAAAATATTTTTGTTTCTTCCTCAATAATATTATTACATTTTATATAATGGCAGAGGGAGGGAGGTTGTTTATTTTTTGAGGTAATACCTTGCTTCTGATAAAACAGTATGTTAGCTTGTGCTACAAGGGGAAATATTAAGGGTTTTGAATGATAATGATCCACATCCTTGTAAAGTGATTTTTTTTGTGTCCTTACCTTCTATTTTCTTTTGAACTGGAGGGGAAAAATCCCCCCAGTATGTACTAATTTTGGCTGGAATAAAGTTACTTTTCTTCTTAGTAGATCATATGGGGCTATGGTTTAGATTTGTGACAAAACAGTGTTGGCAGCACACTGATGTTTTAGCTGTTGCTGGGCAGTGCTTACACAGAGTCAAGGCCTTTTCTGTTTCCCACACAGCCCCACCAGCGAGTAGGCTGGGGGTGCACAAGAAGCTGGGAGGGGACACAGCCAGGACAGCTGACCCCAGCTGACCAAAGGGATATTCCATACCATATGATGTCGTGCTCAGCAATAAAAGCTGGGGGAAGACGGAGGAAGAGGGGACATTGAAAGTTATGGCATTTGTCTTCTCAAGTAATCTTTAAGCATGATGGAGCCCTGCTTTCCTGGAGATGGCTGAATACCTGCCTGCTGATGGGAAGCAGTAAATGAATTGCGCATACGGCTTTTGCTTTCCCTATTAAACCATCTTTATCTCAAGCCACGAATTGTTACACTTTTACCTTTACCATTCCCTCCTCCATTTAATATTGTACACCTGAGTTACTGTCATGTTAATGTTAATTTAAACTCACTTAAGCTGTTTTAGATTTGCCCTTTTACTTTATATGGTGTTCTTATTTGTGAAGAAAATGCCTAAGCTCCTATAACAGTCAATGTAGTTACAAGACTAGCTCTTCATTTCATATTCAACTGAATTATTTGCCTTAACTTGCATGGTCTTGTGCCATTTAAGATGTCCTAGCATATAGGGGATCTCTGTCTGGGCTGGCAAATAAAGCACCTGTAAAATAATCATGTTCTCCTGTAGCAGAAGGTGGAGTTCAAGCATGAAACACCTGAGCATTTCAAATGATAATAAGACATCAAGATTTAAGCACCTGGATTTCACCCCTAGTTTACATTTAGACATTTAAATTGGAAAAATCTGGATTTGAATTCTATACTTAGTATTTAGTTTCTTTTTATAAAAAATAATAATTAGGTGGTTCTTCCCACTTGTATCCCTTAGTGATAATTTGAATTCATTAATAAATATGTATGCATGAAAGTACTCTCCCTTAGGATCTTTAGAATTCAGCAATAACTAAATATTCATGGTATTGCTCTCTCTTTCCTAAAGGATGACACCTGAAAGTAAAACGCATATATTTTTAACGCAATACATGCTCTAAATGACTCTAGTTCAAGAAATGGAACTTTCATAAGTACAGTTGCTATCCATTAAGCAATTGCTCAAGGTTATGACATGAGAGTAATTATTTAGTAATTCTCTTTTTCAGGTATTCTAGGATGGCGATTGAAAAACTGCTTGTTTTCCTTGTTTTCAGGAATACAATACTCATGCAGATAGATGTTTATGTGAATCATTTTAATTGCAAATAAATTACACATAGAAAATGTTTGCTTAGGAATAGGAATCTACATAGCTGTGTTAATGCTTTGTTGTTTAATGTATGTAATAAATGAATGATAGTGCTTTCATACAAAAATAAATGGAAATAATTTTAATGTAAATCCATGCTTATTTCTCATGATAATGTGATGTAGTCTTTGATACATCTACTCATTATTGAAAGGTTTTAAGACCTCCTGTGTTTTAGATATATTATTCAGCAGCAGTTAACCTTCTTAAAATAATTTCAAAATGAGTTATTATTTAATGCAGTGTTTAGCTGTTTGGAAAAAAAGTTATTTTCCAGTATGATATTTTTAAAAGTTTAACTTTGTCACCTCACATTTCTACTCACTTTTGAGAGTAATGAAAAGTCACTAAATACATTAAAAAAATTCAGACATAATTAACACCAGATTTTTATTTTTTTAAAATATGAAATCCTTTAATATTTTCTAAATTAAATTTTAGGTGCAAATATTTATATCGATAATGAACAAGCTCTTGTTTTTTAACTAAATCTTTGTGAATCCTGAACATTTCACAGCAGATTTAAGAACATACAAATTGTTAACTTTTTCTCTTCTCTTTTAGAATTCTTTCTTTCTCTCCCCATATAAGATAACATAAGACAACAACATATTTAAGTCTGAAAGGATGGTTCTACAAAGTGCTTACGTGACAATGAAGTGTAAAATTATTACAGGTAAACTGTTTGCTAAATTGCAATTCTCAAATGCTTTTCAGGATGCATTAAGACTCCATCTTTTAGTGAAAGATGTAACATGAATGTTGCAATCAAATTCTATAAAAATAACACACTTCCAAGCACTTTCAGGGGAGCTGTGAAAGCAAAAACAAAGTGAATGAAGAACCACTGTACCAAGCAAAAACAACCTGCAGTTATTCCTTTTCAAAAATTTACTGCATTATTCTGTGTCTAATAAAACTACTTACCAGAACTGTAAGGGAAATGTTTTACAAGTTGTCCAAACAAGTGGAAATATATTTCACAAATATAACATAATAAAGCAGTTAACATTGGTAAGATTGCAAAACATGTCTGTGACCAGCACTCTTGGAACAGAGAGGCCTTTTTGATATTTCAGCTTGCCCTTTCCTTTTTTTTTTATTTCCCCCTACATGCTTTGAGGAATAGTTTGAAATCATGTTCTGATAAACTGTGCAGGCACAGGATTTAGATTCTGTATAAAATTTTTGTATGTTTCTTGACTTCAGACTGGCTGTGGTTTCACTTCTCTTAGAACAGTTTTAAAAAATATCTGCATACTTTTCCATTATTACTTTAGCATAGTATTTTCTTAAAGAAATTTAGCCCCTCTTGTCTTCTATTCTAGCAGAAAACCGAAAAGGATTCAGGTCAAGTTCCTCCGTTTCATATTATGTAACATAAATGTATTGACTCTTTGTGAAATTGTAAGACTTTTTATACAAATTCAGGATTAAACCTGAAAAACTGAATTGAGATTAATTTTGTAAATATTTTGTTTACATTAAAATCTGCTTAAAAATATTAGAAATCAGTGGTAACATAACCCTTACAGATTGAAATAGTGGCAAGGAATAAAATAAAATTTAGAGGATAAATGCAATTAATACTGTTTTATGAAAAACAGTTCCAGGATTTTTATTGTTTTCTACCTTTTAGTTTTTAAAATTTATTTTAGAATTATTTTTATTTTTTTGTCATTACACATTATCTCACAAAACTGCAATACTGCTATTATATTCTGCAGTTTTGCTATTTGTTACTGTCAAAGTGTAATAAAGTGCTTTCACATTGTATTTCTTTTAGTTTATCTCTTAAAACATTTTGAATAGTCAGCAGTCAGTGATTCTATCAAAGTGGAAAATTAAATGTTTAAATTACAGCAATCCTTAATGTCTAGAATAAGATAATAAAATAAAATGTCAGTAGTAGGACAGATGAAAAATTTCTTATAGATGATGAAATACAGAAAAATAAAATACTGTATTAAAAATGACAAAAAGTTAAAATAATACTTTGAAATCTGAATTTGAATGCTTAATATTGTTAGAGGAAAATATATCATTCAGGATCCAACAACCTGAGCAGTTCCATACCCTCAGGTCCAACCCATAGCGAGGCTGAAAATTCCCAGCAGGCACAAGCACAGAGAGTGCACACACATACCCCACATATATACATACATACACACACACATGGGCAGCAGCCTCAGATCACAGTCATTCAGAGCACTCACATGAATACAGACAGCACTAATGGCCTCACTCTGCTCCTTTTGGCTGAGCAGGATGGTGGTCTACTGCTGAGAATATGCATTTATATGTATGCATGTATGTACATATGTACAAGGTGGATCCCTCCAGCAACTGGGCTCAGACACTCAGTCTGCCCAGGTGCTGCCACCTGAACGTAGGAACCTCCAAAGCCACAGCCCCAGTCCAGCTGAGTACAGATCCCCTCACTCACATGCACTCCTTCTCCCCCTGCTGCCCCAAGCTGGCCAGGATGCCCCCAGTGCCATAGCCAGCCCTGATGTGCTCTCACCCTTAGAGATGCACGGGTGCTCTCACACCCGGAGCTGGCCCTTAGGGACATATATACTCCCAGGTCACTTCACCTGCTTGCTGGCTGGTTCAGCTTGGTCTTCACTTCTGATTGCACACTCGCTCACACACCTGCACTCTCTGGTTGCTGGCAACACAAACTCCCTACACGCATGTACATGGACAAGAACCCCTTACAGGAAAATAGCTGAAGGTGGAGTTCAAAAAGGCTAAACCACCTCCAGCCCATGGTCTGACTCCCCCCCACCATACACACAGGACAGAAAGCCATCACCCAGGGAAGAGTTAGAAAGGAATTTAACATGAAGACAGGACAGATGGTACTGATCAGGCACAGGGCATAGCCAGACAAACACACTGACTAGCTCCTGCTTGCACATGAACCTTTATTCCCTTATCCCTCTATTTCCCACAACTGTTCCTCTGCAAATCATCTAAACCCCTCCCTTTTCCTGCCTTTGGTTCCTCCCCTAAACATCCCATAATGAGTCCTGTGCAATCATCAAATGCTCTTCCCCTGCATCTTATAATGGGTCCCACACCCCTAGGCAGCAACCCACATTAGTCCAGAAGGTGTTCTGGAGAACCTCTCCCCTTGACTCTTCCTGATGGGTTTCATGCTTGGACATTGGGGCTGAAGCTTCCCTGGGACAGCCCTGGGAGCAGCCCGGACAGGGTGTCCCTTCCTCTGAGTCTTCAATTTGGGTTCCTGCTTGCCATTGTGCCTCCCTGTTCTCCTCTGGGCTTCTGAAGAAGGGCTTTTTATGGGCTCATGGTCCCTGTGATGGGCTTGGGAACAGACAGGCAGAGTATTTTCGGGGTTTCTCATCTGCGGTGGTCTCTCTATGTTCCTTTGTGGGTATGGAGACAAGATTTTTTTAATCACATAATCTACCAAATATGTTTCTAGAAAAATAAATTTTCAGTTCCATTTTAAATATAAAAAAGGACAGTTTCTTCCACAAAATCCTTGTCTTTTGAGCATATCTGGATATAAATGATTATTCTGGGATATTATATGGAAGCTGAACTGATTCTGAAGATTCCTTTGGGCACTGAATTGAATGGCAGCAGAGACAGTAATTAGTAGACAGTATACCACCACTTTTGACAGTCTGAAGCATGACTCAAACATTGTTAGAAGCCTCAAGGACTGGGAGAAATAAATCATATCAAATAAAAGTCAGTGTAGATATCAGCAGTGGAAAAACATATATATAAAGGTTTATTTCAGTGAGAGAAAGTGGGAAAGGTTGAGTGTCCTGCAATTCAAAAAGATATGAGCTTAAACAATCTCTGTCTCTTGTGAAGCACTAAAAGATAACTGAAAAGCAAATTTCCAAGAGAAACAACTGTAGTAGAACCTCCATGGATTCAATTTCAAGACTTCAGCCTCTATTTCTAAAATGGTAAAATGAATATAACCTTAAACAAATAAACAGAGATGAAAAACTTAATAGGAAATATGTGGATTGAAACAGGTTGATCTGATGGGTGAAGGACACCTGTAGTTGGTGCATTCATTGGAAGATAATTGCATCAGAGGTGGATGTTAAACAGCAGCTTTTATCTGACGCATTTTGCAGACCTACAACATCAATAATATTTTATTTTATCAAATCACATTTGAGAAAGTAATTATGTCAATAGAAAAATTGAGTTAGAAAAAAAGTGGGATCAGAAATAGTTGAGAACACTTTATGATCATGAGCAGAAAGCATTAATTTTTTAGCATTTGATTAATTAAACACATACATTAGAACTCATGATGATGAACAGATTAGAACTTACACTCTGTTCTAATCTATAAAATAACTAGACATGAAATAAACCCCATCCAGTGCTACACGTCTAGGAACCAAGGGTGTACTTTTGCCTGTGGCATGATTACTTACCCTTATCTACTCATTGAAGGAAGCCTTTTAAATCTGAGAGCTTCTTCCTCTTAGAAAAAAAAGGAATGTTAAGGAAAGAAGGAAAAAGTCTTTCCAAAGGCAGCAAAAATGCAAAACATATTTGGAAGTTCTGCAGATATGTATAAATTTACATGAAGCATGTTGAAGAAAAACGGCAGTATTAAATTGTTGTGAGATAATATTAAATTTTGGTCACTAGCCAATCTAATCTGGTATATTTCAAAAATACATACATATTATTTAGGTAATTCTTGTTAAAAAGGAATTAAACATTATGTAGATAATGTCATTTCCACAAGAGGAAACAGAGCCCGCTTGTAGTCACCTTAGTCCAATATTGATGCCACACATGAGGTCTAACTCCCTAAGTGCACACAGAACACACTGGCCAACATGGGAAAACTCAATAGATGGAGTTGAGGAGGTCCTATGTGCAAACAGACCATGAGATTGACTGTACTATTGTTGGTTTGTAGACTATAAAGGGTATACTTTAGAACTCTTCTCCAGAAAATGCTGGCTAGGAGTCAGCTCAGAAAGTTGCTCACATACAGTTCCAGCTGTTAGTCATAGCTTTCAGCTGTGACTGGTGATTGACCATGTCAGTACTTCATTCTATTTCAAATAAAATCAAATTTATTTAAACTAGCACAGAAATGAGTTGCAGCTCAGCCTGAGGGAATACAAACCTGTATGTGAATATGCCTTATATGCCAAGCATCAGATAGGATAAGATATTAATGGAAAAGATTTTCCTTTAATTTTCCACTTGTCCTAACTTACTTGTTTAGTGCTTAAGCCACTCACTAGAGGGCAAGGAAATCTTTGGAGCGAGTATGTGTATTTCATTCAATATCTGTCAAGAATAATAAATAAATAAATAAATAAATGGTAGAATAAACTACTGTTTGTTTAAGAGTAGTCCAGGAAGACAGACTTCTTTGTCTAAGTGAATATCCTGAACGTAAGGTTGAAGAGTCTCACTATCGCTTTCTTTACAAGGACTTTTTTTCAGTCTTTGCCATAGGTGTAAAGTACAATTACTTCAATGGGAGAGACTGAGGCTTTTCTTCCTGCCTTGTTTTACCTAGAGTGGTCTGCGGACTGGTATTTAATGTACGGTGTTAAGAAGGGGGAGATTTAAGATGAGAAAAGATTTAGCAGATCTCCTCTGTTTTTAATGAGTTCTCTAACCTGTGAGGTATTTTATGAAAGAAATAAATATTACTATTTCTTTGTTTAGTTTGCTTGTGGAGAAAAATGAAAAATGTTTCCTTTGGAAGAAGGGACTTAAGAGGTAAATTCAAAATGGGGATTAGGTACAAGCTGGCCACACTTATAAGGAGAGCTTTAAACTAGATTTTGCAGGAGGAGGGGATGGACTTTTGAGTAACAGAGAAAAGCCAGGGGCTGCTGATGTATTGGGAATCAACAGGGGAAAAAAATTGTGAAATACCTCAAAGGATGTTCCTCTAAAAAGGTGACACAGTCAATAGCCCAACTGAAGTATCTCTATACCAATGCACACAGTATGAGTAACAAACAGAAGGAGCTGGAAGCCACTGTGCAGAAAGCTATGATCTAGTTGCTAGCACTGAAACTTGGTGGAATGAATCACATGACTGAAGCACTCTAATTGACAGCTATAAACTGTTCAGAAGGGACAGGCAAGGAAGGAGGGGTGGGGGGGTTGCCCTCTTTGTAAAAAAATGGACTGACTGCACAGAGTGGTCTTTGAAAAACAGTGATGAACAGGTTGAGAGCTTATGGGTGAGAATTAGGGGGCAAGCCAACAAAGGAAACCTCGTGGTTGGTGTTTACTTCAGGCCACCCAACCAAGGCCCAACTAGATGAAGCATTCTTACTTCAGCTACAAGAAGCACCATGCTCGCAGGCTCTGATCCTGCTGGAGGACTTCAGTCACCCTGACATCTGTTGGAAAAGCAGCACAGCAAAATGTAAGCAGCCCAGCAGACTCTTGGAGTGCATAGAGTATAATTTCTTAATTCAGGTGATAGACAACACTACCAGAAGAGGGATTTCTGTGCCTGTTGCTCACCAGCACAGATGGACTAAGTACAGAGGTCAAGACTGGTGACAACCTGGGCTGCAATGATCATGCCCTGGTGGATTTCACAAGCTTGAGTGATATGGACCAGGTGAAGAATAAAGTCAAGACCATGAATTTTAGGAAAGTGAACTTTCAGTTGTTTAAGGAACGGGTGTATGGGACCCTCTGGGAAACTGCTCTCAGGGATAAAAAAGCTGAAGAGAGCTGGCAGTTCTTTAAGGATATTTTTCTTAGAGCGTAGAAGCTCTAATAAAATAATAAATAATAATTGAAATAATTGTAAATTATAAAAATAAAAATACTAAAAATAAAAATTAAAAATAATAACATATTAATATAAGAAGAATAGCATGTAAACACATGCTATTATATAGTAGGTCAGTTAATTGGGAATATTTTCTTTTAATTATTATAGTTGAGTAATATTTTCTGCTTACCTAAAAGGAAAATTTAAAAACTTATGTTTTTCAAAACTTTCTGATACAAGAATTGTAACCATAAGACTCTAGAAAGAACTTTTTGTTTCCTTCTTTGACTACTAAAATTTTGAATAATATATTAAGGCTCCACTTTAGATACATTTCCATCAGCATATGTATATATGGAATAAAATGTGTGAATAGAATAAATTTTGAAAATTCTGAAGTACTTAATCTTCTTATTTTAACCCTTACACACCTGCTAGTCAAAGTAAAATACATTTCTCAGTATTCTAAACACAGATGTTTTTCTCTACAAGCTGAGGAGAAACATTCAAGAGGTGCAGGATGTCTTTCTTCTTCATTCCCATATAGTGAGAGGATTGGTGAACATTTGGGGTTATATGCCTAGATCTAGAATACCAGAATCTCACTACAGGGAATACCAGGGATATAACAACTCCCAGAAAATGGCTGATGAAAACCAATGACATTTAAAATCTAGGAGGCATCATCCTTTACTTATACACCTGGTACAAAGGAATTCAAATTATCTTGATTTCCATTTACTGTTCTATCAGAGTAACTTCATACAAAGTTTAATGTACTAGAACAAAACAATTACATTACCTTGTTCTTCGTAATTTTTTATGTTACCAAAAAGCAAACTGTCAATAACTGTCAATATAACATCAAGCATATGGTCTTGAAGATAAATGAAAACTATATGTTTTAGTGTTACATCCCTAGCTTTTAAAACACCAGCACGTGTTTCTAGATCTGCCATTCATCCTAAGTATACACAGAGTTTTGGTGGAAGTAATACAGCAAATTTATAAGATTGAAAAACCACATTTTAGCATATAAGTAGAGTATGCACAGGACACTATAATTCTCTGTACTGTGAACTAAAGTAAAATTTTGAGGGGAAAGCATATGAACTCTTATCATTCTCTTTAAATATAGCTACCATAATATTTATTTTCAAAATTGACAAGAATTTAATTAATAATGTAATGGCAATGTCAGAACAAACATATCTGACAGACAATAGCAGATCTTCTAGGTAGAAGCTAGTTCTGTTGCTTGAAGTAGCACTTTTTTTAAATTACCAATTTTATTGTACTTCTCTGTGGCAAGGGTCTTAAAGTCCTTCACAGTGCAGAACTGGTCACACTGAGTCAGCTGGAAAGAGATCCAGACTTCCTACTTTGTGGGATCTGAACTACAGGTGTCAAGTGAGACAATCTTCCTAAATTCCTAAATGCCTTTCACAGTCAGTGAACAGAGCTTGATGCCTCTGAAATACTCCCAACAGAACAAACAACATGTTCTTCTAGAGACCTTGAAAATACTATTTACCTCTACTTCGTATGAAAACATTTAACACTACAACAGCCCCTACAAACTGATATGCACTATGGTGCCTTCTGGAGTTCTCACCAATTAGTCGAACTGGTTTCTGTTCAGGTCACACCACAGCTCTCATCTAAATGGAAAAAAATCCTAAACATTTTATTGGATGATGACCCAAATGTGTAAGGGACATACAAATCAGATTGACTGATACCATCCTTCATATATATTAACTAGATAGCGTTTTTACAGTATGAGACTGGAAAATGGCATTATAGGGTTTCGCAGGATTAGGAAGCAATGATATGTGATAGCAAAATGATATGATAGCAAAAAGTTACAGCTTTTGCTAATGTCATGTCCACTGATTCATTCTTTAATGCTAAGGGAAGTAAATCACCACAGTGCATGGTATTTCTGATTCCATACTGGGCAGCAGAAGGATCTCAGGAGGGCATGGTAAAAATGGGGGTTAGATAGATAGTAGAGAGCTAGTTTATGGTGACCTATATGCAAATATGGCTCTTGAGATAAAGCCCTTATTTCTTCACATTTTCTCCTTCACTTGATATAGTGCTGCCAGTAAATATGATATTTTAGAGTTGTGGATCGTGGGGTTTTTTTCTTTTTTTTTCTGAGGATCAGCTATACTTCATTCTGTGAGGCTCAGAAACAGGCAAAAGTCACATAAATGCATATTACAGTGCAGTGTCATGCAACACTACAAAAAACCAACAGAGGCTAGAATCATGTAAAATGCTTAAAATATTGGACCTTCAGCACAATTCATCAGGAGTACCAGCATTCTTATAGCACTTTTTACACTCCTTAGCTGAAAAAAAGTCGCTTGGCATTTAAGAATCTTAAGGATGGATCACAGAAGTAAGGGAATTTGAATTTACACCACTAGATACTAGGTTTTTTTTGGTAAATGTAATCATGCTGGAAAAGAACACATGGAACGCTGCAAGTGGCATATAAAAAGAGGACTTACAAGCAGGAAAATATCTTGATACAGCTTGAATTACTACATTAGTCTCTTCGGGGATAATTAAATACATGTTTATCACAAATGCATTTTCTTAATTTTCTTTGGAAAAAAATACATCTAAACTCACACTGTGTTACTGCTAGCAATTTCAGGAAGAAGATACATTCATTCAGCTGTAATATTCATGTCAACATCTGCAGAACTATCATTTCTGTTCATTTCCACAGAATATGCACTTACAGTGTCCGCATAAATACCAAAGTCAAATGCTAGACATCAAGTTTATGCCTCTAGCCAACCTATACAGTTATAAATGAACAGGAAGATTTTTGCTGACAAAAATCCCTTATTTATTAGTATCATTCAACTAATTCAGCATGAACATCATTAATTTTTCATTTGATGCTTTGAGAGCTTTTTTTTTTTTCTCCACTTATTTTTGTATTATGTGTTTTGATGTGGATCTGTGCATCCAAGCTATCTTAATTGTCCATATGTTTGGTATCCTAAATATCTGTTCTGTGGGGAAAATGCAGTTTTTCTTCATGAACTTCAAGTTGAGAAATCATTCTTTGCATTCAGCCAAATGGTGAATGGGGAAGTGGACATTAGATTTGCTTGACATGTTGGATACCTCCAGGCTATAACCTACATTTTTCGCTTGTAACAAATATCCCTACTTCTGTAGTAGCTAAACCCAACAGGACTTATCCATTCATTTAACTATTAATAGAGATTTTTTCCCCTTCTGTAATAAAAATGGGTTATTACCTTTTTATTTAATCTTATTGCCACACTCCTTAAATGGGATTTACTTGGCATGTTTTCACTTAGTATATACTTAGATGACAGTAGCCAAAATGTCTCCATAGTTATTGTCATTACAGGTATCTTGGGTAACTTTGGATGCATTTGGATGTATATACACTTACCTTGTATATCAAGGTCAGTTTCTTTGTTTTTTGTTCAAAGCCAGCCATCCTCAACATACCACCCCCCCAAACCTTGTTTGAGTGCATTCCCACAGCTCCAAGTCAAATTTATTAGTTATATTTAGTAAGTATGCCCTTCAATGCTAATAGGATGCCTGAGGACAGGCTTATGAACACTGAACACTGTGCTGTTTTCTGGCTTAGAAGACGATAGACACTTCCAAAGTGCATCCCACAGAGATACTATTTTTTAAAAAGACTTAGTTCTTATTCCTCTCAGGCCCTGTTCAAATCCCGTTTTCATACCAGTTCCACAGTTTCTCTACATTCAGACCTAAGTACAGCCACCTAACAGAAGAAAGCAAACTCTGCTCATCAGTACTTTCCTCCCACTCAGAATTGTCCTCATCCAAATCCTCAGAACAGATTTCTGAACCTGTTCCTGATTCCCATAAATATGGGTATCTAAGAAAAGGCTGAAAGTTAAGCATGATGCATCCTGCGTTCTGTGGCAAGAGGATGAAGAAAAAATAGCTAATCTTGAAATTCTTTCTATAACATTGCCTACTTCGTTTTAAAAATTGGTCTTATACTACTAAACAGTTAATCAGAGCTGAGGAAAATAGAGAAAGTAGAGTTTCAGGTTCATAGATTTTTTTTATAATGTTGTTTCAGTCCAAATCAAACTGCTGTTCAGAGCACTAATCTGTTTTCTTAGTTCTAAAATGACCAAGTCAATAAATCTTGGAATGATGATACTAAGAAGAAAGCATATAGCCTAGGGGGTCATCAGATTGCACCATGAACCACAGCGCCATGAGATTCTTCTATAAGTGCAAGTATTTAATTCCTCATAAAATTCCATTCCTTTTTATAGCAATAGCTAATGTGTGGATTTGTAAAATATATATACAGGAGTAAAGAATCTCAGTTCTGAAACTTCTAAAATTTTGCAAGGACGAGTCAGAATTTACATGTTTCATTAATATAATATACTGAGGACTGGGTTATACAGTACCAGTGCATTTTTTTTTTGTTGTCTGTGCACATCTTTATAGCTCTAGTTCCAACCTAATCTTAGCAGAAAATTGACTGTGTTTGATATGTATCTGTGAGCACAAATCACCAAGTGTTTTTTGAAATGCTTAGCCAATGCCATAAAACATCTGGATCTACTATAGACGTCATTTCCAATGTATAGTTCTAAAGTTCAAACCAAAGTCAAGTAAGAAGACTGTTGAGATATAAATGTTTTTTTTTATCTTAGAATCAAATTGTGGTTCCTGATTGATATTCTATCTGTCATTCAGGAAAAGTATATTGAACATTGTTTCATGTAATATATCTCCTTAAGGAGATAATTCTCTATAGGTGTTTTAAACCTGGGTATGTTTCCAAGCCTTCTGGTCCAAAAGCACATGCTTGCCACCTTCTCACTCCATGCCTTCCTTGTAATTTTTTTCTTCATTTTCAAGAAGCCTGAGAACACAGTCAGATGGAACCAGCATGCACTAGTACATTAAAGAAAAATCCTTTCGTCTCTGGCAGTCACTAGTTCAGATCATATAGCTGAATAAATAACACAATTGCA
Organism: Theristicus caerulescens; assembly: GCA_020745775.1. NCBI lineage: Eukaryota > Metazoa > Chordata > Aves > Pelecaniformes > Threskiornithidae > Theristicus > Theristicus caerulescens. Next base: position 78,675,383 of record CM036559.1, on the reverse strand, counting down.
TTAATAGTATAATTTACCATTTGCTTTTAGCAATGAATTGTCTCAGTTATTTACATATCTGTGTCATGTAATTCCTTTCTTGCAGCTGCTATATGACAGCAGCGAAGTGATAGTCTAGATGTTCCGGGTTTTGGGAAATTTTACAAATTTGCTTTATAGAAGCTCAGTTATTAGTAGATATATAAATTAAGCACAGATATATAATATTAAAATCAAATTCTATTATTTAATTATTTATTTATTTGGAAACCTAATTGTAGTTTATAGATAATGAGTTAGATCTCAAAATGTTCATTTTGTTGTGCTTTACTCAAGCTGACACAGTTACTGTTATCTGCATTAATTAAAATCTTTCTCATTGTATAGCATCTCTGAAGGATTAATAATTAATATTTAGCTAGTGAAATATAGAAGGGACATAACATTAAAGTTATTGTTTCTTTAGATAATTTATGTTCCAAGACATAGATTAAAAAACAACAACCCAACAACAAAAAAAAAACAAAAAAATCCCCAGAAAATAAAATTAACCCATACAACATTCTAAATAATTGATAGTTATTATTTTTAAATACAATCTATTTTTTTTTCTACTTTTATTGAATAGATAGTATATACCTCTATTAACAAAGATATAATTCTCAACTAAAGTATCATTTACTTCACAACTTGACAGATGGTCTTAATGTCAATGTCATTTGGGGAAAAAAAAACCAAAACCTACCAGAAAAGCAGTGCAAGTGTTTAAATATGCAGTTGAAATCCAAGAATGTGCATAAATGAGCTGCAAAGCCAACAAATTGTTGTTGAAATTCCATTGGAAGAAATTATATTGAAATTCCATTCTATTACAGAGTAACAATGGCAAGTTTTTAAGTACTAGCCTGTCTTAAAGACTGACATGACTGTATTTTAAAAAAATTCTAAACAATGCTATGTTTGTGTGAAAAACAGTATCAAACTTCTTTTTGTTAACATATTACTCATTTTTATATATTTTTATACCTTTTAATTGCATTTCATGTAAAATGATAGATAATGCATATTTAAACACCCAAATATATTTTACATGTTTTGTTACTTACCATAATCTTATATATTTACTTAGAATCCGATATTAAATAAGTTGAATGCAAATGTGACTCATGCTTCATGATTTTTTTTCCTTTTATTTCTTCACATTCTGCATGTCATTAGTCTAGATTTTCTTCAAGAAACTAGCAACAACAAATCTGAAACAATGATTGTTTAATAGTTCCCACTGTGTGCATGCATAGACCCAAAGTCATAATTCCTGTAACTTTTATCCTGTTGAATACTATTTATATAAGTACTGCCTCTTCAGAAGTTATTTTTGTAGCCTAATTATTGCAATTTCTCACAGGAAAAGTTCATCTGCCAATGCAGTTGCTCAAACTGACTTTCAAATCAGAGGTTGTCATACATGTAAAATCTCCTTTACACACTTAATTTGGAGTTCATCAGTTTATACTTTTATTGTTTGCAGAAAAAAATGGTTTATGCTGTCTTCTATTTTCCAAGGAAAAGTCTGCATATATATTTCAAGATTTTTTTTCATGCTATAAATAACAGTTCTATCTCTGTTTCACAATACCACCTGTCAAAAATGGATGCCTTTGTACTCACTTGTAGGCCTTGTCCATTTGGATTTCAGAGAGTTTCCATTTGGTCTTTAAAATATAGAGCTAGGACATACACACAAAAGAGTGATTTTTTCTCTTGTATAATTTTCATTCTACTCATAAGTAGCTATATTACTACTTCAACACTAAGCAACATTTTAGCTTCACTAACTTCCTCTAAGATGTACCTGGGGAAAAGTTGTAATGAACAGGACTAATTTTTTAGTCAATAAATAAATCAGAGATAACCTAGTTTTGTTTTGGTTTGACTTTTTACCTTTTCCAAACAACAAACTTATTGAAAACTAAAATATTTTTTTAAACTTCTCTATTCAGTTTTTAATCAAATTTAATAACATTTTAATATCAATTCTACAATTTCTCAGTAAGACTAATAGGGAGAGAAAAATTCTGTCAGAAATAAAAGTATTTTGAACCATTAGCAGAAATTTTTAAGGCATTTATTTTTTTTCCTTTATTAATGTGTGAAAACCTTCCTCAATGTTATCATGTTTACACCTGAGCTTTTCAGATATTGAAATGTTTTCAAAGTTTTTCAGCTTCCGTCTGCTGCCTGGAAATCCATATTTGCTCTTTCAGCTTTCTTTTTTGAATGAAAGTCCTTGGAATTGCTTAGATTTGACAATGCTTGGTTTAGTTCTGTCTCCTCGATTAGCTGAGCCTTCTTATATGTTGAAAATGACTCACAGAAGGCAATATGTTTTAGTAGCTAGAATAAATCTTGACTTGGAGCCAAAAGAAATCATTACCTATTCCTTCATATTTTGTAAATAAATTCAGCTAAAAACGTTACCCCTGAGGCAACCAAGTATGCATTTTTATGTATTTGAAAATATGAAGAAAATTTTTGTTCTAGAGTATGTGCAATGTACTACATGATTAGTTCTGATGATTTTTGTTTGGAGATTTAAATATATACACCTATTGGGTTTAAAATCCTACATTATAAAATCCAATTGAAAATTTGCCATTAACTTAGTGAACAGGGCCCGTTCTAACTTACAGAAGTAAATTACATAGTTGCTAATAATTAGTAAAAAGATTAAATTAAGATTGTCTGTCTGGTATTGGAAGTCTTTTTTTTTCCTCTTTATTTTCATTTTGAGGGGATTTCCATAACCTTAGTGCACCAAAATTGCTGAAGGAATAATCTCTGAGAAACTGAATCTTCCAACTGAATTTATTTTAAACACTAGAACCTAAGTAAATAGTATGATATATAGTATAATGCATATTTGTATCATGATACAGGGCAAGATTGTGCCAAAATAGAGAAATGTATAGTCACAGTAATGAAATGTCAATATGTTTATAAAGATTCCTGACTAATATAAATATCTTCATTTTAGGGCAGCTGAAAGAGGGACTTAAAAAAAAAAAAAAAAAAGTGGATTTAACACAGACTTACTAATCCTAAAGGAATGGTGGGGGAGGGGGATGTCTGGTTTGGTTTTTTTTTTCAAAAATCTTTTATGTGTCTAGAATTTGGAGAGGAATTAGTCTAAATGTCTGTAATATAAACAACTACTTTTGAGTTCAATATGTAGTCTTTATTTAGAGTCAGAAGAGAAAAAATACATATTTTTAGGGCATATTTAATCTTTAATTTTAAATTAGACTCTAAAATAAGTGAGATGACTCATGGTCTAAAGTGCCTATTTTTTCCTGTTGACTAGAAGGAAAGCCTAAGTGTAGATATGTTCAATATAGAATTGAAAAAATTAGATGTGATCAATTTACTCAAAAAGCCTTTGAGAAAAGAGTGAATAAACCCTTTCTACTGTGTGAAGAATTACAGGATCATAACTATGGGAGTAGAGTGTTATTGTAAGGCAAATATTGGTTTTTATCTGGAAAAAAACATCATTCTAAACTAAATATTGCAACAGAACAAGTCATGTTAGCTCTAATAAATGGTATTTTAATCAATACCAGCCCCAGTCTGGCTATTTATACTGCAAAACTGTTCAAATCATGTCCAATAACAGCTTTGGACCATGCCAAAAAGCATTCTCCCAAACAACTCCTGTACATAGTATGGTAGAGTATTAGCCAGAGACAGTTTACAACTAGCAGTGGGACGGGACTATCCAGTTTTGAAGGCTAAAACACATTAATGGAGTGCACACAGTTGATCACAGTATCAGAAAACTGTCTGGCAAATCACATACAGCAAATACATAAGCAGGTACAGTCCCTAACCTGCCAAGCTTAAGAATACACAGATACAATCTTTTCTGTTAAGAACATTTCTATTTTAGCACACCATGTAAAGAACTGCACACCAGTAAGTCTTTAGAAGGTAAAATGCTAAATTTTTTGTTGTTATTATTATTTCACATATGGTCACCCTTTTTCAGAACATTCATATGACATCTCTACTACTTAGAATTGTCCTGGGAGGACACACTTTTTGTCTGTGTGTGTGTGTTCTGAGATTTTTTATCATCCAAATATGTAATGTAATTTAATTTTATATAATCCCTAAATGTTTACCTTGGTCATTTGCTTTGGACTGATTGCAAGATGAACTACTCCTAATTATAAATGAATCAGTATATTTATTAAGCTTATTTAATTATAGGACACAAACCAAATGATTTTCTAATAAAAAGGATGTATTGAAATGAAACATTCTGAAATACATAGTAATGGCTGTTTGTCTTTGCATCAGCTGTTAAAATGCTCCAATCTTAGAAACCCAACTTTGTGGAGAAATAAAAAAAAAAAAAAGGTTCAACTTTGTAGGCTTTGTGCAAGCTGTGACAAAAAACCAACAGCTGGCTTGCACATGCTACAGTAGCTCTGCTTTTTATATGACATGAAATCATACCATATGCCCCATTAGAGAAGTGTATGGAAGGGATATTAAAATATTGTGAGATCTCTCTTCATAAAGACGTAAATATGTAACTGACTTTTCTCCCATTTAGCAAACTTGAGGCTTAAATTTCTTAGATTACAGGTATTTATATCTTCAGTACTAGTTTTAATGTTTAAGTAGGGCATCTGTATTAGTACCCTAATCTTTTTCCACTGCTATTGCAGACAAAAAAACCAAACAAACATACATTGTAATTATATAACCTCTCACAATGGAAAAGAGGTAGCAGGCAAAATGTAAACTGAAGTCACAAACAACAAAGAAGTCTGAGATGTTAATATAACATTTGTCTCTCATGCTTTATTTAGAACTAGCTGTAATGAAATAAATAAAATATTTTCTATAATATTCAAGGCTGTGAAATTAATGAACTGCATGTAAACAGAAGGTTAATAAAAAAGATTGGGAAAACTTCAAAGATCTTGCATCATGGGCTATCTTTTTTTTCTTTTTTTAAATGAAAATAAAATAATTTGACCATGTGCTTTTTAGCACCATAACAAAATATTTAAATATGCACTTAAACCCTACTGATTCCAAGTTGGAGTTAAGAGTCAAAAAGTAAGATCACTCTCAGATGTTATTTTAAATGTGATCTAAAGTATATAAACAGTATTTGTTTTTTTTAAACATTTAGGGTTCTGAAATACAGGCAGATAAATTAATACGGAAGCAAACAACTTCTTGTTTTTTCTCACATAATTAGTATATACATAAAAATAAATGAACTTGAAAGCTTTTAGTATTGATTACTGTTCAGATACTTTTTGGTGCCTGAATGTGAAGGTAGCGATATATTTTTCAGAAGTGTTTAAAGACAAAATAAAATACTGGTATTATATTATTTTAAGCTGCATGCTTTCACAGTCATTAATCTTTTCCTACATATTTACCTTGAAAATGAATACTTAATGCCAAAATTTAAGGATTCAGAACCAAATGCAAATTCCCCAAAAATTTATTCATAAGAATATCCTTAATAACGGTGTATGGTCTACTAAATTGTTGATCTATATCTAAATTGGATGATGTAATGTACCTGTGCCAGTGTTTCTGATAGTCCCAATAAAAAAGGCACTCAAACACCGTAAGGTACTGATTAAAATACCATTTGTTAGAACTAACATGAAAAAAGAAAAAGAGTATCTATACTCTTACCTTACCTATACCTTACATTCCTTCCACAACCTTACATGTTGTGTTGCATTGGATGGACCTCTAATTTGGCCAAAGCACATGGCACAGATCCCGTTCATGAAGAGGTTCCCTGGCTTTTTGGTCTTTAGAGTTTTGACAGCATGCTCTTAGAATAAAGCAACTCTATTCATCATTTCTACTGTCAAGCACAAGAATGTTCATGTGAGACCATGTCACTTTACCTTAACATAAAGAGAAGGACATGCAGGTGGTGTAACGTCATTGCCAAGTGGGAGCTGCCTATAAGTCCATCTGTTATGATTAGCTGGCTAAGTTTATCCAGTGGCCAAGGAATATGTTCAGCACAACACAGGCCTGAAGGCAAAGTGCTATTCACAGCACAGGCCTGCATGCACTCACGTTAACTGTTGGGTGGATCACTAGCTCCTTGATGTGTAATAGTCTTCCACTTAGAATCACTACTGACCATTTGTGTTTCTGCAAGTATATGTAAATCTTTCCAAGAAAATTAAGGAAGAAACAATACTTTTGGAACTATATATCTGGAAAAAACGGGTTCATTTCCTGAATATTAATTTCTCTGAAACTAAGTAGGAGTTTTTTGTCCTTTCTTTCTCTGATGGATGTCTTTGGAAATCTTCTGTGGAAAGTCTATTGGAAAGGTTACAAAAGGGAAAAAAACTTCTTTTTGCAGAAACAATTAAAGTGGTAACGTTTTCATTTTTATTTCTGTATGGTACTTCCTGAATCTATGTAACAGATAGATCCCTGTTCTCAAGGAACAATAAACCACAGGAATTAACAGACAATTCCTCTGCAGGATGAAGGGAAAAATGTTTCCAAATGCTCACTGTGAATCCATTTTTGGTTAGCCTGAAAAATCAAAATCAACATAGATTAACAATATTCATAAGTTTCCATTTACCCTCCCAAATATGCTTGTTGTGGTAAAAAGCAATGTCTCCACTAACTCAGGTAGAAAACAAGCTTTAAATTAATTTAAGCAGCTATTTGTTCAGATTTGTTAATAAGGTCTAATAAATTGATGATTGCAATACATTTTAAAACATAGTCCTGATTCACTTGTATTACTCTAGCTTTTATAACATATCTCTCTGAAACCAGTGTGGTACCCTGGGTATGAGTCATTGCTCCATTATTCAGTCTACAAAAGACAACAAAGCAGCTACTGATTTTGCTTCCTTCAGGTAACAAATCGGCTTTATTTAACCAAACTGTGGATTTTTCTTTATGCAGTGAAGTGGCTATTTCTTTTCAAGAGCATACAGACTCTTTTCCTTAGAAAATTCATGAATGACAACATTGCTTCCATCTGGAAATACCTAACTTGTAGCTGTAAACATCGTAACACAGATGGTACAGCTCAGAGCCAATACTACAATTTATCTATCTATCTACACTTGACTTTACAAACATTTTATTTCAGTTTCTGTGAAACATGGAAGGTGTTAAACTTCACTTGCTTTTATAGCAATAGAAAGAAACAATAACTCTAAAACACTCCACTATTTCAAATATAAAATTGAAGTCTTCTGGTAGTAATTTGTAGGAGAGAAAAGAGAGTACTCAACAAATAAATCTTCACTGGAATTACTTTTATATATGTTATCATGCACCACAGATTTTTTTTTGGGGGGGGGGGTGGGGGGGCAGAAGGGGGAGGATGTGAACATTTCCATTAGATGTCATCTCCACAAATAGAAGATGATTAATATATCATGTTGTGAGGACAAAAGACAAAATTTAGGGATGAAGTAATACACTGGCTATGACTTGGATTTGTATTTCCAACATTGACCTGTTAAGGTTTCTGAAGTGAGGCTTTTATAGCAGCATACCAATATTGCCACTGATGAAAAACATTTAATATACTTTTTTTTTTTTAAAAAATCAAGGTATAACATAGTATCACAGGCATTGGAATGTAAACAACTAAACTTACCATGACAATTTAGCTCTCCAGATTCCATCAACCATATTAAACAGGCATTAAACATGACTGCTTAAAAATATGTCTAGTGGCTAGGTATCTGAAGCACTCACCTAAGGCTGAAGAGTCTGATACAGATCTTAAGGGAGACCAGTGTCTTTCTGGATCGCCAACTAACAGCAAGGTGTTTTACTGTAATGAGCCTCAAGTGGCATGAGATCCTTATGACGAGACCAAAGAATTGTGGTTTTGTTTTTCTTTGAGTGTTCTATCAGCTGAAACTCATAAACAACAGACAACACACCTAGACACTTTAATTTAGGGGTATATAATCTGGAGTTGAATTCCACCCTTGATTTCTGCAATCTCACTCTATTTTTTCCAAATCTTACCACTCTTGTGTGGTCAGAATTATCTTATATTATTCATTTACTTGTATCCAAAGTAACCCCCAGAGGATATTCTAGTTGTCTTACTTGTCATTTGGTTTGCACAATTAGATATATGATCAGCTCTGAAAATTAATGTAGATCTTCAGGTGAGCACTTCTGAAAATTAAATTGGCCGGTAGTCTCTTCATCTTAGCCTGACCCTCTGTGGCAGCCTGACCTTCTCACATTGAGGTAGCATTTAGAAGTAATACTTGAATCCATAAAGTATTTCTAGCTCTTCTAATTCCCTGACATGAGCAGAATTACCAACTGAAGCAAACAATAGGTTACTTTCATGCAAACAAGCTTTTAAAAAACAGTTTCATCTAAATGCTTTGATAAAATACCTTTCTCTGGGACACCCAGACCCTAATGTATCATGATAAAGCATTTCCTGGAGTTTTAGTGAAGTCTAATAAGCTTTCATCACTTTGATAGTAAAGAAATTTCATGGACATGCGGGAAAATAACATAGTTTAAAATGTGTCAAAACTGAATAATCAGTCCTTGTTTGTTTCATTGAGATGGCAGGTAATATAATTAAATATGCTGTGCCTTGCTGGCACTTGAACACACTCCTTTTATCTGGAACTGCACCTGTGATTTAAAGTTAACCATAAACACTATTCTCCCCTTTCTTCTCTAAGTGCCAACTTATTAGTTAAAAGCCCTCTGCCATATGGTGAAGCAGTATCTGCTGAAAAAAAAATTAATTAAAGTAAGCTTCTGAAGAAAGATTTTTCAAAAGAAAAGTTTATGTGATTTTCAGTAACAAATACTGGTATTTGAGTTTGGCATTGAACTTCAAAAAAAATAATGACATTATTGTGTATGGGAAAAAATGAATAAACAAAAAAAAGCAAGAAATAAGCATGCTTTTTTCATCAAGTCCTAGTCTCACAAGTTGCAGTAGACTGATAAAGCCTTTTCCCCTTAAATTGAATTCCAGAAACTTTGTATTAGAATGAGGTAAAACAGCTGGCAGGACTAGTCTGCCCAACTTCATCAAGCCATTATCATAACTTCCGAATTAATCTCTACTCAGGTGTCACAGTTTAAATTGAAGATGCTTGCAGCTATGTTCTGACAGAATTAAGCATTGGAACTTATTTCACTTGATGCTTGTGTTTTATTTATTGGAGTTGTAAATGTATTGATTCATTAGCTCACTTCTACCTGTGCAGACATTTTTCATGATACCTACCTCTTTAAACAAAATGTAGTGGAAAATTCAAGATTGAACTACATAGGTCAGTGTGCCCACTTACAGGATAAGTTACCAAGATTCATTCAAGGCAACTGTCTGGCCTACAGTGACAATAATATATGCTAAAGTGCTTCTGTGGTGGTGCATTCCCCGACCCACCTTTCTTCTGGTGCACCTGGCAGAGCATGGGAAGTGAAGCTGCTTTACAGTCTCAGTAACTCCCAGCAAAACTTGGCCTTTGTGTAATGAGTTTGGCAGTTAAGTGTCCCTTGACTGTATCAAAACTCTTAGATGGCTAAGGTGGGAACAGCACTGTCTGTACTAGGGAGGAAGCCCTGACAACCTTGGAACTGTATTTTTCGTCTGTACTAGTCACCTCCTGACAGCCTTGGGGCCTATCTTATCTAGGCTGTAACTCAGGGGGATCTTGTACCAGCATCACTGGAATTTTTGAGAACTTTAGTAATCTTCAACATAGGCTGTGAAAGTAGAAGGGAAATTTACTGATGCCTAAAGTCAATCATCTCATGACCCTATAAACAGTGGTGCCAAGTTGAGACCCTTTGAGCTCTCCTGGACTGCAGTGGGCTGCACCAGAATCTCCTTCTGAGTGGGACACCTCTCAGAGCAGCAAACTCAAGCTGATCTCTGGAACTCCTTGCTCCTCGAGATTCAACCCTCTCCTGATCTTCTGCGATCCTTGCTCCTTGAGGTTCAACCCTCGCCCGTTGAGACAGTCATTTCAAGTGAGTATTTTGCTAAACCCAGGGGAATTTTTATTGGTACCTTTAACTGAACATATAATGAGTACTTAGGCCTGTTGTGTGTGTTTGTGATATAAACATTGTAGTAAACCTCATTTAATCACTTTGTAGATGCTAGATTAATTAATAATTAGTTATTACTAGATTTTTATGATTCTCTCCTTGCTGCAAACAAACCTAACTGCTGCTAAACATATAATCCTTAGACAGAAACCGTTGACCAAGTCTGAGACTTGGATTGGATCCAGCCGCACCTAGGCTCCTCTCTGAGAAGGAGTTTAGAAAGCAAGGGAGTCCATTCTGAAACTCATGACTCAACAGGAGGGCTCCCGTGTATTTTCTTCAGGCTTGATTTCCTCTTTCTTTCTCTTTATATATTTATACATTCCATTCATTTGGTAAGTAATAGAGTGAACCTTGCCATCGAACTCTGTAAAATCACACCTTTACAGATTTCTATTAAAATCACTATTTGCAATTATATTTGATGGTGATTTTTTAAGCAGCTTAACCACTCTCCCATCCCAGCTTCTCAGTTTGAAAACAACTAGTTAAGATGTCTATTTGAAAATGAATACTTGAACAATCACACACTTGTCCATTAGATCGTCATCTGGTGACTTGAGCAAACAGCTAGTATGGGAGGAAGTCAGATTTTTTTCTCTTGTCAAGGAGTTAAATGTCACACATACTCAGTTTGGAGAAAAATACATTATTTCTATTGAAATGATTGAGTTGAAAGTTACCAACTTTTGTAATGTTTTGCGTATTTTTAATTTTCCTTCTTGTTTTCATTAAGTTGTATGGGCTTTAATTCTAAGGATACTAAAGTTGCTAAAACATTTAAAAACACAATATTGAACTAATTTCTTATGTATGTTTGCCCCAAGTGATGACATGAGATCTTAAAAATGTTTACTGATTTATAAACCTAAACTGTGAATTGCTATTCCATTGCTTTGTTATGCCACTATGTGATGCCAAGATTTTAAACTTTTTCAAAGGAGACTAGGAGAATTAGTCAGTGTGTGGCAGGTCTCAACTCAACAACAAAATTTCTGGAATGTCCTAGAGAATCCTCTTTTTTTTAAATTTTGAAAGCATTAAGACATTTTAAATGTTCCTGTAAATGAATACAATATTATGTTTTTAAAACTAATGAAAACAGTAGGAATGGAAAACAGAAGATCAATTATAACTGTACTTATTGTAGTGAGCATGTTGAAATCAATATTTATTATTCTAAGTAAATATTCTGAGATGGTTTTCCAAAAGCTGTATATTTATACAATTATTTACATATAAAGCTTTACAGATAGAAAGAGATTTTAGTTGTGATTCAATTCAACAAGGAAAATATTGTGCAATCTCTTGTCAAGAATTTAGCTATTCTATGTTTTCACAAAATCATGAAATGTAGAATCATCTCAATATATAGATAGAATGCCACTGATAGGATAGGAATAGAGTTAAGTAATTAGTAATTTGAATGTTAACAGGGTTTAGCCTGACATGTAAAATTACATATCTTTACAGTTTCACCATTGGTTTCACAAAAAGTGTACCAAACAATTTTGTATATTCTGTTGCAGGCTAGTTCTAGACTAACAGTTGTTTATTAGACAAATTTTCTAGACAACCTAGAAATTCTGATATTCATTAATCCATGCCCTTCAGGTAGTTATGTTCTACTTTTTGAGAGTCTGCAGAGAAAATATTATTTAACTATTTTTCCTAGTTATTTACCTTCAGAGAGGCCCTGCAGAGAAATCTAGACAAATTAGAGAGCTGAGCAATCACCAACTGCATGAAGTTTCACAAGGGCAAGTGCCAGGTTTTGCACCTGGGACATGGCAACTCTGGATGTACATACAGACTGGGGAACAAGAGGCTGGAGGGCAGCCCTGTGGAGAGGGATCTGGGGGTTCTGGTCAACGGCAAGTTGAACATGAGCCAAAAGTGTGCCCTGGCAACCAAGAGGGCCAACCGTGTCCTGGGATGCATCAAGCACTGTACTGCTAGCCGGTCGAGGGAGGTGATTGTTCTGCTTTACTCAGCACTGGTGCAGCCTCGTCTTGAGTACTGTGTGCAGTTTTGGGCGCCACAGTATAAAAACGATATGAAGCTACTGGAGAGTGTTCAGAGGAGAGCCACGAAGATGGTGAAGGGTTTAGAAGGGAAGCCATACGAGGAGCGGCTGAAGTCACTTGGTCTGTTCATCCTGGAGAAGAGGAAACTGAAGGGAGACCTCATTGCAGTCTACAGCGTCCTCACAAGTGAAGGAGGAGGGGCAGGCACTGATCTCTTCTCCCTGATGACCAATGACAGAACCCGAGGGAACGGCAGGAAGATATGCCAGGGGAGGTTTAGGCTGGACATTGGGAAAAGGTTCTTCACCCAGAGGGTGGTGGAGCACTGGGACAAGCTCCCCCAGGAGGTAGTCACGGCGCCAAGCCTGACAATATTCAAGAAGCAATTGGACAACGCTCTCAGACATATGGTGTGAATTTTGGGGTTGTCCTATGCAGGGACAGGAGTTGGACTTGATGATCCTTGTGGGTCCCTTCCAACTCAGGGCATTCTATGATTCTATGATTTTATGATTCTACCTGTTCTGAGAATTAAGATGGCAGAACTGTAACTCTTAAGATGATTTTAAGAATTATCTATGTTCAAAATATGAATTCTGTTTTGAGGTTCACAGAATCACAGAATTGTTGAATTTGGGAGGCACATCTGGATGTCAGCTGGTCCAACCTGCCTGCTCAAGCAGGGCCACCTAGAGTCATTTGTGCAGGACCATGGCCAGATGGCTTTTGAATGTCTCCAAGGATGGCAACTCCACAATCTCCCTGGGCAACCTATTCCAGTGCTCAGTCACCCTCAGAGTAAAAAACAGTGTTTCCTGATGTTCAGAGAGAACTTCCAGTGCTTCAGTTTGTGCCCATTGTCTCTGGTCCTGTCACTGGGCACCACTGAAAAGAGACTGGTTCCGTCTTCTTTGCACCCCTCTGTTCATGCATTTATATACATTGATGTGATACCTCTGAGTCTTCTCTTCTCTATGCTGAACAGTCCCAGCTCTCTCAGCCTTTGCTCATATGAGAGGTGCTCTAATCCCTTCATCACCTTAGTGGTCCTTTGCTGGAGTGGGGAGCTCAGAACTGGACACAGTAGTCCAGATGTGACCTTTCCAGTGCTGAATAAAGGGGAAGGATCACCTCCCTTGACCTGCTGGCAATACTTTGTCTAATGCAGCCCAGGATACCATTATCCCTCTTTACTGCCAGGGCACATTGCTGGCTCATGTTCAACTTGGTGTCCACTAGGACCTCCAGGTCCTTTGTTTCCAAGCTGTTTTCCAGCTGGGTAGCCCCCAGCATATACTGGTATATGGGGTTGTTCCTCCCCAGGTTCAGGACTTTGCACTTCCTTTTGTTGAACTGCATGAGGTTCCTGTCAGCCCATTTCTCCAGCCTGTTGAGGTCCCTCTGGCATGGCAGAATAATCTTCTGGCATATCACCTACTCCTCTCAGTTTGGTGTCATCTGCAAACTTGCTGAGGGTACAGTCTGTCCCATCATCCAGATCATTAATGAAGGAATTGTACAGGATGGTACCCAGTATAGACCTCTGGGGTACACTGCTAGTTACTGACCTTCAACTAGACTTTGTGTTGCTGATCACCACCCTCTGGGCCCAGCTATTCAGCCAGTTTTAAATCTACCTCATCGTCTGCTCATCCAGCCCATATATCAACAGCTTGTCTGCGAGAATCTTACAGGAGACAGTGTCAAAGGCCTTGCTGCAGTTTGGGTAGGCAATATCCACTGCTCTCATCTACTAGGACAGTTATTTCATCATAGAAGTTTATCAGGTTGGTCAAGCATGACTTCCTCTTGGTGAATACATGCTGACTACTCCTGATAATTTTCTTGTCATTCATGTGCCTGAAAATGTTTTCCAGGACTAGCTACTTCATCAGCTTCCCAGGGATCGAGGTGAGGCTGAGCAACCTGTATTTCTCTGGGTCCTTATTCTTTCCCTTCTTGAACATGGGAGTGACATTTGCTTTCCTCCTGTCCTCAGGCACTTCTCCCAGTCACCATGATCGATCAAAGATTATTGAGTGGCCTTGCAATGACATCAGCCAGCTTCCTCAGCACTCATGAGTGCTTCTCATAAGGGTCCATGGATTTATGTATGTCCAATTTGCTTAGGTTAACTAAATATTCCATTTTAAATGTGAATCTATTCCAATTTTTCAGACTCGTTGCTGGGAAGAAATCTGAAAGGATAGTTACAGAAGTAATAATGGAATTTTATTGAGCCTTAAAAGTTGTCTCTCTCAAGGAGGAGAGTTTAGAAAACATCTTTTTTTGACAATGGATTAGCGTGCTAGATAACCTGTAAATTAACCCATAGGCTCTTGCAGTGATACTTAATTATATTTCCTTGCTTAATGAAGAGTATTCATAAGTTATAAAAGTAATGTTATCTAAATTGTAATATTAGAAAGGGGGACAAATAGAGAAGTAGAAAATTGGTCTTAGGATCAAGTAGCTACTTTTACATTCCTGTGGCTCTATACTCTAAAAAAAAATTAGAAAGTTCAGAAGAGAGGGATGAAAGAAATATCTCATCTCTTTTTATATTAGTGCCTTGACTTTATGTACTAGTTTCATCCAAGTTGCACTTAATGCACTGAAATGTTGCTTTATGTTAAGCCCAGATTGCCTAAAATAAGGTCCTTTCTAAAAGAGCTGACCAAAAAGATTATTTTGAGTCTAGCCCTAAAAGTCTTATCACAGGGCAATAGATAGGCTGGGGCTATCAGAGGAGTTAAAATCAGGTGTGTTAAGCCTCAGGCTAGCATCCTAACCAATAGTTCTTTTTCTTACTTCATGTCCTTTTTTCTTATCTTAGTGATCTTATTTTGGCCAATTCATTTTCTATAATGATACAAAAAATGTATTTTTCTCCTTGCGTGGAGTTATTTCACTTAACAAAAATATGTACAATGAGCGTGCGCGCGCGCACGCGTGTGTGTGTACAATCAACTGATCCATTTGGATTTGTAATGATTTTTTCACCTGTATGTGTTATGCTTATTGTCCTGGTTTCAGCTGGGATAGAGTTAATTTTCTTCCTGGTAGCCGGTATGGGGCTGTGTTTTGGGTTTAGATTGAGAACAATGTCGATGCTAAGTACCGCTAAATAGTCGCTAAGTAGCGCTTACATTGGTCAAGGACTTTTCAGCTTCCCGTGCTCTGCCCGGTGCACGGGGCGGGGGGGGGGGGGGGGGGGGGGGGGGCTGGGAGGGAGCACAGCCAGGGGCGCTGACCCAGACTGGCCAAAGGGCTATTCCATACCATATGACGTCATGCTCAGTATATAAGCTGGGGGAAGAAGAAGGAAGGGGGGGACATCTGGCGTGATGGCGTTTGTCTTCCCAAGTAACCTTATGCGTGATGGAACCCTGCTTTCCTGGGGATGGCCGAACACCCGCCTGCCGATGGCAAGTAGCGAATGAATGCCTTGCTTTGCCTTGTTTGCGTGCGCAGCTTTTGCTTTACCTCTTTAACTGTTCTATTTTATTTTACTTCAACTATTAAACTGTTCTTATCTCAACCCACGAGTTCTCTCCCTTTTACCCTTCCAATTCTCTCCCCCATCCCACCGAGGGGGGAGTGAGTGAGCGGCTGCATGGTGCTTAGTTGCTAGCTGGGGTTAAACCACGACAGTCCTTTTTGGTGCCCAACATGGGGCTTGAAGGGTTGGAGATAACGACAGATTTAATTGGAATGTGCTAGATCGAATTTATAGCTGTTATTGCTGTTTAGTTGTTAATCGGCAGGCTTCTGTGTTTGCCACGGGGCTTGCTTGCCTTACTGTATATTAGAGCCTAGTGCTCATTAGTGGTTGTTTTTTGCTTTTCTGCTTGCTGTACTGCTCATCACCTTACTGTGCTGTGCCTGGGACATTTTGATAACAGCAATGGCCATGCGCCTGGGCTGGCAGATGGGCAGGGCATCTCTGCTGTTTTTCTGTACTGCTGTACTGGACAGGCTGGAACTCCAGTGTGAACTCAAGTCAAAGGGACTGTGACCTGTGGATGAGTCCCTGCGGGAGCACGACACCCCAAAGCATCTGTGAATGTGGATAATCCCATGCCAGAGCAGCCCATGGAAGTTAAGTGTGGAGCAGAGATCTACCTGCAGCCCATGGAGGACCCCATGCTGGAGCAGGTGGATGCCCGAAGGAGGCTGTGACCCTGTGGGAAGCCCGTGCTGGAGCAGGCTGCTGGCAGGACCTGTGGACCCGTGGAGAGAGGAACCCACGCTGGAGCAGGTTTGCTGGCAGGACTTGTGATCCCACAGGGGACCCACGCTGGAGCAGTTTGTGAAGAACTGCAGCCCATGGGAAGGACTCATGTTGGAGAAGTTAATGGAGGACTGTCTGCCATGGGAGGAACCCCACACCAGAGCAGGGGCAAGGGGAGGAGTCCATTGCAGTGTTAAATCCTATAACCTGGCCCAAAGGGGCCAGGGGTGGAGATTGTAATCGATATACCTTTAAATTGTTGTGACCCGGGATTTGAGTTGCATGCTGTGGGAATTACTATAGCAGGAACCCCTTGTTGCTAGCCAGGCTAGCAGCAAGGGGAGGAGTTCATTGCGATGTTAAACCCTATAACCTGGCCAAAAGGAGCCAGGGGTGGAGATTGTAATGGAAATACCTTTAAATTGTTGTAACCCATGATCTGAGTTGCATGTTGTAGGAATTACCATAGCAGGAACTACCTGAACCAATGGAGGAGAAGCCTTACAAGAAGCAGTGCAAGTGCAGCAGTGACCCGACCTGAGCCGGCTTTGGTGCCCAATAAATCCGCACAACACGCTGCCTCTCCTGTCCTGAGTGACCACTGTCACCGATGGAGCCCAAAGTCATGGACTAAATGAACTACAAACATTTCCCAGGGGTGGTCCATAGACTAAGGGAATGATGCCTGTGTATTGTATCAAAGGATGGGAAGAGGGGTGGTGGTTAAAGAGGATGTATTGGATAATGTGGGACCTGTGCATGACGTAAATGGTATGGAATAAGGGGTGGATACTGTCCTGGTTTCAGCTGGGATAGAGTTAATTTTCTTCCTGGTAGCCGGTATGGGGCTGTGTTTTGGGTTTAGATTGAGAACAATGTCGATGCTAAGTACCGCTAAATAGTCGCTAAGTAGCGCTTACATTGGTCAAGGACTTTTCAGCTTCCCGTGCTCTGCCCGGTGCACGGGGGGGGGGGGCCTGGGAGGGAGCACAGCCAGGGGCGCTGACCCAGACTAGCCAAAGGGCTATTCCATACCATATGACGTCATGCTCAGTATATAAGCTGGGGGAAGAAGAAGGAAGGGGGGGACATCTGGCGTGATGGCGTTTGTCTTCCCAAGTAACCCTTATGCGTGATGGAACCCTGCTTTCCTGGGGATGGCCGAACACCCGCCTGCCGATGGCAAGTAGCGAATGAATTCCTTGTTTTGCCTTGTTTGCGTGCGCAGCTTTTGCTTTACCTCTTTAACTGTTCTATTTTATTTTACTTCAACTATTAAACTGTTCTTATCTCAACCCACGAGTTCTCTCCCTTTTACCCTTCCAATTCTCTCCCCCATCCCACCGAGGGGGGGAGTGAGTGAGCGGCTGCATGGTGCTTAGTTGCTAGCTGGGGTTAAACCACGACACTTATACATTTATTTTAGCTAAGTCATTAAACCTCTCATTTAGGAAAGCACCTGAAAATTAATTACCTTCACTTCAAATAACACAGTCAGTTTGATAAGTGCAGGAAGAAAGGAAAATTTTCTTGTAACAAAGAAGGCAAGACTAGAGAATTTTTGTAATTTAGACATACTGGTGATCAAATATATAATGAACTGCCCTTAGGTAAGTTTTTGTTTTGTTTTTGTATTTGTTTTGTTTCCTTGAATTATCCTCTGCTTCCATAAAGGAAGAACAATGGACAGATTTTATCCCTGGGCTAGTAAATTTTCATGACTTTTCATCTTCCTGCCTTACACAGTATTATAGTCTGCCAAGGAAAAATGCAGAAATCTAAATCCCACATGCTGCAGTTAAGCTATCCATCAGATGATAGCTCAATCTGCGAACAGCCTCACTCTTTCATAAGGAACAGTTAGTCACAAAAGGGTGAAAAGTCCCTACTGTGCTCCTGTTGCATGAAACACAGTGGGATTATCAGGGATTGTGCAAACATGCCACACTTCCAAATAATAACAGCAATCTTCATGCTATTCCTTCAGCATAGTATTTTTTCTCCTGAAGAGCTTTTAGCTTTCTTCCTCACAATCATCCTTACAGATCTTTATTGACTAAAGTGATATTTGATTGTCATTAATACCTTATATACTAGCAATTTTTTTCTCCTAGCTGGAGCTATGTATTTTAAGTAATCTGTCAGAGAAGATCTATAAAATATAAAAAAGCCAATCAGTAAAAATTGCAATAAACAAAAATAAAAAAGGCTATATTAAGCATTCAATTAAAGATAAGTCTGTTCTCCAGTTTCAGGACCTGAATATTTGTCTCTCCATTATATTTAGAGGATAAAGATGAATTCTTATACTTACCAAACTTGTTATGATTACCAGAACATGAATTATAAATAACCTTTCATAATTATTTCTTTCTGGGAATTAAAATTGAACTTTGATCACAGGAAGATTCAGAAGTTTAATTAGCTGTTAACACCAAAACAATTTTATTATAATAATTTTTCTGTACATATATTTCACTGGAAAATAAAATTATTATCTTATCATCATGGAAATCTGTTATATTTTCATACATTTTCCTAATAAAACTGGACTGATAACAGCAGGTCATGAAAAGTTACAAAAATAATTTTCAAAATATTGAGAATATTTTACTAAATTTTATGATATACTTTTTACTTAAAAAGTGTAAGATTGTTTGATACTTTAGCACTATGCAAATTTCATTTGACTAAGAGTAGGAAAAAAGTGAAGATGGGATCATTAGATCATATGGAAAGAACAACAGAAAAATTATGTGAACATGTGGGCCAATAATTTTTAAAAATGCCCTATGAAATTGGTTGCTAAACCTGCAAGAAAAAACCTTTTTTCTCATTCAAAAATCATGGTACATATCAACTTCCATGACTAAATGAGAGCTACTGATTATGTTGTATTTTTTTAAGTCAGGGCCTTATAAAAATATTTTCTTGAGGAATTAATATTCTGACAGCTGGCTTTCTCAGGTTTGACAGTTTTTCTTGCAGGTGCAAGGATTTCTAAAAGCTTTATTTAGGGAATAGAACTTGAGAAAAAAAAACAGTGAAAGGCTTGAAATTATGCGTTACTTAGTATAAATATCAATAAAATATTCATATATGCTGAAATGGTAAGAAAACATTATAATTTTGGCAGTGTTTTCTTTTCCCTCTTAGAGTTATTGTTTTCTCTTCCTCTCAAAATTAAACCTTTAGAGATAGTTTATAAGTGAGCTTTAAAATATGTTTATTTGCCTCACATATGCAGTGGAATAAAGGAACATGCTAAGATGATATTATAGCTCAGCTCACTTGCAGCGATTTGTGAATCTGAATCCCTAAACAACATATACTACGCATTTTTTCTTAAATACACAGCAGAACAGAGAATTGTATTTAAAAAGACAGAGTGGGAAACAGGCTTGACTGCAATATAACTGTTAAGGATAAGTCAGTGATCTCTACAAAATGAAAAGATTGTAGACACATGGAGGACTGGGCATGAAGATTTCATCTCCATTGCTGATTCTTTTATATTTCAAATGGTAATGGATGTGGTATGCCATATGTTAACAAGGATGAGTAGAGAGCACACAAAAAATTGCAAGAAGAAAATCTATCAATATATAGGTGATAATTTCCTTCATAGTTTGGAGATGGTTGAACCCATCTTGCTTGAATAAGAATTCCCACAAAAAGAAAGGAAGAAAGAAAGTGTTCTTTGTAGTATTCTTTAAGCTTACTTTTGATATCTGTCTTTGGACAGAAAGAATCATTTTATGGAAACAATACTTGTTTCCATTGACTACAGAGGATTCCTAGGTGACTAACTTTAAATTCAGATCAATGTGAGTCCCAAAAGTTTGGAAAATTCTTGTTTGTTCTCTTTGAAGTTCACTAGTCTGCTGAACTGAGCGGTAGTATGAAAACTGACAGTGCCTTGAAAATAAACTATTGGTGATTTTGCCTTTAACATAAAAAAAAATGGAACTCCGTCTTTGCATTTAGCTGGTTTAAAACTTGAAGCAAATAATGAGAAAAGGTCAGGAGACAGCTAACATTAACAGCTAAAGTTAACATAAGTTCCAGTTATTACTGGAAAAATTATTTCTCTGTGATGTTAAAGGTACAATTGGTGGTTTTTTTTTTAAATTAGAATGGAAGATGAGCCAACAAATGTAATTAATTAGCCTGACAAATGCACTTTGAACTTCCTGTAAAATAAAGACATGTTTTCTTTTCACAAAAGTCAGTAGCTATCAAGGCTTAGACAAAAGGTTTTTGATCATTGCTTACTAGAGAGTTGTGTCTACCATACATCAATTCCTATTATTGCCTCTATTATATTGGTTATATTACATTTTTCTGCATTATCTTGGTAATTTTTGAATGAATGAGATCTATATACACCACATATGGTCTTTATGCTATCTATCCTTACATATCAAACACCTTTTACTGTAAGTTAATGAACAAAGCAATTTTGCTTTGCTACCATAGCAGTATATTGCAAAACTATTCAGTGGTATGTTCAGGCATACTAGTAAACTGAATTTTCCTTAGTGTTTCCTAATATTTGGGGTTTATTTCTTATGAATAAAAATAGTTTCAAAACATCATAAAAAAACTTCCAAGATGTCTCAGCTTCAGACATTAACACAAGAATTATATATCCAATTTTTTACCCACAAAAATCCATTAAAAAAATTAAGTTTTTAAAATAATTTCATTTTCACTAAAGTTAAGTAGTATATGACAAGACAGAATTTTAATTGACTACTTAGTTAAAAAAAATTCTGAAAAGACACAATATTTGGTGTTCATTTTACTGAACACACTTTCCTTTTGAGACTACAGTAAATCTAGTATGAAACCTTTATCTTTTACATTCTACTACAATGTCATTTATACAGCTAATGTATTAGTAAGGATTTGGGTTAGTACTTCTTAAACTGTGCTCCATGGACAACTGATGATGCAGAAACCCATGACAAGTGGTCTACATATTTCTTAAAACCCGTTAGTTTAAAATTTGATGATTAATGGGTATGGTTCCATGAAAGAAATGTTGAGGTTTAACAGTGACCTAAAAGGCCAATATGTTTAAGACCAAGTAGTTCAACTAAAAAGAGCCTTTTTCTAATATATTTTATGAAATCAGACTTAAGAGTAAAAACTGTCTTTGAAACATTCTTACTATACTAATAGAAATTGGAGTTATCTTTAATATATTTCCATAAAAGGAAAGGTTGCAGGTCAATAAAACCTTTTCGTATCTTTTCCAAGGCATCTCTAGCCAATATTTATTCCTTTTTCTTTTTATTCAGTGCAAATATTTATCTCTGGCTCTGTCATGGTTTAGCCCCAGCCGGCAACTAAGCACCACACAGCCACTCACTCACCACTCCCCACCCCTCCGCAGTGGGATGGGGTTGAGAATTGGAAGAGTAAAAGTGAGAACACTTGTGGGTTGAGATAAGAAGAGGTTAAGTGTTGAAATAAAATATAATAATAATGATAATAATGATAAATTGTAATGAAAAGGAAAATGACAAAAAGAGAGAGAAATAAAACCCAAGAAAGAAAAGTCATGTAAATGGAAAACAATTGCTCACTACCAGCTGACTGATGCTCAGCCTGGTGCTGAGCAGCATCTATGCCCCAGCCAACTCCCGCCAGTTTATATGCTGAGCACGATGTCATATGGTATGGAATATCCTTTTGGCCAGTTTGGGTCAGCTGTCCTGGCTGTGTCCCCTTCCAGTTTCTTGTCCACCTCCAGCCTTCTCGTTGGCAGGCCAGTATGAGAAACTTGACTGCTTAGCAACAACTAAAACATCAGTATGTTATCAACATTATTCTCATCCTAAATCCAAAACACAGCACTATACCAGCCACTAGAAAGAAAATTAACTCTGTCCCATTGAAACCAGGACAGGCTCTTTTTTCTCACCCCATTTCTAGTTACTGCACTTCTGCTCTATACTTAAGTAAGCCATAAAATTATGACTATATGCTCCTGTAATCTTATGTCATGCCAGCTGCAGCAGAAGAAAATGTCTCCAGTTTCTTCAGTGGGACAGGAGCTTCAGCTTCAAAGAGTCATTGTCAAACACCTATCAGTATTTCTGAAGGATACTCGGAGTCTCTGAGAAGTCAAACCTACTTTGATCACTTAAATAGCCTTGGTTGTATTTAAAAAATACAGTGTTCTTTTGGGTTCTGCTAATATTTATCTGATTATTGAACAGTAACATGTAGCTGTGAATATTGAACTTAATGATGCTTGTTTCCCTACAGTGTAGGGTCTTATGCACTGGAAAGGTGTCTGTTCCTTCCGGATTCCAAGAAGAAAGGCACAAACACTTGCAAGGTAAACAACTGTTTATTAATATCCAAGAAAACATAATAGAAAATTACAAAATCTTACATTCTTTTTGATGATGAAAACCCTGAGATAATACAGTACTAGACAAACCTCTGGTTCATCGATCCCATCCATGGGGAGGTCATCCAGCTCTAAGTTCACTAGTATTCTTATAGGGTCTTGCTCCAAGTTTAGAATCATCTGCAACAGTGACCAAGCCTGGAATGAGGACTCAGCTTTGAAGAGTCCCTTTTACAATACACTCTAATATTATCTTGTTAACAAAGCTACAGTTCCTGAACTGATGCATATAAGATTTCAAGTGGACAACCCAACACTCTCTCTATGTACTTATGATTAAATACATATTTGACTCTATGTACATTGAGTAATTATGCAATAACTATGCATACATTGATAAATTATAATATTTATTATACACACCTAGATTAACTAGTGGTCACATCATGTCCATCATACAGAGCCATAGACCTGGATTACCCATTATGTGCATCACTAACTTGTCACACAATAGTCGTTTGAGCTGACATAGGTTCTGAAGGGTGATTGATTTTGGTGTCTAAGAAAGTATAGCAAAAGCATTTTTTCCCCTAGCTAAGCATTTGTAAGATCAACAAGTTTTGGTCCCTAAAATAGTATATGAAGAGCAAATGAGATCACCTCTTTTTCTTTTGGGTAGTGGGAAGTAAAAAATAAAACATCAAGGAGAGAGGAAAGAAAGAAGGAAAGAAGGAAAGAAGGAAAGAAGGAAAGAAAGAAAGGAAGGAAGATGAAAGAAAGAAAGGAAGGAAGGAAGGAAGAAAGAAAAAGGAGGGGGGGAGGGGAGAGAAAGAGAGAGAGCGGATAAGCCCCCTTTAGTTCTGCATCCCCTTGTTGCCAGGCTCTCAAGACTGATGACCTTAACCCCTGTGACTAAGAACCATCAAGGACCATAGCCATCAGTGTTAACTAAACCATCATCAGTTCTGTGGTGTTTTAAAATCATAGCTACAGTAAAAGTTAGTATGTTTCATAAGGACTAATTGTTTGCATATGTCATGGCAGTGTTTAATAGCGATTAAGTACTAACCACTGGCAATGTGTATTGTTAATGAATATCAATCCAATAAACAGCTGTTTTGAAGTTTGAAAATGGTCTCATTTTCTGTCTTTAACACAGCCCCACCATAGTGATCTCCAATTTCCTAACTATAGATACATCTATACATTCAGTAGCAACATAGATCCAGTCATGCAAGTATTCTGCAAGGTAGCTAATACAACTTAACAGACCAATCAAACTTAAAATACACTATAAAGCCAATAAAAAAAGAACTGGACATAAGTTTCAAAAAGCTTTTTGTGTTAGAAGGATTTAAAACTATATTAGTTTTGTCAGGAGATGCTATAGCATGGTTGGTTCATAACAGCGGAGGTCTTATCTACTACGTTTCGCGCTGTTAGCAATTTAATAATTCTAAATGAGAGAAAGCTAACAATGATGAACCATAAATTTGCAAATGGGAGAAGTTAGATGAGGTAATGGCAAGAAAAAGCAAACCAGAAAGCAAAGCCCCCCAAAAAGCAAAAAAATTTAAAAGATTTTAAGCTGGTTTCATGTTAATTTTTTTAGACGTTATCAGGGACTGCTTGTTTGGAATGGCAGGAAATGACATGGTTGCTTTCTCTTCATTAGTGAAAGAGATATATAGAGATACAACTTGCATGTGCTATCTCCTTCATTGCCAAGCCCTAGAATGTATAATTCACATAATTTATCTCATGGCATAAGTATATCAAATAATCATTCAGTGTGGCATGTAGCCATATTTCAGTAAAAAATGTAATGCCCTCTCTTCATCAGATTTTAAAGTCAAATGTCTAGTGTGCTTCAATTCTTTTGCTGTGCATGATTTTTTTACAATGAAGAGAAAACCAACACGTCATATGGAAGACTCACCCTTTTATCTTCAAATATCTTCATGATAATTTTCTATTTGCACATTTCTAAAGCAGATGACAGGTTACAACATCCAATGTTGCCCTTGCACAGTAATTTCCTTTCTGTAGGTCTTCGAAAATAAAAACTGTTTGTTCACAATTATAACCATTGCAGAACTCCTTGCCACTCTATGCTAAATCATTTTTGGAGGTTATGTTATGACCATTAAATTATGACTTATTATTTAGGAAAAAAGAATGGAACGTATTTCTAGTATAAATACTGAAATGTAAATTAAAACCTTTTCTTAAAATACAATATGGTTACGAAAAGAAATTTCTAAGGGGTTACAAATTTTCTAATGGATTATGATAAATTCTATGCATGCTCAACTCAAAGGTTTTGTTTTCTAGAGCTTTGGTACATCTGTTAATACTGTAGGGTTATTCTGGGGTAACTACAGTAATTAAAACTGATCCTTTGCAGTCTTATTTCCAAAAGAGATGATACAACCTTTTCAGTACCTTCCCTTCAAAGAGCTTTGAACTAGATTGGAAGGGGGAAAGGGGTAAAACCAGGCTAGCTAGAGATAAGCCTGGGGGTAGCACAAAAACATTTGCGGGACAGTGTGCTAGCAAGGTCCTTTGGTCTGCCATCTCACTGGAGGTAGAGGATGGACAGCCACGCAGCAGTAAAGATGCAAGGGCTATGGATGTGTTAGAAACCACTGAAACTCCTGAGAATGGTCACGTAGGAATTAGGGCTTCTTCCCCAAAAAGGTAGCAGGATCAATAGCCCAACTGAAGTGCATCTACGCCAATGCACGTAGCATGGGCAACAAACAGGAGGAGCTGGAAGCCATTGTGCAGCAGAAAAACTATGATATAATTGCCATCATGGAAACATGGTGGGATGCCTCACACAACTGGAGTGCTGCAATGGATGGCTATAAACTCTTCAGAAGGGATAGGTAAGGAAGGAGAGGTGGTGGGGTAGCCCTGTATGTTACGGAATGTTTTGACTATCAGGAGTTTAATGATGGTGACAATAGGGTTGAGTGTTTATGGGTAAGAAGCAGGGGGAAGGCCAACAAAGCAGATATCATGGTGGGAGTTTATTATAGACCACCCAACCAGGATGAAGAGGCAGACGAAGTATTCTATTAACAGCTGGGAGAAGTCTCACTATCGCTAGCCCTTGTTCTCATGGAGGAATTCAACTTACCAGATATCTGCTGGAAATACAATATAGCGGAGAGGAAACAGTCTAGGAGGTTCCT
The DNA here is from genome assembly GCA_020745775.1 of Theristicus caerulescens. Classification (NCBI taxonomy): domain Eukaryota; kingdom Metazoa; phylum Chordata; class Aves; order Pelecaniformes; family Threskiornithidae; genus Theristicus; species Theristicus caerulescens. The sequence goes on along the minus strand of CM036559.1, from coordinate 78,649,433 downwards.
GGAGTGTGTGGAAGAGAACTTCCTGACACAGACAGTGAGTGAATCAACTAAGGAAGAGTGGTGGGTTGACCCTGGCTGCATGCCAGGTGCCCACCAAAGCCGCTCTATCACTCCCCCTCCTCAGCTGGACAGGGGACAGAAAATATAACAAGAGGCTCGTGGGTTGAGATAAGGACAGGGAGAGATCATTCACCAATTACTGTCATGGGCAAAACAGACTCAACTTGGGGAAATTAGTTTAATTTATTGCAAATCAAATCAGAGTAAGGTCATGAGAAAATAAAAACTAAATCTTAAAATACTTTTCCCCCACCCCTCCCTTCTTCCCAGGCTTAACTTTACTCATGATTTTCTCTGTCTCCTCCCCACCAGCACCACAGGGGGACAGGGAATGGGGACTGAAGTCAGTTCATCACACTTTGTTTCTGCTACTCCTTCCTCCCCAGGGGGAGGACTCCTCACACTCTTCCCCTGCTCCAGCGCGGGGTCCCTCCCACAGGAGACAGTCCTCCATAAACTTCTCCAACATGGATCCTTCCCACAGGCTGCAGTTCTTTATGAACTGTTCCAGCGTGGGTCCTTTGCACGGGGTGCAGTCCTTCAGGAACAGACTGCTCCAGTGTGGGTCTCCCATGGGGTCACAAGTCCTGCCAGCAAACCTGCTCCAGTGTGGGCTCCTCTCCCCACTGGTCCATAGGTCCTGCAAGAAGCCTGCTCCAGTGCAGGCTTCCCACTTTGGGCATCCACCTGTGTGAGGTCTTCCACAGGCTGCAGGTGGATATCTACTCCACCATTAACCTCCACGGGCTGCAGTGTGACAGCCTGCCTCACCATGGTCTTCACCACAGGCTGCAGGGGAATCTCTGCTCTGGTGCCTGGAGCACCTCCTGCCTCTCTTTCTTCACTGACCTTGGTGTCTGCAGAGTTGTTTTTCTCACATATTCTCACTCTGGCTGCAGATGCATGATTGTTTTTTTTTCCCCTTCTTAAATATGTTATTACAGAGGTGCTACCACCATTGCTGATTAGCTCAGCCTTGGCCAGCGTCGCGCCCTTCTTGGAGCTGGCTGGCATTGGCTCTGTCGGACATAGGGGAAGCTTCTAGCAGCTTCTCAGAGAAGCCACCCCTGTAGCCCCCACTGATACCAAAACCTTGCCCCACAAACCCAATGCTGGACCTCTTGTTTGTGAACAGAGAAGGCCTGGTGGGTGATGTGATGTTGGAGGCCATCTTGGGCATAGCAATCACGAAATGATAGAGTTTTCTATTCTAGGAGAAGTAAGGAGGGGGATCAGCAGAACTGTTACCTTGGACTTCTGGAGGACAGACTTTGGCCTGTTTAGGAGCCTGGTTGAGAGAGTCCTTTGGGAGGCAGTCCTGAAGGGCAAAGGAGTCCAGGAAGGCTGGACATTCTTCAAGAAGGAAATCTTAAAGGCGCAGGAGCAGGTCGTCCCCATGTGCCGAAAGATGAGCTGGCGGGGGAAAAGACCGGCCTGACTGAACAGAGAGCTTTGGCTGGAACTCAGGAAAAAAAGGAAAGTCTACGACCTTTGGAAGAAGGGGCAGGCAACTCCGGAGGACTACAAGGATGTCATGAGGTTATGCAAGGAGAGGATTAGAAGGGCCAAAGCCCAGCTGGAACTTAATCTGGCTACTGCTGTAAAAGACAACAAAAAATGTTTCTATAAATACATGAGCAACAAAAGGAGGGTTAAGGAGAATCTCCATCCTTTATTGGATGTGGGGGGAAACATAGTGAGAGATGATGAGGAAAAGGCTGAGGTACTTAATGCCTTCTTTGCCTCACTCAGTCAGATCAGTTGTTCTTGGGGTACCCAGCCCCCTGAACTGGAAGACAGGGATGGGGAGAAGAATGATCCCCCCATGATCCAAGGGAAATGGTTAGTGACCTGCTACACCACTTAAACACACACAAGTCTATGGGGCCAGATGGGATCCACCCAAGGGTACTGAGGGAGCTGGCGGAGGTGCTCACCAAGACACTTTCCATCATCTGTCAGCAGTCCTGGCTAACTGGGGAGGTCTCAGTCAACTGGAGGTTAGCAAGTGTGACGCCCATCCATGAGAAGGGCTGGAAGAAGGATGCAGGAAACTACAGGCCTGTCAACCTGACCTTGGTGCCAGGGAAGGCTATGGAGCAGATCATCCTGAGTGCCATCATGTGGCACATACTGGACATTCAGGTGATCAGGCCCAGTCAACATGGGTTTATGAAAGGCAGGTCCTGCTTGACTAACCTGGTCTCCTGCTATGAAAAGGTGACCTGTTTAGTGGATAAGGGAAAGGCTGTGGTTTCTATGTTGTCTACTTGGACTTTAGTAAGGCCTTTGACACCGTTTCCCACAGCATTCTCCTGGAGAAGCTGGCTGCTCATGGCTTGGACAAGTATACTCTTCGCTGGGTAAAAATCTGGCTGGATGGCCAGGTCCAAAGAATGGTGGTGAAAGGAGATAAATCCAGTTGGCGGCCAGTCACAAGTGGTGTTCCCCAGGGAACAGTACTGGGGCCAGCTCTGTTTAATATCTTTATCAATGATCTGGATGAGGGGATCGAGTGCACCCTCAGTGAGTTTGCAGATGACACCAAGTTGGCTGGGAATGTTGATCTGCTGGAGGATAGGAAGGCTCTACAGAAGGATCTGGACAGGCTGGATTGATGGGCCAAGGCCAACTGTATGAGATTAAACAAGGCACTGCACTTGGGTCGCTACAACCCCATGCAACGTTACAGGCTTGGGGAAGAGTGGCTGGAGAGCTGCCTGGCAGAAAAGGACCTGGGGGTGTTGGTTGACAGCCACCTGAACATGAGCCAGCAGTGTGCTCAGGTGGCCAAGAGAGCCAATGGCATCCTGGCTTACATCAGAAATAGCATGGCCAGCAGGACTAGGGAAGTGAAAGTGCCCTTGTACTCGGCCCTGGTGAGGCCACACCTCGAATACTGTGTCCAGTTTTGGGCCCCTCACTACAAGAAAGTCATGGGGTGTCTCTTCTGCCAAGTAACAAGTGATAGGACAAGAGGAAATGGCCTCAAGTTGTGCCAGGGCAGGTTTAGGTTGGATATTAGGAAAAATTTCTTCACAGAAATGGTTTTTAAGCATCGGAACAGGCTGCCCAGGGAAGTGTTTGAGTCCCCATCCCTGGAGGTATTTAAAAGACGGGTAGATGTGGTGCTTGAGGACACGGTTTAGTGGCAGACTTGGCGGCAGTAGGTTAACGGTTGGACTTGATGATCTTAAAGGTCTTTTCCAACCTAAATGATTCTATGATTCTATGATTTATAAGTTACAGACCTGTTTCTTCCATCCAGTTTGCACATCAATTTTTTTATTGTGAAAGCAAAATTTGTTGAACAATTGAACAACAAAATATGAGGAATCAGCTTTCACAAGAATAATTGATGGTGATGGAAAAAATAATGTCGAGGTTTGGGAAAACTGAAAACTCGAGTATTGTGCTGTCAGTATTAGCAAAGTGGCTGGTAGTGAGACTGTTTTTTGTAATTTTTATTCTGCATTTCTGCATATCATAATTTATTGTAAATTTTCCATTCCTTTAGGATCTCTTACATGAACTCTAACATTTTCTATAGAATGTTTTTCTATGATTATAATGTATTTCTTCAATAATTAAGTGTGTCAAGTGTAAACACAGATCTGAAGAAAAGAAAAAAGAAGGAAAATAAAACCAGAATATGTCTCTTTTCTGTCAGAAACAGGACTTGGCAGGGTAAAACCTAAACTAAGACGAGCGCAGAGTATAGATACATTGGCTCCTGCGCATAGTCTGACTTCATGTATTCAGCTCATGTATAGAAATGAAGCAACACAGCTGGGAGCCACTGCCTGGAAATAGCCTGTTATCAGAAACCTTGAATAAGTGATGGGATGTCACAAGCAAGGAATATGTGTTGTTCATCTTAATGACCACAACTTGTATAGTAAGAGCATCTGGTACCTGAGAACATAGCTTTGCTTATGTCTCAGTATGGGTGTTTTCTCTTGTTGCTTACTCAGATAATTTAGTACAACATTACTGTAGGCTAAACTTCATTGGACTGGAAAAGATTGTTAAAGCATTTCAGAAGTAAAAAAAAGATCTCTTACAGATTTCATGCTCAGTGTTGAAAATACTGTTATGTTACACTGTATTTCAGACACTTGCAGTAGGTCCTCTGTTGGAATTAAAATTGGGTAAGCTGATAACACCCTTTCAGTTTTGAAAAAGATAGATATTTTTGTCTGTTCAAATGATATTTCTAAAAGCTATAGTATACTCATTTATCATACAGTGTTATACTCATCTCCTTTACCTTATAAGCAAACACAGACCTTCTATTGTTCAGCTTGATTCTTATCAAAGAGATTTTTGTCTGCTTGGCAAGGAAAGAACTGAAGGAGACGTGTAAAGAAGGTAAGTTATAGTTTAAATAAGAAATCCTCATAGTAATTATTTGACTAATGAGAACCCAGTAATACTGCTGCTTTTGACAGCTTTTAATCAAACTTAATTAGAGCAATCAAACAAAACAATTCTTTATATATGTTGGTGACTGCTAGGTTACATGATTAAAGGTTTATTTCTACCAATATGAAGGAGCACAGAGGAGCAATGGCAGGTGGGGGAACCTCAGCAACCCAGTCAGAGATATGAGCCCCTGGCCCAGTCCTCCCAGGGCTGTCCCTGGAGATTCTCAGCCCCATGGGCCAGCAGTGACACTCATCATCCTGAATCAGCAGGGGAGGCTCTCCAGATTACCTTCAAGACTGAGGGGAGGTTTACTTATTCACAATGTTTAGGTGAGGAACCAGAGGGAGGGAAAGGAAAGATCAAAAGGGAGCTGGGAGGAATCAGTTTGGGAAAGTAGAGGATAAGTCGTCAAAAATGACCAGTCTATTAGAAGCCCCCAGGTGTTTATTCTTAACATTATTTGCATACCTGCACAATTCTCAAATTTTTTAAATATTTCTGGGGACTTTGATATATCCACAAACCATATTAACTGAAGACTGACACTGCCTATGTTCCGTCTTGCGTCTAACTTGAACAAAATAACCTAAAAAAAGAGAATACTGTAATTCATGGGAAAAACATACCATTCTTTTCTAGTGTTTTGAGAAGGAAGAATTACCTCAAAGTATTACTGATACAGGAACATGTTATTAAACTGAATAGAATTTTCCTGACCGAAGCAGGACAACAAAGTAGAATGACAATACTCAGGAATGCAAGAATCTATTCAGTGGGTAACAAAACTTGGAGGGAGATGGGAAAAGAGGAATGTCATTTGGAAATACTGAAATGACACTGAGGTATCAAGTATCAGTTCAGTAGTGTGTTGCTCTCTGCCACATGGGTAAACAATTACAATGGAAAGAGTTTTCATTTTTTTCAGTTCTTTCCTGCTTTTCATTGTTTTTTAAGATCTTGAGATAAATTGACATTATCTACAGTTTCATCATGGTCAATGATTTCAAAACTGGTGTGGTAAATTTTAGTTAAATCAACTATTTATGAATAAAGGTCTCAGGGGACATCCTGTGTCTTTGGTTGTGTATCACAGAGATCTACAGGATAAAATATTTTATAATATTAAGAAGCAGGTTGAATTGAAATCAAACAGATATTTTTTAAAGTTTGTTTATTCTTCACAAAAGAAAAAAAAATCCAACAAAACAATCTAATGCAATACAGCTAAAACTTCTGGTGCTGCTGAATTAGTCCTTTCTGCTATGCTATTTCACACTTTTGCAGGGAAATTTAGTTGCAGAGCTCTTAACAAGTATTATGTTATCTTCACCATTCTAGCCAGAAACCCTTGGTCATTTACTCAAACAAGTTTCTTGTCTATCATAAAAAAAAAGAAAAATCGTCAGTTTACACACCCTCAGTTTTTTGGAATTTCTTCTCTTCAGTCATTTGTGAATCTTTATACTTGTTACAGAGTTACAGGACTAACACAACATAACCTTAGCCTTCATGTAACAACCATGGCTAAGATAATGTAACCAGTCATGTATCTTTTAACACCAAAATCTTACTCTGCAATAATATGGTACCCATCAGAAAAAGAGAAAGATAAGTTTCTGAAAGTATATAGAGAGCAGTGCTTAACAAGGCCATTCTTTTCTTTATTTTTATCACTTACTGCATGAAGGATTTGATATAAAAATCAATCTTTATAAACAGATTGTTACTGGTATGTGGAGAAGAGACTCTACAGGTACCAAATTTGCAGTTAAAAAAATTAATTCTTATGAAAAAATGCAGTACACTTTCCTTGCCCCCCCACCCCGTGTTCTCTAAATATTAAATTTATTTACAGAAAAATACTAGAAAACTGTCCACATAATTCACACTTAGAATAGCATAACAACATCTTCCATTTCTGAGGAGATGTCAGGGTAATGGCTAGATGCTATTTTCTTGAAGAAAGTGGATGTGGCTAAATATATTTCATGTTACTCATTGAATAATTTAGCTTAACAATTACTTTTGTTTGTGTCACTAACCTCATAACTGATTGATTACATTCTTTGTTAAGTGGTGGACAAATTAATTTTCTACATCAAATGAGTGGTTTTTTCAGGTACTGCAATGGCTTAAAACATTATCCATGTGGTCAAAAGAAAAGATCCAGTATAAATGAATATTGATATTTTATGCACTCAGAAAGTCATCCAGAATCAAGCCAGAAAACAAGAAATACTTGATAAAGAAAACAAGCAAACAAACAAATAGAAAAAAAGGTACAACACCCGTTTCATAGTTGAAGTGTATATTTTTCACATGTTCCTTTTTTCTGAGGAAGCTCCTAGAAGACAGGATAAAAGGCAGTGTAGAAACAGAAGACATAAGCCTGAAGAACTGGTCCCGTGAATTGTTACTGTTTAGTCATTCCTATATCTTGCCTAAATCTGTTTGAGAGTTCTACACATATCATCAAAATCTGTTAATCATTAATTACTTCACTCTAAATATATACAATTAGCCCCTATTAAGTTTTATATAGATTTTTCTTGTACATTCAAACTGCTTGTCTACCCTTTAGTACCTGTTTTTGAAGTAATTCAGTGATAGGAATCCATTCCTGAGATTCTTCAGGAAGCATGTGGCTTCAAAAGAGAAAACCTTTCAACAAGGACTCAGGGTTCATCTTTGTTCCTAGCTCACACAAAAGAGTAGTATAAGGTTTTTCTTTTTTCAGCTTCAGCCTGACAAGGGAAAGAAATACATAAAGAGAATGGAAAGAAACACTTAAAGACCTAAGAAGAGGCTGTAAGAACATAGCTTAATTGACCTCTCCTCATATAGTTGGGTCTTTTAATGAAACGTGACATTATCCTACAATAAAAGAAATGGGAGGAGGAATCAGTTGAATATGTACAATGAGCAGAACCTTTCTACTTTCACCTCTCCTTGATCTTGTGAGGACAGTTTCAGTTGCCAGGCAATCAAAGACTCTACCTGTCTCTGCTCTACTCTTAGAGAAGCATTTCAGGCAAGTTCACAGTAAGGTGTTAGCATGCCTCTTGCTCTGCTTAAGTGTGTTACATTACTACATCTGTCAGCAAATTCACTTTTGCTTTAGACTTACATTAAGGGTAAGCTGTTAAACTATTTATAATATGGATTTTGATAAAATAAACTTTTTTAGTGACTAACTAAAATACAAATTAATCTAGACTTTAGATTAATGTAGGAAAGTTCACATTAACTTATGTCAATTCAAACTTGTTAACAACTACTGTTGTAGCTAGGGCTGCAGATAACTTATGACATGCTCTATGTCTGCATTTATCTCATTTTTATTTGATTGCTTGTTTGTTTTGGAGACATTAGTTGCATTATGCTAAAACTGCTTCCTAGTCCTATTCTGTGTGACTAGCTAAGCTATGTATCAGAGTTGTAATGGAGAAAATTCTACTGTATATACATAGATATAAGTAGGAAATTATTTCATTTGTGTTGGTAATAACAAAGTCTGGATACCAATAAGAAGAAAATGGAATCGGTGTGCTTAAAACTGATGGAGGGGGAAACAAGCATCATTTCCTACTGCAAACTCTATTACTAAAGGACAGAAAATAAATATATCTTGCAAGCCACTTGAAGGGATTCAAAGTTGAAGAACTACAATAGTAGGTGCCCGAAGTGTTTTACTTCCTAGATTAACACTTGCAAGATGCAAGATGATTTAAAGAATGGAATTTGTAAAATTGTAAATGTCAAAACTTCTTATGAAAGGCATTTATTTTGCAGATCACTGGCCAACACATAAATTGCTGACTGCAGGCCACATTCAGATGAAAGTTCTGTAAGTTGCACAGAAAGTGGTGCTGCACATAAAACTAAGTAACATCACAAAGCCTAGGAATAACACATAGCATTTCCTGTTTAGTTTTAGGAGGACAAGAAAATGAGTGATTAGAGTTTCAGGAACAAAAGTGTAGAGACTGCATTTCCAGAAAAGAGAAGAGAGCATAAACCATTACAGTCTATTAAATATACACAAATATACGCTAATGCAAAAGTTATCATACTCTCTCAGTAGCTGATATGGTGATGTTTTAAAACTAGAGCAAACAGGCTGTGGATAAGGAGATGACAAGGTCAAAAGCTTTTTCAGAAAAAAAACAACTCTCTTTTCTTTCTGCATATGGTTAATGAGTAAGAGTGCGTTTGAATCCTGAACGTATCTTAACTGTAACCAAAAAACAAATATTAAGTTATAAAAACCGTCTATGAAAGATCCAATTACTCCTTCAGGAATGTGACAAATGCTCCAGCAAGCAGTATATTCAAGTGCAGAAAAAGATTCAGTTTTTCAGTGAGGTCTTATTTCTTTTCTCAGAGAATAAGCAATCCAAATGGAATGATTTTTTCTTGATTGGAACTGCATTTTCAATGTGTTCAAATAAATTTTCACACTCAACAAATAAAAACCTTTTGTTCTTGTTGTTGTTGTTGGGATCCCCCCCCCCTTTTTTTTTTGTATGAAAGAAATGACTTACAAAAAGTAACCTCTTGAGTTTTTGGGAGGGAGAGGAAGGGAGCCATGGGCCTGGCAGTTTTTGTTTCAGAGGTTTTTAAGATTAGATACTGTTTTCCTGTTCAGCATATCAAGAGATATTTGAGAACAGTGTTATTATCTGATTATGAAGCAATTAAATTAAATTTTATATTCAGATACTTTGATGACATATCTTCACAATGAAACATCTTTTCTATGCTTACAACCAAAATTTTATGATGTCTAATGTTTTAATTACAAAACAGAAAAGAAGACCCCCAAGAGACAGTATATGTCTTCATCAGAAAGTATGCTCACATCTGTACTGGTTGGCTTAATATGTTTCTCAGTGGTCTGAAATATTTGTTATTTATTCTTCTGTTTTTGTTTTTTTTTTCCCCGCTATTGTAAAAAAATTTACTCATTTAATAATAACAGTAGTTAAGAAACTTTTACATGAACATAATTGCATCAAGATAACTATTAATTTTCTTTGTTTGATTGATATTTGGTATTCTCATAACATTCTTTCTTGAGGACTCCTATCTAGAAATCACTGTAGTCTATTAGAATAGGAAATACTGTAGGAAAAGGAAAATAAACATGTCAATGCTCTAGTTTTTATGTTTTTTACTTTTTCTGCTTTTTACTTCCTCTGAGTAATTTGTTCTGTTTCTACTTCTGTTTCTAGAAAATTAGTGCCAGTAAGCTGCCTGTCATAGGTCTCTAAATGTCATTCTATTGAATGATTTTATAATATTCACTGAAATGTCTACCTGGTCTCCTGGTGTCTCAATATAGGTCAAGTGCAATTCTTTTTCCAAATTTTTATTGATGATAGTGGAATTGAACCAGACTCTAGCAGCCTGAACCTAAATTACAGTGAAGGCAGATCTAAATTTCAGTCACTATAGATTCTCATACTTTTACATATTTAGCTGTTTCACCTCTGATTAATTTTATATTTGACTTTTTAATTTGTTGTACTCAGCTCTTTCAATCTACTATGGGATACTAAGCCCTCCAAGAAAATCAGTAAGTGTTACAAATGACAGATTAAATCTTCTCCTGATGTTAAAGCCATGACTGTATACACTAAGCTCAAAAAGTTTCCAAGAAGTTTGATATATATATATGACATACTGGCAAAGCTCTCTGTTAGATTCAAAACACTGACAACATATGAGTTATCACCTGTACTTGATAGTTTATCATCTGTACTCATTAGTCAGATTTATAGCATGCACTGTTGGAAAATCTAACTGAAGATTTGGTAATAAAGTTCGCTTTGTAGAACTGGTGACATCCCCCATCCCCATCCATTCAGGAATCAAACAAAATAATTTGCATGTTATTTCTTATGAATTGTTTAATTATTTGTAGATTAATATCCCTCTTCTATCTACCAAAGAGTTACTCTAAATTTCACCTTATCTATGAGAATCAATCCCTTTTCATAGCTCAAAACATTAAATATAGCCTCCCAGACATACTGGTAGGTTCAATTTGGAAAGTAATGTACAAACACTGAGCAAACTGGAGCTAAATCTCTGCTACTAAGCCAGATTTATGTGTTCTTGAGCAGTTATAAAGTTTTCTTGTGCAAAATTACTTACTCAATTTTACAATAAAAAAAAAGCGGAGACAGTAGCAAGTCATGATGTTCACTAGCTGAGTGTCAGGGTATGTAGAAGGAGAGTGTCCGCTCCTTTAAGGGTATCTGGCCAAAGGAGACACAAACCAGAACATACAAATCTAACCAATACATGATAAGAGAGGTAGTGATAAGAACAAACCTGGCCAGTGGCATGCATTGGTCAGGATATGTGGTGTGTGAGAATGTTTCTTTTCATGGGTTTGATTTTTTGATTATTTTTATATTTTGCATAATAGTATCACTGAAACAACAAACAAACAAACAGCAAATCAAAACAAACTGAAAAAAAACAGCAATCAAAGATAAAAGATCAGAGAGCAGAATTCCTGCTATCTCATTCCTCACTTCTGTACCCATCAATGAGGACCTAATCTTCCCATTTTTATGGCTTCAGAATGTTGTTATTTCTGGTTACCCAGTTCCTTTAACAAGTGCATTGAAAACTATTCTTCCACTTATCAGCTATTTATCTTTCAGTAAGGAACTTTTGTAGGGTGGGAAAGTTATGGATTGCAATTAAAAGAGAGAACTCAGTTCTCCCACTTAATGAGTGACAGGTCTGATCATTAAGCTGTGCTGCAAAGAGTGTACACAACTCTCATTGATACAGTCTGAGCATTTATACTGAAGTTCCTCTTGGACCTAGGAGCTACAAGTGCTCAATGTCAAATGATGTTAGGCAGAAGATGAGCGCCTAGGGAGTAAGATTAGGAAAGACAGGAGTGCAGTTGACAATTGAGCATTCCCAATCGCATAGCTGTTAGGCCCCCCAAAAGGTGAGAGGTTTGTTTGTTTTTGTTTGTTTGTTTGATTACTTTTCCCTCCTTTGGATAATGTCTATTTCCTATAAAAGCTAGATTGGGCTTTTCTAAATTACTTTCTTGAGCTTAGGCTTCTACATGTAGAAGTGCCTACATCTTTGTCAAATGTTTGTTCATGAGATAAGAAGTATTACAGAATAACCAATCCTTTCTATATTTTTCTCAAAAGAAGGTGAATTCTATGTGTTAGTTTGTGGATACTTGAAATTAGGTGATATGAACACCACTGAAATGTCATTCAGGAGCAATATATCTCATGGAAAGTACACAGGTTCACATCGGTTATTTTCCAGTTATACATGACAAACTTTTCATGATGGACCACTATATGCTGGATGCTGACTAGCTGGAAAGCAGCTTTTCATAAAAGCACCTGGGAGTCCTAGTGGACACCAAGTTGAATGTGCCCCTGCCGCAAGAAAAGTTGAATGGTATCCTGGGCTCTGTTAGGCAAAGTACTACCAAGAGGTCAAGAGAGGTGATCCTTCCCCTTTATTCAGCACTGGTGGGGCCATACCTGGAATGCTGTGGCCAGTTCTGGGATCCTCACTACAAGAGAGACATGGACATACTGGAGGGAGCCCAGCAAAGGACCACTAAGATGAGGAATGGACTGGAGGATCTCTCATATGAGGAAAAGCAGATGTGACTGTTTAGCCTGGAGAAGAGAAGGCTCAGGAGAGATCTCATCAATGTATACTAATACCTGAAGGAAGGGTGAAAAGAGGACAGAGCCAGGCTCTTTTCAGTTGTGCCCAGTGACAAGACAAGAGGCAATAGGCACAAAGTAAGACACAGGAGGTTTCATCAGGAAACACTTTTTTATTGTGGGAGTGATTGAGCACTGATACAGGTTGTCCAGAAAAGCTGTAGAATCCCCATCCCTGGAGATATTCAAAAACCATCTGGACATGATCCTGGACATCATGTTCTAGGTGGCCCTGCCTGAGCAGGGGTGGTGGCCAAGATGACCTTGGCCAAGAGGTCCCTTCCAACTTCAATCATTCCATATTTTGATTTTGTGACCAGCAGTTGATCAGCTTAAACTACGTTTGCAACCATACTTGTGTCAAATAATCTCATAGTGTAATACAAAATAGAACCACATATATTTTTAGAAAAGGGAGATAGACTGTTTCTGCCTGTATTTTGTTCAATGGACAATCTAGTCAAGATCACACATGTGAAAAAGGCAGGAAAGACATCTGAGGAACCAATCAGGCTGTTCTGCTGTCCTTGGTAACCCATATCTAGGTGGGCTGGACAAGTAAGAAAGATATTTTTTCTAATAAAAATGTGCCTGACATATTAAGGAAGAGCCAAGGTCCTAAATCAGAAATTGTCAATAATTAAATTTCTTATAAAAGCATCTATAACCTTCTAGAGTCCCAGCTCTGTCATTTTTTTAAGATGATGGGAGAAGCTTAATGGTACAGAAATGTAAGATTGGGTACTTTTAGGTCTTGCTCTTGAGGCTACAGCAGGTGTCACCATTATTAAACTCTCTCAAGATATTAAATTTGTGCTTCTAGTTGTACTGAATATACTTACTTACTCTGGAGCCCCCCTGATTAATTTGGCACCTAAATAATATGCATGAGTCACTCTGCCACCTTAGATAAGTCATTCTTGATGGATAGCTCAGAATTATTCCCACAAGCAATTTCTTATCTGAGATATTTGGTAAACTACCAGTGGTAAATGAATTCACTAGTGCCAGTGTTTCAGAAATGTGAATACTTTGGAAAATTATTATAAATGGTAATTTGCAATCCTGAATTGTGAATAGTTTGTAACAGAGCCTACAATCTGGGAACAAATCCTGGGTTGAAGGCAACTTGATATATTGCTTCCTGCATGCTTGATGACAGAAATTGTGAATATTACATTATCACGATCAGTCTTTGGGATAGAAATTTGCAGAGAGATTCAGAAGATCTTGTTGCTCTTGTTCGTCCCTTTGCAAGTCATTTATAGAGAATAACTGCAACATCCATGCTGTTTATGGACAATAAAAGCCCCCTTTGTGAGCATATACTCAGAACAGGGGGAAAAAAAACCCCACAATCTAAATACAGACACTGTGAGTATGAATTCAAATTACACATAATGATTTTTGCAATAAACATTTTAATGTACAAGACTGACCATTACCTATTTTTCATCCATTTAAGAAGTGGGTTTGAGGTGATACAAGCTTCATTTTCCTGTTCCAGTATTTGCTATGCTTAGTGGGATACCAAGCCCAAAACTAATAAACTCACCCAGAGGTTAAAAGTAGAACTGTGTCCATAAAAAGTGTAACAATTTTCTGACCCTTCCTCCCTTAGATTTTCATTAAAGTAATTACAGAATCCTTGAAAGAATTGTTACGATCTTCTCTATGTTTTCTTCAGTCATGGCTTCTCACATCTTAAGTTACTTTGAAGTTTCCTCTGATTCTGAGTAAACTCACTTTCTGAAAAATATTTATGTAGTTATTGAAATAAAGGAACTTAAGAATAGCTATTCAGCCTATGACTGAATTAGCACTTACCTTGGAGTAAGACAGGTTTGTTCAAGGCCTTGTTCTACTCTTTTTCTAAAACTATCAAAGTTAGGCAATGTTAACAAAAGAGACTGAATTCCACTCCCCCCCTCCCCCCCCCCCCAGCTTCCTTCCACTTGTCCTGGTGCCTTATAATTTAGTTTTAACAAGCTTCTCTGGGATGATACCTATGGCTTAAATCCCTTCAGAAAGAGAGGACAACTAAACCAGAAAATGAAGTTCCTTGATTGGTCTGGGACAGTCTGTCCGTCTTTCCTTTCTTTTTCTTTTTCTTTTTCTTTTTCTTTTTCTTTTTCTTTTTCTTTTTCTTTTTCTTTTTCTTTTTCTTTTTCTTTTTCTTTTTCTTTTTCTTTTTCTTTTTCTTTTTCTTTTTCTTTTTCTTTTTCTTTTTCTTTTTCTTTTTCTTTTTCTTTTTCTTTTTCTTTTTCTTTTTCTTTTTCTTTTTCTTTTTCCCTAAACTGATATTAATGCAGCGGCAACATCAAAGAGTCACCCCTGGTTACCTTCCCTGACAGATCAATCTTTATAATTGTAAAAGTTTTAGTTACTTAGATAGTTCATCTTCCAGTGGAAGATGTTGTGCAGCACTCAGCTCAACCAGGGAAGAGTTGTGATACCTCTCTAAACCAGAACTATATTTCTGGATACCAAAAGTAAAGTAAAATAAAAAGATAAGGTTAACAAAATTGGCTACTGTTTCTCTTTCTGCAAGTAGGATTTTCTGCAATATTATGTAGCAATTCTGCCAGGATTTGACTGGCAGAAGGAAGGATTAGACTCAAAGTTAAAGCAACTCTCACCAAAAAAATAGGAAAATTGAATTAAACTTTCTGATACTCAGCGAGCTGATTTTCACCACTCACAAGTATGAATTGTTTTGATTCACAGAACATGTTTTTATTAAAGGGAGAAAAAATATACTAATAAGGTAGAGAAATATGGTGACATACCATATCCAATTTCTAAATAAAATACAAGGAATATAACTAGTTTACAGCCCTTTCTTCCAGTGAAATAAATATTTAGACCAGTTAGTTTCCTTCCCTTTCCTTGAAGTCCACTCATTTTACAGCTTCAGATTAAGTACTTCTGGAGAGCAAAGCCCAGTTTAAGCAGATGCTGAATGTTTGGTGTGACTGGCTTCCTTCAGCCTCTCATACTGTGCATTCCTCACTTAGCTACATGCTCCTTGTCTGTCTAGCCATGTTTTGCTATTTCTAGTTCTGTTTCCAGCTGTACTGCTCTGCATTAGCTGTGTCCCACTTTGTTAGCTCCTCCCTTTAGCTACTCCTTGCTGTTCCTCCCACTTGGTTGTCTGCTGCTTGGTTTTCCTTGGAAATATAGCTAGACTCACTGGTTTTGCTAAGAGTTTCTGTTAGTTCAGCTTTTAGCAAGACTATAGGTATATATAGTCCAAAATTAAAAACTTCCTCAGTTTTTCAGAATACAAGGAAAATGTCTGAAATGTCTTACATATTTTCTCAACGGACAGTAAATTCTTACCAGTTAGGAGACAATTCCTGAATATGGTTTTCTATTCTTACTAGCTTTCTAACTCTGGTAGAGTACACCGGAAGCTATTACCCTCATTTAGGCTGAGCTTACTGTGCCTGGAGTAAGCACAAACATCTGCACATTGTAGTTGTTAATCAAATGCTCCTGTTTTTTGGGCCCCTCTGTGACACTCTTTGGAGGTAATTTATACTTGGTGTTCGCTTTGGTTTTATGAGATTAAAGACTGAAAGATTTAGTTCATCATGTCTCACTCTCATCTGGATGCAACACTGATTGAAAAAAAAAAAAACCAACAACATATCCAAACAGTTTTCCTCAGTAACTTGTATTAAAATTTGGGAGACATACTAGGTGGGGTCATTCTTGATTTTCCCATGAAGATGATGCAATTCAATATTAACAGTTTGAATAATGGCAAAGAAGTAAAATATATAAATGTTACTACCTGGGAAACAATTGTGATTATGTGAGGCAACACTGTCATTGAAAATGATCTTGATAAATTGAAGAAATAGTCCAAATCAATAAGTAGAAATTCTGTAAAGTACAAAGAAATATACATAGGAATGAGGGGGAAAAAAGGAAAAATATAAAATTACTCATTATCAGCTGAGAAACACTATTTCAGGAAAGGATCTGATGTTGCAAATCACAAATGAGGCAATAAAGTGAAATAAACAGACAAATTTAGCACAGAGGAGAGCATCAAGGATGATCAAGATTTGATAAATATGACCTGTAAGAAAGAGCTGAAGGAATTGTTTGTTTAGTCTAGAAAAGAAATGATTGAGAGGAAACAACAGTATTCAAATATATGAAACTGTAAAAATGAGACAATGATAGAGGACTAGATACCCTACCTCTGAGGGTAGAACAAGAAATAATCAATATAAAATGCAGCAAGAAAGGTTCAGAGTTGATACTAGAAAACATAATTGCAAAAATAGTTAGCACTGAACTTGTCAAAGAAGGTGGTGGAATTTCTTTGGTAATCTTAGACATCTTGGCCAGTATACTTTGTCTTGCTTAAATGCAATGGTATGTGTTCATTCAGAGCTGTTCTCTCATTCCTAAAACGTGTATCTTAGAAAAAATTCTGTCTCTTAGTCTAGAGCCCTGTTAGATGTGATCATTGCTGTGGAAGGAAATGAGTCAAGCAAAACTATTATATAAAAAAAAATCATCCTAGAATCTAACAACATCCCAGAATCAGCCCAAGACCTGGCAAGTCATCCAAATACCATACTATTGACATCTGAAGTCCTTGTAACAGCTCCTTTCTTGGTGGTTCTCAGCCACACAAATATTTTGATAGGTGGTCTTTTCAGATTATTTTCAGGACTTTTCATTGATTTAAAATCAATTATGTTATAAATCAGTAAGGTAGTGAAATGGAGTGTTGAAATGAGATACTGAGTATGGAATTTTTTTTTTATTCAATTACTGACTAACCATTGCCTCCAGGCTACATTTTGAATGTGATTTTTGTGAAAAAAAAAAAAAACTATTCATTAGGAGCATTTTAAAATCTGGTTGACATCAGTATTTGAAAGAGTACTACAAAATAGGTAGGATTAGCTTGCTAGGATCATCCAGAAAGTATAAAATTTATAACAGTGGTTGGAAGAATGAGAAAAAAAAAGCTTTAATTTGCTGGGTTGGTTTGTTTGCTTTTCCCTCCTGAGTTCTTTTCTGATTTGTGGCAACAAACCACATTACACACATTTCTGTATTTCAGTTTCCACAGTTACAGTTCAGAAGGAACGTATCTATTTTATACACATACAATTTGCAGTGGCTGCATGAAATTGTATTTTCTGATTCCAGCAAAAATACGAACCACCCTTCGAGCCTCCCTTGCCACCCCAAACCAGATGTTGTTTGTCCAGGTTTGCAAGGTTCATGCATTCAACTAGATTCTACTTCTTCATCTGAATGTGATATTACAGCTGTTGAATACATCTGAAAAACTCCAGAAATTTAGAGAACTTTAAAGCATCATTGGTCAGACATATAATTATTTGGGTGAAAAAAAAAATGGAAATTACATGAACAACAGGTACATCAATCACTTCTGAACCTGCCTGACAAACTACTCTGGGGCATTATCTAAATCTGTAAGTACATCAAGTACTGGTTGGCTAGTTCAGTTTATGAAGCTGTTCTTCGAGTTCAGAAGAGGAGCAGGTGAAAAAGACACTAGGGGCAGTCCTCAAGCTCAGATTCCAACTAGGACAGGAGATCATATATAAAATCATAAAAGTTCATCACTACATTTAGATATAGAACCATAGAATCATTTAGGTTGGAAAAGATCCTTAAGATCATTGAGTACAACCGTTAACCCAACACTGCCAAGTCCACCACTAAACCATGTCCCTAAATGCCATGTGTACATGTCTTTTAAATAGCTCCAGGGATGGAGACTCAACCACTTCCCTGGGCAGCCTGTTCCAATGACTGATAATCCTTTTGGTGAAGAAATTTTTCCCAATATCCAATCTAAACCTCCCCTGGCTCAACTTGAGGCCATTTCCTCTTGCCCTATCACTTGTTACCTGGGAAAAGAGACCCAACGCCCACCTGGCTACAACCTCATTTCAGGTAGTTGCAGAGAGTGATAAGGTCTCCCCTCAGACTCCTTTTCTACAGACTAAACAACCCCAGCTCCCTCAGCCAGTCTTCATAAGACTTGTGTTCTAGACCCTTCACCAGTTTCATCATTCTTTCTGTTTTGTTTTTGGTTTTACTTCTGTATGCACATAGTGCAGGTTTTTGTTGGTTTTTTATTTTATTTTATTTTCTCTTTTTCTCCAGAGTTCAGTTACATTCCAGCTGGAACCAGAAAATAAGCACCTACCAGTGTAGCATCTGACTCAAGTTATAACTACATATTGGAATCTAGAGATCTTAATTCAAAGTTATAAATATCAAACATAAAATTTGAATATATTTGGATCAGCTCTCTTGTTTTGATTTTCAGAGCTTACTGATCAAAAATTACTCTGCTGGTTTACCATATATTTAGGAAGAGAAGTTTTTTTTGTCAACAAAACTGAACTTTCTGTGTTATTCTGGTCTGCATAATATGATGGAGTGTTGCCCTACAGCTGAATAGAAACAGATGTATATGGAGAAAATAACAAAAACAGACACAGATGGTGTATCACATGTATAACTTCTTAATTTATCCCTCTTTGTGTGATACAATTATCCCAGCAAGTAGGCTGTATTCATCCCCTTTTCACAGCTTCTGCCAGTTCCTGCAGGGACACTTTTCTGCATCGTGCTGTAAACTACCAGGGCAGCACACAAGGATTCCTCAGTCTCTTCTTGCACCCTCTCTATGTCCCTTCCCTGTCCATTTTGCCTTTTGTTTGTTTGTTTCTTCTCGAGTAACTGTGATAACAATGAAAGTAGGATTGTTTCAGTGAATTGTTTCATCAGGATATTGATGTAGTTTTCCTCTTTAGGCAAGAAAACCCCCAAACCTCATCCCATTTCCTGTGTGTTATTTATAACTACAGGATGCTCTTTTCCACAGGAGAATGTGTTATTTTAACTTTATGTTCAGAATTCATATTTACCTCATGAAATTTATATAAACTCAACGTAGTCTCAACAATGTTGTGTTTACTCTGAACTTTGTGTAATGAATATTAAATCGTGACTTTGGTTTGAATAGCAAGCTGCTCAGTGTTTCCCCATCAATTTCTAAAGATGATTTCCTATCATAGCCTTAAAGATGTCTTTAAGCATGTGGAAATTGTAAGTACAGAAATAATCATTCATGTGAACAATGAAATAAAAGGTATTCATGAGTGTATTAATGCAACTCCTGTGGCAGGTGACTATAATAAAGCAATGATGTGTCACCAAAGTAGGTACTGGAGAGGATGATACATTGTGAAACAAGGAACATTGTCTGTTTCTTCTCTGTTTTATTTTTTTTTCTTTTTTCTTTTAATAAGGATCAGAAAGGTTTTATCCATTGCCACATACTTGACAGTTGCCTGGTTCCATTAACAATACAGAGCTATACACTTGGCTGCAATACTTTGGGTCAGCTTTGCATAAGTCCATGTTTTTATGCCACTTTCTGCCCAGTAAAGAACTGACACACCAATCAGGCAGAAAAATATTGAATTAAAGTTCATTTTAGTCAAGCAGACAAGCAACAACACTGGAATGGGTTGCCCAAGGAGGTGGTAGATGCCCCATCCCTGGAAACATTCAAGGTCAGGTTGGATGGGGCTCTGAGCAACCTGATCTAGTTGAAGATGTCCCTGCCAATTGTGGGTGGAATGGACTAGATGACCTTTGAAGATCCCTTCCAACCCAAACAATTCTATGATTCTATGGTTTTAACAAATGTGTCAATATGATGTTTAGTATTTTTAACAGACAAAATAATTTGTTTCTATTTAACCTTTTTCTTAAATTTTGTACATATATTCTTTAACAACAAACTGTATCATTAGGTACTTTTTCAAACAGCAAAAAAACATATTCAACAGAGATGAAGCTAAGATATGGCCCATATTCATAACAGTGAAGAATAAAAAGCCTCCATACATTGGGTAAAGTCTGATGAAGAAATCTTTGAAAATGTCTTATTGTTGTCAAAGATCAAATAAAGGAACAAACATGAGCATAAAAATAATTATAAGAAAACAGTTCAATCTACGTTAACTGTGATACTTACTTTTTTTTCTCTGTGGTCACAGTTCTATACATAGGCAGGAACATCCCCAAAATTTAAATGAAAGGAGAGGAACAAGCTGTATTCTTGCCTGGTTTTGAACTTGCTCTAGCTCAGTTATTCCACAGAGTTTGCTATCTGCTGCTTTCTGCTTCCTCAAAGCTGTCACACAATGTTCTAGATCTTTCTGGCCAGACCTTTTCCTCTGGCTCTGTTGAAGACAGTGATAAAACTCCATGACAAATCTTTTGCTCTCTGTTTTTAAGTTTCATTCTCCAGTAACCCTCCTTTCCCTCTATCCTGAGCTAAAATTGGCCACCAAGGGCACACATGTGAAGAGCAGACATCTATATACTTGCTTACATGGGACTGACATGCTTAACTGACTTTACTACATGCAATTCTTTCTAAATTTCTTCTTTTATTAGGCATTAGACATTTTTGGTATTTTTGGATGGAGGAGACAAGGTCCATATTTGTGCTTAGGCTATGGAAAATTAAATAGAGTAATTGACTGGATTTACTTGAAAACTGCACATATCTGCATCAAGCTAAGATTTCTACTGTGACTATTAAGTTGTCAAATAGGCGAAATGTAATGATCTTCTTTTTCCTTTTTCTTCTTTTTATTTACTGAAAAGCTCCATAATTTTTTTATTATGAATTTGTTAATTATTGTGATTGCTTTACTTTCATTCCCTTTTTCTGTTACAATAAAAAATGACAGATATAATATGTCATCTGCCTTTTTCACTCCAAAGAAAGCACTGTAGAAAAAATATGGGTTTTGTGTCAGTATTGAGAAGCTTTCAGTAGAGCTGTTCTAATTTCTGCTGGTGACAAAACCTAAGGCAATAGCTTCTGGTTCCTGATGAATTATCACAAATCCTTTCAACTAGTAACATTCATGTTCTCTACTTGTTAAATAATAAGTGAAAGCACTCTGATATGAGAAACTATATTTATCTGTTATTACTGTTAAGAAATGTTGGGAGCGGATTTGCTTAAGTATCCAACTTATGCTGGTCAATTAAAATTCCACAGCTGTGTAAATCAGTAGATAGGCTTCTTTTTTGATGGCAATGTGTCCTACAGACTATTTCACAGGTGTAAAATCCAAGAGCTGGAAAAGAAAATGACTGGTTAGGTATTTGATCTCATGTCTGTTAGCAGAAGTTGTTTTGAATACTGGAGTCTAGATTAATGCCCTTGTCATTTCCAAACTCCGTTAATGTATCTTGATGAGTATCTTAAATGTATCTTAGCATCAATGCAAAGAAAATACAGTTGTGCTCTAATGAATTTCTGTCCTGAGAAACTGGAGAACCAGGACGCAAGGTCTGGGCATACCACACTTTCTTTCATACTTTAGTCTGGACAAAGCTTTAGATTAGTGAGGCATGGTATCTATGACAGCTATTTCTTACGATAATGGCAGTGGTTTTTTCCTAGTCATTTTCTAGATCATGTTTTCTGTATGTTATTTCCATGTTCAGTGAATGAGGGAATTACTTCAACAAGGGACAAAAACATTCAGGTTTTCTCCTCCTCTTCTTGCAGTCCTTCAAACCTTCTTCTGTGCCACTGTTTTCATTGAAACAGAGGAATTTCCTTTCCTATCACTAAACTAGATTATGTCTCAAGATCTCACTTTAAAACATTCACATTATAAACTATTTAATTTTGCCTCATCTTATTGAAGCATCACTTTTTTTTCTGCCCTTGAATTAAGCACTTTACTAGAATATATACTTGTGTTTTTAGTGTTACAGGATGCCTCCTTTATTTTAAGTAATTTATCTTTTTTGAGCTATTTTTCTCTCAGTATATGAAATTAATTCTATGCAACAGAGTATTACCTATTTTCTTCTAGAACATCATGTAATAATTGCATGACGGATGAAAAAAAAGTCATTAATTTCTTTGCTTCAGCTACTTTTCCATATATTTTGAATTATTTTATTTCATTATTTAATCTCACTTGTTCATACATAGAATTTTACTTTTTAAGCAACACTGATTATTTTCTACATAGAGACATACTTTATTTTCATAATGAAGAGAAGATGATAATTTTTGTATTGATCAACTCAGATGTTGCCTTTATAAAGATTTGAAACATAAAATTCTGATGATACATATGTAAATTCAGAGAATTACATTAAAAACAATTGTTAATACAACAAACTCCAAATGAAAAATATTATGTGTTGGTTTTTATCCTAAATAAAATCTGGTAATTTTAATGAAGGTCTGCTCAGTTTCACTAGCTATTTCTTTAACAAATTGAAAATACATGTTTCTACTCCTACTACAAAGAAATAATTAACAACAGCAGCAATACTATTACTCCCACTCCTCCTCCTCCTTCTCCTCCTAGTAATATGCAAACTCCATAACAGATTATGTCTTTGTATTCAGGATTTCCAATTAAGACCTCTTACCAGTCCAATCAGAAACATTTTGATAAATTCAATTTTGAAGTTTGTTATAGTTTGTAGTTCTGTTATTGTGATCCTAATTATGTAAATAATATTATCTTCAAGAATACCATGTATATAACAAGTTGTCAATGCCCATCCAATGGGGGAAATGTAAAGGAAGTGTGTTACAGTGCTCATACTTTACTGTAATTCCTGTCGATTTGTTGGCTAGCAATCACTAGAACTGTTCTTGTTAGTCTCCAGGCAAGCAATACAGGGATATAAGTGTTTGAGGGGTCTATAATTTTGTGGGTTTATTTGTTTTTTTTTTTTTCCAAAGCATGTATTTTCATAGCATGAAAAAAAAGCATTTCATGCTTTTTTCCCAAAGCATGTATTTTCATGTATTTTCATAGCATATTTTTTAATGTATGTTCAGGTCATTGAGCTGTTTCAGACTTTTATCATTTTCATTTCATAAATATATATCTTCATCTATATATATTTTCATAAATATATATCTATAAATAGATAATAATCCCATAGACTCAGATAATAGTAACATCAGTTGAAAATAGCTGAGGAATATTAGTTTATCACAAGAAGACTAAACAATGAAGAGGTAAAAAAAAAAAAATTAGGTATCCTCCAAAGTATGAGAGCATAATTTTTTCATTCAGGTAATTAAATATCAGTGATGTTTTGCAAGGAACTGGTAAGTATGGTCCTCGTCAAAAATATGGTATTTAGTTCTTGTGCCTTAGAGTTAGGAAGGCTTTATTCAGATTTGTCAAATTCATAAATTTTCAGGGAAAGAAGAACACATCAAATAAGACAAATGAAAATGTTTAGCATAGAAACATAAAATCTTAGGAGACTTTTTTTTCTTCTTTATGAGTATACAAAGAATGAATGACTATCAGCACTGACACAAGAAGAAATAGGTATACATTAATCAGGTTGTGGAAGGTCAGTCTGAAGAAAGAGAAGATTTACAATATAGTCTTCCATGAGAAGTCAGGGAAATCCAAGTGTCTGTAAGATAAAAAATATTAAGTTTGTACAGGCATTAGTAACAAGGTCAGCAGAGCAGGTTAGAGAGGAGATTTCTTTCAGATATATTTTTTTCTAAATCCTGTCTTTCTTTCCACTGTTCAGGGTTAATTACTTCTTCCATTAAATTACTACTTTACTTGGCTGGAGTACTGTTTTATTTTAACTCAGCAATTTATTTAACTACCTTTTATGGTAGTTAAACATGGCTAAATACAGTAAATCACTTAATATCAAATGAGGAAAAGCACATAGAATATGTACCTTTAAAATATAAGTCTATATGTATAACACTCAGACACTTCAAGTTAATTATTCATGTATATATTGCATCCCTCAGATGAGTAAAAGTTTGCAGTAGCAAATTCTTAGGTTTGAGGTTTGTTGGTTTTTTTTTTTTTAATGCATTAGTGGTAAAGGAGGAAAAAGGAGAAGTTGGTAAGACAGAAGAATAAAATATACCATGTGCCAAATAAAGTGAATTTCCTGCTTGAATAAGTACCTTTCACTCAACAGACTGCTCTCATATGTGAATAAACAATACTGTGCTGAGTTTCTTCCATCTGTCTTTCACATCCAAACAGAGATGTAAATAATTACATAATTTTTGTTTTTATTGTTGTTTATCCTCAGGGATTTGAAACAGTGACATGTTTCTATTGTACTAAGAGTGAGCATTGCAAGATGATCTATGTGGTCATTCATGAACCACTTGGCTACATGCTGTAAATAAAAATTTAACTTTTGAATCAGGAAAACTGCCTGCATCATAAAACAAGTATCTTCTACAGATATTTTTGTGCATATATGTATACCTGACTCCATGTCTGTGACTTCTCCTGTGTCTGGTTTAGTGCAGCTACTACTTAAATGCTTTCTGTCTTACAATTTTACAACAGTTCATACTAGAACTCTGTCATGTTGCATTTCATTACATCATTTATGTGATGTGACACAGTTAAATGAAGTGTGAGGTGATATAAAGTAATGACTCATCAAGCTTAGAGGCAGAAATATAAAAACAGAAACACTAAGTCAAATCCGTAAGAAAAAAACCTAGCAGCTAGTATCCTTGCTTAGAAACTTGTGATAGTGTTTTCTAAAACATTTGTGGGTAATATGATTCCTATAACTGATAAAATTTCTACTGTAAAATAGAATGGGTAAATAGAACACTATTCTGTTAGACGGAAATAACTGTTCTAGTCAAGCCTGATGTTAAAATTATTGTGAAAAATCTGTAACTAAATATCCATTACTAACAGAACTGTATAAACAGTATAAACTTTTATTTACAGCACTCTGAGAGATCAGCTTCCTTTACAAGAAACTTCCTCATAAAGTAAATTTTTGCCAAGCAGGATGTGATCCCCAAATTTTGATTTTTTTCCAAACGTTATTTGAGACTGTCAAATGGTCTGGGGACTGACAGATAATCTATTCATCTTATGTTATACTTAGATTGGGAAATAAGGCTAACATCATCTAAGTTGTTCTTAGCTGCTTTCAGCTGTGATTTGTTCCAGA
Organism: Theristicus caerulescens; assembly: GCA_020745775.1. Classification (NCBI taxonomy): domain Eukaryota; kingdom Metazoa; phylum Chordata; class Aves; order Pelecaniformes; family Threskiornithidae; genus Theristicus; species Theristicus caerulescens. Next base: position 78,624,156 of record CM036559.1, on the reverse strand, counting down.
TTTTTTTCCTGTGGTCAAGTCATTGGTCATGTTTATCTCTGCAGGTAATAAAAGCTTCATTACTGTAATATCAGAACAGCTGTCATCAATCACTTCTTCACATTCTACAATTCCCTGTCCACAGTATTAAGAAATCCTTTGGCAAAATTATGGATTCATTCATTTGAAGTGGTCCTTTTGATTTTAATAAGGTTGAATGAAAGGTACCAGTGCCAAATGTAGAACATTGAACTTAATTTTTCATATATAGACATGCACAGCAAAATTGGGTAATGTATTTGCTGTCAGTATATAAGAAGTTGCTGATAGGTGTTGGAGAGCATTGATGTGTATTTACCTAAGATGGAGTTTGCCCCAAAGTTCACAACGTAAGTAAAAATCACCAAATTTCTAAGGTCTCTGTTACTAGTAGGGGTTTTGGTAAAGAAAAATGTGTTATCTAAACTGCTACATAGTTTCTTAATTTTCACACTTAACTTCCATTGTTTTTAAATAAAATGTACAGATACATATATTAATCATATTTAAAACACTATAGTTCTATTTACTTCTTTGGGGCGACTCTGACAACATCTATAAAGTTACAATCAGGACTCAGAGTGGAGATCCACTGCATTTTATGCAAAAAAATGCTTGCTCCTGGGAGGTTGCATTTTTATCAATTGCAGAATTCTTAAATTTTAGTATCAATATTATACTTCAGCATAAGAAAAAAACAAAGAATGATATTGTAACTAGGAAACTAAACTTATTTAAAAGTAATATAAAAATCTGTCACCTGAGAAGAATGATGTTTGCAACCTGATTAAGCAAAGGGGTTTTTTGTATTCAATAACATTTCAATTCTTTTAAAAAAGTCATTTTGGGTTATCTTATGAGAGGTCTTACATAATTTAACTGCATAAGACGACCATTGCCATTAGTCATTCTTTATATCTTTTCTATATCTCAGAATGTCATTCTGCTGCATATACTTGGAAAATTGTTTCGTGCTCTGGTTCTTGGAAAATATATATTTTTTTAAAAATTGGTTTTCAGACATTTTGGAGAGAAAAATGGGAAAAGAAATGCTGAAAAAGAATTAAAGGGATAGTACTCTAAAGAAATTGGAAACCTAACAGTAGTAATGAATAGCTTCAGAATACTGCAAATTAAAGGGAATTTATATGACTTGTTGAGATGTATGTTGTGTACCAAAAAAATACATCACCAAATTCCATGTGTAAAATAAAGGTACTGTGTTATTTTTTTCTACCTCTTTTGATCACTCCATTGGGATCTCATTAGTCCAGTGGTTTGATCTTTAGCTGGAGCTGACCAGCCTTCTCAAAAATAAGGAGTAAGAGAGAAGAAAGGGAAAACATTCATTAAAAGAATGAAATTTCGATACAGCTATATGTGTACTAAGTCCCTAAGACATATTTGAGTATCTTGACTTTGTCTGTAGTTTACCTCTGTGCTCCAGAAACTTATTATAGGTGTTATGTTAGGGCTGGGGATGATGTTGATCAGAAAGATATAGTGCTTGCTTTATATCATCTAAGATTTCCTTTAACCCAAGAAATCTCTCCACCAAAGACATGCTTTGTCTTCACATCACCAAAATAGCAGTTTCACTGTGACCTACTCGTTAAGTAAAAATAAAATAGCTTGTGTAAAGTAATGGTTTCATGTACTGCATTCATCTTAAGGAATAAAAGAATCATCACAAAAAAACATTCAATGGTGCTTTAATAGTTTTTGACCTTTCAGGAAAAGATACAGTCCACTTCCCAGCTGGACATTAGGCTCAGTGACAGAGAAGATACCCGACTGGCTTCACAGTTTCCTAAGATTCAATATAGCAAATGAAAGATACTGTGAAAAATAGAGCATCAGATATAGAGCTATTGAAGCAAACTAACACTTGCAAAGTCCTGGTATGCTTTATCAGGAAATCAAATTATATTGCTTTCATTTCATACCTTACATAGATTAAGAAAGTGTTTTATTTATTAACTTTCTGCATACAACATGTTAGAAGCCCTTTGTAATGGAATTTATCTGTCCAGAGGCAATAAAATCAGATTCTAATCCCACCTGTCTCAATGTACATGTGAAATAATAGCATCAAGTTATTAAAATTGAAAGCATTAAAATTACAGTTAAATATGTCCCATTGATTTGGAATGATCTACTTTTATTTACTTATTTAAATGTTTAAGTTATGTCTGGAAACCATAAAAGATTAAATGATTTTTTTTGTCTTTAATTTAGACAAACAATATAATTAAAGTATATGTACAAAATGATACTACTGTTTTGGAATGCAAATGAGTTGACCACAGTTAACATCCAAATGCTCACACAGCTCCTTACTCCCTCCTCTCTCCCATGGAACAGGGAGAAAATGCAAGGAAGATGAGAAGTCTTGTGGATTGGATCAGCTGTCCCAGTTGTACCCCCTCTAAACTTCTTGCCCAACCCAGTGTGCTCGCTGAGGACGTGCAGAGCAGGAAAAAGAGAAAGACTCAATGCTGTGCAAGCACCGCTCAGGAACAGCCAAAAGACCAGTGTGTTAACAAGACTTTTCTAGCCACAAATACAAAACACACCATCATACAGGTTGCTATGAAGAAAACCAACTCCATCACAGCCAGACCCAGTACATGGAGCAATAGCATTGTGCCCTGGTTTCGACTGGAATAGAGTTGGTTTTCTTCCTGGTAGGTGGTATAGTGCTGTGTTTTGGATTTAGGATGAGAATAATGTTGATAACACACTGGTGTTTTAGTTATTGCTAAGTAGTGCTTACACTAGTCAAGGACTTTTTAGCTTCCCATGCTCTGCCAGGTGCACAAGAAGCTGGGAGGGAGCACAGCCAGGACAGCTGACCCAGACTGGCCAAAGGGCTATTCCATACTGTATGACGTCATGCTCAGTATATAAACTGGGGGGAGTTGGCCGGAGGGAAGTGATCACTGCTTGGGGACGGGCTGGGCATTAGTCACTGGGTGGTGAGCAGTTGCATCATTTGTTTTTCCCGGGTTTTGTTTTTCTTAATGCACAAATGCATTATTCATGATTTGTTTTCTATATGCTTTTATCATTATAATGATATTTTATTATTATTATTATTAATTATTATTATTATTATTATTATTTTCTCTTCCTCTGCTGTCCTATTAAACTGTCTTTATCTCAACTCATGGGTTTTACTTTTTTTTGCTGATTCTCTCCCCCATCACACTATGGGGGGGAGCGGGGAGGGTGAGCAAGCAGCTGCGTGGTGCTTAGTTGCCAACTGGGGTTAAACCACAACACTTGCATGCCTGAGTGACGAAAGATATGAAAAGGAAACTGTGCAAATGAAAGAACCTATTTTATTTGTTGATTTCTGCTCTGGATGTGTTCATATATAGTAATGCAGTCAGATAATCATTTGTGTTGCGATATGTGTAACAGTACGCTGAGAGAAAAGTTGTAGTTTTAGATTCCTATTTAAGGAGCTGAAGGTTGTCAGTTATTCTCAATGAGAGAAGAGAAAAGTGCTCAATCCCAAAAGCTACTTCTGTACTGGTAAATAAAAGAGAATCATGGAATGGAATCAAGGGCTGGACAGTTGTCCACAGAACATAGTCCTAACTTTTAAAATTTTACTTTTACACCTGTCTCTTTTCTGAGATTCAATTAATCTTAGAATACATCTATTTCTTTCTCTTGTATATATGGAAAATGAAGTATCAGATGCGAGGATCTACTTCGTAGGTGTTTACATCTGGTCAGCTGAATCCGCTCAAAGACCTGAGAGTGGTATGTCCAGATTTTTAAAGCTATCTAGGAGAGTAAAGGTCTATAATGATTCTTGGTAATGCAAAGTCACCTCTTTTACATTAATTTCCTTTCAATTATTTTTTTCACCCATTTCTGTTGATATCATTAATGCTTGAATAATAACAAAATTCTGTGTAGGTTGCTTTCTCTAGCTTTAGGCTTTCAATGTCCAGCACATATAACACAGAGCTCAACATCAAAGACCCAAGATATTTATACTATTTCATTTGAGAATAACAATGTAATTTAAATTTAGAAAATCAAGATAATACTGCATTCTTTTGGAACATTTCTGGAACAATGTGGGAGGAGACATGACAAAGAAGATGTGTATTCTGAAGTTAGAAGTTTGCAGATATGCCTAGTTCCCTATTAACTCATATTTGTAAAGCTGTTTGAAATTCTTTTTGCTTTTCCTAATTTGAGGTAAGCTTAAGATACACCTGAATTAAGCATTCTGATTCCACTTAGATAGTTCAGGCTTCAGAGTATTATTCCCACTTCAAACACTCTGAACTCTACATATCACTGTAATGCTGTCATTCTTTAATACCTCAGCAATGAATGCATTACATCTGGAAACATTAAGACACTTGTTCTTAACTTTCTATTATTTTTGTTGTCAGAAGATAATAATTACAATATAATCAGTACTGTCTTCATGCTATAGTGATCTCCAGTGTTATATATCTCTTTGTTACCACTTGGATTTATGTCATTTAATTCAGAAAGTGTTACTATTTCAGGGCATTAATGATCAACAAATAAATTCTTTAGATTTTCTCCATAGAGCTTAAGTCCAGTTGGATCCTGTTGATCTAATAATGTTTGAGTTTAGGGTAAATTTATCTGAAGGCATGCTAATACATACCATATCGGACAAGTATGTAATGTTTGGAGTTAGGTGGGAAATTTTGTTACTACAATATTTTGATCAAACTGATTTGGTTTAGATATTTTCCAAAATATGTTATGCAAGTTTATCTGAAGAAGGATAATAATTAACGCAGGAAGTGTTTTGAATTCTGAAGAGAATGAAGTGAAAAACAAACAATATGACTTTATAGCTAAAACACAGGATATAGAGATTCTCAGTTTCCTGTTCACTGTTTTGAAGCTGCATTTACGTGCAAGCAGTTTTGGTAATCTCTGATTGAATGTCCAAATACTGATGCCACATATAAAGCCTTTTTCTAAATACAGACTTAATACTTATTGTACTCTAAAAAATCACAATGGTTTCATTCTTTTTCTTCCATGACTTAGTCTGTAGATTTTCACCAAATATTTTCTATACATAATAGTAATTTTATGTTTTATGTTTTATTTAATATAGTTTTTCTATTTTCCTTTTCCTTTTTAATATCATTAAGAGTTTGGAAAATTTAATTCTAAAATTGAAAGTAGCTCCCATATTTTATTGAAAAAAAAAAAGTAGCGGTATCAGAAACAATTTGTGGGGCTATCTAATACAAAATGGGCAATAAAAATGCCATGAGGACATTAAGTCTGACAGCAAGAGACCTTTGATGGAAAACATGAGAAAAAAATCTAACATCAAAAGCCAGACAGAAAAAAACCAAAGAAAAAATGAATTGAACCGTTAAACATGAGAGCACTTATAAAGGAAATACTTAAAATTGTTTTGCTTCTTATTTTAACTATTAATACAATTAACAGCATTAGTTAATTAGCTCAGATGCTATTAAAAAAAAAAAAAAAAGAAAACTTTCTCACTGAACATTTACAGCTTTTCCTGCCTAGTAGATGGGATTTGGGAGAAGAAGGTATACAAGGTGGAAGCAAGAGCACAGGGGAGGACCAAAAAACAAAGGGGTTGAAAAAGGACATGAGCGAGATAGACAAAGATGAGCAATGGTCATAAAGGTATCAAGAAGTATTCTATGGGCATGCTAATTGCTAAAGAAAGTTCAGGGAAGAACTGGGTCTGATGAAGGATGGGGAAACAAGCTAGTGACATAGAAAGATTAGGAAAACTTTGAAGTACTAAACATCTTTTAGCATTGGTCTTCATAGACCAAACCTATTCTCAGACTTTTGCCTGTATCATATGGTATGGGAGAGAGAAGGGCAGTCAGCAGAGGAAGAGCAAAAAGTTAGAGTGGGAGTAAGGCAAAGCAAATATCACATACAGGAGGAGCACGGCCAGCAGACTGAAAGAAATTATTATTCCTCTCTATTCAGCACTGGTGATTACACCTCTGGAATACTGCATTGAGTTTTTGGGTCCCTAATTCAAGAAGGATTTTTAGATATGGGAGAGGTCCATCAAAGGGTGATTCAGATTGTCAAGAGTCTAGATTGCATGTCCAATAGAGACACAATGAGGGAGCTGGAGTTGCTTACTCTGGTGAATAGGAGGTTAAGGGGTAATTTCATAGCAGCCTACAATTACTTGAAGGGAAGTCACAAAGGTGAAAAAGGGCAGATGATATAGCAAAGGTCAATGGCTACAAGCTGTGCCTTCAGAGGTTCGTGCTAGGCATTAGGAAAATAATTGTAACTAAAAAGATAGTGCAATACTGGAATTGGTTGTCCTGAACAGTCATGGGCTCGGCACCTGTGGAGGTCTGTGAGACTCAGCCAGCCAAAGCCACAGCCAACCTGGTTGCATGCTGGCAACAGGTCTACGTGGAGTGAGAGAGTAACAAAAAGTCCTTCAGAAATCTCTTTTAAACAACACTTTTTTATAATTCTATGGCTATATGTTCCTTGGTTTTGTATTATAAACATCAGGGATTATTCTTAGCTGTTGACAGCAGCTCAGAATCTATTTGCCTAAAATTTACTTTGAAAATTAACTACCAGTTTTTAAACAGTAAGGCCTCAAAACAAACATATATTTAAAACTTTCAAACTGTAGTCCTACATGTTTCTACTAAGCAGAGTTAAGGACTGGAAATTTTATGTACCATTTCAGTTTCAGAATGCTTCAATGTGTTAAAGACAAGATATGCTGCCAGGATAGCACAGGATCACTAATGCTGCCTGAACAGTTTGCGTTATCTGTTCTGTCAATAAAAAAAGAATTTCAGTTACTCGGGCTTTTGATACAGGATCTTTCAGAACCATAAATTTAGTAAAAAAAAAAAAAGAGAGAGAAGGAAAGGATATCTAATGTCAAGGTTGTCAGTGTGTTCCAGTTTAAAGCTGACTTATTTTATTTCATTAACAGCAAGATCATGAAACACTAATTCTCTTTCTGAGTGGTTTTGAATGGAATCTTGAACTAGAACTTCAGCTGAGATAAACAGAAACCTATGAGCAATTTGTTGAATCCTGATCTTTTAATTAGTTTATTTAAACAGACTGATAATCTTTGATTAAAGCTTTCTTCAAAATAATGTAATGTATTTCTTCAAGAATATGTAAACTGTTTGTTTATAAAACATTTCTAAACAGCACTGAGGCCCTAAGATAAGAAATCAAATATGCTGCTGTTGCAATATGTTTCTCACCTTAAAGATTTATTAGGTTGTATCTTACTGTGGAAAATTGTGAAGTTTATGAAAAAAAAAAAATCATACAAAGTCTAGAGGGGAAAAAAATCCAAAATGCTTCAAGCATTTTTCTGATTCACATCACTGACTTTTGATTACTATGCATGGATTAAATGTAGCCTTAAAAAGCAGAAGTCTTCTAGCTGTATAAGCACAAAGCTCCACAGGGTTTTAGTAGTCATCTTTTTCCATTATGAAAATTACCATTTCCTCTTTTCAAGCTATATTTACAAGACAAAACCAGGATTCCCTCCAAAAGATATAGTTTTGATCTTCAAATCTACAACCAAATATGAAATTTTATGGTCATTCTCTTTAGTAGAGCTTGATTCATTTTTCACCTAACATTGTCTAATTGTTTTTTGACATGCTAATAATTCAGTTTAACCCCTGCTTAGTTTTAGAAACCATTGTATGGTAAAACCCATTCTTTTTTCCCCTTTTGTTTTAAAGCTTCTTTCTTCAAGTTTCATTTGATGTGTAATAATAATAAATAACAAAGTCCTGTCCACATCAATTCACATCATTCACATTTTACATTATTCTATAAATGTTATTGTATTCCTTCTCAGATGTATAATTTCAAAACTCAGAAAAGTTATTTAATCTTTTTAAGGATTTTTTTTTTTTTAATAAATCTGGGCTTACTAGCTGTCTTTCTCTGTATATGTTTCTTAACCTTCTCCCTATCTGGGAATAGGGGAGAAAGGAGAAGTTGAGATGTGGATGTGAGCAGAATTAGAAACTATATTTGAGATTTGAGCACACTGTTATTATGGCCTGTGTCATAATAATGTTTTTCTGCTTTCTGCTTTATCTTTTCCTTTTCTTGGCTAATTCCTCTTCATAGAGTATTCTAGCTTTTCAGCTTCTGCTAGGGTTTTCACATGGTATTTTTAGAGACAAATATTGTATGATTTTTTTCTCTGTGAAGATTGCAGGTGCAATATTAGAACTATATCATAGATATGTCACCCTATGATGAGGGTATTTAGGGAGATGATAAACTGCTAGGCTATTACTACTTCATGTTGGGCCATTACACCATCCAAAATGAATGAGTCTCCCAAAGTGAGTGTTTATCCATTTTAAAAATAAGAAAAAACATGTTAAGATGTTTTCTAGAAATCACAATAATTACTGGGATGAAAATTTGTTAAAAGCCATTATGTACATATCTATACACATGACACAATGCAAAAGAGTTGACACCACTATTCTACTTGAAAATAATGTCTCACAAATCTATCTGAGCTCTCTGAGAGTGCTGACAAGCTGATCTAGTTAAGAAAGCATGGTAGCCTTTTTAGAAAGCTTTGACACGGTGCCTCAGCAGAAGCACTGTAAGAAATTCATCAACTATCTGATAACAGGGAAGACAGTCTTGTGGATTAAAAACTGGATAAAAGGTAGGAAATGAAAGAGCTGAACAACAGTGTTTTATGCTACAGAAGGCATTTACTAGTGAAATACCACAGAGATCTGTGCAGCGGTTTGTGTCTTTCAGTGTGCTTGTGAATGATTTAGAAAAGAAGCCAGTTATTGAAGATACAAAATTAAGGCATAACAGAAAATTATGTGGGTTAGTAAAACCTTAAAGCAACATAACAAAATGCAAAAAAAGTGCCTGGAAGATGAGAAAAAATCATGGAAGCAATAACTATACAAGTGATGGACTGGTGTTCAACCTGTCCTGATGACAGCACTGTTGTTATCCCAGAAGCCAAGTTAACAGATTGACAGAGCATTTTGACCATACTAATATCCCAAGCCAAGACTTAGCACACATCAGTGTGAACAAACCTCTGTTCTTATATGGCAATCCGAATAGCTACCTCTTTTCCCACCAGTGTAGCTGGAGCTATACATCTAACACTGCTCCTCAGAATTAGTAAAGCATTTTAGAATATGTATCCTTTATCTATAAATAATATTCCTGTTTGTTAACCCAAAAAGTATAGATTTGCTATTTTGGAAGCTATACTGCATCTTCTTATACTTTGGAAAAAAAAACCCAAAACAAACAAACAAACACAACAGAACAAAACTCAAAACACCAAAACTCACAGAAAATGGTTTCTAATATCTCGCACAAACATTTTGTGTTGCCTGAGCATGAATGCTTCATTATTTAGTACATGAGTTTCTATCAGGGTCTGTCGTGGTTTAACCCCAGGCAGCAACTAAGCACCACACAGCCGCTCGCTCACTCCCCCCAACCCAGTGGGATGGGGGAGAGAATTGGAAGGGTGAAAGTCAGAAAACTCATGGGTTGAGATAAGAACAGTTTAATAATTGAAGTAAAATGAAATAGAATAGTAGTAGTAGTAGTAATAATAATAATAATAATAACACAATAATAATATACAAAGCAAGTGATACACGATACAGTTGCTCACCACCCGCTGACCGATGCCCAGCCCATCCCCAAGCAGTGATCGCTGCCCCCCCGGCCAACTCCCCCAGTTTATATACTGAGCATGACGTCATACAGTATGGAATAGCCCTTTGGCCAGTCTGGGTCAGCTGTCCTGGCTGTGCCCCCTCCCAGCTTCTTGTGCATGTGGCAGAGCATGGGAAGCTAAAAAGTCCTTGACTAGTGTAAGCACTACTTAGCAACAACTAAAACATCAGCGTGTTGTCAACATTATTCTCATCCTAAATCCAAAACACAGCACCATACCAGCTACTAGGAAGAAAAAATGAACTCTATCCCAGCTGAAACCAGGACAGGGTCTCAACATAGACATACTGATTTCTTGTGTATACTATTTTTACACTAGAAAAGTTATTTACATTATTAAAAAAAACAATTAAATTTTTAAATTGGAAGTTAATGTACTGTTTATGTTATGTTTTCCATTGATATTTTAGGACCCTGAGTATGTATGATTGTTTCAGACCACCAGCTTGAAACTACTCTTTGAGAACAAACAATCATTGTCAAGGGAAGTTTTTCCTGTTGATTTGTTTCTGAGTTTCTTCATATCTTGAGTTTCTTAATCCTGTTTCTCTTTTGTCATTCTCACCTTGGTTGATCAGAAAGATTAAGCCACATAAGGCATGTCTTTATGAATCTCAGTATTTAAAGGTTCACGTTACTGCTATTTTAATGTATCAGAATATCCTTAAATGATATATCTGCAGATAGCAGAGACCCTAGAGAGAGTGCATTTTTCTCATTTATTAGCTGACAGTACACTGATAGGTCAGTATGTTTTAAAATACTGCTTAGTAGAGCTTTACTTCAAACAAAATTAACTTCAGAGTGTTACAATATTGAAGTAAGCATAGTGATTGATTATTGGTAACAATAGATTTACTTATGAATATATCTTTTCTCATTTGCAATGTTGTAAAGGAAAACAAAAGAAAACAAACAAAAAAAACCCCACAAACTTGATTACTTTTAGCCAAATAAAGTAATGCTTAAACATTTTTTTTCAGACAGAAAGAAGTGTGTGTTCCTGGCAATATAGTGCTCCAGTTATACTAGCTGGTTAAGAAATATTTTGTATGTTTTTCGTCAAATTTTTCTTGCTTTTATCCTCAGACTGTCATGGCAGAAATAATAGCTAACAAGAATTATTGTCATTACTACTTGGGAAACATGATAATATGTAAGATATAGTTGAAATATCAGTATGAAAAGTGACAATAGACTGGGAAACAAAATGAAAGAATGGAAACAATTTCTGCAAGACATAAAATAAGCATTAAATATTGAACATAAGCATAACATTATAAGTTTGATAAAGATGGAAGGGTATTACCATGTACTAACACTGTAGTGGTTGTATAGAAATAAAGACAGACAGTATAGTTGAAAATTTTATTAATTAAATTCACTTTGGAGAAATTTTATAAAACCTTTTTTTTATTTTATTAGGGAAACAGCTCTACTCAGTTTTGTAATGGCACAGAACTTCAGTAATATTATCTATTTCTGCCAACAATTTCATCCCAATATAAATTATCCTTTGTCTCAAATATAAGTCAACTGTGCAGGTTCTATTTAAGAGGATTGACATATTTTCAGAATTCACTGCGGAGTTTCTGCTTTGAATAGACAATATGTTGTATGTAACATATAGAACTGATTACTATATCTAGCATAGTTTTCAACAGTAATTAAAACTGCAGTTGTCAGAAATCTGTACTTCTCTACCAAAGGTAAAATGTATTAATGTAGTTTTTAGATCAAGCTATCCTGTATGGGAATGCCCACCAGCCTATATTTTCTCCCAGTTTTTATCCTCATTTTTTTTTTTAAATTTTATTTTCTTACACTCTCTGTCTTCCACAGATTGGCTAGAAACTCTCTTATAATTCATTTTCAAATATTGATATAAAAGTATATTTTTAATATAAAATAAAACACATAAATAATTCATAGACATGCTAAACTGTCTCACAGAAGACTACATATCATTAATTCCTTCCACAAATGGAAAAATTAAGTTCAAAAATTAAACAAAAAATAAAAATTCACTAGTCAGCTGAAAAATTGTGAGTTATCCAGACAGTCATTAGGAAACAAGTTGACAATCATTTATTTAAACCTAGTAATATATTCTAACCACATTTGCAGAAGATTGCTGGCAGCAAGGAAGTCTTTAGGTAGTAGTTAGTGTTATATTTTTGGGACACTGTAAATACACATTTCCATGATGGAATTTACTATTTAATACCCAACATTGTTGATGGATGATTTTAATAGACTTCCAGGGAATGACTAAATTGCTCATCATAGGTGATGTGCCTACTGCTATTTAAGATACCCTGGGGGTCTGGTATATCTGAAAATAAAGTTCTAAGTGTGATTTGAACCTGGAACAAGAGCTGGGAGAGAGGAGGGATGCTCTGAAATAGTATTAGATGCCTAAATCTGTGCAACATAATCCCAGTTCTATGCTTTTATATTACTTTGTATACTGCTCATTTTTTGAGAAACAAGTGATTGAGATTGATTGACAAACAAGAGGTGATTCAGCTTCATATTATGACAGCTGGATTGATCAACTAGGAAACTTTTTAGACTACATTGACTGTGTTGACTAGACATCAACCATGAGAGCTCAAACACGTACCTCCTGTTAAGACAACTTCATTGTATATAGCACAATTTAGGCCTTAAGACTCAAAGGAAGACCGAATGTAGCCATTGCTTGAAGCCATTTAAAGAAAATAAGCTTTTCAAGTGTATGATTAGTCTAATCCCAATAAGACATCTAAAGCAAAACTAATTTTTCTAGAGCCATTGAAATTCATTGAGGTACCCCTTTTGCATCCCACTGCTGATTCAGAAGAGCACTGTTTCTCCTCATATCGTCTCTTATACCTGCAGGCCCCACAAGGATATCTCAAATCTAAGGAGTCTTAGATGTCACTAATGAATGAACTTTGTTTAGGCAAATCCATTGCGCTTCTAAACCGGGGCAGATCTGAACCTTCTAAAAGCATGTACTTCTCCCCACTGGCATGAAACCAGGCTAAGTGGTAGGTCAGATGCAATTGTGAGGAATCAAATGTCAGATATCAGATATCAGATGTCTGAGATTTGTGAGGTAACTGCTATCTTGAATGCAAGAGACAAGACGAGAAAAAAGTGCTTCCCTTTTTTCTTTTTTACTCATTGCAAAGTTAAAGGACTTTATTCATGCCACACGTAAATGTGCTGAATACATTTCAAATTGATGAGAAAACGAAACTGATAAAAATGTCACATGACTATTCAAGAGGAAAAATACATGAATAAGACTAATGTTAATCAATTTTATTACATTTAAAAGTGCTATGCATCTTTTTTTGTGTTATTTTTGTTATTTATCATTTGCATTACATTTGTATAACGCCTAATAGATTTCTTGGAGATCAGTCAATGTATGGTTGTGCCAACTGCATTTGAAGATACTGACTGGACCATATTTTTTGCCTTTAAAGAATAGCTATCATTCTTTCAGAACAAGTAACACTATACAGGATATGAATGACAAAATGTCATGGAAATACAGAGAGAATGCAGACAGTGATAGAGGAGACAGGTGGCTCTCCAAGTCTCTCAGTGGATGACTTAAGTAACATGTATATGGAATTCAAAAATTGCTCATTATCAATACTAGTAAGAAGAAATCATAATTAATGAACCCTTGATAGAATACATTCTTTGTAGTGAAAAGACACTCATCGTACTTCAAGAACTGCTGCATTTAAAAATATATGACATTCTAAGTTGAGATGAGATGGTAATTCAAAGTCTTGATTCAAAGTCTATATAAGTCAATAAGGGCATTTCTATTAAAAATCAGAAGTAATTGTATTAGTTCTTAGCTTAAAAAATAGCACAAACAAAAATGGATGCAGAGAATGCTGTAGGAATGAGTCTTTTTTCTTACCAAAGTTAGAAAGATAGCAGGCATGATATGACAAATAGATTTTTTTAATACTTGAAAACAAAATATGAACAAAAGATAGGGTTTTTTTCAGAAAATGGTAAATAAGGCCTTTGTGCTGGGTATTCAAAGACAGGGTTTCAGCCATACCATGGTAATAAATTTGAATGAGATTTATATGGATACAATTTCTAGTCAGCCTTGAAAAACTATACATCTCTAAAGAAAAACAATGTCTTTGTAACAACAGTTTTATGATAGATGGTGCTGCTGCATTTTGTTAAAGTATTTATTCAGAAAAAAAGTACATCTCATATAGAGGAATCCTGAGTCCAACATACACTAAAAAAATAATTTGAGATTTTCTGTGATGGAGATAGTTTGTGTGTTCTGAGTATAAAAACAGTCTCAGAGAAAATGTATAGTGATAAATACTGGTGTCTGAAAGTATGAGAAATTACAATACAATTTATTTGGGAAAATACAGCTGGTTTTGAAACCTTAAAATATAACTGACCCCAAATAATACTCCTCATTTGCAAATGTTATGCAGAGAAAAAAATGTCAACAAAATTAACTCCAGGATCCAAGTCTCCCTTCTGTAAGAGGACATGATCACAATCTACCTGTCTAATCTAATATTGGCCAAAATTTAGAACACCTATACTGGCACTTAGCCAGAACTTGAGTATCTGTTCTCCAAGTGCAATATAAAACACTCATTCTCATTTGTCGCTCAAAGATACCTAAATTCAATGGATATTGTCATTGATCCTAAACTAAACTCAGCTATCCTTTCATCTTACAGTGAACATTTATGTGAATAAAATCTGTCATACCTCAAAAGCATACAGAGAAGGTCCCTCACTGTTCAAATCTGTTGTTCATTTACAACTTTCAGATCACTCCAAGCCCACACACCAAATGTCGAAAAACCCCCCACTAAACTGATCACAGAAGCCAACAGATTAGAGTTGCTCGTCTCTGAACTTGAAAAGGAAGAAGCAATAGGATTCTACCTGTAGAGTGAACGGTGCTAAAAGTGTAATGTCCATGCTGTTCACATTCTGGGAGTTTTCCTTCTGGACTAGCTCTAGTCTATGGATAATGTACCCATAGGTAGTTAAGTGCATTCAGGGTGCTCCTGGACTACATCTTTTAATTTAGTTTCAGCCTGAAAGCACCATTCAGGTGCTCCAAGACCTCTCCATCCAAATGAAAAGGTGAGGGCAATCAGGATATTCACTGCACAAAGTGTGCTTCTGCTCTGAATTTGAACACTGTAATGTAAAGTCATCTCTTGGTTGCATCTATACTGCTAACGTGCTATAGACTGGATCACTGGAGATATAGCTGAAGCAGTCCAAAATTAAGCCAGATGAAAATTAAGCATGGATGACTGATGAAGTGCCTGGCCATCTTATGTAGCAGAATTAATAGCCAGATTTATTTGTTTTTTTTTTAATTTTTCACTGCACAGGAGCCTTTTCAAGACAGTAGTAGACAAAGGAGAACACGACAATCTGACTGTCTTTTGGGTGGAGATAACAGCTTAGTTCTCTCTCAAGCTAAGAACCAGAGTCTTCCATGTTATGGGTAAATAATCTAATAAACTAGCTGCTATATAGAAGGTGCAAACTTTATTTCTGTTCAGCACCTCTTCTCCAACAAAGGTGACATCTTCTGAATCCCAGGTGGATGCAGATGGCTAACATGAGGGGGGTGAGGTGGGAGTGGGGAGGTTTCAGCCAGGTGCGTATTACCAGAGAGAGCTGGGGGAACACAGCTATAGCCCTGTTACCACTGTTTGCTATCTACTAGCTATAATCATTCATCTGTTTGCATACACAAAGCTGAATGGCTGTGTGAGGTATGTTGGCTCCAAGAGGAAAGAAAGCCCTGAATCAGGTACTCTTAATCACTCTTCAAATGGCATAGGATATCTAAATGCCCATTTTCAGTGTTCTGAATTACCCAGTAATTACAAAGTTTAAATTCAGCTCTGAGATCTGAACCTGGCCTCTAATCACTAATCTTTTGCTCTCAGTCTGGTGGCATGTAGGCAATTGCAAAGCTGTGTAAACTGTGAAGATACCAAATCTGAAAAACTGATGCAGTTACCTCTTCCTAGAATTAGAGCATTTGAATGTTCAAGAACAGGATTTAAAAAAAAAAATCATAATAATAATTCTGGGAATTGAGACTAGTGCAGCTGCTGCTGTTGTTAGTGAGGAAAAGAACATGAAATGCAAAAGGGGAGCTTGAGTTAGCTACACTGACAGGGCATTCAAGCTGATTTCCAGTTGTTCTGCACTGAATAAATGTACTCATACTGCAGTAAAGACTTTACAATGATTTCCATGTCTCACACTTGGCTTTGTCACCCATGCACATCAGCTGAATGCTGGAAATAAAACTAATTAAAATCCTGCCCTTTTTCACAGTAGAGAAAAGGCTTCAAACAACCATCATAATCTTAAACCAAGATAATTATAAAATGCAAATCTGTATCAGATATGCTGGCATCTTGTAGCCATTAATGTTTATACCAAATAGAAACTAAATTTCAAAACCACAGCTTCATTTATATTAGTTGTACTTCTCAAAAAGAATATCTTTCATATGGAAGTCCTAGCTTTCAAACTTCTCAAGCCTTACAACCCTGACATTATCATGCTTACTGCAGATTTCTGCCCCTATTGTAGTAATGCAGGGATGAAAGGACCTCATGGGTTACTGAGTCTTGTCCCCTGCTGTGTCTATAATCCTGAGCCCATTGAAGTCAGTAGGAGTTTTAGCTTTTGCTTCAATGGTAGCATGATTAGGTCCGGAATATCTCAAAAATATTCAAATTAAAGTTGTTTTTTACACATTTTCTTAATGACTATTTAAAGATAATATTCAAACGTCTTCAACTACAAATGTAATTGGTTCAGTGTAGTTGCAATTTGTTTTCAAATTCCTGGTTCTATGATGAAAAGTTTAAAATAACACTAAAGAAATTTTTCTTGTCCATGTCTAGTCATGAAAGGTCAAACCACACTGAGCTTAGATGTCTCAAGCAAAGGACAGGCTAGAGGCAAATGGCCACAGCCTTTAAGTTAATTTAACTCCTCATATCCCTAAGAAAAATTCTCCAGGAAAAACAGGTATTTGAGTAACAACAATTGCAGATGACATTCATAGGGGAGATAAATGCCTATTCCCCCTGAAGATCTGTACGTATTCTGATCTGTTTTCTTAATTAGGTCAAAGACACAGATCCACATCTTCACATAGTGTAAAGTTGATATATCTCAGATACTCTCACATCTAGCTGTATTATGAAAAAAGGACAGCAAGGTGGAGTGAAAACACATGTCAGTTTATGAAACATGCTGAAACAGTTAATATTGTCCAGTTTATTTAACACTGTAAAAATTATTTTAGCAAACTTCAGTTATCTGAAGTTACTTCTCTGGTCAAAGGCAGTGAAGTTTCCTTTATGATCAATGGACAGAAGTGGAGCACCTCCAGAGTGCAATTAAATCTGTTTATCTAAACACCCATCTTAGACTGGAATGATTAATCCTATGAAAGAAAAAAACCATTAACATCAGATTTCAGTCATATTTCTAATAGCTTTTTTTTAGAACATAAAATAATGGAAGTGATGAAATATAATAATATATTGGGTTATTTTAACTATGATTTTAAACTATGCCAGTGCTACACATTATAGGACATCAACACCTTTAGAGATTTTCCAAAGAAACTGGTATAAATTCCAAACAAATATGTGTCATTATTCCACAAAACAGAAAAAAAATGTACAGTTAGGAGTATTTAAGATGTCTTTAATACTAGAACAACTGTAAATTAGTTGCCATTAACAATACCTTAAAGCCAGCATGAGAGCTAATTTACTACAGTTAGTAAATCAGTAGTTTGAGGAAGAGCGGAATGTAGCAGTTGTAAGTTAGAAGCAGTCTTCAGAGAAGTGCTACTACGATTTAACATACAAAGGGGGGTTTTGTTAATACACATTTAAACTCTTCTAGCCTCAGTAAAAAAGTTATGTTTGAATTATGTTATTATGTTCAGCAAACCAAATGTAGTGAGAGTTTCTGCATCACTGTGTTCATGTGTAAAACAATCATTTGAGGATTTACATGGAAACATATAATGCAATTGTCATTATAGTCATATGTTCCAATATATACTCTTCAGCTTTCTAATCATTCTTTCCTGCTCATTGCTTGTAAATATTTTCTTAAAAATCAGTCAAGCATACCTGTCCTTTTCTGTTTAGAATCCACAAACTCATAATTTATTTCCTTATTCTATGAATTTTACCTCTTTCTTAGTAGGAATAAAAAGGCATATTCAAGGGCTTCAGGATTTGTTCCTGAAAGTGAATCTTTTCACTGTGAATCATATGAATCCAAAGCTTAGTGATACCCGGCCCTAAATAATTAATAATATAAAATAAATATTTATCTTTATATGAGCATATTTATACTATATTTAAAAATATTTGAAAAACTAACAAGACATATAAAAACAATACTATTTTTATAGCACTACCTTTAAGTTAAAAAACATAGCATGTCATAGATAATCTTAAATAGCTCATTTTCTGCAGTCAGATGCTGTTTGACAAGAATTATCCTTGGTAGCGAACCTTGTTTTTCT
This sequence comes from Theristicus caerulescens, assembly GCA_020745775.1. Taxonomy (NCBI): domain Eukaryota; kingdom Metazoa; phylum Chordata; class Aves; order Pelecaniformes; family Threskiornithidae; genus Theristicus; species Theristicus caerulescens. The sequence continues at coordinate 78,605,756 of CM036559.1, read as the reverse complement.
AAATATCCATTATTTTGACTAAGTAAATGTAAATATATTTTTGTTTTGTAAATAAATCTACCATTTTTAAGTAAGCACAAAGAAAAGTTACTTATCAGTGAGAGCTTTGACAATCTCTCTTTGATACATCTGCTCAGCTACTCATAATCAAGAGACTTCTAAATAAAAAATGAACAATAATTAAGATTTTTGAGTCTTTGTGGATTGCTGTTACAACATACATCAACCATAAGTGGATTAATGTACACTTTAGAGAAACTCTTAATCTTAATCCAGCCAATTTTGCTATCATAAACTGTGTAGATTTTAACTGAAAATTGATTGATTGTTGTGTATTTTGTCTAAAACCGGGAAAATAACCTTTAAGCTTTTAGTTATATATTCTATGTGTTATGCACAAAATCTTGTAATGGGCAAACAGGAAACACATTTTACATAAAGTGAAAAAATTATTATTAGTATAATAATACAGTTAAAATTGTTATACACTCACACTTAGTACCTATCTCTTTTCTGTGTCATTTTTACTCTCTCACTACCCCCATGGACCTTTGGTCAATAGTGCCAGTCCTCTCCCAGCAAGGGCTGCGATTTGCAGCTTGTCTTGAAGTGCTTTGCTGGGAAGACTGATCTTGATAGTGTCTTCTCTTACTTCTCTCCTTCCTCTTAGAATTCACCTGGAGACTTTTTTTTTTGTGTTTTCTAACAGTTTACAGTTTCTTGATTGCTTTCCAACTTCATGCAGCATCTGAATTTATCATATGTGGTGTATTTCATGTGTGCTACATGCTCACTCTTTGTTACCCCAAGCCCAGCTGTGTCCAAATTCTGACCCGCATTTCTTCAGCTGACCACTAGTGAGTTGTTTATGGTTGTGGGGTCTCCAGTGTCAAGCACGTGCCCTACTTGTTATCATCCCACTCTCTGTCCCTCTACACCACATTCTGTGTCTCCACCTCTGAAAGCCTCTGCCATCATACCAGGCCTGACTTTCTACACACTACATCATTGTGCAAGAGTTGTAAATATCTACACAAAGTAACTACATATTGCCATATTAATATAAAAGCTACAGTCATACCATGCAAAGACTAGCAAAAGTAATACTAATTAGGCATAGCCAATAACCTTTAGACACAACAAACCAAATAAAAACAAAGCTCCAGGCAGGTCAAGACAAGTTCAGGCAAAGTAAACCTGACAAACCGCAATCCTAAGGCCTTGCCAAGTCAGTGCAAAACCTGTGTGTTGCTAGTAGCAATGGCAATACTCTATTTAGGTGAGCTACAGGGCTACATATGATAAGTAATATCTGTTGGATTTTTCAGGAACATTTAGCAGAAATATAGGAAGTATTTGTTATAACACCAAGCAAGTGATTCTCATCTTTGGGATTTAAAAGTTCTCATTTCAAAAGGGATCCCCTTTCTGAAAAAAATGGAATATAGGGTACAATACACTGCACCAATAATAATTTGCATTTTTACATAGACTAGTTTCACAGAGAGAATTTATGTCCAGCACTGCAACCCAGCCTTGACTAGGCATGTAGGACATCTTTCTAGTGATTCCAAAGCCTGGCTGAATCTTCCTTAAGAAAATTGGCACATCTCGCTGGTAAATTTGCAAAGATGTTTCTGTTCAAATGCATCAGCTAATTAATTTTTGTTTTGTAGATTGAAGCTTCTAAACATGTCCAAGGAAAACCATTTCCTTTGAGTGATAGTATATTCCAGAGTGTTTTGATGTATGCCTTCCTATTGAAGCTAAGGAAAAGACACTTGGGAAATTGTGTGACAGGAATCATGAAACCATTCTGGAGCTGTCTAGCAGAGTAGTGAATTGGGGCATGCTAGGTAAGGGAAAATTGTATTATGGGATCATGCTGTTGGCCAAGGAGTAGAAAACATGATTGCTGGCTTCCTCAAGACTATATTCAGTCATGCTGGAAGAAAACAGGTAAAAGAGGAGGCTCTTGGCCACTGAGAAGCAGGGGAAGTAGTGGTAGTTCTCTGTAAAGATGAGCTAACAAGAGATCCAAAAACGGTTCCAATCCCTGATGTACAGGACAAACACCTGGATTAAGACCTCAGCTGCTACTGCCACTGCCTCCTGCTTTTCCAGCTTCCCCCTTCTACAGTTTTCTGCTTGGTCAGTTTCAGCTCCAATGTTATTCTTCAGGCTTCATTTGGACATCATTGCTCTGCTGGTACCACAATAATCTCCTCACTTACTATCTGTATCAGAAGCATGTGCTTATTTGGCATGTTGTCAGATTACTCTGTCTCCTGCTCTCTTATTTTCTCTGATCTCTCTCACTGATATCTGGCAATGAAAAACATCCTTGGACACACCTGAGACTGCATTCTTTAATACAGTCTGACCTTGCTCAGCTGATTAACAACCAGCTCCTGCATTCCCTGACACTGCCAAGACCTGTATGCCCATGAGTTTATTGAATTATAGTTGCCTTGGAATTCAGTACTCCCAAGGTAGGATATCAAGTTTGGGATTTGTGGTGGGTTGACCTTGGCTAGCTGCCAGATGCTCATCAAGCTGCTCTGTCACTCCTCCTTCTCAGCAGGACAGGGAGGAGTGTCTTGGTTTTGGCTGAGATAGAGATAATTTTCTTCCTAGTTGTTTCTCTCACATGTTCTCACTCCTCTCTTCTGGCTGCTGTTGTGCAGCAGGATGTTTTCCCCCTTCTTAAATATGTTATCACAGAGATGCTACCACCATCGCTGATTGGCTCAGCTTTGGCCAGTGGCGGGTCCATGTTGGAGCCGGCTGGCATTGACTCTGTCAGACATGGGAACAGCTTCTGGCATCTTCTCAGAGAAGCCACCCCTGTAGTCCCCCTGCTATCAAAACCTTGCCACATAAACCAAATACAGGATGTTGGGCAACCTAGCCAAAGTTGGCAATAAATTTACTTGGGAAGGGGATAAAGAATTTCTAATATCAGTTTCAGTTCACTTTCACTGAGGTTTTGAGCCAATGCTTGCAAAAAGGCAACATGAAGTCTTGTTCATTTTCCAACAGAAATAAATCATGTGGAATGAATAGTCACTAAACACAATGAAATTTGTCATGTTAGTTTTCTACAATATTTTGAACTTGAAAGAAAATTTAAAGGAATAAAAAAAATATTGAGGCTGCTGAGCAGAAATTATTTCCTAATATTGTACAGAATGTTTAAACAGAAATGCATGCAACTTGATCTTTATTATTTTGAAATATTATTATAGATATTTAAGGAGGGTTATTCATAAGTATGATTGCTACTTGAAAGGAAAAAACAGAGCTCTTGATTTTTAAGATGTCATCAAAACAGGTAAAGCACTGTTTAAAAATGCAGAAAATACTGTTGCCTAGGTTATTTTTTGCACTTTCAAATGTTTTTGAGATTTCTCAGAGGTTTAGGGAAGATATAGTTCCTTGTCTTTTATAAGCACTAGTTTTTACAACTTATTAACAAAGTCCTGTGGGAATTACGAACAAAATCTGATGCATTCAAGAATGAAAATAAAATATAGCATAAAAGTAGTCACAAAACTCTTATTAATTGTGCAATCTATGCTCTTTGAGTGCTATTGCTATTCTAATTTTTTCTGTAAATTATGGGTTTTTTTAATTTCTGAAAACAATTATCGATAGTTTTTTAAATAATGTTCATTATTTTTATTATTATGGTAAATCTTGAAGATCTTTGTGGTCAATATATTCTGAAAAAGGGACCGTAAGTTCTGAACTGGTGTGTGCATGGGGGAAATTAAACAAATTTCATAATTTTACCTTCTTTTTTTAAAAAGAAAATCGTGATAAATTCCTTGCTCTTTCTCTACTGGGTTATCTATAAATCTGAATGGATTTTACAGACGTTTAGGCTGTAGAAGACAGAAGTACATAATAATTTAGACTATCTAATTCAAGTGAGATCTAATTAACTCTTTTCTCCTATTTTGAAAACCATAGTTCTCTCTTACTTAACTCTTTGACACCAGCAGATGGAAACACTTTCTTTATCCAGACGTCCTTGCACCCAGACATAGAATCTCATGAGCAGTCAGAACTTTGGTTGTAGTAGACTCCCATTCCTCAGACTAACAGCATCAAAGCAAACCATTTTTTATGATGATAAAATTATATTTACCAATGATAGAAACAGGAAAGCTATGCTAAAGTGCTACTGGATACTGGGAAAAATTTAAGACTCTTTTAAGACTTCATCACATTTATTTCTTTTCAGAACTTTTTAGAATTATATAACAAATTCAGGGGATATATTTAAGTGAATGAAGTTTGCCAAATAAAGTCACAGTCTTTTTGAAATCATTATTTTAGCAACCATCTCTTTAGCAGATGTTTAAAATTCGTTTCCTGGAATATGTTAATTGGAATTCTGTAGAAAAGCAAGAATTTTTTTTTTTGCATAAACCAGACTTTTTTTCACCTCTTCTGTGTTTGTTTCTCCTTTATAGTGATATGATTAATTCATTTAACATTCTAGTCTGTAACTTTAATATTTAATTCATAACAAAGCTCAGAGATAGTACAATACATTTTAAAGATGTTTTCTTTGCTACCCTATTGTGTTTCAATATAGGTAATGCAAAATCACACAGAAATCTAAAGACAGTTCAAAATGCTATCTTTATACATCAAGGTTCAGTTCAGTGCTGGGTTACCTGATCCTGTGTTTTCTCTTTGTTTTCTTGTATCGTTATAAACATTATAAAAAGTGTTTTTTTCTGTTTAGAGTAAGATGGTTATACAGTCACTTTGGGATGAACCCGTGAATAAAAACAATAAGGATTCAGATACAAACTTACCTTCTAAATGGAATTATTTTGTAGTAGAGTTTAGTAGGCTGGGAAAATGGCTACTCCATGGAGAGTACAATACAAATCTCTTTCAATTCTTAAGGAGAGAAAAGAAAAAAAAAAAGGAAAAAAAGGAAAAAAAAAAGTTTAAGCAGTTATTTAAACAGAAAATCTTATGCCTTATCATATCCAACTACCAGACAGTTTTCAATTACAGGATAGGTCCTTTAAAAATTTTTAATAGCTTTTTTTTTTTAATCAAAAAGAGACAAATCTTTCTGTGGTCTGTCATCATAAGGGTTATTTTTAAAGATGAAAATATAATACACTGCGAAATAAAACAAATGTTTCACAATGCAAATATTGATGGAAATAATGTAAAAATTTTCTTATTTCTGTAGCTGGATATAACTTGTTGCATGAATTTGTCCTCTGTTCACAAGTCATTTCAAATGCTTGCCTCAAATCAATAGCATGTAACATAAAATCCACAAATCAAATTTATGCCTATTAATATCTGTGAGGACCCTTATAAAGCAATCCATTTTTGTATTTTGGATTCCATTTAAAACATCTGCTATATAGCTGAATATGAAGGGAACAAGAAAAAATCATAAACTACTTCTCTGAAGTTCCAGTTTATAATACCCCTATGTCTACGTTATTTTGAGACAAATATTCTGTTGTTTGTTTTCCATCCAGTCACAATACTGTAGTCCTGGAGGCAAAGATAAACCAAACAAGACTGAAAATAAAATTGCAGATCTATATACCATAGGAAGAAAACAAAAAAGAATAAAAGCAAGCACTGACCTTCATTAAAGATGCTAGTATACCAAAGATAACAGTTTATAAAATCCTTTTTTTTTGCACTGGGACTTGAGTACCATACAAGTTTATCTATCTGAGTTCTTAGCTAACAAAGCCCTTCAGGTTTGACTTTAAAATAATTTTTAAAAGTGTTCCTGAACCACAACAGTAAGTTGTGAATTGGAAGTAAATTATATCTGAGAAGTTTTAGTTAAATCTATGGTCTTGTCTCTGCTAATCACATTTTCATTTAGAACCTTTTTGTGAAGCTTTTAGATCTGATGGAAATAACTTTATAGCTTTAATAGCATAACTTTTGTATATTTTCGGATGTGCTAGCATAGCTGCTTTAGAAAAGTGGATACTGGTCTAACTTACATTTTCTCTTGTTCAGAGACATAAGACACTACACAGCATACAGACAATGAGCCAATCTGAAAATGGATCGTAATGAAAGATATTGAAATTTGGACAGAAGGGACATGGAATCAGCCCCTGCAGGGTGATGGAGTCCACACCTCCTGTTTGGTATCCAGGCTCTCCATAAACCTCCTCAGGAGATTCAGAGATCTCAAAAAAACAGGTTAAGCAGAAGTTAGTACTATCTTGAAGTCACTTAGGCTAACTAGTCTTAAACCCTTCAAATCTATTTAGTTACATGTCTTGTAGACCCCTTTTAAAGCATAAGCCTTTTTTTATGAAATACAGACCTTTCTTCCACTAGTTCCCTTTATTCATTCCTCTCTGCACTCACAAAATATCTTTTAACAACTTGTTAATTAAAACACCAAAAATGATGTTAGAATTAAGCACTCTTCCTATGAGAGAGAAATATATTTATATACTTATATATTTGTATTCATTTATTTGTACGCCATGAAATACTTTTCTGAAAAGAGATCAAGACTGGTTTTACAAATCTTACCCCACAGTACAATATAAATCGTCAAATTAGGCATGATAAGTTCTACAATGCATGAAGAAAGCTCAGGGTTTTAAAGAGCTTAGATGCCTCAATCAAAGTTTCAAAGGAGGTACCTTCATGCACACAAGATTCATAACCTTGCATCTTATCATGTGAATAGGTGTTTTTTCTTTTTTTTTTCATTTTTTTCCCCAAGTAACTGAATAGGAATCACTATTTTGCTATTATGACTGGGAAATATTGCACATCTTCAGAGTAAGATGAACAGATTACAGCTTTTTTTTACAGAGAATATATTTGATATAAAAGTCCTGCTTAGTTGAAGAGTGTTCATTTCCACAGATCCCAGCTCTGCATGATAGTAAGCCAGACTGAAGGTTTGGTTTTAGAAACCTCTCCTTTTTTATTTTGAGCCCAAGTAGCTGAATGTCCAAGATTTGTAGTCTCAGAAAGAAAAGAAGCAAGAAGCATAATAATGGAACTTATTTATTATATATATTTTCCTAATGTGAATATTTAGACAACATAACACGTGAAGATTTTCTTCATCAAATTGTGTCTGGAACTTCACTCGTGTTATGATAATGAAATGTAAGTAAGGCTTAAACAGGTATATGAATGGTCAATATCAAAATCTTATAATGAGAATATTATACAGCCAAGATCTTGACTGATATAATCTTTTCATGTACTCATTTTTGTACATGGACTTTATTACATAATTAGTGAAAACTCTTTTGTACAGCAATTTGATTAAAAAAATGTTAGTAAGTAGTTTCCATACAGATTGTAGGGTTGATTAGTTTCTAGTTAGTCCCTGCACTTTTGTGTATATGCGTATATATACATAATTTAAGTTGTCTATATATATACATTTTAAGATCAATATGCTAAGTAATCATTTTTTAATCAAGCATTCTGTTATTTCTTAATGGTTTATGCAATGTTATTGTTTGAACCAGTTTCATGTTATTCGTATACCAAATGAATGAAATTCCTTCTCAGAACATTGTTAAGTTAATTATATAATATAAAGTCCTACCATGTTATCTCAGCTTATAAAGATAAACTGGAATTTAATCTCTCTCTTTCACTAAAATAACCCAAACCCAAATAAATTAAAGCAATCTCATAGAACTCAAAAAACTTTGTATATTTTGGAATATTGTAATTTCTCTTAATTATAAAAAAGATTTTTAATTTAAAATACACTTGGTTTAATGTCAGAATTTTATGGAATATCCATTTTGCAAAATCAATATTTGGAATTAGAACTAAATAATAAATATTTTCTTGTATATTTGTAGCTCTTAAAAGCGAAATAAGCAAAAAGAACTGAAGGTTGAGCAGGGGGAAAAAAAATATAATTCCTATTGACCATTCATCAGTTTAAATGTAATGTTCCACACAGTGTTTCTGTTTTAAAAATATTTCAAAGAAAAATTGAAGCAGATATAATCACCCTGACAGAGACAATACTTAAAATATTTTTAAGCCATTGTATTTTCACTACTGAGGTAATGAAAAGTTTGGAGCATAGTAGGTTTTGATAATTTACTTCATTTTCTTAAAATAAAGTGCATTTGAACAAGCACAGAGAAGATTTTCCTACAATTTCCTGACAGAAGCTTACACATGTATTAATCTCTTTGCTCATTTACATGGATGACTTGTCTTTATTTATTAGTTTTCCCTGGAGCATACAAAATCTTCCTCTATACTTTTTATATCATACATAACACAGTTTGCAATACCACTATTATTGGTTATGATGTTGTAAGTGATATTACTTGACTAATAGTAGTGAACAATACATCTGAGTCAAACAAAGAAATCAGGGAAAAATTAAATAATGGCACTGGCGGCCCATCAGTTCTAATTGTCTATCTTGGAATAAGAGTTATGGTGTCATGGCAGGTTGGTAATTAAATAAATGCCAGAAATTTATTTTTTAAAATTATTTATAGAAAACACAGATTAAGCAAAGTACAAGGTCTCATATACACAAGCAGTATGAAATTATTATCCTACCAAATTCTCTTTACTTATGTTTACATTGTTTTCATAATAGCAAGATAAAATTCTAACTAAACAAAGGATTTGAGGATGATATGAGATACAAAATCTTGTAAAAATACCACTGAGTGAAATGCTCTAAGCCTGAGAACACCTGTCCCAAAATTACATGGCAATTAGCCTATGCTATGCTCTTTCCATGCCATACCTCAGCCTACACCCTAATAATCTGGGAACATTTATTGAAAAACTTTACATCAGGTAAACATACTCAGTCTGCTCTCTCATAAAAAAGGTACCACTTTCCTGCATAAGAAAACACAGTAATGCTACAGGCTGGAATTTGCTGAGTAGGGCACACAAACACCTCTCCCTGGGGAAGAAATACAGGTGAGATCACAAAGTTAGACCACAGACAGGCCAGTACCTCCCTGATCATCAGCGGCTAGTACCTCCCTGTCCCAAAATGCCCACACAGGCAGCATGAGAAGCAGGAAAACAGGCAATATCAGTGATTATACCTTCTCCAAATTCTGAAATGGTTTTCACAGGCCAGACTAGGTGTTTTGGTTTCCTATGTTGACAAACTAATGAATCCAGTTACACCTGTGAAAGAAAGTCCTGAAGGGCAACCCAAGAAGCCCTCTCTAGAAAGACAGAAAGCTGGACCAGGGTGGCCGATTCAGCAGCAACAGGGAAATCAATGGCACCGTTTGCTAGGATCGAGGTCCACAAGAAACATCAGAAAAAAAGCCACAACCCTAAATAGAGATATCTACATGTGAATTAGGTGTCTATGCTCACACAGTACTTAGAAAACTGTTGTTCACATGCATGACACTAAATTAATTTGAAATATCATAATTTACCTGAAAAATTTCTAGCAAAGTAACAGTCTGGATACTCAACAGCATCTAAGATGACATTAGATGCTTACATTTAGACAACTGAATTAAGACCCTCTTCAATATGATCAACAGAAACCAGAGAGTTATGCAGAGTTGGCCCAGTCTCCACTGATAAAAATAAAAGCTTAGATATACAAACAGTAGATATAAAAATGTATTCCTTCTCTGGAGTTAAATCATTCCCTAGCATGAGACTCAGTTACAGAAGTCTAAGATTATTTAGTACAATCTAAAATCATTTAAGGTATTCCAGTGTACCTAAGATATTAAAGAACTGTCACAGGACTTTAAAGACACCTTTGCCCTTCTCAGACTGCTGCTACGTTGTAAGCAGGATGTCCAAAGACATCTCAAATGGCACCAGATACCTATGTTTAGACCACAGAATTGTATCCTAAAAATCATGAGACTTCTGAGGGTTTTTTGCTGGGATTTTTTGTTTGCTTGAGTCTTTGGTTTGTGTAGTAGTCTATAATAATTTATTTTAAAGAACATGATAATGTATATGACATTTGTTTAGCTTTAACCAGGCAATCTGTACATTGAATTCATGGTCTTAAACTGAAGGTAGAAAGAGGATATGCCCTGTGTTTTTGCTTGCTGAAGAGGTGATACTCATTCCATTTTATTACAGGATGCCCAAGTCATATCTAAGAGTTCAAGTCAAAATCTCATCCTTATTGTTTCAATTAAATTGATTTTCCTCCCAATAATCTCTACAAAGCACTGGCTAGAAGACGTTGTCTCTTAAATGCAATCTGATGGGAATAAGACTAAACTCAGCAGTAAAGACTGTCTCTCAGTTTTCTATGAAAGATCTCAGACTTGCTTGAGTTAGCCCTATCAATCAAGGTCTGACTGAATAGAAAGCTCCTCTAGATGTCTCATCATCTCCAGTAAGATGGGAAACACTTTATATAAGTAAAAGTATTCCAATTTTGTTGTTTTTGTTCTTGTTCTTGTTGGTTTCCTTCTCTGTGGGACCAACAGTCCCTAGACTGCTCATGTGTATAACTCAAACCTTGCCAGCAGCTTCTTTTTGTGAGAATAATGAAATTCACTCACACCTGACAATGTTTGTTTTGTCTTCCTGAATGTCCATTGGGAAGGTTCTTAGTTCAAAACTTCTAGGTGATACCCATAGGGACTTTTAGCTGAAACACTGACTCTTTCATTTTCTTTACTTCCATTTTCTGTTGTAGTATATTGATTTTAAGAAAATCTTTTTATATTAAAGTCTCATTTTGCTTACTACTAAAAATGTTTAAACATGCATCTGAAACATTGTATGTCTCTGAAAGCTGCTCCAGCAGTTCCTACGTTGCTTAAGGAAAAGGGAAAAGTATTTTTGGAAAAGCATATGTAATTTGACCCATTGCTTGACATTTATTTTCCCTCAGCAAGTGTTGTTTCAAATTATATAAAGCATCTCAAAGGAAAAACTGTAATGAGATGATAAATTCATCTAAGACTCTTTAATTCTTTCTGATAAAATATCATATTAATGAAATAATGAAGTATTCCTGGTTTAATTACAGAGTTTTCATTATAAACACAAATCCATATGCTCACTTTGAAATATAACAGAGTTTTAGAATATCTTTATTTGAGTAAATTAGAGAAAAGTCTAAAACATTTAAATGTATGTAAATCCAAGAGTTAAAAATGGATTAAGTACCACTTACAACCCCATGATAAACTATAATTATACCATGATGTAGCAAGACTTCACTTTGTATAGATCAACATTTGTATTTTTCATAGTGTTGGAAAAGGGATTCTAGTTAGTCTCTTCAAGCAATACTGACATTTCTTCAGCTGTCTAATTATGACTGACCTTTTGCAATGTTGATTTCATTCTTCAACACAAACCTTTCTGACTACTCTTTTCTTTTTTTTTTTAGTAGGTTCACTAAGTGTTGCCACTCTATTGTGAACACTATCAGAAGATTGCTTCATGTCTTCCTTTTTTTTTGCTGCTTATGTTTTCTTCAGACCTTTATATTTTGCACATATAGATATATCTTGATAAGGATTATCAACATAATTGTGACAGATATGTTTTAAAGGCAGCTGTTAGATGACAGAGGATAAATAAAAATCATTATTTTGATAGAAATTGGCTAAGATGCAGATTTGTGTCTTTTTAATTTGATTTGTCTGTAAGAACTCACACTGACCACTTAGAATTACTTTAGCAAAATGAGTGAGATGCCTAAGGATGCATCTATGTTATACTGCCTGATGACATTTCAGATAGCTCTGAGCTAGCTCCAAATGAGCTGATATGTTTACACAAAGCAAAACCACTGACACACAGACTGGAAGCAGTATAGCTGTGTCCAGGTAGTATTACCTGAGAGCTAACTGACCAAGGCCTAGCTGTGTAATGTGGTATATCTGTATCATCTTCAGCCTGCAGGTAGTTTGCACAAGCATATGTGAATGGCAGTGCATTATACAATATAGACATACACTGAGTGATCAAGAAGGAAACTAAAGCAACCAGCAGTTGTGCAGGAAGTAAGCCACTCTCACTGAGACCATTCAGCATGTCTTAAATTAAACCATTAATATAGGGATACATGTGTTGGAAAATCTCCACAGCCCAGAAAGCATTCCTGATGGAACACCTAGATTACTTTAAAAAGCATTGTGGTAATGGAGCTCTCTTCTTTTTATGTATTTATGAGACACTCAGATTCAATTTGCTACGCTTCCTTAGAAGATTCAAACCTACTTTTCTTGCCTAAACAATTCTTTAATCATCAAGCTGTAGATGGGGTTGAAATTTAAAATATTAGTTGTTTCCAGAGAACTGGGCTTAGACATACCACCTAAGGAGCTACTTGAGGGATCTCGGTGTAGATCTACACTGATAAATGAAAAAGGACTAGGAACTCAATGTCTTCTCATTTTCTACACTAATTAATTGTTAGGTCATACCTGCAACTGGTTGTCTCTGAGACAAATCCATAAGGAGCGCTAGCCTTAAACAGTGTGGACGTGAGTTAATCAATGTCATTTGGCTTCAGGTTCTTTTTTATTTGCTAGCACTAAACCAGTTCAAGTACAACCACACCATGTAACACAGACGCTCTCTTGCACAGAATCTGAATGAGAGATTTGCACAGATAGGAAATACATTACTGCATATTACAATAGAACAATAATTGCTTTCCACTTGGAGCTTTCATTTGCAACAGAGCCCCTAACAGAATAGGTCATATCCAATTTCCATGTTTTTAGAGAGGGAAAGCATGAGGCATAAACCAGGAAAATGAGTTACCTCAGATTACCTATTGCACTCATGACAGCAATCCTAGTGCTGAAAAAAAATCCCCTGCAATAATTACAAGGAGATTAGAAGTATCTGAGATATGAATATGTTGTTTACAAATTGTGAGCAACTGAGGTGTAAATCCACAAAAGAACACAGGAAGCATTGTGGATGCTGAGTTAAAAATTCACAGTGTACAGCAATACTTGATTTTTAGGAGGCTTGCCATTTGCAAGAACCCACAGTCCCAAATTACTTACCTAGGCTACTCTTATACTCATGCTGGGGGAGAATTAAGTGCCCAAGAATGAGAGCCATAACTGGCAGTTGAGTGGGAGTCACATACAATAGATTACAGAGTAAATCATAAACCTTTCTCTCTTCAAGGCTTAATTATGTAACTGTAGGAAGGCACTTACCTTCAGTCAGGATCCACAACAGAGTTTAGATAGTCCTTAGCTGCCTAGACTTAATAGTGAAAATGAAGGTGCTTTGACTGTAACAAAAGCTGAGTAAAGAAAGGTGTTTGCCATTTAACATCTAATCTTCATTTCATATGCAACTGCCTACAGGGACAATTAATCAGGATTTAAGTGCCTTATTTCTTTGCAGACCAACTACTTATTGTATAATGTCTGAACAACAATGAAGAAAGTAAAGTGCAGAAATACAGTATAAAATCTAACAGTCTTGAGCATAAATTTTTTAGTTGTACAATAATGCTCCATGGGATGGAACAAGGTCATTTCTCAGCCACCTGTTTCAACTCCACCTGATTTCAGTTCTGTAGCTAAAGTAAAAGCTGATTTAAAGTTCTAATTTTATATGTCTGCAGCTGCTTTTGCTTCTCAAATAAATAACAGGTCTGATTCGTTTCCCTCTTCTGATTCTACACAGTGTTTCTGATAAAAATGCCTACAATTAAAAAAAAAAGAAAAAAAAAAGAAAGAAAAGAAAAATCATAAAGACTTTTCTTTACCAGGTGGAAAAACACTGTAAGATTTGTTATAGAGCTTTTTGCAAGATTCCAAGGTGGATCACAGAAGGAAACATGCATAAAATACATAACCTAACATCTTGCCTGTTCCAAAAGACAAAGAAACATCTCTTTCAGAGTGAAGAAATCCAGCATTTTATCTAGCCAGAGTATCTTTTCATAAACAAATAGTCAGATACTAAGTTTTGTAAGTGATCAAGCAGACATATCGGAGGTTTATTTTTTACATCCTATGCACATTTTGTGGACATTTGTGGACATTTTACAGACAATTTACAGGGTGAGTGGTATAGTCTGGACAAGCACCTGGGACAGTGGGCACCTCTGATGTTTTGGAACTTCATCCCTGAACAAGCGCAGAATCCTGAAAAACTAAAGACTTGTGGTTTAACCCAGCAGGCAGATAAACACCACACAGCTGTTCACTCACTCCCCCTGAGAGGAACTGGGGAGAGAATCGAAAAGAAAAGGTAAAACTCATGGGTTGAGATAAAGACAATTTAATAGGACAGAAAAGAAAGGGAAAATAATAATAATGATAAAAGAATACAGAAAACAAGTGGTGGACAATGCAATTGCTTACCACCCACTGACTGATGCCCAGCCAGTTCCTGAGAGGGCCCCCGGTAACATTTTCCCCTAGTTTATTTACTGAGCATGATGTCATATGGTATGGAATATCCCTTTGATCAGTTTGGGTCAGCTGTCCCAGCTGTGTCCCCTCCCAGCTTCTTGAGCACTCCCAGCCTACTTGTTGGTGGGGTGGTGTGAGAAGCAGGAAGAATCCTTGACTTTGTGTAAGCACTGCTCAGCAGTAACTAAAACATCAGTGTGTTACCAACATTATTCTCATCCTAAATCCAAAACACAGCACTATACCAGCTACTAGAAAGAAAATTAACTCTATCCCAGCCAAAACCAGGACATCTGGGAATAATGAACATTTTTAAAAATAAAGCCCTAATCCTAAAATGGCCACTGAAAAACTCCAGTATTTTATCCATGGGAGCCTTTCACTATAGCAAAAAATGTTCTTGATAAACTTGTCAGAGAAAATTGCAATGGTATTTTTAAAACCATAAATTTGCCCCTCTTCAGAATATAGGCTTTGGCACAAATGAAATATAATGCAATACAGAAAATCACTGTGATGTAATTACATCTCTACCTCTCTTCCCCTTTCCCTTTGCTATTCCTGTTTTTTTAGTATGAAGATTTTTTTTTTGATTGATAACCTTCTATACCCCCATAGAAATGTGAAATAAATGTGTTTAGTTTGTTACTAAAATGTTTTTACAAGATCTGAAATATAAAATAAAAGTCTCTGATTTGCAGAGGTTGAAAATATTTACATTTAGTCAGAGAGTAGATCCTGCTTCAGGCTTAGAAACTTTGTCAAAATAAAATGAACAGGTAACAATTTATCACTGAAATGCACAAAATTCCTTCATTAATGATAGAGAGACCCTACATAACTACATTAAACTAACTAAAGACCTAAGTATAAGGTGATCCACACAGCACAGATGAATTCAGCGCTAAACTTTAGATGCAAATATGGTACTTGTTAGGACCTCTCTCAAGCCCCATCATGCGCTTTTCAACATTTCATTTTAAAATTCACACACTTCAAACCTCAATTGATGTTTTCCATAATAAATCTGAGTATCTGCATTTTTCAGTTTGTTTTTTTTTCTTTTGCAATTGGGGTGGTTTTTGTTTTGTGTTTTTTTTTGTGGATAATAGAAGACTAAATTTGAGAACTAAAATGTATAACTCTAACCCTAGATCAAAGAAGTCATATCCTATTTACTTTAAATGTGTTCTGGTTTTCCAGAAAGTTCTGACATGAGATGAGTCCTGACATGAGCATGATTTCAAAACAAAGAGAATAAAAGACAGTTTCTAATCTTTCTAGCCCCTTTTAATAATGGAAATCAATAGATTGTTATCATTGTTCACTAAAAGACAGAACATGAAGGGCAAGTTTCAAAGCCTTTATTCAAATGGGAAAAAAATTAAAAGCAGGTCTCCCCCACAGAATAGACATTTGTGTACTCTATTCAGAAATGCTTTGGATCTCATGGTCTCTCTGAGTCAAATATCACAGTGCTGATAGTTCAGCAGTAACTTTAGTTACAGACACAGATTAATTAATGCATTTGGGAGTAACTATTTTATGGAAGAGTGATCCATGGTTTACATGGATACCATTTATTGTTATATGATCATATCGGAAGGCTCAGACATAGACTCATAAATTACTGTCATGTATCTTTATTGTCTGTTCTTTTATGCTGAGTGATGATTCACTGACTGGATAGTGATACAAACAAGTGATTTTCATATTAATCAACAAGTGATTTTCATATTAATCCTAAACACATTTATTTAATTGGAAAACTCTGCACCAAATTATTTTTCCAGCACTTGGATAACTTAGCTTAATGAATAGGTCATTTGTAATAAAAACTACTTGACTATGCAGCTGATGTGGAAGTATTTATAACGTTGCACAAAAAAGTTGAAATGGGCTGACATGCACAAAGCTTTATTCTTCGGATCTGAAGCTGATGGCATACCTTGCCTTCAAGGTTACCCTAGGGAAAGAAGCAGGGACAAAGAGAGACAGTGAGTGGGAAGCAAAGGAAAAACTGTTCCCAGAGACAGCCAGGAAGAGAAGAAGTGTAGGTCCCCAGGTGAGTGTCCTCTCCTGGTGTCCTCTCCAGTGCAGCAGGAGGTCTCACGATCATGTCAACAACCACAACCACACTGCTTTTCTTCCTCAGAAGAACTATACCTTTCATCGATACCCGCTCAAACTTCCTGGTGGTGGTCTTTCTTTGATGATACTATTGGCACTGATTGAATAGGCTTAATTAGGTGCAAGGGTTACAAACTAGCTGCTAAGCTTTGTGAATGTTTGTTATTTGGGTAATATTTGTTGGATATAAAAATGACTCTTACCCACTTACTATCATCTAACTTGTTGTAATATGGAGTCAACAGTCTAGAAGCTACCAGATGGACAGGGGTGGGGCAGACTTTAGCACAGGATTACAAACTAAAGCTAAAAAGCATCAGCATTAAGAAATAGCAGGGAAACAGGATGATTTGCATGTCAAAAAAAAATCACTTTCTCAGGGAAAACAGAATAACAGTGCTTCAAAGTGCACCAGTACAAGGCAGAGAGGATAAGAGCACTTGGCCTAAATGCTGCCACCAAAGCTTCAGGGTGTGTGGGCTGCAAGCAAAAAGGCAGACTAAAACTACAACTACCTTTAGCAATATTAAAGCACTTGACTGTGTGCAACAATACATAAAGGACTCCATGGCTTAGGTTTTGATCTCCATAAACACAGGCTTAATATTCCACTGAGACAGTTAACGGGTTTTTTCATGACAACCTGTAGTATCTGCAGGAAGATTTAAGTCTGGGCATGAAATGCGTTTGTCATTTGCCTAGTTCCGTCTGCTAGTTCTCCAAGTCTGGAGAAAATACAGTTAGGCCAGATAGCAAAGCCAATAACTAAGATTTTAGACAGAGATTTCTTTGAATTTATCAGCCTGAAGCCAGAATAATTTCTGGGCATGCTGAGGTTTTTTTCCTCACAAACAGTACATGATTTTTCTTAAAAAGAAATATTCTAAATATCATAAATGAAGAAATTATAACCTAAATAATCTTTTGGGAATTTTAACAAGGTAATTAATAATCTTACCTCAAAAAAAGATATATTAAAAAATCAGCAGTATCTTTAGAATAAAAATATCTCAGCATGGGCAGAAAGAAGATGGAAAAAGGTAAGGACAGCATAGAAACAACATGTGCCTTTCTATCAAAATAACACTTCCTTAGCAGATATTTCTTTGCTCTTGTGTTTTTCATTAAAGTTATTTCAACAGCAGGGGAAATGCAGGCTTGTACTTTGTTATTAATCCATAATGACAGAAGCAAGAGGAAGGTGTTTTCTTATTCCTTTTCACATTAAAGCTAAGTATAATGTTTCAGGCTAGCAAACTTTTTCATTCTAATGGATTTTCTTTCCCTGTAAACAAATGGAATATCTCATTTGCTCAGACAGATCAGTGATGATGCACATAGAGCTGTATTTATCTACTGTGGAGGTATCTGTAACTGAACTTAGCAGCTAAAGCCAATAAACCATAAGCCAGAATGTTTTATGGCATCATCTTTCAGACTCAGAGAAAAAGATCAGCACAAAGGGACACCCCACACCATTTCCTCCCTGTTTGAGCCACCACTTTGAATTCTTGCCGCATCTCTGATTTATAATTACATTCTCTACCCTTTAAAACTGGTTAAGCAGGAAATTGTTTTGGCTGAGATTATATGGGCACATGGTTCTTTCACAATGCTCAGAGGCTGCATCTGGATGATCTGAATCATATTATTTAGTCTGTGTTATTTCTACAAGTGATCTTAGAGGCTTTAACAGCTTTTCTAAAGAGAGAGGAGGGACAGTGGTCCATTTCTTGATTTGGACATGGCTGATTTTAATAGGCTGTGCCATAAAGGTATAATGCATATGGGTTTTCTGTTACATGATACTAATATTAACATAGAAAATAGTAGTTCATAAGGTTATTGCTCCAGCTTTAGTGAAGCTAGATTTGGATTTCTCACTCCATGGTATTTTTTTCCCATCTACTTTTATTTATGGTATGGGCATCAGTCTTGCCGTTGACATAGACAAAATGGATTAGAAACAAAAAGCAGCAGCAAAGCACATGCACATGCAGCCTCATTTGTAGAGTTCCAGCAAGATCATATCTGTGCTCATTCACTTCAGTCAAATTGCTTGTCTGCCAGGCTTTACATCCAGTTATGGTGTTATTGGCTCATAACATCACATGAAATACATTAAAATCCTGTTATAAGATCACATATTTGGTTTGTCGCTCAACCATGTGGGTTGTGGGGGTCAAGTGCACAGATATTGTCTCTGGGTACATTTGTTGTATCAATACATCCAAGATTGTTTCTTTACCCATTTTAGTCCCTAATATTTGAAAGGAACTCCACTTACATAGACAACAGTGGCACACCCTAGTCAGCATTGTTTAAATTAGGTGCAGGAACCTTGAAGATAGAAAAAAAAATAAAGCTCAGAAAGACGGTCCTTGGATCATGTTAACTGCCCCCTTAAACATTATATCTAAGACTATTTTCTTTGATAAAAGAAATCAATGGTAGTGGAAAGAAAATAAAACAGACATTAAAACACAAGTAATAGCCCAGAGGTAACAGTCAAATTTAAAAACATTTCTTACAGCTTTTTTTGATACAGGAAATTCATTTGGACTGTTATGTGGAATAACCATCAGGTATCTTACTGTATAAGTGATCTTATTTCAGAGTAAGTTTACAATATTCAAACAGGAGGAAGCTAAAATAGTGGTGTTCTCCAATCCCAACAAACTTTTCAAAATTCAAATATACAAACTTTTCAAATCAAACTTCTCAAATGCCAGGGTAAAAACATTTACATAGGAAGCTAATGAGGTTAGGTGCTATATAACTGATGTCATCAGTTTATTATACGAGGTTATTGGGAAAGTTGTATGTCAGTAAATATTTTGGAGTGCTTTCCTATTAAATCCCATGTCCTCAAATCCATTCAGGACTCTAATGTCTGTAGACACTGTCAGTGATGAAGTCTAGTGCAGAAAGTAAAATATCTATGATAATTTAAAGCAAAATTTTTCTTATGCCACAAAATGCTTGCATTTCTTACTCTTCCCCAGAGTTTGATATATTCACTGTAAACAGATGTATCCAAGCTTTTCTGCTTCTTCGCAGATAGCGTTGTGGTACATTTCTGAGCTTTTATAAAGAGAAAAGATTTTTTGACAAATATTTGTAGAAACTTACCAACGTAGATTACTCCAGTGACATTGGTCTGGAATAATACACGATCATGTATAGTGTACTCTTGATATTTCAGCTGAAAAAGTGATACTTCATATGTTCCTTATAGCATGTTTGGCAGGCCAAAAATGTTTCCATAGCAACAGGATTAGAAATAGTTGTCAGAAATCAGATTCTACCAACCGAAATTTGCTGAGGTAATATTCATTTAACAGTATCTAAATGCCTAGGTTCCTAATATCTAACTATGTGAATATATATTTATTAAAAAAAAAAAAAAGACCTATAAGGTCTTAGGATGTTTTACAGAAGTTTTATAAGAGCTACACTAAACAGCCTGTATCAAGTTTTTAGATTTTCAGAGAGTACTTACCACAAAAGTATTCTCTTAGGTGGATGTCAGTGGTGATTAAATGTTTAACGGGACTTAAGAATTTATTGTAAAGGCATTAGTATGTTCATAGTATCCTTTTGAGATATTTTTTAAGTTATTTTTGGGTATTCCCAGCAAGAAACCTGCTCATTCAGGAGAATGTGATGGCAGAATACATTCTGCTGTAGATCTGACTAAATTTACTATTACCACTGTAAATGCAGCATAATTCCACCAAGTTTGATAAGATCAGGATGAGCCCAAAATTTATTTTATGTTAAGACACAAAACAAGTGCAGAAGGACATACCATTTCCTCTTAAACCTGATATATCATCTGTACTTTTCAAAATGATAGCTTTCCTCAGAGAGATGAGCTGATTCACCTTGGAAGTGACCAGAAGCTGGAAGTACTACCAAGACCCTAATCCATATGTTCATTTTCCCCGTGCAGGCAGCCTGTTTTTGATCATCTCTGGCTTTGGAGCAGGAAACATAGGGACATTCCCAGGAAGGACATTGATCTTCTTCATTTGTCTATTGCCACACATCACAGACACAGAGACAGAAATATGGCCAAGTCAAGACCCATCCTCTTAACAAGGAGAATATCCTCTTGTTCACAGGGCTTACTCTCTTGCCCCATAATTTCCAGTCTTGGTCTGCTTGTCCTTCAGGAGATAAAAATGGTAGACACAATGGCCTCACATGTGGCCTGGATACTAAAATAAAAACAAGACCTAGATTTAGCCAGACCTTCTTTATTTCTTGAAAAGTAACAATGTATGCTTTCTGGAGGATCCAGGAGAGACTATCAGATGTTTCAAACTACCTTTGTGCCTCAGACATCCTGAATTTTCAGAGGAACAAAGCACTTATTAAAACTGCTGTGGAAGTCTCTAACTACTACTTCAAAATATCATTACTTTAGCTGGAACTTGATTGCATAACAGAGTTACACTGACTCACCTATCTGATAATTTTCCTTTTCCTAGTAATCAGTTCACCTACATATGTAAGGTAATAACAAGTGACCTTCCTGTATATGAACATTATTAGAAACTATTATTATTATTTATTATGTCCTTACATTCTACATCTGTTCACTGTACATTATTTTTAAGCAGACAACAGCAGTTATTATTACACTGGGTAATTCACTTGGCTAGTAAGCATCTAACCTCTACTATTCCAGACAATTAGTGAGTTGCATTGCCTGCCATAAAGATGAATCAAGAGCAGGATCCATGAAGAAAACTCATAGTTTAGCAAATATGGATAACAGTATTAAATAAGTTATATTTTCGATCGTCATGGTAACAGGTCAGAGAGTTAAATTTAAACTCATTGTTTTCAAAAGAAGCTATTCCTATCAAAGCTTAAAAAGTATCTCCTGAAACAACTTAGCTATATTTCTCTCACCATCTCAGATTCATTTTGAACATCATCTTTGTAGAAAGCTACAACAGTTAAACTTATATCTCTCCTCTTTTCTGTGTCATCTGAAAATCAGTTCAGCTAATTTAAGTAATACAGAGAAAAGAGAAGTCCTTATTTCTCAAAGGGCACTTACTTTATCTGAGGATCAACTGATGTATTTTAAGATTTGGTGAGGATGATACCGTGAGAAGGAAAGCCAACACAAATTAATCCAAACTTAGAATTGTCATTGTTATTAACTAATTAACATTCCTAAATCACAGAAACATACTGATATCTATTTACAGAAGAAGCAGCAAACAAATTAGAAGAAAACTCAAACTGATAATTATAAAAAAATAAATGCATGTTTAACTAAGGTTTCCATGTTTGCTTATTTAGTTTTCTAGAGTTTATGGAACTAATGGTGCAATGGAGGCAATAATTCTGGTCATATTTTTAAGCTCCAGGAAGTTTCATTTGAAATGTCTGCTGTATTCTGTGTTCATACTTGCAGTGCCATTTGGCATCTTAATCACATGGAATTGAATCCTCAGGAGGCATGCACAACTATAACTGTGCTTAAGTCCAGTGAGTTTTTTATTTGAATTTGATGAGTTTGTTTTATTTCTTACTTTGGTAATGCTAATATTTAAGCTAGAAGAATAATCAATAACAATGAGCTGCTTGGATATATTTTTGTGAATGATTTTGTGTTTATTTTGGAGGCCTTTCTGGATAAGCAAGTGTAAAAAGCCTTATTTTAACATGCAAAGCAAAAGCAACACCTTCATTTTTCAATTTTATTGTATGATTTTGTATTTTGTTTGTTGTTGAGGAATAGAATACCTGTTGGATTTCCAAATGTATATAGTGAAAGCAAGTTTAGCGATGGTACTTTGCTACAAGCTGGAGGACTGCACTTAACACATGCTTGTATGTGCATACTGAATACTGTATGTGCATTTGTGAATGCAAAAATGCCTATGCGTTATTATTAGCTAACAAATTTTCTCAGCCTGGACGTACTTAAGCATGTGTGTTTTGAGTATTGCTAGAATTCAGCAGCAACAAACATAAGAGTTGTTGAGCACTTTTAGGACCTTGAAGTCAAAGTGGTAAAGTCCAGAGTAATTTTGGCTCCAAGAAACATAGCGATCCTAAGTTTGAGGGACTTGGTCTAGATGTTGTTAGCACATTATGTTGTTGATGAAGTTCATTATAAACAGGCTGAATGTTAACCAGAAAAATACTCCTCATAATTGTTTTCAGAAAAAAAAGGGGTTTTTTCTTTTTTACTTCTGACGGAAGGTTGTGTAATCCACCACAAACTTACAAAATGATGAATTCTGTGGAACAGACAGTGAGACTTCACATTGCTAGAGGACTGCTGCAGGCATACTTTCTGAAATATGAACGACAGAGTCATCTTGCAGCCTGTCATTACAGCCTTTTATGATATATCCAAAAATTAGTCGTTAAATTTCAAGTAAAAATGTATCTATATTATTTACACTCTGATCTTAAAATAAAATGCAATATCTGAATTATCAAGTTTTTATCAGGTGAAAGTGTTAGAACCCTGGCACAGAGCCTGACTTAATTTTTTCTTTGTCTAGGTACTATTTTCTGCTGCAGGTTTGAATGACTTAATAAAACAAAGCAAAGCTGATTGTTAAATAATTTACAGGAGACTGAATCATCTTTAAAAAACTTCACCATCTGCAACTTGAATGCTGAGGCATGTTATTTGTTCAAATGTAGCTTATTAGATTATATCCCCCACATGTGTCTGAAAACTAAACTTATTTATCCATTGGGAGTCTAAATGACCTTACATAAAGGAAAAATGGTAATTTTCCAAATGAATAGTGAACAGTGATGTATCTCATGACAGGTTTTTGATGACTTTATTGTTTGTTTTTTCATATGAATAGTCATCTAAGCTCATCTGTTCCAAAAGGTACAGTGTGGGAACTTCACTAGATTGACATCCAAAGATATTTTCCAAGAAAAATAAATCTCATTTTTATTATATTTTTTCCTGAATATACATTCAGAACAGTGCAATACTGATTCTTCTTTTGTGTTCTTCCTCACTCCAAACACAGGCAAAAAATATTTGGCTTCTTCTGTATGAAAACCAGACAAGAATGACATTAAGTTCACACTTTTATTTCCATTTCCATTTGTTTATTTCATAAGAATTTATGACAAGTTCCTCAGTGTTTCACTGAGAGAAATTTCTTAAGTAGTTTCAGAGTTATTGAAAACATATAGGTCACTAAGGGGAATTGTTATTGCTGCTGACTGTACATCAACAGTAATATTCTGAGTCTTCTATAAATCTCGTCACCTGAGGACCTAAACTATTTAAACACTTTTCAGATATGTACCTCTGTCATATTCCAGGGAACGGATGAAGAAGTTCATCAAGCTTCAACAGAAAAAAGGGTCCTTCTGGCATTATGCAGCTGAGATCTTAGGGAGTAATACAGACTTATTCCCATTGTTACATAGCAGATGGACCCTTTTGTAAATGCAAATACAAGTTTGAAGCCAAAAATTAGATGGTGCAAAAACCTTAGTGTTTTGTGAATAATTTAGCGATGGAGAAACCAAGACAAACTGACATTGAAAGAGTCATCACAAGAATTTCTTCTGATGTTAACTTATATTTCAAAATGAATATTTCTTGCATTAAAAAATAATTGTTTTACTTCCATGTTTTAAGCCCATTTGAAGGTACATAAATTATTAAGCAGTAGAAGTAACAAGCCTAAAGTTACAGCCTTGACTAAGTGATTTGTTTTTCAAAAGTCATGAGTGCCCAGAAATGTTATGACTGTTAACACACCTGACAATAAGACCACTTATTTAAGTATGTATGTAGTACAGCTCTAGGCACTTATGTTTAGGTACTCTTCATGGAGGTTCAAATAGACTGTACATTAACATTTAGTGTAATTTAAGTCTTTAAGAATTTTTTTATATTATAAAACAAAATAAAAAAACCCAATGTCTTGTATTTTTCAGGTTGTTTGACTAATCACATCAAATACAAAGACCCATCAAGGATAAAATGATGGGCAGAGGAATCCCCATAACCTAGTGGGTGGAAAGGAGCACACTGAATGGCTGTTTCTAAGACCATCCAAGAAGAACAATTGGATGATTAGACTGTAGTCTTTGGTGTGAAACTCATCAAAGTCACTCAGTGAAAGACAATCTTTACTCAGCACACCATGAAAACTAATGAGGGTTATTGCCTAGAGGGGTGTGTGACTTATTATGGAATGAAGGGTGAAGAAAATTTTGGGACTATGTAAAACATTATGGGATTTTTCAAGGGAATTGTGAGACTTCATGAGACTTATTATGAAAAGTGTAGGGAAGGACCAAAGGGCAGGATCAAGGTGGATCAGAGGGGAACAAGTGTGAAAAAATACAGGGAAAAGCTGTGTAAGCCAGCTGCTGGTGAGTATTCTTAGCTAAGCTCTTCTCTTGATCACTGTAGTCTGCCCTATATTCTTATTAAATCCTGTTCTTAACTACTTTCTTTGACGGTGCACTCCTGTTCTGAGCATGCATGTGTGTGTGTGTGAACACTAGCAAAGTCTAAGCTGCTCTAGCCCTTGAGTAGGATCAGAGGCTGCAGTGCCAGCCACTGGTGCAGGACAGTGAGCCTGAAGGTACCACGTGTCTAGGGGCCAACAACTGGAGGAGACTAGGGACTGGGGCCAGTTCTAGGATACATTGTGTGCTTAAGACCAGCTATGGGAGAGTCCCTTTTTGCATGTGGGATATACACATGTTGCAAATGTGTATATTCCACTAGTGGCCATTGACCGTGATCAGCCATAGAGGAAGAAGAGCTTTTGGCAATATTTGTGCGGGTGCTGGTGAAGGTGCTGCCCTCTCTGTCTGCATTTGTCTATGTGGGTGGCTGTTTACTGTGTACGTGTGTGCGCAGGTGTGTGTGTGTGCACCTGTTGGGAATACATGCTCAGCCTCACTGATGTCTGGGCCTGGGGACACAGAACTAGCAACTTCCATTGGGGTGGGAAAGGAGGAGCCTCGTGTACCTTAGAGTCTGTGAAAGTCAGCTCTAACAGACCAGACAGGAGAAATCCCGCCTGCTGTGCACTGAATTCCACTGAATCTCACAGCCTCAAAAAGGGTTTATCAGAGACTCAACAATAAATATAAGTAATAAAATGTGTAAAAAAAGAAATACAGAAAGTCATGTTTCACTTGAAATAATATTCGACACAGGAATCAGCTTTAACTAAACTGAAATAAGCCACTGCAGTTGAAATAAGAGCATTAACAAAGGAATTTTTCTCCCTAAAGTGGTTTAACAACTAAATAAGTAAAATCAATGCCTATTCCTCACATAAATATGGCCTTACTGCAAGGATACTGTCATAGAGAGAGTTGCCAAACTGATAAACCTGTAAGTGCAAGCAGTCTTGCTCCAAGTTTATAATGGGTCAAGAGCTTGTACATCAGGAGTTATTGATAAGTAACTGGTATGTTACTCTCATAACCTGCCCTTTCATACTCTACTTTCTTTCATGGTGAAGGCATGATAGCAGTGTCATGATATCAAACATGACAATGTCTTCATGCGTGGGCATCCTTTGGAATATCCTATCCATCATAACAGAAAGCTGACTTAAAGTGGTCTCCTTTGTGAAAGGTAGGGTCCAGTCTGAAGTATGACATTTAACAGAATATTAATGGCTTCCTATTTTTTTATGAATCTGAAATTGGTCTTCAGGTAGACACCTTGAAAGTATTAAGGAAGACAGAACAATTTTTTCCATGGATATTTGCACAGGTAGTAAATATTGTTCTTTTCATTTCTATCTGCCAGGCTCTCTTTTCCAATTTTAGAGAGTCCAGGATCACAAAACATTTATTTGCATCATATAAATTCTTTAATAATCCACATTCATGTTTAGTCACCTTCTTTTCCATATTTCTTCTCTTTTTTTTGAGTAAGCTGGACATTAATGCTCTCAAGTATTCTGAAACCCTCCCCTTTGGGACACAGACAAAATAGATTACAATAGATTACAGAATATCTGGGTTTTTTCCCCATCTCCCTCCCTGTTTATTTCTCAATAACAGAATAGCTAAATCTTCAGTTTTATACATGTATTCTTTCACCTCCATCTCTCATTACCTTATTAAGCAGAAATTAAACACTTATTTGGAGACAATTTAAAGGGTTGTCCTTTTATTTGCTCTAATTGAGTTCCCAGATGCCAAATCAAATTTGCATTCTAAGTCTCTACTTTGGCAGAATGCTGCACAATAAGCTCTTTTTTCTTTTCATATCAAAATTATATTCTATTTTAATTCACTATTCTCATCCTTCAGTAAATGTATTTTCATGACAAGAGACAGCAATTTCAGTTTGTTCAGGGATCTGCTTGGTGGGATCTAACGGGAGAGAGCAAAGAGAGCCACGGGAGCTGGTTTGGTTGATCTTCAAGGAAATCCTTCTCAAAGTAAAAAAAAAAAGTTCCACTCTATTGAGGGGGAAGTCAAGGGAATATCACACTGGGACAGTATGGAGGTACAGGGAATGTACAGGGATGCTCATCATGGCTGAGCTCTGTGGCAGAGAAAATGTGTTCGGTTCACAGGGTGGAGGTGGTTTATTGATTTATTAATGATCCATAGTTCAGAACCAATGCAGCAGATACCTTCTATAGCTGATTGCAAGAAATTCTAATCCGACATCAACACGCACACCTTTGCACAGTTGCGTACATATATACCCACCCCTTCCAACCAGCTAGGTAAACACCAGCACATTGCCCCTCCCCTGGCAGTGCAGGTTCCCCTGGGTGCACAGCCTTCCTGTTGTAACTATGGGTGCACCAGCTCTATGTGTAATTCTGACATTCCCTAAAATCTTAGTGAGTCTGTCCACACAACAGCAAGTAGTTGCTCAAAGAAAAAAAGCAGCACACAGAAGGTGGAAACTTGGACACGCTATCAAGCAGGAATATAGAAACACTGGCTATGTGTACAGGGATGGATTTGGGAAAGCCAAAGCTGAAACTAGGGAGGAATGTGAAGGGCAACAGGAAAGGCTGATATATCAGCAGAAAAAAAATGCTAGAGGAAAATTTGAGCCCACATGCTCAGTGGGGCAGCGGATCTATTGACAAAGAACACAGAAAAGGCTGAGTTACTTAATTTTTATTTGCATCCGTTCTTCCTGATAAGGTTTACCCTCAAGTCTCCCAGAAGACCAAGTATATTAGCAGAGTTGGTGGGAGTGAAGCTGTACCCACAATAGAGGAAGAAAAAGCCAAGGAGCACTTCAGCTAATAAGATGTGCATACTTCTATGAGACTAGATGAGACATACACCAGGGTGCTCAGGGATCTGAAGGATGTTATTGGGAGGCTGTTCTTTATCATCTTCAAAAGGTCACAGTGACTGGGGAAGGTTCCAAATAACTGGAAGAAGGCAAACCTCAAACCCATCTTCAGGAACAGAAAATTGGAAGATTCAAGGAACTACAGGCTGGACAGCTACGCCTCAGTCCCAGGAAGATCATGAAACAAATTCTCCTGAAAGCCACACCACGCACATGAAGGACAAGAAGATGATTAGGAACATTTAGCATGGATTTTTCTTTTTTTTTTTTTTATACCAAAAGTAACTAATTAGAGGAAAGAGGAATATCAAATATCAAATATGGTTCTGTGAAGTACTATGCATTTTTTTATCTCAACAAGCATATAGCCATAATTTTAACTAATAACAAATAACAATAGCTTTTCATGCTGCAGAATGGATTTGTCAAAGGTAGCTTTCAGACTATATCTTGTGTGTCTAGCACTACAGGGAAATGAGATTTGTTGAAAGAAACAGGATAAGTTTTAATAAAGTAAAGACTGAATAATGGCCACTGATGTGATATTTCTCCATTTTTAACTTACTAACATAAAAGAATCATTTTCAGAATAGATTGATCATACATCCCTTTGGAATTGAGCATCTTCAGCTTATCTACTAATTTCTTTTTCAGGATGTCCTGGTTTTGGCTGGGATGGAGTTGGTTTTCTTCCTGGTAGCCGGTATGGGGCTGTGTTTTGGGTTTAGGTTGAGAACAATGTCGATGATACACTGATGTTTTGGTTCTTGTTAAGTAGTGCTAAGTACTTGCTAAGTGGTGCTCACACTGGTCAAGGACCTTTCAGCTTCCCATGCTCTGCCAGGGGCATGGGAGGCTGGGAGGGGGCACAGCCGGGGCAGCTGACTCAGACTGGGCGGGGGGCTATTCCATACCACGTGACATCATGCTCAGTATATAAGCAGGGGAGTTGGCCGGGGAGGGGTTCGATCGCTGCTTGGGGGCATCGGTTGGCGGGTGGTGAGCAATTGTACAGTGTACTGCTTGCTTTGTATTACTACTGTTCTATTTTTATTTTACTTTAGTTGTTAAACTGTTTTTATCTCAACCCACGAGTTTTCCCCTTTTGCCCTTCTGATCCTCTCCCCCATCCCACCGGTGGGGGGGTGAGTGAGCGGCTGCGTTGTGCTTAGTTGCTGGCTGGGGTTAAACCACGACAGTCCTTTTTGGCGCCCAACGTGGGGCACGAAGGGTTTGAGATAATAACAGATTAACTAGAGTGCATTAAGGAATTTGTATCTGTTAACAGTCATCGGTTATAATATTGATTCATCTGTTCGCGGTACTAGTCTACCTGATCTGCATCATGCTATTGTTTTTACTGTGCATGTTGAAGATTGGTGTGGGTTTTTTCAGTTTGTTGTGCTTTGCCGTAATGAGTGATGTTTTGCCTGGAAGATTGGTTATTAAAACACTGGCCTTGAGTGCTATCTGGTATTTGGGTTTTGTAGTGAAGCCATTACTGTACTTCGGGTACCACCTCATAGAGACAATTAGTAATTATACCTCTTCTTCTGAGAGTTTTTTTATGGAGGAAATAGAGAATGACACCTTTGTTTCTTTCTTCTATGATGTTTTCTCCTTCATTACAACAATTTTTTATTATCTTGAGCATCCTTGGGTCGTTAAGATATATCCATTGGTAGTTCTTGGGAATTTTGTTTCAGTTTTATCTAAGGTTAATAAGCAGCTTAAGAATATCATTCAGAGATCTCCTCCAAGGCTGGATAGTTATGAGTGGCAGGGTGTGTGGGAGAGTATGGGCAAGTACCTAGGGCGGTGGGCACCTCCAGTGTTTTGGAACTTCACCCCCGAACAAGTGCAGAATCCTGAAAAACTAGTAAAGTATTTGGAAAATGTATGTTGTCACCCTGGCAACTCCAGAGAGACACAAATCATTGCAACGTGCTGGGGCCTGGCCCATGCATACCGAGCCCTATTCAACACTATTCAGTACCCTCAGGGGAAAGGGAAGGTCTCTGGATCGGATGACAAAGTGACGGCCCCCGCGGCTGCGCCAGCCCCCGGGACAGGCGCTGCAGCTGAACCAGAGAACCAACCCGTGCCAGTATCAGTTTCCCCTATACAGAAGAAAAAATATACAAGGAAATCAGCTCGTTTAGTAAGGGCTGATGATGAGCCTGGGCCATCAAGAGAACAGGAGGAGGAAGAGGCAGAACCCATAAATGAGACAGTAACCACCCGATCCCTGTCCCTGAGTGAGCTGCGAGATATGCGAAAAGATTTCGGTCATCGTCCAGGCGAGCACATCATTGCCTGGCTGCTCCGATGCTGGGATAATGGGGCCAGTAGCCTGGAATTAGAAGGCAGGGAAGCCAAGCAGCTGGGATCCCTTTTTAGGGAAGGGGGCATTGACAAAGCGATTGGAAAAGGAGCAAAAGCCCTCAGCCTCTGGACGCGACTCCTGTCAGGTGTGAAGGAAAGGTATCCCTTCAAGGAAGATGTTATATGTCACCCAGGCAAGTGGACCACCATGGAGAGAGGTATCCAGTACCTGAAGGAATTAGCTGTGCTGGAAGCGATGTATAATGACCTGGACAATGATCAGTTATCCAAAGATCCAGACAAAGTCCAATGCACACGACCCACGTGGTGGAAGTTTGTACGGAGTGCACCATCATCACACGCAAACTCGCTGGCAATAATGACCTGGAAAGATGAAGAGGGACCAACGGTAGATGAAATAGCTGGCCAACTCCGACAATATGAAGAAAGTCTGTCTTCCTCCCTACAGGCCTGTGTCTCAGCTGTGGAGAAACTGTCCCAGAAGGTCCAGCAACTTGAAGAGGATATATCCTACTCCTCACCTGTACGTACCAGTATCTCAGCTATTAGGAGTAAGCGTCCCTCTCTTCAAGAGAGAAGATATAGTGGATACACACCACGGGGCACCCTGTGGTTTTATCTGTGTGGCCACGGAGAGGACATGAGGAAGTGGGATGGAAAATCTACCTCGACCCTAGAGGCACGGGTACGTGAATTGCAAGGAAAAACAACTACAAAAAATGGTTCTCCCAGGAGAGTTGCAGCTCCAGTTTCCAGTGACCAGTTCCCCAGACAGGGTAGAAGGGCTGATTTTGTTTCCGATCCTAACAAAGGGATTTTTGGCTCGCATTTACAAGAAGTGAGTAACGAATGCTGTGACCAGGACTAGAGGGGCCCTGCCTCCAGCCAGGTGGAGGAAAGGGACAACTGGGTGTACTGGACTGTGTGGATTCGATGGCCTGGCACATCACACCCACAGGAATATAAGGCTTTGGTAGACACCGGTGCACAGTGTACCCTCATGCCATCAAGCTATAAAGGGGCAGAACCCATCTGTATTTCTGGAGTGACAGGGGGATCCCAAGAGCTGACTGTATTGGAGGCTGAAGTGAGCCTAACTGGGAAGGAGTGGCAGAAACACCCCATTGTGACTGGCCCAGAGGCTCCGTGCATCCTTGGCATAGACTACCTCAGGAGAGGGTATTTCAAGGACCCAAAAGGGTACCGGTGGGCTTTTGGCATAGCTGCCTTGGAGACAGAGGAAATTAAACAGCTGTCTACCCTGCCTGGTCTCTCGAAGGACCCTTCTATTGTGGGGTTGCTGAGGGTCAACGAACAACAGGTACCAACTGCTACCACGACAGTGCACCGGCGGCAATATCGCACCAACAGAGATGCCCTAATTCCCATCCATAAGCTGATTCGTCAACTGGAGAGCCAAGGAGTGATCAGCAAGACTCACTCACCTTTTAACAGTCCCATATGGCCAGTGCGGAAGTCTAATGGAGAGTGGAGACTAACAGTAGACTATCGGGGCCTGAAAGAAGTCACGCCGCCACTGAGCGCTGCCGTGCCGGACATGCTAGAACTTCAATATGAATTGGAGTCAAAGGCAGCCAAGTGGTATGCCACCATTGACATCGCTAATGCATTTTTCTCAATCCCTTTGGCAGCAGAGTGCAGGCCACAGTTTGCTTTCACTTGGAGGGGCGTCCAGTACACCTGGAATCGACTGCCCCAGGGGTGGAAACACAGCCCCACCATTTGCCATGGACTGATCCAGACTACACTGGAACAGGGTGGGGCTCCGGAACACCTGTAATACATTGATGACATCATTGTGTGGGGCAACACAGCAGAAGAAGTTTTTGAGAAAGGGAAGAAAATAGTCCAAATCCTTCTGGAAGCCGGCTTTGCTATAAAACAAAGTAAGGTCAAGGGACCTGCACAGGAGATCCAGTTTTTAGGAATAAAATGGCAAGATGGACGTCGTCAGATCCCAATGGATGTGATCAACAAAATCACAGCCATGTCTCCACCAACTAGCAAAAAGGAAGCACAGGCTTTCCTGGGCGTTGTGGGTTTTTGGAGAATGCATAGTCCAAATTACAGTCTCATCGTAAGCCCTCTCTATCAAGTGACCCGGAAGAAGAACGATTTCAAATGGGGCCCTGAGCAACGACAAGCCTTTGAACAAATTAAATAGGAGATAGTTCATGCAGTAGCCCTTGGGCCAGTCCGGGCAGGGCAAGATGTAAGGAATGTGCTCTACACTGCAGCCGGGGAGAATGGCCCTACCTGGAGCCTCTGGCAGAAAGCACCGGGGGAGACTAGAGGTCGACCCCTAGGGTTTTGGAGTCGGGGATACAGAGGATCCGAGGCCCGCTATACTCCAACCGAAAAAGAGATATTGGCAGCATATGAAGGGGTTCGAGCTGCTTCAGAAGTGGTTGGTACTGAAGCACAGCTCCTCCTGGCACCCCGACTGCCAGTGCTGGGCTGGATGTTCAAAGGGAGGGTCCCCTCTACACATCATGCAACTGACGCTACATGGAGTAAGTGGGTCGCACTGATCACACAACGGGCTCGAATAGGAAACCCCAGTCGCCCAGGAATCTTGGAAGTGATCATGGACAGGCCAGAAGGCAAAGATTTCGGAATATCACCAGAGGAGGAGGTGACACGTGCTGAGGAGGCCCCACCGTATAATAAACTACCAGAAAATGAGAGGCAATATGCCCTGTTCACTGATGGGTCCTGTCGTCTTGTGGGGAAGCATCGGAGGTGGAAAGCTGCTGTATGGAATCCTGTACGACAAGTTGCAGAAACTGCTGAAGGAGAAGGTGAATCGAGTCAGTTTGCAGAGGTGAAAGCCATCCAGCTGGCTTTAGATATTGCTGAACGAGAAAAGTGGCCAATGCTATATCTCTATACTGACTCATGGATGGTGGCAAATGCCCTGTGGGGGTGGTTACAGCAATGGAAGCAGAGCAACTGGCCGCGCACAGGCAAACCCATCTGGGCTGCCGCATTGTGGCAAGATATTGCTGCCCGGATAGAGAACCTGGTTGTAAAAGTACGTCACGTAGACGCTCATGTACCCAAGAGTCGGGCCGCTGAAGAACATCAAAACAACCAGCAGGTGGATCAGGCTGCTAAGATTGAAGTCGCTCAGGTGGATCTGGACTGGCAACATAAGGGTGAACTATTTCTAGCTCGGTGGGCCCATGACACCTCAGGCCATCAAGGAAGAGATGCAACATATAGATGGGCTCGTGATCGAGGGGTGGACTTAACCATGGACACTATTGCACAGGTTATCCATGAATGCGAAACATGCGCTGCAATCAAGCGAGCCAAGCGATTCAAGCCTCTCTGGTATGGAGGACGATGGCTCAAATATAAATATGGGGAGGCCTGGCAGATTGATTATATCACACTCCCACAAACCCGACAAGGCAAGCGCCATGTGCTTACAATGGTGGAAGCAACCACTGGATGGCTGGAAACATATCCTGTGTCCCACGCCACTGCCCGGAACACTATCCTGGGCCTTGAAAAGCAAGTCCTATGGCGACATGGTACTCCAGAAAGAATTGAGTCAGACAATGGGACTCATTTCCGAAACAGCCTCCTAGACACCTGGGCCAAAGAGCATGGCATTGAGTGGGTATATCACATCCCCTATCATGCACCAGCATCCGGGAAAATCGAACAATACAATGGACTGTTAAAGACTACACTAAAAGCAATGGGTGGTGGGACGTTCAAACACTGGGATACACATTTAGCAAAGGCCACCTGGTTAGTCAACACTAGTTAGTCAACACAACAATCCCAGGAGGGGATCAGCCAGTCGAGCTGGCCCTGCCCAATCAAGAATTTTATGTACTGTAGAAGGGGATAAAGTCCCTGTAGTGCACCTAAAAAATATAACGGGGAAGACAGTCTGGGTTACTCCCGCCTTAGGCAAAGGTAAACGCGTTCGTCGGATTGCTTTTGCTCAAGGACCTGGGTGCACTTGGTGGGTGATGCGGGAGGATGGGGAAGTCCGATGTGTACCTCAAGGAGACTTGATTCTGGGTGAAAATAGCCAATGAACTGAATTGTATAATGTTAGTTGCTATATAATACTGTATGTCATCACTTCTGTGATTACTATGTGACATATCAACAGTATACAGTAAGAATCACCCAAATTAATGAAGAATGAACTATGAGGAAACCAAAGTGCAGAGGTGATAGGACTAGAACTGCATTCAGCATGCAACAATCCAACACTACACACTACCTCTCCTGCCCAGAAAGACTGTTACGACGAATGAATCCCAAAGTCAAAACTAAACGAACTCAACAAACGTTCTAGAGGGATAGCATATAGACTAAGGGAATGATACCCATCATCAATATCAAAGGAAAGGAAGGGGGTGGTGGTTAATGAGGATGTGTTGGATAATGTGGGACCTGTGCATGACGTAAATGGTATGGAATAAGGGGTGGATACTGTCCTGGTTTCGGCTGGGATGGAGTTGGTTTTCTTCCTGGTAGCCGGTATGGGGCTGTGTTTTAGGTTTAGGTTGAGAACAATGTCGATGATACACTGATGTTTTGGTTCTTGTTAAGTAGTGCTAAGTACTTGCTAAGTGGTGCTCACACTGGTCAAGGACCTTTCAGCTTCCCATGCTCTGCCAGGGGCATGGGAGGCTGGGAGGGGGCACAGCCGGGGCAGCTGACTCAGACTGGGCGGGGGGCTATTCCATACCACGTGACGTCATGCTCAGTATATAAGCAGGGGAGTTGGCTGGGGAGGGGTTCGATCGCTGCTTGGGGGACGTGCTGGGCATCGGTCGGCGGGTGGTGAGCAATTGGACAGTGTACCACTTGCTTTGTATTACTACTGTTCTATTTTTATTTTACTTTAGTTATTAAACTGTTTTTATCTCAACCCACGAGTTTTCCTCTTTTGCCCTTCCGATCCTCTTCCCCATCCCACCGGTGCGGGGATGAGTGAGCGGCTGCATGGTGCTTAGTTGCTGGCTGGGGTTAAACCACGACACAGGAAGAAGGAATTAATCTAACTAGAGATACATAAAGTAAATGATGACAACATAGTTATGAAAAGGGGAAGCAATTTTGCCTTTCTTTTAGATAGCTGAAAGACTTTGCTTGATTGAAGTCACATAAGCTACATTGTGTTGTTTTGTTATTTTCTGATTTGGCTAAGTGAAATTTCTCTACTGAATCATCTGCATAATTGAAGGATCTGTCATGAGATACAAACTTTTGGGTATGACTATTTCTTTGCTCCATGTACTATACTTTCTTTCTATGCAAGGGAGGTTGATGATTCAAATCTTGAATGTGACATTTTATTAATTAACTAGAACAAGAGAATTTGGACTACAGGGTAAATGAATAAATTAAATGACAAGACTCTAAATCCCTGGTTGATTGTCACTTTATTCAGAAAGACTTTTTCCTCTTCATGAACATTTTGAAGTAGATGCTAAGCAGAGTTGCTGTGCTGTGCCAAGTAGGCTGATCTTACAGATGTACGAGTTGTTTGAAGATAATTAGGTGTTGTTGTGGGTGTCTTTGAACAAAGTGCTACTCATGAACCCCATCTCTGATTTTTTAGGGAAACATTGACATGTATCATTAATGCTAATGTTGATTACTGTCTGGCATTTGATGGATTTATTTTATGTTTTTGTAGCAAGGTGTGATGCAGGATGATTTGTATTAAAATACCTTTTACACTTACACTTTGCAAAACACAGTACAAAATCGGCATCTTCACGTTGACTGCTTTTTGTATGTTGCATCATGTCACATTTTACTGTGACTTAGGAAATCCTGTTCTATGCAAAAACATCAGCAACATATTGATATCAATGGAGCAGTGACTAAAATTAGACTGGACTTGCTAGCAATCTTAGTAGCAGATTTTTAGTTCTGTAACTCAGTTCTGTAACACTTCTTCTGAGGTGTTGTTTGGTTTTTTAACTTTTGATTTTTCAGGACTATGAAGAACCACTAGAAGTTTGTATATCAACTATAATTGTAATATGTAGTCTATGCTGGCTTCCTTTAACACAGTAATTCCATATGGAGTGGGTGCCAGTCACAGGGTTTATCTACCATGCAGTGCAATACTCTATTAACAACATCTAAGCTAGCTTTGAATAAGGTCTTCTACAAGACAGTAGAAGTCTTACTTACTTCTACAAGGTAGAGTACCTTTAAAAAAATCTTAGTTCTGGGCCTGAAAACCATATACTGTGTCAGCACATTATTGTGCCCAAAGTAATGAACCTTGACCTCTCAGTCTGGAGCTTGTTTGATTATCTTTGTATGGATCTGCATTGCTTACATAACAACAGTAATGAAATTCATCCATAAGAGCACTGCAAGCATCTTGGGAAGCATAAGACAGATAACACATTCTGAGGGGATACAACATTAGACAATGTCTTTCCAATCACAACAGGTGATAAATGGATGGATGGATGGATGGATGGATGGATGGATGGATGGATGGATGGAATAAAAGCACTGGACTAAACAGGACCCTGAACATAATTATGCTACTGGAAATTAAGTGGAAGGGGGCATAGAATAGCTCCAGATATGCCTATGGGACAAATTCTG
Source organism: Theristicus caerulescens (assembly GCA_020745775.1). Classification (NCBI taxonomy): domain Eukaryota; kingdom Metazoa; phylum Chordata; class Aves; order Pelecaniformes; family Threskiornithidae; genus Theristicus; species Theristicus caerulescens. The sequence goes on along the minus strand of CM036559.1, from coordinate 78,568,934 downwards.
CACCACCAGTTTTTTGTTTTGTTTTTTAATTTTTGTTTTAAATATTCTCAGGGATGAAAAAAGGGGGGAGGACAGTTATAGAAATAATGTATTTTTATAGTCCCTGCTCAATTAAAAAGTGCACTGATTTCAGCATATTTTAAACAAAGGCACCAGTATAGTGCCCAGACTCACAGTCTTGAACCTGAGCCAAACCATACAAAAAATAATTCATGGCATTTTCTCATTGATGTCAATCATCAGAATCAAGCCTTGGATATCAGTTTATAAAACAAATTTTTTTTGTAATAGGTATTTCATGATGTGTATCCACTTTCTGTGGGATTTTTTTTTAAGTTAGACCAGTTGCTTTTACCAGCACCACTGTTATGTTCTTCAATAAGTATATTTTCCTTATATTTCCTCCAAGATATATTAGCTTATAATTTCTATTCAAATTTAATTTTATTTTAGTTATTTCCAATGATAATTGCTCTTCCTCTTGTGCTTATTGATCCATGATACCCATCATTCTTTCCATTTCCACATATTTTGCAAATATCATTAATGTGGTCTTTCCTCTTTTTTAGATTTCTATTCTTGATTTGAAGTACAATTTGATTTGATGTGCAAGACTGGAAAACTTCAAGTCCTCTCATCCACAACATAAGGAGACCAATCTTTCATAGAAAAAAATCCTAAAGGAACAGTTGTAATTTAGTTATTTCCTGTACTTTAGTATTCCTTTTCTGATTAAAGGATGAGAAACAGTGGTTAAAGCTGTATTTTGGATGGAAACACATTTCATGAAACTGACTGGGACAAGAGGACATGGCATCCAAAATAGATCTCCAGCACTGTCATTTATTACACACAAGTAGGGTATTACAGAGAAACTTCTGGCTTCAGTGAAGCACTGTGTGGCTGTAACAAACCTTGAACATTCTGAACACTGTTGAATTAAGGATGAAATATTCAGCCTCCCATATCTATCAAAGAATTCCACAATGCAAGTGGGACAGTTGGCTTACAGAGCATTTATCTTGTGCAACATTGCACAGCTGGAGCTGAACTCTAATTCTCCTGTTCAAAATGTTTAATCCTCTCTTCAGTAAGAGGACCAATTGACCCAGAGTGAAAAATTGTCTGTGATGTCAACTGTGCAACTCTTCATCATCTTCATATATGGCTACTCATGTGGAATAATCTCATTTTTTAGAAGGTTAAGTGTGTGAATACATGATCAGCTATGTTGATAGCAGGTGTATGAAGTAACAGTATTACAACTTTAAAAAATACACATATGTTTAGATTTTTTGCTATCTTTAACAGAAGAGTAGATTTTTTTTTTTTGGTTGTGAAGACGAATGGCTGATTTTTTATAAATAAATATAAGCCTCAAAGTATCAGGAACTATATACTAAAATCTGATATGCTTTGAAATTAATAATTTATTAATATATGTTACAATAGTATAGTTTACTGAATTGAGCAAAACAATCCTTTTGCAGCTCTTTTCCATTTTAAAGCATACTGCTTTAATAAATTGATGTGTTGTTTCCTCTTTTTCAACTTTTGTTCCAGTAATACAATTAAAAGTATATGCTGTGCTCGTCTTCCAAAACTTATGAAGATGAAATAAAGAAGAAAATGATTATGTAAATGATCAGTGTTATTTTCTATTCAAATAGTGAGTTTATACAATTCATTTGTTTTCAGGTGCACTATATAGCATTAGTCCAAGATTGCATTTCCCAGCTCACTCAATGTCCAGATGAGAACCAGGTATACCTCTCTTCCTCCCACATGCACTTGTTCTCACAAATTGTAGATTGGGCAACAAATGTGCCAAAACTGCAGGATAGCACTGGAGAGCACATGGGCATGACAGTTCTGTTGCTGCTTCTACTGTCCACTGTCCATAAAATGTCAGAAACAAGAAGCAGAAGAGAGAAGCTTCTGCACTTCCAGAAAGATGCAAGAAGGTGCTCTGTGTTTCCTGAGAGAAGATTGAAATAATTAATTTTGAGATATCATTATAATTTAGGACTTTGTCATGATAATATACATTTTCATTGTAAATTAAGATCCCAAACACAGTATTTATGGTTCCATTTACTGTTAAGCTTTTAAAAGGATGCAGCAAATATTTAGATGCAAGCTTATTTTGAATATAAAAGGTTTCTCTGTACCTTGAGTACCTCTAGAATTTTACATAGTGTTACAACCTATTAAATGCTTGTCAGATAAAGGAATTATTCTTTATTTGATCTTTTTACCTAGTATAATTTATACACATAGAAAAAGTCTTAGCTCCAAACTATTTCTATTCAAGAAACCAATTAAATTTTAATTGAACAATTAAATTGACATTATGACAAATAAATGTTCAAACATTTTAAGTAATTTTTATTTTTATATATTTTGATTAAGATTTTAACTGTCACACTTTGATAATGATCGATACTAATATTCCATATGTTCATGTTCTAATCAAAACTGAAGCTTATTAGTAAAAAATAAGTTTGTCACTGATTGATAAGACTTTTTAATAAAAAATATTTGAGCTCTTCTGTCTTCATAAATTTTAGTGTGTTTTTTAAAAAAATATTTATTTCAAAATTTTAAAGAACTTGAGTTAGTCTATTTATTTTTAAATTATTTTTCATGTATTTTGGTACAAGGTTACCTTTCAGGACATGATCTTTCACTTCTTCCTGTGTTTTCTTTGGTAATAAGGAAAATGGGGGAGACAATAAAGTGGGAAAAAGCAAAACATTTTTCTTTTTTTTCTCAATGAAATAAAATTGCAATTAATCATCTTAAACAATGGAAAAGAATAAGCTATGCATTCCATCAAGTTTGGCTATAATGATCAATTTGTTAGTTTTACCTGAACTTGAAGCAATGTAATCACCTTAAATTTACCTTCTTAGGAAACTCCAGAAGTACAGAAGTAAGCAGTCTGAAAGCAGTGAAGAGGCATTTTTCTGGGTGGATATTGTAGTGTTATCTTGCTTCAGCTTTACATAAAGGCTATAAAGAAGATTCCTTACACAACTCCGGAAAAAAAAAATCTGCCTTGTTAAACGGTGAAAGAATGACAACATTTTATTTTTCATCTGTGTAGGCATGAAATGAATATACTTTTCCAAAATATTATGCAAAAAAGGACTTATTAAATAACTCACTGAATTAAGCAAGAAGTGGTCTCTTGTCTTCTTTGTTCTCATTCTTCACCACAATGAGTTCATCACAACATCTCTTTTCCTCTTCTATAATCTGTTGTGATCTGACAGGCAAACAGAACAAAGTACAAAGGAAATTATAATGATCATAAAGAAAAGCAACCTTTCAGACCTGACAACTAGAAATTCAGCACTTAGTGAAAGTTTTAAAATACTGTCAAAAAAAGCAATACAAGTAAGGGTATGAACTCTGTACAGTAAAAGCAGACAACTTTGAGGACTCTAAACAGGCTAAAATGTTATAGGACAGTGAAAAGTCAGACACTTTGGAATAATATCTTTCATGTCTGTTGTAAAATGAGATATAAAAACCCACTGGCTAAAATGCATAAGCACTTTCTGAGCCAAGACTTGTACTTACAGGTAAGTATTCTAATCACTGTGCAAAAGTTGCCTTCAACTTTGAAAGTGTACACTGCTGAGTAACTACCTACAAGAAATACTCTATACAAGATGGAAACTGAAAAGAAGCATTTGTGATGGAGCATCCATTGCGCTACCATAGATTCAGATACAGAATCTACTGCCCTACAGATAAGGACCTCAAAGCTTAGTTCTGTGCAACTAAAAAGCTGAATAAGTTTCTCAGATTTGTTACTTGAATTACTTCATATTTATCCCTAATCAGGCATAAGAAAGCCTTTGGTGTCTGCTTGAAGCAGCCTTTGCTAGCTGCTTGAACTTCAGTCTCCTATACCCACTTTTGCACAGGTTGAATTGAAACAGAACAAAACCTGACAGCGTTGTCGAGGAAGAAGGCATTTGCAAAACATCAAAGTTGAGAATAATGCTAATAATTAAAATATTCAGGGACGCAAATTTAATAAAGGAACCACATGTTAACACCTCTCTCTCTCCTATAGACTTTTCTTTAGACCAGACAAAAAAAATTTTAAGCATTTTTATACTGATAGGTTTTATAGTTATCTTGCCTGAGCAGACTAGGTGCATACAAAGGGACAACAAGAGATACAAGCTACATGTTCCCAACTAAAATAAAGTCAATACAGATGTAATTAAAAGAAAGTATAGGGGAAAAGATGTTTTTTCTGGGTTTACTTTTATTCAAAGACAAAGCTCCAGCTTTGAGGGTCTTCCTTCTGCAAAGAAATTTAGGCAAGGTAAAGCCTTTTGGTTTTTCCAAATCTGTATCTATATCTTTATAACGGGAAAAAAAGGAAATTAGGAGTTTTCTTTTCCAAACTATGCAGTTAGGATGTGTTCCCAGAGTTACTCTGCTAACCTTGTCCACAGTTGTGAGAAGTACAGCTCAAGGATGCATCTGTACTGTCTCCTGGGGAGCCACCGTCCAAGAGCTCTCTGAAAAAAAAAGTGATGTCTTAGACAGAATTGAATGTGTCCTAGTATTTCTCTAAAGGTCCATATGCTTGGCAAGATACCATTCTATACTCTTTCTTGTGCCTCTTGGCCATCTTACGTCTCTTGGCCTATTTCCAAAAATACATACAAATGTCAACAATTTAGGTTCCAAATGGAGGTATGCTCCTTAATGTTCATGCAGTTCTTTCCACATCTGGAAAAGGAAAAAAATGCTTTCAGGCTTGGTTGAAAAGGCTATGGAGAAGAAGGATTAGCATCAGCAGTAATTCTTCTCTGTTGCTGTTCACCCTCCTTATTTGGATCCCCAAAGAAAAATGCTGACTTTTTTTTTTTGTTTTAAGAAGAAGGTGGAGTGAAGGGTAGGAGAAAAAACAGAGTGGAGATATAGTTGAATCTAGGTGAAAAGTGGGGTAAAGAAGGGATGTAGTTTTCAAAGTCAAAGGGAAAGAAGTGTTCTGAAGCCAAGACGGAAATAAAAGTCATGTTGGAATAAGCAGATTTTTTCCCCTCCGAACATTGGAAGCAGTTACATCAAAGTGGTAACTGTTCCATTTACATATTCTTAAAATTTCTTTACCAAAATTGTGTGTCAACATGCACTTTTAAGTTTTAATTCTAACAAATGTGAATGCATCTTTGTAAGTAAGATACATTCCACACTTTATGCATACAAAACTACAATATTCAAAGATGTAATTATATTCTAAAGGGATTTTAGCTTCCTGCATAAATCCAGATTAAATGATATGTTGGCTAAATCCATTCAGCAGGTATTTTTTTCTCTGTAACCTGCGGCAGGAAACCCACAGTTTCTCGATCTTCAAAGAATGCCATAATCTTCATTTGGTTTTCAAAAGAGACCTACCAACTAACTTATTCTGAATGCAGAGGTGATGATTATGCATAAGCACAAAAAATTTGTGCATCCAGGAAATATTTGGGCCAAATAAAGAGTGTATAGTGTTATTTGAGATTTAGGATAGAAATTGCCTAAATTCCAGTGTAGGTAGACCAGTTTCTATCCTGTGATATTTACTTCAAGAAACAACAGGAAAACCACAAGCTAAAAGGTGACTCAAAATACTGTGAACTGCAGACATTTCACCTTTAGTTCTCAATTGACTCTGACTCTGCTCCTGAGAACAAATGGCTATGTCATCTAGGGCCAGATTATTGAGGAATTAAGTAATTTACACCATGGAGCGTGATACGCCTCAGCTCTGTTCCTTTTGCTCACTTCAAATTCACTCCTTCCCTTAGGAAATTAACTACTTTTATCATCTCTCTCTGTCTTCTTTTCCCTGTAACATCCCCTACATGACACTGGTACTAATGACCTTTTACATCACAGACGGTCTACTTGACACATACCTAAAAAAACCTGGAGCAATTGTTCACAACTTCTGTTGAGCTTTGTCCATTTTTTCTAAGCATATCACTTTGCCTAATACAGAAGTATTACCTCTAGCCTACAAACAATGCATTACCTCACTCACCACATTATGGTGTGTGCTGGGAGTCACATTTTGAGATAGATGGCTAACTCTTCACGCTTGCAATATAAAGATTTTAAATTCTCCATCCACATCTCAGACTCCTACCTACTGAGATGAAACAGAGGTTGATGCAATGCGCAGCAACACTTTCAAACCTGGAAGGGTTTGAGAATTGCATTCTCACTTTATGGGATAAAGGTAAAAAGGCAGAATCTTATCTTACATAAGATGCATATATTGTTTAGCTTGCAGGCCAAAAATAGGAATGAATGGATTTTCATATATGCAAAAATAAGGAAAAGAAATATTGCTGGGATTAACAGATTAATTATTTGAAAATAACAACCAGAGTCTGAGAAAGCTTACAGAATACTATGAAAACTTTTGTGACTGAGTACTATAAGATTATCTATTAAATGCTGTATTTATATATATATATATATATACACCATCCATGACTGGCAATGAATCAAAGATGTTTGGTAAATTCTGCTTATGAAAATAAAAATTAGAATATCAGAGAAGAATATAAAAAACCCAAAAAATCTCACCTCATCCTTACTGAAAATGCTTGCATGTTTGCGTAACATCTAGTTCCCAATACTATATTTTTATTATCTCTATTGTGAGGAGTAGCTTCCAGTTTTGTATCAGAAGGGGAAAACAGATATTATAAATACTGAAGATCAAAGTACAGCATCAGAAAAACATGCCAAAATCAAATCAACAGAAACACACATAAATACTTGAAGGCAGAATGTTTCTCTGATGAATTACATCTCATAGACAAAAATCTTCATGAGATAATTAAGCATCAACTAAACACCCTACTTTTCTCAAGACTGATGTCAAACGATGCTTGTGAATAGTCTGCCGAAGGCTGCACTGCTCATCACAGGGTGAGTACTGCTGGCTCCTTCTGAGGGCCCCACGCCCCATGACACAAATGGCTGTTGTTGCCCCCACCCTGGCTCTGTCAGGCCATTGCCCGTGGCTGGTCAGTGGGGTTCCCCGAGCCAGCAGCAGCTCTCACCAGGCAGTGACAGTCACATGAGCATGGGGAGGGGGAACTGGCTTCAACTGGCTCCAACTGGCTCCAACCAGCCAAGGCTGCCCCAACCCCCTGAGAGAGACCTGCTCTGCTCCTGCCAGGGCCAGATGCAGGTGGAGTTACAGAGCAAAAGATATATAAAAGTATTAAATACATGTATAAAGAAAACTATTACCTATTTATGGAATGCAGAGATTCACTCACTTCATAGGCACTTACTTAACTACTTGTACAGAGATACTGCATTCGTTCATCACTTGCTATGTTTGGTGATCAGAATTATGTGATAAACTACAGAACTGCATCATAAAATAATTATGCATTGCTGAACAGCTTTTACCTGTAAATAAATATGGGATTTGTTTTCACAAACCATGCATCTCAGTTACCCTGTACAGCCCATGAGAAACGGGCTATGCTGAAGTTTGTTGCTTACCCTCTGGAATCTGATGTCAGAGTTTTCAGAAAGAAGTCCTCCACTTCCCAAAGGCATAACACTCTTACATTAACTTCAAAAGCTCTCATAAAAAAAATAAAATTAATATCCTGACATTTGTTTTTATATAGGTTCAGTTTTGTGGGAGGTTCCGGTGGCTTTCTGTGCTCCCCAGGTCTCCTAATAATTAGGGCCCTTTGCTTTGTAAATAAAGCAAAAAAAAGCAAGGCAAGAGAGTGCCTGACTGCAAGGATCCAGAAACTGATGCCATGACTTGAGAAATGAATTTTCCTTTCCATACCGCTTCAGGATGAACTAGTCACAAACAATCTGAGCCAAAAAAACCCAGAGGTTGTGACACCAGATCAAATGATACTGATCAATCTGATACTTGCTTCGGAAGCTTAGCTGAACACTGCTATTCTTATGTGGCGCTATGTGCTGACATGCAAGAGCTATTTTTTTTTTTCAAATTCAGCCGTCATATTTATGGATGAGAATTTCTGTTTGTTTGTTTTCTCTTTTCTTGGATTAGGTCCCTGATTTTAGCAATCTCTAAGTGACTTGTGTCCTAACTGAACTGTTGCCATGTGTCTCCCTGTGACTCACGTCTTTTAGTTTCAGTAGCATCTGATAAACCTATGAACAGTGGATCAAACAAGAGCTCTGGAAATGATTAGAGGATCATCTTTGAGTTCATGTGTTCAGAAAGGGCTCAAGATCCACTACTGTCCATTCCAAAAACTTCCTTTTATTTAGGGTGAAATACTTAGGACTAAATCCTTGAAGGTATTAAAGGCAATGCCATTGTTAGTAGTGCAGTGCCTAATGGGCAGACTTGACTCAGGCCTTAGTTAAGTACTTTAATTCTCCAAGCAATGTAAGGGAAGTATAATAAATAAAGGAATAAATAAATAAAAAATCAGCAGGCTGCTGAAGCTAATTAAGAGTGCAGTACGGAGGAAAGAGAAAGTCATAGCCATAACAAATATTGACCACATTGAGCAATATCATTTTCACAGGTATTCACACTGCGTAATTTTTGATACCTCGTTTGGTCACTCCTGTTAGGAAAAGAAGTTATTACGCTCCTAACTTTTGGTCATGCAGGCAAATACAAATTTCCCTGAAGATTTAGGTGAACTCTAGGAAGTTTTCCATCCAAACATAGCACACAAAGAATCTTATGTACTCATAGGTTCTTAATGTGAAATACTGATGGAATGTTCAGAGCAAGTGAATATATAAAGTATATAACTTTTCTTCCATCCTTTTCTTTTTTTTTTTTACCGTAACTTTAGAAAATGTCCATTGCATTCCACAGGATTTCCATGTAGATCATAATTTCTATGGCTTTTTCAATCACATTCAATAAACACTAATTGTTAACAATTAATTCTCTTCAGATCCCCTAGATTGTCACTGAGTGATTCTTTTTCTCTCCATTTGCTTATTCCCACATTCTCCATACGTAAATTATTCTTCTCCATTTATATGCAGATGAAATTGTGTGTGGCACATGCAATTCCAGATTCCTGAAACACGTCAAAACTACAATTTATCTGGATTATTTATTAATGGTCCAGCATATGGCACAATAAGAAAAAAATAGTTGGTTTGATATTCAGATTTTACAAGATTCCACTTTGGATAATTCTAATAATTTTCTTTGTCATTTCTGGTGATCTGACATAAATAATATTAAAAACATTTTCGTATTTTTTTTCTTCTTTTTTTTTTCTTTTTCTTTTAGCTTTATGTTAGCAAGGACTGTCTTTACTATCTGTCTATCATACTAAATTATGAAAGGCATCTCAGAAAACTCTGCAAGATTTCAGGTAGTTATTGATGCCATTAAAATGACAAGTACCTTTACATAACTGCTGGTGACATTTTGTAAAAAGTAACATTAATTTATATTTTCACTAAAAGAACAGATGGCATTTCACACTGGATAAATTTGTGACTCTCCAGTATCTGAATTCTTTACTTAAGATATATTTACTGCAACAAGCTATGTATACTACTCAAAACAACGTCACTTGTCTTAATTAAGTTATGCATGCAAAACAAAGTTTCCATTCAATAAATTGTTTTGCATAGTCCTATATCATAATAGGTTAAGGAACAGACATCAGAAGAATGCTGATATGCCATTTTTGAAGGAAATGTTCTTGCACAACCTTGTAATGTTTTATGCCATCTATTAAGTTACAGTTTAGTGTTGTGCACCTTAACATACATGACAGATGTTTCATGAAAATTGTAGCTAGTTACTGAGAAGACATGCAGAATCCTCCTGATGATCAGAATTTTCATGATTCTAGTGCTAGAAGGTGCATAAAAGAAAAGATACATCGTGTGAAGAAAGAACTGTATGAAATACTTGTGACAAGAGAAAAAATGAGTGGATATTCTATGCTTTCATACTGTTTACCATCTCTTAGTACATTATTAGTATTATTCATGGCAGAATGCTCTTTCAGGATCTAGATTAGTAATGGATATATATATATATATAAAATATATAAAAATATGTATATATATAAACCAAAAATAAAATTTTGAGCCTTGCATTCAGTAATTGCAAGAATAAGACTCTTGAAGGTTTGAAGTAATTTAAATTTCTTTTTTCCCTCATACATTAAAAAAGCCCCAAACCTGTAATCTGTATATAACACTAAGATTTACTTCAACCATTCCTCTGAAATAATTTGAAATAATTAAATCTCTTTCTCAGATCTCATACTTTCATTTCTTAATTGATTCACATAAGGTGGCTGCAAATCTTGCAGAATTAAGATACCCAATATGCCTGTGGATAGGCAGTACCTTTTCACTTCGTATTTTGGCAGTGGAACACTAAATACTTTATAAACCTAGCCATTCTCCAGACAACATCAAAGGATGATATTTCCTGGAGGGTAATAGATAAGAAGACTGAAGTCTCATGCTTGTTGGAGAATTAGGCCATATATAATATGTTCTTTGAGAATTAGCTGATAAACACAAACACAGAGTACTGGTAAAAGGATTGAAGTGGTTTTGGGGAAAACAGTTGCTAGTATGTCCTCCATATATTAATAATTACCATTACTATTAAAAAGGAGAATTCATTTATTTGGATACCATTAGCTGTTGTTTGAGGAAAACTATAGTATATATGATGAAGACATAAAAAGTCATTTTTGTAAAAAAAAAAAAAAGAATAAAAATATCTTCTGTCAAAAGTCTCTGGTTAATAGGTATGTTTAAAACACACCTCACTAGTCTATATTTTATAGCTATTAAATGAACTAAGCTATGCGATGAAAACATGTACTTTAAAAATAAATATAAGACATATGGTATCAGTGCAATGATAGCAGTAGAGATCTTTTTCGATATATGTAACATTAGTAGGATTAGAGAGAGCAAATGCATATATACCTAGGGTGACAATAAATTCTGTCTTATGTATTTACTTGTCATGAGATTGGGAGGGGGGGTGTGTGGGGGTTTTTTTGGTGGACATTTTGCTTCTCATTTCATTTACATTTTGAAAGTTGCATTTTCTCAAAGATTACGTCTGACCTTGAATGTAGAGAACAGTTGTAATTATATGTTTGCATTTGTAACTTTCTTAGTTAAAAAAAAAAATAGTTGAGCAAAATCCATGACCAGGATATACAGAAGGATCAAATCTCAGCCAGTGCTAAATTGCTGAAACAAAACCCAATCATCTGAAGGCAGATTTCAGAGATCTGGGGACTGCAAGTGCATAATAACACAAGTACAATTTAGGACAGGTCAGGCCGATGTTTTATTAGCTATGATCACAGTGAAAGAACATTTGGGGAGCATTTTCCCCTCTGCATCCTGGTTCTCTCCCCAGTTGTTGCAGAGACTCAACCTATATATTGTTTCAGGAAAAAAAAAAAAAAAGAAGAAAAAAAAGAAAGAAAAAAGGGGAAAAAAGAAGAAATAAAAAGAAAAAAAAAGAAAGAAAAGGTGAGGAAAAACAATCATTTCAATGTTAACAAAGCCTATAGGAGTGGCACACCCCTTATTATCTTAGCTCAGAAGTGGGGAGTTGGAAACAATTACAGACTGTTAGCTTTTAGTTGAAAGGAATGTTCTTTTAGTTAGGATAAACTGGAACAGGTTGCCCGGAGAAGTTGTGGATGCCCCATCATTGGAGGTGTTCAAGGTCAGGTTGGATGGGGCTTTGGACAACTTGATCTGGTGAAAGATGTCCCTGCCTGTGATGTGGGATTGGACTAGATGATCTTTAAAGGTTCTTTCAAACCCAAACCATTCTACGATTCTATGAAACTATATTTTACGTTTTACATAGCTTGATAACTCATACCATTGTCTTCTTATTCCATAGAAATGTGGAGTTTTGTTAGGTTTTGTTATATGAAACTTGACATGTCACGTGAAACACTAACAGCTTCACTTGTTAATGAAGTTTCACAGTAAGATTTTTAGATTACTCCTTTGACTTGAAAGAACATGGTAGACTCACCACTGTTAAGTTTCAGACAGAAGCAGGATTCTCATGCTACAAAGATCATAAGCAAGATGATGAACTTGGGATCAGGCAGAGAATAAGGAATCATAAAAGCCTTCAGGCAAAGAATGGATAGTTAAGTGAACAGACATGAATGTATGATTTTATTTTGGTATTTTGAACATAGACTGTGCTTTTACACAAAATGTTTTTATATTGTTATTAGGTCTTGTAAAATTGTTATAGAAATAAGGTAGCTATTTTTAAAAGAACCTACCTTGCTAACAACATGAATTAAAATAGAAAAATTTAAAAATCTTCGTAGCATTGCTATTACAGACTCTTTCTACTTTAAATTCTGATAGATTACATCTTAAGAGAGTACGTTAACTCTGTGTAATGAAATATCTCCTAAATATATATTTTTTCAGTTGAAATCAGGAAAGTTTGAGGGAAATGTATTTAGTCACAATCTATCTAGAAACAAGTCATGGTAAATCCTGGAAACAGCACATTTTTTGTCCATTAAAAAACATTGAAATTTGTAATATGGCAATATTTTTGAATACAAGTGCTAAGACACTAGTAATACTAATATTTCAAATTCAGGAAATTCAGGAAAACATGTGTCTTCACAGTTACAATGACATCTTGTGGTGAATGTAAAAACTGACAGTCCTATAAATTTCTACATGAAATGAAGAATTTTATTTTTGCAATTAATTATTGCAGTACTGTTTATTTGTAAAGTATTATAAAAGTACTTAAACCAAATGTGGTTTGATATTTTAAATAATTGCTGTCTTAAAAGAATTTTTGCCTGGTATAGGAAAGACGTCTTTGCAGTAAAGGTGGATATATTTTATACTTTAAAACATAGCTGGAAGGAGTTTGTTGCAATCAGTAATTTTTAGGAGCTAAAACTCTTAATTTTTTTTTCAGTAGAACTAAATAATCACTTTCTTTAGGAAAACACGCTAAGTGCTTAGAACCTGTCCCTTCTTCAGTTTGTCCTTATAAGAATTTTTGCACCATTTATTTTGTGAAGATAATTAATAAAGATTAATGCAGATCCTATCTTATCTTAAGTCAACATATGGCTTTGGGTACTTACTTGAAATGTATTTTTAGAAGTAATCCAAAGGATAATATATTACTGTGGCTATTTTTACCTAATACTAAACTGCTGTGGTATTTCTCTGTTGGGTTTTTTTGAGAATTTTTCTTTTTTTTTTGTTTTGTTTGTTTCCTTGTTTGTTTGTTTTCATAAAAGCAAAGAAAGGTTTCAGTCACTTTTTTGGGGGGAAACAATATGTTTTGTATTCCAAATTTATGATTTTTATCTAAACAGGTTTTGTGTATTGAGTATAAATTAAGTAACTGTTGCTCTGTTTACACTATTAAAGGTTTTGGGGAATTGTTCTTTTATATTTCAAGGAGTCAAAAATATTTCTGCAAGGAGGATTTGTCTCATTGTTTTGATCCAACATGCTGTACTGGGTTTGCCCCTCCCTTCTTTATTTTTGCCATTTAGTACTTATGCTGGCATGATTCATTGCCATCAAATGTCTTAGCATGGTGAATTCTTACATTTATTTGGAAGTCAGTTGTCTAGAAGACAGAATTTCTGCTTTGTATTCCTGGCTGTGCTGCTGCCTGTTCTCAGTCTCTGGCACTTGGCAGATCACCTGCCATCTCCTCAAATGATTTTGTTTAAGTTATATTTCGGGATACTAGCTAATTTAACACCTTTTCTATGAGTACTTCTAGTTGAATGATTTGACTAATAAGCACAGTATGACTGTTAATAGAAGACTTGCATGCAACCTAGTACACTGATTACCATGAGTTTTCTTAAATTTCCCATAAATATGAACCTCTTTAGGAAATAAAAACCAACAATATTAATACTTAAGTAATTTAGGAAACTAAGGGAATATCAATAGTAAAATCACAGCAGCAAAAAACTTTTAAAGTGAATTAATTTTAAAAACAGAGTCAATAATCTTATTCTGAATTTAGAGATTCTCTTCCTGTATGGGGAACTTGCTAGTATATCTGAATGCATTTCAGACATCTCCTATTAGCTGAGGAGTGTAGACACTTTTTATTTCAAAAATGGCATTTCAGTCACTTTGTTTTGCTCTTATTATATGCATAAACTGCCTTGGAAGCCAAGACAAGTTAATTTACCTTACTGGATAGAAAGCAGTTGGTACACAAAGTTATTATTGTTGCTATTTTCCTCCTGAGAAATTACTGAAGTCAATTCCTAAAGTGTTTGTTCATGCACGGAAGAACAGAATTCTGAAGAGCTGTACCATTAGCTCTGAGCTACTGCCAGGGATATGTAGATGAAAAAAAGAAAAAAAAAAGAATCAAGTGTCTAAAGGATTATTTCATCTTCACATTTCAGGCCAGTAATTTACACAATCTCCTTTACATTGAAATTTTATCTTTTTTAGATACAGACCTGTCTTAAAATGTATGACACTGGAATGCTTATAATTGCTTTTGTGATTTTTAAAACTAGCGAGATTTTTCTCGGTTGGTAACTGTTCTCTATTAGAAGAAATTACAACCTTGAACATGCCAACCTGTCCTTAGGAAGCAGAGATGAAGAACAAGTGTTAACTGCAGTATTTCACTTTGAGTACTACTGAATCAAACAGTCTGACTGGCCTCTGTGGTATAGACTAATCATTATCACCTCAGCAATGTCTGGTACAGACGGAGTAGGACAATGACCCAGAGTAGAAGAGAAGAGAGTGCCACAATATCTGAAGTGCTCTGGAGAAAGAAAACAACATAAAACCACCAAAACAAAACAAAATAAAACAAAACCAAACAGGGAAGCTGTAAAGAGGGCTGAATTGTGATACCTAACAGGAAGATATCCAAAAGTAGCCTGATTTCTAAAAATATTAATGTTAAAACCTTTGATAATTTTGATATTTTAAAGTTATCTTGAACAGCAGAAACTTACTCTAACACTGCATTATAAAATTGTGAGATATGCATTTCAGGTGAAAGTTTAAATATATTAGCTGTTGAGAGAGCGTACAGAAAAATTAGATAAGTTTGTAACTTATCTAAGACTTTACAGCCAGCATTGCACTGAGGAAACTATGTACTATATGTCCCTCATCAGAGGTGAAACAAAATCTTTATGGAAACTTTCAAAATCTAATATCAATCCTGACTAGGTAATTAGAATTTTCAGAGCAGCAGGAATCACATTTAATCATATGAAGATTTAAGAATATTCCAATAGTAAGGATGTGAGGGAGAACCCCAGTTAATATGAGAAAAGATGCTTGAGGCATAAAGACATGCAGAGCTTAATGTTGAATTCTCCTGAGCTACTCATCTCAAGTTAAAACTGTCTAGAAAGCTTTTCAGCTACTCTGGTCTACATATATTGTCTGTTTTGATTCTGACTGTTAGCCTGCTACCTATCCTAACAACCAAACCACTTTTTCAAATATTGTTTTCAAATTTACTTTCCTAGAGAGATAATTGCTGACCTATGCTACCAGGACAAATATTAAACAACTGTGATTATTTTGGATATAATCTAAATCGTGGCAGGCATTTTCAAGTATATAAAATACAAAAATAATGAAATATACTGTAAGTCATGGAATTTGTGTACCTTAAGAACATCAGGAAAAACTTTTCTACTGTAAGGGTGACAGCACAGGCACAGGTTTCCCAGAGAGGTTGCAGAGTCTCCATCCTTGCATCTTTCTCAAAAGCCATTTGTACATGGTCCTGGGTAACCTGCTCTAGATGACCCAGCTTGAGCAAGTGGTTGGACAAGATGACATCCAGAAGTCCCTTCCAAATGCAACGATTCTGTGATTATGTGATTAAAAAATAAAAAGGTTCATTTGGGAGGTTTTTTGTGTTTTCTTAAATTCTCACAACATTTTGTTCAAATATTCTGTAATATATCATGGTAACTCTTTTGCACATAAATAGGCTCCATTAAATTTGTTCTAACAATCTGTACCTGGGATTCTTCCTGATATCCAAACTACAAGGTTGTCTTAATTCTTCTAAAAAGCACATAATTTCACTGTAGCAAAGCCAGCACTGTGCTGTAATTAAAAGAAGATGAATGATAGAAATACATGTCCATATTGTTAACTACCATATACTTATGTTCTTAAGGAATTAATTGATTCCTATCTCTTACTTTTAACTTGATGTTCAGGGGACCTATTTCAGGATTGGGTTTTTTGTTGTTGTTGTTTTGGGTTTTTTTTCTGTCAAACATTTCAAAGGCAAGTAAATGCAATCAATAATGAAACTAATGTCTAATACACAGATTAAAATATTCCCAACACTTTTACTGGTGTGAGCTTGGGACTGCTTAAAAGCAATAAAGATAGGAAAAAATTCCTTTATTTCAGATAAGAACATAAAAAAGTTCATAGAAGATTTTATGCTTCACCTTTCCTATGTCTACTATATAGATTATCTCATTTTGCAAAGATTTTCATTTTTCCTACATTGTTTAACACATTAGAGTAATTAAATGCATTTTTACAACATACATATGAAGACTCTGATCCCTTTTTATAAATAATGGGAACAGAAAGAAAATTTGGCATTGTTTATGGAAACTGACATAGCTAGAGACAAAAATGGTAATTACAACAAAATTTTTTTCAGAAATTTTCAGTCCAGTATTTTAGCTACAGACTTTCTTCCTCCTGCCTACAATATATGTCACAATGCTATGACTTCAGAGGGAGATAGATCTTCAGAACTTCTGTCGGGTCACACAGCCTCTGCTGACAAGAAAGCTTAAGGCTCTGGCTGCAACTGAAAAAGTTAACTGCCATCCTTCCAAGGAGAGAAATACCTACCAAACTATTTCCTGAACCCCTCTCTTTCATGTTGTCTTCAGAATCAGTACAAGTTATTTGCATTACTACAATGTATTTTATGTTCCCCAGCATAAGACATGAAGTTACAGACAGCCAGTCTCAGAAGCAGTCTGCCTTCTTTCCTACACAGTCCTGGATTTGTGCATTGGTCAGATCTATTCAAGAATGAATTATTTTTCATCATTTTTTGGTCATCCCCTGAAAATAGCCTGATAAGGATCACTATATTTGTATTACATTGGAAGTAGCCAAGAAACAACAGGTTGTTTATATAATTCTTAATTGTTTGTCCTATTTAAAATTCATTGAAAGGCATATTTAATTATTAAGGAAGCCTGATACTCAAACAGCACAAAGCACATATGGCAAATAGTACACAGCAGAAAGCATGCTTGATTTGTGATGTTGATGAAATTGATGTAGAAAGCCTGCTGGGATCTCTTCCAGCCTGTGAGATGTCTCTGACATCATATTATGGGTGTTATACTTCATTTGTTGTGATAATTCTCATTTTCAAATGACACTGAGAAGAAATATTGGAGTGAGGGAATACACGAAAGAGTAAATTCTATCATTTTAAAGGAAGATTCACTGCATCTATCATTTTCAGCCAAGAACAATATTCAGTCAAGAAATGCTTAGTAAGTAGAATTTAACTCCCCGGACTTTCTAAATTGTTTGAGGATTGATCATGGTATTCTGCCAAGACATACTTGACAAGTCATGTTTGGAGAACAGGGTACACTAAGTGTTATAAAAGAATTAGAAGTGTGAAGCAACACTAACCATTGCACAGAAAGCACAGTTTATTGGATTATTCCCTTGGTCATATTCTTTATCAGTAAATACATCATCAAAATAAGGCATGATTTAACCAATCTGTTTGACATGATCACAATTTTCTGAGTTGATGCCTTATTGGGTTGCTTCCATAGATACGTTTATAAACACAGTGTGTACCTGGAAATAAATTACAAATAAAATTAATAAATCATTGTTGCTGTTTTGCTTTCCCAGCAAAATTTCACCAATATAGAAATCTACTGCACCCTAAAAAAATAGCCTTCATTAAAAGTTTTACATTTGATTCAAAGAAGACAATGATCAGATGTACAGCCATATTGCAGAAAAAACATGGTTCTCTTACAGGAGCAACAGTAATACATAACAGTTGTAGACAGAAGTCTTGGGGTGCATTTCTGATGACATTAGATATTTATACTTAAACAGTTGATCATTCAATCTCCACTGACTATATTTGGAGCTTATATACCTAGCTGATATGACTATGCTTACATTTGCTCTTCAGAATTTAGTGTCTACAGCCTAAAACTGAACATTTCTTGAACCTTTATTCAGTTGCCTTTTATCCAGAAGGATACTGTGAGAGACGTATCAAAAGGTTTGCTAAATTCTAAAACCACCACATCTACTGGCTTCCCTTGGTCAACTAGATGGGTGTTGTTGTCACAAAAGGAAACTAACTTTGTTAAGCAGGACTTTCCACTTGTGAACTATGCTGGCTATGACCATTGACTGTATTGTCTCTCAAGTGTTTTTCAATAGCTCCCAGAATAACCTTCTCAATAATTTTACCAGGCACTAAAGTGAAACTGACAGGCCTGTAATTACAAGGGTCTTCCTTCTTACCCTTCTTCAAAATTGGGACAACATTTGACAGATTCCAGTTGACTGGGACCTCTCTAGACTCCCAAGACCATTGAAAAATAATGGACAGAGGTCCTGCGATGACATCAGCCAGCTCTTTCAGCACCCTAGGATGAATCCCATTGGGCTGCATAGATTTATGCACATCCACCTGGAGCAACAAGTCTCAAACAAGTTCAGGGTCGGCTCGAGTTTATCACCCCCCCCAGTCATGGTCTTCCGACACAGGGCTCCAGGGGCCCTAGGGTCCATCATTGGTGTTAAAGACCGAGGCAAAGAAGGCATTAAATGTCTTCCCTTTGTCTACGTCCCTATTTGTGAGGTGACTGACCTCATCAAGTAACGGACCAATGTTATCTTTGATCCTCCTTTTGTTGTTTACATATTTTAAAAAGCCCTTTTTGTTGTCCTTCACAGTGCTCGCCAGCTTGAACTCTAATTGAGCTTTGGCTGCATGAATTTTCTCCCTATAGTGGCAAACAGCATCTCTGTAGTCCTCCCGTGTTGCCTGTCCTTGCTTCCTTGCTTAACTTCTGACCCTTTGGAATTGCCTGCTCCTGCGCTTTTAAGAGATGGCTCTTAAAAAGTGACCAGCATTCATGGATCACAATAACTTCAAAAGCAGATTCCCAGGGAATCTTACTAACTAGCATCTTCAGCAGCCCAAAGACTGCTCTCCCTATATCGAGGGTTGAAGTTTTGCTGTCAGTTATCCTCCTATGACTCAACTACTTTGTGGCGATTGTGATCAAGACAGCCACCAATCACCACCGCCCACAGGTCCCTCTCTGTTCACAAACAACAAATCTGGGAGGGCACCTTTCCTAGTTGGCTCCATCAGTACCTGCACCAAGAAGTTATCTTCAATGTGCTTCAGCAATTTCCTGGACCTGTTTGTGTCTGCTGTATGATAATCCCCATCTATGTCTGGGAAGTTAAAATCATTCATAAAGACAAGGGCAGCTGATATAGGGACATCTCTTAATTCCTTGAGAATATATTAAGAACCTAGTCAACAAAATAAAACCGTGATACTTTTGAGACCGTTTGCAAAACTGCATTTACAAATAATGTTATTTTGTTAATATTATCACAGACATTACAGATTATAACAGAATGCTTATATTTCACAGTTTATAACACTAGAAAGATGTTTATGTGGAAAGAAGAGGCAGTCTGTCTTTCCTAGGAAAGTTAGATTTAGGTAAGGTACAATTTCTATTGAAATCTCTGATCAAACTTTACATTTGAACAGTAATATAGCCATGCTAAATTGGACCAAAGATCTACATAGTTCATGGTTACAGTGTTCTCTACCTCCTACTCCACCACTCATTTTGCATTATTTATTCACTTTGTTCACTGATTCCCCAGTTGTGCCTTTCACAGGTTTCTTTTCTAAAGAGGCTTTTAGGATTTGTTGGGGTTTTTATGACTTATCCTAGGCTGTTCATAAAAGTGAAAACCAAATAACTCAGAGGTTGGTAACAGGTGAGATGAGTATGAGATAAGGACAATCATATTTCCCTTGTAGCTTAGACATTTTCTCTTAGCTCCAAATTAATTTTATTCCTCACATAATAAAAAAAAAAAAAAACAACCAACAACTAACAATCACAGTGGTAGTTGTCTTAATCTTATATTAGTTTTGATGACTGTAAAAATAAGCATTTTTCATTTAGTTGAGTTCAGAAACTCAACAGGGACCTATTTGTCAACTGTTGTCCAAAGATCTCTGCCCCAGACCTATTTTGGCTCAAAAAGATCAGTAGTTTCCCATTAATTATTTGAGAAACTACATCATACTTGGTCTACTACCTTCTGTGATTTTGATAATTCAGTACCAGGAAAATACAAAATAATTAATAGGACTTCAGAGGAAAAGGCAAAAAGCAAGGTAAGAAGCGTAACAAGAAGCAAAGCAAGAGACAAGGCAAGGGAAAGACAAGGCGAAGGAAGGCAGAGCAAAGAACTTTTGAGCTGGAAATACCCACTAATAGTGTGAAAATGGAAAACAGATGTCTCACAGTATATGTATATATATATGTATAAAATTAAAATGCCATAATTCTATAAAATAAGCCTGTATCTGTAGAGCCCTCCTCCATTAATTTTGGAAAAACACTTATGCTTTTACACTCCCACTTACGACCACTGCATAACATTAGGAATTAATTATCTTTTATCACTGAATATTATATATAAAATATTTCGTATTTCTATTTTCTCATATTATTAATTTCTTTATTTTTCAAAAAGTTTCTTCTTTTTCAATGTTTCTAACCAAGACATTACCAACAGTGCTTCTTAATTGAAAACTTAAAATAAAAAGCTTTTCCTTTTTTCCTTCATGTTTATGCATTAAGTTAAAATATTCCTAATGAGGTCAACAAAAAATAGTCTCCAGGCACTTCAAGCTGGCATTTTCTGGACTCTCACTCATAATTGCCAGGTAATTTACATTTGACCTGTACCTCCAAGTCAGAATGTTAATGCATTTTGCAAGGTGAATTCAAATCTGTCCTTAATTAGGGTGCAAAATCGGAAGAGTTATATTTTACCTGGAATGTAACCTCAGCATTTCTGAATAATGGAATTAATGTGTAGGATCATAAAATATGCATTGGTAAGCACTTCCTCCATTATAGAATAATAATGAATTAGTATTTGAAAATTTTCTGTCTCATCATCAACTATTATTTTTTATTTTAGTTTGGAAAGGAAGAGACATAATTATATATAAATGTGCACACACATATAGTTACATATTACAGAGATGCTAGGAACAAAAAAAGATGTGCAGATGGACTGGAATGCTGTTGTCCCAGAATAGTAATTTGTATATTGCATGCTTAGTGCTCATCCCTCTTTCATGTACATCCAAAAATCCCAGTACCTAGAAGTGCTACAAAAAATATTAATGGCTGCTTGCCCAAAGAACTGAAACGAGACTGATTTCCTGTTTTCACACCTACACAGATTAATTTATTTATTTTGAAGTATGTTACTATGTATCCATTGTCTTGCTTCTAGGCATATTTACAAAAAGATTAAGAGTATAAATTATCATAACAAATCAACTGCTTACAACAGATGTGCCTACAATTTGAGTGTGTCCTGGGTAATCCAGTTCTTCAAGCTGTTACCGTCTGTTTAGCCTTTCTCTCAAGGTCTTCCCTCCAGTGAATATCATGTCCCTATAGGATTTATGAACAGCTAAGTCTCCACTTAACTAGATTTTTTTTTCACTCTGCACTCTGACCCAACACAGAACTGAGCTGGTGATCTTTCCCTTACTTTAAGGAATTTACACTGTTATTATTCTTATAATAATAAACATACTCCACAGTAAGGGATAGTTTTAACTGGCATAAATTATTTCTGGGAAAAGATTTTTTTTTTCCCAGAAATTTGCTCTAAAATAGATAGAGATATTTTATAAAGTGAATATTGCTATTTTTTTAGGGTTTAAAGGAAACATTTAAACAAGCAAATAACTGATTAACAAATAACAACATAAAGTTCCTCTGGCTTGGCAGCCCTGTAAAGTTCAAAATTTTTTTACCTACGCATTGGTTGTGTGATTTCTGACCAACAAGATACGGCTCTGTGGGGCCACTGCCACATGCAACAACACAAAAGTGAGGAAGGGAGCTCATAAGCTACCAGTGGCAACCTTAAAAAATGGGGCACACAGAGGGAAGAAACAGTAGTAGACCTAACACAGACAGCAAGGGATTGTCCCAGGGTAAAGGGAGTAGAAGGTGTGTTTTTATTTTTTGAAGAGATTAATCATATCATTGAAATATGAATATTTTTTTCCTTTCTCATTTGTTCTCTTTGAAGTGTCTCTCATTTATCTTTCCCCTGTAGAAACATCCTCTTCCTTCTTGGTATCTTGGTAGAAGGAAGAAAAACTGTATTCTGGAGCAATTATTAAAATTGAAATTTCTAAACCTATATGTTTAAACATGAAAACTTTCAAAACAGATAACTATACCCATTAAAAGGTTTAAACTAAAAAGCTCCAATGCTTTTGGGCCATAGCCTTTAGTAATACTGTAAAGATCTTGAATAACATCTAAAAAACCAAACCTCTGAACTGTTACACTTATCCTTTTGGACAACACTGTATTCTCAAATAATTTTGCCAGTTTAAGTATCGTTACTCTGTAAATGCCCCCAAAAATATTTCTAGACTTTGACCTTAATCCTTCAGATGTTGGATCAAAGACTCATTGTATTAACAAATACTTTGAGGAAAGTTCAGCTTCTGAAACTTTCTCTTTTTAGGTCTGTATTTTTTAAAATAAGTTTACATCAAACACTGGTCTTTCATAAAGATAGAATTAGGTATTTGTAATAGCTAATTCTAAGAGATATTTTTGTTTTCAGTTTCATGTAATTTTGAATAGCTGAAAAAAAAGGAATAATTTCTCTGACAAATTTTTGTCTTTTTTTCTAAACTGCTGAATAAATTAAAGCATAAATTCCAGCTGTTCCTGATACCTTCTAATTTGGCATGGTAAGAGTTCTTTACAGAAATCATAATCAGATCCCTGTTTAGATAGTATGTGGGATTCATCTATTAACAGTCTTAAAAATTAAGTTCAGAATTCTGAAGTGGAAAGGACAGTGGAATTGGACCAGGAGCCAGAAGTCTCAAATGAGGTACAAATGATTGACTTCCTAGTTTTGGGGGCTTTCAGGCTCAATTTATATTGTACAAACTTATACAGGTCTGAATATTAAGAGTATATTAGGTCTCCATATATAACTGTGTGCAAAGGCTCAGCACAAGTCACTAATTTTCAATCATATACGTGTCTAAGGCTACTTATCTGCCAAAGTAATGGTTACTTCTAAGTGAAGTTGAGGCTGTCATGGTTGATTTCATGGATCTCAAAGTTAAATTCTACCCAGCTCATCTATCAAAGGTATTGTATTTTGTAAAGAAGATATAACATACAGAGGGGAAAAATGCTATTAACTACTATACAACACAGTGCATCACATGCATGTGGTGGTGTTTGGTTTTGTTGCTCAAAGTATAACCTCACACGACAAAATACAATAATTTTCTTTTTGAGTTTATAGTTTGAGTCAGAAGTAGTAAATCAAATTATTACAGTAACTGAAGCAGTGAAAACACTGAAAGGAACCGATCATTTTTCCATCTTTTCATCAGGATATGAATACAAATAAGAGCATCAAAGCACATGGATAATTCACGGTACAAAGTTATTACTTAGAAATGTAAACAAAACTGCCGTTCTAAAGAATTTCAGTGTGTGTAATCCACTGGTCTTCAAACTTAAACTGAATTAACTAAATATATTCCTATGAATGCATAAATAGCAGATTTCCATGGAAATTTACTGTAGGAAAATGTATGTAATTTATGTAAAACAAAATAAATATCTAGGAATTGATCATGACGTTCTCCCTGGTACAGTATGAAACATTAGAGGTTGAACTACTATTTTGTTCACTTCTTTTGTGACTCTGATGTTGGAAAATCTTAGGTGTTGTAAAGGAGCGGTTGTGTGTAAGATAGTCTGGAAAGTAAAGCTGGCTGCAGAGCATTAAACTTCTGTTATACTCAGCTAGTGAACTTAGAGATGACTGCTAGAATATCCACACCACCACTGCACTGAAATATTGAGCAAAGCATTAAAAAGATACATTGTTTCCTTGACTCACATAGTGTTTCAATGAACAGAAGTTGAGCAGAAAACAGAATTTGGTCTTGCACCTAAAATAAATTTGCAACACCATGTATTGCATATTAGTGTTTGTTTTTTTTTTTTCCTCTGATCCTGGAGTTACCATAATGAGCCGCAGTTACCAAAAATCTTCTCTGGATTTAAACTTCTAATTTTTTTATAGGCAACACTCCTAAGGCATTTCCTCAAAGTCTGCAGTATAGTAACTACTTTGCTTGGCATTACGAATTCTATCATTTATCACCACAGAGAGGATAAGTGTTTCAGCTGGAAGAGATTGCAATGACTGTTTTTATCCCTACCATCCCTTCAAGAAATTGAGGAAAGTCTTCCATGCCAGAAGGCTCAAGGCTTGCTTTTTGCATCATGTGTTCAGTGTTATTTGGCTGAATATCTATGTTTTTGTTGGATTTTAAGGAGCTAAAGGAACCTAGTTTAAGGACCTAGTGTCTAGTATAGATTAAAACAAATGGCCTCCAAATGCTGAAAAACTATCACAGCGGTACTGTCCTCATTCAGCTAGGGTTTATTTAATGTAAAAAATAGAAATGTCTATTTCAGCTAAATAGCCAATGCAGAGAAACAGACACTCTCAGGAAAGTATTTATCAAACTTTTAAAGATATCTACTGTAGGATGAAAGAAGTTCCCAACTGGAGATACCTATTTCTCACAACTGACAATGAAAAGATCATACAGTGGGTAGCTCAGACTTGGATCTCTAGTGTCTGGATGTCTAAATTAGAACAGGTAATCAATCCTTCCTTAGAGTTACCAGAATTTCTTTTAATTTTCTCCATGTAATACTATATGACACTGAATCTTCTCTTCTGCATTTTCTTTCTCCCTGCTCCATAGTCACAAGAAAATTTCATACTTTTCTGTTTCAAATACTTTTAAAAGTCTCAGTCTGGAAAAGAACTGAGATTATTATTAAACAATGTAAGAACTGGAGAGAATTATACAAAATTATAAGGTAACAATTGTAATTAAAAAAAAAAGGAAAGGAAATAACAAATACAAAATGTTCTATTATGGTCTCAAATTCATTGTCAGAGGATGCCATGGATACTAAAAGCTAGGATTGATTCAAACAGGCATTAGAAAAGTTCCTGAAAGAAAACTTTACTGAACACGAAGATGTGAAATCAGCTCCAGTTCAAGTAAGTCTTAAAGTGCATGTTGCTTAATGTATCAGAAAGATACATCATCTGTAGCACCAGTATTCTAAGAATACCTTCTAAGCTCATAATCTTCAGCTTTAATAGGCTGCTCACCAAGTTATGTATTTTTATTGCAACAATGGCAATCACAATTAACAGGAAGGAATATCCTCTAGGACATTTTGATATTTAAGGTTGTGGTGGGTTGCACTTGGCTGTCTGCCAGACCCCCACCCAGCTGGTCTCTTACTCCCCCTCCTCAACAGGACAGGGGGAGAAAATAAGATGGAAAAGCTCATGTGTCAAGATAAAGAAAGGGTGTTTACTTACCAATTACCATCACAGGCAAAACAGACTCGACTTGGGGAAAATTAGATTAATTTATTGCCAATTAAAAATGAAGTAGGATGGTAAGAAACAAAGGCAAAACTCAAAAGCACTGATGAGTTATTCTATATCCAATTAGGAGTAATTTCTTGATTGGTAGCCCTTGTCCTTATGGGAGATTTCAACTTCCCAGACAACAACTGGGGATATCATACTGCTGTGTCAAGCAGGTCTTGGAAATTCTTGAATTGTGTAGGAGATAACATCTTGTCACAGGTACTCAGTGAGCCAGCTAGGAAAGATGCCCTCCTAGACTTCCTGTTTGTGAATAGAGAAGGACTCATGGGGGATGTGATGGTAGGTGGCTGCCTTGGCCACAGTGATCATGAAATGGTTGAGTTTAACATTTTCAGTGTAATGACAAAAAAGGACAGCAGAGCTCTACCCTAGATGTCAGGAGAGCAAATTTTAAACTGTTCAGGGAGCTATTTAGCAGAGTACCCTGGGAATCTGCTTTTGAGGGCTTAGGAGTCCATGAGTGCTGGTCAGTCTTTAAGAACCACCTTTTAGAAGCACAGGAGCAGGCAATTCCACTGTGTTGTAAGTCAAGCAAGCAGGGCACAAGACCAGCTTCGCTGAACAGGGAACTCCTTGTGGAACTCAGGAGGAAAAAGAAATTGTATGATCTCTGGAAGCAAGGTCAGATTTCACAGGAAGATTACAGAGCTGTGGTTCATTTATGCAAGGAGAAGATACAAATGGCCAAAGCCCAATTAGAGTTGAAGCTGGCCAGTGTTGTTTCAGGTAACAAGAAGGGCTTTTTTAAG
Organism: Theristicus caerulescens; assembly: GCA_020745775.1. Classification (NCBI taxonomy): domain Eukaryota; kingdom Metazoa; phylum Chordata; class Aves; order Pelecaniformes; family Threskiornithidae; genus Theristicus; species Theristicus caerulescens. Next base: position 78,542,280 of record CM036559.1, on the reverse strand, counting down.
TATGTTAATAGCAAGAGGAGGTCTAAAGAAAACATTGGATCAATATTTGTTAAAGATGGTCATCTGACTAACAGGGATGAAGAAAAAGCAGAGGCATTCAAAGCATTTTTTGCCTCAGTCTTTAATAATACTGATAGACCTTGGGCTGCCCAGTCCCCTGAGTCGGAGGACTAGGAGTGTGGAAGCAGTGACTTTCCGTTGGTGGACACCGAAATTGTAAGGGACCAGATGTATCAGCTGAATGTTCACAAGTCCATGGGGTCTGATGGGATTCACCCCAGAGTGCTGGAGGAGCTAGCAGATGTTATGGTAGGACGCCTCTCGATCATCTGCCAAAGGTCTTGGGAGTCTGGGGAGGTGCCTGCTGACTGGAAGATAGGCAATGTTATTCCAGTCTACAAAAAGGGTGTGAGGGAAGACCCAGGGAACTATGGACCTGTTAGTCTAACCTCAGTTCCTGGAAAAAATATAGAGAAGATTATACTGGGTAATATTGAAAGGCGTTTAAAGAACAATGCAGTCATCAGTCACAGTCAACATGGGTTCACAAAGGGAAAGCCCTGTTTAACTACTTTGATAACTTATGATAAGGTCACCCGCCTAGTGGATGATGGGAAGGTGGTAGATGTAGTTTTTCTGGATTTTAGTAAGGCTTTTGATAGTGTCCCTCACAGCATCCTTCTGGACAAGTTGTCCAGTTTTGGGACAAGAAGGTTTATGGTGTACTGGGTGAAGAACTGGCTGAAGGGCAGAAGGACCTAGATAGATTGGAGCATTGGGCAATCATCAATGGCATGAAATATAACAAGTCCAAATACTGGATTCTACATCTAGGATGGAGTAATGCTGGGCACAAGTATAAATTGGGAGAGGAGTGGCTGGAGAGCAGCCCTGTAGAAAGGGATCTGGGGGTGCTGGTCGACAGCAGACTCAATAGGAGTCAGCAGTGTGCCCTGGCAGCCAAGAGGGCAAACCTCACCCTGGGGAGCATCAAACACAGTTTAACCAGCCAGTCAAAAGAGGTGATTATTCCACTGTATTCAGCATTCATGTGGCTGCACCTTGAATACTGTGTGCAGCTCTGGGCCCCACATTTAGGAATGATGTGAAGGTCCCTGAATGAGTCCAGAAGAGGGCAACAAAGCTGGTGACAGGGCTGGAAGGAATGTCCTATGAGGAGCAGCTAAGGACTTTGGGCTTGTCTAGTTTGAAGAAAAGGAGGCTGAGGGGCAACCTTATTGCTCTCTACAGCTTCCTGAGGAGGGGACGTGCTGAGCTATTCTCCCTGGTGTCCAGTGATAGGACGCATGAGAATGGTTCAAAGCTGTGCCAGGGGAGGTTTAGACTGGACATTAGGAAGCATTTCTTTACCGAGAGGGTGGTCTCTTCCAACTGAAATTATTCTATTCTATTCTATTCTATTCTATTCTATTCTATTCTATTCTATTCTATTCTATTCTAATTGTATTCTAAACCCCCTTCTGCCCCTCACCTGCCCTTCTTCACTCAAATTCACTGCTTCATTCCCAGCTCTGTATCTCCTCCCCCTACCGAGTGGCACAGGGGGATGGGGAATGGGCTTTGCAGTCAGTTCATAATATTTCCTCTCTGATGCTCCTTCCTCCTCATGCTTGTTCACTGCTCCAACATGGGGTCCTTCCCACAGGCTGCCGGTCTTTCAAGATCTGCTCCAGCATGGGTCCTTTCCACAGGGTACATTCTGTCAGGAACACACTACTCCAGCATGAGTCCCCAACGGCTGCAGCTCCTGCCAGAAAACCTGCTCCAGCATGGGCTCTCCATGCGCTGCAGCTTCCTTCAGGGCACATCTACCTGCTCCAGCATGGGGTCCTCCATGGGCTGCAGGGGAATCTGCTCTGGCACCTGGAGCAAATCCTCCCCAGTTTTCTTAACTGACTTTGGTGTTCACAGGGTTGTTCCTCTCATATTCTTTCTCACTCTTCTCTCTCGCAACTTCTGCATAATGGTTTTTACCTTTTCTTAAATTCCTTTCCCTGAGGTGCCACCATCTTGGCTGGTGGCCTCAGCTGTGTCCTGCAGTGGGTCCATTGGAGTTGATTGGAACCAGCTGGCATGGGGCAGCCCTTGGCCTCTCCTTACAGAGGCCACCCCTGCAGAACCCCTGCTGCCAAAACCTTGATGCCTACACCCAATACACGGGTTTATAACAGAGTACAAGCAATCTTGTTTCAGTTAAATGGAGCATGTAGCGGGTATTTTATTGGCAGAACTAATTTTGCAACACTTGCATTTGCCTTTTTAAGGTTTACTTTTTGGGGCTCGATACCTGAAACACACAGTGATCAATACAGCAGTCATGGGGGGTCTCCACAGATATCTGCCTAATATCTTCAACAGGCATTCAGCTAGCTACATGTAGTATGGGTAATAGAAATGTTTACTGTGTAGTGGGTAGAAAATGGTGTGAGAAGCAGAGATTGAAGCCAATTTAGTGAATGCACAGTACAGACCACAACATATCAACTGAAGAAAATGGTGCTTGAAGTCTGGCTGGCTGTCATTCAAGGCATTGATTCTTTAGAAGAAAACTTAAATCAATATGGCTAATGGAGAAAGTCCTAAAAAAGAAAGGAGAGCTTTCACATTTCTAGTGTCCCCTGCATAGAAAGTGGTGTCTGATTGAGCTATGCAGACAAAATGTCTTCTGTTTCTTAAGGAAGCCATAGCTTGATAGTGTTCAGGACTGGTGGCATTTGATGTTAACATTACCTTTATCAATCTCTATATGATTTCATCAGCTGATGACCAAGGTAAAGAAGATATATTTACTTGTCCCCTGATTTTTGTTTCACATTTTACTCTCAAAAGAAAGAAGCAGCAGTATGGGGTGTCGGAATCATATCACCAAATGCCAACTATTTAAAAATAATTGGTAACTATTTTAAGCAAGTTATCTAGGTTCCTTCTATAGACAGTAGAGGGAAAAAATGTTTTCTGAATTCATCCTGTTATAAGTGTCTGGCTGTTTAAAATACGTGGCATGGATAGCTTTCAGATATCTAGACCCAGGTTTCAAAGAGACAACTGGAATGTAAAATGCACTGTGAAGCTCAACAGCCTAACTAAAATATGATACTAAAATCTTGTCCTTTACATTTATCTACTTATTTTCTTTTAGACAAAATAGACAAGATAGAAAGAACAGCTAATGACTCTTTAAAATGTACTAGTTTTTCTTCCCTTTTAATTTTCTTTTTCATTTTGTCTATTTCTGCCTGTTAATTCAACAAGCCTTAAGGAGTATTCATTAAAAAATTGGCTTTATTTTCTTTTCTATAATATTCATAATCGGTGATATTTCAGGTGGAAGGTCCTTCATGTGGACAAGTTATCATATTCTAAGGAAAGTCATTCAGCTGATTGTGGATTTATATAAAAGAAAACTAATGACCATGGGTAAGTGGTGGAAAAGAGTGGAATATTAAAACAAAGTCACTCCTCAAGCAATAATTTAGTGAGCTAAATGTGTGCCTGAGGGCTAGTTGATACAGGTTACTTGTACTGTGCCCTTTCAGGCCTGTTTGTAGGGACACAAGCAGGTTCACTAGGAGATTTGGATTCTGCAACAGAATTTTAGGTTTTACAAGATTTGAGACCAAAATTTTAACTGTGAAAGGCAGAAGTTGAATCTTCATTCAGCATTTTTTCTTCGTGCATCCTAGAATATTCTCAGAACTCTCACTTATCCATATGCAAAGAACTTCTCTTCAGTTTCAGAAGTGATTCTTCACAGAGCAAATATAACTTGAGAGATTCTCCTAGACTGAAGTTGGGGGATGAAAAATAAGTCTAGTTTATACGCATACTCTTCTTAAGACTGGGCAGGGACAGTTTCTTTCCTACTTTCTGGAACAGGCCTTTTGTAAAAGGTCTTTGCTCTTTTCCTGAAGAAGCAGAATTTTAACAGAAATTTCATATGATTTTTTCTTGTTTGACAAGTTTGGTAGATATTAGACTAATCAAAGAGTGAGTGGTATTAGTAGATTAATAGATTGCTTTTAGTACTTTTAGCATAGCAAAAAATTACAATGCAGTAGGAGGCATTTTTAAATTTTAAGCAGTATTAAAGTACTACTTAGAATATTCTAAGACTGTATTTATTTATGTGGGGTCACATCTAGTTTTAGTGTTGATATAGAAATGCAAAGTATCTTTAACTGGAGTTGCGTAGAAAAGCTTTTCATATTCTGCAAGACTTAAGAAAGTTAAAAAAGAAATTCCAGTTCCAAAAAGCAATTTTTTTTATTAAAGTATATGTATAATAAAATTTGAGACACTTTAATCTAAAAACCTCTTTTTTAACATTTTTGCTTCAAAATCACTTCAAAAGCATTGCAAGAAGCATCACTTCTATCAAAACCAATGTTTCATTTTGAAATATTTTGTTTTTTAATTTTGAAACCTCTTTTAATTATAAGATTTATCAAAGTGAATTACTTCAGTTCATCTTTTTCCATCAAAATTCTTATTACAAAATTCTCAGCAGCAATATATTAATGGAAAACACTGACCCAGTGATTTTTTTTTATGTATACTTCATAGCTTTTGCTAGAGAATGTTCCTCTGATAGTTTAATAAAGGATTATACCATCATGGTATTAAGTCTGAAAAAGTAATATAAAGTTTTATGCTGTCAGCTATTTCTTAAAATTTCTACACCTTTTGGATGCTCAACCTGAGTTCTATCAAGATAGATTTTTGCTAATCCCAAGTATTAACAGATGCAATTACATTTATTAAAACAAACAAAAGAAAAAAGTCTAAGGAAAAAGCACCACAGGAGACAGGGATAAGATTACTGTTAGTCAACAAAAAAAAGGAAAATGTTATTAAGAAAAAACCCTCTTTCACATATATTTTCTTCATTTTTAAACAAAGCTTAACACACATCTTTATACTTTGATTTCCAGAGCAAATCTTTCTTTCCAGTTTCTTTCTGATTAGAATTAACTGCAAAATATTAATGAACTTTGCGAAAGTTTCCCAGCAATGGTCAACTGTTGCCCTTCTAAATGGACCACATTTTGGTGTTTGAAGTTACAATTTTGAAGCTTCTTGTAGAGAGTAAAATGATTACTCACAAAAAAAAAAAAATTGTAATCTGGGAAAATCCATCCTTAATTCAGTATTGATCTCACTAAAGTATTCCTCTTGTTGTCTCACCTCCCTATATTGTACATCTCCTAAGGTTCCCAGAGGCAAGATCACAGCAAGAACAAGGACGAGGATTTAGATCCCCTAAGAGAATTTGGACCAGATGAGGGCCATGAAAATGATCAGAGGGCTGGAACACCTCTCCTATAAAGAATGGCTTCCAACTGAAACTGTTCTATGATTCTACGATTTTATTTTACTGTCATTTTGACTCAGAAGTTTCCTACATATCATTCCTACATATCATACACTGCTCTGTGACATGACATGTTTCATTTTCAAAAGTTCATAAAATATTACTATATGTGTAGATTCCTTCTGGGAAATCTGTAGGATATATACAAATATATATATTTATATATATATATGGGAATATCCAAAATGAGTACTGAAAGTCACATAATTATGTATCAAAGCTAGTAAAATATTATTTTAATTAAATAACAAGTTTCAACTTCATTTTAATGGTGAAGGGAGAACTTAGTTTAAAAGAAGATATCTCTGTACATTTAAATAAAGTTCAGTCCTTTTATTTTGGATGTTTATTGGAGAATGGGACATGGACTAAGCATCTGTTTTAAGGGTAAATGGCATAGTTCTCCAGAACAGGAACTGCAGCATCAAAACTTGAGTTTTTCAGTTTGGGGGGAGTTGTTCTTGCTTGTAAACCAAACATTTTCAGGTTTGATTTCTTTTATTCCTAAACAACACGTTGGTGAAAGCTGGGAGATTGCACCAGATATGTGTCTCTGTATGGTGACCTGTGTTTTCACTGTTTCCTAGATATCAATTATGGTTACTGGTGCTATAACTGTGTCAGGACAAGATATTACACTGACTGAACTTTTGAACTTGACAGGCTTTTTGCTCTTACTCTTCTTCAGTAACCATACTGTTCCTCAAAAAGTTGCAAGCATTTTTATAGGGTATGAAATTTAGTATTGCCAAAGGAAAGTAATCAATGGTTGTATGTGAGATCCAACAAAATCATGTGAGTTAAAATAAATAAATAAATAAAAAGTATTAATAAAGGTTCCTGATTTACTAGGGAGAGAGAAATTGAATTCTATTCTGATTATTTTATGTTTTGTATTTAAGAAAAACTGATATCAAAGAATGCTTATAAAACTTTCTTTTAAGCCTACAGCCTACACCTTTATTGTCAAAAGTAGGAAAAGTATCAATGTCATTGGAAAAGAGGTCATGTACTCCAACCTCCTGCTTCAAGCTGACACTAAGTCCTATTAGGTAATCAGAACCTCCAAAGATACATTTTATGGGTCTTGTCCCTTTTTATATTATCTGTCATGGCTTAAAAGTATTTAGCTCCATCATCTCTGTAACTCCCCTTCAAGTGGTAGTAAGCTGCTTTTAGATCATCCCTTACATTTGTTGTCAGTAGACTAACCAAGTCCAGTTCCCTCTACCTCTCAACTTAGGGACAGAGATTTAGCCTCTGAAGCTTTCCTTCAATTCTCTCCCAGGGTGTATACAGAAAATTATTTCCAGGATGTTGTAAATATCTTGAACATCTTTACCACCTCTGTAATTTATATATATAATCCCAATACTAGAAGCTCAGGACAAAGTTAACCTAGCCCAGTATTCTGTCTCTGACAGTATGAGGTGAGTAGAGAAAACATAGAAAACCACAGCAAATATATTGTAATCCTTTCTTCAAGATCCTCCAGGATCCTCTTCTCACTCCATTAATCCACAGATTAGGACTTCTTGAGCTAGATTTTACATCTGCATGTTTGTATTCAACAGCCTTTTTTGGATCATTCTTCCTTTAATATGTCTAGACATTTTCTGCATCCTTTTCTGAGTCTCCAGCAATGATTTCTGCAATTTAAACACAAATCCAAGAAAAATGTTCTTTTATTTAAATAAAGATCAATGAGGGGAAGAAAGATGATGTTGAAACAGCCTAAAGAACAAAAAGTCTGTTATGATAAACTTAGATCAGGACAGAAGTATTTCTTAGAAATGTCACATAACAAAACTATTACTTTGGTTAGAGAAAAAAAAAATACCGAGGAAGGAAGACTGTTCAGTGAAAAGTTTATTTATAAAATAAAATATTTAAAATGTGCTTGAAGAGTAATGTTTAGAGTTAGGCACTAAAGAGAACTGAAATTAGTACTTAGGCATAAGTGGTTAGTAATTTAGGCTTAATATTCAGGATCTGTTCAGGGTTTACAAGTTTAATGTAAAACAAACATGTTTAGAATATTGTTCATCATTTTCTGTTTACACTCATTTTTTAAGATTATTGTCAATATAATAAAGAAAAAATAAAAATTGCCTTTTTGTACAGGTTTAAAAATGAATGTTTAAAATATCATTGTAGCAATTAATAATGGTTCTGAGACGCACCTTCCATTAATTTCTACCAGACGCATAATAAAATCACTGGGCAATCCAAGTTTTCATGAAATAAACATAGTCTTCAAAACTTTGTGGATCATATGAAAGAAAATTACTTTTATTTAAAATAAAATGGTATTTCAAGACCTTTGGGATATGAAAACAGCTTTCATAAAGATGCAGTAACATGTTCTTTTGTCTTTTTTTTCACGTGCAATACTGACTTCTATTTTAACAGTGTATGCATAATTAACATTAGTGATCTGACAAAGTCTGTGAATTTACCAGGCTCTGGCTACCATTTTACTTTTAAATATTAGTTCATGATAAGCATTTCAGTCTTTCCATGCTAAATTAAAAATTTACTAGTATAACAATTCTAGTTCATGTCTACTGGAATCAGGGATATTCTAATGATAAAAAGTCCTTACATGTCAATAAGAAAGAGTTTTTAGAACTTGTTAATATTGTGCCCAGAATCTTGAATTCACTGTCACAGACATGCCTGGTAACTGTTTGCCAGTGATTTTGTAGTTAGTTCAACTATTCTACAGAGAACCTTTTTTTCTTTATCTTTGGCGTTTCATAATTAGTTCAGTCTCTAAATACCGCTAGCCAGATTCTCATGTCTTCTACCAAGAAAAACATTCTATAACTATGGGAGAGCACAAAAACACATTATGCTTTTTTCCTGTCAATAAAATGTTTTTAAGAAAACTAAAAAACCCACAAAAATCTTGCAATATATTATGAATGTTGTCCTTAAAATGTGGACTCCTATAGATATTAGAAATGTCAGTCTTTGAAGCATTTCACATGTTCAAAATTTGTAGAAAACTTGATTTTTTAGAGTTTGATTTTTTATTTTGCTAAATGAAATATATTTTATTCAGATTTCTGTTTATTACTTTATGCTATCACATATAACCCAAAATAAAGTGTGAACTGAAAATTTGTATCAAAATTAACAATTAATATTTTATCATTTTAAAAAAATATGAGATATTTAAATGTAGTCAGAAGATTTGTTAACTAAGTGTTGGCTGAAAAGCCTACATGAAGGACTTTTGATAAAACTAGAATTTTGGCTAGCAATTTTTCTTTTAAAAAAGGTACAGAACAATCTCAGAGTTCCATGTGAAAATGCATCTGAACACAAACCAGTTATTTTATAATTAAAGAGGATTGCTGTATCTCTTTGGCAATGCAGTTTTTTCCTCTGTTTCTGAGCACAATGAGGTATCACTATCTGAAAAAAAACTAAGCTCAATTATTCTACTTTTCTGAATTCTCAAGCTTTTTTCTCTCTTCTCACTCCTTGAGTCTGCTCATCATTTCCATTATTTTCTTAACTCCAAAACAGCCTCAGCCTTCATGAATTCAGTTTTCACTGCATGTCTTTCACACAGATGAGTAGGAGTTTAGCAAAGATTGAAAGCATTTATTCTATTATGAACTGTGATACCCAGCAAGAAATCCTGATCAAGAATCAGGCCTCAAGAATCCTAGACACAGTGGAAAAAAAAAATAGAGTCCCTATCCTACAGATATTCCAGCTGTGTGCTATCAGTCATTACCTTCCTTCCAAAGTACGAAAATAAAATTGCTTTCCACCTGCATATAGTGAATATAGCAAAAGTCTTTTTCTTCATGGAAGCTATTGATTTATTCTGGCTGGATAATTGGTCCCAAGAGCTGTGACCAGAAACTGAAACAATTCCTGTGTCTCATTAAGTGTATTAATTTAGCAACCTTGCAGCAGAGTTTTAAAAATTTACCTGCCTTGGCATATAAGGTACTTGCCCACTCTTTACCTCAATGATTTATGGCAATTAAAAAACAAACCAAAACAACTCTATTGCTACTTTCTTTGTCTTAAAAAAAAAAAAAAAAAAGGAAATCACTTCATCTGGGAAAATGGGCAATTAAAAATCAATTGGTTCATAATGAGTATACAATAATACCCACTAAATGTATTAGGACACTTGCTGCAGAATAATCCCACTTTGAGCAGTATACTATTTAATTTTAGCAGTTCCAATGCTAGAAGCTGACTCCCTCCTTTCACTCCAGCTTTAAAATAGAATACTGTGATCCAACACAAACTTTTTTTGGCAAGCTGGTGGCCTTAGTATTTAATACGTTGATCTTTTTTTCCTCACATTCTAATGGTATTCCTAGCATTTTCTCCATTACAACACCTAACCTGCTAAGTTAAACCAAGAACTGTTGACATTAAAATCAATTATAGAAATAACTTAGGATTTATAGTGGTGCCATTTAAAATTCTTAAGTCATCATTTCATGGCTCAACCAGATTTCCAAAATGCTATATTAATAGCAATAACGAGTAAGAGACAAATTCCTGAAGATAAAATAAAACCCCCTGTGGCAAAACAGGGGTAATGATGCCTTCATATTTAAGGATGAATCAAAGTTCTTCACTTTTACATTACATTTTAAATTTTACTTTGCAAAACAAATCATTGAACTAGAAAAAAAAAGTAATGCTTAATATTTTGAGCATTGTTTGAATACTGATAAATTTATGCTGGTTTTATAAAATGGGCAATAATATAAGGAAATAAGAAAAATGTAACAAATACTTCCGACTTTTTTATCTTCTTCAAGAAATTTCAACAATTTTATGGCCTGTCCTTGCTCTTATTGACTTTGCGTATTGCATACTGTTTGCTTGAATAATAACTGTAGACCCAGTAGTATTTCTAAACAAAGTGTTTTAGAAATTACTATCTAATATTTAAAAAATATGCAGTTTCCTAACCCATTGTGCTACTGAAATTATTCTTGGTTGTATGTCTTGAAATATACAATGACAACGCAGGATGCTGCTTTCATCACAGGGAAGCAACAAGGATTATTTTGAGTGTACTGACCAGAGCTAGTCAAAGCATTTTTGACAAATATCTTCTCATTAGAATGTGCTGCTCTGTCCAAGATGTATTTATTTTGACATGGTTTTTAATGGGTGCCTTTTTGGTGTTCATAGTTCTCTAGGCTCTGCTTCACTGGCTGTGATGAGAAACAATGCAGTGGGGGAAGAGGAAATAAAATTTGGGACACATACTTTGATACATGTTTGCTTTCACAACCATATTAAGACTGTTTTGTTCAGATTCCAGTATTAGATTTGTCCCACTCTCCAACACAGAGCTTTGATAGCAGAAAGCTGTAGTGACATATGGTTGTTATCATACAGCAAGCTCCAATATGTTACACTGGTAATTTTGAAAATGAGGTAGAATATTAGAAATTACTGAAACATGTTAGTCATCCATATTATTCAGAACAGTTGAGATAGTCAAGTGACCCTAGCTGCACAAGGCTGGTTTGTTTGTTTCTCCTCCTTGTTTCCCAGAAAGGTATATATTTCCCTCTGACTCTGTAATGACACCAAGGAAAACCAGATCTATATCTTCTTATCTCTGCTGCTATTTTTAGAAAACCTGGGAAAAAAAAAGAAAAAAAATAATAATAATAAAAAATCAAAATCACAGTATGAATTTGGCTTGATAGGCATGTCATGGATCATGGATCTTTTGCTGTAAGTGAGGGCTCAGTTTCAGCTGCTCCAAACAGTTTTAGCAGTATATAATGAAGCAAAAAGAAGACTGAGCTGAAGAGGAGAGGCAGCAAGGTGGAGAAAAGATGTGATGGAGCAAGAATCAAGATTTACTAAAGGGAAAATATGACTCAGTGACATTTTGGCTGCAGTACTGTTTGGAAAAAAAAAAACAAAAACAAAACAAAAAACACAAAACCAGGAGAAAAGGAGGAGTGTTCCAAGCCTCATATATTCAGTACAACAAGATGAGAAGTGGGTTTTTTTCTGTGTGCAGTTTAGTTTGGGTTTGGGTTGGAAAATGTTTGCAATTTTTTTTTTATCTGGAGGATTGGAGGAGAAAAGAAACTGGATGAAACAACTACAGACAATGACAGAAAAGTATGCTACAAGGACAGTTTCTAATGCCAGCATGAAAAAAGGGACAAGACCACATCCTATTAGCTCTTGTGAGTGTGATGACAGTGTGATGGATGATAAATGAAATATGAATAAGCAAATAAAAAAGAATCCTGATAATACCTTATCTTCTTCTAAAGAGAGCAAACACCAGTAGCTTTTGAGTGTTATCAAAGTACGAACATAGAAAAAAAATGCTTCTACCATTTCATTTAAAAAAGACTAATCACACTTAAATAAACATTGAGACTATGTCCATGTTTATATATACTTATATATGAACACATATACATACATAAATTCTGCAGTCTATGCACAAACAACAAAAAATGCTTTTAATCAGTGCCTTTGGTGTTGTCTAAAATACAGTAAGTACTCAATGAAACAAGTCTAAGTTGGCAACTTGGAGACCTGCATGTTGGCTTGAAAGCTGACAAATTTCATCGCAAGTATATATCTTTCTGCATGGAATGGAGACAGTTGGTGCAACTAGACCTTTAAGTCCACCATCACTCGTCTCATCTGGAATGCAACTGAAACTGCAAGTCTGTGCCTGAACAAAATTTTTGTAATAAGCAGTGCAGTCTCCACCTGGAGTAACGATGAAGTTTGAAGAAAGCTCGGAGTAGGTTAGATTGTTTTGAGTCATGAGTACTCCACAGTAATCATTGGAGGCAAGCCCCTACTTTCAGTAAATGCTGCACAGATGTGGCAGTCCTTCCTACCTGTTAAACGTCTACCACTAGGCTTGCTTTCTGCAAGTTTTTCTGTCCATATAAAATTAATGACATCCTGGAGTAGGACAAAATACTCCAGGCACCCTGAAAACTTTTCATTATAAGATGCAGTGTAACTGAAGGGTCAGTACTGGATCAATACTGTTTAAAATCAGTGATCTGGATGATGGGACCAAGTACACCTTCAGCAAGTCTGCAGATATAAAACTGTGAGAAGTAATTGATACAACTGTTGGTTGTGCTGCTACTCAGAGGGAACTCAACAGGCTGGATACATGAGCAGACAGGAATCTCATGAGGTTAAACAAAGGGAAATGAAAAATCCTACCCCTGGGGAGAAATAACTCCAGGCATGAGTTGGAGCTGGCCAGCTGGAAAGCAGCTCTGCTGAGAAGGACCTTGGGGTCCTGGTGGACAGTAAGTTGAATATTGGCCAGCAATGCACCCTTGTGGCAAAGGTGGTCAACAATCCTGGGCTGCATTAGGAAGATCATTGCCAGCAGGTGAAGGGAGGTAATTTTTCCCATCTCCTCAGCACTGGTGAAGCCATGTCTGGAGTACTGTGCCCAGTTCTGGGCTCTGCAGTACAAGAGAGGCATACTGGAGGGAGTCCATCATGGGGCTACAAAGATTATTAAGGGACTGGAGCATCTTTCACATGAGGAAAGGCTGAGAGAGCTAGGACTGCTGAATGATTTGCTTCAAAACTGCTTGGACTAAACCTCCTTTCTAATTACTTTGTCTTGACAGAGTTCCCTAGAGAAGTCCATAAAAGCATGAGAGAGTGAGCTATTGACTGTGCAGTAAGAACAAAAAGAGATCCAGAAAATGAGTTAGATCTATGGCCCTCTATTATTTAACAATGTAGACCTGAAGTTTCTCAAAAACAGGAAAAATATATAAAGCTGGCCAGAGTAATGGTTTTATAAAACAACACTGAGGGTTAGTGTATCATGACCTCAGTGTGGCATGAATGGAGGAGAGTTTTGAAAGTGCAAAGCAGGTTGTGGTAGCATGAGAGAACCACGTGGGGAAGGGAGGTCATCTGTTGTTACTCCAGAGCCCATATGTGTTAGTGACTGATTCAAAACACTTGATATTTAGGTTTATCATTGCTTCCTTCACTCTCCTGGAAAGACATGTTTCCATGCATGTGCTGGTCAATCTGTGCTATGAAATCTGTGGGATACTTCTGTATGTAGACTTTCTTATGCAATTAGCCTCAGAAATTCCTTTTAATATAATCATAAATTCTAACTTGGACCTGGAAAACTTACAGAAAAACACTTGCATGAAAGGTTTGAGTTTTCTTCTGGGAAAGAAAATGGCAATAAGTTCATCTTGGGCATTTATTATGTATTAGACCATTATAAGCAAAACAGACCCAAAAAGAGAAGCCAGAACTGTCGTTTTGCACGTGAGCGCCTTAGCCTGAACTTTGTGACACACTAAACTTTCTTTTTAGTCTAAAAGTATGAAATCTTAAAAAAGTCACTGCACTGAAGTAGAAAGGTCCCTCTTTCCTAATTTATTTCTGGTCTCAGTTACTCCTGCATTCCTGATTGCTCAGGGGCTGGGTTTGATCAGTACATCCATTTACCTGGAATGATTCTTTTTTAATGATATTTTATTTTCCTGAGATGTGTGGGATGCATCTTTAAAACCTGTAAAAGTCATCTTGAACCCAGGTTTGATTACATTGATTCCAGAACACTACATTATTTTAAGACCAAGGAAAAATTAGGAGTAAATTTTATCTTAACTTTAATAATTATAACATCTCATATAAACCATTTTTGTTAGGTTTTCCTTATTGAAAACAGCCAATAGTGAAGGACTGTTATTTTATTATAGTATCAGCTACACCAAAATCAGCTTCTTAAAGCAAAGTCATTGAACTGATTAAAAATTCAGAAGGTGATACACAGAGCCTTACACTTCTCAGCCATGCTTAATACGGTCCTAAAAAAGCATTTGAATCTTGGTGCATAAATTATATTGATCTCAGTCCCACATTTCATAGAATCACAGAATCATAGAATCCTTTAGGTTGGAAAAGACCTTTAAGATCATCGAGTTCAACCATTAACCTAGCACTGCCAAGTCCACCACTAAACCATGTCCCTTATCACCACATCTACACATCTTTTAAATATGTCCAGGGATGGAGACTCAACCACTTCCCTGGGCAGCCTGTTCCAGTGCCTGACTACCCTTTCAGTGAAGAAGTTTTTCTTAATATCCAACCTAAAGTTCCCCTGGCGCAGCTTGAGGCCATTTTCTCTTGTCCTGTTGCTTGCTACTTAGGAGAAGAACCCGATCCCCACCTCTCTACAACCTCCTTTCAGGTAGTTGTAGAGAACCATAAGGTCCCTCCTCAGCCTCCTCTTCTCCAAACTAAACAACCCCAGCTCCCTCAGCCGCTCCTCATATGACTTCTTCTCTAGACCCTTCGCCAACTTCATTGCCATTCTCTGGACATGCTCCAGCACCTCAATGTCCTTCTTGTAGTGAAAGGCCCAAAACTGGACACAGTATTCGAGGTGCGGCCTCACCAGTGCCAGGTACAAGGGGACGATCACTTCCCTAGTCCTGCTGGCCACACTATTTCTGATGCAAGCCAGGATGCTATTGGCCTCCTTGGCCACGTGGGCACACTGCTGGTTCATGTTCAGGTGGCTGTTGACCAACACCCCCAGGTCCTTTTCTGCCAGGCAGCTCTCCAGCCACTCTTCTCCAAACCTGTAGCATTGCATGGGGTTGTTGTGACCCAAGTGCAGGACCCGGCACTTAGCCTTATTGAACCTCATACAGTTGGCCTTGGTCCATCGATCCAGCCTGTCCAGATCCCTCTGTAGACCCTTCCTACCCTCTAGCAGATCAACATTCCCACCCAACTTGGTGTCACCTGCAAACTTACTGAGGGTGCCCTTGATCCCCTCATCCAGATCATGGATAAAGATATTAAACAGAACTGGCCCCAATACTGAGCCCTGGGGAACACCACTCGTGACCGTCTGCCAACTGGATTTATCTCCTTTCACCACCGCTCTTTGGGCCTGGCCATCTGTCATGGTTTAACCACAGCTAGCAACTAAGCACCACACAGCCACTCGCTCACTCCCCCCCCGGTGGAATGGGGGAGGGAATCAGAAGAGTAAAAGTGAGAAAACTCATGGGTTGAGATAAAGACAGTTTAATAGGGAAAGCAAAAGCCACGCGCACAAGCAAAGCAAAGCAAGGAATTCATTCACTACTTCCCATCGGCAGGCAGGTGTTCAGCCATCCCCAGGAAAGCAGGGCTCCATCACGTGTAACGGTTACTTGGGAAGACAAAGCACCATCATGCTGAACATTCCCCCCTCCCTGCTTCTTCCCCCAGCTTATATACTGAGCATGACGTCACATGGTATGGAATAGCCCTTTGGCCACTCTGGGTCAGCTGTCCTGGCTGTGCCCCCTCCCAGCTTCTTGTGCACCTGGCAGAGCATGGGAAGCTGAAAAGTCCTTGACTAGTGTAAGCACTACTTAGCAACTACTTAGCAACAACTTAGCACTACTTAGCACTGCTTAGCAGGAACCAAAACATCAGTGTGTTATCAACATTATTCTCATCCTAAATCCAAAACACAGCACCATACCAGCTACTAAGAAGGAAATTAACTCTATCCAAGCTGAAACCAGGACACTATCCAGCCAGTTTTTTACCCAGTGAAGAGTATACTTGTCCAAGACATGAGCAGCCAGCTTCTCCAGGAGAATGCTGTGGGAAACCATGTCAAAGGCCTTACTAAAGTCCAGGTAGATAACATCCACAGCCTTTCCCTTATCCACTAAACAGGTTACCTTTTCATAGCAGGAGACCAGGTTAGTCAAGCAGGACCTGCCTTTCATAAACCCATGCTGACTGGGCCTGATCCCCTGGTTGTCCCATCTGTGCTGCGTGACGGCACTCAGGATGATCTGCTCCATAACCTTCCCTGGCACCAAGGTCAGGTTGACAGGCCTGTAGTTTCCTGGATCCTGCTTCTGGCCCTTCTTGTAGATGGGCATCACATTTGCTAAGCTCCAGTCAACTGGGACCTCCCTGTTTAGCCAGGACTGCTGAGAGATGATGGAAAGTGGCTTGGTGAGCACTTCCGCCAGCTCCCTCACTACCCTTGGGTGTATCCCATTCAGCCCCATGGACTTGTGCGTTTCTACATGGTGTAGCAGGTCATTAACCATTTCCCCTTGGATTATGGGGGCTTCATTCTGCTTTCATTACCATTGACAAATTCAGATAGGACTAAATTATCTTATGACTAGTGATAAGCCCTTAAATCCAAGCTCTCCTACTGATAATGGTCTACGTTATTATTTTATCCTTTTTTATGATTAAACTTTTTGATTTTAAAACTAAAGGTATGTCTACAAAGAATGGAGGACAGCTGTGATAACAGAATTGAGAGGAATGGTGTTTTGCTTTTGATTCTGCAGTAGCTTGTGTGTAGTGTTCAAATATGTAAATAAGTTGCAGTATCTGATATTCCCCCTTAGGAGAAGACTATACTGCTTTTCAAGGGTTTCTTTGATGCTGCCAGTGAACTGTTGTCACTTGTAGCAGTTCAGGTCAATAGGAGCCATGAAATAGTGGGACACATTACATTGATTGTTATCATATGAACATCTCTAGAAGTAAGCAACAGTTTATGCAATGTCAGCTATTAAACAATGAAGACCAAAAAAAATTGAGACTAATAATTTGTGTTTAACCGTAAATTGAAAATACTTTACCTCATGTTCAGTTAAAGAATTGTAATGATGACATCTATAATATTCACATTATCTCATTGTTCTCCTTTCCATTAGCAATTTATTCAGATGAGCTGTGATAACAGTGCATGATGAAACTGATTTGAAGAGGAAATAAGATACAGTTGTGTCTGTCTATGAATGTTTATGCCTTCCTACTATATCACCTGATGCAGCATTGAAAGTAGGAATGATACCAATAAAAAGTGCATTCGTGATACAATTAGCCTACCAGTTGTATTATATTTGTTAGTTTTCCATAGCTTCTTATCTTTTACTAAAGTAAACAAACAAAAAAAAATTAGTGTAATGGAACAGCACTTTTTAAGTATCCTGGTGGCTTCTTCCACTACTTCTCTCCCTTTTAGTTTTACAATAACTTGGATAGTTGAAAGTCACAAATCACTTCAAATGGCTGTAGTTGAAATGACTGCATATTGCATCCTTGCTTGGTGGGAGTTCTTCATATTACTTTGCTGACAATCAGCAGTGAGGAAAGCTTCATAACATCCACATCAATAACTTATGATTTGTCCTCTCTGTGTCTGATCATTAAAGACAAAGGAAAAATGGCAAGGGTGCAGTTGTTTGGTTTGAGTGTTTTGTAGGTGTTTTATTCAGCTTTCAGTCACAAATCTCAAGAGTCTGTGATCAAAAACTTATTAACTTCCTTGGTTTGTGACTACAGTGCTCTTTTATGTGGCCATATTTCCTTATGCCTGTGATTTCTATTGCATGTATGTACTATAAGAATATTATTAAAATTCATACCTAAATGCTTTAACTTCAGTAGAAGTCTGATCTGGAAAAGTACTGTGTAAGATCAAATTTTTTTCTGCCAGCTCTTTGCCTTACTGCTCTAACAATGGATATTTTCTTCCATTTGCACCTATCTTTGCTGTCTGTCAATGTGATTGCTCCTGAGAGATCCATCTATAAAAATCAGCAAAAGTACACTCAATGAGTAGGTCAGAAACTTTGGTGTTTATCTGCATCTTTTCTTCAGGGTGTCTTCATTCTCATTGTTCTGTGCTTATGTAGTTTATGGAAGAAAGCTTTGTTCCTCTCTTATGACAGTTGAAGTCATTGGGTCTTGCTGTCTGTTTATGTTGATAGTTTGCTCTAGCAAATTGACTTACTTTAGTATATGCATGAAAATCCTAGTGCAGGTCTTCTTTCATTTTTTAGATCCCCCAAATTTCATGTGTGTTTGCATGTTAAAGAGAAATAGAGAGGCCAAAACTTTTCAACAAAGGATGCCTTACAGCACATAAATCCTTTATATGCTTCTAAACATAAGTGGCTGAGAACCTCAAGATCCTGTTCCTATGAAAGTGAATTGTGCTTGTCCTGAACCTCTGAAAAGTGTGATGTACACTTTCAAGAACATTTATAAGCATACCGAGACACAGTTTATTGCCATTTACAACTATCATAAATTTGATAGCTGAAGTTTTATTAAACCAACAACATTCATTATATACATAAAAGTGATAGATTCAAGTTTCCAGGTACTCTCCTCCTTGGGTTTTTGTTTTATTTTGTTATGATACTCTTTACACTTATTTTCAGAAGAACATTTTTGTTACATACTAATATAAAGTCATTCTGTTCTGTGTATACTCCCCTGCTGATAATATCTGTTTCCTTATGCTATGTCAGAATTGCTGAAACCAACCTCTAAGCACCAGGAATGATAAAAACTCACCATGGAAAGGGTCAGGAAAGAAATTCTTGACAACAAATAACCCTGAATCCTGGTTTTTATTTTCTTCCAGAAGTCTCTGGAAAGCAGTAGTATCAGAACAGAGAATGTGGTATAAGAGAGAATAAAATGCACTTCTTTCATTACACATATAAACAGGAGGAGTGGACTTTATCTGATCCAGCTTCAGCCATTTAAGAGATAAGTTTTAAGTTCTAAGTTGTTATCAAGCTGATTTGACACAGGAACTTCTAGAAGATTTTACTTTTCATTCAATTAGATTAGCTACCCTTTGGAAGCACCCGTCTATATCCATTGACTACAGGGAAAACCTGAACAAACTGCCTTGGACTCTTAAGTCTTCTCTTAGAGACCTATAGTGAAAGTAAATACTTATACATTAATAAAGCATAAGTAGTATAGCTGCAGTAAAATCCATGGAGCTATCTGATTTTACAGCAGCTGTAGAACAATTTGCTTCTTCCTACATTTCTTCAGGCTTGTTATAATAGCAAACTGAAGTGAAGATAAGTACATTCTAAGATTATAAACTGTAATTGATATTAAGAACGCAAAGATCTCTTGGGAGATATGACTAAAGAATATATATATGTATAAATATAAAAATTAGAAAAAAATAGAATTATTTAGTAGCAGGTCTTCATATGCAAAACTTGTAAATTGTTCATAGGTATCACAGTGAAAAATTTGCATCATATCTCAAAGGAATATGTGAATAAAATAAAGAATATTTGTACCATAGCCTTCAGTTTCTTCAGTCCTCCCTTCAACTCCCTCCTTCCTCCCCTTTGGATTTCTGTGCAGGCTATATAAGGATTATTTTCAAGTACATAAAGATGAGGTATTTGAGATGCCAATATTTTGTGGGTATTTTTCAGATGAAAGGTGGAAATTTTGGATTATTTTTTGTACTGGTTCTGACCAGCATAGAGTTAACTTTCTTTATAGCAGACCATATGGTGTTGTGTCTTGGATCTGTGGCTAAAACAGCATTGATAACACATCAATGTTTTGGTTATTGCTAAACAGTGCTTGTACAGTATCAAAGTTTTCTCTTTTTTTAACCCCACTCTGTCCCCCCAGTGAACAGGCTGGGGGTAGGCAAGAAGTTGGGAGAGGACACAGCTGGAGCAGCTGACCCAAATTGGCCAAAGTGATATTCCATACCATAAGATGTCATACTTAGCAATAAGAACTGGAGGTAAAGGAAGAAAGGTGGTTGTCTTGCAAGGTGGTCATTGCTTAGCGAACTGTCTGGGTATCAGTTTGCTTGTGGGAGGTGCTGAGTGAGTTTTTTTGCATCGCTTGTTTTTTTTTTTTTTTTTCTCTTTCCTTCACTTATTAAACTGTCTTTCTCTTGACCCATGAGTTTTCTTGGTTTTGCTCTTCCTATTCTCTCTCCCATCCTGCTGATGATGAGGGGAGTGAGCAAGAGGCTGTGTGGGTGCTTAGCTGCTGGCCAGGGTCAATTCACCACACTTTCAAAATCAGTTTCTTCATTCTTTCAAGTGGTTCATAACTCTTAATTAAATCTCTGTTCTTTATGAATTGAGTTCAATGGCTGTCATTGCTGCCCAAAGAAGGGACTGAAAATTGGTACATCAAAATAATTGCAGTTTTAGTAAAGAAAATACACAGAAGTAAGAGAAGAAATAAAACCACATAATGATGAATTAGACTGTCTAAAGTTTCAGGTTTGGCAACAGAAATGGGACAGCTTAAGTTTGAGAGACTTTTTTCTTCTTCAAAACAAAGGATAGAACCAAACTATAAAGTCTCTTTAAAACAGAGCAAAGAAAGAGTTTCTGTAGCACTCCCAGTATTTCTTAATTGTTACCTCTTATCTCCCTGAAGAAATGACTTTGTTGATAATCTCTACTAGTTTGTGCCTCAAAACATCAGCGTCTTCATTCTAGGCCATGGTCTAGTTTGTACTCTAAATCAATATATTTCTCCCAAGCAGACCATATATAAGAAAGGCTTAAACATATTACATTGTTCAAACAAAAGACTACCTTGTTTTTACAAATTTTGTCACAGGTAAACACAGTCATAGCAAAAGCAAAAGGTAGAATAAGGGTGAGAGGCACTGGACACAGTTTGGAACACCTGAAATTCTGATTAGATGTAAGGAAGAAATTTTTTTACCATAATGTTGGTAAAACACTTGAAGTGATTGCCCAGAAAGGTTTTGGGATTTCCAACCTTGCAGGTGTTCAAGAATTGACTGAAAAATGGTCCTGAGCAACCTGATTCTATTGAACCTGCTTTGAGTAAGGCGGTTGGACTAGAGACCTACAGAGGTCCCTTCCACCTAAGTTATTATGTGATTCTATCCCATAGTTAAAATAGAAGATACAGATCAATTTTTACCATAAAGAACTTTACATCTATTACAATATTATGATGTACTTTCATGAAATTTATTCAAACTTCTGTCTTTAAAATGTATTCACTGAGCCACCTTGCAGTTTTGGAACTGATTAGAATAATCAGATTCTCCAACTAGTACTAAAGTGTAGCTGAGAACAGGAAATTAGATATCTGGCAGATTTACTGTGTTAAAGCTTTTTTTAAGTGCTCTAAGTTTTTAAAATATTTGGGTGTAACCTTAAGAAGCATGACTTAATGCAGGTTAGAAGATTAATAATTCCTTAGTGTCATGTGGTTATTGTAACCACATATACAATACTTAAATCCTGACGCTAATTCCATAATGTGCTTAATATGCTGGCTGACCCTGCTGAAGTCATATACATTTTTGTAGTGTTGAGGTCAGATTAAAGATAAACATGAAAGATGCCTGAAGTTAGCTGATCACATTTGGAATTAACAAAGTGATACAATGTCTAAATTTATGTCCTAAATGAAAAGCATCTGCTTGTGTTAGGCTCAGCCATCCAGTAACATATTTGCCTCCATTCATCTCTGTCAAAGTGAGCTACTTTTGCATGCAGACCCTAGACAGCTACCCCCATTTTTCCAACCATGCTAACATTAGTGATCTAACCAGGATCCAGGTAGTTCTTCACCTGTAGCCTTTTTTCCTCTCAGGATTCAGCTTTCTTCCAAAGTTATTTTTAGTTCAAACAGATGTCTAGTCACAAATAGAGCAGTGCCAAGCCCAGAATAACAAGTTGTGCATAGAGGCAGAAGCTCAGCCATAGCACCATGCTAACTTGCCTTCAGGGCTTCCTGGTTGGAGCTGACAAGCATCTGGCTAGTGACAGGCTGGTCTGTTAACACTGCATGATCTTGCTTGTATCTGTTTGTAAATTACCATGTAAACATGGGTAAAGTAAAACAGTGTATTGTTGGAGCATCTTGTCTGTCAGACTTAGTCTGTTTGTCAGCTTCACTGTGCTGATAAAAAACCTGAAGCTTATAAGATACTCACAAAACAAATAAACACTCAGTTCTACAATACTTTTCCTCATCCCCTTCAAAATGACAGCACCCTCCGGTAGTAAAACTCCTAACACATAGATTTAGGTTTCTATATGTCTCCATGGAAGGCTATATAGGCTTTAAAACATCATCTGATTTGAGTTTGGCTTTTGTAATTGTTAGGACTTCAATCTGAATGTCAACAGCAAATGAATATAAAATAAATTATACTTCCTTTTAGATGGGTACAAAGATGTATTTTCTTCATCTGATATGTATGGTGTACAATATTGGATAATCTCTATTTATTTTCTAATCAGTCTGCAATTCTCTTCTATTTTGTCTCTTTCAGATGATAAACGTAGAACGCATTTTTAAAATATAGCCACTAAATTAGTTGTGATTTAGACAATGAAAAGACAATTAGAATACATTTGATGGAGAATACACTGGCTTAACCAAACAATTTCCAACTGATCCTGTTCTGAGTACAAAAACTGCTGATGTCGATTACATTTAATTAGTTTTAAGTTTGGAAAAATCAAATCCCAGTACAGTGTACCAAAGGTGTAACTAATGAAGAAAGAGAGCAGAAGAATGTTAAGGTCACATGGAAGTTTTACAAGGGAGAAAAGAAAAAAAAGAATTGAGGGTTGGCCTTATTATATAGCTCTCATTGTCACAATAGCGTAATTGTTAGCTTGCTCTGATTAAATTAGAACTGTAAATTGATTAATGGCATTAACTGAATGATTAAGCCTAAGTTAATGCAAGCTATTAGAAATACACAAGAACTATCTGGATTGGAGACTTGCTAGCCAATTAAACAAAACCAAAATGACAATCAACACGAAACCAAAACAGAATTGTTAGGTATTGGTGTGCTTTTGAGCCTCAATAATGGATTGCCTACGTTTCTCTGAGTTACATTCTTTAGTACACAAATTTAAATTAGCGTATCGTCAGTAATTCATCGATCTAAAATTGAAACAAATTTGTTAGTTGCTGTTTTTAAACAGTGTTGTCACTGGACAGGAGGACAGCTCTGCCAAAAATAAAGAAAATATCTTTTTGCTTTGAACGCTAACAATATAAGACACAAACTCCCTGTTTATACTCTCAGCTTTTCTGTGATATGTGTAATTGTTTAGTCCCATAAGTCAGTCAGGATTCTGGTTGTGATCCAGTAAAGTTCTTAAACATACAAATGGTGTGCTTTACCAAAATTAGACATTTGGGTATTTTCTAGTATTGTCTATGTGCTTGAAAGAGCAGAAGTGGCTGCAGCTAACAGTTGTATGGTAAAGGGTGTGCATCAGCAGTCTGCTAGATGATGTGGAGCTCACAGCAAAGGTGGCAAAGCTTCCCTATCCTAGCCTTATCCTATCCTAGCCCTTCCTGAAAATCAGTACTTCATATAGCTTTCATTGTTTGCTATAAGAGGCTGAAGTCCTTTGAATTGTTTCTGAAATGTACTCTTTACTATTAATTGTTCTTCATCTAAATATCCTACTTTAAGTACCAGCTAGTGTAATTAATTGCTTACCATGCATAGTAAAGGTATATATTTTGGCTCAAGCAGGTCATGCAGAAGAAAAGCTTAAACAAACTTCATTTTTTAAGCATAAAATTCCCTTATTTCTACAACTTCTGTTGCAGATAGAGACACAATCATGACAAAAAGCAATAGATACATTAGATACAGCTAATTTTTACCATGAGTCTTGACATCTATCACAGTATTAAAATATACTTCTATGAAATTGATTCAAATTTCTTGTGTCTTAGAAAGACATTAATCAAAACACTTTTCAGTAGTGAACAGAGATATTTTGGGAGCTGTAAGCTTCAAACTTAGCTGGAGCCAAGTCTTGAGCCAGCATAGTTCTTGAATTCCTACAGATTCAAGAAAGTACATAAATACTGTAAAAATATACTCTGCAACTAATAAAGAATAAATGAAAACCATTGTTATGTAGCTGCAAGCTCCAGATGGTAGTTGCAGCAAAAAAAAAAAAAAAAAAAAAAAAATTCTCCACAAAGAATAAAACTCCTCTGAGAAGAGAAGGTAAACATGACTTATATATGGTTCTTTTCTCTCCCTATTCTAGAAAGAAGATGAGGCATCTAGGGTATATTTGTCAATTCTTTAGAAAAGCTGTATTTGGGATTATCAGAAAGATCACAATGAAAAGATTTGCCAGACACTTCTCTGAAACTCAGAAAGAAAAAGTAGTGTAGCACTTATTTTTACATTTTCTTTCTCTCTGTGTATAATTTTTCATAGAACATTAGTTTTCCTACCTTGGTTTTTATTTAGGCTACCTGGTAGGCAGTGCAGAAATTTATGTTTTTAGCTGAATGTCACTCTAACGCTACACTAAAGAGGCTATTTTTTCACACACTCTAATGCTAATATTGCAAATGTTGCCACCTCTTTGTTCCATAATTGTTCTTCATGTGTGCATGTGTGTGCATGAGGAAAATGTAATTTTAAAAGGTTTTTTCCTTCCTTGGTTGTTTTTTTTTGTCTTTCTGTTTAAGCCATGGTCTTCCACTGCAGACACAATAATGGCCCATTCCTCCCTTCACTGGAGGTTTAGACCATCCAGTGTGAAAACTACCATTTCTGCAAAATACATTCATGTCTGTATCATCATGTTAGGGACTTTTAAGAAAAAAGTACTAACAATCCATTTTATATATCAGCCTAACAACCAAAATAGCTGAAATATACCATGTAGGACTGCACAGATAAGTGGCCTAGGGTTATTCCTGACCTCACACTTATGTGTCTGCTCCTTCATCCAGCCATGTCATCTGTCTGCAGATTGTGCATACATTTAATGTGTGAAAATACTATGTTTACCCAGCATACAAGTGATATTTTGGTAACACATCTGTGTTACTATTTTGGAGGAGTTAGCATTAGACCTACTTCCATATGCCTGTCAGAATTTGGCCCTAAGTACTGTAAGGCAGTAATTAACCTTTTAGCTGAGCTCCAGTGGCATCCTGTTTGTAGTAAGTATTTTTTTTCAATATGGGCATATGCTGCCAACAGAACCAAGACTAAATAAATAGATACAACAAATAAATATATAGTAGTGCTTGGGGTATTTTCTTTTTTTTTTTTCATTACTGAATACGATAGCACTTCTGAAGAGTTCAGTTGTTTAAAATAAATCTTTTACAACATGCCCCAAATTAATGTTCAATAGAAATTATTAAACCCAGGTAAAAAGTATTGCTGTGTTGCCAACCATACTATGTATAAGACAAACAGATTATCCTTATTGATATATTGATCTATTGTTCTCTTCTATACAACTAGAAACTACTAATTATAAGGGCATGATCCACTATATAAAAAGTAGAATTTGCCTGCTACCCACTGATTCTTTTCACTGTTAGCTCTTCTCCATTCCCTGTGAACTGACCTTGGACCAAAGTTGTAGTGACTTTATTTTCTGACTTTTTTATCATTAGTTTTCTTTGCATTTGCTTAATTTGTATTTGCACAATGACCTGCAAAGTGAAAATCTTCGTAATATATCTAGCAAAGGATCTTCACTCCGTGGAGAACTTTCCTGTTCATTCAGACTCCAAACAAATTGTAAGTGATGAAGATGTGATCCTCAAAGCAATGACACTTGAATGAGAAAAATCTAGTCATTCAAGAATAATTTTATGTAGTTAACCAGATTTGCTATTACATTTGTTATGTAAACAGAGACAGCTAAGAAAAGAAAGTGGAAAACAAAAGACCTTTATTTATACTGCTAAATGAGGGATTATCAGGAAACAAGCACAAGCACTGACCCACTGATCATTTATAACTTTTTTAATATTTTTTTAATTTTATTTTAACATATTTACTAGTGTGGTTTTGTGTAACTTAACATGCTCTGACACAGTGCCCAGTCATTTTTCAGAAGTTAAGATGGACTCTTTCCTAAAAGGCAATTTAGGCAGTACTATTCCAGGCTTGGTTCCCTCTGCCTTACGTAGTCCTCCAACACAGTCCCATTGGACTTAGCAGATCAAACAACTCTACAGAGCCTCCATATTCCAAGTATAAGAAACACATGCCCTAAAATTAAGTTATGATGGCATCACACAGATGATTGCCATGCAGCACTGATACTGTTCACAGACTTTGCAATGGGGGAAGAAAAAAGAAAAAAAAGCACACCTCACAGGAAATAACTGTGGTGTCTTAATATCACAAGGGCATCACAATGGCCCTAGAAGAGATTCAAAATTGTGTGTTAGATGCTCTGGACATAATCAGTCTGCACTAGAGAGGCTGCCCCTGAATAATCTGGGGGTACTACTTTGTCTTGGAGACAGGAGACACTTTATGGGCTGGTTGCATTTAGCACCGTAGATGTAGCCACAGACCTCAAAATTCTGGACCCTGATTTTGAAAAGGGGCTCTGCTAGTCAGCAGCCAATGTGCAATTGGTCAGATGCTGGCTGTGTCAGATGCATCTGAGATGCACAGTTGTTTGTACATCTGTAGAGGATTCCAAATTCCATGCTTTGTGAGTGTTATGTAATACTAATATAGCATACTTGTAATGTAGACTCACTCAGTGCCTGTGAATATACTGTACATAGAACCTTCTGGGTTCTTAAGATGCCCCCAAGTGCTCACACAAACAACAGCAATTCATGCGTCATAAGGATGACCGCAGTGCTGTTTTTAGACTTACATTTGTATGGAGAAACATACAATCATAACTTTTCTTTAATCTTTTTCAGTATAAAACCTAGGGGGAGGAATATGAGTTAAAAAACACTTGAGTTTACATCTGTTTTGATCCCACTTTTTTTTCTTCAAGAAATCTTCCTCTTTTTCTCAAGAAAGCAAAAAACATGCAAAGACAGAAGTTGATATGAATCTTTTGAATCATAATAGTTCTGAACTGAAATATTATTAAAAAATTCAAACTCAGATACAAAACTACCTTCAAATCCTTTCCCTAGTGTTGTAGTAACTTCAGATGAGACCATCTGGATAAAGATTTGCAGATCTTCGTTTTAAAAGCAGGCTGGGTTTACCTTGTGGCGATATTTTATTAAGTTTATATTATCTATACCAGCATATAACTCTTTAAAATGAAATGCTAGTCCCGCTGAAATCAAGGATTAAATTTACATTGAATTCACTGGGAACAAGATTTGACCTTTAATTGGCATCCAGTTACATCTCTTTTACTGGAATAATCACTACAAAACAGAATCAGCACAGTATATCCAATTACTTTCAACAAGGGCTAAATGGCTTACCTTGTCTGTTTAAATGATAAACGTGTTATTTGTAAGGCTACTCACAATAATTATCTAGAAAACATTGCAGCTTTCCAGAACAAATGTTCTGGTTTTGTAATTTTTTCTACAATTTAGTCATCTCTAGTTTCCCTAAGGTATTTTAAGTGTGTTACACTTACTCTGAAGAGCAAGTCCTTGACAAGAAATGGGTCCAAAATTAAGGGAGAAATTACTTGAAAGAAATTTTGAAAACGCATACAATGAAATTAGCTTCATCCCAGCTACCCTAATACATAAGTAAAAACACCTAACCAGGAAAGCTTTCCTTAACAATGAAACAACCTCTGTAGCAAATGAGTATAAAAATTAAATACTAAAAGCCGTGTCAATACTAACTCCATCTTAAAAGAAACATGAAGATATACATGCCCTTGTTTTCGAGGTCAGGATCTTTGCTATGTCAGTGAATAGAAGGTAGACATACAGGTAAACTTCTAGTGGCCATGAAGCTCACTGAAAATATCCTGGTATAGAAAAGAATGAAATATAAAGAAAAAGTTCAAATCTTTTAATAATCACAAGTAATAAAAGGACTTTTAAAACATACTTTGTTTTTAACTCAATAGTGAATGTCTAAGACATGATTTTTACTGCCATTTACAAAATAAAAGTGTATGCATGCAATATGTACACTGATAAATTCTGATCATTAGGACTATCATTTAATTGGCTCATTACTGCTTCTATTAGGATTTTGCAATTAAAAAAATCTTATGTGTTGTGAATAACTAATAAAGATTTTCATAGTTTATTGGATAGACATCGATATACTAAAAAAGAAAGATTCCCTGTGGATTTTTCTGACCTACTGGTTTCATACTAGTGTAGGAAGGAAAAAAGAATTTCTTGCAGGCAACTAGATACCATTTGTTGCATTTAAAAAAAAATAAAAGAACGTAGTGTAGCTTTCATGTGTGATAAAGTTGCTTTGCATTCTGGCTATACTGGGGCACATGATACCTTGAGATTATATGAGGACTTTATCCAGAAATCTCTATGGTCCTCAGATGGAGATGAAAGTAAATTTAACGTATGTGAATTATTTCAAAATCCATCATAGATAGTTGGGTTACTGTCTTTTTTTTCTCTCCAATGTAAACTAGTTTTTCCTGTCACTAACAGATTAAGGTGATAATACTTTTGGGCTAATTGCCACTCAGTACTTGATGTATTCCTTCTGTATGCAGCTGGGGTTTTTTTGATATTCAAACCAACAAATAATGTTAATTTTTTTCAGTAATTTCTCAAACTCATTATACTGTTCCATGTTGTGAACAGCAGGATTGTGATCTCTCAGCTAGCATAGGCAAGGAGACAATAGCTTTATGCGAGGGCAAATGGCAGTTACTTTCTTTTGTTATGTTTCGTTTTATGGTTAACGGCAAAAATCACTCTATTTTATTTACCGAGAAACCAGTTCATTTATTGCAATAATCAATTTTCAAAATACTTAGTGTTCTTTGATGTAAACAAAGTAGGACATTGACACTAAGGATATTATCGATACTTATATTGCATCTCCATCAGAACTGGGCATATTCCACCCATGAATGAATTAACTATGATCATTGCTGTTAGGATTAGCACCACGTGAATTCGTCATGTCAGAATTTATTTTGTCTCTATTTCGTTTTAAGTGTCCCATCATTATCAACACATTTGATATTCACTGTGTTAATAGTGATCATTACTAATTCATTCAGAGCTATTAATGTGGATGTCATGGAAATTTCCACCAAAATCTCACCGCAATTCCTATTTATGAAAATATTTAAGCCCTATCCTTAGATAATGCTAACTGCTGTTATTGATGAGCTGGAGCTAAAGAGTTTAGCTACACAGTGTCACTTGTGCTGTAATCTCTGAAAATGTTTTATTCTTACAGACACCAAAAAACTTCATACTATAACCATGAAATAATACAACTGAATCACAGAATTTTCATAGGCTGTACTTTAACACTCAGACAATTTTTTATCCTCTAATTGTGCTTATCTAATTATTTTCTGATTTTATATGGGACAGAGAGAGAACAGCATATTTTCAACAATACTAGCAATGATAGTCTTCTCTTCAAGTTTACATAAGGAAAAAATTTTTCACGATGAGGGTGGTGAAGCACTGGAATGGATTGCTCAGAGAGGTGATAGAAGCCCCATCCTCGGAAACATTCAAGGACAGGCTAGATGGGGCTCTGAGCAACCTGATCTAGTTGAAGATGTCCCTGCCCATTGCAGGGGGGTTGGACTAGATGACCTTTAAGGTCCCTGCCATCCCAAAGAATTCTATTATTCTATGATTCTAAGTTTGTTCATATTATGTTTACATAAAAATAATCTGAAATAGGTAATAAAATTGAAAATGCATGCAGTTGCAGCAATGGTCTTTTTTCCCTATTCCCTGTTTTCTGTTATTGTCAGTAAGGATTATATTATTCAGTGAAAGCTGGAATAGAACCCTTTGAGTTGGATTTTAATCATATTTTATTCAGTAGGATCTTATTTTGCAAATAGCTATGCTGGCTACACTGTTAAGATTATTTGGCCTAAAACAAATACAAAATAAGCTCATAGAATGTGAAACCACATTTCAGAGAAAAATTGAGCCTTTATAAGTAACTTAATTGCTAAACTATACCATAATTCTTCTTTTTTATGGTCATTTATGGGCCAAATATATCTTAAATTATTTTGCACAGATTCAACATAAGTGGGTTATGCTATTACCTAAAATATTTTACAGATTAATGAAAGACGCATGTTTGAATCTGTTCAGAGATGAAAGAGGTTTGAACCTGTGACTCGCACATCTTGGGCAAGGCTCCTGTGTACTCGGCTATGAATAAAATTAAGCTTACCACTTCCAAGTAAGTAAAAACTCCAGCTGTCATTCCAGAAATATTCTGGTGTCCAGTACCATGTTTTCAATAGCCCAAGACATCTCAAATGACATCAGATACTTAAATGGAGACAACTGAATTTTAGTCTTAGAGTGGTATTTATTTGTGTAAAGACAGATGTCTGATGTAATTTCAGTTTCTATAGGATATCCTTTCTGGCCTTGAGCAGTAGCAAAGATGGCAATGGGTGTCTCATAAATTCTGTGTCATTCTCACAGCCTGGTGTACTTGTCTCAGATACTCTAGGGCATCTGCCTGTGTTTAAGTAACTGCATAGAGCTCTAGATTTCCACTGACTAAAATGAAGTTGCGAAGGTGAATTTGAACAACTTGCTCTCATTAAACATCCACTTGTAGGCTCCTGTACTTAGATACCTACATTCTGGAGCTGAACCCTGACATCAGGTCAGGATTTAAAATTCATCCCATTCTGGTTTTTTCATTGATTTGAGCTGTCTTTTGAAAAATGTTACACAACTTCTCACTCAAGGGCTGAATAATTTAGATCCCATTCAGTGGCACTCAGCTCTTCTAAAGCACCTCTTTATGATTATGGACTCCCTTTTGGCAAGCATGGTAGGTGAGTGAGAGTATGTGAAATAAAGAAGTAGGATAAAAGTTTTAATCTCAGTGGTTCTTAAATAAACCCCAGTATCAAGATCCACCGTGGGTTAATCTGTCTCACTGTGACAGAAGACAGGTGCCTGACACCGGCAGTTCTGTGGAAACTCAGTGTTCCAGAATGTTCTCCAAACGCTTTGTGGCAGTGCCACCTTACATCAAATCCACAAGCAATCAGCTGGGAGCCCACATAATTACATTTGCTTTTTGTAAGGAGAAGGGGGGATAGGATACAGATCTCCTGAGTCCCAGATTAATCACTGGACAAGTTGTAGCCTTTGAAATCCTTTTGGTTCAGAGTATTTACAGGTCCTTTCCTTGTCACATAAGGACCAGCTGGAGTAAGCATACCAGACCTTGCTATCCCAGCTGGCTTTCATTTGATAAAATCCATTATTATAGGACTTACTGTTTATTTGAAGAACAGGTATAGAATCGTTTAATTTTATTTATCATTATCACTTCATGTAATTTAATTTTTCTCTTCTCCAATGCCATCATTGTCTCTGTATATGAATGTATCTGCTGCACAGCTTCTTTGAAGAGGAAATTGTCTTTCAGTTCCTTAGTCTTGATATGATATTACACTTCTTTTCTTTGAAGCATCTATGGGCGTAAATATACTCAGGCAAAGTGAATCCAATTAATGCCTCAACCTGCTTATTAAATTTTTTCTTGCCTACATGCTTCTCCAAAACATTGTGTATATATTTCACGTTTCCATTTTTACCAGAATTGCACTATTATTTGTAGTACTGGTCTGAACTTGTCTTTGAATTTGCTACAGGAGGGCTGCTGTGAAGAGTAAATGGGTCATTACATTGCATTATATCGAGTCCTTTGTCTTCAGTGATGGAGTCCTTTGTCCTTAGAACCTTAAAATAATTACAGTATTCTTTGCCAAAAAATATTTCTTAGGGATGTGAGGAATTTCTGTGTTAGAACCACAGAAAATAGGTCTGGAAACAAATATCTAGTTCTTTCCTGTATCTCACATATTAATCAAAACTAATTTTAAAAATCTCAAGTTATGAAAATGGTGTAATCTTCCTATTTAATTCATTTTACACTTTAATATCCTTATTTTTAAAAAGCCTAAACCATTAACTAGGAGACCTTTGTTTAAATATTCTTTATCTTTTTATAATACACATGAAAAACATTCTTTCTTTCCTTTTTTCAATTATCTTTACATTTTTGAGTTATGTTATCATGCTTTCTCCCCAATTCCTTTCTATTAAAGTCATCCTGTTCTTTCCACTTTACTTAATAGATCATATTTTTTTCACATCAGCAATGATTAATAACAAAACCAGCTTTAATTTCAGTTCCAAACTTCTAGATGTTTGTCGTTTTTCTGAAGCAGATTTTTTTCTTGATGAACCTTCAATATTGGCTCTAAGATGAATGCCTTTAGTAGTTTGAGTAAAATCAATGCTGCTGTTTTGAACACGTGTATTTATGATACGTATGTTATATATGACACATAATAAATATATAGAGAGAAATATGTAACTGAAGAGTCAGTATGCATCTAGCTCTGATAACTGTGAGCATCCTTTAGCATTTTGTTCTGATATATCATGTTTTGTATAATTCAAGGCAAAAGTCACTACAAATGTAATTTTAATTATCTAAATATCATGATATCTAAAGAAAACATTCACAATTTTTTTAAACATTTTAAACTGTTTCAATTTTGAATGTAGCACACATATCATTTATAATCAAAATATATGTTTCCTGAATATATTTAGTTAGTGAAGAATATTTCTTCTTTTATAGGAATACTGTAGTATTTTCAACCTGGGAAAGAATATACAATCACATAAAAAAAAAAAAAAGGCGAAAAAACTATCGTAACCACTATCATTAGAATAACAAGCTATGTGTTAAATTAAAAGCACTTGAGAATGTTCTGTGACTTGAATTATCAAATTACTTCTTGTCTTTTAATGCCTCCACTATTGAGACACCATCACAAGGCCTGTTTCCCAGACTGTCAGCAATATTCACTTTGTGAAACCCAAGACTTCACAATATTTTGGTTTGGATATCCAAAAATTGGCATGTCCTAAAACCCGTAGTCAGGTTAGAAAATTCCCTTTTATACACGTTTATAGGTTTAAGTCTTTAGTGCTCCAATTTAACAAGCTTGAAATCTGTTTTCCTACTACATCTATTTTCTATTTGGATAGATTGATGTCCATCTCTCATTAGTACCTCACATCTCAGCCTCTCAAGTTCTCTTAGAGATTTCAGTCTCTGTTCATGTGTATATTTCTATCATGCCTTCATCTTAGAAAAAAAAGACAAAAAACCAGTGAAACCCCCAAAAGAAAGTCACCTTTCTTTGTCTGTACTCAAAGATATCTCACTTATTTAATATGATAAATATTTTGTGACACAAGTTGTGACAACTCTTCAAATTTGGCAATACCCTGCTGGATTACAGTGTCTTTATTTTCTTTATAACATAATACCATTAATGACAATTTTAGAGATTAAGTTAATTTTTTTTTCTGGAAAGATCAATAATAGAGATGTCTAGAAACCATTATGTTCACCTCAAACCCCCTAAAATGTAAAAAGTGAAAAAAAAAGTTTTGATTTTTTTTTCAATGACACAAACTATTCTTTGTAAAAGCAGAGGAACATGTCTATCATGTTGACAGCAATATTTCTGGCAATAAATGTGTTCTATTCATTATCTGAAGCTTCTGATCAACCTACAAAAATTAATTAAATGCTTTATTAATCTCAAGTACGTGAAATGTTGTCAAAGCATCAGAACATAAAAATGATTACTAACTTCTTGTGGTGCAATAGTCAATACCACATAGTTTTATTTCTTCTGATTTTAGGAGATGCATACCTGAATTTGATTTTTGAAAGCAGATAAAACTTGCTAATATAGTTGTGAACTCCAAGTATTTTGCTCCATAACACTTTGCTTGTTCTTCTTATGTAAGTCATAGTTAACCAAAATCTATAGAAAGTATTGCCTAAAATCTTGAAATATCAACTACATTGTTCAGTCTTTTGTCTGATTTTCAAATCACATCTTTCAAATTTTACAAGCAGTCCAGCATTTCTCATGGTTTCGTTAAGAAATTATTCAGCAGGTTAATTACTGTTAGGAGATTTCACAATTAACATGTGCCTTATTGGCATTCAATTACAGGTAGTCTGAACAGCTAATCTACAGAATATCTCCCCTCATATTTTCTGCTTCAATACTCAACTAAATCTCTAACTTTTCACATTTTACTATGAAAATCATTCTGCCCCATTTCTGATTTTGCTTTCTACATATTGTCTGGTCTAGGCTACTGAAGCAAACATGTTAGTTCTCATGGTTGTTTCCTTTTTCTCTTGACTTTATGTACAGCAATTTCAGTACCTTTGCAAACAAAGATGATAGCTATTCTCCTGGCCATGGAAAGGTTCACCACCTCCAAGTTCACTGATATTCTTATAGAGTCTTGTGCACAGTGCAGATTTATGACTCACTGACAGCAAACAAGCCTAGAATGAGGACTCAGCTGTGAGGAGTCCCTTGTACAATACACTCTAATATTTTTATCTCGTTAATAAAGCTACAGTTGCTAAACAGGTGCATATAATATTTCAAGTGGGCAAGACAATACACTATTTATGAACAAATACACATTGACTATATGTGCAGTGACTATACATTGATTAATTATGCTAATGATCAGAAACACCTATATTAAATAACGGTCACACAGTAACCATCATACCAAGACATGCACCCGGATTAGCCATTATGTCGATCACTAACTCCTCATAAAATAGCCTTGCCATCTGACATATCTTTGGTTTTTTGCTAAAATGAGACCCAGTAAAGATGCCTTGCAATCATTTCTTTTTCTTTGTACACCAGCAACATTAGCTTAGAGATAAATATTTTCTCATCCTCATGTGTATTCTGACAGCCTTGTAATAGCTAATAGACAGGTTTCATTAACTTTGAAAATTGCTCATAATTGTATTTCATTTGTTGGCTGAAAAATCAAAATCAACAAACATCTGAGTATGGCATAAACAGAACAACTGAAGCTGGTGTCCCTTGGTAATGTAAAGCTCTATGACTCACAGTTTTTTTCTGGAGATATTGCAAATAATTTTGTTTTAAAATACCTTTTTTGTCACAAATAGTAAAGTCAGTGCTGCAGGTGAACAGAATGGTTAAATGACTTAAATCAAGAGAACTTTTCAATCACACATACTCATTTCTAGTGGGGATTAACTTAAAAAGCAATCTTTTCCTGGTCTTATTAATTGTGAATTAGGCCTTTAACTGAGATAAAAAAGTAGGATATGTGCCATGAAATTGAAACAGCACAGTTAGAAACAAAAGAAAAAAAACTTATCAACTTTTTTTCACATGAAAACGTTGGTGGTGGCATTCATTCTTACTTACAATTAGTTGCTGGAAGCGTTTAAAGAAAACAATGATCCACATGAAGGTCATTGTACTATGGGAAACACTCTTTGTTAAAATAAGCAGCTTAAACTTGCATCTTGGCTTTTTAGAAATTAAATGGGTTCTCAGAGAACAGGCCAGGTACTGTTCAGTTCCCATTACCCATGTAAAGAAAATTAACAGTTTTGACCAAGATTAGCCTGCAGGGAATTATGCCTGTGTAAAATAATTCCTTCAGGGTAACAAAGGCAGAGCTACCTGCCTGCTCCAACAGTAAATCTTTTTGAGTATTCTAGACTAGGAACACAATCACAAAAAATACTAAAACTCACTTGTGTATTATAAAAAAATTCAACATATTTACATGGTGAATAGGGGAACAGTTTCAAGTTTAAGAGAATTCAATCTGATTTACAGGCAAAAATTAACAGGAAGATGATCATAATATTTCAAGTCAGTGTTTGTCAGGCATATTTTGACTTAGCTGTTGAACTTCAGTACAGCTATACATTTCAGAATTACTTTTTTTCAATAGCTGGAAAAGTAGGCCAACACAGATTTTTGCCTGTAGTAAGACACGTATTCTTGACAAGAGCTACTTTGTAGTTAAATTTACTATTTCACAGTTGTTTATCAACAAAAGGAGAAAATCCATGTCATTGCAAACACTCTACACTATTATCCAACAGCTAATCTTAACACTTATGGACAACAATTTCTTGTTTCTTGAGAGATGAGCTAATTCACTTACATCAATATGATATTGCAACAGCTGTGACACTGCAGCCTTTTTTTTGCAATTGTCTAACAGACAAAACCTTTCAGAAAGGAAAATGTTGAAAACTTTACATCACAAGGGTAGATTGAAGTGGATTGTGGTATTAATCAAAGTTGATCTCAAAAGATAGATTTCTTTTTCCCATTTTTGGGTATTAACATAATACAAGGTCTTTCACTGTCTTAAAATCAGGGATTTAGCTGCTTTGGCTCCTGAAGTTTGGTATTAATGACTAAGTATCTACAGTGGGATGAACTTGGCTGGCTGCCAGGTGCCCACCAAGCAGCTCTATCACTCCCTCTTCATCAACAGGATAAGGGGAAAAAATACAACAAAAAGTTCATGGATTGCAATAAGGACAGGGAGATTACTTGTTACCACCATGCACAAAACAGACTCATCTTGGGGAAATTAGTTTATTACCAGTCAAACAGAGTAGGATAATGAGAATTAAGAACAAAACTAAAAGCACCTTTCCCCCACTCCTCCCTTCTTCCCAGGCTTAACTTTACTCCAAACACTTCTACCTCCTCCCCCCGCACAGCTCAGGGGGATGGGGAATGGGGGTTATGGTCAGCACATAAAGCTTTGTTTCTGCTGCTCCTTTCTCCTTACGCTGTTCCCCTGCTCCAGTGTGGGGTCCCTCCCCCAGGAGACAGTCCTTCATTAACTTCTCCAACATGGTTCCTTCCCATGGGCTGCAGCTTTTTACAAACTGTTCCAGCATAGCTCCTTTCCACAGAGTGCAGTCTTTCAGGAACAGACTGCTCCAGCGTGGGTCCCCCATGGGGTCACAGATTCTGCCAGGAATCTGCTCCAGCACAGACTTTCCATGGACTAGAAGTTGGATATCTGATCCACTATGGACCTCTATGGGATGCAGGAGGACAACCAGCTTCACCACGGTCTCCACCACGGGCTGCAGGGGAATCTCTACACTGGTGCCTGGAGCACCTCTTTGCCCTCCTTCTTCACTGACCTTGGTGTCTGCAGATTTGTTTCTCTCACATATTCTCACCTCTCTCCCAGCTGTTGTGCAGCAGTTTTTCCCCCTTCTTAACTGTGTTATCACAGAAGCGCTACCAACATCACTGATGATTGGCTCAGCCTTGGACAGCAGCAGAGTCTGTCTTGGAGCCAGCCGGAACTGGCTGTATCCAACATGGGGGCAGCTTCTGGTGTTTTCTTACAGACGCCACCCCTGCAGCCCTGCTTTGGGAGTGGCTTACTGTTAGGGAACTTGAAATATTGCCTGGGCTGAAATCCACAGAATCAGAGAAAAAAAAGGTGATAGTAATGTCTAATGAGGTGTTACAGTGGACTATGAGGTTATTCTCTTTGCACTCCTCCTCTTTTCTTATGATTAGCCAAATATTAGTGGTTAATTATGATCATTGAAATTAATTTCTTACTTGGTTAAAAAATAATAATAATCATGGTAACATCAATCACTGCTTTCTAAAAGCATTAAAAGCTTGCCCGAATTATGATAATAAATAACTATTCACCTCAGAAGCACAGATTTCTTATAGAATCTTAAAGGAGAAACAGTAGTTTTAATTTCAGGCAGACAGAACTTAGTCTTAAAGAAGATATCAAATTAAAAATAAATTACAGCATTTTCTTTTCTCTCTGCACTTTGTAGGCCACAACAATTGTTTTCCTATGTCTTTATACTGTGGAATAATTTTCTTAGTGCTGCAGATGTTAATCATGCATCTCTTTCCTTGTTCCAGTGCAAACACTGTAAATCACATCAAAACCATTAAAGGAAAGACTGGGTCAAGTGGCTACAATAAATCATCTTCAAAGACCTGTTTGCCACTTTTGTTCTTCAGTTTTCATTAAGCTTATTGAAGTTTTAAGTACAATCTTCTGCAAGTGAAATCTAGCTTTTGTTGAGGTTTCTCTTGTGAAGGTGTACAAGATCAGATTTTCTGGAAATGTTAAACTGTGCTATAGCTGAATTGACTGGTTTTTGAAGACGGATGGAAATCATAGCCTTTATTCACTGATTAACTTCTCTTTTGCCTAGAAATGGAATACGACTGAAAATTCTAATTCACTCAGTTTCTGTACTTTATCATTAGATGATAAGAATGTAAAATGGAATCTTTTGAGTTTTCCATGTTAACAGCTTAACAGTGTTATAAAGTGATGAATGTACTGCTTTTTTTTCATGAACAATTTGATAATATAATTCTTCTTCTGGAGAAGTTTAAGCAATCTCTTGGAGTACAAGACATTTAGTGTAGAGTGATTCTCACTATGAACCAAATACATATGGAGAGCATATCCATAGTATAGCTATGATAACCCAATAATTTTTCTGAACATAATTGGATTTTCAGTCAGTCCATTGCTTTCAGCTGTGAGAAGAGCTGTAAAGTGCAGTGATAGTGACATGTCACTTGTAAGACTAAGCAAAAAAAGGAGTATCATAAAAGATAGACTTGCTGCATGTTTGGGTTTTTTCCTCTCTTCAAGAAAATTAGAGACAAAACCAAACAAAACCCTTGTTCAGGTATTTTATGTAGGATGTTTAAATTCTTTGGAAGAAAATCTCTGGAATATTTATTGCAGACAGAGAGTGGTGATTTTGAACAAATATACTCCATGTTTTTCTCTGTGTACTAGTTTCTCAGACTTGTTCTAGATGAAGACGAAGTCTAGATGTATTCAAAGTCTGACTCATTAAAGATGACTGTATTAATGTTTTTGGTTACTTATGGTGCACTGTAGGATTTTTTCAAGAAGAACACTTGCCCAGCCTATACATATTATATGTCCCTTCTTCACTCATTGTAGAGAGTGGGATTACTAAAAATAAATATGTAAAAAAAAATAAAAAATAAAAAATGCATACTATATAGTTTGTTCAGAAAAAAAAAAGAAAAAACTTTTCTCGTAACTTTCTGACAATGTACAGGGAACATTCTGGATTATACCTATATTATTGCATCAAGTAACCTGACTAAGATTTTTGTGATGAAGGAAACCTGGTATTCTGTTGCAAGAAATAGTGATTGAAATACTTTGCAATTCAGGAATCGTACTTGTTTATGAAACTGGAAGAACTTCAAAAGAGAAAAAATATCTTTTTTCTTTTTTCTACTCTGAGAAATTAGCTCATAGTTATATTCACTTTGAAGAAGACAGGTTTTGGTCATCATATATACTTGAAAAAATTTTATTTGTAACTAACTCCCTGCTTTTTTAAAACAAAGTTTAGATTTCAGTTATTTTGCAAAGATCTGAGAGGCAAAGATAAATGTCTAGTTCATAGTTGTTAAAAATCTAATTCATTCTTTTTCTCTGATGAGAATAGTCTATCAGTTTTCTAAAGCTATGCAAAAATATTGGAGAACATCTAATGACTCAAACACTTAAACTGGGAAATTAACTTACAGCCTCCCCATATAGATATATCCTATTCCACGATAGTTTCAATAAACATGTATTTGTCAAATTTTTCATTGTTAATAGCTAACACATTTTCTCATATCTGTGAAATGGTCATTGCAAACCAGAAACTCAGTAAATCTATTCATTTATTCAGTGAATGATGAGTGTCTTTATATCATAAATTTGTCATTGGTGCAAATTGATACATTACAATATTCATAAACACATTGTGTAAACTGATATAAAGCTGTTCATAGTTATACTATTACAGCCACCTAATCAGTAAGAACTGTACTTTTTTTTATATTTCATCAGTTATCCATGGAATGGACCAGAATTGATTTCAAATGGCTGGTCTGAGAAACATTTTGCATTCCGTACTCAGCGCTTTACAGTCATTGAGTAGCTGTTTTTCCATTCCTGTCCTTTCTACTTTTAATTCTAACACAAACTAAAAAAATGTGAAAAGATTAAGTTTAAAAGAAGAAAAATGGACAATTTAACTCCAGGCTTTGGAAGTGCAAAGACTATTAGAAA
This sequence comes from Theristicus caerulescens, assembly GCA_020745775.1. Lineage (NCBI taxonomy): Eukaryota > Metazoa > Chordata > Aves > Pelecaniformes > Threskiornithidae > Theristicus > Theristicus caerulescens. The sequence continues at coordinate 78,502,061 of CM036559.1, read as the reverse complement.
TAGCTTTTGTGTGACTTAGCAGATCATTTTCATTAAAAAGAAAACAGCAGCTGTTTCACCAGCTAGTTCTTCCAGGCCTCTTCCCAACTTATTTCAAGTGATATGGAGAGATCTGCCTGATTTAAAAAAAAAAAAAAAAAGGTGTAATGTACAAACATACACCACATTTCTACTAGGGTGATTTTGTCTGGTTCAGCAGGATCTATACCTGATGTCTGTCAAAGCTATTTTGCATTTCATTTGGGTCATCAGTATATGCTCATGTACTGATTACTTAATGTCTTCAATCTTTTCCATTAGAGATTTTTCATGTCATCTGGTCCTTGGATTGCACTGTAGCCAATTCTGTTTGATATCTAATTAAAAAATGATTATTGAATGTGAAACTAACACTTGGCAGCTCTGTCTTTTTCTGACAAATTGCTTAGACAAATAACTGAAGATCTGCTTGGAGACATATCAAGAAGGAACATTTTCTATTCTGCAGTCTGAAGTTTTTTCACTTTTAAAACTGCACATAATAAGATAATGAGAATACTTTTTATGTAAATGTTGTAATGGGACAGCATCAATCAAATCTTAGTCTCACCCTTCTAATCCCATACACTTTCAATAGACCTGGAACTAAACATCAATTAACAAAGTATTGTGACTAAGATCTTTTAAAGTATTTTTCTTGTTGCTTGTCCTGTTGAACTTCCACATGGGTAGACAAGGAACTTCCCTGGGAAAGATGTCTTACCTAGATAAAGACTACAGATTCACTTTTAGGATTAGCCCACCTCTCTCCATGTAGAAAGCAGGATTTCAAAACTGATAATCTTCCTTTGTAAGTGAGATGAAATAATCAGAATAATTATAAATTACACCTAGATCAGAAAACCCTTACTGTGGTAACCTCCAGCTCATGAAGATTTAAGACTTTATGAAAATCTTTATGAAAGTACTCAGCACACTTTTTAATGAAACTACAATAAGAGAAAGGAGAAAAAAAAATAGTTTCCTATATTTATCTAATGACAACCAAAATTATCTCCTAAATTCCAAACAATTTCAGATGTCTGCAAGGATGCTAGGTCAGCAACAAATCTGAGAAAAAGCAAGTCATGACATTTCAAATAAATGCTGAATTATTTTTTTTTTCTGTCACAGAGACCTGAACATTTCAAGTCTCACAGGAGGACTCAGAGAATCAGGTCATCTGGGATGACAGGGTGATCCAGTAAAATGATTTTCCTGAGTTCTAATAAGTGGTTGTAAATTCAATGATTGGATTAAGAAAGAGATAGAGAAGGGTTCAGCTATGATTGATAATGATTCATACCAGAATTTTAAAAAATAATAACCTGGGAATCTTTTATTTTTGTCCCATTTTAGAAATACTTCCTATCTTTTCAATCTCTTTTTCAGGCTTTATCTGGAAAACTGCATATACTAATACTATGAATTTGCTGGGTTTATTGCTTGATTCTCCTTTTTAAGCTGTCCTGGATATTCATTTAGTTGTTCTTTATTTGGTGTATCACACGATATTGGTTAGTTTTTGTTTGTTTTTCCACTTGGGCTTATTTGGTTTTAATTTGTTAAATTAAATTAAATTTTTTTTTTTAGATTTTTTATGCTGTTTTGGCTTGCTTTGACTACCAGTAGCCGTCATTGAAATGCTGTCTCTAGTATTTGCATGCTTAAAAAATTTCATTTCCAACAAACAATTTTACACTTATTTAATACTATAAAAATTTGAAAAGTCATATTTGCTTTCACAATTTAACTAAAAAGTGTGTGATTAATCTTATTTGATATCAATAAAGAACTCATTAGTAGAATATTCATAGGACATTAAGCAAATAGACTTAGTAATGCCTCTTTCTCTTCACTATATTGTTCCTTACCTGTTTCTCTATATGCTAGTCAGTATGTTATTTTAATTTTCAGTGCTGTAGCCATTTCAAAAGAAAATCAGAACCCAGGGACCTCTAACATTCCCAGTGTAATCTTAAAACTTCAAGCGTTCAGACAACATGAATCATTCAAATCCATTAACCATTATCACCTCCAGTCTGGAGCAAGGAGGATCAAGTTCAGTAACTTTTTAAAAGTACTAGACATGCACAAGTCCGTTCTTGGCCAACTTGGTGGCTTTCTATGATGAAATGACTAGCTCACTGGATGAAGCAGTGAGCAGTAGATGCTACTGATCCTGACTTTAACAATACTTTTGACATTATGCTCAACTATCTAACGTTGTGTCCCAAGGTGTGAAAGGAGGAGGTTAAAGGTTCACCTGGCACCTTCCCGGGGGGAGAAGTGCAGTGCACACAGAGAATCATGCCCTTCTCAGCCCAGACTGCACTAGACCGAAGATTTTGGGCACGTAAATGAGGACATATGTTATATAGCTCAGGATATATGGTGATTTGCTTGTTTTGACTGGGATAGAGTTAATTTCCTTCATAGTAGCTAGCATGGGGCTATGTTTTGGATTTGTGCTGAAAACAGTGTTGATAATACAGGGATGTTTTAGTTATTGCTGAGCAGTGCTTACAGAGAGTCAAGGACTTTTCTGCTTCTCACACCACCCTACCAGCAAGTAAGCTGGGGGTGCACAAGAAGTTGGGAGGGGATACAGCTGGGACAGCTGACCTCAACCGACCAAAGGGATATTCCACACCACATGACATCGTGCTCAGCATATAGAGCTGGGGGAAGAAGAAGCAAGGGGGGGACGTTCAGAGTTATGGCTTTTTGTCTTCCCAAGTAAACATTATGCGTGATGGAGCCCTGCTTTTCTGGAGATGGCTGAACACCTGCCTGCCGATGGGAAGTAGTGAATGAATTCCTTGTTTTGCTTTTCTTGCATGCATGGCTTTTGCTTTGCTTATTAAACTGTCTTTATCTCAACCCATGAGTTTTCTCACTTTTATTCTTCTGATTCTGTCCCCCATCCCATTGTGGGGGAGTGAGCAAGTGGCTGTGTGGTGCTTAGTTGCTGGCTGGGGTTAAACTATGACAGGTGAGGAAATGTGTAGTATCTTAGGATGTAAACTCTTCTAGGATGGTAGTGAAAAACCATGAAGAGTGGATGGAGCCATGTTTGATTCACTCTCACTTGCACTGTTTCTCTTCTTGGAACCTTTCCCCAGAACCACACTGTTCTGTTTTTTTCTGGAGGAACTCTGCTGGTTCTTCCCATGAGAGAGTCTGGAAACAAACTAATGGCTATGTGATGATGATAATCCTGGAACAGAGCTGAGTTAGATCACAAAGATATGTAAAAGTGAATATTCCGTAAGTTTCTGATTCATCTGACTTTTCAGATGTCATATTCAGCCACTCCTCCCCATTTAGTGTCATCTGCAAACTTGCTGAGGGTCATCATCCAGATCATTAATAAAGATTATGCAGGTATTTATGTACGTTAATGAGATCCCCCTCCTCCAAGCCTTCTCTTCTCTAGGTTAAACAGTACCAACACCTTCAGCCTTCCCTTAATCATCTTCGTGACTCTAGGTGTGGCCTCACCAGCACTAACAGAAGGCCTCATAAGCCAAACTAGTGTGCTAGTATCTTGGATTTGAAAGTGAAGTGATAAAAATAAGCCAAGTCTTGTCTGCTGAAATTGTTACTAATGAAACCAAAATCCATCTGAATCTCAAACAGCAATTCAAGAACTCCCTACAGTTAAAGTCAGTTACATTTGCTATGTACTTCCAATTTGACCTTTAAGTTTTACAAGTACCATACTTTAGGTGTCCAAGCACTCCCAGATGTGCCAGTTTAAAGATGAAAAGCACTTGTCTTCCTTTGAGAGGCTGACCATGACTCCACTTCAAACATGTAAGTTGTCCTGAGCACTGGTGGCCTTGGATTCAGCAATACGGGAGTAGCAGCCAATTTTTCCGTAATAGAGTGGTGATTTGAACTGACTCCAGACCTTTGTCTGTTCATCTGAATTCATGAATCTCCCATTTCTGGTTCCACGGTAACCCACCTTCAATAACTGACATAAAGGGTGCTGCAAGTTGACTCTTTAAATCAGGAATTCAGAATATTTTAGGACATAGGTAGTAACACGAGTAAAATATGAGTAAAATCCTTCTCAATGGCATGAGGTAAGGGTAGAAAGCAACATTGTTTTTTGTGCCAAAGACTGAATTTGCAAATAGGAAAACAAAAAATGAAAAAACATATATTTACATTTGCTGATACATGATCTAATAATGATTGATTTAAATGGAACTGAAGTAAGACTATACAAAACGTTTTGTGGAACCATTGAGAGAAAGTTGACATATAATCTTTGATGCCACTTTTTCTGTCATATTATAGAATGACAAAGTGCTTTAAATATTATCCAAGAAAAACCTAACTAGAGTGGATACTGCTATTCTTGAAAAATCACACACATAAAAACCATACCTGAAAATGAAATGGAATTGTCTGAGCCAGTTAGAGGCTTTGGATATTATATAGCGTTTGACCTGTAATTATGCACTATTTCAGTTATTCAATTTTCTAAAGTCTGTGACAGTCATGGAAAATTATGCTATTTCTCTAGATATTTTATCTGTCCTTTGGAATATAGATGAGGACAAGTTTCTGTTAGAAAATTCTATAGGTCCCTAAGTAAATTATAAAAGAGATGTTATCTATTAAGTTCTAAAATGCCTCATCTCTTTGATTTTATACCTATTTTAAAATATAATTTTAACTCCTGTAAAACTTACATAGGCTGATCTTTTAGTTGGTTTACATTTTGTTGTTTAGAATTGTATGCATATATTATACATTTAGATTGATTACTTAAGAAAAACTAGAATATGAAAATCTTGAATTACTAAGTGACATTATTTGCCAATCAAAACGACAAGGAAAAGGCTGAGGTACTTAATGCCTTCTTTGCCTCACTCTTTAATAGTCAGACCAGTTGTTCTCGAGGCACCCAGCCCTCTGAGCTAGAAGACAGGGATGGGGAGCAGAGTGAAGCCCCCATAATCCAAGGGGAAATGGTTAGTGACCTGCTACACCACTTAAACACACACAAGTCTATGGGGCCAGATGGGATCCACCCAAGGGTACTGAGGGAGCTGGCAGAGGTGCTCACGAAGACACTTTCCACCATCTATCATCAGCAGTCCTGGCTAAACAGGGAGGTCCCATCCACAAGAAGGGCCGGAAAGGGGATCCAGGGAACTACAGGCCTGTCAACCTGACCTCGATGCCAGGGAAGGTTATGGAGCAGATCATCCTGAGTGCCATCACAGGGCATGTATGGGACAACCAGGGGATCAGGCCCAGTCAGCATGGGTTTATGAAAGGCAGGTCCTGCTTGACTAACCTGGTCTCCTGCTATGAAAAGGTGACCTGTTTAGTGGATGAGGGAAAGGCTGTGGATGTTGTCTACTTGGACTTTAGTAAGGCCTTTGACACCGTTTCCCACAGCATTCTCCTGGAGAAGCTGGCTGCTCACGGCTTGAACAAGTATACTGTTCACTGGGTAAAAAACTGGCAGGATGGCCAGGCCCAAAGACTTGTGGTAAATGGAGTTAAATTCAGTTGGCAGCTGGTCACAAGTGGTGTTCCCCAGGGCTCAGTACTGGGGCCAGTTCTGTTTAATATCTTTATCAATGATCTGGATGAGGGGATCAAGGGCACCCTCAGTAAGTTTGCAGATGACACCAAGTTGTCTGGAAGTGTTGATCTGCTGGAGGGTAGGAAGGCCCTGCAGAGGGGTCTGGACAGGCTGGATCAATGGGCCAAGGCCAACTGTATGAGGTTCAACAAGGCTAAGTCCTGCACTTGGGTCACAACAACCCCATGCAACGCTACAGGCTTGGGGAAGAGTGGCTGGAGAGCTGCCTGGTGGAAAAGGACCTGGGGGTGTTGGTCAACAGCCACCTGAACATGAGCCAGCAGTGTGCCCAGGTGGCCAAGGAGGCCAATAGCATCCTGGCTTGCATCAGAAATAGTGTGGCCAGCAGGACTAGGGAAGTGATCGTCCCCTTGTACTTGACACTGGTGAGGCCGCACCTCGAATACTGTGTCCAGTTTTGGGCCCCTCACTTCAAGAAGGACATTGAGATGCTGTAGCATGTCCACAGTAGGGCAACAAAGCAGGTGAAGAGTCTAGAGAACAGGTCATACGATGAGTGTCTGAGGAAGCTGGGGTTGTTTAGCCTGAAGAAAATGAGGCTGAGGGGAGACCTTATTGCTCTCTACAGCTACCTGAAAGGAGGTTGTAGCGAGGTGGGGGTCGGGCTCTTCTCCCAAGTAACAAGCGATATGATGATTGGAAATGGCCTCAAGTTGTGCCAGGACATGTTTAGGTTGGATATTAGGAAAAACTTCTTCACTGAAACTGTAGTCAAGCACTGGAACAGGCTGCCCCAGGAATTGGTTGAGTCTCCATCCCTGGAGGTATTTAAAAGATGTGTAGATGTGGTGGTTAGGGACATGGTTTAGTGGTGGACTTGGCAGTACTAGGTTAACAGTTGGACTTGATCTTAAAGGTCTTTTCCAACCTAAACAATTCTATGATTCTATGACAGAATCTACATAATCATTACTGTTATTAGTTGTCAATTGTAATAAAGACGTGCAAACTTCTCTGTTCAGGTTAATCTCTTCTAACTAGCTGGCGTGGTTTGATGCCAGCCAGAAGCCAAGTTCCCACTCAGCTACTTGCTCCCCCCCCCCTCAGCACAATGGTGGAGAAAATAGGGGGAGCAAAAGCTGAAAGCTTATCAGTTGACATAATGCGAGTATAATAAGTGAAGCAAAACTGTGTGTGCAAGCAAAGCAAAAAGAGGAATTCATTCACTACTTCCAATTGGTGGGCAGATGTTTAGCTACTTACTGGAAAGCAGTGCCTTAGCACACGTAATGGTTACTTGGGAAGACAAGTGCCATAAACACAAACAGCCCCCTTCCTCCTTCTTTCTCTGGGCTTTTATTGCTGAGGATGATGTCATATGGTGTAGAATATCCTTCCCTAGTCGCTGGGGAGGGGAACGTGGGAAAAAAGAGAAAACCTCCATGCTGTGCAAGTACTGTTCAGCAGTAGCAAAACCACTGGTGTGTTATCAACACTGTTTTGGTCACAAATCCAACTATATACTAGTCTAATCTAACATTTACATTAATACAGACATACTGTATTTGGATAACTTGCACTTCAGAGCACATTTATGGTTAATTAAGAAAATGCATAGTTCCAAAAAAATGCCATAAAATTTAAAAAAATAAGTCAAATACATTCCAGGCAGTGAAAGGAATATTCTGATTTTCAAGAAAACTTAATTAGTTATGAAACTAAAGGATATGACTCCTTATTTTCTTCAGGAACACACCACTTGCTCTTTTTTCAACAGATCTCCACCTTTTCAGGAACTTTGCTGGTAACATTCATGCCTTGATAGCCACAGGGACCCTATGTGATACAGGAATCACAGCAAAAACTACAGGTTGAGAAACAGCTCTCATAGTTTAGACAATGTTGTTAGTGGTCGAGTTGTTTATCTGTTAAGGAATTTATGCTATCTGTTGCAAAACTGGAAATGTGCCAACACCAGTCAGCTTAAACAAAATGTGCATGTCCAATATGAAATTTGAAATTATCTAAGAAAGAGAAAACAAACAGTTTAGAGTAGAAAATAAGAGCCATTAATAGCACAGCAGTTCATACATTAATGACTGGTTATTTGCAAAGCTGAAATGGGAAATCACTTTTAAAGAAACAAAACTCCTGATAGAATTATAAACTGTATTTTTATGTATAATAAACACCTAGCATCAAGTTAAGAGAGGGATATGCATTTTGATGAAAGACATTCAGGACTTAAGAAACTCCCCAAACATTATTTTGCAGCCCTAGACTCTAGTGTCTAATATTTAGAACATTACAAAGTTAAAACTAAAAGGTATTGAAATACCAGGAATGATTCCTACAGCTAAGCATATGTTAGGACTGCATTTATAATTAATTCACTTGTAATCTTTTGTTTCCCACTGTTAGCTAATGGTTGACCTTCTCTCTGGTTAAATTACCCTTTTTACTTTCTCATTAAGACTGTCTGGCTTTGAACAACAAGATGCATCGAGATGAAACTAACATAGAAAAGCATTGACTCCCAGCTATGATCAAAATCAAGTCCTGTTTTTGAGGAATATTCAAGGATGCATCTCAGAATGAATTTAGAAAATCCCAGGTCTGGAATCTGTTTCTTGCCAGGGTGAAAAGATGGTGACCATGTATCTCCTTTTTGTAAGGAAATTCCCTCATTTCTTTAGTTTGTCTCATAAGTAAAGGGTAAACTGAATGAATTTATGAGCCCTTTATGGAATAGCATGATTTTATTAATGGATTATGGAGTAACATAAGTTGATTAAATCTTTTTTGAGTAAAGAATTCAGGTTGATGAAACCTATTTTCTAGTAGAAACTATAATTCCCAAAAAGCAAAGTCAAACAAACAAAGTTTGTTTGAGGTTTTTTTTCCTTATGCCATCTAGAACAGCAAAAGAGCATAAAAAAAGGGGGTTTAAAATATTATACTAGGTAGACAAATATGTTGGATGATGAGAGCTCAGGATGTGTTACTCAAAACTATTTGCAACATTAGAACTTCAAAATTTTCATGAAAACTCCTCAAAATAACTTGCTTAGTTTAACACAGAAGGCAAGAATAGATAAAAGAAATTTAACCCAGTCTACTCACCCTCAGTACCTAAGCACTGAGTTACCCTTCAGTATCCCATCAATATGTACATATAAATCAATGTCAGTTAGTTGCACCATTAGCAGATATTTTAAATTTGGCTCACTGAGTTGGATTACTGAAGCATATGGCTAGAAATATTTTCATCAGCTTTACTCTCATATGCCACTGATTTCTTCAGAGTCTATAACCATGTCACATAGCTTCGGGATATGCTGATTTATCCATCTTTGCTAAAATTTTATCCATGTATCTAGTGGCATGACACACAAAAGTAAAAATGCGCCTCCTAGAAGCGCCTATCCTAGCTTACTGTACTACAAAAACATATTAAATAATCACAACAGCAGCACTTCATGAGTGTTATGACAATTAACTAATTATAGTTCATAGAGTATTTTTATTTCTTCAAAGTGATTATTATTCTTATCTACTCTTAGTTAAGGATGCCTCAAGAAACAAGCAATTATTTCAGTTAAAACTCAAGGTAAAATCTTGAACTTATAATAATTTGTGAGTTTTAATTAGTAAATACCAATGAAATGTGTACAGTATATAACATTTAGGAAAGCAACCAAACTGCAAATGAGACTCAGAGTTTGGCCTCCACTAATATTCTTATATTAGTATGCTAAGACTTTAAAAATATTATATCCATTTTTTACATAAATTGAACAATATAAACTATTTACACAAGGGAATGAATGAACATTTACTTATCTCAGGTTCAGACAAGGTAAAGGAGCAGAGCAATTACTGAACTGCTTTATCCTATTACTTAATAATACACTGCATTTTGCAGAGGAAGAGGAATCCTATTGTTATTATAAAAACCCTGCAGTATGTCTTAAGATAAAAGATATAAACTGTATGAATCAATTTAGTATTGAAACAAGAAAATAATTTCTACCAATTTCTGCTGTGAGATTCTAGAATAACCTTTAAATTGCGTAGTGACAAGTTCTGGACTTCAGTAAACCTATGAAAGGGATTGTTAACATGATACAGCAGAGGACTGGGACTCTCTCCGAGTTCCGTGCTCATACGGGTGACGCTCCTGTTTTAGATATATTTCCTGCAGTATCTTTGAGAATTGTCTAACCATCATGTGTCTCAGGTTTTGTATATAATAAAAAAAGGACAATTATCCCTGTTCCAATGGAGAAATGAACATTTGCTTGTTAGTTTTAGAGCTAGTGAGAAGATGAGAAATGGACAAATCACTGTAATGTTAGAACCTTTCAGTGTTTCAATTACAACTTGAAAAAAAATAGTTGAAAGTTTGTTCTGGGACTAGGATTAGCTCCTGACTTCCCCCTTCAAAGTAACTCATCTAGCAAACTGAGAAGAAATGAGGCACAGACTTGTAGTTTGGATTTATTCTTCCAGACATATCTAAACTTTTCCAAGGGAAAAGAACCGATGTTTCAGGTTCAGTTCTTTTGACTAGGTATGCATTTGGGGGGCCATAAATAAATACATAAAAATAAAGGATCTTATCTTCTCTCTCAATGTGCTCTAATCCATTGAATCAGATCCCTGAACACCTGCCATCCCTTCCCATTATGATCTTTCTATCTTTCGTTATTCAAAGAGTAGCAAAACAAGTATTCTCTTGTCATTACCAATGATCAGTTGATTAAAGCACTTTTCTAGAATTTAGGAGATATGGGTCAATTCCTGTTAGGCTAGATAGAGTCCAGAACACTTTAGTTAGAAATTTACGCAAATGTGAATAGCTGCTGCCACCTCTGTAGTCCTTGCATTTGGCTGTTCATCCACTATAATCTAATTAATATTAAAGCCTTGAGTGAGAGAGAAGCTATCACCTCCATAACAGTTCCCCAGCATATATTAGAAAATAGTTCATGCGAACGTAGATAAGGTGAGATTCTGCTTGTCATGTATTCATTGTGGTAGTAGTAAAATCTTGATTATGTTTTGGTGAGAAAGAGAGGAAATAATATTGTCCCTGCTATGTTCATGTGTTGTTGTGCCAAGTTGTAGTTACTTAGGGTGGTGGGATCCCTTGTTCCAACATAAACCAAAATCCTCACATTTAAAAGGAAGGAGTGCAGCACTGCCTCTTAAATACTAAATATTAAGGCATTATTTAAAACACTCTTGATAATAGGGTATGGTTTTACACTCAGTTGTAGTTGACGGTAAGTGATTGACAGAACTTTAACTTGTAATATTAAGGAAATATTTTCTGTACAACTCACTGCAATTTCAGGTCTACGAATGTGGGTCATGTGATGTCAAATTTTGGGTTGTCATGTGTTTCTCTCTTTTTCTCTGTCAAACAGAAGCATGATTTTGGTGGTTTTGTTCACTTCTGAAAGCAAAAAAATGATAACAGAAAAAAGAAAGTAAATGAACAGATTTCTAAGCAGTTATATGGTTTCAGTTTAATTTTTCTTCAGATTTCAACACATGGACAAACTGCCGTCACCAAGTGCCAAGCTGCTTGATCACGCGGCTGACTAGCTGTTACATTTTTCGTCTGTCATGGTAGGCATCTTTTGCATCAACTTCAGATGTCAGCAATAATGAGAGCCCGTGCTTTTTCTGGAACTATAAGGTTGGAAATGACCATCTGCTCAGCCTTCTGTTATCTGAATTCTTCCCTAGAAATAATTTTCAATACTACATTAAGAACTGCAAAGAAAGAGGTAATGCATAAGATGTTTATAATGTATTTTTAACCCTTTCCTTTCACTTCACGAAGCATATTTTTGTTAGAGACACTGAAAAAATGAAAACCAAAAGGAAATTTTTGTAGTTCACAATAATTTGGTTTACAGCATTGAGTTATTTGGCATGGCAATTCATTACCTTATGATTAAATGTTTTCTGTATAATTTTTAATGTTAGTAGGACGATATTTCCAGTATTTAAGATTCTTTTGATGTTCTGTTTACATAAAAAGTTTGTAAAATGTGTATTGAGAAGTAATTTGTGCCAGAATAGTGGATCTAGTACTAGAACACCCCCAAAATAGCAACAGAGCAAACATAATCTATGTAGAGTTTAATTTGGAACTAGGAATGAGTATGGATTTTTTTAATGAAATTACTGTACATAAAGGATTTTATCTTCTTTCCTAAAAAAAGGTCCACTCTACAGCTGCTTAATGCTGAGCTCATATACAGAGTTTTTTATTCACGCATTGTGGGCTGTATGCCCGGCTACCTGATTTAGCAATGACAATACAACAATGAAGTTATCTACCAGTGTATAGAACACTGGGGTCCCAAATGTGGGTGATGCCAAATATGAAGTTAACTTTGAAAGACAGCAAATCCCTTCCTATTTTACTAAAATTGCAATAAGTATAATGGCAACTTTATTTTAATGTTCAGTATTTATACAGATAGAAATCTGATAGAGATCTTATTTAAAAGGGTTCTCATCCAAGAAAAATTAAGTCAGTAGGAACATTGGCTTGAATGAATTGTGGATTAGTATTTCCCTTTATCTTGGCTTATATCCAGGATACAAGCATCCTGGCTTGTATCAGAAATAGTGTGGCCAGCAGGACTAGGGAAGTGATCGTCCCCTTGTACTCGGCACTGGTGAGGCTGCACCTGGAATACTGTGTCCAGTTTTGGGCCCCTCACTTCAAGAAGGACATTGAGATGCTGTAGCATGTCCACAGTAGGGCAACAAAGCAGGTGAAGAGTCTAGAGAACAGGTCATACGATGAGTGTCTGAGGAAGCTGGGGTTGTTTAGCCTGAAGAAAATGAGGCTGAGGGGAGACCTTATTGCTCTCTACAGCTACCTGAAAGGAGGTTGTAGCGAGGTGGGGGTCGGGCTCTTCTCCCAAGTAACAAGCGATATGATGATTGGAAATGGCCTCAAGTTGTGCCAGGGCATGTTTAGGTTGGATATTAGGAAAAACTTCTTCACTGAAACTGTAGTCAAGCACTGGAACAGGCTGCCCCAGGAATTGGTTGAGTCTCCATCCCTGGAGGTATTGAAAAGATGTGTAGATGTGGTGGTTAGGGACACAGTTTAGTGGTGGACTTGGCAGTGCTAGGTTAATGGTTGAACTCGATGATCTTAAAGGTCTTTTCCAACCTAAACAATTCTATGATTCTATGATTTATTAGCCCCTCACTGCTTGAGAAGCATGAATATCACAGGCCTTAGAGCTAGCGGGTTATTCAATATGGTCTTAATGCAATGGTTTCTAACACTGAAAATTTTTTTACCATTTTCTTTCTTATGAAATCTGTTCTTACTTGGAGAAAGAAAAAAAAAAATGTAATTACATTTTCCACAGAACAGAATTAATCTGAAATGAAGTGTCACAACAATTCATCTTGTAACATTATGTTCATGTGATGGAAGCTTTTAAAAAATCATACAACAGCTCCATGTTATTTGAAGCATCTATTGTTCTCCTTTGTTTTTCAAACTGGAAGAAGAAAACTGGAAAGGTTTCCATAGTTTGTTTCATTAACAAGACAGATGTGACTGGTAGTGTGCCAGCACAGCTTTATTCTCAGTTGGTGACAGAGTATTAAAAGCTATAATCAAGAAAATAGCACTCAGTATTCATTTTTTGGCTTTTTATATTATTTTAATACAACTTTGTAAAGCAGACCACTGTAAACTTTACTAAAAAAATTACACAATAGATGGTATCGTTGATATTGTAATTCATTGAAAGTAAGCACTACTTCCTTTCCTGACTAAAGTAATAAACTAGTTCAGTAACTTGAAAAATGAAGATTTTTGAGTAATTTTAATTCTAGCATTAACATCTTTCTGAACAAACACACCCACAGAAAGGCTTCATTTATTTTCTCTATCTGAAGCACTATGGAACTTGAGCAGTGAAGTTCAGAAGGCTTTACTTCAGAAAAGAACAGATCTTCAGTTAAAAATTACACTACATTAATAATTATCTAAATAACATAGAATGATATAATTATAAATTATTATTGTTGTTGTTGTTATTATTATTATTATTATTTATTATTATTATTATTTTAAAAGCTGAGCAGAACACAACAGTCTTTCTTCTTCCTAATTCTCTAGCCCCAGATTCAATAAATGCCACCAAAACAAAACTTTCCCAGAATATTTTGAAACCTAAACACTTGGACACTCCTTCAAGTGTTTCCCTATGGTAAAGCAAAGCAAGGATGGGAATCAGATTCCTAACTAATTACACTAACCACTGGCTACACAGGGTGAGGAATAATCTTTTAACATTTCTTGGGGTTTTTTTAATCCTTTATGACAGGTCAAGCCCACTGTGACCTGATTGGAAGCAAAACCTCTATGTGGCCCTTGAAGTTTAAATCTATACTCTGGTACCTTATTGCACGTCTGGGAGTCTACGGTCTTACTGACAGTGATTGGAAAAAATGTCTCTCTGCTGACCTCTATGGACCATTACTCCACTGATCCCACACAGATGTAATATAGATTATAGTAAGGTTAATCATAAAAGGACTTATTTTCCTATGCAACTGAATAACTTTTACTGCTTTTTTTGGCTGTAATTCTCAGCTTTGATAGTCAATATCCTCCTCCAAAGTTTAGCTCATCTAATCTTTCCCATGCTGTCATGCCCCTTCTTTTTCTTTCTCAACTTGGGGAAAAAAAATTAGATCTTCTCATTGAGAATAAAAGTTGTATTTCCATTGCTGTGTGAAGGTCTAAGTTGTTATGCTGGGAAGCAGCTTTAGTATTTACCTTGTTGATATCTGATTAACTATGTTTTACTTCAAGGAGCTAAGAAATTCTCTTTCCTCCCTGTGGTGGTTATTGGGTATTCTTCAGTGAGGAATGCATCATTTGCTGAACCTGACTTACTACTTCAGGCTGCACATTAAAATATGCAAAAATATTAAACAGATGTGATATGCAGAGGGATTTTTTCTAGGTTTAGACAAACCAGACATAACAGCAAACACTCTTGAATGTGATAGGTATAAAGTGACAAATTCTCAACCTGTTTCTCTCAGATAAACTGAAGGGATGTCCATAGCTTATATAACTTGTTTCATATACAGCTATTGCCCACTTTAAGTTATTTAAAGAATAGTCAAATAAAATGTATAATCAAGATAAGTGCAATACACTGTGAATTTTGGATCACCAGGATGCATTTTCTAGGATAAAACTTATTATTTTTTACCTGTTCTTTATATCATAACATTTCAAATAACTAGTTTTTTGTCATTAACAACTTCAAATACTGATAAATATTAAGATACTATGGTTATAGCTATGGATCTGCAAACCTAATGGTATAAAAAAGCATGCATCTGCTCCTAAGATTCCTGAAAGAGCAACAAGATCAACACAGGTCCATTGTTTTATTTCAGGAGTCATCAGGTACATCTAATGTTAGACATGCAAAAGTCTCAAAGTGTCAAAGCAGAATGATTTCAGATAGCATACTTCTGGCTACCGTGTTTCTTTTCTGATGGCTGGTTAATTATCTACCAATGAAATCCAATCAAATCATTCTTCCCTATCATATCATCATCTTTAGCCATTTGATGAATATATCACTCTCAGATCCTCATAACCTACAGTCTTCTGCCGATACGTTACATGCTAAGGAAAGATTTAAAAACTGTTGACACAAATTGTGGAGAAAAGTAACACACAATTTCAGTATGTGAAGGCAAAAATAATCTGTCTCTTGTAGGAAATTACTATCTCTACACATTTAGTATATTTTTAATTAAAGAGTAAGACTTATTATCTCCTCAAATAAAACAATAACTACGGTGGGATGTAATCATCATCCTATCAGCTTTAATTATCTCAGTGCCTCACACTTATCTTTTCCTGACACTGACATATCATTCTTGAGCTGTGCATATCAACAGAAATGTTATGCTTTTTTGTACTCTTCTGTTACTCTCAGCCACAGCAGCTATTTCTGTTTCCTCAGTGACATGTATCTTTATATTTGGAAATGAAGCATTTATGAAGTTTCTTTCTGGCCACTGGGATACTTGAACAGATCCTGTTTAATTTTCAGTGAAACACATTATCCTGGTGTCATGAATTGTATTAAAACCATGGAGATACCAACAAGCAAATGATCTCCGCATTCTTGATAATAATAGATTAATTCTTCCATGCTAATTTAATGCCCTACTTGGAAAAGGAATTAATGATTTTGTATGCATTTCAGGTTATTGTTGACCTGCACTGTCCTCTAAATGGTGCAATTGTGATTTTCTGTGTATCCATTTAAATACTGCTAGATGTCAAAACCAAATTTTTCCTAAAAGTGTGTTCATTATTTTTTTTTAATTTAAACTCTAAACAAACTGTCCCCAGATGTTGTAAAATTTATTGCATTAAGTGGGTCCTAGACTTTACTTTGACTTAAATGAGATGTTCCATTTTATTTTTAGATTACATAACCATCATTTTACTTTAAAATATACTATAAAAAATTTGTAGCACAATTCCCTTTAAAAATTAAAAGGGGGAATTGTTAACTGGAAAAATAATGGCAATGCTTGATATTCCTGGGATTTTCCTTGTTTTCTTTTCTTTTTTCTTTTTTTTCCCTTTTTTTTCTCTTTTTTTTTTTTTTTTTTTAAACACATTGGTAAAGAATTTTCTGTTCCACTGGAATAGTTTCAACTTCCAAAGTAAATATTTTGAGTGAAAACTCCCTGTATATAATTGTGGTCACATAAATTAAGCTAAACTAAACCGAACTCTAGCCATTTGAAGCCTGCCCTGGTTGGTCTCCTTCTCCAGAGACATTCAGTTTTCTGTCTCTCTTTGGGGACATCATATTTGATTGAAAGGGCCCATTAAAGGAATTTAATTATCAATGATGATCAGGGAGTACCAAAAATTCACCATCTTTATATATTTGTGAGAATGTAGTTTGCTATCTCCAAAATGTGTTATAGTGATTCTAAGAAATTGCCTTGTTTGTGGGTCTATAGTTGCAGAATACAATGTTGTTCTGTTCAGAAATAGTTGGACTGTGTTGGCGGTTAGCCCAGGAAATGATGGCTAATTTACCCAGGGAACACTGGAAGGCCAGCTGGACAGTGTTAAGATGAGCAGCCAATGAAAAATGTAGAAAATCAGCTCTTTATAGTGCAGAAAAGAATCCCAATACGAATGGAAGACAGTGAAGAAGGGAACTGTTGTTCCAGGCAAAAACTGTGTGTGTTTCCAATCCTCACTCCCATTTTGTTGTTTGAGGTTAGTAAATGAAAAAGAAAAATCTAAACCCTACTTTCTCTCTGGAAAAACATATCTTAAATTATACAAGCCCACCTGTCAAGTAAACCCACATGATGTAATACTTTGAATGTCAAGTCTCAGATCAGGAAATTTCAAAGAAAAGAGGGAATAGAAACCTATAACATGCTGGACAGTTCTGTTTTCTGCACCCTAAATCCAAACTTGCCATATGCAAGCTTTGTAATTCAGTATTCTACAGTGTCAAATGAGCAAATGTTCGGTTCTGAAGAATACAACTTTTTCTTGATGGTTATTATCATATTTTTTCTTAATAGATAATCCTTTAGGCTTCTTTAATTTAGCAGTGTCAGGAAGGTGACTTAATTCTTCTATTTCCACTACTGACATTATGTCAGATGTGTCACTGAGACAGTGCTCTTAGTGATACGTCATGCAGAAACATCAGAATTAATTACATAATCAATACCACTCCAGGGGAGCATTCACCTACAGACAAGAATATTAGGTATTTACTTTGTGTGCAGGCTTAAGTGTTTTATTTACTTGCTTTAAGGTTTACTAGGAGGCCAGTGACTTAGGGGATAATTCATTAAAAAATAGCTGTGAGGGTACAGTTTTTGTATGCCTGTGGGGAGACTGAGAAAAAATTGGTGAGTATATGCAAGCTTTTAATTACCTTTAAGAAGGTATATACCAGCATGATGCATGCTGTGAGAAAAGTCATGTGAAGATTGTTACATTTATGAAACAAACCCAATTACTATTACATTTTAAAACCAAGTTCAGACAATTTCATTACAAGCTGATATTAATAATAGCATGGCTTTGAATAAACCCAGAATGGCTGAGATCAGAAACAGTTTGAGGAGTCCTTAGCAAGCTTGAAATCTAAAATAAGCCCAGAATGTTACATGGTACTTATTATATCTGTTTCATGACTGGATTTAAAAGATGTATTTATTAGAGAATAAGAAGCTAGGCAGGGATAAAATTACGGCCAAAAATCTGTTTTTAAATTGTATGTCATTGTTTTGAATAGTATGCTACACAGTTTAGGAAACTGTATTCCTCAACCTTCCTCTTTAGAAAGTGTAACGTAATAAGAGTGGTGGAAAAGCATTTAGGAGGTGAGCACTCTGTGTTTTTTCATTTTGTTAACTTTAGGATAATGCCAGACTGTAGCCACAACTCATTACCTCTTTTGTTGTTCCCTGGAAATTTAGGAAAATATAATAACAGAAGGTCAGAAATCTCAGCTACCACTTGAAGTGGTAATTCAAATGGCTTTTTTTTTAATCACATCTGTGTCTGTAGACTCTGTTTAGATACTCCAACCTTTATGAAGTGACAATTTAGGAATGGTAATTTTGTAATTATATTCTTAATGACATCAGCATCCCACATGACAGTATAGTCACATATTTCTAGTTTAACTTTAGAGCACCATAGAAAATGACATGCTATTTTCCAAAAAAAAAGAACTTTAGGTACATCATAGGGCATTTTCATAGAACTATATGTATATTTCTACCATATTAGATGTCTTCTCTTCCTTCAAACTTCATTGAAATAACCTTACACACCATTTCCCTCTTGAGTACTGTCTTACAGTTACAACTTGCACAGCTCATTCTCTGATTTGGCAGGGACTAATGAGTTTTATGAGTCTGGGAACAGTTTTGGATATGCATTATCCAATCATCTAATGAATGTTTCCATTTCCTTTGACATCAATTGTCCAACCATAACTTATGAGTCCAGCACATAAAGTTCTTTCTTCAGTAATTATCACTTTCAGAAACATTCTTCCTGAAATCCTTCTGTTTGTTCTCCGCTACTCTGTGTACTTTTAGCAGGTCAACAACATCTAAAAAGGCTGGCAAACTGGTTAGAAAATTAAGAAGAGATGTACTATCATTCTTCATCGGATTTAGCAATTTGTAACTAGTCTTTCAAGGAAAAACTTCAGCATCTGCTTGGCCTTTTTAAATTTAAGATATCAACCGGTCTATTAGAGTTTACTTAGAATTATTAAATTGTATTGTGTCTCTCAAATTCCAAAGGAAAACATCTCACTGCTCAGCAGAAAGATAACACATATCTCACAGAGTTGTAGTTTGAGACTGAATACTGTTCTGCCTCCTGGCATATGAGATTTTTCTGATGTCTCCTCAGTTTGCTGATATACTGCGATTTCTTTCTTACAAAATGATTAAAGGCTGAGATATTTCCATATATTTTTCCATAAAAAATTGTATCGATAGCTAGATAATGAATTATTTGTATACTGTTTTTTACAGTTCACCTTGCCATATCCAAAAATCCATGGGTTCATGGGATAAGCAGAATTGTCATGTAATAGCATATTTCCTTTAATGTCCATAATAATAACCGCAATGCTTTCAGCATGTGTACTGATACAAATAAAATACTAGCTGCCAACTGTCTCATAGGTAAGGTATAGTTCAGAGATTAAAATGAGAAAATATGAAGAACTTCATTAAAATGCCATTAAAATCATCACAATCACTGATAATATGTTTAGGTAAACATTTTGAGTTAACAACATTAATAAAAAATTCACCTTTTGTAAATAAAATCAGTAGGACAATGCAAAGAAGGACAGATGCAAAGAAAACAGCTGGTTGTGTCCAATTTTTATTTAGTGTTCACTATGGGAAGTTCATCTTGAAAAAGGCTGCTCATGTAGAAGTATTATAATACAAAAAATGATGCTGTTAAACCCTGTACACAGACCCACCAGTTTTTTTCTGCCATAAAACGGTATCAGCTTTGTTTCATTTGGCTTGCAGATGGAATGGTTAGGATCCATTTGAAACCATGGAACTAATCCTGCATTTCTTGTTGTTCCAATCATAGATGTTGAAGATGTGATATAATATTTATGTGGGAGTAGAGACAACATTTAAATACAAATATTCCTTGCAAGAGCTGGGACAGCATCACACATATTTTGACAGAAGACAAAAGCAATTATTTCCATAAAAAAAGCAATTATTTCCATAATATAAGCAAGAACAAGACATACAGCACTTGGTATCCCAGCTCCCTGCGTCTTTCTCCCTTTCATTTTCCATTTGTCAAGTAGGCAGTGAGAGCAAAGTAAGGCCAGTATTCCCTCAGGGTAAAAAATAATTCTCTACTTAGTTACTCAAATGTGATACAGTTCTCCATTTTCACTGGTCTTTCCACTATTTGTGCTTCATAATTCAAATTCTCTGATGACTCAGGGTCTCCCCTTTACCTGATTATCTTCTTCTTTTATGTGTGCTTACTTTCTTTTTTTTTTTTTCCTTATTAAGGAAAAGTACCAAATCTTAACCTTAACATTTTTTCTCTCAGAACACAATTCAGTACAGTCTGAGACAGAACGATGAGTTTCATTTTTGTAGAACTGCCTTTCTTCATCTTTTTTCTCTTCTTTTCTACTCCCACTCTTATTCCTTTATTTCCCAGTTATTTTACCAATTTCTCTGCCATTTATTCTAATATTTACATGTAAAACTATCAGCATAAAATATTATGGATGTTCCATGTTTTGTGTTCTGCTTGTTCACAGTATGTCTTTGCCCTTTCCCTTTTAGCAGCTGTAGCCTTTTAGAGCACAATACAACCACAAATTTTAAAGAAATATAGGATAGATACCATAATACGATAGTGAGACTTGGCTTGGAGTGTATTCTTCTTCACGAGTGCTATGGAAGCCAGTGGTACTCCAGCTGGACAGCAGCAGCAATCACAGTACACTAAATGATTAAACTGCAAATTGTCAGCTGTTAAGATTTGTACCTTTTTATGTACTCAGATAAGTCTTGAGTGATGAGGACACTGTTATATAACCAGCTAGGATGACCATGCATCTTTTTTTAAGAGATCTGTCCCTTGGAATGATTGTACATCTTGTGTTTTAAGGGCACAAACCTTATTTATTTCATTTGTCTCAGTAAGGGGAAACTTCAATCAATCAAACCTTCACATAGAAACACTAAGGTTGTAACTGATGATTAAATCTTGTGGGTTTATAGCATTCAACCAAAAAGAGGGTTTTCTAATAAAAAATGCATGGTAAAATTCTTATTTGGTGTCTTGGACAAGGCCTGATAGCACATCTGAAAGAAAAAATAAAGATTTAAGTTTAATATTTTGCCAGTTAAAACGTGATATTAGTCTAAACTTCTGTATGTCACATTTAAAACCTTAAAATAATGAAAGAGCATGAAAGAAATAAAAATTGGAGAAAATTACTATGGAGGTGGGCTTCTATGCTTTACTGGAAATCTTGAGTGAGTACAGAAGGAAGAATACATCTTTGTTGTGCATTATCAGATAGGTTCTTTTGTCATGGCCTAGAATTCTTTTATGAAGGCTATTCCATGGGTCTCAGGAAAGTACATTCCAGTCTTAGTGACTTATAAATAGAGGAGGACTCTAGTTGTTACAGAGATTAGCTGTTTGTGGCATGTTCCAAGCTACTGAAGTGATTAAGGTGAGCTTCAGAGATATGTGTGGAACTAAAAAAGAGAAGGGGGGTTCTTTTGAGCTTGGGAGCAGGCCAGCATGACTTTCAGAAGAGCATTGAAGAGGAAGACTCCTACAAAAAAAACCTGTGCTGGTATTTCTTTCAGAACCTTTACTAAGACAATGTTTTGATGGATGAAGAACCTGAGACAGAGGTAAAAACCTGGAAGTGACTGAGAGAATAATGTGTGTACTCACTCCTCTGGCACTTCTTCAAAACTGAATGTGAGCTGTCATTGCTGAAAGCTGTCTCATTTTCCAAAGCCACCAGCTGTTTGAGATCAAACATGTTGTGATTTAACCCCTGTCAGCAACCAAGCACCACACAGCCGCTTGCTCGCCCTCCCTGCTTGCTCATCCTCCTGGGATGGGGGAGACAATCGGAAGACTGAAAGTAAGAAAACTCATGAGTTGAGATAAGAACAGTTTAATGGCTGAAATAAAATGAAATTAAATTAAATGTAACATAATAATAATAATAATAATAATAATAATAATAATAATTTGTAATTAAAGGAAAACAACAAAAAAAGAAAGAGAATCAAAACCCAGGAAAAACAAGTGATGCAACTGCTCACCACCCACTGACTGACACCCAGCCAGTCCCTGAGCAGCAATCGCTGCCCCCCAGCCAACTCCTCCCAGTTTATATACTGAGCATGATGTCATATGATATGGAATAGCCCTTTGGCCAGTTTGGATCAGCTGTCCTGACTATGCCCCCTCCCAGCTTCTTGTGCACCTGGCAGAGCATGGGAAGCTGAAAAGTCCTTGACTTAGTATAAGCACTGCTTAGCAACAACTAAAACATCAGTGTGTTATCACATCATTCTCATGCTAAATCCAAAACACAGCACTATACCAGCTACTAGGAGGAAAATTAAGTCTATCGCAGCCAAAACCAGGGCAAAATACTATGCTCTGATCTCAAGCAGTAGTAGTATGAATTTCTTTAGAACTTTTAATACTGGAAGATGTTAAAACTCTTTTAAAATCTAGTAAAAAAAGACTTCAGAAAGAAAGTAGAGAGCAAAAAGGAGAGCTGAATTCTAAGAGAACTGCAGATAGAATCATCCTGTATGTTCATGCTTTTGGCATCTAAAGCTGAACTTTAAAATGAAAAGAAACATCAGTTCCCCCTATAGCTATCTGTCATGGTGTAGTTTGTACTACATGTAGTCTAAGGCTGAATTCCTGTCAAGTTGCTCAAGTTATAGCCATAATTATCTTGAGGATAAAATTATAAAAATATCATCAAACTGCCTGAAATTATATGTTACATTATCCAAGAAGAACAAAATGCTTCATGAAAAAAATGGAGAAAGCATTCTCTGTTAATCAACAAAGATATCAATAACCACAGTTACACCTACTGTATTCTATGTGGATGAAGCTTCTCAGTTACTGATGTTATATTGTCAGATAAAAGGCAGCAAGCAGAAGGAGACTATAGTAAAAGTGTTTATAGCAGTATTTCTGAGAATGAAGCAAAAACTTGGGTTTTCTTTTACATTAGGAAATGTGAAGATACAAAAAAGTCACTTCTACAGAACAAAAAAGAAGTATACCATAGTAACATATATAATCTTGTTAAATAGATAATATATGTATAGCTAATAGGTATTTCATTCTAATTTTTGTCTGTAGTTCAACTGATGCATCCTGGTAGGGTTTTGGGTTTTGTTTTTTGTTTTGTTTTTTTTTTCAATTGCCAGCCATGTTTAACTCTTTTTCTGAGGGAAGGGGGAAGGAGGGGAAGATTATTTGAAATTTATTTCTGTATGGCCACTTATGCTTCAAACTGTGGAAATATAGAAATGTGTCTGATGTTTTCCACCTCCCTAATAAGTGGAAAATGAGAGTAACATTTGCTATGAGCTCATTGTATAGCTCTAATATTGCATAATGTAAACCAAAAATGTAATTGACTTGTCAACATTTGATCTTAAAACTGTGTAAAAAAATAGTTTTCAACAACTTTCATTTAAAAAAAGCCTTAAAATTATATCAACAATATAATTTTGTCAACCTTTGATAACTGAAAATTATGTGATATGATATAATTCTACTGGAGAGTAGATAAGTGGTAGCTACTTTTACATACTAAGTTAAATTTGTTAAATTTTTATTTTCATGATTTTTAAAGATAAAAAGGCATTAGCATTAGCTTCCTCTGGAAGATTTTACAATTACATTTTATAGTTTTTTAGATTTTATAGTTGCATTTAATACACTGGTGCTAACTCCCTCATGTTAAAGAAACTACTTCAAAGAAACCTTGGGTAAAAGTTAAGCACTCTGGTTAAGTGGCCTCGATCTCACCAAAGACTCCTTGTAGAGGTACCAAACTGAAGTGTACTTATTTATGTTGAATGAGTACCCCTAAAATTGGCAACAGTTATCACCTGAGCTCATTTTTAACAAGTGCTTTAAATAAAAATGGTATGTGCTTACAAAGCCAAAGTAAACAAGCATAGGGTAAAAAGAAGTATAAAGATACTATGAACCCTAATAAACTATAACAGAATCACTTGGATTTGTTAATTGGGTTGTAACTACTTCATAAAAAATACCATCTGATAACAACTAGTAGTTTTCTAATATCACATAATTTTTTCCAGAAAAGTGAGAGGGCAATTTGTGTATTTTTTAATGTTTATATGATTATCACAACATTCTTTGTTGTCATTGTTATGAAAACATATAATTTTTATTTGTTTATACCAAAACCAGCTGTGAATTTTAACAAATGCAAATCCTGGAACCTGGTAAACTTCTGGATCTTCATGCTCTCGTATAGCAAAATTTCTTGCCATAAAACCTTATGGCTAAAAGAATCTGTCTATTTGAAATGAAAGAAGACCTGAATATAGAGATTAAAAACACTCATTTTGGTGTTATCACAATGAGTTCAGCAAACAAAGTCTGTTAGTCTGGTTTAAGTCTTCTCTGTAACTAAAGGGAGATTATTTGTATTAAGATGAAAAGGATTTGGACCATGAAATTACAGAGTTACAGTTAATTTCTCACCTTCATTTATTTCAAGTTTTTAGTGTTAAAAGGTTTGTTAGACTTAGAATGTGCAAATGAGGGAGAAAACTGAATAATGCATTCAGTTATAGAATCATAGAACAATTTAGGTTGGAAGGGACCTGCAGAGGTCATCAAGTCCAAACTCCAGCTCAGAGCAGGTTGAACTAGATCAGGTTGCTCAGTGACCTTTCTGGTTGAGCCTTGAACACCTCTGAGGATGAGTATTCCACAGCTTCCGTAGATAACTTGTTCTAGTGTTTGACCACCCTTATGGTGTTTTTTTTTCCCCTTAACCATAATTTCCCACATTTGGACTTGTGTCCACTGTCTTCCATCCTATCACTATGCACTCTCAGGAAGATGAGTCTGGCTTCATTTCTTTACGTACTCTCATTAGGAAACTGAAGAAAGCAATGAAGTGTCCCTTTAGCTTTCTCTTCTTAAGGCTCAACAAACCCAGGTCTCTCAGGTTCTTCTCGTATGTCATATTCTTTAGCCCCATGACCCTCTTGGTGGTCCTCCACTGGTCTCGCTTATGTCAGTGTGATTATATCAATTCTTAAAGTGGGGAGCCCAAAAATGCACACAGTACTCCGGATGTGGTCTCACACATGCCAAAGAGAGAGGAAGAACCATTTCGCTGGAGCTGTTGGCTACACTAGTGCTAATGCAAACAAACATGCCTGTGGCCCCCTTTGCTGCAAGGGCACAGTGCCAATTCATGTTGAATTATTGTCCACCAGAATCCCAAGGTCCTTTTCTCAAAGTTGATTTCTAGCAAGCTGGAGCATTGCCAGTGCTGCTCCATGGGGATATTTAATTTCATACACAGAACTTTTTATGTGCCTTTTTGGAAGTTCATGAGTTTCTTGTTAGGCCATTTCTCCACCCTTTTGAAGACCCTCTGAATGGGTCCTTTGGTTTCTTGATGATTCCTCCCAATTCAGTATTGTCCATCAATTTTCTGACAGTGCACTCTATCCAATCAGCCAGATCACTAAAAAAAATCAAATTGTATCTGCCCCAGTATGCATCCCCGCAGGATACTACAGACAACTGAAAACTAGTTGGATTTTGAACCATTGATCAAAACCCTTTGACCTATAAGTCCAGCTGATTCCTACCCATCTTCTCAGCTTCTCCACTTTGGCCATAAGGTTCGTATGGGTGAACATGTCAAAGGTCTTGCTAAAGTCAAAATGTAGAACAGCCACTGCTTCTTCTCCAGGTACTGAGACAGTTTTCCTGTTGTAGAAGACAATCATATTGGTCATAAATAATTTGTACTTCATAAATATGTGCTGTTTGCAAACAATTTCTTGTTCTTCGCATGCTTGGAAATGGCTTTCAACATGATTTGCTCCACAGTCTTCCAAGGGGCTGAGGTTAGACTGATAAGTCTGTAGTTCCCAAGATCGTCCTTCTTCCTTTTTCTGAAAATAAATGTGATATTTGCCATCTTTCCGTCATCAGGTATCTCCCTTGACCACCATGATCTTTCAAAGATGATAGAGGCCTCACAATGCCATCAGCCACCTTCTGTAGCACTCCTTGATGTATCCCACCTGGACTTATGTACATCCTGCTATAAGTGCTCCCTAACCCTATCTTTCTCCACTGTGGGCAATGTTTCACTAGACTCTGCTAGTAGTGTCAGAGGAGGCCTGAGAGCAAATTTTACCAATAAAAAAAAGGCAAAGAAGTCATCAAGTATGTTGACTGCTCCATGTTCTTTGTCACTAGGTTTCCTGCCCCATTGAACAGTAGGCCTCAATTTTGGTGTAGGTTTCCTTTTTCTGCCAATATCCATACAGAAGTCCTTCCAATTGCCTTTAGGTCCCTCAGTAGTTTCAGCTCCAGTTAATTGCTGGAATTTTGAGAGTCTTTCCCATCATGGTGTTCCCTAAGCTACTGTCTCACTGTTATCATGGGGCTCAGGTTCTTGCCTCTGCAAGGGCTGTGTGAAAAACCTCATCAGTCTATTTTTCCACCCCCTTGGTGGTATGCAGTCTGCTTAGCACTGCTTACAGCTCCTTCACTTGGTAGCTCAGTGCCCACACCTCAGTTCACATCCCACCAGTCATTCATCAGCCCCAGAAGGAGGGACCTTCCCTCCCTGCAGCCCAAGGCTTCAATAGTGATGTCCCTCTGGACTGAGTTGAGGCATCTGATGCGCCACTAGTTGCTTCAGCTTCTGTTGGAGACCATGCCCTGTGGCACATCAACACCATTGTTGCACAGTCTCAAATAGTTCTGTGCTGCTTTGAGCAGACCTTCTAGGGCCCCCTTGTACTCCACTGAGATAGCTGTTTTGACAATTGCTGCATCTCTGGTAGCTACCTCTTTTTGCTGTACTCATTATCTTTAATATTACTAGTCACTGAACCCAAGTAGTTGGTAGTGGAACACTTTTCAGTAACTTAAGAAGTCTTTTTCATTAGTGTAGGGATAGATAGGGAGTGTAAGATGGCAGGGGTAAACACACTAAGAGGTTCCAGGAGTCATGAGTTGGGATAAAGACAGTAAAATGGCAAGAAGGAAATGCAATGCATTTCTTAGACAATCCTGTCAATCAAAGTCTGCCAAGACATGGAAACATTTTATTCTTTTGAAAGATAAGATTAGTTTGCAGTAACTGGAAATGAATTTTGCTTGCCACTTCACTTTCTTTTTCTTGTTCTTTCCCTTGGTCTGTTTTCATCTATTTTTTTTTTTTTTTTCACAATAGAGGTCAGTACAATTATGGTAGTTCTTTTTACTGATCAAAGCCAATTTGTATTATTCACAGACTTACAAACCAGGCTTAATTTGCAAATCTAAGCAGACTTTTTTTCAGAAATAGTCTCAAATTGGAATTATATATTCAGGTAGTTAGAATCATACTTTAAATTCAGTTTTGCAAATACAAAGTAAAGTATTTGGAAGTAAAAAAGAGACAGAACTTTCTTAGGCATAACTTTCACCTACAAAAAAGATTTTGTGGCTTATTACAAGCATACACCAGTATTCTGTAAGGAGTCAGAAGATTTTTTGAAGGTTTTGGGTTTTGTTTTTTTTTTCTTTTTTTCTTTTTTTTTCTGTTTTATGAGGAAGTTAATGATCTTAGGGACCAAATTTTAATTCAAATGCATTTATAATCATGAAAGGTGTATCTTTGTTTGTTTTCCTTTTTTTATTGCTCTCGGTTTGTCATATCTAGAATTTCTAGCATTAACTCTTCACCTTGCCTTACAATGCTGATCTATCTTACTCATCGTGTTGCTTTAGACCATACAAAAAAATAACAAGCTTTCACTCTGTGTATATTTTGAACCATACCAGTTGCTTGTGCTCTAGCAATAAGTGATAACTTTCAGCAATATATATGTTACACATTTTTATACATATTTTTACTTCTGTGAGCAGGGAAGATCAATTAAAATATGGGAATAGGAAAAAAGCTGGATTTACCTAAAATTTAATGAATAGCATTGGTTTGGTTCAAATTATAAGGCTAGGTTCAGCCTGTGTAACTTCACGAATAGTCTGAGACTAGAAATTTTTTACAAGACTCTCAACCACAGTTTTAACTTGTGTTTGAAAGAAAGGGTACATATCAGGTTGAAGGCCAGGGTATGTGAATAATTAGGAAGAGAAGAGGCAGCTTTATAACAGTGTTTCTTTTTACCTCAGTCCCACATAAAGTCTTTCACTTTGATTTCTTACATTCTTGTCCCGAAGCAGGAAAGACCACGCTCAAAAATCTCATCAGGCTGACAATATGAAAGTGTTTCTGAACAAACAAACATAGTAAAAACACAAAAGGAAGGAAGAATCATTGGGTGGCAGCAGCCTGACAGAATAAGTAACACATTGTCTAAGGAATTAAGGTAAATTGGAAGTGATATGGGGACAAAAATCTTTGTTTAATGGCAAAGAAGGGCTGACTTGTCTGCAAACATGCTTTATTTCTGAATTGATCTACCCACATTTCCTATTATATTCTTGACAAAGTGTCCTTCTGATAGAACTTTATAAATTGAACCAGATGGAGCTCCCATTTCTGTGTATGAGAGTTTCCTTATGTAGAAATGTGGAAGTAGAGACCCTAGATATTATTAAGCTGGTTCTTAGAAAAATATTAGCTTTTCAACTCAAATCACACATGTCAAAACTTGCAAATAATTAGAACACAAGATAAATGGAAACATACATATAGGACTTATCTGATCAAATGTAAAGGTCTCTTTATTTTTACTCTCAATAATTAGGCAATACTATGGCACAAATCATCTCATCCTAAGTTAGATTTCTAAAATAAAGCAAATGAATCCCCCTGTCCAAGTGCTAACTTCATCGTATTGATTCTAAAGAGAACCTAGACAACTTAGTTATAAACCTCTATACTGTACAAGTGTTAAGTAATATGACATGGATCCATGCTCTGATGCAGTATTTTAAAGTGTTTTCAAAACAAATCAAACTTTGAAGTAATATATCATCAGCACCTTATCTTGCAACATCGGCTTTCCACAGAATGGATATTATAAAAAAAAATAAAATTACAAGTTAATATCATGTTGATTATCCTAAGTAAATGCTTGCAAGTGACTCAGAGTTTAGATGTTATATGTAGTTGATAATATGTGCTGCAAACAATTTTTTTCTGACTATTCTACCCCTTCTACCATTTTTATAAGTTCTGGGGAAATAATTTTTAAATAAAATGCAATTTTTCTGCCAGTTCAGAAGGTTAGCCAGCAACATAATTTACTGATTAATTATTGTCGTCTTTGTGAAAGAAGTCACCTTTGAGGATGAATTTGCTGAAAGATGAAAAGCTGTGTATTTGACATACACTCTTGTTGCCTGCTGGTGGAGTGCCAAGGAATCTATTTTGGTCTTGTCTCACCAGCCCACTTTAATCACTGTAAAAATCATTCAAAGGATCAGCCAATGCCTAGCTGACATAGGGCAAGTGCACAGAAACAGATATAGAAAGTTCCAGCTAAAACACTACAAATAATTTGGTTTTATCTTTCTTGTGTTGCTGGTAAATAACAAAGTAATATTTATGATTATAAGGCTTTCAGGTAAATCAGAAAAAGCTTTTTTTTTTTTTTAAATGTCAAACCACTAAATATAAAATGCTTGATTGCTCTTATAGGAAACAATACCTCTTGAAGTACTTACCATAAAGTGTTTCCTTTCAGTCATAGGAGGTAGATCTTAATTAACCTTTACAGTAACCTTGCCTCGCAGTTAATTAAACCTGCACAAACCACACTAGCTTAATTCTGAATTCTAAACATACAGTGATCAAAATGGCTAAGATAAACCCCTTTTGGAGCTTTCAGCTGACCTTGTAATTTAACATTGTGTAGTTTTTATTAAGAATACAATCTTTTAAAGAAATGATGCCTTCATACTATAGATTTTTCTAAGTGTATTCAGGCAGCCATTATTTCTAGAGCAATTTGATAGCAGTTGCCTCTTCCCTGCTGTGACAGGTACCCTGAAAAAAATTAGGTATCATACATATATATGTACATTCATATACACACACAGAGACATGCATATATATATGAATATATATACAAGGATGGCATACAGATATAGGAATAATCTTTAGACAGTTTCCTAGATGGGAATACAAATTCTAATGACCAACTATACCATTACGATTAGAGGCAAAATACAACATTTAAATCTTTATATATGTCAAAAACCTCTGTGAACAGGAACATGTATTTACCCAAGAACCAGTGAGATCTCAGGACCAAGCCAGCAGATCCACCTGCAATTCAGGAACTAAGTATTCTGATATACAATCAACTGCTAAGCGTTTGTGTTTTCTTTCCCGTCATGGTCTAACTGTGGCACCCCCAGGGACTTTGGAATTCACTCAGTTAGCCTTCCCATGTCCATAAAAGCTCATGTTCCTCTACTTGCTCTCCCTCTTCTCTATTCATTGAAAATTGCAAAAATCTAATTTGTTGTAAGCAAATGCAGCATTTTTAGGAGGAGATTTGTAGATGCGAGGACAGTGTTCATTCCGGAATAGCTCTTGTTCATCTCCATCAGGAAAATGTCAGCAAGCCAATTGAAAGGATAGCAACGAGAGAGCTGTAGCAGGTGCATTCTAATTTATTTTATTTAAATTAAACATTTAAAATGTATACTATCATTTATTTGTAATTCAACAAAGAAGATGCAAGCTAACTTCTTTTTTTTTTTAATATTCTCATGGCTATCTTCCTACTTCAAAGCTTAAAGCAGAATATCTTATGAGATATTCATTGTTTCATGACATAAATACTCAGCAGTTTCTATATGTTCAGATAAGGCTGATCTGGCTTAGTCCCCTAAATGGAAATATTTGGACCTCAATGAGAATTTAAGTAAAAACTGAATGACAATGTCAGTATAAATTCTGCATTTCATTCAATAAGGAGACTGTATAAAATGGCCAGAGTTGCATTTACAGCAGAGGAATTATAGTCATACAAATTAAATCTGGATACAGTTAGGACATGATTGTGTTAAGTTTTGTTTCCGTGGAAAATGGATCACTACCTCTGGGTTAAAGTGCTTTCAGTGGAAGTTTTAACATGATCAAACAAAATTGGTAAAATATATAAATCATTTTTATTTAAAATTAATTTTAATAAGTTTAAATTTACTTTCATATTTTCTTTCTTAATCATAACTCTGTTAGATGCCTATACTAATTTTTCCCATTTTTATCAGGGCGTTTTATATCATTTCATGGTATTAAGTAATCTTATTTTATTTGCTGTCAATCAAATACCCACCCCTCAAAAAAAAAAAGAACTCTTCCCTGTCCAATGCCTCAGGAGTCTTTGAACAGTAACCACACAAGGACTCACATGTTGTGAATTTATGCATATATTACATCTATACTGGTACTCTGAGCTAAAGTCAGCACCAGTGACAAATTGCTTCCCCAACAATATTCTGCAGATTGCTTGTAATAATAATATTATAAAGAAATAAGACATCTTACACTGGTGGTAGCTAAATAAAAACATCAGTGTATTTTATAAATATGTATTATCCACAATAAAAGCTTGCAGTGTTAGAGATTAGTCATTACTAGTCTAGTCTAGAGTGGAACTGACTATTTACAACCCACCATATAAAAACAAGCTCTTCTAAAATACTTTTTTAGCCTTGCTGATGAGAAGGACTCAGTTTCATGAGATCTCATAGGAAAATTCCGGTCTGTCCCTTGCACAGTGTAAAAGATTCAGCTAAAGTTTGCCTCAAAATTTGCAGACTGCAGTGTTCACACATTCTATGCTGGGGCAAACCTTTATTAATGAGCAAAGATTTTCTCAGTCAATATTAGGAAATAGTAGGTGTTGACTATATTATGATATTTTTATTCAGACTTTCATAGAAGAATGTACTAAAAGAAGATCCAGCCAGTCTCTGAAATGTTTTCTTTATCTCCTATAACATCTGCA
This sequence comes from Theristicus caerulescens, assembly GCA_020745775.1. Classification (NCBI taxonomy): domain Eukaryota; kingdom Metazoa; phylum Chordata; class Aves; order Pelecaniformes; family Threskiornithidae; genus Theristicus; species Theristicus caerulescens. Next base: position 78,470,089 of record CM036559.1, on the reverse strand, counting down.
TGGGAGTATATGGAAAAAAACAAAGTGCATCATCAGATTCTGATCTAGTAGAATGGGATTCTACATCCATAAATATCTGTCACAATAGACAGGAGTTTGCATGCAGCTGTCTTTCATTTCTCTGCTACTGTGCTGTAAAGTAATTGTGTAGTCTCTCAGGCTGTATTTACATCTACGTGCTGGACATGCTGCAGTGAACTGGAGGGACTGGATCCTCAGGTAGCCCATATCGCTCACGTGGATAAACACTGAGTTTCCACTCATGGAAGGCAGCACAAAGAACAAGGAAGGGAGAAGGGAGCCTTCATCTCGATAAAAGCATTTGGTTTTATTAAAGGTTCATGCTAAGGTCACAGCTTGAAATTGCTATGCCAAGAACTCTCAGTAACTTTGGTACCAAAATTTAGTGCTATGCTGACAAAATAAAGAAAGAGTGACTATAAACAAGCTACATCAAAAAAGAAAGGTAGACAAGTGGAATAGGGAGAAAAAGCTTCCATCTGAAAACATCCTCAAAATGAGTGGCCACAGGACTTAATCTGAGCTGTTCACAAAGATGTAGAGCTGGAAATGACTCATTCCCCCCCCACCACAACTTCTCAATGAGAAAGACAGTAGTACCCAATCTTTCTTTCCTGCTTTGAACAGAAGCATCTGCCTCCTTCCACCTCCAGCTCATAAGAAGATGGATGGGATGGACAGCTCCTATATTTGTTATGCGTTACTTTGCTTCAATAGAACAAGAGTTCAGGTGACCTCTCTTCTCCTTTGATTAATTTATCATCTTGGCATTTTTTCTTATGATATTTTTAATCTGTGTGTTATTGTTCATTTGTGACTATAAATAAAATTATCTTAAAAAAATGCTTCTTGAATGTCAGCATGGCCATTCAGTACCCATTCCACACACTGGAAATCTCACTAAAAATTCACATTGTTATGTTTAATACATGGAGCTGTTAATAAATCCATTGATGAAAGGACAGGAAAATCAGTTCTTTACAGACTTCTGTTTTCATTACCAGGTTTTCCTCATGGGTTGATGAGTGAACTATATTTTGTTTATTCTGTGCTGTTAATATTCCTTTTTTTTTATCAGACCCCAAAGAATGTTTACATGAAGTTTTAGAGTCATCTGAATAATTTTATAAAGAAAATTCATTTGACTATTTGAGAATGGCCTGTAACACACGCATTATTATTTTAAAATATATGAGCTATTTTAAAATCTTAGTGAAACGAAGCAGTCATATAGCTTCTGCTTTCAAAATATATGTTAAGCAAGTTAAAAAATGGGGCTTGGTGCGGGGGGCAGGGTGTTTCTGTTCTGGTCAAATGACAATCTTCTAATCAAGCCACCCTGATGCTAATAGGGATCTTTCCAAACATTTCATTTGGTTTTATGTCATCTCCCTAATAAATTTACAGATAGGAAACATTATATACTGAAATAAATATTCCATTGTGATCAACGAAATCTTGATAAGGGAACAAAAACCTGTTTAATAATGTTTGAAAAAAATCCCCAGAAAATCAGGAATTATATCTGAAAATGCAGTAAAAGAAAATATTTTCTTATCCTAACATGTGAATGAGATATAACATTGCATTATGATCCATCATAGGAATTCCATGTCTTCCCCCTGTCCACACTGAATATCATTACATGCAAGAAAATACCAAGCACAAGCTATTGACATTTTTTCTGTGTGATAATTCTTAAATCTTTACTGTGTGATAGCATGGGAAATTTTGATGCAGCATGAAAGATAAAGTAGTAGTTGTCAAAAGTTTAAATTGTAGAAGTCAGTAACACCTCAAGTGTCTTTGATAATTGCCCCATTAGATATACTCTTCCCTTGAGTTCTAAACATATGTTAGGCTTTGCTGTGTGCTGTCCAGAAAGAATATTCTATTGACCAGTTAGGAAAGCCACCAACGAGATCACAAGAGAAGTATGAAGCATTGTGTGACAATAGTAATCATAATCTCCAATTCTGATGAGCTGCTGAACTGTAGTGACAAAAAAAAAAAAAGGCAAAAAAAAAAATAATAAAAAAGACAGAAAAGCAAATATATCAGGCAAGAGGAAATAGCAGTGCTCCAACAATCAGCCATCACAACAAACCAAGACAGGTCTCTTGGAAACAAATCAAAGCTGATGTGGAAAAATGAAAAACACAAACACATAGAATAAAACATTCCTATGTTTGTTTGAACACACTAGGGAGCTCTGTAAGGTTTATAATTACAGTGAGGTAGAATTAAAACTAGGGACTAGCTTTAGACGTACTACGACATTTAATTTGCTAACTGCCAGAATTTAAGCACAATACTAATATTCAACTTAACTGCCCTCTTTTCCTGCCTGAGTTGCCTTTAGCAACTTAGAGGCAACATCGCTCCTGCTTTAGACATCTGACATCAGAAGATGATTATCAGAGCAGTTACCAGAAATGTTGTCTAGGTTTCTCTTGCAGCCTTTTCCTAAAAGAGAAAGGCAACTGTCAAGCCTCTGAAAAGTAATCAAGACCTAGTAACAGGACATCCTGGACACACAGATAAGTCTGAACTTTCACTTCTCTGAAACAAATACACTTGACTAAGGGCCACACATTGGGCCTCTCCATCCTTAAGATCTTTCTCAAAAGGTGGGCACACAGTGCAGTGCAGCTGAGTCTTTTCAAAATTATTCGTTCTGTCTTTCGGAATAACAGTTACAACAGCTACAGGTTGCAGGTCCACATGGTTCCCATCTTTCAGCAGGTATCCTGGCTGTGGGGAAAAGAAACAGGGCACTTTTAGTTGTGGTGCAGCTATGCCACAGTGCAGGCAGCAAATCGAAATGAATAGGCCCAGATGGCATATAAAAAGCAGCAACACTGTAGCTTAGTGATTAGGATTTATATTAAGCATGTTCCTCTCTGCAACTCCTACAATGGAGTAACTTGTACTGGGTGCAGGTGCTCAGGCGCTGTCAGTGGGGGGCTGCAGGGGCAGCCTCTGTGAGGAGAGGCCAGGGCTGCCCCGTGCCAGATGCAGCTGATTCCAGCTGGTTCCAGCGGACCCACTGCAGGGCACAGCTGAGCTCAGCAGCCAAGATGGTGGCGATTTGGGGAAAATGTATTTAAGAAAGGGCAGAAGACACTGGAGAGAGAGCAAAGAGGAGGGGGGCAAAGTGAGAAAGAGCAGACGGAACACCAAGGTCAGAGAAGGAAGAGGTCCTTCGTGTCGCTAGAGCAGATATCCCCTGCAGCCCGTGGAGGTTCACACACTGGAGCAGTGGAAAGGTGCAAGAGGAAAGGAACGGCAGAGAGAAACCAGTATGTACCAACTGTAGCCCACCCCACTGCCCCCTCTTTTGTGCCACTCATTGCTTCACTGAAGAGACCTAGTGTGACCTGTGGTGACAGCAAAGGTGGAGGGAGAGGAGCTGGGAGAGAAGGACTGAAGATGAGTCTGGGAAAGGTGGGAGGAAAGGTGTTGATTTAGTGCTTGTCTTTTTATTTCCTACTGCCTGAATCAGTGATTAAATATTTAACAGGCAATAAATTAAGTTAGTTTTGCCCAAGTCGAATTTGTTTTGCCCAAGATGATAATTATTAAGCAATCTCTTTATCTCAACCCATGTGCTTTGCCATTCCTGTTCTTCCTATTTTCTACCCCCATCCTGCTGAGGGATGGGAGTGAGCAGGCAGCTGGGTGGGAGCTCAGCTGTTCGTCAAGGCTAACCCACCACAAGCTGGTAAACACAAAACACCATTATTGACTTTTCACAATGTTTTGTGTTGAATTTATGCATTTAGTCTACTAGTGAGGGCTACATTTTTTTTCAAAGGTAGCAATAACTGAAAGACTTCCCCAGGGGGATAATAACACAGGTGACATGGTATTTAAACATGGTGGTTCCAATTCCAAAGTATTATATTCCTTTATCCATTGACTTTGGCTAACATTCAGAAGAAGCTGAAATGTAAGAAAAAGAGAATTTTCTTATAATGTGTATTAAACCTGAAGCCAATACATAACTTGTTAATATAGAACACAATTCTTATATCTAAGTCCTTCAGAGCCCTGTGTTGGAAGACCATGACTGGGGGGATGATAAAATCCCAGCCAACCCTGAATTTGTTTGAGACTTGTTGCTCCAGCTGGATGTACATAGATCTATGATTCATCCCAGAGTGCTGAAAGAGCTGGCTGATGTCATCACGGGACCTCTCTCCATTATTTTTCAAAGGTGTTGGGAGTCTGAAGAGGTCCCAATCAACTGGAGGCTGTCAAATGTTTTCCCAATTTTCAAGAAGGGTAAGAAGGAAGACCCTGGTAATTACAGGCCTGCCAGTCTTACTTCAGTGCCTGGTAAAATTATTGAGAAGGTTATTCTGGGAGCTATTGAAAAACACTTGAGAGACAATGCAGTCAATGGTCATAGCCAGCATGGGTTCATGATGGGAGAGTCCGGTTTAACCAACTTAATTTCCTTTTGTGACAAGGTCACTCATCTAGTTGACCAAGGGAAGTCAGTAGATGTGGTGGGTTTGGATTTTAGCAACCCTTTTGATACTGTCTCTCACAGTATCCTTCTGGATAAAATGTCCAGCATACAGCTATGCAAGTCCATAATATGTTGGGTGAGCAATTGGCTGTCGGATTGGGCTCAAAGGGTTATAGTAAATGGGGTTGCATCAGGCTGGCAGTGAGTCACCAGAGGGGTTCCCCAGGGCTCAACTTTAGGGCCAGTTCTCTTCAATGTGTTTATAAATGAGCTGGATGCAGGAATTGAATATACATGAAGTAAGTTTACTGATAATACTAATTTAGGAGGAGCTGTGGACTCCCTTGAGGGTAGAGAGGCCTTACAGAGAGATCTGGGTAGACTAGAGAGCTGGGCAATCACCAACCATATGAAATTTAACAAGAGCAAGTGCTGGATTCTCTACCTGGGATGGGGTAATCCTGGTTGTACGTACAAATTGGGGGATGAGAGGCTGGAGAGCAGCCCCATGGAAAGAGATATGGGGGTCTGGGTTGGTGGCAAGTTGAATATGAGTCAACAGCATGCCCTGGCAGCCAAAAGGGCCAACTGTGTCCTGGGGTGCATCAAGCACAGCATAGCTAGCTTGTCCAGGGAGGTGATTGTCCCACTCTATGGGGGACAGCACTGGTGTACTGGTGCAGCCCCATCTCAAGTACTGTGTGCAGTTTTGGGTGCCTCAATATAGGAAGGACATCAAACTATTAGAGTGTGTCCAGAGAAGGACGACTAAGATCGTGAAAGGTCTTGAGGGAGAGACTTATGAGGAGTGGCTGAGGTCACTTGGTTTGCTCAGCTCAGAGAAGAGAAGGCTGAGGGGTGACCTCATCACAGTCTACAACTTCATCAAGGGGGGCAGCAGAGAGGGAGGTGCTGATCTCCTCTCTCTGTTCACCAACAACAGGACACAAGGAAATGGAATGAAGCTGCTTGAGGGGAAGTTTAGACTGGACATTAGGAAAGGGTTCTTCACTGAGAGGGTGGTCGGTCACTGAAACAGGCTTGCCAGGGAAGTGGTCATGCTGCCAAGCTTGTCAGAGTTCAAGGAGCATCTGGACAACTCTCTTATTCATATGGTTTAATTTTAGATAGTCCTGCGAGGAGCAGGACTCAATGATCCTTATAGATCCCTTCCAACTTGAGATACTCTATGATTCTATGATTCTGTAATGTTTTAATCTGTAATGCCTAAAATTTCAAGGCCTGCAGCCAGTACACAGGTATTGTTCATCTACGATTCCTGCTCATTTAGAAAGGAATTTGGCCTGTCTTGCTGAGGACCTGGAGAAGTTCACTAACAGTGTCTGATATGTATGATTTTTTGCAAGGCAGAAAAACACAAATATATGCCTTAATATATATACTTTAATATTATCCTCTGCTTTACTAACAGATATTGTCTCTCATTTTATCCAGTTCATTAACACACTGTGGCAAGGAGATGCCAGATTTAACTGTTGCTTTTCCTCACTTTTATATTACTTTCTTCAATTTAAGACTTAGCATTTTTAATATATTTAGCTGAAAATAAATATTTACAAAACAAATTAGGTGATTTCAGACATGAATAAACAATTTGTTTCTTTATGGAGCTTATGCTGGTGTGCCATGACGGCAAATACATTATTTTTCCCCCTATCCAAAAAAACGAGTAAACATCTCATTTTTATTCGCCATCTATAAGCCTGTCATTTAGTCAATATTTTTTCCTAAAATATTTAAGAATTTATCAAAACAGACTTGTTTGACATTTGGAATTTAGTAACTAATAGGAATGTCATGTATTGATTAATATACTATACATAAAAATAAATTAGTGATTCTGTTGAGCAACATCGTCCTTTATAGCAGTGTGCTGTCAGAGTAAAAAGCTCACTGTTACTTGTTTAAGGAGCATATTGTTATAAATTATATTAATTTAAGCTCTTTTATTTCACACTTGGAGTGGAAGTATGAAAAGCTACTGAGTACAATAAACAATTTTGGCATGCATTAATAGATGAGTCTCTCAATAAGTACAAAATGTAAATTTGAGAGGAATTGCTAAAACATGCTAGAGGTTTCTAAACTACATACTATCTCCAGGGAGGAAATATTCTAAATGTCCTTGCATATATCATATTCTAATGAATATTCAATATATCTTAGCGGCCTAAAGAGTGAACAAAGTGTCTCAGTTATGTTGTAAAGAGAAAATGGAATAATCCAGGCTGATTTGCTTCCTAAGACTTGATTTTATGTTGTCATTTCATTTAGCTACTATGGCTGAGTTTTAAAAAGGATATCTTATATTAAAGGTATCATATATAAACACCTGTATCTATATATATTATAGTTTTTAAAAAGTTATCTAATTGTGCAGGCAAAATGTAACATAGGATTCCCAAAGAGGAAATAAAAAAAAAAAAGACAAAAATTAAACTATGAACATAAAAGTTTTATTTGCATACAGATTCCAATACATGGCATCTTCAGGCAAAGATATGGAGGAGGAGCCAGCTAAACTATGCACTGCACTAATGTAGAGCTTTGCCTAAGATCATATTAAGATAAATCTAAGGTGGCTTTACAGCTGTTGGATTCAAGTTTGCTCTCATCTGTCCATTTCAAAATACCGGTAGAGAATCTTGATATCTTCCGAATTTTCATGTCAGCATATCTGACATGACATATCTAGGGCTCTGTAAAGAACTTCAGTACATCTCCTAAACCAGACACAGTTTCTTTCCAAAAGTAATCAATGGAAAAGTGGAACAGTATGGACTCCTTCTAGCTTCTGTTTTTCCTACTTCTATATATAGGTTGAACTTTCCAAAGGAAGTTGTCTCTGTCCATGAGTTCTAACATAACTTATGTGTACAGACCAGACAAGAAGATGTGAAAGTTCCTTTAAAATATTTTGCTTTCTTAGGCATATTAGGGCAAATCATAGCCTTTTAGCTGACATTTCTTGTGTGTAGTATGTTTTTTCTTTATTTATGATGTTTTTAACCTGAAAGGGACAGAAATGATAGAATAAAATTCTGGTGACTAACCAAAAAGCAAACCCAAATATACGTTTGGAAAAATCAACATAACAGTCCTCAGCAATTAAAAATGGACTTAAACTTAATGAATAACTTCATTCTCAGAGACTAATTTGGCCAGTTGTATTGTAGATGACCTTGGTAATACTGCCACTAGGCTCATTTTCAAAAATTATATACAAGGGAACTGTATGAAACTGAAGTGAGTTAGTACTGCAGTCCTAATCTAGTCAGGCTCTCAAATTGTGCCATATTCTTTCTTCTTCTCTTTCATATTATCTTTTCTTTAGGCATCTATTTTACTCTCTGAACTTTGCTTCACCTTTTTCCTTGATCAAATGTAGCAATGAGAAACTGCTCTCCTCTGACATTAGGAAAGGACTAGTATTTGGATACTGATAGGAAGAAAGTTCTAATGAATGGCTGCTGAGAGTTCCTGTCCTTCTCTTTGCAGAGGGTTAGAAAATTGTCATGTCAGCCTGCCAGAAGCTCTGTAATTCACCACAGATATTTCTTCAGTGTCCATTATGATGGTATATCACTATCTTTAAGATCAGCATTTTATCAAAAAAAAAGGAAATAATACAGTTTCCCTTGCAGATATTAGGAAACTAAGACACAGTGGCTTGTGGGGAGAAGTTTAGAGTTGTAATTAATCTCTCTCCAAGGGCAAATTAGTACTAAATTCTGGTAATTCTTGCAATTCAAAATAGAATTCCAGTATTTAAATTTCAAATCTGAATGCTTTTTGTAGAAAGACACTCTGGGTAGAACTCCCAGCAGTGCTGTGTGCTGGCACTCAAGATGATTGGCTCCATAACCTCCCCCAGCACTGAGGTCAGACTGACAGGCCTGTAGTTCCCTGGATCTTCCTTTTGGCCCTTCTTGTAGATGGGTGTCACATTTGCTAACCTCCAGTCCACTGGGACCTCCCCGGATGACCAGGACTGCTGATAGATGATGGAAAGTGCCTTGGTGAGCACCTCCGCCAGCTCCCTCAGTACCCTTGGGTGGATCCCAACTGGCCACATAGACTTGTGTGCGTCTAAGTGGTGTAACAAGTCTCTAACCGTTTGCCCTTGGATTATGGGGGCTTCGTTCTGCTCCCCATCCCTGTCTTCCAGATCAGGGGGCTGGGTACCCTGAGAACAACTGGTCTGACTATTCAAGACTGCAGAAAAGGAGGCATTAAGTACCTCAGCCTTTTCTTCATCCTCTGTCACTATGTTTCCTTCCACATCCGATAAAGGCTGGAGATTCTCCTTAGCCCTCCTTTTGTTGCTAAAGTATTTGTAGAAGCATTTTTATTGTCTTTTATGGCAGTAGCCAGATTAAGTTCTATTTGGGTTTTAGCCCTTCTAATTTTCTCCCTGCATAACCTCACAACATCCTTGTATCCCTCCTGAGTTGCCTGCTCCTTCTTCCAAAGGTCATAAACTCTCTTTTTTTCCCTGAGTTCCAGCCAAAGCTCTCTGTTCAGCCATGCCAGCCTTCTTCCCCACCAGCTCATCTTTCAGCACATGGCGATGGCCTGCTCCTGTGCCTTGAAGATTTCCTTCTTGAAGAATGTCCAGCCTTCCTGGACTTCCTCCCAAGGGACTCTGTCAGCTAGGCCCCAAAATAGGGGGAAGAAAGGAAATGGGAGAAGAAAAGAAAAGGGAGCAGAAAAGAGGGGAAGGAAAAAAGGGAACAGAAGAGGGAGAAGAGAAGTAAATGGAGAAGAAAGGAAGGAGAGAAGAAAAGAGAGGAGAGGAGATCTGTGATGAGTCTCCAGCACCTGTGACAGCACAGGGGATGGGTCACAATGGGGCTGTCAGCAGGGGCACCAACGGGCAGGGCTGCTGCAGTGTAGCCTGGGACAGCGGTGAGTGTGAGTGCACATGCGGTGGAGAGGCTGAGCTGGACAAGGGCCTGGGCAGAAATGCCAGCTCCTGGAGGGATTCTCATCGTGGAGTGAGGGAGCATCTTGGACAGGACACAGTGCCACCGAGTTCCCTCACCCCCTCTCCTACCTGTCCCCAGGTCTCTGCAGCTCCCACCGCCACTCCCCCTGCCACCAGCTCCCTCCTGCCCAGCCCCACCAAGACCCCTTCTCTTCTGTCTCCTGCAGGCCATGTCTGTCATTGTCTTCCTCACTCTAGCTGTGCTGGGCATTGTCCATAACCCACTGCAGCTGGGTGATGAACTGAATGCAGCCATATTCATACAGCAGTGTGGAGCTGGAAGAAGACTCAGCTGCTGCAGAATATAGAGCAGACCCAGGAGCAGAACAGAGTGGCCAGGGAAGTCCTGCTTCTTGCTGCCTTCCAGCAATGGTGATTCTGGGCCTCTGCTCTTGGGGCAGGAGCCCTGGTCCTGCTCCTGTGGCTCTGCTGGAGGACGAGAAAAAGGAGCCATAAGCCAGAAAGCAATTACAAGCAGGGCAGCCCTGGAAGTGAAGAGGAGGAGGAGGAATAGGTAGAAGAAGATGACGACTCTGGTGATACATGTGATCTGGGCAAATTTTTGACTGATCGCATCCAGTGACCAGTGCCGTACATGGCTGACACGTGCAAGTTGGTGGAGGATCTGGTAGACAATCTTAGTGCCTGCCAAAGATTTTTCTGGCAGTAACTTCAAGCCACAGCCGCAGCCAGCTAATGGGATGGGCTGTGTCTATGAAGGTTGGAGTGTCTGGGAGGACAATGTCCTCTACCACCTGCTCGTGCCCCTGCAGCCTCCCCCTGGGCATGCCTTTCGCTTGGAGCTGGGCACCACAGAGGAGATGCTGACCAGCGACTTCTGCCTCCATGTATAGCATGTGCATGAGGGAGCAGCTGGTGGAGGACATACTATGCTTCTTCCACCACCACAAGGATGAGGTGGAAAGTCAAGACCCCAGCCTCCTCAACACCCTTTGCACCAACTCTTACTTAGACATCAAGAAAACTGCCTGCTGGTTCCAAATGTTGGTGAAAGACAGACACCTGGAAGGTTATGCCTCAGTCACACTGATGCCAGCAGACAGTGCTGCTACTACATGCTCATGCAAGCTTAGTCTAATGAACACCTCCCAGGAAACCCTGTCCATTGAGCTGATTTTTGGGGTGCAGCGAGACAACTCAGACTCCTTCCTGAGCCTTGAGTAGGCAGAGGCCAGCTTTACCACCAGCTCGGCATGGCAGGAGAGCTGTGATGTGGCTGAGATGTAGTTAATCAGGCAAGGCCAGCACAACATCTTCCATCCCAGAACTTTCTATAACAAAAATGAATATATGAATACCTAAAAAGCAAATCTTGTGCATAGTAGCTGAAATATAAAAAAAGAAAAGAAAATTATCCTAATTTTTAAAAAAGAACAACTGCCTTCAGTTATTCAGTTTCTAAAAAGAAACTTAATCTGTACTTCCACTATAACACATTAATTAAATCTAAAAATTAATTAAAATTTTAAATTAATTTTCCTATTAATATATACTTTGAGTAAGTGTGTATGCCAGCTTCCTGTAAATATTCAGTCTCCTGTAAATAAGTCTCTAGGGAATTTCTTTAGCATAAATTGACCCTAACGTTGACACAATCTTAATTTTAGACATTCTTATCTTATGTTGGGCAAAGGTATCACTGAAGAAAAAACTTTTAATTACCCATTAAGTTTGTATAATATTAGGTAGTAGAAGCTTTCTTAGTTAAGCTGCCTTCCTTAACACACTCACTTTAGTAATTTACACAACAACCAACTGAAAAAATATAATATTTAAAGGTCAACTTCTTTTAAAAAAACAATTTCACCCTTAAATTTACCAAACTTCAGAGATAACACTTATTTTAAATAGTTTTCTGAGAGCTGTATGATTTTGTTGTTGTTTCAAAGGAACATAAGTGTCTAATATATTATAAACTGCAAAAAACCCTTAAAATATCCTGGATTTTCAATGGCATAGTCTAGAACCGCAAAAAAAAATATTAAGTTATATGTCAGTCACACTTGTGACTAGGGAACCACAGGATTCTCTTAAGTCTCCACAGGGACAGGCACAGCATCTTGCTTATGAATTATTCATTTTTACCTATTCACTTTTATTTGAAACATTAAATGTATTCTGACGATGTCATATGTGTCAAATCTGTATGCAAAAACATATTTATACTTCCTAATTATAATTCAGAAAAAAAATAAACTTCTTTGTACTTATTAAGGGAATAAAAACTTATCTGTATTTTTTTTTCCCTACTAAGACTGTTCTCCCAAGCTGATGGTTTAATTCCCACTGGATGTGTTCTGATTCTTCAGATAACTAGTGAAAAACTCTCACGCTCCCTATTTTTCTACTATGATGTTATTTCACTGAAATTCTTTGTAAAGCTGAATTGAATTTAGATGACTCTTCACTTAGGTCCTGCTCCAAAACACATCAAAGTCAATGACTGTCTTTGGGAATCAAGTTCCAAAGATAGTTTTTAAATACTTTTGAGGTAATGGTAACCTGAATATATATATGAAAGAATTTCTATGTTCTGGGACTGTTTCTGAATTCAAGCTTAACATAATATGAAGGCTGAGAAATCTCCAGGCTTCAGCAAAGTTCACAGGCTATGCTTACTTAGAAGTTGGGAACCACAGGCTATGAGAAGCTTTGGGAGTAAAATAGCTAGGGGTTCTTACAGTGATTCATGTTCTCATGTTTCAAGTTGTTTTATGATTATTCTTTACAATGACTTATGTGTCTCATGATAATGAGGGAGAGACACTGCACAACATGAGACGAGACCCTGGGAGACTGTTAAAACACCTGAAGAGTTAGCGAGGAGTGCCTAAATTTCTTTGTGGATCTCATGCACAGTATCTTACTCAGACCAATTGTATGAGGACTGAGTCCCTTTTAATTCTGAGATAAGACTATTTATCTCCAAGGAAGGTAAGAAAGAATTTACTGATCCTGGACTTCAAGCAAGCAGACTTCAGCTTATTCAGAGAACTAGGATCCCAGGGGAGGAAGCTCTGAAGGTGTTAGTGGTCTATCCTGGGAAATGCTCTTTTCAACATCTTTATCAATGAGCCAGAAGGGCAAATAGAGGGCTTACACATAAAGTTTTCAGGTGACACTTAATAGGGGGACCAGCTGATATGCTGGAGCAACACCTGATACCTACAGAGAGGTCACCAAGGAGACAGAGCCAGGCTCTTCACAGTGGTGCATGGTCTCAGGACCAGTGACAATGAGCTTAAATTGAAATGAGAGGTTCAGACTAGTTATAAGGAGAAATCCTTACCCCATGAGGACAGTCAGACAAGGAAGCAGGTTGCCCTGAGAGGTTCTTTTAATATCAATTTGACACTGGGGAGACAATATGAACTTGGACACCAAAACATCTCAATCACAGATCTATATGACATTTTGTGAATTACACAACTTCCTTGTATCATAGGAGAGACAGTGCAGTCCAGTATAGAAGCTGAGCATCTCACGCTAGTGATTTCTCACACAGCCTCCCTGTCCTGCAGGAGAGATGGAATGAGGTTAGTGTAGCACTCCTAGCTGTGGGGTGCGTGGTCCTGGAGCTAGGCAAGGGCTCCCCCAGGCATCTCTCTCTTCTATCACCAGATTTTCTCCTGTGTGACCCCAGATACCATCAGTGCTAGAATGAGGCAGAGAATACTTGATTCTTGACTAACCTCTTCAGTGTCACTTAGGACCTAACAACTGGCCATCACCATCACTGGTACTCACAGTCTGCCTGTCTGGGAAGTTCTTGGGAATTCGTGATTTTTGCAGTGACTGACACATTTGCAGTGATTGGCAGGTTCTTTATGCTAACTTACTCCTCTATCTTTATAATCAAGCTGCTCCCTTGACAGGTTTACACTGACTTCCATCTGTGTTTTTTTCCATCATTCTAACTATCCCCACACAGCATTGGCCACCATCAGTCTAAACATACACTATGGGCTACTTTTCCTGTTCAGCCACTTCTAGGGCTAATTGCATAGCTATGGTGTTTGTCCCTAGAGGACAATGTCCTCAATGTTTTGCATGTGTTCTGGGGTACCACCAACCTCTAGGGTCTCTTAAATTAGCCCATAGTAAATGGTGGGATGAAGTTTCTGCCTGTGGGGTAATTGCTTCCAGTGTACTGGATTCTTTATCCGATGAAAGCAAGTTGTGTTTACATTCCTCCATTGTGGGAATGGAGAAGGCGTTTGCTTTGTCCATGGTGGCATGCTGTCTAGCTTGCTTTGCTTCCAGTTCATACTGTATATGAAGCACATCCAGGACAGTAGCAGGCAAAGCTAGGGTCACTTAATTCAGGGCTTACTAATCCACCATCAGCCACCACTCCCCATTTGGCTTTTTCACAGGCCATGCCACACTACTGTAGGGGGAAGTGGTTGATGTTACAACTGTTTGCTCCTTGAGACCATGCCTCGATGCTAATTCTACCCCTGCAGTTCTTCCCTCCCAGCATTTCAGCAACCACATGATCACTCCTTCCCCTCTTTGCAGTCTGTGCTCCCTCTCAGGTTGTACAATGTCAGTAGGGTGCAGGAGCAGGGGCTGAGGTATCATGGCAGCCACTCAGGCTCCACAGCAGCAGCTAGCCTCATCTATCCCAATCCCCCAGCCACATGCCTTGGCTAGCCCCTGGGGTGCACCCATCTGCCTTCTCCTCCCCTTGTTCTTCTCTAATAACTGTGATGGGACTGCTTATCCCTGGGGAAGGAAGAAGCCCCCCTCATCACTAATGGAGGAGAAGGAGGACTGTACATCCCCACCCTAGGCCTCTGGTTCCCAGCTGGGAGCACTTTGTTTAACAGATCACCCTTCTCGTCCTCCAGTTTTGGTACTTTTTTCCATGAAAAAACAGTGTACAAAGGAACAAGCCCACAACAAAGCCTCCCATCAGGGAACCAGGGGGTTCTTATTTCTTATTCTGTTCTTACTTTATTGCCTAAACATTTTACCAAGTCTCATCCCTACACACTCACACTTTTGGGACTTGGGGTTTACCAATGAACTTGAGCAATGCCTGCCACAAGGGCATCCCTTATTGCACCAAGCCCTTCTTGAGAGCAAGGTCCTGCTGCAATCTCAAGTCGCAGTCCCTAATACCCATCAGAACCCCTATTACAGACATCTGTGGTCTGAGTAATTGGTATCCCACTGCTGACAGCAAAATTCACTATTGAATTAAATGACCTCTTTTCACCACAGGAGAGACGACATAGCCTGGGAGTCAGGTTGGGTGAGTTGGCTGGTAGTCCCAGCCATGCAGTGCTGGTTGCTGTGCTGTGGGGTCTTCTGCACATTTCTCTCAGGTGCTAGGATTGCGTACTCTGCATAGTTGTTGATCACCCTTCAGGTTCATATTGTCACTATTATTATTTTTATTAGGTAAAAGTGGCAACGATTTCCTTCACTTTATTGTTGTATCCTAGTGGGTAACACATTCACCTGGGATGTAAGTCTTAAACAGTCTTTAGTTCAAAAGATTTGAGCTTCCTTACCAGATGAACCGTCTGTAACTAAAAAACTACAATACATAACCTTCCCCTGAGTATAGTTTGGATTCTTATTTGCTGTATTTGAAAAGTCCTTCCCCTGTAACGTCTGGCTGACTGCAGCTTTTGAGACAAACTGGGAAGAAAAAAAAAAAGCCTTTTCATTATGCTAAACTTTCACTACAGCTGTGAGTTATTATCTGCCTAATGATATTAACTGAACTACACCACTTTAAAAATCATGGTGAAAATTGCATTCTTCAAGCTTGCACATTCCTACTGCTGAAAGATTATTCAACTTCTGAGATGCCAGGTCTTACAGTATTTATCAGTTAACGTAAACTGTTAATATATATAAAGGTAGAACCAGAAATGGGAAATAAACCAAGAAAATCAATGCCAGAATTAAAAGAACAGGAACCAGGTGGAAACAAAAGGAAAAAAATGATAAATATATAATAAAAAACCTCTTCTGAATATGATCAGATTTGATGAACTCTCAGATTATTACTATAAATATATTTCAATAATAAATATTTAAGTAATATTGACTATATTATATTGAACGAGATATATATATGTTCTGTACTTACAGAAATAGTCAAGAGTTTCTTTCCTTTAAACTAGAAAATGTATTCTTTTCAATCATTTAAAAAAAGAAAAGACTATTTCCTCAGTTATTGAGCTGCAATCATCTTAATGGAGAAATCAATTAAGAATGTCTATTACAATTATAATGTCACTGTTAACAGTACTCATCAACTAAGTACAGTTGTAACTTATTTCTAAAAGTACTACTAAACAACTGTCCAGAAAAGGTGTTATAAAAAGTTATCTATCCTGATCAAGTAATCAGATCATGTAAAATTAATTTCATGTAATAAATATCCTGAAAATGCTATTAATCGAGTATATCCTAGCAACACAAAGGTTTAAAAACCCTTACACCTAATAGTCCCAAAGGTAATTTTTTATTTCACTTCTTGAAGCATATCCTTTACTTACTTTTCAGTAGCTTATTTTTTGAATAACGCTTAACCTACTTAATGAAAGCCATAGTGACATGGGTAAGACATTCCTTCAAAATAATGCACTTCAAGTTGATTAGATTAGTAATGAAGTGAAGTAAACCTGGATCAGATGCCTGACTGCCAAAGACCCTAAATAAGTAATTTTATTTTTCACAATCTCAATTTCCTCATTTCAAAGATGTTACTAATAATTGTAGTAATATTTGAAAACCAAACTAAATGCTATCAATAAATAAAAATATGAATAATTTAGTGTATATAGGAGTGAGATATTACTATCATCATCCAGAATGAGTAACAAATCAGACAACTTCCTTCCTTACTCAAAAACTAGGCTAATTGCTTTGTTGGTAAAAAATGATGTTGCATATAATAGCAAATTAAATGTGCTCTCTGGTATTCCTTATTCTTTGATTGTGTTTCACTTTTACAGTCATTCTGAAATTTAATCATTATAATAATTCAACTGCTGGTAAGCTTTTGGGTGACAGCAGGTCACCTAGAAGGAACTGGAAATTTCGAATTCAGCAATTGATTGGTTAAATCAAGATTAAAAGAGAAACAAAGAAGGACTGCTGGAATAAATAAACTGAAGCTTAAAACAATTGCTTACAAAATAAATTTATTTACTTCCTGGAATAAATTAGCATATTCTTACACATATAATACTTTGACTTAGCCAATGTATTTTAATTTTGTTGTATAGGATAAATATCTATCTTTCTTTTACCCTGGATATTGTTTTACTCTTGATGTTGTTTTAAAACCTGTGAAAAGTGCTTACAGCAACTGCCCCAGCTGGTTGGGAGAATTTCACTCTGTTTCACAGCTGAGACTTAATCTAGGATGCTAATGGTTGCAGAGAAACAAACTTGATTTACAATCCCCAACTAAATCTCCCTCTGACCTCAAGAGTAGTAGTTAATTAAGAGCAATGCAAGTGCAAATCATTCGCATTCTAACTTACATAAATCATGTACAGAATAAAAAAAATAATAATTATATAAAAATGCAGTATTCAGAATATACGTTTGGATTCTCAAATGTAAATTGAAAGGAAGTGAAAGATGTGACTTGTTTTAGAAAAGTGAAGCTTGCAAAAGACTGGTAGAATGGCCACCTTTCCTTTTTCTCTAAGAGTATGTGACATCGTTCAAGTTACACCATTATTACAATGCATTCAGAAGATTAATAAATTGTGAATCAGGAAATATATACAAAAGCAAAATTAACATTCTTTGAAATCTCAACCATTATACTAAAAATGAATGGCATAGTAGCTCTGTTTTTTGTTGTATCTATACGTAGTAGAGTTTTAAGGAAAGAAAGAACTTATTTAAGCTGAATTTTCTGTGGTCCTGAAAATACACAGTGAATTTACAGGTGGTTGTATATATATACCTATCAATAATTTCACATGACGTTCAGTTTCTAGATATGAAATTCTGAAGCACACATGCACAGATGGGCCCATCCATTTTACTATAATGTTAAAGATTTTTACAAAACAAACAAACAAAGCAGAGTTTACAAATAGTACAAATATTATTTTAAAATAAGGTTTGCAATTGAAAGTCAAAAAGTTTCCCATTAGAGAAAACTTTCACAAGTTTGAGAGCTCCCTATATTCTGAACAATAGCAGCTTTTGTTCTGGACTACATGACTGTTTTGGCTATTTGTATTGAATACCATTATTGAAGTTTAGGACAAAGCCAGGTGATTTCTCTTAAATTCAGGTCATTGTCTGCCCTTTATAGATACAGATAAAAGGAAAGTATTCAGTGATGAATTGCATATTTGACTTTAGTGTCTGCCCCTTTAATATCATCTCTTCCTTGTTTACTCCAGCACACACTATAATTCTGGTATCTGGAAAACAGGCTAATCTAATGATTTATGCCAAATCCTTGTCCTACAAGAATGAAAAGTCTGCTGATAAAATGAAATAGTAGACAAGTTTCATGATGCATTGTCACCTTCTCCCCCGTAGCTTCTAACATTTTTTTTCTTCTTTTCCTTAAAATTACAAAAATTTTTCTTTGTAATAAAATATTTCTTTGCTATCTAATTATCAGTACAGGTTTAGTTGGTCTTTTTTTTAATTTTAATTTTGTATGACTTCACATAAGATATGGTTTTACTCCAATGAATAAAACCATGAAAGCATCAAACAAAGATCAATTTCAACCTAGTTAAAACAGAATTATATACTTGATAAAAAATTAAGTCAGTTAGATGAGACTGAATGAAATACAACATGCATTTAACAAAGATACATCATGCCCAATTAACTGATAAGTTCTTGGACAGGATAATTGATTCTTTACAGTAGGAAAATACACTTGATCTAATCTTCCTAGACATCAATAAAGACCTTGGTACAGTGCCACATTACTAGGAAAGCTAGAGAAGGTAGAGAACTGTCAAGCAGAAAAGGAATTTTTCAAAAAGAAAGCTACAATTGATAATGATGAAAGGGAACCACTAGCTTATTTGTGCAGGAAGACATTCCTCAGCAGTCTTATTTAATGTTTAATACTTTTCATCAATGATCTCTACTAAAGTAAGCATGGGAAAGTTAATAAAATTTGTTGACAGAAAATAAGGAAGCAATAATACTTTGGATGATTGGAATAGTATGTAGATGATGTTGAGAACATAATATATAAAGTGGGATTGCATTTCTTATCCAAAAATGTAGATCATACCCTTTGGCATCATAGGAACTCTTTCTGATACAATATGGGGCCTTTTCAATTAGGAAAGACACTTAAAAGAAAATAGCTATGTGCATAAACCATTCCAAGGATGCCTATAGTTAACAGTATGATGAGGTTGGGAAAACAGCAAAGATAACCTTAAAATGTATTGGGTAAGAAATCTACAGTGAACATAGGTTTGGCCATCTGTCTAGTAAAGTCTGTTGGTCCATTCACAAATTAATAGAAATTTGCAATATTCCTGGAAATCACTGAGCACTTTCCTTCCAAGAAAATCTGTAAAAATTAAGTTCCCTTCAAGAAGCGCTGAACTCTTACCAAGATCAATGGATGTGCATAATGTGCAATAACTTTTATAATTTGCATCACCTAACAGATAAAATGTACATCACTGAACTTTTTTGTTTAAGAAGCATTTATGAAAAATTTCTATGTTCCAAAGCTTTATGAAAGTGACAGTATCTACCATATCTAAGGCCTCACTGAGATTTACAGTCAAGTAGTATTAACAGCACTTGATTTTTTTTAATTTAGTGACTGAATTTAACACAATTACTTTTCAATGGATTGTTGCATCTTCCGTAATTGTTTGTTACAATAATCACAATATTTTTTTAGAGGAACTTTAAGAAATCCTTGTTTCCTTTTAGAGACTTATTTTACCTCCTCCAGTTGAAAAGTCCCCCATTTAGCATAACTACAGTTCCCATACAAATGAAATTTCTCCTTTGATTAAATGAATAATAATTATATAGCAGGACACAAAATACTTCATTATCATTATTAGTTGGAACATCATGGAAAGTGAACTGTTCAGAACCACCACCTACTTCTATTCTTTGGTCTTTCAACTCTGATTTCTTTTTCTCTATATCTTTTCCTATTCTTGATAACTCCTTATTATATTAAGCACTTTGATTTCCTCCCTTATAGACCATATTAAAATATATTTTATATATATTATTATACATATATTTTACATTCTAAATATAAATGGATTTTGTACATCTAAATATATTTACATATATAAATATATTATATTTATACATATTATAAATTATATATATCACATATATAATATATAGAATGTGTTATATTATATATATTTTATATATATATATATAAATACATTATATTTATATGCCTCTAAATATCCTGTTCCCTTGCAACAGGAGAAGGTTCTTCTTTTCCCAAGGCATTACCATCTGTGACTTCTCCCATCTTCTTTGCAGAGTGAAAATCTTCAGAAGTCAGTTGATATCTGTGTTTTGACCCATTAAAATTCATCATGTAAAGTAATTCATTCTGTAGCTAAATTCCAAACTCTCTTCCTCAGGCATCCCTTTCAATTTTCTCTTTATTCTGTGTCTTCCCAGATTATTTTACCCTGTAACGCTACTAACATTACCTGGAGATAGAAAATCAGATTCTCAATCTGTGTTGAAATGTGAACTTTTGGTATTATTTAGTATAAAGTTGATTTCTTTTCAATTTTTGTATTCATATATGAATAAGTGAGATTTGATTGTAGGTGATATACATTTATGAGAGACAGGACAACAATAATATCTGTCCTGTATTGCTTGTACATAAAACTACAGGAGGTCTCATTTCAGACTGCTTATTTGTTCATTTTGTCACCACTTGGACCTGAAAGGCAGTTTAGTGTAGAGCCAGGAGCCTATTTGTGTTTGAGTTCCTTGAGTTGCCAGTAGTGCTTCTGAGCTGAAATTTCCCATGAATCCTGTTTGGCTGGATTCTTTCATTTTTAATGATTTCTTAATTTTTAAATTATTCTTTCAATAGAAAACTGAACCATAGTGGTTCTAAGCTGTAAAACAAAAGTTGGTTTAGTGTCAGGTCCAGAGCATGCTCCCTGCCTCCTTGGAGTTGACCTGCCTGCACCCTAGGCTAGTGGTGGGAGGCAGCGCAGTGGTGCAACCTTGGCTCAGACTGCTGTGCAAGAAAGAGCCGGAGAAAGACTTGTTGGGATGGCCCTGCTTTGCTACACTACATCTGTGACTCTTTCCCTCATCCCAGAGCTATGTCACAGCCTTTCCCCTGCCCAGCCACATCCCTGCTGATCCCAGCCCTTATCCCTTCTTGCTGACTTGACTTCTGATGTGAGCATCCTTAAAGACGGTCTGGTTAGAAGGGGAAAATTATTGAGCAGAAGAAAAATACCGCTGAAAAATACTGACAAGTGCTTGGGGTGGTGGGCCCTTGTTGGAAATGCCCCTGCCCTGCCAGCCTGGCTGGCACCCCCTGCTCCTAGTGCCCCTTTCCTTACAGGACAGCCTGGTCTTGCTGCTCCTAGACCATTGTCCTGGTTTCAGCTGGGATAGAGTTAATTTTCTTCTTAGTAGCTAGTAGAGTGCTGTGTTTTGGATTTAGGATGAGAATGATGTTGATAACACACTGATGTTTTGGTTCTTGCTGAGTAGAGTTTACACTAGTCAAGGACTTTTTCAGCTTCCCATGCTCTGCCAGGTGCACAAGAAGCTGGGAGGGGGCACAGCCAGGACAGCTGACCCAGACCAGCCAAAGGGCTATTCCATACCATATGACATCATGCTCAGTATATAAACTGGGGGAGTTGGCCGGGGGGAGCAGCGATCGCTGCTCGGGGACGTGCTAGGCATCGGTCGGCGGGTGGTGAGCCAATTGTATAGTGTATCCCTTGCTCTGTATATTATTATTGTATTATTATTATATTATTATTATTATTACTACTATTCTATTTCATTTTACTTCAATTATTAAACTGTTCTTATCTCAATCCACGAGTTTTCTGACTGTAACCCTCCCAATTCTCTTCCCCATCCCACTGGGGTGGGGGGAGTGAGCGAGCGGCTGCGTGGTGCTTAGCTGCTGGCTGGGGTTAAACCACGACAGTCCTTTTTGGCGCCCAACGTGGGGCACGAAGGGTTTGAGATAATAACAGATTAACCAGAGCGTGGTAAGAAATTTGTATGTGTTAACAGTTGCTCATCATAATATTGATTCATCTGTTCTCGGTATTAGTCTACCTGATTTGCACCATGCTCTTGTTTTTGCAGTATGTGTTAAAAATTGGTGTTGGGTTTTGCAGTTTGCTGTGCTCTGCAGTGATCAGTGATGTTTTGCCTGGGAGATTTGTTATTAAAACACTGACCTTGAGCGCTATCTGGTATTTGGGTTCTGTAGTGAAGCCATTACTGTACTTTGGGTACCACCTCATGGAGACACTTGGCAATTATACCTCTTCCTCTGAGAGCTTCTTTATGGAGGAAATACAGAATAGCACGTTTGTTGTTTTCTTCTGTGATGTTTCGTCCTTCATTGCAACAACTTTTCAGTATCTTGAGCATCCTTGGGTAGTTAAGATATATCTATTGATAGTTCTTGGGAATATTGTTTCAGTTTTGTCTAAGGTTAATAAGCACCTTAAGAATATCATCCAGAGATCTGCTCCAAGGCTGGATAGTTATGAGTGGCAGGGTGTGTGGGAGAGCATGGGCAAGTACCTGGGACAGTGGGCACCTCCAGTGTTTTGGAACTTCACTCCTGAACAAGTGCAGAATCCTGAAAATCTAGTAAAGTATTTGGAAAAAGTATGTTGTCACCCTGGCAACTCCAGAGAGACACAAATCACTGCAACGTGCTGGGGCCTGGCCCATGCTTACCGAGCCCTATTCAACACTATTCAGAACCCACAAGGGGAAGGGAAGGTCTCTGGATCTGACGACAAAATGACAGATGCTGTGGCTGTGCCAGCCCCTGCGCCAGCCCCTCAGCCCCCCACGACAGTCACTGTGGTTGCGCCAGCCCCCACGACAGGCACTGCGGCTGATCCAGAGAACCAACCCGTGCCAGTATCAGTTGCCCCTATACAGAAGAAAAAATACACAAGAAAATCAACTCGTTTAGTAAAAGCTGATGATGAGTCAGTGTCATCAAGAGAACAGGAGGAGGAAGAGGCAGAACCCATAAACGAGACAGTAACCACCTGATCCTTATCCCTGAGTGAGCTGCGAGATATGCGAAAAGATTTCAGTCGTCGTCCAGGCGAGCCCATCATCACCTGGCTGCTCCGATGCTGGGATAATGGGACCAGTAGCCTGGAATTAGAGGGTAGGGAAGCCAAGCAGCTGGGATCTCTTTCTAGGGAAGGAGGCATTGACAAAGTGATTGGAAAAGGGGTAAAAGCCCTCAGCCTTTGGAGGCGACTCCTGTCAGGCGTGAGGGAAAGGTATCCCTTCAAGGAAGATCTTATATGTCACCCAGGCAAGTGGACCGCCATGGAGAGAGGTATCCAGTACCTGAGGGAATTAGCCGTGCTGGAGGTGATTCATAATGACCTGGACAATGAGCAGTTATCCAAAGATCCAGATGAAGTCCAGTGCACACGACCCATGTGGCGGAAGTTTGTACGGAGCGCCCCATCATCGTACGCAAACTCATTGGCAATAATGACCTGGAAAGATGAAGAGGGACCAACGGTGGATGAATTGGCTGGCCAACTCCGACAATACGAAGAAAGTCTGTCTTCCTCCCTACGGGCCTGCATCTCGGCTGTGGAGAAGTTATCCCAGGATTTCCAGCAGTTCAAAGAGGACATGTCCTACTCCTCACCTGCACAGACCAGTATCTCAGCCATTAGGAGTAAGCGTCCCTCTCTTTAAGAGAGAAGATATAGTGGATACACACCACGGGCCACCCTGTGGTTTTATCTGCGTGACCACGGAGAGGACATGAGGAAGTGGGATGGAAAATCTACCTCGACCCTAGAGGCACGAGTACGTGAGTTGCAAGGAAAAAAGGTGGTTCTTCCAGGAAAGTTGCTGCTCCAGTTTCCAATGAGCAGTTCCCCAGACAAAGTAGAAGGGCTGATTTTGCTTCCGATCTTAGTAAAGGGATTTTTGATTCGCATGTACAAGAAGTGAATAACGAATGCTATAACCAGGACTAGAGGGGCCCTGCCTCCAGCCAGGTGGAGAAGAGGGACAACTGGGTGTACTGGACTGTGTGGATTCGATGGCCTGGCACATCACACCCACAGGAATATAAGGCTTTAGTAGACATCGGTGCACAGTGTACCTTAATGCCATCAAGCTATGAAGGAGCAGAACCCATCTGTATTTCTGGAGTGACAGGGGGATCCCAAGAGCTGACTGTATTGGAGGCCGAAGTGAGCCTAACTGGGAAGGAGTGGCAGAAACACCCCATTGTGACTGGCCCAGAGGCTCCATGCATCCTTGGCATAGACTACCTCAGGAGAGGGTATTTCAAGGACCCAAAAGGGTACCGGTGGGCTTTTGGCATAGCTGCCTTGGAGACGGAGGAAATTAAACAGCTGTCTACCCTGCCTGGTCTCTCGAAGGACCCTTCTATTGTGGGGTTGCTGAGGGTCAAAGAACAACAGGTACCAATCGCTACCACAACAGTGCACCGGCGGCAATATCGCACCAACAGAGATGCCCTAATTCCCATCCATAAGCTGATTCGTCGACTGGAGAGCCAAGGAGTGATCAGCAAGACTCGCTCACCTTTTAACAGTCCCATATGGCCAGTGCGGAAGTCTAATGGAGAGTGGAGACTAACAGTAGACTATCGGGGCCTGAATGAAGTCACGCCGCCACTGAGTGCTGCCGTGCCGGACATGCTAGAACTTCAATACGAATTGGAGTCAAAGGCAGCCAAGTGGTATGCCACCATTGACATCGCTAATGCATTTTTCTCAATCCCTTTGGCAGCAGAGTGCAGGCCACAGTTTGCTTTCACTTGGAGGGGCGTCCAGTACACCTGGAACCGACTGCCCCAGGGGTGGAAACACAGCCCCACCATTTGCCATGGACTGATCCAGACTACATTGGAACAGGGTGGGGCTCCGGAACACCTGCAATACATTGATGACATCATCGTGTGGGGCAACACAGCAGAAGAAGTTTTTGAGAAAGGGAAGAAAATAGTCCAAATCCTTCTGGAAGCCGGCTTTGCTATAAAACAAAGTAAGGTCAAGGGACCTGCACAGGAGATCCAGTTTTTAGGAATAAAATGGCAAGATGGACGTCGTCAGATCCCAATGGATGTGATCAACAAAATCACAGCCATGTCTCCACCAACTAGCAAAAAGGAAGCACAGGCTTTCTTGGGCATTGTGGGTTTTTGGAGAATGCATATTCCAAATTACAGTCTCATCATAAGCCCTCTCTATCAAGTGACCCGGAAGAAGAACGATTTCAAATGGGGCCCTGAGCAACGACAAGCCTTTGAACAAATTAAATAGGAGATAGTTCATGCAGTAGCCCTTGGGCCAGTCCGGGCAGGGCAAGATGTAAGGAATGTGCTCTACACTGCAGCCGGGGAGAATGGCCCTACCTGGAGCCTCTGGCAGAAAGCACCGGGGGAGACTAGAGGTCGACCCCTAGGGTTTTGGAGTCGAGGATACAGAGGATCTGAGGCTGGCTATACTCCAACGGAGAAAGAAATATTGGCAGCATATGAAGGGGTTTGAGCTGCTTCGGAAGTGGTTGGTACTGAAGCACAGCTCCTCCTGGCACCCCGACTGCCAGTGCTGGGCTGGATGTTCAAAGGGAGGGTCCCCTCTACACATCATGCAACTGACGCTACATGGAGTAAGTGAGTCGCACTGATCACACAACGGGCCCGAATAGGAAACCCCAGTCGCCCAGGAATCCTGGAAGTGATCATGGACTGGCCAGAAGGCAAAGATTTCGGAATATCACCAGAGGAGGAGGTGACACGTGCTGAGGAGGCCCCACTGTATAATAAACTGCCAGAAAATGAGAAGCAATATGCCCTGTTCACTGATGGGTCCTGTCGTCTTGTGGGGAAGCATCGGAGGTGGAAAGCTGCTGTATGGAATCCTGTACGACAAGTTGCAGAAACTGCTGAAGGAGAAGGTGAATCGAGTCAGTTTGCAGAGGTGAAAGCCATCCAGCTGGCTTTAGATATTGCTGAACGAGAAAAGTGGCCAATGCTCTGTCTCTATACTGACTCATGGATGGTGGCAAATGCCCTGTGGGGGTGGTTACAGCAATGGAAGCAGAGCAACTGGCCGCGCACAGGCAAACCCATCTGGGCTGCCGCATTGTGGCAAGATATTGCTGCCCGGATAGAGAACCTGGTTGTAAAAGTACGTCACGTAGACGCTCATGTACCCAAGAGTCGGGCCGCTGAAGAACATCAAAACAACCAGCAGGTGGATCAGGCTGCTAAGATTGAAGTCGCTCAGGTGGATCTGGACTGGCAACATAAGGGTGAATTATTTCTAGCTCGGTGGGCCCATGACACCTCAGGCCATCAAGGAAGAGATGCAACGTATAGATGGGCTCGTGATCGAGGGGTGGACTTAACCATGGACACTATTGCACAGGTTATCCATGAATGTGAAACATGCGCTGCAATCAAGCAAGCCAAGCGGTTCAAGCCTCTCTGGTATGGAGGACGATGGCTCAAATATAAATATGGGGAGGCCTGGCAGATTGATTATATCACACTCCCACAAACCCGACAAGGCAAGCGCCATGTGCTTACAATGGTGGAAGCAACCACCGAATGGCTGGAAACATATCCTGTGCCCCACGCCACTGCCCGGAACACTATCCTGGGCCTTGAAAAGCAAGTGCTATGGCGACATGGTACTCCAGAAAGAATTGAGTCAGACAATGGGACTCATTTCCAAAACAGCCTCCTAGACACCTGGGCCAAAGAGCATGGCATTGAGTGGGTATATCACATCCCCTATCATGCACCAGCCTCCGGGAAAATAGAACGATACAATGGACTGTTAAAGACTACACTAAAAGCAATGGGTGGTGGGACATTCAAACACTGGGACACACATTTAGCAAAGGCCACCTGGTTAGTCAACACTAGGGGATCTGCCAATCGAGCTGGCCCTGCCCAATCAAGACTTTTACGTACTGTAGAGGGAGATAAAGTCCCTGTAGTGCACCTAAAAAATATAACGGGGAAGACAGTCTGGGTTACTCCTGCCTCAGGCAGAGGTAAACCCATCCGTGGGATTGCTTTTGCTCAAGGACCTGGGTGCACTTGGTGGGTGATGCGAGAGGATGGGGAAGTCCGATGTGTACCTCAAGGGGATTTGATTTTGGGTGAAAATAGCCAATGAACTGAATTGTATAATGTTAGTTGCTATATAATACTGGATGTCATCACTTCAATGATTACTATGTGCCATATCAACAGTATACAGTAAGAATTGCCCAAATTAATGAAGAATGAACTTTGAGGAAACCGAGCAAAGTGCAGCAGTGATGGAACCAGAACTGGCTTCAGCATGCAACAATCCAACACCACACACCATCTTTCCTGCCCTGAAGAACTATTAGGACAGATGAAACCCAAAGTCATGGACTAAATGAACTCAACATTTTAGAGGGATAGCCTATAGACTAAGGAAATTATATCCATGTGTGTATGTGTGTGTGTATATATATATATATCTATATCAAAAGACTGGAAAAGTGGTAGTGATTAATTGGAATGTATTGGAAAGTGTAAGACCTGGGCATGATGTATATGGTATGGAATAAGGGGTGGATACTGTCCTGGTTTCAGCTGGGATAGAGTTAATTTTCTTCTTAGTAGCTAGTAGAGTGCTGTGTTTTGGATTTAGGATGAGAATGATGTTGATAACACACTGATGTTTTGGTTCTTGCTGAGTAGAGTTTACACTAGTCAAGGACTTTTTCAGCTTCCCGTGCTCTGCCAGGTGCACAAGAAGCTGGGAGGGGGCACAGCCAGGACAGCTGACCCAGACCAGCCAAAGGGCTATTCCATACCATATGACATCATGCTCAGTATATAAACTGGGGGAGTTGGCCGGGGGGAGCAGCGATCGCTGCTCGGGGACGTGCTAGGCATCGGTCGGCGGGTGGTGAGCCAATTGTATAGTGTATCCCTTGCTCTGTATATTATTATTGTATTATTATTATATTATTATTATTATTACTACTATTCTATTTCATTTTACTTCAATTATTAAACTGTTCTTATCTCAATCCACGAGTTTTCTGACTGTAACCCTCCCAATTCTCTTCCCCATCCCACTGGGGTGGGGGGAGTGAGCGAGCGGCTGCGTGGTGCTTAGCTGCTGGCTGGGGTTAAACCACGACAACCATTTAGTTTGGTTGTATTTGGCTAAGAGTTATTGTCATGTTAAATTAACACTGCAGTGAGAAGGATGAAATAATGCAGTTGAAGAATTTATCATTGCCTTCAAGGCAGATGGATGCAAATGAATCCAGTATCCTGAGAAGAAAAAAAAAAAAAAGACTTTCATGTAAGAATATTCTTTTATTTTTTTTAATAGTTTGCATGTGGTTTGATGATAACTACAATTAAATAAATACATTCACAGTGTGTTACTTAAAAGTAGTTAATGAACAGTTAATAAAAAAATAATGTTATTAAATTACTTTTCAAGATCAACAACCATTAAATGAATAGCATTGAGTCAACTGCAGCTAACTGTAGCTAGCTTCTATGAGAGGTACAGGACTCTTCTTCCAATACATCAGCTGAAGCCACGGTTTATGTCTTAAATTTAGTTTCATTAGTTTTTAAATTTACATTTCATTGATCATTCATTAAATAAAGGATTTTTATTATACTGAATTTGAAATGGTAGATAATAACCTCTCCTCTATCAGTTAAGTGCAAACAATCTGATCTATGCTTTTGTCATACCACAACTTAATTGCTAGGCCAAAGGTTTCCACTAGCTGGCAGGTGTAATAGTATATGTCCTGCCAGCTCTCATTTGTCAGCACACTGTGTCTGTATTTTTTGGCTCTGCAAAGTGAAAGATTTTTTTTTAAATTTGATTACGCTGCCAAAAAATAATGTTACAACTTCCCATTGTCTGTCATTGATTTCCTGATTTTCCGAAGCAAATTAACTTCCTTGTAAAGTCTGATGCAACAAACTGTTTTTGAATAATTAGAAAATGCACTGCAGGAGTTAAACACTAGAAGAGCAAAATACTAAATGGGATAAAGAGAAAGAGGGAGCCTTCACTTTCCTCTTTATACTTAGTTCTCCTCTCATCAGTGATAGCTATAGATGTAATGAAAAACTTTTCTGTGAAATGTGACCAACCCCCAAACATAACAGTTCTGTCTTAAGGCCACAGGGAAACAGTGCCTGCTTCAGATAAGACCAAGGTTCAAGTGCTGTGTATTACAAGTGGTCTGCTCTATAGAAGGAGCCCTTTGTGCTGTCGATGCAAGTTTCTCTGCATCACATAGCTACTTTAAAGACTGGTTAATAAAACCGAGAATTAATTAAGACAGAGATTTAAAATTTATCTTTATTTAGATAGAATACTATTTAATTTTTCATAAGTTTTCTAGTGTCATGATGAGTCTCTCTGATGTTGTCTGTCTGGTTCAGATTGCACTTCGTCTGTATCCCTGGCTGATGTTACAAATCACCTGGGGCTGCCATGTTTCTCGGCAATGGAAGATACTGCCAGCAAAGATCACAGTTATATTAGCCATGTATTCTTTATTCTTTCATGTCAAAATGAGAATCTTTTCATATCAGTTTTCATGAAGAGAACCATTATATTTAGTCTAATGTTCTTTAAAAATATGTGCACTGGAATTGCAGCTTATGTACCAATCTTCAAATTCCAGTAAGTGTGTGAGATGAATACGTCTTTTGGAGGACAAACCCATTTATCACATCACTGGTTTAATACGGAAGTCTTTAGTCAGCTGGCTGATCACTTAGTCTGCAAGAGGAAGTGCTGATAGAAGCAGCCTCTGGTATCAGAAGGAGGAGCTTAAACATGGTAATGAAGCCAAGACATTTATATCACTATGCATGTCAGATACTAAGGAAGGGAAAAACGTGCCATAATGTGTTTCTATAAGTAGTGTGGAGACTGGGATTATAGACACTACACTCCAATGACCTACTGACAGAAATTATACGGGAAGCTGGGACAGAGGGTAACTTTTATATAAGAGATTAACCAAGGGGGATAAGAATAAATTTTCATAAGCTTAATGTTTCTCCCAAGACATGAAGGAGAGCTGGAAAATAACCAGTCTGCAGAAAGGAGAAATGGAAGTCAGGGAGAGCTAATGAATGAAAGAGAATGTCACTTGTACCTTGAAAAACAGAAATAAATGTAGTATTGAAATATTCAAGGTAGAGAAAGAGTAAAAAAGATGTGCTCTGATGAGTCTTAAACTGAGTAGATCTCACCCAGATTACTGACATAATACTATATGATGCCAAATTTACAAGTTTTACTTTCCCAGGTTTTTGGACAATAGTGTCAGAAAGTGTTTGCTACGTTTCAGTAATATTTTACTGTTACTTAAAATACATTAATTTTCCTACAATACTTAGGCTGTAAGATTTCTTCTTTTAGTTTTGGGAGATAAGAAAAATATGATAAAGTATTCCATGATGGCCAGCGATAGTATATAAAAATTGACAAAACAATGTTTTAAGTAAAATGCATCTATTCAGAGTATGACACCATTCTATTGTGTCCTTTATATAATTGCTTGCTGCATACAGAAGTAATTATTTTTTTGTTCTCCTTTTGCATGAACAGTGACTTTAGGAACCAAAAAAAAAGAGTGGACTAGATGTTTCAGGGATAATAAGCAAGGATCTCAAATTCTGTTGCTCTTTCAGGCTAAACACACTCTATACAATTTTTATGCATTGTACTGACGCATAATAAAAAATTAGTATGTAATCTTTTTTTAAGGTAAAAATGAGTCTAAAATATATTCTTTTGTCAATTGATGTGTTTTTTAAATTAAGGTAAAAAGGAGAGTTTATTTGAAAAGCCTGTTGTGCTAGTCAGAAAAATGAAAGACTTTAGCATAGATTTGAGTAAAAAAATCAAATCAGAAGAAAGAATAAATATGAAAAGAGGACAGCTTAATGTTAGAAAAAGCTGTTAAAATACCAGAGGATGGGCATCACAGGATGAACCAGGTGTATACTCAAAAGGACTAGGAGTGAGAAAACAATTTTAAAACCATAATCAAGTGTAAAATCATTACAAAGACACAATGCCAGCAGGTTGGAAGTAAATATAAGTTACATGATGCAAAGCAATAGTTAATATATGCATTTAAGATGGCAAAGCAAATCAGCCTCACCTCTGTGCCTGGAAAGATCATGGAACAGATCCTCCTGGAAGACACGTCAAGGCATATGGAAGACAGGGACGTGATTAGAGACAGCCAACATGGCTTTACCAAGGGTAAATTGTGCCTGACTAATCTAGTGGCCTTCTACTATGGAGTGTCTGCATCAGTGGACAAGCTATGGATGTCACCTACCTGGACTTCTATAAGGCCTTTGATACAGTCCCCCTCAACATTCTCACCACTCAATTGGAGAGATATGGGTTTGATGGATGGTCTGTTAGATGGATAAGGAACTGACTGGATAGAGGCATTCAAAGAATTGCAGTCAACAGCTCAATGTCCAAGGGGAAACCAGTGACAAGTGGTGTCCCTCAAGGGTCCATACTGGAAACAATACTATTTAATACCTTCATCAATGACACAGACAGTGGGACTGGGTACACCCTCAGCAAGTTTGGGGATGACACCGAGCGGAGTGGTACAGCTGATGTGCTTGAGGGAAGGGATACCATCCAGAGGAATCTTGACAGGCTTGAGTAGTGGGCCCATGTGAATGTCATGAAGTTCAACAAGGCTAAGTGCAAGGACCTGCACTTGCGTCAGGGCAATTCCCAGTATCCATGCAGGCTGGGGGATGAAGGGATTGAGAGCAGCCCTGCAAAGAAGGACTTCGGGGTACTGGCGGATAAAGAATTGGACATAAGCTGGCAATGTGCGCTTGCAGCCTAGAAAGCCAATTGTATCCTAGGCTGCATTAACAGAACTGTGGCCAGCAGGTTGAGGGTGGTGATTCTCCCCCTCTACTCTACTCTCGTGAGAGCCCACCTGGAGTATTGCATCCAGCTCTGGGATCCCCAGTAGAAGAAGGACATGGACCTTTTAGAGTGGGTCCAGAGGAGAGCCATGGAAATGATCAGAGGGATGGAACACCTCTCCTATGAAGAAAGGTTGATAAAGTTGGGGTTGTTTAGCCTGGAGAAGAGAAGGCTCCAGGGAAACCCCACTGCTGCCTTTCAATACTTAAAGGGGCCTTATAAGAAAGATGAGGAAAGACTTTTTACCAAGTCCTGTAGTGACAGGGCAGGGGGCAACAGTTTTAAACTGAAAAACTGTAGATTTAGCTTAGACATAAGCAAGACATTTTTTTACAATGAGGGTGGTGAGGCACTGGAACAGATTGTCCAGAGAAGTTGTGGATGCCTCATCATTGGAAGTGTTCAAAGTCAGGTTGGATGGGGCTCTGAGCAACCTGATCTAGTTGAAGATGTCCCTGCCCACGGCAGTGGAGGTTGGACTAGATGATCTTTAAAGGTCCCTTCCAACCCAAACAATTTAATGATTCTATAATTTTGTATAAATAGAGTATATATAAATATTTTCTTGTTACCATTTATACCCCATGTTAATTTAAACTTAGTTTTCATGTGGAATCTTTCTGTTACTGTGCAAGCTTCCCTTAGTCCTTCATACTCATCTTTAGTTCTGTGTCTTTGTTTCCATTTTTGCATGGTCCTTTTTTTTTGTTTTCAGATCATAAAAGGGCATCTGATATTTCCACAATGGTCTCATAATATGGCTTACTTTTCACATGTTGATACTGCCACTGAAATTTAATCTAGTCTCTTTCAGCAACTGCTAGATTTCCTACGTTTCTTTATCTTTCCAAGAGATCCCCAGCCTCTGAATATACTATTCATTCATGTGTATTTGTTTTTAATCCTTTTTGCTTATTCTACTCTCTATGCTTATTACACTTCTAATAATGACCATTTTCATGTAAATTTCTATCTAGTTTTACATTCTTTAAGCAATTTTTCAGTTAATTAGAAAAAATCTAAAATATCTGCTTCCTTATTATCTTCCTCAATTCTCTAAAACACCATGGTGTCCCCAGCACATACCAGAACCTGATCACCTGTTGATGTAAACAGTCATAAAGGCAACCTTTATTGAACAGAAGAAAATGTCTGCTACTGACAGAGGAAATTCCTGCCATCCTGGGAACTGTGATCCTGGGAACTAGGCCTGTGAACCAGAAGCATCCTTGAGAAGTGCAGCTGGCATCTTTGAAGTACAGCTGAGTACCTAGAAACTGGAGACATCCTTCAATAATATCGATAAGTGCAAAACCAAGGAACTGTAATAGCAATTTATTGTCTGAAAAGGTGAAAAATAGTCTTTAAAAAGGGGGGAACATCCTGAGAAAGTAGGAATCGGTAACTGTTGTTGGCTGTCCTAAGTGCAAGAACAAGAAAACAGTCTGAAAAAATAAAAATTGGTTTGAGAATGTAGAAAACATCATCGTCTATCAGATGTTTCAGGTGAAAAACAGAAATTAACAACATCTATTGGCTGCTTGAAGTGGTGATGTACTATGCCCTTTTATGCCTCTATAATATAAAAGAGACTTAATTTTTATCCAAATGGAGCTTCTCTTTCTGATGACTTCCCATGCTGCATGTAGTTTTCCCTTTCTTAAACAGGTCTACATGAACTTTCTACAAGATCTTGGACTCCCTCTGGGGATGCTTGTCTGACTCCAAATTCCATGGCACAGATCACCTTTGAAGTAAGATTCTGTCTGTTACATTATTGGTCCCACTCTGGGCACACTTCTGGGGTCAGTTTGGTTTGTCCTCCTACTTCTGGGATGGTTGTCCTCCCTTCTGGTGTCGGTTTGTCCTCCCCTCTGGGATGGTTTGGCGCTCTTCTGGAATCTGCTTAATGCCATATACATATATATATACACATATATATAAGTAAGTAATCTATCATAAGTAATCTATCATAAGTATATCTGCTGCTAAACTATTGATAAGTTTGCTTCACTAGTGATAAGTTTGTAGTAACCTGTAATATTATATGACAAGGTGACCCGCTTAGAGGATGAGGGAAAAGCTGTGGATGTTGTCTACTTGGACTTTAGTAAGGCCTTTGACACCGTTTCCCACAGCATTCTCCTGCAGAAACTGGCTGCTCATGGCTTGGACAAGTATACTGTTCACTGGGTAAAAAACTGGCAGGATGGCCAGGCCCAAAGACTTGTGGTAAATGGAGTTAAATTCAGTTGGCAGCTGGTCACAAGCGGTGTTCCCCAGGGCTCAGTACTGGGGCCAGTTCTGTTTAATATCTTTATCCATGATCTGGATGAGGGGATCAAGGGCACCCTCAGTAAGTTTGCAGACGACACCAAACTGGCTGGGAGTCTTGATCTGCTGGAGGGTAGGAAGGCTCTGGACAGGCTGGATCAATGGACCAAGGCCAACTGTATGAGGTTCAACAAGGCTAAGTGCCGGGTCCTGCACTTGGGTCACAACAACCCTAGGCAACACTACAGGCTTGGGGAGGAGTGGCTGGAGAGCTGCCTGGCAGAAAAGGACCTGGGGGTGTTGGTCGACAGCCAGCTGAACATGAGCCAGCAGTGTGCCTAGGTGGCCCAAGAAGGCCAATGGCATCTTGGCTTGGATCAGGAATAGTGTGGCCAGCAGGACTAGGGAAGTGATCGTCCCCTTGTACTCGGCACTGGTGAGGCCGCACCTTGAATACTGTGTTCAGTTTTGGGCCTCTCACTTCAACAAGGACCTTGAAATGCTGGAGCGTGTCCACAGTAGGGCAACGAGGCTGGTGAAGGGTCTAGAGAACAAGTCATACGATGAGTGTCTGAGGAAGCTGGGGTTGTTTAGCCTGAAGAAAATGAGGCTGAGGGGAGACCTTATTGCTCTCTACAACTACCTGAAAGAAGGTTGTAGCGAGGTGGGGGTCGGGCTCTTCTCCCAAGTAACAAGCGATATGATGATTGGAAATGGCCTCAAGTTGTGCCAGGGCATGTTTAGGTTGGATATTAGGAAAAACTTCTTCACTGAAACTGTAGTCAAGCACTGGAACAGGCTGCCCAGGGAAGTGGTTGAGTCTCCATCCCTGGAGGTATTGAAAAGATGTGTAGATGTGGTGGTTAGGGACATGGTTTGGTGGTGGACTTGGCAGTGCTAAGTTAACGGTTGGACTTGATGATCTTAAAGGTCTTTTCCAACCTAAATGATTCTATTATTCTATGATTACTTGATTGCTGCTATTATTGTTGCTATAATTGATCACTGCTATAGTATTGATTGCTGTTATTGATTGATTTGTAATAGTTTGTTAAATATATATTTGTTTTATTAATCATAAGTATACTTGTTAGTGGTGATTTTTCTACTATTTGTGGTAATCTATAATAAAGTAGAGAAACCTACAGGATAAAGCCTCCATGCCTTTTGTATTACAGAATCCTGTGAACCCATGATCACAATCTCTATACACCCAAAGGACAGGTAACCCTTTACATTGTGACACCTGTCAATGCACTGTTGTGGGTTTTTTCATAGATATAGGAACAAAAATCCCTCATTATCACCAAGTTCTGACCTTTGCAAGGTTCCTTTGCAAGTGGCTCAGAAAAAGTTATATCTGTACTGTCACACTGATCAAACAGTCTCTAGTGGACCTCTACAATAATATCACATCAGCTTTTCTGTTATTCTTGTCATCCTGAAGCATTCTATAACATATACTTTTACTTCTTCCTGATTTTACAGCAATTTCATATTTTTCCTTGGCAATGTTCCAGTCCTGTGATTTGTCTCAAAAGTACTCTATGACACTAAGTCACAGCTTTGATCCCACACTGGCTCCTAATTCATCCTGTTAATTTCTTTGAAGTCAATTTGTGGACATCTTAAACATGTGGAAAACTTTCCAGTGAACCCATTTAGGTATTTCATATAGTCTAATTACATTTTCTGACATTTCTTTCAAATTCCAGTCTGAAGGCTGAAGAGTTTGTTAACCTTGAAATATAATTATTAACTTGTTCACTTTTTTAAATTATCCCAAATTCTTATGCCTGTTATATTTCAGGTGTATAAAATTGCCTGTGGAACCAATTATTCAAAATCCATTGAGAACATTATTTAATACTAATGGTTTAGTATTTCAATAAGGTGGTTATATAAACAGTCTTCTGATTGGAAAACATGGTATTTGTCAACTAATTCTGCTTCCACTGAAAATATCAGACTGGTTTTGAGATGTAGTTCTACTTAAAAACCCTTCTTTTCCTCTTCTACTTCTTTGTTTTCTTCTTTTCATTTACACTAGAGAAAATAATACAGCTGTTTCCAAAACTAGTAGATTTTCCTAGAGTAATCTCAACACACTACTCACAGGCACTCTAAAGATATTCAAAGTAATAAGTAGAATACATTTTCTAACTGTAGAAGCAAAGCCTATCAGAATTTTGAGACCAGAGGGCATGCAGGTTTGTGTTTTCTTAGTGGTGAGGGTTTTTTTGGCTATGCAGGAATGAAGCCTAAATGGGCAAAACATACTGCTAGTCTTCATCTACAGGATCTGCTGGAGAACTCATTTCCTTCCCTCAACCTATCCTGGATCAGTAACGAGAGTAGAGGAGGAGAAATAATCTCTGCTGAAAAGCAGCTTCTTTCCCAATGTAATCTGCAAAATTAGGGGTTTTGTTTTGTTTTTAACTTTTAGGGAGGGTCTCATTATGCTGTACTTCTCACAGGACCCTGTCCATAGAGTACCACTGACACATTTCTATATATAACTATTCACAAGCACAAACAACAAGTGTCAGCTCAAGATGCAACATTTTCGAGCATTCCTAGCAGTTGAACAAAACCTTTACAAGCAGAAAAAATAGTTAGTGAGGGGAGTTCTATCACTATCTTGTATAGTTCCTAGCAAACTATTATTTTTTCATTCCATCAGCAACAGTAGAATAAAAAAAGGTATGATTAAATCCCGTGCTGGAAGTACATAAAGTTTGACCTAACCCTAACTCTCTCCATATGGGTACTGAGCAGACTAGACTAGACTAGAGTAATTTTCCATTATAATGTATTGATGACAGAATGTTTTTTCTTTAATTCTTAGGATGTTCTGTACCTATTGCACATACTTCAGACAGGACCTGGAACAAATTTTCAATACTCTACTTGTAAAATCAGTAGCTTCTCCTAGGACTTGGCTTGTACAGTAAGTTCTAATTTCAAGTAAATAAAGCCACATGAATTAAGACTTTGTAAAATACATCCCAAAAGCTATTTCTTGAGCCAACTGCTATGTCATTTTAATGTATTTTAACATGTAAAACTATTATTTTGCAAAGATTTCTCAAACCGAGGGAGGCATAACTAAAATCTGATTAAAAACTCACATACATTTGAATAACAAAGAAAATCCCATGCTCAATTATTTCAGCTGAAGGCAGCAAAGTATTAAAGAGCTTTATGTTACTCCAGCAAGATATTTTTTAAAATGAAGGACTTTACAAAGTGAATTTTACACTTAAAATATCAATCATCTGTTCTCACATGCAGGAACAAAACTTTAATTTCCACTACTCTGTTTAGCATTTTTATCTTTACAGCTTTTCCATATGAATAAAAAATATTTTTGCTGTAACACAGAATTCAGTACTGAAAACAAGAGGCGTGTCTTCAAACACAATGCTGAAATGCCCAAGGCATAATGCGCTGAGCACCTCCACAGAAAACTCTTGCATAAGATAACTATGAGTGCAAGCACTTTGGAGGAAGAGTGGTGGCCCTCATACTGAATAGACTGCTCTTGCTATGTGGATATAAATAGACTGAAACAGAGCTGTATACCAAAGTTGATTTAGCTGAGAGGTGTATCTTTTTTACCACTTTTCATCTGTTATTCAGTGATCAGTAACTGAGATTTGGAACTGACCATTTAAGCATTTTTTCAAGTGAAACAAGTTAGTAAGCTAGAGAAAAGTAATAGTTATTCTCTGGGTCTTAGTTGTAAATTTGAAACTAACACCTGAGGGTCAAAAAGATTATCTTTCTAAACTTCTCATAACTGTAACTGACTGTAAATATTTCTAGATTGTGTTAAAGCCAAACATATGACCTCGAATACAGTTTTAAACTCATCTTTTGATTCAAATTATAGGACATACACATATCCTGCTGTTATGTTTAAACTTAAGCTTTCTAAAAAAGTTCCTAATCTAAACTAATCATGGAGGCGTCCTCCGTGGTCAAAAGAGATATATCCATCCAGAGGATGAGTTTAAGGCCACATCCTACCTTTGCTAAACCCACTGTATGGTTGGGCTGCCACGTATCCAAAAAGCTTTCCGAGATTAGAGAGAAAACAAACAAAAGAAAACCTGACTCTTTATAATAAAACCACCATCAATAATAATCAATGAATAACATTCATAAATATCATAGGGAACAGAAGCTGACACCCTGTTCTTCAGTGGCATGTTTATTACTGCTTTTAGGTCCATCACTCTTGTACTGCTGATTGTGAAGTGTCTCATCTCAAGCAATAATACTGAGAGGTCTCCTAAAGGGATACACAGTGGCAATATTCAATAAAGAGGTATGTCTCTTTGTGTTTGGATCTTTGTGCATTCCAAACCTCTGAAAAACTCACTCTGAAGTGTAAGAAAAATGATGTTTTATTATGAATAATGCCAAAAGCAAGCTTTTAATTCTAATCATGAAATTGACAGAATAGTCATGAGATTTAAAATAATAATGAATATTCTGTTTTCATACCTGTCTTTTTAAATCAAGAAGTCATGTTTTTATACCTGTATTCTCATACAAAGCTGGCAATTTACTTAAAAAAGGAAATACAGCCTAGTGTAATCACATGGTTTTAGGACCTGAACCTCTTAAAAAAGCGGTGACTTAAAAAACCTTGTGATTTATGCAAACATGACTATAAATACATTACAACTCTGGAAGTCCTCTAGTTTAAGTCTGAATGTGGAAATAATATTCTACCTTGAGTTCCCAAACAGGCATTACTGGATCCTACTAATTAGCCCTAAAATAAAGCAAATAAATCCTAAATCTATAGTACTTATTGTGCTCTGCCTAATGGTTTCTCTTCTTAGGTCTTTGCCTACACTGTAAGAATTGGAACAACAGCCAACTTGTTTTAGGCAAAAGTTGTTTCAGTTTTCATTAAGTGGGTAGACCAAAAAAAGAACAAATCCACTCAAATCATAATGACAATTTATCTCAATTTCAAACAATGTTAAGCAAACTTTGGGTTTACTGTAGATTTTCAGTCTTTGCTATCTAGTCCTGATCTGCAGACATGAATTGTAAGAAACATACTGTAAAATATAATAAATAGACCTTTAACTAATCACGTACGTGTTTGTTTTGAAGGACATTTTATTTTAAAAAAATAATAAAAATAATTGAAAACAGCAGAAAAACTCAGGTGCCACAATTAAAAATTAAATCTATACTAGAATGTGGACATGTGGGAGTTCTGTTTTTTTATAAATTCCATGCTGAATTTCCTTTAGGGAGAGATACCGACATATTAGAACCATAGCAGTACATAACTTTAAATTTTGTTGTTAAATGCTACTTTTTAAAATTAAATGTGATGTTTTTATAAAATATCATTAAAAAAGCATCTTTGGTGATGACAAAAAGAACAGCTAACTATTGTGTAATTTATATTAAAAAGTGAGAACAATATCTCTCATAACATTAAAAGGCTATGCATTTACTGAAGAATCACAAGCATATTCACACAACACTATTGTTGCTTATTCAAAAACATGCCATTTATTTTTGGTTTAGTTGTTTCATAAATCATATTTTATTGTATCCATAAGAATTATGCTGATCAGAAAGTTCTCTTATTGGCTGCTTTATATTGAAATTACTTTCCTATCCACAAGCAACAACTGACTTAATGACCTATCTCTTTTTAAAGTGGAAACAGATTTATGACATTAAGTTTAGCTTTGGGGAAACTTTGGTTACAGAAAAGTAAGACATACCAGCAAGATCTTACGGGGAAAAAAATGGCCTATATTTTATGCAATGAAACTACGGTAACATAGTAAGTGAAGATATAAGGTAATTTAGTGCTGCTTAACTTTCTTTGATTTCTTTTTCATAATAATGGGAGTAGCAAAATATTTTGTTAAGAGTAAAGTCGTTTGATAATGTAATTCTAGCAGATATGGAAAAATAAATAAACATTACTATCTAGAAAACAGGCTAAGAAGTAATATAAAAGTCCTAGTGTTGGTCTCCTGTGGTGGCTTCAAAAGCACATCTAGGTATCTCAACCATGATTTATTTAAGATATAACTGATAAATAAGCAGGAGGTTGTTGTGGTTTAACCCCAGCTAGTAACTAAGCTCAACACAGCCACTCGCTCACTCTCACTCCCCCCCGCCGGGATGGGGGAGAGAATTGGAAGGGTAAAAGGGAGAAAACTCATGGGTTCAGATAAGAACAGTTTAATAATTGAAGTAAAATAAAATAGAACAGTTTAATAAGTAAAGCAAAAGCTGTGCACGCAAACAAAACAAAGCAAGGAATTCATTCACTACTTCCCATAGGCAGGCAGGTGTTCAGCTATCCCCAGGAAAGCAGGGCTCCATCACGCGTAACAGTTACTTGGGAAAACAAACACCACCACACCAAACGTCCCCCCATTCCTTCTTCTTCCCCCAGCTTATATACTGAGCATGACGTCATATGGTATGGAATAGCCCTTTGGCCAGTTTGGGTCAGCTGTCCTGGCTGTGCCCCCTCTCAGCTTCTTGTGCACCTGGCAGAGCATGGGAAGCTGAAATGTCCTTGACCAGTGTAAGTGCTACTTAGCAACTATTTAGCAACAATTTAGCACTACTTAGCACTGCTTAGCAAGAACCAAAACATCAGTGTATTATCGACATTGTTCTCATACTAAACCCAAAACACAGCACTATACCAGCTACTAAGAAGAAAATTAACTCTATCCCAGCTGAAAGCAGGACAGAGGGACACACATTATCTGAAATCTAATGTCCTTTGTGGTTAGCTATTTCACAGGACTGATGTGACACCTGAGGGGAAGTCAAAAGCAGGCAGCTCATTCTATCTTAGTCTTGAAAGGATTTCTACAGCTTACATCATTATCAAAAAGCAATTACAAAATGAAAATGTGTAGATTAATAGCTAATTACCACAGATCGGCAGCTGTGTCATGGAGTGGCAATTTAAATTGTTTTGATTGACAATGAAACAAATGAGGAACTCTAACCTGATCACTAAGTACATTTCTGTTGAACAGTCATTAAGTAGTAAGTGAAGCTATAGCTATCAGCCAAACAGACATAATTTCTAAACAATTCAGCGCATAGACTTGTGAGTGTGTCTTTACTTGAGACCTACTTTGTCCTCAGCTTTCCTAGTGTGACTGTACTTTTATTGCTTCCTGTCACTCCATTTTGTAAAGTCAATTTAATTTACCCTAAAGCACGGTATTACTTTTTCCGAAATTATTTTTGAATTTACTAACTAACATTACACTCAAGATCTCATCACAGGTCAAAAGAATCACACCATATACATGGACTCAAGAATTTAGAGTTCATCAATTAATGTTTTAACAACATAACAGTCCATATAATGTAATTAAATAAATAATAATAAAGAAAGGTTCTTGAAAAACGTTCTTTCTTGTATCCCCTCCTTTTCTCTGATGTTATGCTCACCCTTAAAAAGTCCCTTTGGGTCCTATGCTCAATGTTTCAGTCTTTCTCAAACAGCATGGGAGGAAACCTCTTTATGGTCAGTTTGGGCATCTTTAGCCAAGCACAAAGAGATACAAACAAGTACTTGTTTCTGAGTTAGGGCTGTTGCTGATTGGTGTCCTTAAAGCTGACCTGCCCTGAGGCAGAGCTAGCACAGGCAGAAATGTGACTCTCTGGTGCTCAGTTACTCACTGAAGAGGTCCGAAGCCCCCAGCCTTGTCCAGTCTCTCTCTGGTGTACAGAAAATACTCAAAGCAGTGAGTGTCACTATATAGAGAAAACCCTAAACAACTAACAAAAATATGGTAAGGTAAACTGCCTTTTGGAGCTTTTCCGCTATCATGGCACCAATTGAAAACCAGCTGGTTTTGCCTTATACTCCCTTGTGGTGCTGTCATTAGAAATCTCGCTGAGGAAAGGGAAGTATATGTTCAAATCTATGTAGGCTGAAGAGAAAGTCTCATCACCTGTGAAAATGCATGGAACAACTAGACAAAAAGGAGAACTTCTCCCTACTTAGTTTTGTCAGGTAGTTATTTTTGCTTTTTCATATTATGTTTCTGAATCAGAATATTTTTTCCCGAGATCAAATCAAATGTCTGCTACCATACTAATATTTTGGGATGGCTGGTCTGGGCAAACAGAAAGGTTTTTCCAGCTTCTTTGTATTACATTAACTACAATCTTTATTAATGATCAATATAAAATCATTATTAATAATTTTTTAAAAAAAACAGTTTTTTGCCATCTCAATTTTCATTTTGGATGCTAAAAATTCAGTCATTTCCGCAGTGCTATATTTGTCATAATTCTTGAGCATTTATACCTGTCAGGAACATCTTGTTGTTCACTGCTTCTGTAAAAGGACTCAGCAGGAGATTTTTGCATGCTGAGATATGTAAATTTTCCCCAGAATTTCAATGCTCATAGCTTTTCTAGAGGATTGGAGGTATATTTCCAAAGCAGTAGCCTATTAGTATAGAAGAGGAAACAAAAATTAAGGAACTGAAGAATAAAACCACTGCTCTGATGAGCTATAGATCGGTGAAGAAAGTATTTCAGTAACAGTTGTGCAATAAGAAATTACATCTCTTCATGTATCGATTTCCCTCTGTCACCTCCCAAAAAATAATCTTAGCTATTAATTGAATATTACTTCCATAAAAACTTACAGTACTAGGAAAACTGGTGTATTAGCTGTATGCAAGATATAAGATATAGATGTTTCAGAATATCTAAAAATGATCCACAATGAAAAAAGTTAATTGGATCAACACATAGGCATGTCTTGAACTCAACAGCACCCTGTTATTCTTGATGTTACTATGACTCTTTTTTTTGCTATTGCAACAAAAAAAGAGCAATGAATTATCTGAGACCAAAGTCTTCTGGTAGGTATGACAGATGATAAGTGAGAAAACACAGTAGGAGTTACTGAAGCATGATTACATTAAATCTCAAAAGAATATATGATAGAATATAGTCCTTTCTAGACATTTCAGTGCAAATTATATAAAATTCATAACATAAGTAAGCAGGAATTATTTAGCTTCCACTCACAGATTAGTTTTTCTACATACTACTACATGAGTTATTGTGATTTCTTTAGCCCAGAGATATCTGTATAAATCTCCTATGCTCATAGAAATATATTTAAATAAATAAGAGCTAGTGTAAAGCAAGAAGTAGGTGATGCAGATAAAGTGACAGACTAGAACTTTGTAGCAGAGATTTGAATGCATATATATATATACACATATATCTACAGGGTAAGATTGCATTTTCAGTAGTAGAGGAGGAGATATTGTAGAAATCAAGATGCTGGGAACCTATATGGGAGTTTTGTCATGGTGCACCTAAGAGATTTTTTTAAAAAGGAATGTAGAATACTTAAATGCAGCAATCAAATTAAGACTTTGAAAGTGGCTCACTTGGAAAATGAAATTCAGCATATAAACTTGAGCAAGAATGAGAATTGTAATGGGCCAATAGTGATTACAAAATATAAGAGGGAGAAGACTTTGGGGTCAAAGGTAGAAAGTTCAGGTATGACTGTTTCTATGTTCAACTAATTGTTTGATTTTTTAAAATAAGAAAATGTCAAGAAATAGGCTGAGATTTTAGTTTAGACACAGGGTAAATATCTAGAGTAGAGAAGGAGCTCTGAAATTATCACAAAATTGCTACATTCATGTATAAGACCTTTCACTGGAGAAGGAAATGGAAGAACAAAGACTGAGATCAGTGTAAAGATGCATGATAGAAACCGAGGCATGAAGTATGGACTAGGAAATGAGTGATAGATTCTCGTGTTATTGGAACAGAAGTCCCTGAAAAATAAAAAGTAATGTCAGAAAATTTATTTTAGAATGCATTTAAATTCTACACAATTTAGAAGATTTGGAAGTAATCTGCTTTGGTTTTCACCCATGTATTCATTTCCCTACAAAGCACTGCTATTGTGATTACTCTTTTTTGATCTATAGAAGTAGCATGTTTCACACGAGTAATTTTCATCCTTTACAATTATTTCCAGAGAAAAAAGGTATAATGTTCTGCTTCCAATTTTAATAATATAACAATTTATTTTAGAAGCACTTACATGGATTTACGTCAGTGCAACTAAAAGGACAATCTTATCCAAAA
Organism: Theristicus caerulescens; assembly: GCA_020745775.1. Taxonomy (NCBI): domain Eukaryota; kingdom Metazoa; phylum Chordata; class Aves; order Pelecaniformes; family Threskiornithidae; genus Theristicus; species Theristicus caerulescens. The sequence goes on along the minus strand of CM036559.1, from coordinate 78,425,892 downwards.
TATGAGAACTTTTCCCTTTTAATCCCAAACAACTGCAGAGGACTGTCATCTCGAGCTTGTAAGTTATTTCTCTCTTCATAATAAGTTCATGCTGGCTCATTTCCATAGCAACCTTCAATTCAGCAGTGACCAGTTCTGTATTTGTGTTTTCTGCTTTTGGCATTTTCAATAAATGTTTGAGACCTGCCAAATATGTGCCAAGAGATAAAGAACTTACCTCAGAGCTCTATGGATACAAAACTGCTACTCTGATATTTATGCACATGAAAGATTGTTTCACCACAGCTGATTTAATTCTATATCTCTTTGCTGGACTAAATTCTTTTTTACACTTCAAATAATTATAAAGTCTTAATCTCATTCTTCTTTTTTTCCTAATATTTGTTTAAGTAGCCTTAATGTATTGTGCCATTTTGGAAGCTGCTAAGTTCTTCTTACATATAAATTCTCTACAAATTTGTGTAGTTTATCTAACAGTGGTGCTACACATCTCAGGCCTATGTTACTACTGTGAAATCAGGATTGAGTGTTTTACCTATTTGCTTCTTCGTTGACAGAACTTGGTGTAGCTCTGTCTACAGATTGTAACCCTTATCTCATAAGAAATCAGTGGCAAAAATGTCATGAGCTCAACTAACACTAGCATTCTACCCTCAAATGTCACAGTAATTTAGGGAAAACTATATATTCCAGTTTCAGAGGTTCCTTTTTCAATCCTAACATGGCCTTAATGACATAATCAATGGACAATCTTCCAAATTGTATAAAATTTTACTTATTTCAAGATTATTCTTCATTCTCTTCAATCTGTACAAGAACAATTAAGTCAATATTACATAGTGTATAAAGCTCTGACACACATATATCTCAGCTAGCTTTAGATATCTACAGTGTAGACATCTATATCTGAAGTAGTTACATAACTCTTTTCATATTCTTTCAAAGAAATAGGCATTTTTAGAACTTGGATTGTCTGACTCATTTAAATGTTTACCCTGGAGGACAGAGGGCTTAATTGTACTCTATAAGAGGCTCTGTCTTTCTATTACCTATAGTCTGACAGACTGTCGTGGTTTAACCCCAGCTAGCAACTAAGCACCACACAGCCGCTCGCTCACTCCCCCCGGTGGGATGGGGGAGAGAATTGGAAGGGTAAAAGGGAGAGAACTCGTGGGTTGAGATAAGAACAGTTTAATAGTTGAAGTAAAATAAAAGAGAACGGTTAAATAGGTAAAGCAAAAGCTGCGCACGCAAACAAGGCAAAACAAGGAATTAATTCGCTACTTCCCATGGGCAGGCGGGTGTTCGGCCATCCCCAGGAAAGCAGGGCTCCATCACGCGTAACGGTTACTTGGGAAGACAAACGCCATCACGCCAGATGTCCCCCCCTTCCTTCTTCTTCCCCCAGCTTATATACTGAGCATGACGTCATGTGGTATGGAATAACTCTTTGCCCAGTCTGGATCAGCGCCCCTGGCTGTGCTCCCTCCCAGCCCCCCCGTGCACCGGGCAGAGCACGGGAAGCTGAAAAGTCCTTGACCAATGTAAGCGCTACTTAGCGACTATTTAGCGGTCCTAAACCCAAAACACAGCCCCATACCGGCTACCAAGAAGAAAATTAACTCTATCCCAGCTGAAGCCAGGACAGTATCCACCCCTTATTCCATACCATTTACGTCATGCACAGGTCCCACATTATCTAATACATCCTCATTAACCACCACCCCCCTTCCCATCCTTTGAAACAATACACAGGTATCATTCCCTTAGTCTATGGACCACCCCTGGGAAATGTTTGTAGTTCATTTAGTCCATGACTTTGGGCTCCATCGGTGACAGTGGTCACTCAGGACAGGAGAGGCAGCGTGTTGTGCGGATTTATTGGGCACCAAAGCCGGCTCAGGTCGGGTCACTGCTGCACTTGCACTGCTTCTTGTAAGGCTTCTCCTCCATTGGTTCAGGTAGTTCCTGCTATGGTAATTCCTATAACATGCAACTCAGATCATGGGTTACAACAATTTAAAGGTATTTCCATTACAATCTCCACCCCTGGCTCCTTTTGGCCAGGTTATAGGGTTTAACATCACAATGAACTCCTCCCCTTGCTGCTAGCCTGGCTAGCAACAAGGGGTTCCTGCTATAGTAATTCCCACAGCATGCAACTCAAATCCCGGGTCACAACAATTTAAAGGTATATCGATTACAATCTCCACCCCTGGCCCCTTTGGGCCAGGTTATAGGATTTAACACTGCAATGGACTCCTCCCCTTGCCCCTGCTCTGGCGTGGGGTTCCTCCCACGGCAGACAGTCCTCCATTAACTTCTCCAACATGAGTCCTTCCCACGGGCTGCAGTTCTTCACAAACTGCTCCAGCGTGGGTCCCCTGTGGGATCACAAGTCCTGCCAGCAAACCTGCTCCAGCGTGGGCTCCTCTCTCCACGGGTCCACAGGTCCTGCCAGCAGCCTGCTCCAGCGTGGGCTTCCCACAGGGTCACAGCCTCCTTCGGGCATCCACCTGCTCCAGCATGGGGTCCTCCATGGGCTACAGGTGGATCTCTGCTCTTCCATGGGCTGCTCTGGCATGGGATTATCCACATTCACAGATGCTTTGGGGTGTCGTGCTCCCGCAGGGACTCATCCACAGGTCACAGTCCCTTTGACTTGAGTTCACACTGGAGTTCCAGCCTGTCCAGTACAGCAGTACAGAAAAACAGCAGAGATGCCCTGCCCATCTGCCAGCCCAGGCGCATGGCCATTGCTGTTATCAAAATGTCCCAGGCACAGCACAGTAAGGTGAAAAGCAAAAAAACCAGCCACTAACGAGCACTAGGCTCTAACATACAGTAAGGCAAACAAGCCCCGTGGCAAACACAGAAGCCTGCCGATTAACAACTAAACAGCAATAACAGCTATAAATTCGATCTAGCACATTCCAATTAAATCTGTCGTTATCTCCAACCCTTCAAGCCCCATGTTGGGCACCAAAAAGGACTGTCGTGGTTTAACCCCAGCTAGCAACTAAGCACCACGCAGCCGCTCGCTCACTCCCCCCGGTGGGATGGGGGAGAGAATTGGAAGGGCAAAAGGGAGAGAACTCGTGGGTTGAGATAAGAACAGTTTAATAGTTGAAGTAAAGTAAAAGAGAACGGTTAAATAGGTAAAGCAAAAACTGCACACGCAAACAAGGCAAAACAAGGAATTAATTCGCTACTTCCCATGGGCAGGCGGGTGTTTGGCCATCCCCAGGAAAGCAGGGCTCCATCACGCGTAACGGTTACTTGGGAAGACAAACGCCATCACGCCAGATGTCCCCCCCTTCCTTCTTCTTCCCCCAGCTTATATACTGAGCATGACGTCATATGGTATGGAATAGCCCTTTGGCCAGTCTGGGTCAGCTGTCCTGGCTGTGCTCCCTCCCAGCCCCCCTTGCACCGGGCAGAGCACGGGAAGCTGAAAAGTCCTTGACCAATGTAAGCGCTACTTAGTGACTATTTAGCGGTCCTAAACCCAAAACACAGCCCCATACCGGCTACCAAGAAGAAAATTAGCTCTATCCCAGCTGAAGCCAGGACACAGACTCATTCTTTCTCTACAAAGTGAGACCAACGAGTCATTTGTTCGCATGTTACTTACCCATCAAAAATCCTGGCAAGACAACAATTTTATTACTTGGCTCCAGTCAAACAAATTAGGCAAGGGACCCAGCGATTAATAGTCCTGTCATGGTATATTGCATTTGTGTGGCAAGGTTTTTGTGGCAGGGGGGCTACAGAGGTGGCTTCTGTAAGAAGATGCCAGAAGCTTCCACTATGTCTAATAAAGCCAATGCCAGCTGTCTCCAAGGTGGACCCACCACTAGCCAAGGCTGAGCCAATGAGTAATGGTGGTAGCGCCTCTGTGATAACATATTTAAGAAGGGAAAAAAACCTGCTGTGCAACAGCAGCAGGTAGAGAGGAGTGAGAATATGTGAGAGAAACCACCCTGCAGACACCAAGGTCAGTGAAGAAGGAGGGGGAGGAGGTACTCCAGGCGCCAGAGCAGAGATTCCCCTGCGGCCCATGGTGAAGACCATGGTGAGGCAGGCTGTCCCCCCACAGCCCATGGAGGTCCATGGTGGAGCAGATATCCACCTGCAGCCTGTGGAGGACACCACACCGGAGCAGGTGGATGCACCTGAAGGAGGCTGTGACCCCGTGGGAAGCCCGTGCTGGAGCAGGTTCCTGGCAGGACCTGTGGACCCCTGGAGAGAGGAGCCCACGCTGGAGCAGGTTTGCTGGCAGGACTTTTGACCCCGCGGGGGACCCATGCTGGAGCAACCTCTTCCTGAAGGACTGCACCACATGGAAGGGACCCACACTGGAACAATTCATGAAGAACTGCAGCCCATAGGAAGGACTCACATTGGAGAAGTTCATGGAGGACTGTTTCCCGTGGGAGGGATCCCACGCTGGTGCGAGGGAAGAGTGTGAGGAGTCCTCCCCCTGGGGAGGAAGGCGCAGCAGAAACAACACGTGATGAACTGACTTCAACTCCTATTCCCTGCCCCCATGCACCGCTCAGAGGCAGGGGAGGAGGTAGAGAAATCATGAGTAAAGTTAAGCCTGGGAAGAAGGGAGGGGTGGGGGGAAGGTGTTTTAAGATTTAGTTTTTATTTCTCATTATCCTACTCTGATTTGACTGGTAGAAAATTAAATGCATTTTGCCCAAGTCAAGTCTGTTTTACCCATGATGGTAATTGGTGCATGATCTCTCCCTGTCCTTTTCTTGACCCATGAGCCTTCCATTATATATTCTCTCCCCTGTCCAGCTTAGGAGGGGGAGTGATAGAGCAACATTGGTGAGCACCTGGCATCCAGCTATGACCAACCCACCACACATGGGTTACATCTTCCTTTAAAAAAAGAAAGCCTTTGAAATGACTTTGTGTGAACAGTTGTCATGCTACCTTCCTTTTTCCTGCTCACCCGTTTGTTATGGTATGCTTAAAAGGATTTGTTAAAGGGAAAAAATGAATTTGATTCACTTGTGAGTTATGGGCAATAATCAAAGGAAGTGAACCGGACGCTGTTGAAAAATGTGAAAAGAACCTTGGTTAGAGGTTCTTGTCTGGCTCTGTTCCAAAGGATAAGTCCCTTGTGAGATTACTGGCACAGCAGCTGTAGTTTGGTGAGATGACATCAAGGCTCTCAGTCCTGCAAGTTACTGACTCATAATTAACAGCTTGCTTGCTAAGCTAGTGTCAAGAATCAGATTATGGGAGGTTACTGGTAGAGCATTTATAACTCATTTGGAAAAGGTCCAGCCACATACCTTTTCGTTATATTACTGGATAAAATATCTCATTTCTTTGGTGTCAAAGTATGGTGAGACTTGCTGGCTCAGATGTCTAGGTTGCTGAGCTGATGTAAAACAACAGCTACCTATTACTGACTGCTTGTTTGGTTTGTTTGTTGGGTTTTTTCCTCCCTCCAAATTAGAAAGAAAGATTAAACTGTATATTATCATCAGAGTAAAGACGTATTAGTAATAGCATAAGAGCAGTAGATCTAACAGGATTGATGTGATCTTACAGCTATGCTGTTGAAACAGCCCAAGAAATATTTATCTATTCCAAATTGAGACAGATGGTGAGAAAAGATAACTGGTGTTGGTGAAAAAAAAGGAGCAAAAAGATACTTTTGAATGAAAATTAGGCATCAAACTATATTACTTTCTCCTTATCTTGAGGAATGAAAGAAAGTAGATTAACTCCTATCATCTGCACCACTGTGTCCTCCCAGTATGCTGTTTGCCTTATTGACGTTGAGAGTACACTTTCAGCTCATATTCAGCCTGCTATCTCATGTAACACCCCTAGGTCATTTTCAGCCAGGCTGCTGCTCAGCCAGTTAGTTTTCTCTCTCTTCCTGTACCATGCACATAGCCTTGTTTTCTTGATGCTTATATCATAACAGCTTCCAAAATACATTTCTTCTCCACAATCTCAGTCATCTGTCTTTGTCCTTAGCTATGCCTTTGTACTCTTTCCTCCCTAATCTCATATTTCACCTTCCTAAAATAAAATTATGGACAGAATGACCTCAGTTATAGTAATTATTCTGATCAGTTATCTGTCTACACTTTGCCACTGGTATCATACTGGATTCTTCTCCTACTCATATTAAATACTATTAATTTTACCTTGGTGAACCAAATGACTTAAATCCCAAAGTTAATGTCAATTCAATCTGAATTTCCCATTTGTTGTTTTATCAAAGTACAAGAAAATTGGCTGTAGGTAAAATGTTTTCTTCTTGCACTGCTTCTTGCACTGAATATCTCCATTCAACTAAGAGAAAAAAAAAATTAATGTCCCCACATCCTTTTTTAAACTTTTTCCTTGGATTAAAAATCAGATTCCCCTAGACTTAAAGAACAAGTTTCCAACTCTTCTATTTTTTCATTTATAAGACTTCAAAAATGTTTCAGTTTTCAGTAGTGTGAAGAATAGCAGAAGTACTCTTCAGCTGTTTTCTCAAAAGTTAATATAAAGGAGGTCATGCCTAATTAGCAGAATCTATCTCATGCTGGTAGTTTACTTTTTTTCAGTTAAACAGTAGCTGCACCCTGTAAAAACATCTGAACAATCATAAGTTAAGTAACTTTAGAAGAGCAATAAACTGTATGGATGTGAGGTTCTGGGGGCCATCACTGTTTTCTCTGTTTTCCAGTATAGACATAGGCACTGAAACCAACCTCTTTCAGTTACAGACAAATGCAAAAAGGTCATATAACCAGAAGAAGTCTACAGAATAGGTGTTGCACATGATCCTACTTAACACTAGTTGCAGAACACTTCTAACAGCCTGTAACAACCTGAAGATCTGAAGTATAAAAGAGTAAAAGCACAAGCTAGTATTCTCCACAGAACAGATGAGACCAAAATGAAGTCTGAAGTTTGCCAAAGCAGACAGTTTGTGATCTGATGTGATGATCCTTAGGAAAGAGCTATGCCTCACAGAAGAGAAGACAGCAAAAATGTAAATATGAAAATTCTGTCTTGATTTCAAATTTGATTTTACAGCTGAGCTGGCCCTCAGGACAAATTGACTAGGCATCTGAAGGACTTCTGTGCTTCTAGAAGCATGAAGGCACTTCATTGCCTTCGAGTCTATCTTATTTCTAGCTACAAACAGTCTCCAGTATTTCAGAGAATGATGAAAAAAAAAAATAAACAGCCCACTTTACATCTTGGGGAGGGGTAATACCTTTCAGTGTTTGACTCAAGTTTATTCTGTCTAAAAGCACAATTGTAATTACAACTGTCTCATTATATTCATATTGAGTTTCAGAGACAAAATATCATAAATGTTGTCCCCTTCCACAAAATGTGTTTTCTTTACGGTAAAAAATTAATAAACAGGATATAGGTATCTCTATTTTTTCTTAAGAATATGTGGACAGCACAAAACACACACTTGATACCTGAAGTGTGTCTCTGGGAGGCATAAGAACATTATTTGGAGTTCTAAAGGTTTTAATTGCTCTTCACACTACCAGGTGTGTGTGAGTTTATTACACTGAAAAAGATTATTAAACACAGCAGAAAAAACAAGTTTATTCTATTTCTTACATGGGGAGGGGAAACATTCGTTAGAAGAGGATAAAAAAGCAAATCTGATATAAGTAATTCTCGACTCAAAAAAAATCCATCAATATAAATAGGACAATAATGAACCGCATGAAAAATATCTTTTGAATCTTACACTGTCCATATCTGATTCCATATGGGATTAGAGGTTGGGTTTACAAATCCCACTCCTCACATGTCCCACATTTCTTATCCATCTCCTCCATTAAGTGATTATTTTCAGTTTACCCCACAGTCTGGTTTTGTGTAGGCTGTGAACAGGATTTTTTTTTTCCAAAAAACACTGTTAATAAGACCTCATTTTTAGTTGTATTTATTACAAATACTTTACGTGTTATTGTATTGATTTTTGCATAATGAAAACACTCTGAAGCAAATAAAATCATGAGTCATTTTACAATTTTATTTTATTGTTTATCTTATAAATATCTTTTAAAAAGGAAAAAAAGTTAGATTCTAGTATATCATTAGATATGGTTTGTAAAACAGAAATATATTTAAAAAAATTTTTTTTGTAATTAGGTACTGAATTTTGAATACCCTCCAATTCTACTGAAATAGGAATTCTCTGAAAAAAAGCGCCAAACTTCAGAATTGTATGTTAGGCATCATCATCAGAGATTGCCTCTTTTCTGTCCTTGAGCATAATTTATTCACTTTATTAATTTCTGAGGTGATATGCAAAACTTCAAAAATGGATTATTGTATTTTTATTACTTCCAAAAATGTTAATGGCCCTGCTAAAGTGACAGTATCATATGTCCATTCTTGTAGCTTTTATTGGGTGCAGGTGCCCAGGTGTCGACAGCAGGGGGGTAGCAGGGTGGCCTCTGTGGGAAGAAGCTGGGGCTGCCCTGTGCCAGACAGACAGTTCCAGTCAGCTCCAACAGACCCACTGCAGGACACGGCTGAGCTCATCAGCCAAACTGATGGCACATCTGAGAAAACATATTTAAGAAAGGGCAAAGCACTGCCTGAGAGGGAGAGGAGCAAGGAAAAAATGTGAAAGAAACATCCCTGCAGGCACCAAGGTCAGAGAAGGAGGGAGAGGAGGTGCTCCAGGTGCCAGAGCAGAGATTCCCCTGAAGCCTATGGAGAAGACCATGGTGGAGCAGGTTGTCCCCCTGCAGCCCACGGAGGACTATGGCAAAACAGATATCCACACTGCAGCCTGTGGAGAACCCCACAACACAGGAGGTGGAGATGCACTGAAGGAAGCTGCAGCCTGTGGAGAGCCCACACTGAAACAGCTTGTGAAGGACTGCAGCCCAAGGGAAGGACCCCATGCCGGAGCAGGGGAAAGGTGCGAAGAGGAAGGAGCAGCAGAGACAAAGGGTTATGGATTGACCACAAGCCTCATTCCCCTTTCCCCCAGTGGCCCAGGGGGCAGGGAAGTAGAGGAGCTGAGAATGAAGGAATGAAGATGAGCCTGGGAAAAAGGAGCATGAGCAGGGGTAATAAATTTATATTATTCATTTAATTAATTAACTTGAACTTAAACTGATTAATATACACTTGACTCCCCAAGTCAAGTCTGTTTTGCCCATGATGGTGATTACTGAATGATCCCTCTGTCTTCATCTCCACTAATGAGCTTTTCATCTTATTTTCTCCTCTTGTGCTATTGAGGATGGGGAGTGAGAGAGTGGCTGGGTGGGCATCTGGCAGCCAGCCAAGGTTGGTCAGCCCACCACACAGATTTAGAAGGCCAGCAAACTGTGGCAGTGGAGCCATGAGAAATGGGAGTTTTCCAGTATTATTGTTACAGTATCAGTGCTGCATTGGCAGAGTTTAATTAATGTAAAAGGGAGAAGTCACTTCTCCAGCACAGGGAGGCAGTCCTGAAGGGCAAAGGAGTCCAGGAAGGCTGGATGTTATTCAAGAGGGAAGTCTTAAAGGCACAGGAGCAGGCTGTCCCCATGTGCCCAAGTCGAGCAGGTTGGGGAGAAGACCGGCCTGGCTGAACAGAGAGCTCTGTCTGGAACTCAGGAAGAAAAGGAGAACCTACCACCTTTGGAAGAAGGGGCAGGTGACTCAGGGGGACTATAAGGATGTTGTGAGGTTATGCAGGGAAAAGATTAGAAAGGCGAAAGCCCAGCTAGAACTTAAACTGGTCACTGCTGTCAAGGACAACAAAAAATGTTTCTACAAGTATATCAGCGACAAAAGGAGGGCTAAGGAGAATCTCCCTCCTTTGTTGGATGCGGAGGGAAACTTGGCCACGAAGTATGAGGAGAAGGCTGAGGTACTTAATGCCTTCTTTGCCTCAGTCTTTAATAGTCGGACTGATCATCCTCAAGGTTTTCATGCCCCTGAGCTGGGAGATGGAGATAGAACACAGAATGTAGTCCCAGTTGTCGAAGAGGTGGCAGTCACCGACCTGCTCCTCCACCTGGATGCCCACAAGTCTACGGGGCCAGACGGGATCCACCCGAGGATACTGAGGGAGCTGGCGGAGGAGCTTGCCAAGCCACTCTCCATCATTTACCAGCAGTCCTGGTCAACCGGGGAGGTCCCAGCTGACTGGAAGTTAGCTAATGTGACACCCATCTACAAGAAGGGTCAGAAGGAGGATCCGGGGAACTACAGGCCTGTCAGCCTGACCTCCGTGCCGGGGAAGGTCACGGAACAGATCATCTTAAGTGCCATTATGCGGCATGTGCGGGACAACCGGGGGATCATGCTAGGCCAGCATGGGTTTATGAAAGGCAGGTCCTGCTTCACTAACCTGGTCTCCTTCTATGACAAGGTGACCCGCTTAGTGGATGAGGGGAAGGCTATGGATGTTGTCTAACTGGACTTCAGTAAGGTTTTCAGTCTCCCACAGCATTCTCCTGCAGAAGCTGGCTGCTCACGGCTTGGACAAATGCACTCTCCGCTGGGTTAAAAACTGGCTGGACAGCCAAGCCCACAGAGTGGCGGTGAATGGAGCCAAATCCAGTTGGTGACCGGTCACGAGTGGTGTTCCCCAGGGCTCAGTGTTGGGACTGGTCCTGTTTAATATCTTTATCAACGATCTGGATGAGGGGATTGAGTGCACCCTCAGTAAGTTTGCAGATGACACCAAGTTGGGTGGGAGTGTTGATCTGCTGGAGGGTAAGAAGGCCCTGCAGGGGGACCTGGACAGGCTGGATTGTTGGGCCAGGGCCAACTGCATGAGGTTCAACAAGGCCAAGTGCCCGGTCCTGCACTTGGGTCACAACAACCCCAGGCAACACTACAGGCTTGGGGAGGAGTGGCTGGAAAGCAGCCTGGCTGAAAAGGACCTGGGGGTGATGGTTGACAGCTGGCTGAACATGAGCCAGCAGTGTGCCTAGGTGGCCAAGAGGGCCAATGACATCCTGGCTTGGATCAGGAATAGTGTGGCCAGCAGGACTAGGGAGGTGATAGTGCCCTTGTATTCGGCACTGGTGAGGCCGCACCTCAAATACTGTGTCCAGTTTTGGGCCCCTCACTTCAAGGACATCGAGGTGCTGGAGCGTGTCCAGAGAAGGGCAACAAAGCTGGTGGAGGGTCTAGAGAATAAGTCTTATGAGGAGCGGCTGAGGGAGCTGGGGTTGTTTAGTTTGGAGAAGAGGAGGCTGAAGGGAGACCTTATTGCTCTCTACAACTACCTGAAAGGAGGTTGCAGTGAGGTGGGGGTCGGTCTCTTCACCCCAGTAACAAGCGATAGGACAAGAGGAAACGGCCTCAAGCAGTGCCAGGGTAAGTTTAGGTTAGATATTAGGAAAAACTTCTTTACTGAAAGAGTTGTCAGGCACTGGAACAGGCTGCCCAGGGAAGTGGTTGAGTCCCCATCCCTGGAGGTATTTAAAAGACGTGTAGATACAGTGCTTGAGGACATGGTTTAGTGGCAGACTTGGCAGTGGTAGGTTAACGGTTGGACCTGATGATCCTAAGGGTCTTTTCCAACCTTAACAATTCTATGATTCTATGATTCTATTCATCACCTTAGAATGTTTGAGGCTGAGACATAGAGAAGCATGCTTTTTATTTATCAGCATTTTATGTTTCCTTACATTATGAGCTATAATGCTTGATTGTGCAAATAATAAGAAACTTTGAATGATATATAGTTTCTGAATTATGTATACATATGATATAGGCAGTACTGTGGTCTGCAAAGGTTTAATTGACATCAAACATCAAAAAAAAAAGTCACCAACTGCACTGTTGCTAACAGTTGCCACTAGTTAACACAGATATTTCTTTCAAGATCCTCTTTAAAGATAGTACAATATCCAAAGAACCTTCTCCATTTTTACTCCAGAAGGTCACACTGTAGACACCTTAAAGCTTCAACTTTGGGTGTTAAACTAACCGAACAAAAAATAATTTGACTATTAAAACATATTATAAGAAAAAATATTTATTTTTTCTTATGTGGCACATTTCAAAGAATATTTGTTGATTTCAAACAAATGTTTTCTGTGTTTTTCTCCATAACATTTAGCTCTCATGGTTTGTTTTTGCACTTCAGTAGAAAAACAATCTGTAACTAACAGCTGATTTAGAACACATTTTTAAAGCTGAAGATCTGATTTTCCAATGAGAGTTTTATTTTTTTTCTCTATGATGTTGTGAGTTAACCCTAGTAGGCAGCTAAGTCCCGACCCAGTTGCTCACTCACCCTGCAGTGGGATGAGGGAGAGAACTGGAAGGGCAAAAGTGAAAAAAAATCATGGGCTGAGATAAAGACAGCTTAATAGGTAAAGCAAAGATGAGTAAGCACAAGCAAAGCAAAAGAAGAAATTCAGTTCACTACATCCCATCAGCAGTCAGATGTTTAGCCATTTCTTGGGAAGCAGGGTGTCAGCATGCATAACGGCTACTTGGGAAGACAAGCACCATCGCCACAAGTGTCCCCTGCTTCCTTCTTACTATCCCCAGCTTTTATTGCTGAGCACCCTGTCATATGGTATAGGATATCCCTTTGGCCTGTTGAGATCAGCTGTCCCCCACCAACTTCTTGTGAACCCCCAGCCTACTCACTGGTGGGACAGCTTGTGAAAAAGATGCTGTGCAGGCACTGTTCAGCAACAGCTAAAACATTGGTATGTTTTCAACGTGTTTTCCACAAATCCAAAACAGCACCGTACAGGCTACTATGAAAAGAATTCACTGCATCCCAGCCAGACCCAGTACACTATGTATATATGTTAGACTAGAATTGTGCCTTTAGAATATAGAGCAAGCAAAAATACTTTCTATGATTAAGTTCTGTGATAATTGCATACAGTACGTTAGCACACATCTGTCTGTACACATGCCTTTCTCCAGATCCTAATGTGTGGCTCTTTATTTCATGGGAAAAGTTGCAAAATAAAACTGATTGAAACGTTAGTCACTTGAACCAATCCCACATTATTATTGGGTTTTTTTGATATGACTTAATATGACTACAGTTATTCACCAAAGAGTTTGAGGAGGGAAAAAAAATACCACAAGTGATTGCTAGTTTGAGGAAACAGAAGTAAGGGTAAGAACAAAATTACCAGTTGAACTAATTGAAAAACAACTTTTTTAGCAGCAAATGGTGAATTTCAAAACTGGTAAAGGAGTTGTACTAATAAGCAGAGGATTAAGATCTCAAGGGGCACATAATAGACTTTGCATGTATCATGCACAGTTAGATGAACTAGGAAATAAAAAAATGAAGAAAAGTCACAGAATGCAAGATTATGAAACTTCAGCAACATAATAACACTAGAAAAAGTTTAATTCATTATGAAAGCCACTCCATTGATATACTGGTAATTTTTTCAATGGGAGAAACTTTCACAAAGATGTTTCCAGGGATAAACCTGTTTAAATTTTGTGAAGAAATACCTATTCTTAAGAGTATTTAGGATGTAATCCAAATTATATCCCAAAAGACATACAGTTATTGAGCTGTTTCTGACACATTTTAGATAGTTCAGATACATTTTAAGTGCTTAGATACATTAGTAGAGGAATAACGTAAGAGAATTTGTAGGGTATGGGTAATGACTGTGCTTTGCTGTAAGTCAATTTTCATGTTGGCCAGAAACATTATGACTGGAGCACTTCCGTAAATAGAAAGTTGGAAGTTGATGAACTTCGGTATCGCAAATGTAGGTATATACAGAGTTTAGAAGCCTAGAACCAGGAATTTCAAGGTAGAAGTTTTGAATTAAGGTACCCCAAACCTTTCAAATTTAGGCACCCAAATTATATGGTGAGATTCTGAGCTATGTCTCATATAGTAGGAGTACTATGTCAGTAAATGAAACCATATTAACTCAGCCCAGACTATTTTAAAAATCATTAATTAGTAAATCAGTGGTTGTGAAGTAGTTTTATGTTTCTACAAAAAAAAAAAGACTGTGGAGAGAAGAAAAAGAGGGAAACATTGCAGTTTTAACAAGGCAACAGGCAATTGTTGTCAAGGAAACAACGTCACCTTGTTGCTATAGTGATATTATACAGGACACATGTTAACATGAATAAAAGTAAAAAGTAAAATTTCTTTACAGACAGAATTCTTATGGTAATATAAAATACAGAGTCCAATATTAAACAGAAGGGTTTGAATTAAAAACTCCAGAGCCCTTCACATGTCAACTATTTCTATGATAGAAGTACTTTGTGCCTGCTTTGCTCTACAAGTTCTAGGAAAAGAAAAGTCTGCAAAAATATTAAAAACTAAAATCATGTTTTTCTTCTGATTTTTTTTTATCTAAAAATAATGTCTTAGGTTTAAAATTCATTTACCACCACCCACACCATCTGACCCTGTAAAAAGGAGATCAGCTTTTCCCCTATCTTCTAGCAATATAAATATTTACAGTCTCCTTTACTGACTTGCTTCCATACTCATAATCTTTGTTTGCCAGTAAAACAAGATGACTGTGGTTTTCTGAAAGATTCACACTGTGAGCAGGTGTTGATCCTGCTGGGGAAAGAATTAAATATCATTTATGACAGTCAGGCACGTGAGCTGTCATTACCTTCTTTTGTTATAAAGAAGGCAGTAGTGGCTTGTCTGTCAGAGAAGCTAGACAACTAGTTTGATAGCCCTCAAGGAGAAACTCTTCAGATTAGCCAAACATCAGAACATGATTTCCCTGAATTTAATGTTGTACAAGAGTTCATTACCTAGGGTGAGATTTGCTAAATTATTCTATGTAAAGAATCTCTTGGCAACAGCTAACAGAAAATAACAGATGTAGTCTGGGTATGGAAAGAGGAATATAGGTATATGAATCTAGTTACACATTACTGCACAGCAGTAAATTTTAGGCATCTTCAGTTTAAGATGGCTGTAACAGTGTTTACTTTCTGATTCACTTTCTTTGATTCAAGGACCCAAATTTTAATCAGCATCCAGCCTTTGTAGACAGACTGATTCTTAGCAGAGAAGTCTCAGGTTTGCTGCG
The DNA here is from genome assembly GCA_020745775.1 of Theristicus caerulescens. Classification (NCBI taxonomy): domain Eukaryota; kingdom Metazoa; phylum Chordata; class Aves; order Pelecaniformes; family Threskiornithidae; genus Theristicus; species Theristicus caerulescens. The sequence continues at coordinate 78,410,860 of CM036559.1, read as the reverse complement.
TTCTACAGTTGACAGCGCCCTTTAGTATTTGATACACCTTCTGTATTGGCTTCTGCATTGTGTGGAGCTTAGATTGAAAGGAAGTTGACTGCTCTCTGAAATGTTTAACAGGAAATTTGATACACAGTGATCCTATTTTAAGGTCAGCTCAAATTTTTTTAGTTGCTGTCAGAATTTGTTTGTGGGATACTTTGAACCTTCCAATTGAATCAATCTTAACTGCAGTAGCTGGAATAAATATTTATTTTATTTTTTATGGAATAAATATTTAATTAGCTAAAAGAACATTACGAAATTAAGGAAGTAACACATACTCATCTATCTGAATTTTAACTATAGCATTTATCAGAACTCTGAAACTGTAGCTGTGGTTACAAAGTTGGAGGACAAGGTTAATCTCAGGTATGAAACAGTCTGCTTCTGCATTAATAACCACGTTCCTCAGACTGTACTAAAACATCGTGTAATAGAAAAAATTATTTACAAGAGACAGTATAAAACTTGTCAACTTGTTTAATGTAAAAGGCTTGACCCTGCTGTTGGCAAAAGATTTGGAAGTCAAATGGCATTTTTCTCAAGTAAGGTCTGCAGAAGTAAGTCATAAGAAAGGTATATGTTATTTCAAAACACAAACCTGGGTGGAGTTTTTCACTCAAGTAAGAAAATATGTTGTGTTCTATAAAGGGAAATTAGAATTCCTCTATCACAAAAATAAATGTCTTAATTTTCAAAAAGGTGTGCAGTGCAATCTATCAGCCTTCCATCTTCTTCTTATCATTTTTGTATTTCCTAAGACTTTGTGTTCCTTCAGTATCTCCCAAAGTTATTACTCATGACCAGAACACAATAGTTGTCTATTTCTCTTCCCTCCTGTCAGTAGAAATGTGACTCTTCTCATCATTCTTTGGTTTGTCTTTATATATAATGCTGTGGTGACAAAGTCTGGTCAAAGACATTTTTAGATGTGTTCTTGTGGTTGTTCTCCTTCAGTTCTCTTAATGCATGATTAGAACACACACAAAAAATAATTTCTGTGCTAATCTCTCAGCAGATATGTTTCTATCTTACCATATGCTCTGCATCTGAAAGTTGGTGTGCATTTTCTGACAGGACCATGTCTAAACACATCCAGAATGCTGTTGACTTAGAAATTTTCAGCTTTGAGTGTCCAACACTGAACTCCTCAGGTGCTTTTCAAATTTTTTATCATCTTAGAATAAAAAAACAGTCCTCTGAAAGCAATACTTGATTTTTCTATTCCTCTCTTTATTCTTGCTAATATATAACTTTCAGATACCTCTGTTAGATACAGAACTAATATTCTGCAAACACATGGCAACTAATGAAAAAAAAATCTGTTTGAGACATTTAATATTATTTTGATTCAGTGATCAGAGTAACTGTCAGAGAAAAAAGATAGCACCTAAAGAATTTTTTTATACTTCCCTTTGTATAAATCAATCACATTATTTAATTAAATCTGAACCAACTTCTGATTTGACGTTCCAGCAATAATGTATGGGTAGTTAACCTATTATGCAATTAATTCAAACAAATGAGTAATATTTATGTTTAATTTAATTTTAATTATATTGTAGATGGCTTACATAAGAGGGATAGGAATGTAAGGATATTTCCATGAGAATATGTAATCTTATAGAAATATATACTGATTTTGGTTGGGGTAGAGCTAGTTTTCTTTACAGTAGCTTGTATGGTGCTTTGTTTTGGATTTATGACTAATAGAGCATTGATAAGACAGGGATGTTTTAGCTATTGCTGAGCAGTGCTTACACAGTGTCACAGTTTTTTCTTTTTCCCACGCTGTCCTGCCAGTGAGTAGACTGGGAGTTCACAAGAATTTGAGAGGGGACACAGCCGGGACAGCTGACCTCAAGTGACCAAAGGGAAATCCCATACCATATGATGTCAAGCTCAGCAATAAAAGCTAGGGGAAGAAGGAGGAAGGGGGAATGTTCAGAGTGATGGAAATTTTTTTTTCCCAAGTAACCGTTCCATGTGATGGAGCCCTGCTTTCCTGGAGATGGCTGAACGCCTGCCTGCTGATGGGAAGTAGTGAATAAATTCCTTATTTTGCTTTGTTTGTGCGCACAGCTTTTGTTTTCCCTATTAAACTATCTTTATCTCAACCCATGAATTTTCTCACTTTTACTCTTCCAATTCTTGCCCCCATCCCACTGGGGTGGGGAGTGAGTGAGCAGCTGCATAGGGGCTTATCTGCATACCAAGGTTAACCTACAGCAAAGTATAAGATAAAATTCCTATCCTGTTTTCTTTTGTTTTGCTTTGTTTGGTTGGTTTTGGGGTTTTTTTTTGTTTGGTTTTTTTTTTTTTTGGAGAGGCTATACATCACTGAGCTGTCAAAATTCTGTACATTAACAGACAACTGAATCATTCCTGGACAAGAGCTGATGCTTATGAAATCAGAAGATTTAAATCGTTTGCATTTGGCTACATTAGTAACTTCATGCAAACATTTGCACAATCAAGAAAAACATTATTTTGGTTCCAGTTTACATTTTATTTCTCTCCTTGCTCATTCAATGTGTAGCCAACACAAAGATCCAAAAATACAGCCTAGGTTTCATTAGAAGTCACACCTAATAAGCATTTATTTCACCCTCTGTACAATACTAGGACAATAGCAAGTATTCTAGCAATGCCAAAAAGTTGTCAGTGATGATGGTTTATGGTAGACCAGTTTTTACATTCCACTTCATTTAATTATTGTTTATATACTTTCTTAAAAATCTAAACTATGATCTTCCATGGTTAAGAATATTTTTTAACATTTCACACTTTTATAAAGAAATAATTTTTGACAGACACTCATTATATTAACGGAAAACTAAAAATAAGAATGGAAGAATATACAGGTCAGATGTAATTTTTCTGTATTTTGTTAGGTTTTGCTTAATAATGAGGTAAGAGTGGACCCCAAGACCCTATGATTAGATCATGTCCTATCTGGGAAAAATGTGGATTTTTTTCTTTGTAATTTGAGCTTCTGTCAATTCCTTGTGAGAAGATTGTAAAAGTGGAAAATGAATTGGTTTCTAATTATAAACCTGATGTTACCTGTAGACCTGTATGATCTGATGTGCTTTGAGCATTTTATAAATCCAGGAACAGCTTTTGTGCAGTTTCTGAGGTATAGAGTGACAGCAAATAATGTATATAGAAAGCTGATCAGTTTGACCTTTCTTTTGTTAATATTCTTGAGGTGAATATATAGTAAGATGCTGATCCCTTGAATATAGCATTATGTGCTAAATGGATACATTAAAGCAGTTAAAATGAGAAGACAATTTACATGTTTCTTGACCGCGGTGGTTTTAAAATCTCAGTCAGCTTTGCATAGAGTAGACTTCTGCTGTGTCCTTGAAATACAGATTTCCTACTGAAATCAAGAAAAAGGATATTTCAGTATGGTAATATTTGTCCTGCTGAGAAAAATCATCTTTATCTCAGCTAAACAAGATTGATTTTGGATTTTTCATGCAAAAATGTTCCTTGTAGTATGCTAATATTCGTAATAGCTCTTATAGCATAATTATAAATTGTCTTATAGTTTTCTTAATTTAGCCAATAATTACAAGTCTACTTCCCTATTAAAACTGCTCTATTTTTTTTTTTTAATGTGGAAACTACCAAATGGAACACAAAATATATAGCAAAATATATCAATGACACATTGAATAAAATATGACTACGACTAATGTATAAAGAAGTACCTACTATAGATCTTAAATGTTGTATCTGCTATACGTAACTGTCATAGGAAAGTGTAATTATTTTCTCATATCTAATTTTCTCTGAATCTAAGATACAGAGTTTTAAGGCACTTAATTCCAAACATATGTCAATGTATACATATATATATATAAAAATACATAAATGACTTTGCATTCATAAAACAAACTAAAATATTTTCATTCATATTTGCCTTTGTTACCTGCAAGACAAGCAAAACAACAAGTAACCCTTTTTCTTCTTGCTCTGAGAATTACAGAGATGTTATCAAGAGAAGTTTATGAGAGCTCCTCTCTAGCAAGACATTCCTTTGTTACAAACATTATTTAGGCTACTACTTCTTTCCCAGTAAATCCCCTGTTCTTGCTCTCTTTTAGCCTTATGCCTCTCAGCCTGCACTTATAGCCCAAGTACTGTTACTTTTGAAGGAACCTATGTGAACTGAGGTGAAGGTTATATGTATGAAAATGTTGGAATTTTCAGTTTAAAACTATTTGGACAAATAAGATATCATTTCACTTTCTGGGACACCAGTTAAATAGTTAGTGCCTGTGCATGTTTGTATGTGTTTCTCTGAGGTACATATGTATATATAGATGTACTTATATATAGGATCAGGAAATGGAACCTAAATACTCTTACTCATTTGCAACTGAGTAAGCTCTAGAAAGCCTTATTTCCTTCTACTCTCCAGAGAATCTTGGAAAATTTCTCCTTAGTGGAAAGAATTTAAGAAGCTGAAACTATGCCATTCACATTACTACTACTTTCATGTTTGATTACAATGTATTGTGTGTTTAGGATACTCTCCAGCACGTAAATTCTATAAGGCAATGAAGAGTATTGAACAGGTATTGATTTCCATGCCCTGACAAACCTATAACCAGTGGCTTGTCTTTAAAAACATACACCAAGAAAAGGGAATTTTAGCACATGCTTTGCAAGAATTTGGTTGTTGCCACAAATTCTGTATGAATTCTCACCATTTTAGAAGGACAAACATAGAGCTGCTAATGGCACAGTGGAATTTACTATGACTTGTCTAGCTAGTGTCTTGTTCTGTCTTTGAACATTGTACATGGAAATTTAAAAGTCCTGAAAATATCTTTTTGCCTCAATCAGCTTATGCCTATGCCTTGATTTCTAATAATTATCTTAAAAATCTTTAACTGATTTAGTATCTTTGTGATCAATTAAAACCAAGACAGTAAAATTAATACCTCCAAACTGTAAAAGATATTTTGAATACCGCTCTTACATTGGATTTTAGTGTTACTGCCTTTTCAGGAATCACAGGCTAGGATATTGCAGCCAGTTACGAAAGTGAATATTTTAATAATTTTCTGTAAGTACAAAAAACATTTCCACAAATGCACAAGATTCACAACAGAAATTGACAAACTAAAGGAATTCATTGTTTTAGGTACAAAACAAATATGTAGTTTTTCTGCAAGTAAATTAAAAAGAGAGAAAATGAAACATATATCTTTGTAGTCTGGCCACAGAAACATAGATGCTTGGGGAGTTTCAACAGGATTATTTTGAAAGTTGAAGCAAAACTATTGCTGCTGCATCTTTTCTGAAATTTTAAAGTTTTTTAGGATTTCAGGAAATGGAGATGATTTTATATATACATGTATATAGATGACATATACATACATACACACACACAATTCAGCAGAAGTATACACAATTGTCATAAATAGCATCTGTACAATTGTCCTGGTTTCAGCTGGGATAGAGTTAATTTTCTTCTTGGTAGCCTGTATGGGGCTGTGTTTTGGGTTTAGATTGAGAACAATGTCGATGCTAAGTACCGCTAAATAGTCGCTAAGTAGCGCTTGCATTGGTCAAGGACTTTTCAGCTTCCCGTGCTCTGCCCGGTGCACGGGGGGGGGCTGGGAGGGAGCACAGACAGCGACGCTGACCCAGACTGGCCAAAGAGTTATCCCATACCACATGACGTCATGCTCAGTATATAAGCTGGGGGAAGAAGAAGGAAGGGGGGGACATCTGGCGTGATGGCGTTTGTCTTCCCAAGTAACCGTTACGCGTGATGGAGCCCTGCTTTCCTGGGGATGGCCAAACACCCGCCTACCCATGGGAAGTAGCGAATTAATTCCTTGTTTTGCCTTGTTTGCGTGCGCAGCTTTTGCTTTACCTATTTAACTGTTCTATTTTATTTTACTTCAATTATTAAACTGTTCTTATCTCAACCCACGAGTTCTCTCCCTTTTACCCTTCCGATTCTCTCCCCCATCCCACCGGGGGGAGTGAGCGAGCGGCTGTGTGGTGCTTAGTTGCTAGCTGGGGTTAAACCACGACAACAATGCACAGCTTTTAAGGCCTTTAAAGGGAGCAAGGTTTTCATGTCAGTAATAGAGCTACAGTGACTAGAGGAAATTCAAGGTAGTTATTTGGTCTCATCTCCACTTTAACCAGGTAACTTGGTATATAGGATTTTCTTCTCCCTTTTCTGTTATATTACATGCGGAGAGAATTCTCATAATTTGATACTATGGCTCTACCACTCAAAAGTATCCAGAGAAGGTGAGACAATTCAATTTCTGTTTTAATACCTTTACTGGCAAGATAAGACATATGAATGGTGCTAACAGTAATGTATGAAATACTGTTGCTTAAATCTGTCTACTACAAATCTCCCAGTGATAATGGGGTTGTGTACATGGGTCTCCTGGGGCTTATTCCTATCTGACTTCACAATGGTTAACATAATGAATTTATGAGATCCTTAATAACAAGAATAGCCATCTCAGATTTTTTATTAAGTAGATCCATTTTATGCTCTTGTCTATTCTAATTGATATTAGGCTTTTTTCTTCTATATCTAAAACCAGAAGGCAGCAGCTCTAAGGACAAAATAAACATTTTATATTCAAGTATAGTTTTCCATGTTTCATAACACTGTTGTGATAAAAATTTGTACTGCAGGAGCTCAGAAAAAACATGGCTTCTCTCAAAATTCAGCTAGTTCATTATTAGGTACCAGAGTATAGTGCTATACACTAATTGTTCCAAATCCTGCATTCACTACTATGGATGAATACTATTTAGGGTCTTTACCAGCAGGACATTTTATGAAATAGCAGAATAACTCAGTGAGGAGTTAGAGAGGATTAAGTTGGAAGGCTTGCTGAAAATAATGTCTCCTTTTGAAAAAGCAATCCCATGGGAACTAGCTTTACTGCTCTTTAACCATAAAATTAACATCCCGTCACACCATTTGGCAGTGTTATAGGGTTATAGCAGTACTGCTGCCTCCCATTTCCAGATGGAGGATGGCTGTGAACAGTTACTGCTGCCTGTCCTGAAACACATATAATGAAAGTTTAAGCAGAGTAGATAGCTGATATTCTTGTAGACTATATGGTGCTAACTGTGGAATATGCATTATGTTAAATATGATACATATTAAGCTTCAATACATTCAATTATATGTTATCTATATTCTTCTACCTCCTGTGGAAAGACAAGTGAAAATGCACAGTGGTTAACACTCTATAATGCATGACAACAGTGACACTTGTCTTTCACTGACAGACATTATACAGTTTCAGTAATCTCTAAGGATTTTGTAATCATTTCTAAAAAAAGTCTACAAGATACTATCCAGAATGAAAAATATAATACAATGTGATATGCTTCTTCTTAAAATGTATGTATTTCAGAAGTGTAACAGATCACCCAGATATTGGGCAAACTAAAGCAACAACTGAAGTCAAAAGAATGCAAGCAGAAGTCCCCCAGCAGAGACAGGAGTGGGGAAGGTTCCAAGTCACTGCACCGAGTATTGTGAGAATTATTACCTGATCCTTTGGTAGTGGCATGTATGTGCATACTATGTAAAGTGTACATGGTTTTCAGAGACAAAAGGCTGCATTTCAAGATCATGAGGCCTGTTCTGGAGGAACTCAGGAAGACAGAGAAGAGTTGATGAACATCATCTTTGGGATATCTTTCAGCTACTAGAAAACCTGCCTCCTTGGTGTTGAGAAATAGAATGAAAAGCAAACAAGTTTGACAGAGACATTGCATAATGTTTCAGTTTACAAACCAGCATCTCCAGCCTCATGACAGCAAGAAACTGATCTTATGAAAATGGAAATGACCTCCAGATTAAGAACTGATAGAAAACTATAAAATTGTTTGCTTTGGAGAGATGACAAATGAGAAACGACTATCTTATTGTCTCTTCAGTACTAGAACAAGGGGCATTGAATGAAACTGAAGATGGCAAGCTCAAAAAAAAAATACAACCATGAAACTTTTACTCCATTTTTTCTTATGCTGTCACTTCTGTCTCATAAAATTCAACAGTGGTACATACAGTCTGTTTCTCTCCCTCTGTACACTAAATGTACCGAGAATTCCTCACTGGTCTCAGGAAAATAATCTGAAATAATTATACTTGTATCACATACACTGCATTTACATAGCTCATTTTTTCTAAGAATCTCAATGACACTATCAGATAAATAGAAACAGTTATGTTAATTAAAGCTGTGGGGAAAATGAGTCACAGAGGGGCTTTGGATCAAACAAATTTTATAAGCAGCTGGGCATATTATCTCTTGTCACCCACTGTACCTATAAGCATTGAAACAGAAACCGTCTTTAACAAATACACACAAATTGACAATAGAATTAAATTACAGATATAAAAGTCCAGATTTCCTTCACATAAATTCAGGAATTTTAATGAGATATCAATTAGACAACAATTGCTCAAGGTTCACATTATACTCAATGGAAAGAGATAAACATTTCCAAAATCATCTTGTCATGGTGGATGTTTCTCTTCTTTGACTTTAATAATAGCTGAGGGAAGGCTACAAAATACAGTTGTTTGCAAAATTTGTTGGAATGAACCCAGACTTTAGTCTTAATTTCCAAAAACTGGTTTATTGTCTTTCAATAAGTATGATTACTGATACATTTTCCAGCTGAATGGTATAAAGCAAAACAGAGTATTCCTTTCTTCTCTTTTTTTCACCATTAAGGCAAAATGTTACACTAGACTTCTAAATTTCCCCAATACCTATATACCAAACTACATAGATAAGGGAAACAGCATTCCAATATGTAATATACTTTCTAATGAGCAGAATTTTTGCCATCAGCACAGGCAATTATGTAAAAATATTTCTGTCAAGCATCTTGAATGTTATTGTAAGAGTATGCAACTGAGGCTGTTACAAGGTATGAGTAAATCTGATAATGAAATAGAATTTAAATTCTAGTTTACTTTTTGAACTACTTTGGCACATTACCTACTCCTTTGTTTGTTTGGTTTTTTTAATTTTTTTTTTAAATGAAAGTTGAGCGTAAAAAAGTGTGATTTAGAGCTAAGAAAAAAAATCACGAGCTATGTGAGCCTATAAGCAGCACTAAAGAAAACAGTCTCTCATCTCAAGCTCTTACAGAAGCCAAGTTCAATTGGCTAAACAGACCCTAAAAGGACTCCAACTTTTTTTCTGTAACACAGGGAGAACAGTCTTAATTGAGAGTTTTGACAAATTTGTAATCACTTAACACTCTGAATCAGAAATATAGAGCAAGTATAATAATGGTGTATATCCAATATTTGAAGAGCAGTAGGAATGTATATTTGTTTGTATTTTCTCATCTGCTGCTATTTGATTTGTAAATTAGTCCTTCGTTAAAAAAAAATAAAAGAAAATCAAAAGGAGAAAACTTATTTAAATATGCTATAGTCTTTTTACTGTTAATGGGATTTTTTTCCTTAGATTTGGTGAAAATAATGGTTTCATCATTGTCATTGCCAAGGGAGAATGTTGTCAGCATGGCAAAATAATACACATACACAAAAGTTATGCACTAGAGTCTTTTTTTTTTTCTTCTTCTTTTTTTTTTTTACCCCAGTGGCTTTGTACCAATGGCAGAGAAATGACAGACTTCTCTTGCATTTCAAATCTTCAGAGAACTTCAAATGTAGAATCTTGGTGGAAGCACGTGCTGTGCTAGTTTAAGTCTTTTTTGCTTTGCTTTTGTCAGAAAGATATTTGAGTTTATTTCAACTGTAGTCCATATGTCTTTTTAGAAGAAGTATACTATATTACAATAGGAAATGGAAAATTCTATAAGACAAAGGTCTTTCTGGATGTCATTTCTAATATGCCTCCCTCTAAGTCTCTGACAGAGGTCACTTTTCAATAGAAGTCAAGCATGTCAGCTTTTAAAAGAAAATGTACAGAGGAAATAATACTCAATAAAATAGTTACACTCTATTGTTCACTGAATATCAACTGGTGTCCTACATAGTTGCTTTACTAGAAGAGACTAAGAGTGTAAATAAGAGACGTAAATTAAATGTAGGTAAAGTTTGCACATTGTGTGAATTATTGCAATTGTCCTTCCATTTGAACTGAGTCCTGGGGGAAAAAGCGCATGAGCTTCTAGAAAATTCCTCTTCTTTACATTGGATTAGAGTAACAGAAACAAGGAGGAAAAAATACTGCATTATGAAAGAATAATTCTGGAATATATATGACAGTGACATTACCCTACAGTTTTCAAACTGAGGAAACTAACACTGGATAAAACACAATACTTTACTGAAGGAAAGTTACCACATATTAGATCATACTGTTTGCTACAAAAAAAAAAAATCCCTTTATAAAGCTAGTTACTTCTAAATAGCTGTTAAACTACTGACTATTTAGTACTTGGGATTATTTCAAGTTATGTCCTGCAAACTTCAGCTTTGGCAAGGTGTTGCTCATACAAGTTACTGAATAGGTAACATTACTAATAGTCAATTTGCTAGGCTCTTTTTATTTCTTTTCTTATTTTTTATTTGGTTTTTTTTGTAGCAATGTCTTTTTCTACAGAAATATGACTGATAATAATGTTCTCTATTGAGAAAATCAAATTTGTAGAAAAATTTGAAATGAATACTGGTGGGACTATATGTAGAGAACTTAGCACAGAGTCTTCAGCGAGGTCAGCAAAGTTGTGTATATTACATATAGTTGTTACTAATTGCCTTCTCATTGAACTGACAGTATTATATTTGAGTTGCATATTGTAAGTTCAAGAGATCTCTACCATGAGACCATGTGGCCCTTCTCAAGGCCTTAGAAATGGGCAATGTTAGCTTTAAACTATAATGACTGGTGTCCCTTTCATACCAAATTACTGGTAATATTGAAAAATTTCTATGTGGAAACTGTTTTCTCTATCACTTGTTGTTGGTATGTTTTCCAGATTAATTCTTGTGTTCTTTAAATATTTTGTGATGCACGCACATGCTCAGTGTTCAGATGTGGAAAATTTCAAATGCCTAATTTCTATGCTTAAAGTCAGTCTCTATGAATACCTACTTGTGGTGGGTTTGACCTTGGCTGACTACCAGAGGGCCCCACCCACCTGCTCTCTCACATGACCTCCTCAACATTTCAAAATGCTGAAAGTCCAGACTACGCTGAGTTGCAAATACTCTGACCCAATTAAGGGCCAGTTTGGTCAGCTATGCCATGGTTTGATGACTTCAAGCACAAGGAATTTCACATATCACTAGGTTTGGGCATTCCTAGTCTGCAAGAGATATAAATGATCAATTTTACTTGGATACTGCAGTGTTGGACATCACAACTTCTAAGTCTTCTTCCCTGATGATCCTTTTTAGTTTGGATGACAGTGTCTTGTCTGTGAAAATCTCGACCTCTTAGAATTTTTAGTTAGGAGGATTAGAATTCTCAACAAAGTCTTTTCTCAGTACGTAACAGCTGTTACAATGGATCATCTTCAGTTCTTGGAGGTATTTTGATGTTGGTTCCGAGTCTATATGCAAGTAGTTCTGAACATGCTTTGCACAGTGCTGCAAGTTTCAAACAGCACAGTCATTTTCTAGGAAAGAATTCTTTTTGATGGGTATTTCACTAAATCAGTTTTCTCTGTTTACACATTATTAGTTTTCCTGCCTTATGAATCACTTCATTAATTCATTATAAATACCATTTTCAGGCTGTTCTCTCATAATTTTACATTGGGTCAAGATTTTCTTATACTCAAACTATTCTCTCTTTATGTAAAAGGAACATGTGAAACAGCTTATTGCTTGAGTACAATAACAATTGCCCAACAATGAGAGGAATTAACCCATAGTAAATAAATAAATAAATAAATAAAGCACAGACAAAACTCAAAGTGTAAGTAACCAACTAAATCAGTATACTATAAGTTTTTTCTAGGAAAAAGTTTTAATAATAAGCAGCCTACATCAAGATTACCTGTAACCTATTGCCTATATTTTACCTAATGGATTTTACACTGACCAAAATTAATAACTCACAGATATAATTGAAAAATGGCCAAATGTTACTGTTGCTACATTGCATTAATTTCTCTGTCTGTTCTTTTCAAGAGACAACATGCACATGTTTTATGTATGAAAATGTTCATTACAAGGAATACAGGAAGAAGGAAAAGGAAATGTGGGGTTAGGAAAGACATGGACCTCTTGGAGCAGGTCCAGAGGAGGGCCACAAAAATGACCAGAGGGATGGAATACCTCTCCTGTGAAGAAAGGCTGAAAGAGCTGGAGTTGTTCAGCCTGGAGAAAAGTAGGCTCCAGGGAGATCTTATTGAGCCTTGCAATAATTAAAGGGGGCTTATAAGAAAGATGGGGACAAACTTTTTAGCAGGGCCTGTTGCGATAGGATAAGGGGTAATGGCTTTAAACTAAAAGAGGGTAGATTTAGACTAGATATAAGTAAGAATTTTTTTACAATGAGGGTGGCGAAACACTGGAACAAGTTGCTCAGAGAGGTTGTAGATGCTCCATCTCTGGAAGCGTTCAAGGTCATGCTGGATGGGGCTATGAACAACCTGATCTAGTTGAAGATGTCCCTGCTTATTGCAGGAGGTTGGACTAGATGACCTTTAAAGGTCCCTACCAACCCAAACTATTCTATGATTCTATGAATACCACTGACGTGGACAAATTCTCAGTGTTAGAAGCTGCTTTAACTTGAAGTGAAAGCATCATAAGAAGCAATTAAGTAGTTAGTAGTTAGTAGCAGTAGTAGTAACAGTAGTAGAAGTAACAGCTGCAGTAGTGGTAAAGCTCAACTGTGAAATGTACTAATTCATTCTAAAATAAATCCACTCTAAGCAATTCTGTCCACCTGAGTTCTGCAGAAGCTGGTTGGCTCTAGTCTGGATAAGAGGTTTTGAGATAATCTCATGCTTTACATATCTCCTCTCAGCTATATTTTAGCACCTTCAAGAGCTCAAAAAATTATGTGCAATACTTTGAAGTATTTTCATTAAAAAAAGGGAACATACACACAGCTGGACTTAATTAATCTTACTGAATTAAATGCTGAAGTATTTTGTACTGAGTGATTATATTGTGTGATTAAATACTGAAATACTAATTACTTTTCTGCTTTTTGTTGTGGTAGAGAAAGCAGATTTATCTCTCAGACTCTGCACTATCTGCATTGATGATCATTGTCTTTATTGTCTTTATTTTTCATAAGAACTACGGGCAAAAAAGAAAAGCATAAACACGTTAATTGTGAATTGGTTTCTTATGATTATATTGACACTAAATATTATCTTACTACTTATGTTAAATTCTTTTTTTCTGTTCAGAAACATTTTACACAGGAAGATGCAAACTCATTGCACTAAACAGTTCTGAATGGAAGCTGTTAAGGAATAGGCAAATTCATTTCTTTAAATTGCTGAAAATGCCATAGAAATTGGACTTTATTGCAAAGTATATACAAAGGATAGCTGTTACTAAGTAAGAATAAATATATATACCCAAACAAACTTTTAAATGACAATTTAAGCCTGCTGATATTTTTATCTTTTTAAGGAATGACAATTTTCACCGCCTCTTCATTTGTGTATTAATTGTAGCACTCAACTCTTTAAAATTCTTCTGAGCAATGATTTAACATTCTAAACTGCTTATGTCTTCACCTTTTCCAGTATATTACCTATGTGACTGAAGAGAGTTTATATATCAAAGGCAATGATTCAAAGGTATATGCAATTATAATAATTCAAGGATCTGATTTAGATACAGGTGGAAGGAGGGCAGGAGGTGAGAGAAAAATGCAACAGATAAGGAACACCTTGTCTCTAGAGTTACAATTTCAATTTGTTTTCAGGATTAGATCAATAAGTCAGATGTATAAAATACAGTCTTTTTATCTCTGCCTCAGTCAAGCTCTCCTTAGGGCACGCTGAATTGAAAAATAAAATTTCTCAGGTGATTCTTGTAATCTTCTACTCAATAACTGACTTGAAGATCCCTATCAGAATCCTTCTATGTTTAAAACAGAAGCATACTTTTATGTATGAGTTCAATATATTTTTAATGTCTTTTTAAGTAGGCACCAGAACAACATTTTTTAATAAGTATATAATGTCTAATGTTACTTCTATTTTAATACCTTTTCTTATATTTCAACTGTTTATCTACTATCTAATCATCTCAGAGAGACAAAATTACTATAATATTAGTTCACATAAGTTTACATCAGAATCTTCCGTGATTAAAAGAAACTTTTTCAGATCACTTTTATTCTAATAAAATTTGGAATCCCTTTTCTGACCTTTTCATAAGTGGCCAATGTTTGTGTTTTTTTTTTTAAAAAAAGACCCAGTTAAATGGACTAGTTATTTTTACACCATGACATCAATTCTGTTGCCTACACATAGAGGCCCTGTGACATCTGAGATACCCTGCAGTGTTTGAGATATTCAGTGAAGGTCTAGCAGATATGGCACAAAACCTATAGGAGACTGGTATTGCCTTGGGGAGGCAGCTGAAGAACAGATGGGAGACTTGGACATCTAATGGCATTGAATCAAGTATACTCAGTTATCCTGTGAATAGACACTTGATACACATATAAAATGTGTCAGTAGCTTCACTGTAGTAGCCCAGAAAATTTTAAAGACTGATTGTTCAAGTTATGAATTTTTTTAAGTACAAAATGTCTTCAGTTCCCTCTCAGTACAGCTGAAGTAACTTAAGATCTCATCACTATATGTATTTTTTTCAAACATAAATGTGATTACAGTGCATGCAGTATATCCTTCATACATGTGATCCTTGTACCTATGTGCTTACTCATGTAAGAAAACTTACATGAGTAGGAGCTGCTCTATTTCCAGGATAAACAAGATATATTAATAAGCTGAATGACTATGTAACAGTTAAGTAGACCCAGAATGGTACTAAGGTGATTCTTGCTTTAATTCTGATAATCAATCTAGTTTTTGAAGGAGTATCAACAAGGTCATTATTATATTCTGGAAAACAAAAATATCCTAGCAAGTCAAACTGTAAATAGAAGAAGTTGCCTGTAATGCCTTTAAATGATTTTAAAGCAGTTAAAAAGAGAGTACTGCCTCAAAGATGTCAGTAAAATTGTGAAGACTTTAAATTAACTTTTTGAATTAATCTGTACTATGAAAGATAATAAGAGAATTCCTATTACAAAGTAGTACTGATGGTAAATCAGGGGGAGTGAACGTAGTGCTGAAGAAGTAGTAAATCATCAGGACAAAGTAGCAGCCACATACTGAAAGTATGAAGGAAATATAATTCAAAGCAAACCATGGAAACCTAATTGCTTGTGCAAGATATAAGCCCTTGCACAGTGCTTTATTACTCACATGAAATTTTTTTAGGTCAATTCACATTTTGTTTGTTGTTGTCTTAAAACATCATTAGGCACTAGATGAACTTCTTATTTATGTAATAGGAGGTGTCTGTACTTACATGAGACATTCAATAACCCTTCATTTTATCTCTGCTGTTTTAAATAAAATAAAAAACATAAAGCCGAGTTTAATTTTCATCCCAGCTATATAACTTCTTAGAACTTTTCCCATAAATACTCTTCATCTCTGCCCCTAAGTTGCTATTCTCTTTAATCTGTATTTTTAAGCAGTCTTTCTCTTTTTGGATTGACAAGAACAGGTGAACAAAAGCTACATTGTCAACCTAAAATCTTACATGAGTAAGATAACATTAGAAAAGTGATATTGCTTACTTTTTCCTTCTGTCAGGATTTTTATGGAACTGTAGTATAACATTCTTCCGTTTCAAGGCAACTAAGAGTGAAGACAGATTCTGGATCATAAACTATACCTGTATGGTATATATCCAAGGAATGGATATACAGTTCAGGATTTCAAAACCAAGGGACAACAAAACATGCTTTAACTATCATATATCATTTCATCAGGTATATTATGCTCACTAATCAGGATTTGCTATCTGAGTCAGAAGATGAAATAATGTGTATACTCCTATTACAAGATATCTGCAGGTTCCATGGTTTTCCTCTTAAAATAATTACCTTGAACAGTTTGTTCCTGAAGTTCATGACAGACAACTTCTTTCTGCATTGTCATGCCTTTTATTCTGTTAAACAGGTAACATATTACCTTAGTCAGTGTTAAAGATAGCATGACAAAGCAATTTAGACTTTTTACAGATAAAGAACAGGAATTAACATAGGAATGTATCACCAAAGCTCTGATAAACTGAGTGGTGTTTCAATATCTACCTTTTTTTTTTTTCAGTCTGTGCTTACAGGAATTTGCTTCAGGCTACAACATAACCTTAGGAAAAGACATTTTTCTTCCCTGAAATTTCTTAAGTAAGTTAGCTCTATTTTAAACCTGTAAGATATATGCTGATTTTTAACACTTTTACTGCTTAACACTAAGTGGTTTTGATTTTTAAAAGTGACATTTGGCAAGTGAGTCATACATATGTCCTGACTGCTTGTAATTTGAGTTTAAAAAAAGGATGTTATGCCTTAAGAGAAAGCAAAAAGTTTCTGAGAATGTTTTGAGGATTTTTTGCAGAAAGTTTTGTGACTATTACCTCCATTTTTTGTTAGGAAAAATAGCGATTGGTGTCCCTCTACACACCATCTGATCATTCCAACAAGGTAATGAAGACCTCCTGACATGATATAAGTGTTTACTCTTGCAGCAATGTCAGTGTTGCCATTGTCAGTGTTGACTTAAACTTATAGATAGATACAGATGTAGATATAGAAACAGAGAATTATTCCTAAATACTGTGCAATCGAAAGGGTACACTCCTTGATTTCCTGGCAGATGTATCATTATGTGCTAGAACAGTGCATTCGTAAACTTGTATTCAAAATATGCAATATATATTTAGGTAGTTTTGCGTCCCCATTTTTATGGCAACCTGATTCCCACATTCATTTTACATTAAAGACTGTAGATAGTTCCAAAGGAAGTCTTTTGAAAACAAAATAGGAGAGAACAGAACATTTTGTGCAACAGAGAATATTGAAGGCGAGTATGGCAAGCACAAAAAGAAGGGTCATTCTCATGACTAAAATATGGAGTGGTGCCTGCTGAGAACTTGATTCTATCCCTTTCTCTGCAGGGGTCCTATGTGAAGTTGAAAAAGTCAGTGGAACTAAATCTTTCCCACTAGTCACCCATGAGAAGGCTCACCTGAGTCTAGTCTAATTTGCAGTTAAGAACTGTAACAGAACTCTAGATGATCTTCATTTTCAACAATAAATTGAGTACCAATTAATCTGAAAAATCTTGAAAAAGTGAATGCTGAGATTAATGGAAATTAAACCTATGTGTTGGATAGGCCGTTCATTAAAATTCAAATGGAATAGCTTCAAGGAGGCAAGATAAGATAAGATTCCTCTGATAATTAGTGAGAGTCCAGCAGAACCCTTCCTGCTTAGTAACAATAGATTTCTCTTTGGCAGGCCATGTCTTAGAATCACAGGATCCCTGGCTACAATGTTCATAGCTTCTCATTAATATGTATTCTAAATAGTTGTAGGAACACTGGGGTTTTTAGTGGAATTGGGGAGATGCATGTACACTTTTTATGGTTTGGATTTAGAAGAGGAATGAAATTGAAGGGAAGCAAGTTTAGGGAGAAGTCAGATGTTAAAATCCTTCATGAAACAAAATGACTATGACTATTTGTCATTAAATTCCAGTGGAAACTATTAATTTCACTTTCTCGGTATCTCTAAAATACTACTCATAATGTCTTTTCTCCTTATAGGAACTTTTATGCATATGAATTCATCAATATTTTTAAAGCATTCAAATAGCATAGACATGGTGATGAGCACCACAGATAAGTCCTGTGAGAATATGAGTAATTGGTTGTCCAGAACAGAGCTAGAATAATATGGGCTAAGCAAAGAAGACAAAACATAAATATTGAATAGCTGCTTATGAAGGAAAATGCAACATCTTTTGTATTGACTAAGGCAAAGGTCTACCAGGGAAAAATACTGATAATTCAATTAAAAGACTAGATCATAATGTGCCTATACAGATGTCACATGAACACCTAAAATGGGATTGTGTGATCCCAGGTGTGCTGTTGCAATGGGGCAATAAAGCACTAACTTTTACAAGTGGTTTTAACTGAAACGGAAACCTTGAAAATAGATAGAATCTCAAATTCTCTCTAGATTTTCTGAGGCTAAGAACTACACATATTTTACAACTGATTCACAGGAACAACAAAAATTATACATCCAATTAAAAAAAGGCACCTCAATAACACATTTCAGGAACTTACTGGAAAATACTAAGACAATGAAACATTATTTTCCATAAAAGTGTTTGTTCAAGAGAAGCATTTCCACTCACAGCATACCTACTTAAAATATACTGCTAAAAGTTCATTAATTGTATCTTTGTATAGACTAATCAGACTGGATAACCAGACCAGCTGGTCTGTTGGTCAAGAATCAACAAAAATCCAACCCCAAAACCTCAAAACCTGACTACCTAGGAGATAAAAGCTTTCCTTCAGCCCCTTAAATTTCCTAACGTATTTTTCATACCAGCACCATTAAAAGGCACCCTTCGCTTTATTTTCCAGATGAGAATGGGAAGCACCATGAATAAAGGTTCTTCAGTCACCAAAGGAATTTTTGCTTGTCTTGTCCTTGTTGACTATGGTCAATTTTAGTCTGACTAGAATTCACAATACCAGCCCAGTTACATTCATTCCCTGCACAATTCAGGAGGAGAATTTGGTTCCTTTCAAACAATATTCACAAACCGAGAACAAAGGTAACCTAAACCAGCAAATAATGGACAGGAAGAATGCAAAATTGGTTATTTAAAGAAGAGCAGAAAAAAAGTAATTGGTTCTGTAGTTTGACCATGTCGCTTTTAGATTAAAGGTCCTGAGCTCTAGTCTTTGCTCCCAGAATTAGTCATGGAATTTATACTGAGGAGTGAGTTCACACAAAGTAAAAAAGTTTCAAAAGAAATGGAGTCTAGAGTCTCTGGAAGGCCTGATTAGGCTAGAATTTTTCAATAAACTTCAGTTTTGTAGGGAATGTTCCAACAAACTACTAATATAGCTCCAGCATATGCTATCTCCCCCTTTTCTCAGACTTCACATCCATTTATAACATGTTATTAAATGCTTTTGATGGTAGACATAATTAACTGCTGCAAATTCTAGAGAACATGAAATGCTGCATTAGTATCCTCTTCCTTTGGTATCACATTATTTTCCTCCACTTAAGATGATTATTACCATGGCTGAGACAAAAAGCTATCTATTTTTCTTCTTTGAGACAAGATGAAACTCAAGACATGATTTAACTCAAGGCATATATGTTCAACATACAGACTCCTAAACTTAGAAATAACACAATGGAATGTATAACTTTAATTCTCTATGGAGTAGGCAGTCTTGCTGAAGTAAAAAATTTGAACTCTCCTGAGACTCAGTTTTATAAACCGGTCTCTTTCATGTTAACTGACAATAATATCGGAATGTTTCAAATCTGCCTAAGAAGCAAGTACATACTGAAAAAAACCCACTAAAAATGATGTCACTGTTGCTATATAAGCACTGTTTTTAAAAGATAAACTAATTGCCTCTATGCAGTGCTACAAATGGTGATTAACTGAGTAAATGCAAAGCATTTTTAACACTGGTGTTTGTGATGCATCTCTCTTAGCCCCCCAAAACATAATAAGAATCTCAGCCTGATGATTTGTTACATATATTTTTTTTTTAAGACAATGGATAAAGCAATCATCAAAAAGTAAACCCCTGCAACTCCTTCTGGTTTTCTTGCTGTAGGGACTGTTTCATAGACATGGAGATTGAATAACATCTTGTCAAGACAGGACTGCGTGACATGAATATTTTAAGGAACACATATCTGTTATGAAAAATTGTTCCCACGTTCCCTTCAAATGGCCACTTGTACCACTTGTCACTAAAAAGGATGTGAAAAGCAATGCTGTGAACATACTTCACAAATGAATCTATTCCATGTGCTGTGATTTAGCTGTTGTAATTTCCCCATGGAAATAGGATAACTGCAAATAAAACAAAGTTCATGTAGATGCTTTTGTATCCTCCAAGCAGACAATTTCTTATTAATTGCCACTCAGGATATTATTTTGCATAATTTATTTTCTGAATAGTCCAGGAACAGAAGCAGAAATGAACAAAGGGGAGAACTTCTGTTTTCATGCTGAACGGCAATGCCAAGACAGATTCCAGACACAAAATAAAATAACAGTAGAGTGGGGTTTGCATCTTTCCTCAGAGGTATCTAGGAGAGAGTGTGATATTGTGCTCATATTTCCTTTAAGCAAGCAGGTTAATTTGTATTTTACAGTCTTATTGCATGAATGGACATTTTTTCCAAATTCCATGAAAAGACAGATGATTTTTTCATGTTCGTTTTGTAGTTCATATAATTAGAAGGAAGTGACAAGATCTTAATACCTGATATATAGTGAAAAGAGTTATTGTTATAGGGGGGAGAAAAAAAAAACAACACCAAAACCACGTGACTCACTCATGTATGTAGAAAGAATATTAATGAGGACAGAAACAGATACTGAGACTTCTGCTTAATAATCTCTGTTTCAATTATTTATATGCTGTTCTCTTGTGCTTCTTATGGTAGTAACTGAAAGTCTTATATTAACCAATCTTTTCCCAAGACCGCTGAGAAGATCCAAAGTAAAAAAAAAATATGTTATTTCAAATTTCAGTCTCTTCTCCCAAATAACAAGTGATAGGACAAGAGGAAATGGCCTCAAGTTGCACCAGGGGAGGTTTAGATTGGATATTAGGAAAAATTTCTTCACCAAAACTGTAGTCAGGCACTGGAACAGGCTGCCCAGGAAAGTGGTTGAGTCTCCATCCCTGGAGGTATTTAAAAAATGGGTAGATGTGGTGGTTAGAGACATGGTTTAATGGTGGACTTGGCAGTGTCAGGTTAATGGTTGGACTTGATCTTAAAAGTCTTTAAAGATATAAGATAAGATATAGCTATATATTGGTCAAATAGAAATAGCAGTACAGCTGGAAAAGCAAGCACTTTAAAGTTCATGCAGATTACTCTCCTTCTGCTCTTGTGTTTTATTCATTTAAGGAACAGTCACATATGAAAGCAAGCTTGGTCAACCTAATTTGATCTTTCATTGGGGAATCAGCTGCAATGTGTGAACAAGATCTTAGACCTAAAGACAGGCTACAGTGCTGCACAAAAGAAAAGTGTCTGGTGTCTTACATTTAGAAGAGCCAAATATGAGCTCCACTTCTCAGCTAGATCATGGGAATTATTAATATTCTTCACCTGCATGTGATCCAACATGTTCCTCCATCACTACAGAATGCAATGTTCCAAATGCAGCACCCATCCCTCACGTGAACTTACACAGGACTGCTGCATACTTCAGGAAAAAAAAGATACTTCCCTGCTGTGGAAATGAAAGCTTCTTTCTTTATGTTTCACTATTGTGTTTCTGAACTAAAGAGAAGCAAATGTTAAACTGACCTTTTTAACTCAGATCATTTAAAAGCAATGTTCAGTAGTCCCTTCACTAAAGTAAGTCAGAAAACTGTATTTGTTTATAGTGCCATATGTTGAAAGAACAGTAGAAATGTTTATAAAATACTAAGTACTTGTCTTCTCTTTGTTGACATTTTAAAAACATCTCTTAAACATCTTTTAAAAACATCTCTCTGGCGAAAACCTACCCTGTGGGATGTGTTGCCCTCAATGTCAGAAAACCCTATGTTGATTTAAGACAACAAAACTACAACTCAAGCAAAAACATCTTAAAGAAGTTCTGCAAATTTTTGCTTTCTCTCATGTGAAATTTGAAAGAAAAAGTGTTGAACAGCCATCTGGCATGGTGTCCATAAGGATATGTAAATTTAATTGAAAAAAATGCCTGCTCTTATGATACATGTAGTTGCCAATATCCTGTGTTATTAACATACTAGAAGGATTAAAAAACAAAAAAAAAGCTTGGCCATTTTTTCCCAATATTTGTGTTGGTTTTTCTTACAATAATGAAACCATCAGTGACAGTTTTTGCCGCCTGTTTTCTGAAAAATTGATTGATCTGTCTTGGCTTGAAATTCATTGTTATAGAAATTGAAGTCTATCAGATTTTGTAAACCAGAAGGCACAGAAGGCACAGGTAACTCCTAAAATGAAATCTTTATTGCCCATGCTGTCGTATATAACAGTTCAAAACTTAAAAAAAGGTAGGTAAATAGAAGAAATTCAATCTCAATGGAATTCAGCTGAAATCTCTCAAGATGTAGGCTCAGATAGATCTTGTGTTTTAATTTGCCATGTTTCTTTAGGAAAGAATATGCAATCTGACTCAAGAGCATGAAAATATAAATTATCTAAGTATAGCTGGCATATATGAGCAAACTTGCAGGGACAGCATCAGAATCAACTACAACATATATCAGAACCTGAAATAAAAGCCACCTAGAGCTCCTACTTATGTGCTTTTTTTTTTTTTCTTTTTTCTTTTAAACATGGACTATTACTGTTGTGGTTTAACCCCAGCCAGCAACTAAGCACCACACAGCCGCTCGCTCACTCACTCCCCCCGCGGTGGGATGGGGGAGAGAATCGGAAGGGTAAAAGGGAGATGACGTGCGGAAAACAGACTCCACAACCGAGAAGGTTGCAAAGTAGGTATGTTTATTCAGTGCTGGGCAGCACGGGGGGTAGTCCCACCAAAGTCGTGCGCGCTTTTCATTGAAACTCGCCAGGTATTTATGCATCAAAGCATTAATATTCCGGAAACGCTTATACATATTTATAATTTCCCCCCCGAAGTCCCTGCCTTTAACTCCTCCTAGCTGCGCACGCGTGGTGCTTCCTGGCGGTCGTGGGCCGGGGTCTTCGGGGATGAAGGCCATGTGTCTTCTTTGCCATACACTCTTCACCCGGACTGCAAATCCTGCTTAAAACCAGCCTGCTGGTAGTAATTACGTTGTGTCCTTGGTCTGTTTGGTGAAGCTCTTCCTTGCATATATTCAGTCCTGATTTATCTCATGCTTATCAGGTAGTTAAGCAAACCATTCCACTGGTATCAGTTCCTGCTTAAGGCCATAGATACATAGCCTGAGCTAAGCAATGGTCTTGTTATTAACCCTTGACGTGTTGGTTCCCCCCATCAGAGAGAACTCGTGGGTTGAGATAAGAACAGTTTAATAATTGAAGTAAAATAAAATAGAACAGTTTAATAGGTAAAGCAAAAGCTGCGCACACAAACAAAGCAAAACAAGGCATTAATTCACTACTTCCCATGGGCAGGCAGGTGTTTGGCCATCCCCAGGAAAGCAGGGTTCCATCACATGTAACGGTTACTTGGGAAGACAAAACACCATCATGCTGAGCATCGTGCCATCGCGCCGAATGTCCCCCCTCCTTCCTTCTTCTTCTTACAGCTTATATACTAAGCATGACATCATATGGTATGGAATAGCCCTTTAGCCAGTCTGGGTCAGCGTCCCTGTCTGTGCTCCCTCCCAGCCCCCCTTGCACCCGGCAGAGCATGGGAAGCTGAAAAGTCCTTGACCAGTGTAAGCGCTACTTAGCGACTGTAAGCACTACTTAGCAAGAACCAAAACATACATTGTTCTCATCCTAAACCCAAAACACAGCCCCATACCGGCTACCAAGAAGAAAATTAACTCTATCCCAGCTGAAACCAGGACAATTACAAAACCACAATAAGGTGAATCATAGTGCATTGAAATGTGCATCTAACTTGGAGTTTAAACAGTCTTCTATGAACTGGGATGTATTCTATAAAGGATGAAAATAACTATTTTTATCCCATTTTCCAAAAGACATGAAGCTGATACCATCATCCTGCATACAATCTGCCTGCCATTAACTGTAGTATCCATTAGCAAGTTTGACTAAAGGAAGGCTTTTCAGGTAAATTCTTTGTAAAAATGAGAAAGACCTATGAGTGCACATAAAATGACTGATCAAGTGAAAAGCTTCAGAATGAGGTCATGAGTTCTTAGAAATCAGAGAATCCAAAGAGGAAAAAGACTTCATAAACATGGTGAAAGTTCAGCAGACCTGTGCACAGTCTTAAAGAACAAAATCAGCCAGTGACAGAGCCAGAATTAGGCCTCATTGGGTTGAAAGCTTAGGAAGCTTCTTGGTTGCTTATGAATACAAATTTTGAAAGTCAATGTTATGTTCTTATTGACTGGAGTAGTGAAGAACTAAGTCCATGATGCCCTCAGAAAAGATTTTGTCATTGATAAAAGTAATTACTTATCTT
Organism: Theristicus caerulescens; assembly: GCA_020745775.1. NCBI lineage: Eukaryota > Metazoa > Chordata > Aves > Pelecaniformes > Threskiornithidae > Theristicus > Theristicus caerulescens. Next base: position 78,386,434 of record CM036559.1, on the reverse strand, counting down.
CTTAACAAATGTTTAAGGTATTTATATCTTTAGCCTTATTTTACAGAAAATGAGCCACAGTTTAGAAAAATCATGATTGACAAAAATGGAGTGAGGAATTTTATGCGTTTTTTTTCTCCCCCTGATTTTAGACTTTGATCAGTGATGGAGTTATTCTGAAATTACTCTTGAAACTTTATTTGAATTACCTTTTTTTCTTCCTTCTATACTCATTATACTCACCAGAAAAAATAATATGAGAGTCAGCATTTTTCTCATTCATCCTCATGCTGGAAAGGTAATCACCACATGTACAGTACAGGTTTTGCTGACTTTAAAAACATACCAGTATTGAAAAGCCTGCAACCTGAGGTAGGACTAAAAACTTTGTTGCAAGCTATCAAATAGACAATCGTCGTTAAGAAATTTAGGCACCCAAGTTAGTCAGACACACTGCTCCTCCTGAGGTCTTCAAAGACAGCTACTTATTTTCACTGATTCTACAAAAGAATTAAACATTTCCCATTCCAGTGTGTTTTGGAGCTGGGCTCGGGGATAGCATGCATGCTGTTCATGCTTAGTGCAAGAGGAAAACAAGTTACAGAAAGATGCTGGGGGTCATATTGCTTTAATGAAAGAATATTAAATTCTGCTGGGATCTCACTATTCCCAAGGTAAGAATTATCCCTGGATATAATTTATTCATGGGTCTAGTTTTAAGATGTTGGAGAAGGCAAACTGACTTTACTCTTTCTGATTTAAACAGCTAGATCTTCTTTATAAATGAGATCTGACCCAAATATTTCCCCTTTTGTGACAAATAAATAGTTGGAAATGTACAAACTAATCTCCATAGTGATATTTAGCTGCTAAAATAAGGTTATGCCTAAGTCATTCTTTTCTGTAGGCAATCAAGATTTAGCATTTTATGATTTATGTTGTTTTCTTCTGCCTCATTTTGCCCCAATTAAAATGTAACAAGACTGTTAAATCTTATCAGTTGTTTCAAAGAATAGTTTTTTATGTCTTTTCCATTTTTCTTAAATACTCTTTTCCTCATTAATGATTCATGCTCATCCTATGTAATCTTTTTGGCTATGCAAAACACCTTGACTTTGTTTCTAGAGGGAAATATTCATAAGTACATCATTCAAAACCAATACTAAAAGCTAACAATTTTTTGTTGTACTGCCTTTAGTGTAAAACTCATGACTTATCTTTATCATCTTGTTTTCCGGCACAAAACTAAAATAATTGCATAGTGCTTTTTATGGGTAGGCAAAAAGGGAGAAATTGATCAATTGCCTCATGCCTGAGCAGAATGGTAACTATTCGATAGTTATGGAATAGGAAAAAAATGATAATAAAAAGCTGCCTTACTGGCTCATCTACAGTTTACCTGCTTAGACTCACATGGTATGCTACTGGACCCCAAATTGGATGTGCATAGTATGTTCTGTGCTTACTTTTCCTTGAAAGTATCTGACAAGATTTCAGAAATCTACAGATTGCAGTTTCTAACAATGAATGAGGCTCAATATGGTGACTTTACTACTTCTCCACTATACACAAATCATATCCAATTAAGAAAAAACGCAAGATCAGGCAAAGCTCTGAACACAGGTATACAAACTTGTTTTGTTTGGGGATTTGAGAACAAATATCTTCACAGTCTACATATCTTTCAGAAAAACTGCTGACAGCTTACTGTTAATATAAAAAAGTTTAGGTTAATCAATCCTAACTTAAGACATTCAGAAATAAAATTATTACTTCAAAGTTTGTGTTCTAGACACTTAATAGTCACTTGAAAGATGTAATCATAGGATAACTTTTGTTCACCTTAAAATAGACAACTAAGGTTAGGTAAATCAACCTTTGGAAATGCTCTTATATTAAGACCATCTGAGGTGACCAATTCAGATTTAAACACATAAAATTTGGAAACCTAATGTTAAACTAGATTATTACTTCCTTAGACTACTTAGGACAGAGGAAAAAATGCCAGAAAATTAATGTAGTATAGCATTCAATAATTCAATGATAAGTAATCTTAGAATACACTAATTTATGCTATTTAACTTCAGCAAAATGTACAGCAAGCACTGTGTTTATGAGTTGTTCAGTATGCTTGTAATTACTGTGATCTCATGTTACAATGGAGACAAAAGAATTGAACTATTTATAGGTAGTATGATTCCAGTAGCTAGGGATTTATGCTTTTCACGAGTTAACAGACAAAAACTATAGATAGCAGAATGTTATTCACTTCAGATGTCCACAGAGTATTTCTTGTTAAACTGAAAAATGTTGCAAACATGACTGTGTTCTATTGCTCCTGAAAAGGTAAATACTCCTCTCTCTCATAGACAAGTTAAATCATAAAACTATGAATAATAGCCAACTGGAATATAGATAATCGCTATTATGTGGCTGTATTTTATATCTCCTTTCTATTTTCAATTTTCAGGTATTTCATTAGTTGCAAATGAAGATAAATTCTATAATTATACAATTCTTGATTTCATATTTCTGATTTTTTCTAGAATATTTAGTAATACAGTCAAGCTACATAATACTTTTACATTTCCTTCATGTGAGTTATTCACTTCAGTGTCTTGAGACTTATGTCTTAGAAGAAACCAAATTGAACTGTGAAAATCCTTATTTCCATTGGGAATTTTATTTTTAGAATTTTAGCTCCCCTTCCATCTGCCTTTGATCAATTTTCTGTGCTTCAAGCATGAACAAGCAATATTAATCCAATTTCTAGTTTCTGTAAGGCACATTAAGTTAGATCAAATGCACCTCAACTCACCTCTTTAGGAACTATGCATTTGTTTAACTGTTTCATTGTCTCACTCCCATCAAATCTGTGCAACATCCAGAGCTATATACTATGAAAAATATGGATTTTTCTGAGCTCAATGTGGAAGTGAAAAAGAAAAGCAAACAAGTAGGCACCATACTGCTTTTTGCCAAAGGAAAGATTCTACTCTGATTCCCAAACTAGCAATCACTCAAAATCATTGCATTTTAGAACTATAATTCAGTCAACATTTAATTTACTCACTAGGTAAGGTACATCAGCAGTATGGTTAGTACCTGTTCCTAAAAAAAAGTTCAAAGAATGTGAAGCAAAAAAGGCAAAAAATCAGTTTCTGCTTTCCCCCTTCCTAGCTTTCAGTCAGTTACAGCAGAAAGAAATAGGAGTGTTGGCCTTTTCTTCCTCCCCAAGGAGTTCTGCACTCAGGAGGAGAACCAAGGTTGACCAAAGCATTTCTCCCTTTACCTTGCTTCTCTTAACTGAGATTCACATTCCCTTTCTGTTATATCATTGATCTTTAGACAGTTTGCATTAGTTTCTTTACTTACAGGTAGTAAATATTATGAAGAAATAGCTTGAGATACCACTTAATCTACATGAAAATAACCCTCCAACATACTTATATTTTCATAGCTGTTACTAATTAGCATTTATAATTAATCTTTATAATTAGTCTTTCCTCAACATTGCATTTACACAATATCCAGCAGAATAAGATGGTATGCTGAGGTATTATTTCCAACTAAATATTGTTGGTAGCATATTACTATTGATCTTACTACTATTCTTATTAAAGGCAGTCATTACTTTTCCATGTTAGACGTGTGTTGTAGATATTTGAAAACATTCCTGTAGTGGCTGCTGGGGAGGCACAAGCCAAGCCAAATGAAGTTAAGCTAAAATAAGCTAAGCTAAACCAAGCTAAACTAAGCTATAACTGGTATACAAATGATGCATTTGCGTGAGTGATCAATAAGCCCCTACAATGGAAGAAGGCTCAGAGGGGATGGGCAACAATGAGGTGACCATAAAGCTCAGGGAATAATGTGGGGTGTGACTGACCACAGCTGTCAAAAAGAAAGCTGACTCTATCTCAACACGAAGGGGTCCAGAGGGTGGCCTTTGTTTGAGATAAACAACTATGTCAGCTGAGTGGATCAACGGACTGCAGCTGAGTGGATCAACTGGTGATGTAATTGTTTCTCTCTGGGTTTATTAAAAGAGTGTAAATATCCACCTGAGTTAGAGCAGCATGGAGGGAAGTGAATACATGTCTCAGCCCAACAGAGTATAAAAACTGAACAACTGACAAAATAATTTTGAAGAGAGCAATGGGCCTGAGCTGGCTTCAATATACGTATTCCTTCTCAGCAACTGGGGACGCAGTTGTGTCATGACAATGAACACGTTATAAAGACCTATATATGTGACTGAACTGTGGATTGCAATTGCTCTATTTTGCAAAGTACAACTTACACTTGTGTTGTGATTTCAGTACACTTTGTATCACCCTGCTAAATAAAAATTCAAATATCTTCAAATAAGTAATTTGATATTAAATATTACACCCTCCATGCATAGAATAGCAAACAAGCAAAAAGGAGGAGCGTTCTACCAATATATTTGTTCATTAAGCAGATGAAGACAAAAACTAAACCTGCCCAGTTTCTCTCCACTTCACACCTCCCATGAATGGAGGAGAGACAAAATTGTAACTTAACATAATGTATGATTGGAGGAAAATCTATTTACAGAAAGTTGATTGTCTTACTGCAGATACATATGTGGACAAAAAAAAAAATCTGGTTGTGTAACTTAGAGTACTGAAGGCATTGATTTCTAAACCTTGGGAAAAGAAACTGTTATTTCTCTTTTCCTTTATATGAATGATTGAAATTTCAAAGTCCTCTTAATTTGCTTTTTTATTTTCTATTTTGTCTAAAGGAATAATGCTTTCTTAGATTAGTTCAGGAGTTGTATATGTCAATGTCTCAGACACAAATATCAAGGACATTTCTTAGAAATGCTCCAGAGGCAGGATGAACTGGAAGAACAGGCAAATGTTTTCATCTGACCTTTTGTGCTGCTGGCATCCCTAGAAAGCTGATGACCTTGCCACTCAGAGTAGGTGACAAGGTCAGTAGCTAGAAATTGCAAGGGGTGGAGTGAGACGTTACTGGAAGGCAGAAACAATCTAAATGAACTTCTGGAAGGAATGGTGTTGCTTGTTATCACTACAACTCTAGCATTTGTATAGCTTCAGAAATGTGTTGCCTTCTATCTTTACTGAAATGAAGGTGTGTCTGCTCTTCAGATCTCTTGCATACAATAAACTCACAAGCAAGTGCATCCCTCGAATCCTGTGAATGGCTCAAATGAAGTAAGTAGAATCACTTAGGTAGCTTCTGGTCTGTAATAGGGTATAGTCTCAATTTTGCTCTCTGTATCCAGTGTCAGTATAATTTCTTTTTAATAATTTGATCAGCCTTCACTACTAGAATACCATGTTATAAAGAATTAACCCTCCCAACATTCACGTATAGAAAGCAAATATTACTTACCCATAGTCCACTTCAGTGTTTTGACTAACTCTCTCCTCTGACTGTAAAAGGAAAGGCTATGTTTACATTATCAAATAGCATTGCTCAGTAGAAGTAGATTTCAGTTAGGCACCCAACATTCACATTGTCTGCCTTCTGGAGGAGAGGGGAAGAGTTCCTTAGGACTAGCTCTAGTCAGGCCTCATTCACTAAGTGCTGTTACTGGTTGGAGAGCTCTAATTTGCACACCTGTAGCACATCTTCCACTTCAGTTTCATCTGAGAGACATTTTGCCATCTTCATCCTGAGGCTTTTCCATAATGTGAACCAAAGCATAGTGGGAGGGCAGAAATAGGAGATTTGTTTAAAAAAATACACTGCTGATCTGAGCTAACATGCTAATGTGGATACAATTGATGACAACCAAACCATGGTTTGGGGTAAATGAGTCAGTTGGGACGCATTAGACACAATAGGTGTAATGTGTTTTAAACAGCTTCAATAATGTGCAGAAGAGACCAAAAGGGAATTAACGTGCCTACTTTTCACCCGACTTTCACAGCTCCTATTTGAAAAGTGGACTAAATAGTGACTGAATGTTCTTCTGATCAAAAACTAGAGGAATACACGGCATAGTGCTAACAGTACTTATTCCAAAATTATGACGTTGTTTCTTCCAAATAATTCTAAGTTTAATGTTATTAATTCAGTGTTTAATTCTATGCATACAAATGGTTAGATTAGTTATAAAGAGGAAGAAAGGAGGAAATAATTTAAACTGCTGAGAATGGAATTGGTTTCTGTGTTCATGGCATTATGACATTTTGGCAAGACACAGATTCCAATTTTTTGGCAGCTGTGAATCAAGCTTTTGTAAAAAACTTTGAATGGCTATCTCAGAGAATGAACAAAGACTCACTAGTAGGTAACTTACTGGAGTCCTGAAGAATAGCTAGGGATTAAATTCTAAGGTTTTTTGATGTGTAATTGTATCCATTAACAGAGCATTTCAGCTACCTAAATTTCCCTCAATGTGCTTGATTTCATACTTATTCAAGTCAAGGACAGAGCTCCCACTGGAGAGTCAGTCAGAATCAGCTTCCTAAAGAATAGAAATACATTTTTGAGAAATTCTACCTCTATGACTAATTCTGATATTTGATGCCTTTCTGCAGTTATTTGATAAAAATGAGATGTTCACAGCAATTTGAACTTCAGAAAATATTAAATATTAGATTATATAAGATCTGTCCCATCTGATTTATACTTACTGCTAAAGAAAGGGAAACTAAAATTCACTGTGACAAAGAAAATTTCTCGTATTCTGAGACCAACAACAGTCAACGTGTTGGACAATCTTGTATCTGTAAATATGAACCGTTTCCTATATTAAGTAATTAGAAAAAGCTAGAAGTGTTTTCTGCAGTCAAAAGTATGTTACATCCAACAAACAAAATTATCAGTGAACTCAATAAAAATTGATTTGCTGTTTTCCATTTGCATTCCTTTCTTGTTACATCTAGTACATGTATATGCTTTGCAAATTGGTCTATATATTTGGCAATACTATCACTTTTATGCTAAGCACTTGGCAAAATATCTGCACTATTTACTATATTGAATATTTAGTTATTTCTCTGATAAGCTAAAAGGTGTAGTAAATGCTTTCTCCCAATATGGACTGAAGCTTTCAAAGAATGACTGACCATGATAGACCTAAACCATAAGGACATTTTCTTGTTGGTGTTCACCTATGGTAAACTAATTTCTGATTATGCATTAATTTTTCCATGGTTCTATATAGCACTAAAGGGGGATGATTTTCTTGTTTGTTTTCTGTGTAGCAGATACCACTGAATGGAACAGTTAATAGCACTAGCATCATGGGTGAACTCCTATGTCTTCAAGCATTCAACAAGAACACAACCACATCACTCAATGACATAAAATCAAGCATTCATTTAGTGAGTGGGATGGCTGTTTGGGACGGATAGCAAGTTTTGTTCAACACACAGGCACATGCACACTCGTGCCTGTTCATATTAGGATCATAGGATAATTCAGGTTAGGACCTCATGACATCTGAGTCCAACCGCCTGCTCCAAGCAGGGCTACCTGTGAGGTCAGACCAGGATGCTCAGGGCTTTGTCCACCTCGATCTTGAAAACCTCTGAAGATCCAAAGATCAAGACTACACAATCTCTCTGGGCAACCTGCTCCACTGCCTTCCTGTCCTTATGGGGAAAAGGCTTTTCTCCTTATAACCAGTCTGAAACCTCTCTGGTTTCAGTCTCACAGGCATACGCTCCAGTGTCTGTACCATCTTGGTGACCATTTGCTAAACTTTCCTGTTTTTTGATGTCTGTCTTGTACTACGGGCCCCAAACCGGATGCAGTATCTAGATGAGGTCTAATAAGTGCTGAGCAGAGGGGGATAATCACTTCCTTTGATCTACTGGTTGTGCCCTCATTAATACATCCCAGGATGCTGCTGGCCATCTTTGCTATCAAGGCATACTGCTGGCTCATGTTCAGCTCACTGTCCCCAGAACCCCCAGTACCTTTTCTCCATAGCTGCTCCCCAGTCATCAGTTCTCAACTTGTATCGCTGCCCAGGGGCTCTTACATCCCAGGGGCAGGACTGGCATTTGTCCTTGTTGAATTTCATGATGTTCCTGTCAGCCCGTTCCCTAAGCTTTTCTATTTCTCTCTGAATGAAAGTGCTGCCCTCAATAAAATCAACTGGTTTCTGTGCTTATTAATTTGAATATGCCTCCCTGTTAGACATGAGTTAATACCCATACTCTTTCAAATGAGGGACTGCCCTTGTACAGTGGAATTAAAACTTTTTTGACTCTGTTGAACTTACCTAACTTCACCTATCCTAAAACCGTATTTACCGTTTGTGTTTACATCATATTCTTATCCTTATGACTGACCACTACCACTGGGATTTTTTGACTCTTACATTTCCATCTGTGACTCTTAACTTAACTCAGACATTTCTGTTATCCTTAATAATCCTTTATTGTATGACTTGACTTGTTGTCCCAATTTTCAAGAAGGGTAAGAAGGAAGACCCTGGTAATTACAGGCCTGCCAGTCTCACTTCAGTGCCTGGTAAAATTATAGAGAAGGGTATGCTGGGAGTTATTGAAAAACACTTGAGAGACAATGCAGTCATTGGTCATAACCAGCATGGGTTCACAAGCGGAAAGTCCTGCTTAACTAACTTAATTTACTTTTATGACAAGGTCACCCGTCTAGTTGACCAAGGGAAGTCAGTCGATGTATCTGGGTTTTTTTTATTATTTTAGCAAACCATTTGATACTGTCTCTCACAGTATTGAATACAATATCACAGTATCCTTCTGGATAAAATGTCCATCACACAGCTATGCAAGTCCATAATATGTTGAGTGAGCAATTGGCTGACGGGTCAGGCTCAAAGGGTTATAGTAAATGGGGTTACATCAGGCTGGCAGTGAGTCACCAGAGGGGTTCCCCAGAGATAACTTTAGGGCCAGTTCTCTTCAATGCGTTTATAAATGAGCTGGATGCAGGAATTGATTGTACATTAAGTAAGTTTGCTGACAATACTAATTTAGGAGGAGCAGCGGACTCCCTTGAGGGTAGAGAGGCCTTACAGAGAGATCTGGGTAGGCTAGAGAGCTGGGCAATCACCAACCATATGAAATTTAACAAGAGCAAGTGCTGGATTCTCTACCTGGGATGGGGTAGTCCTGGTTGTACGTACAAATTGGGGGATGAGAGGCTGGAGAGCAGCCCCATGGAAAGAGATCTGGGGGCTTAGATTGATGGCAAGTTGAATAGGAGTCAACAGTGTGCCCTGGCAGCCAAAAGGGCCAACCGTGTCCTGGGGTGCATCAAGCACAGCATAGCTAGCTTGTCCAGGGAGGTGATTGTCCCACTCAACACTGCACCGGTGCAGCCCCATCTCAAGTACTGTGTGCAGTTTTGGGTGCCTCAATATAGGAAGGTCATCAAACTATTAGAGTGTGTCCAGACGAGGGTGACCAAGATGGTGAAAGGTCTTGAGGGCAAGACTTATGAGGAGTGGCTGAGGTCACTTGGTTTGTTCAGCTTTGAGAAAAGAAGGCTGAGGGGTGACCTCATCACAGTCTACAACTTCATCAAGGGGGGCAGCAGAGAGGGAGGTGCTGATCTCCTCTCTCTGGTGACCAGCAATAGGACACAAGGAAATGGAATGAAGCTGCATCAGGGGAAGTTCAGTACTGGACATTAGGAAAGGGTTCTTCACTGAGAGGGTGGTCGGTCACTGAAACAGGCTTGCCAGGGAAGTGGTCATGGCACCAAGCTTGTCAGAGTTCAAGGAGCATCTGGATGACACTCCTAGTCATATGGTTTAATTTTAGGTAGTCCTGTGAGGACCAGGGAGTTGGACTCAGTGATCCTTATGGATCTCTTCCAACTTGAGATATTCTATGATTCTATCATTCTATCATTCTATGACTTTTGTATTGTTGAATTAAATATCTGTATCTGTTACTTCACTGCTCACAGCTATGCAGTCTTCTTCTTTGAGACCCCTGTTCAAAGTTGTTCCTGTCTTGTCATCAGCACATTTCACAGGAACACTTTTTTTCTGCCAAGATCATTAAAATATTATATAAAATAATTTCCTTAGTCAACCATTGTAGAACTCTCTTCCCTCAGATGCTAATTTTTTACAAACTGGAAAATGTAAATTCATATTTCTCTAGAGTACTTCTTAGGTATTGTGTTAAACAACAGTTTGCTGGAATAGAGTATATTTGTAATAAACTTGTAAACAATTACTTGAAATACCTTTTCAGAAATTCAGGAGTGAATGGTACTGCAAATGAAAAATAGGAATAGAATGCAAATATGATATTAAATTCACAGACATTCTCATTACCTGGAATACCTTTATTGTGCACAACAATATGCAGCATAGTTTTTTATGGTCAGGCAATTGTTAACAACTTTTAAATAGTAGCAGTAATTTATTTTGCATGTTGTTTCATAATTATATAGCAGAGTCGTAAGAATTGAATATTTTATGTTTTGTGAAATCATGAAGTCTAGAAAACCTCCTTATTAGTATTGATAACAATAAAAAGTTGTAAATTTTGATGAATTGTTCCTGCATTAAAATAACATCTATTTACCATGCTTCAGCTATCATAACTAGTTTGTTACCCATATTCAGCAGATCTTTCCTTTTACATTGTTACTCTTCTCAAAAAATGCTTGCTGAGTTTCATTGAGATAAAATGAAATCAGTATGTTGAAATTATTCCTTTAATTAAATATTTTATAATGAAGACAATATCTATTCTATGAGGGATTAAAAAGAAAAAAATATAGATTAATATACGATGCTAACACAAAGACAAGTTAACATAACAAATTCAGAAGTGCATCTAGTGATAAGCCCCAATAATCAATCTTAAGTATTCCAATGGTCTCTTAATGCAACTTGTGGTAGCACCTGTGATCAAATCCTACTTAGTTTTCCTTGGCAGTCTTTCATGAGTTCTTTGCTGCTTTTTGAAAAAGGTGAATCTAAGATTGCCCAGATTACTGTGAAAAACAGATGCAATGGCTGTGTTACTAAAAAAATTATCTGGAAGAGGTAAAAACAGAGATCAAATTTATGTGAGATGCTCTGTTTCCAGTGACATATGTTGCATTGTGAGTCCCTTTGGGATACACAACCCTACTGTTATCTTAAAACTGTTCCTGGGAGATGGGCAGAAGAGTCAAGTACAGCTTGACCTTTACTGATTTATGCACACTTTTCATGAACTACTTGAAACAATCAGTTAATAAATTCTTTAAATCATTTTTTTTACTTTTGGAAAGTACTATGGCTGCATTTGGTGCTTCACTCTGATGCCTTTAGCTCTTCATATAACAAGAGCTCTAGATAGAACAGATTAAGGAAATGTAGGCTTCCCAGCTATGATTTCTGTCTTGTGTGCATCTACGTGATTGATGGGCAAGTTATTTAAAGTTAGACACATCAAATGGCTTTAGACCTTTGTCTCTGAAAGAGAAGTAGGGAGTGATCAGCCTCCCATTTCCTAGGAAAGTGCTCTAACAGTAAGGGATTCTTGTAAAGGCAGTAACACTAGTTCCTGTGTAGTCAGAGATTACTAAATGTCTTTGCAGCAGAACATAATTTGCAAAGTGCTTTACATAACCAGTGGAAGATATGATTATACAAATACTGAATAAACTATAACCGTACTGTAAACCTAAACCACTGGTTAGATAATTGCCAGGCAAGGTACTAGCAAAAAAGTGGCTTTTTAATAAAGAATGTGTTACTTGTGTTTAATCTAACTCCGAGTTAATACAAGTTATTCAGGCAGTTTTAACTCTGCAGCAAGTAGGAAGAAATATTGAGTGTTGAATGAGCATGTCAGGCACAGTAAAGCCTCTGACTAGATAGAAGACCTGCAGAGTCGCTGACAGACAGGGCTTACAACATCACAGAACAACACATGGACATGGACTTCTTTGTGGTGAAAAGTAAGGTCTGATCAAGTCTCACTTCACTGTGACTTTATTTGTTGTAGACGTTGAGTAATTTATCATATGAACAGCTGTTGATAATAAAGACACACTGCAGGTAAGTGCACTCTAATAGAGTTTTTGGGAGTTGTGGTGGGCTGGCATGAGTTTTCCTTCACTGTGTGGGTGGCCTTAGCCGAATCCTATAAATACCATTTGACAAGCAGACAGTATTCTCTCAATCACCCAGCCCATCTCATAAGTGACAGTGGACATCACTGGGTACATAACAATTACTCTCACTGTTCTGTAAAGAAAAATTTTGCTTTTTAAAAATTTTATTAGATTATGAAGGAACTATTCAGCAAGGAATTTGGAGAAGAAAAAGCACTAAGGCCCAAATGAAAAATATGGCCCTCAATGAAATAAAAATAAACTCAAAACTTTAAGTCATTTCTTAAGGAACATCTATAAAAATGAAATATTATGTAACAGAAGCATAAATATATCTTTGTGTATATGGATATAGATGTATATACATAGATATATATTTAAAACTGATACACTGCTATAGCTCAAAGAATAAAATAAAGCAGGAGATTATAAATGTTATGAAAATAAGATTTGTTTTGGAAATATTAAGTTATCTCTACAGGAGACTGCTTTAAAAATTTATAATACTCAAAGAGCAAATTCAAGAAATATATGTAAAATAACTTCCAAATATAACACTCTAAATCTCTCTCTTCTCCACTGTTACATATCATGAAAATAAAGCACTACTTCATTTTGATGTTTTTTGTTCTTGGGGAAGGGAACAGGGGGATGAACTAATGGGGAGGGTTCCTAAACAAAATGAAAACCCTTACAGCTGTATGGATTACTTAGCTGAGTATTTGCACATTTGGAAGTACTGAAGAGAATATTAAAAAAATAGATTAATAGCTTTAACTCAATGTTTTGGAATAAGTACTTATGTCAACTATCTGTGGAATAGAATACCAGATTCTTCAACTATAGCCTTTTTTCATTAGAATTTCAATGTAAGGAAGCAAAATATGAGATATGATATTCTTAACTTCTGTCGTTAATTCTAATTTTTTCTTAATTTAAACAGCTTATAGAAAGTAGTCAGAAGAAATAGAAGTAATAGAAGAAAAAGAGGAATTCCAAAGATTTTTTTATTATTGTTATGTTCTGGGGTTTATGTAATAAGGACAGTGTTGATATGATTTAAAAGATATGAACTGTACAATGCAAAAAAAAGTATGCAGTTTATACATATTAATACTTCTGTTCAGTTTCTAATAAAAGAAAAATTAACCCAATAAGATATCAAGTGACTTTGGCTGATAAGCATGAATAAGTACTGTGATACACTGGCATAGTTTAATGGTCCCTAGCATTTAGTCCTGATAAACCAGAATATGTCACTCTACCTTTTTAGCTACTTAGGTATATCCTCCAAAATACAAATTTTTCAAAATTAATTATGGAGAGCTGCCTGGCAGACAAGGACCTTGGTGTGTTGGTTGACAGCCACCTAAACATGAGCCAGCAGTGTGCCCAGGTGGCCAAGAGGGCCAATGGCATGCTGGCTTGGATCAGGAATAGTGTGGCCAGCAGGACCAGGGAGGTGATAGTGCCCTTGTATTCGGCACTGGTGAGGCCGCACCTGGAATACTGTGTCCAGTTTTGGGCCCCTCACTTCAAGAAGGACATTGAGGTACTAGAGAGTGTCCAAAGAAGGGCAACTAAGTTGGTGAAGGGTCTAGAGAACAAGTCTTATGAGGAACAGCTGAGGGAGCTGGGGTTGTTTAGTTTGGAGAAGAGGAGGCTGAGAGGAGACCTTATTGCTCTCTACAACTACCTGAAAGCAGGTTGTAGCGAGGTGGGGGTCAGTCTCTTCTCCCAAGTAACAAGCGATAGGATGAGAGGAAACGGCCTCAAGCTGCACCAGGGGAAGTTTAGGTTGGATATTAGGAAAAACTTCTTCACCAAAAGGGTGGTCAGGCACTGGAACAGGCTGCCCAGGGAAGTGGTTGAGTCCCCATCCCTGGAGGTATTTAAAAGACAGGTAGACGTGGTGCTTGAGGACATGGTTTAGTGGTGGACTTGGCAGTGACAGGTTAACGGTTGGACCTGATGATCTTAAGGGTCTTTTCCAACCTTAACAATTCTATGATTCTATGATTTTATTTCATATCAGAGTATCCACTTCTCTTCACTCCTTTACAATAGTTCCAAACCATCTACAAGTGGAGTTTAGTGTGTAGAGTGAGATACGGAATGTAGAAGTGGAATATGAAATGTTTTCAGACTTTTTCTTCTTTTAATGTGTGGAAGTACTGATTTCAGTCACATTTCATCTTTACTAATTTAGCTGTCTAAATATTTAGGCACATGGGTTAAAATAAAAATCTAGACTTCTTCCACAGTCAGTGAAGAGTTAGGTCCTTAGAAGGGTGCTTCACACTAAGGTTTTTATTCAGCTGTCTTACAATAAGGTTAAACACCTTCTGCAGTTACAACTCTCTCCACTAACTGAAGAGTTGCGACTAGTTGGGACTAAATGGCTGCATTTGTATGCCTGAAAGAGATGAAGATGAATCGCATTCTTAATCTGTTGGACTCTAATATATGGTTCTCATCTGTTTGTTTCACATAATTCTTGTACTGTATACAGTATATATATAATTTTGTATTAGCTCCAAAACCATAAATTTAAGGTAATATTTCAATAGTTTAAACAGTATCTGTATGAAGTAGTAGTATACTAAAATTTACTATATGGACATTATTGCTGCTTTCTACTTTTGTCCATATTCACATATTCCATAGCAAGAAATTTAATGTTGTTGACAAGTGAGTATGTTATTAGCTATTTCATTATATCATTAAAGACTGAGTGAGTCAATATTTTGTTGCCTAGTCTAGTACATTTTAATGACATTAATTTAAGGTTTCTTAATTAGTCTTGTTTCATCATTATAGACAGATTCTTCCTCATCTTGGCAGATGAGCAATAAAACACATCTTTTTCTGGTTCTTTTATGTCCACAGGAGGTAATTATGTAAAATTTTATTAATATGGTAACTGTGATGCTTATTTTAGGATTTCCCGTAGTATCTTTTAACAAGTCATCTGATAATCATCACTGATTTACACAATGTAGTAAGAGAGTTTTATGACTCCATTACCTTCCTCTGGAGAAAGATATCAATTCTTACTTTCTTACTTTTTTTTTTTATTTTATTTTTTTTAAACAAAACTATGGAATAGTGTTCTTAGTCATCAGGTGTAATTGA